>OX352245.1:52500-1414467 GCA_947086465.1 Eupithecia exiguata | reverse complement strand
GCAGCATTTGAAAAATCAAGTTTGTTTGCCAGTTTTTTCATTGTTCAGACATAAACAATGAAAAAACTGGCACGATGGTTGTGACAGAGAAACATTCATTCTATCTGATTTCTTCTCATGCTACAAGCATATTTTTATCTCTCTCTGGTGTGAATGAGATGGGTATATGCACTACCTCTAGTACCTTGTTCTTTTAAGCGATCGACCGATTATCATTTTGACGTTTTCTTTCATGTGACATTAACATACCATAGTGCCTTGTTGAAGCCAGTTGAAGCCCTGCCATCTATCGAGATACATGGAACTAATTTTTTTCTTTTTAAAAATGTAAAACGAAAACCTCTCATTATTGAGCTAGCTTGGCAAAAAGCAGTCGGAAAATATTAGTTTTAGGTAAGTAATTCAATAACAAAATAAATTAAAAATTCACTTCAAAAAATCAGTTTTGTAATCTGTATACCAAGGCGCAACTGTGTGTGCAGGCAAACTAGACAGTGTGCAGGCAAACTAGACAACTAGACAGTTCTAAACAGTATGAACTGTCATCATCGACATCAGCGCATTGGTTTAGGTACCACGCAGCCAGCTGACGACGTCAAGGCCACAGAGCAATATGGAGTCCACTGACTGCGTACAGCGTTTTCGTCAAGTTACGCGCGCAACTTTAAAATCTAATTTTTTATTGCATTTTTAGGGCACCTAACAATTGAAATTTTTTTTTAAGTTTTTTAGTGGTCTAATAGCAAAAATCTAATTGAGACCCTTTTCAAAAATGGGTGCAATACTTTATTGTGATGTCGAAGTTTTAAAAAGACCTAGGGGGGCAAACTGCATATCAAATGAAAGTTATTGGTTTGTACATTTCAAAACATTTTTGAAATTTCTGTAGGTTTCAAATAACTTGACCTTTCTCCCCTCCCTATCTCCGATGTTTGCGGAGCGTAACGCTCCGCATGTTACACATGATTATCAAACACGCATAAATGTTTGTAGCATTTGTAGATATAGAATGTAGGTCTATATTTTACAGTAAAAATGTAGGAATGGCTGTGAAAATAACAATTTTTGAAAATTTGTCAAAAAGGGGAAAAAAATACATAATGTTATTTATTATAGACAAGATCAAAAGCTTTGTTAAAAGCAAAGTAGGCGACGACGACGGCGAAGTCGACTTGAACCCCTCTTGTCTACGTTTGGAATTATTACAACACAGTTGTTGAGTTAGTGCTATGAGAACGTACCATAAGTTTCTACTTTTTTATGACTATTCGATTACAGTGAAATAGCTCATGTCTAATGTTTTAGTCAAATCTGTCAATGTCACTCCGACAACCTCCCCGCTCCGCACCGCATCCCTCACCCTAGCCCTTCCCTAGCCCCTCCCCTCCTTCCTCTCCATTAATTTATTTTTTGTGGATGTGGTTTCGTGTCGTGTATTGTAAAAAAAAACTATACATTTTCTTCCTTTTTAACTACCTGGTCTCCTGAAATGTTCAGCGAAACTGCTGGATTCTCTGTAAGTGCTTATAAGTCTAGCTAGAATAAGAACAATAAAGCACAGACTAAAAGTGTGGTAAGCCTTGAGGTGAATTTACTTTAGAAATTCTTACAGAATCCAGAAAACCTACCGGTGGAGTCTCTTGCACTGTCTGTTACTGATGCTGGAGTTGTTCGCCTGGTTAAAGCTTTGGTAAGTTGAAAATTATTGCCTATTGTGCAATGTTTATTTTCTGTCTTCTGACCAAAGTATTGCCGGGACTTTCCCTGATTATATTTAGTCAAGGTAGGTTAGGTACAAACAGTAAAACTTCATCTTGGCTCCTATTAAAGCAATCCTGAAAACATGTACATTAAACAAAGCAGCTGTGATAGTTAGTACCTCTAATCTTATCCATTAATTTATTATTTCTATTCCTTATTATTACCTATCTATTTCAGGACACATATTGGGTTCCCAGCCGTGAGCTGACATTGTACGAGCGGCCTCCATCTGGCAGTTCCCTTATCATCGGAGCTGTTGAAACATGGAAGACCAAAACGAGTGTTTATTTAGAGGACGTAAAGTGGATACTGAGCTTAGAATATCACAGGTACTTAAATAAATGGTTTTATCCTCTCAATATATTATCTATACTAATGCTATAAAAGCAAAATTAAGTCTGTCTGCCTATAACCTTTTAATGCGTCAACGGGTGAATGGATTTTATTGAAATTTGGTAGTGAGATAAGCAGTATCCCGGGTATAGACAAAGGTCGCTTGAAAAGCTTTCGAAGCCACGGGCACAAGCTATTGGTATATACAGGGTGTTGCAGACCATGTGCCAAATGTTAACGGTGGGTACGTTGAACCAAGTCCAAAAGCTTGGTGGATTGATTAAACCTGAAATGCCGCTATTTTTAAGAACAGTTTTAGGATTTTGCCTTTTGTTCTGAAATTTTATCTACTAATAGTTAAAATTTCTGAACAAATCACTTTTTGTATGAAAAGACATGACTTAATTTGTTTTAAATTACATTTAGCATGTTACCGCTTTCTTGAGATCTAGGTAAATAAAGCAGCTACGGGCAGTCAAAGTGTTTACAAGGGAAAATAAAAAACGGAGAGTTCAACTTCGGATTGGATAAAAAAAAAACTAAGTGTGTCTCTGGTCTTCCAATTCCCTGAAAACTTCTCTAATTCATGGCCATTCTACTGGTATGCCACATGTGTCAAATCTACATAAAATACATTACAAAATTAGAGTTAATTCTAAAAGTTTGTCATTTTGAATACCCTGACAATTACCAAATTTTGTCTCCTTATTGTATTAAAAGCATGTTTAGTTTGATAGAACTTATGCCAAATTGCAAGTTCAATAGTATGGTGTTGTATGGTGGTGTCTTTTTAACCCTCAAATGCATCACTTTTTTGAGATTTTTTAACCCAGATATACATAACTTTTCCGATGCTGTTCTGATTTTGGAATTATTCACCTATGTATTGTTGTTACGTGGTGAAATGACTGATAAAACGTAGTGTAGGATTCCCTCCGACCAGGTGGGATGATGATTTGCGAAGGACTGTTGGCAGATGCTGGATCCGTCAAGCTGAAGACAGTGCGCTATGGCGCTCATTAGGGGAGGCCTATGTCCAACAGTGGACTACTATAGGCTGATGATGATGATGATGATGATGGTGAAATGACTAACTAGTGTTTAAGGTTTTGGTGCCATCAGAATGAACCTATGTCATTGTTTGTTTGTTGTAAAAGTAACACAATATTTTTTCTTATTGTGAAGCGTTTGAGCGATTTATGCTATATGCTATAAAGCGAGTCAAGAAAGAGCTATGCTCGGAGTTTCTCTGAACGATAGGATTCGTAACGAATACATCCGACAGAAAACCAAAGTTATCGACATAGCTCTAAGAATAAGCAAGCTGAAGTGGCAGTGGGCTGGCCATATCTCGCGAAGAACCGACAACCCTTGCGGTAAAGGTGTTCTTGAGTGTATCACGACTCGGTAAACGTAGTGTAGGACGCCCTCTCGCCAAGTGGGATGACGACCTGCGAAATACTGCGGGCAGATGCTGGATGCGTCAAGCTAGATAGGGTATGGCGCTCATTAGGGGAGGTCGATGTCCAGCTTTGGACTGCATAGGCTGATGATGATAATTATGAAGCGTTTGACCACCATCTGACTAAAGAAGTGAAGATGTGTCCTACGATGGAGCACGCTTTCCCAGAAGAAACTTATTCACGTGAAATTAGTACAACACCCGGAACAAATATTTGAACATACAAACAAACATTTGGTGGCGGGAATCGAACCCGCAGCCTGCGTCGCAGGCGCGACATCGATACTTTTTACAGATGTTCGAACTTTACATTTATTTATTTATTTATTACAGGCACAACAAACAACTATATTTAAAACTTAAGTATAACATAAGTATTACATAACAAATTTATTATAAATATAGCCCACTACGTTGTACTCAGATATGATTAAAAGCTTAATAATACTTATCGCTATAGGTTGCTGACTGTTTACATTTAAGATGTGATTTATACATTCCAGGTTTTGGAGCACAGTCCTATTCCATCCCCAATGCATGGACTCTCTCGTGTCATTCCTGCAGGAAGCTAGCCCGCCGTACCTGCCTCCCCACGAGAACAGGGACGTACAGAGGCTGTACGAGGATGTACGGAAACATGTGCTCGTAGTCTTCAGTCGATTGGTTACTAATAAGGAAAGTAAGGTAAGGTTTCAAACAGTCTTTATTATAACACTAGCGGTCTGCCCCGGCTAAGCACGGGTATATTCTAGCACCTATGCTCTGCTTAGCTAGGGGCTAGATAATGCTGTGTGAATTGTCCAGCATTATCTATTATTTATTTATTTAAGCAGACTTTGAAACTCAAAAAATCAAAATGCTTTATTTCCTTTAGACCTTTATTTCCTTTAGACGTCTCAAAACTCAGATTACATAAGTAAAACTAGGAAATGAAGTTATCACTTTGATTTTTTGTCCACTTCAAGCTTTTTAAGGTAAAGAAGCGAACAAGAAACCTTTACCTTGTCAGAATGTTAGTTTTCTAGTTGAAGCAAAACTCGTCCCAAGCTTATGTAAAAAAGCTTGGGACGAGTTTTGCTCATTAATTAATCTCTAGATAATCTGATATTTTATAGTAGGCCTTTTTACAAGGGATATGTTTAACATTTTTTTGAATTTGTTTATTGTCAATTTTTGCAACTCACTTGGAGTTTTATTGTAGAAGTGTATACAATGCCCTTTAGAAGATACATTATTCTTGTGTAACCTAGTTGTGGGCACAGCGAGTTTATTCTTATTTCTAGTATTTAATTTATGTATATCTATTTTTGGGGAACTGATTGATATTCTTATGAGTGTACAACAGTTTTTCATTAATATATTGACATGACAGTACCATGTATGTATCATTATGTTTATTTCTTTGAATTATCATCACGTAGGCACGTTTGTTTTTTTTGACTCTCGAAGTCATAATATTAATTGAATAGGTAGGTATGAACTTGTGGAAAATGTCTGGGAATGTGGCCTAAACAAAGTCAGTTAATTCTATAGGTACCTAGGTTATACGATGTTATCAGTTCCATACAATCTTTTTATCTGACTAATAAAAAAATCAGATCAAGGAGAAGGCAGCTGTCATGTGGTATAGAGAAGTAAAAAAGACCGTGTTGGAAAGAGAAAAGTGGAGTGGTACAAATTGCATCATTGCACTGACAAGAGCTAGGCTCTGTAATCTATACGAATATTATAAAAAGGAAAGATTTATTTGTTTGCTTAAATTGAATAGGCTCCATAACTACTGGGCCGATTTGAAAAATTCTTTCACCATTAGAATCCTGCATTATCCATGATGATAGGCGATAGAATATACCCGTGCGAAGCCGGGGCGGACCACTAGTTTATAATAATAATAAATTAACCTTTTCAGTCGCAATGGATGACAAAAGAGTTCAAGGGTGACATTATCTACAGCAATTTCTTTGATTTTTAATAATATACATTAATCTTTTCAGTCGCTATGGATTACAAATGAGTTCATGGGTGACATTCTCTACAACAATGTCTTTGATTTATAATACTAAAAATTAACCTTTTCAGTCGCAATGGATGACAAAAGAGTTCATGGGTGACATTATCTACAACAAGTTTATATTCACAATCCCTATAATATGGGACATCTGTATAACGTACGGCGTCGACAACAGCCGACACGTGTCTCGGTTACTGGAGAGCGTGTTCGCGTTGCAACCGCGGTATGAACAGGACGCTGTAGCGGCCGTCGCTTTTGTACATGAGGTTAGTCAATTTATACCTATTAAACAAGATATGTCTGTATGTTATATAGAGAACTTAGAACTTATAATACATTGTTAACATTTCACACCATAATGATTTAACAAAAAAAACTAAGTTAGCCAGAGCAGTAGCTCTCGCTTCTTAACACAAGTTTCGACGCAAGAGCGAGGAAATCATTAGCGAAGCCTTAAAACGGGTCTTTTTAACACACCATGTCCAAATAATCTTAAAACTCAATCTGTACTTAAATATACAAATGTTGATGTGTTCGACGACACAAACATGACGAAATAAACATCTTATCTTTTTAGGGTTTTAAGATCGATCGAAACCCTTATGGTCTCGCTCTGTCCATCCCCAGTCTTTCTTGAATATCACAGTAACTACTGCAGCTGTTTACTTGAAATTTGAAATAATAATACATTTCGTGCGCCTAAACTGATTTCAAGAAAAAAATATGTAAATAAATGACAAATTTTCAGTACAAATTGTGATGTTGAAATGTCAAAAGAGACCTATTGTTGGTTTGAACATTTCAAAACGGGTTTTGAAATTCTGAATGTTTCATACTTTTCGTAATATTTTGAAAATAGTCGAAAAATTTAAAAATTGATTTTTCCCCCCGTCCTCCCCATCTCCAAAGTTGACGGAGATCCACGTACAATGTATGTGGCGTTTGTAGATATAGATCTGTTTTTTACACGAAAAATATAGAGAAGTCTTTAAAAATAACCAATAAAATAATTGAAAGCCAAAGGCTGCTTGTATATTAACAAATAAATAAATTAAATGGAACGTTTGTAAAACGTACGGGATGGACGCTTTAGTACTTTAATTAAACTTGTATGCTCAGTATCACAAGATCCAGTACTTGTCAGACCAAACAGATATACTGGGGAATACTGGTATATAACGATTAAAATAAACCAACTACGACTACTATTCAAATTTAATAGATACTTAATTCTTACCTCCGCAGGCTTTCAAGTTCATCATACTACAAGTAAACAATAACTACGACAACGCAGACCCGCCGAATCTCCCCGAAACTTTCAAAGGGTTCTCCGAGATCCGTCGGCCAACATCCTCCAAACAGGATAAACTGACGTTTGAAGTGTTAAAAGACTTAGTTATACACATGTTGGATACGTCGATGACGCTTAGGATATTCATAGAAGTGTACCCTAAAGCTGTAAGCATATTTAGGAAAACCAATTTTGTTATTAGGTGAGTGAGAATTACCTTATTTGAATTTTATAGTCAAATTTATATAGTATAATTATTTGAATCATCATTATCTTCCCGGTTTATGTTCACTATTGAACATAAACCGGGAAGGCAGACGGTATCGTAAGGGTAAAAAGTATCGTAAGGATAAAAAGTAGCAATCTGGGAGAATGAGCTATCAGTGTAAGAGACAATTTTCAAAATCAAACCAGCTGTTTTGGATCTTATTGCTTTTCCCTCTTGCTTTATAGTAAATCTTATAATCTATATCTTCATAATACTTAACTAGCTTCTGCGCGTGGCTTCGCACGCTTTCGGGATAGAAAGTAGCCTATATCTAAATTCAGGCTAGATCTATGTCTTTGCAAAACTTCAGCTCGGTCCGTTCAGTATTGGCCAAAGAGGTTACAAACATGCAAACTTTTTCATTTATAATATTAGTGTTATTATTTATTTTGTGTTCTCACCGCAAAATTCGTTCCAGTATAGTCCAACTGTACGAACACGGCATTCCAGCGCTTTATGAGAAACTCTCTTCTCTCGGCGATGAGAGCAGCCTTGTCTACTCAGAACTAGAGGGGTATCTACACGCGGCGAGAGCAGAATTAGTCGATGTCTTCAGAGAGATGCTGGCTGTGTATAAGAACTATATCTTAAGCGGAGAGTGAGTACGACTGTAGAGTAACTGTAGAGCGTATTATGTATGAGAAACTCTCTTCTCTCGGCCATGAGGTCTCCTTGTGAGCCGACCCTTACGCACTATAATAACCAAAGACAAGAGAAAAGCGAATCCTGAACACTGATACGATTTTGTACCTACATAAAAAAAAATATGCTTGACAAAACATACAGCATTATCTAGCCCCAAGCTAAGCAGCGATTGTGTTATGGGTACTAGATAACTGATATACATAATACAATACACTACATAGATAGATATTTTTTAGTATACATAGTAAAAGACACCCCGACGAACCCGCAACCTCCTGCGTCGCAGGCGGACCTTCGCTCACCGCGGCTCATAGGCCGTTAAGCTAAAGAAAGAAATGTTTTTTTGTATTTTGTAATCTCACAATATATATTTTATCTCGTTCCTTGCAGAGGCTCGACTCAGTCCCACGTGGAAGAGTACCTCTCAGTGATGCTGGACGGTCTGTCGGAGCGGCTGCTGATGCAGGACTACCACGCGTGCTACCCTGTGCATGACGATATTGAGATGCTGAGGCAGGCCTATCCTGAGATGTATCCTTTTAACGAACAACCTTATACAGGGTTATTGGTGATTCACTGAAACTGTTTGAATTGCAGGTTCTGCGCCTCATTACGAAATCGCCTCCACCGTGAGATGTTCACGTCACAAGTTTAATTCGTTCTCGAGTTTAATGCATAAAAATATGAAGTGAACAAATTCAATAACACCTTGTTTCTTATTTGAATTATCATTTATAAAACTGGATATAGTATAAAATTTCACTTGTCTATGTGCTTTTTTGTAAGCCTAAAGAAATAAACGTTATTGAGTATTAAGTCTCAGAACACAAATACCTACTGCTAAACGTGCTGCCCCCAAACAAGGGGGTTTGCCATCATCTCCACGCTGCTGGGCAGGCGGTACGTGACCGCAGTACTTGTGTTACAAATACACAGAAGGATACCTGCTGCCCTGCCTCTGGCAGGTTACTCTAGTAACTCTGACTAAAGACATATACTCTGCATTATTTATATTTTTTCTTCTGTTAATTTAGACTTAATTTTAATCATACCCAGGTACTATGTTTGAAGCACGCCTTTTGTTGATGTTGACCCTATGTGGTTGGCAGGCAGAAAATGCCATCGGCATTATGCCCACCATTTGTATACTTTTTGTGTAATTGTGTGCAATAAAGAATTAAATAAATAAATATACGCGTTCAGTTGTAGAATCGACCTCGTGATTCTTTCGCGGCTTGCACATAAATAGTTGTTGTGGTTCGTTGCAAATCAATGGGTAAGTATTTTTCACCACTCCCGCTCGAAACAAAAAACGGTGACTGCTGCTCAAAATCAGTGAAAAAAATCGGTATTATTCACCTTGTTGAAAAAGTAATTTGAATTCAGAATGTTGCACTTAATTTCGATGGTATAATAATAAGTTATAGATACTATATGGATGGCGCCGAAAAAAAGAAGAAACTACGCCATCTGCACCAGGGATCGTCCATTTTCTCACAGAAGCCAACGCCATTTTTGTACCCTCTCGTTAACTCAAAAATCGTTTTGCCCACTTGTTGAACAAATAAGTATTATACGAGAAAATCCAATGAAAACACCATTTTTATTGTACTTTATTATGATTAAACGTCATAGTTTAATTGAAATGTATCATTCAATAGTAAATTTCAGAAAATTCATTGAATATAATCAAGAAAGTCATGTCGTAAAATGTTGACGTAAATTATAACTAGATGTCGCTAGTAATAGTGGACGAGCTCTAGATCGCGCTGACGAGAACGCACGGCTTTATGTGTAGGTTACGTAGGTTTGAGAGTTTGAAGTAGATAGTTACCGAAATCGTTAATTTACTTGAAAGACCGATAGTTTTTGTAAAACAGTTCCTTGAACTGTTTCTATTATATCAAATACTGATACTGATTATTCGGAATCGTAAGGCTTATTAGAATATATGGAACCCGTTTATTAGTATTCATCTATGTTATGCAATATTACAACTATAAAACTTAATTGGTTTCATCGTTGTCCTTGTAATATAATGTATCATCATCATCCACAAGCCGACTTCACCCACTGCTGGGTATAGGCCTCCAAACTCTTGTGCCACTCCACACGGTCCAGCGCCAATCTTATCTAGGTTCGCCCCACGACGTTTCTTATATCGTCCGCCCATCTTGCGGCTGGACGTCCGATAATGTATATGTATAAATAAATTACTATGGTATCTATACCTACTCTAACATATTTTTCGCTTCTTCCACTAGTGGACAAAAAATTGAAGCGAACAAAATCAATAACATTTTGTTTCTTATTTGATAATAATTACTATTTATAAAGCTGTTTATGTATAAAATTTGACTTGTCTAAGTGCTTATTTTGTAAGCCTGAAGAAATAAAGTTATTGACTTTTGATACAACCGAATGCTTCCCATTTCTCAGTATGTACACACGTACATACTGTGAAAAAATTATCGACACAAAAATTTTATTACAGAAGGAAAGGATAAATAAAATGAAAATTTTATTTGCCCATGCCCGACCGATTAAATAAACTAATCCCTTTGTAGGGAGGATGACAGTAACAAAAATCATCAAAATTATGCATTCACTTTTTTTCGATTTTCGTGCATCATCTGTGATAGACGGACGCCACTAGTATTGTAGCGTTTTAAAGCGAAATTGAAATGGATTTTTTAAATCTAAATATCTGTAATTTCTTTCATCAAAGGTAATGTGTCATTCTGAGACGATCCCATTGTCATGGTGAAGCATATAATTTAGTGGAATTCGGCTGCAGTGCTCAAGCGATAGTAGCCAATGTGCGTCTTTATTATCAGATTTTTAATAAAATTTCATTACATCACACCAGCAGTTTATACAGTCCACTGTTGGACATAGGCCACCTATTGCCTCTTATTATTGGGGGTAGTGAAGTAATCCCCACTCGGGTTGGGTGGCGATCAAAGTTACCGTACTGCGAACTGCAAAGCGGATCCACCACCGGGTGGGTCTGTTTTCTAGGGTCCGCTCCACGCCCCCAAGTAGATATCCCTTGTTTGCCTTTTACCATGCCCGTGGGAAGAGTTGAGGTGGTGCGAATTCTAAGCCGATATAATACCATCACTAACTATCGTATTATTAGGTATATTATATATTTCCTTAGCATACGCACAGTGATACCGTAAAGACTGATTTCATCCTCCAAGCAATCTATTCAAACCTCGACGACCCAATATCAACGACAGCAATCACCAACGGCTATTCTACACCAACCATAGACAATTCCATCCAATCACAGAGTAATCTACCGACTATAGAGCAAACCATAGAGCACGACATACCAGACCATATAAGAGAAGAGTCGTTGATAAGCGAAGTGAAGGATATAATGCCTCATTTGGGCGATGGTTTCGTGCTGAAATGTCTGAAGCACTATGGGTTTAGTGCTGAAAGAGTTATTAATAGTATATTGGAGGATACGCTGGCTGAGCCTTTAAAAGGTAAGAAGATCATTTGTTATGTATATCTATACTAATTTTATAAAGAGGAAAGATTTGTATTTATGTATGTAACGAATAAACTTAAAAAGTACTAGACCGATTTCAAAATTTTTATCATCATTAGAATGATTACTTTTCAGGGCGTGACATAGGCTATGTTCTATCCCGGAATTCCCACGGGAACGGGAACTACGCGGGGGAAACCGCAAGGCGCTGTTTAAACGTTTCAATGTGTTCCACATTAAAGCGTTTTTTATTAAAAGTAAAATCTCCTTGCCCTTCATTCGCCGCCGTTAACTTTTTTGATTCCTTTGAAAAGGTGACAAACAGGCAAATTTACTTTAAACTCGCTTTTTTTAATAGTTTGTGGAGATAATTGGGCGATTTATTCCATTGGTTATCGGAATGTTTGCTTCTATTTCGGTCAACGAATTAGTATTACCATTAAAAATGCCAATGCTGCCAGCATTCTGGGTACTCTGCCTTCTGGTGACGACTTAGATTTTTAGGAAATGACTCTAGTCCCATGGGAGTTGGGGTGGCCTATTGTGTGAGATGCTACATGCGTCGACACACATGCGCCTTTCGATCTTCGGAGGACATCCGTGAGTGCTGATGCGGCGGCAGATAATGGCCAATGATCTCAAGAGGCGCAATTCTGCAGGTCTCGCCAGAGCCTATGCATTTGCTCCCCTTAGAGTCGAGACCCTAGGTCCGTGGGGTACGGAGGCTCTCCGGGTTTAAAAAAATTCCATATTAAACTATAGGCAAAATCGTATTTCAGAATTAGACCAATCCCTGCCTATAATCCCGGAAGACATCCTGGACAAGAAGTTCCTTGAGACCGGTCTCGACCGACTGAACGTGTTCGATGGAGACCAGTTCGACATCATGACGAGAGATGATGTGGACCTGAGCAAGATCCATGTGGGGAAGAAAAGAGAGAAATATAGGTAAAAATATAGGACTTATGAATGGATTGTTTTGAAAAAAAATAAAAGCTGACTTCAAATTCCTTATTTTATACTGTTTTTATGCAGTTTTTCGGGGCAAATACATATCCCAGAGTGCGAGGACTTACGCAATATAATAACAAAAACCTTAGAATTTAGCAACGGCAACACCTCTCGTCAAACGAACTCAATGTAACTTTAGTCTTTGAACAGGATTGGATAAACTTCAATGTTTCCCCTGTAGGTGGAGCTAACGGCGCTAGAGTCCGAAGGAAGTCTCTGAGACTTTGGACTCGGCGAGTACTTGGTTTCATGGCTTAATTGGTTAGAGCACACCCGTACTGAGGGTAGGGGGCGGGTTCAAGTCCCGCCGAAATCGTTTTTTTTTGTGATATTATTTCATTTCCTAAATACTTATTTATCCCTCGAGTATAAAATGAGCACCTCTGGATCACTCTCTATAATACAATAGCGAAAGAATTATATATATAAAAATTGACTGAGAAATCGACAATGATACAAAAAATACATACATCCGAACATATAATCTACTCCTTTTTTATTATTTTACAATAAAAACTATCGTAGTTTGACGAATTCATTACGGATGTAAGCGGGTTAACTACGAACCTTATTTGTGTTGGCAGGACACCAACGTTTCATCCCTTAACGAGGGACTTCCGCGTCCCTCCGAACACTGAGTGCTCGGAGGGACGCGGAACGCCTAGAACCTCACTCACCCTGAAGAAGTCCCTCGTTAAGGGATGAAACATTGGTGTTCTTCCAACACAGATAAGGTTCGTAGTTACCACGCTTACATCCGTAATGAATCTTTTTTTGTTTTTCGTCTCGTCGGTTAAAATAACCCTCCTCCGTTGGTTGTCGGGTAAAAATAGACAGGGTACAGAGGTCGGCAGTCTAACGGTAAGATGCATCACTAAGCGAACATGTAGCAATAGTTTTTATTATTCTATGAACCGATGGAACTCAAATGAGGTACCTAGTTCAAAGCGTCGTCGACTGATAGGTGGCCGAGGAAAAGCGCCGCATGACCAGATGCAAGGTGGATCGACGACACAGTACGTCACGGGGCGTCCATGGATGCTGATACGGCTAGCATAGGATATATGGTGAGGCCTATGTCCAGCAGTGGGTGAAATCCAGTTGTACAGGATGAATAATAAACATAATGTCATGTTTTCTTGTTAACAGGGATATGAAAGATTTGCTTGATGACAAGAAAGACATCAAACAGATGACAGACATCTACAGCAAGTACAAGTAAGTTCTAAATTGTGTCATTAGACAGACAGAGATTTTTCACGGTAGAATAGAGAAAATGACATTGAATGCTTAAAATATCTTATTTGTTAATAAACATTTACGCATTTTTTGTCTTTTTTATCTATAAAAGGGGTCATGGTATCGGTGATGATGATATGTCGATAGCAATAGGAATTCTCAGCTAATTATTTTATGTAAACTGCTTCTTGAAAAGTAGACTTTCTGGCGCTTACTTTAGAGTGTGAAATATCATAATACTCCAGCCAAGAGGCGATAAAGCTTATTATATCGTTATCTTCCAGTCTCGTCGTAGACGAAGAGACGATGTATTCAGACGAATACGACGACACGTACGATAGTGACGGAGTAGCGCCGACGACCAACGACGTCGAGGAACGACGGCCCTTCGTCACACCGCGCGCCTTGATGCAGAGGACACGACAAGAGGTAAGTTTAACTAATAACAGGAGGAACTTACGATGTACTTAAAAGTAGACTTAGTACGGAAAGGTTGAAGGAATTTTTCCGTTCCAAGTCTTCGAAAGAATGAGATGGTATTGTACGCCTACAACGCCAAAATCGCTGAAACTACCTAAAACTTAGCGTAGATAGATCTCTTTTAACAGTGTAAGCTACTTTTTATTTCGGTAAAATGTCTGAGAAACCGCGGGCAAAAGCCAGCTCTTCTTGGCTCTTGTTCATCTGTGTACCATTAACCAAACTCTTTTCTCCAGGAGGACTCGGATGACGATGAAGAAGAAGAATCAGCAGAGCCAGCAGCTGGACCCAGCAGTAGACTGGAGTTCTGTTCCAACCCGGAGGAGATCCGCGCGAGACGAGAGGCTAACTGGCAGGCGAGGCGAGGGAAGGGACACAAGCCGCCTCCACCGAGGTATGTTAGGCACTGCGCAAACGTGGACACTGTGTCAGATACAAGCTACCGATAAATATTTGATTTCTATAGAACCAGTCTGAAATCACCCTCTCCCTGCGCATACGTACATACATTTTTTGTGTCCAGTTGCTCAAACTTAACACGATCAAAAGTGTTCGGTGTCGGTAACTGGAAACTAAGTGTCCACGTTTGCGCAGCATAAAGCGATTATTTATAACGGGATATTTACTATGATAGTTTTGAGCTTCCCAATATTTTGTCACAGCTTCATGCGCCATGATCACGGAATAATTGAAGTCACTGCGAGTTAGTTTTTATTGACATACCGATCTACCCTCATATTTTGTCTTTTTCGAACGTTACCACTATAACTGTATACTTCTACTCCCTTCCAGAAACACCGACGTGGTCGGCAAAGCCCGCGGCCAGGGACAGGAGAAGGAGGTGCTCCAGAACAGAGATAAGAAAGAGAAGCATAAGTCTACGCGCGGGAACCACAACCGAAGACAAGGAGCCACTTGGAAGCGCAGTCAGGGCATGGTTCCTTCTTAGATATCATTTTACCTTTGCAACTGAACGCGTTCACGTTGCGATAGGGGTGTTGACGGACGACAGTAGCTAAAAATCACCAAAATTATGTATTTACCGAATTATACCCTAGCCATAGATATTTTTCACCATTGAAGAATACCGAGTTACCGAGAATACCGAGTTGTGACGTCATGTCGTCACAATATGCACAGAATAACTATGGTACAGCTCTGACTTTCTTCTCTGATCTCATTCTGTATGATCAGATGTTCGTGCATCGGTGACGTCATAGACATAGTATTGTAGCGTTTTAAGGCCAACGCAGACCGGGACGGGATGGCAAGGGATATTTTTTTTTACCAATGGACATTCAAACGTATCGATATAGAAACACGACATAAATTGCTATGCTTTGATTAAAATTATGTCGTGGCATCGAAAGGGATGCGTTGCACGGCATGGAAAGTCACGCCACGGGCTCCTGCGGCGGGATGCCGAGGCGTACTGCAGTTATGCAACGGCATGCCGAGGACGCCGAAAAATTACAGGAAATTTAACAAAAATTTAGGAAATACAGGAAATTTAGGAGGAAATTTTACAGGGTAACAATCGTGTCACAACGCACTCGTTGTGACACGATTGTTACCCTGTAAAATTTATTTATGTTTTGTGTTTTTGAATTTTTAGCTTATTTTGTGTTTCAAGATTTTTTTATTGATCTAATTTTATTATTTTACGTACTTACCAAAATAATTATTTGTATTGTTGTGATTTTCTTTTCTTTTTTCTTGTGTTTAATTTCATTATTTTGTAGTTGTTAACTTTATATGATTCAATGTACTAGGTATAACGTTTTGGAGATATCTCAAAAGTCAAAAGTCAATAACCCTATTTCTGTAGACTTACAAAAAAAGCACTTAGACAAGTCAAATTCTGTATAATATGATCTTGTTTAAATAAATAAAATACTGCAGGATAAGCAGGTGTGTGTGTGCATTCCCTCAGGATAATAAAAAAAAATGTGTGTGTGTGTGCAGTGGCAAGGCGCTGGAATGCCGCGGTATCTAAGCGGCCAGTGTGCGCTGACTGACGGCAAAATCCTTCGCCATCCCGTCCCGGCCTGCGTTGGCCTAAAGAGTGAAATTGAAATTGTATTTATTAAAACACAACTTTTTCTTAAAAATCCTTTTTGATTGCAGAAATATGATTTATTTAGTACCTAGATGTCTAATAAGTAGTTTCTCAAAATCAGTCATCATGCCTATTGAACGGGTTCAACATAAGATGAACTCAGTTCAGCTATTTAAACGAGTTTAACAACATACAGTTATCCGGTCCAAGCGCTAAACCGAGTTCAAGAACTGTCATGTCAGACAATCGGTATGACGAATTTGAACTCGATCAAGCTGAACTTTTGTTGGTCTTAGTTTTGGCAACAAACGGTGAAATTGTATCTTAGCTTAATACTAGTGAAATCACCTTCAAAGCCTTTCTTCCTCGCAAATGACTTCATGTTATTTAAACCCGCAGGGGCGAGCCGCAGCTAAACCAACATTCATTTATTTATTTATACAGTTAGGTTAGCCTGTGGTGAGTGCACTAAAACTTAGAAAGTAGACTTTAAACAACTCGAAAATAGATGCTAAGTGCACCAACCTATTACAGACCGACACAGCATGCAAAAAATACATCAAACTAGTAAACACTACTACACACTACGTCGTGGGCAATGAAAGTGTTAACCTGGCTGCACGAACGCTTGCTGTGTAATAATGTTTAAACATTATTTATCTGATATTTATCGCGTACCTTTTGTTTTTTCCCTACGTTTCTATCGCGGTACAGCCAACGTGGACACGGGGCGACTGAGTTACATCACGCCTAGTAGTAGTCAGTATCCACCTTAAGATTTATAGCACCAGTTAGTGACGCCATAATGCCACTTGCAAAGATCTTTCTTCTCCTGCCATAAAAAATGTTCCATGTTAGTTCATATTACCCAGAAGCGCAGGGAAGGTGTTGTGCCTTCATATCTTACATAATAATATTAGCTGAAATAGCACGTTTCTTTAAAAAAGTCATGTGTTTAACACATAAGTTTTTTAGATTTTATAAAGGGATATTTTCACTTTTTAAGTGTCTGAGTTTTCATGGTAAATAATCCGTTGTAAGTGCACTTAACCGTGAAAGTTTAAAAGTTTTAAGAGTAAGTTGATTAACTGATTCTAACCAGAGTTAGGACGATTTCGTTCCGAGTGAGGACATAGTTCCAGGAACTATTACGGTCCGGAACGACACATGTCTAGTCACATCACGACACTGCTGGGAACGCGCCCTCAGTATTCCCTGGTTACAAATTGTTAGTCAATTCATTAGTTAACTTTAAAACAATACGATACTTCGTTTTAAAGCTGATAATTGTATTTATGTCACCTCATTTACAATAAAAACTATCGTAGTTTGAGGAATTCATTACGGATGTAAGCTAGTTACCTTCGAATCTTATTTGTTTTGTAAGAGAAGAACACCCACGTTTCATCCCAGTCAGCTGAGAGTCGCTGCGGCACGCGCGTGTCCCGGCGCGAGCTGCACTCACCCTGAAGGAGTCTCTAGTTAAGGGATGAAACGTTGGTGTTCTTCTAACACAAATAAGGTTCGTAGTTAACCCGCTACGTATCGAATTATTTCACTTTTATATGAAAAGATATCCGTATTCCATCCTTTGTTGGTTCTTGAAATATAGCAACGAAAAAGTATACTCTTAAATAAATCTATAAAATATAACAGGACCATTTACTCTTGTAAATTTGTAACGTAAGCAAATTTAGTTCACATGGGAATATATACACCATTACAACTCAGGGCTATTGTATTCCAGCCCGAATTAACGATACACCTCATGAACGATAGTGTGATATTTATAAAACCGGTTGTTATTAATATATTTGTTCAAAAATTTAGTGACTTTTATTTTAGTATTACTGTAAGTACCAATATAATATATTATAATAAAACCGGCCAAGTGCGAGTCGGACTTGCGCACGAAGGCTTCCGTAACATTATCTATAAAAACGGCAAAAAAGAACACGTTTGTTGTATGGGAGCCCCCTTAAATATTTATTTTATTCTGTTTTTTAGTATTTGTTGTTATAGCGGCAACAGAAATACACCATCTGTGAAAATTTCAACTGTCACAGTTTATGAGATACAGCCTGGTGACAGACGGACAGTGGAGTCTTAGTAATAGATAGGGTCCCGTTTTACCCTTTGGTTACGGAACCCTAAAAATGATTGAGCACGCGCTGGAGCCTGCAGCCAGTAGGGTATATGAATCCTAGATTTCATAGTAGGATCTCAAAGATCATGGAAATGTTGATTTTTCCGAAATACCAGCCTTAACATGAAACAAATAAAAAACTGGGTGGCCTTCGCTTATCGCTTATAAGCGATTTCTTCTAGGCAACCTTTGGATGGTTAGAAATTTGAAAATTTCTAACCATCCAAAGGTTGCCTAGATTTATAATTAATAAATAAACATAAGCAAGTAAAATATACATAAACATTACATAAAATATTACTTTAAATAAATTAGAGAATATATAGGTACGTAAGATTTTTTGTTATAGTGCGTGACTTTGGGTTCCACCGAAATCGAACATTTATGGGAACTTATTTCATTTCTTATAGGTACGTAATCGTCAAATTTTTAATATAAAACACTGACATGGAAATAGAGTGATATTTTTGATTTCTGTCGCTTTGGTATGTAGACTAAAGTAAAGAAGCGACGAAGAAACCTTTAGCCTGCCAGTAGTTATTTTTCGAGTTGGAGCAAAAAGCTTGGGACGGGCCCAAGCTTTTTTATCTTCTAGAGATAATCTGAAATTTAGTAGTAGGTCAACCTTTTTGCACAGAAAGATATTGACAATTTGTTTGAATTTATTTACTGATAGATTTAGCAACTCAATAGGACTTTTGTTGTAGAATCGTATAAAAGATTCATTAATTTTGTGAAGTCTGGTTGTGGGCACAGCGAGTTTATGTTTATTTCTAGTATATCGCTATTTTTAGAGAAGCTTTTGATATTTTAATGAGTGTACAACAAATTTTCATTTATTATGTATTTATTCATTTAGAACTAACACACTACCTATACCTACCTACGTCGATTACCTACATTACAGTAAGTGACCAAGTGCACACCTGCTTGTTATGATTATCGCCCTAAAAGCCTGTGGCTACGGCTACGTGAAAGGCTTCGGATATCCCCTTCCGGTACCATACTGGGTTAACAAAATAAACATCGAGTTTCATATTTCTATTTCATACAACCAGCTAAGTGCGAGTCGATTCGCACACGGAAGGTTCCATACCATCGCACATAACTATTTCGCAAAAGGAACCCGAAAAATGGTTTTCATTCAAATGAGAAAAAAGTAGTAAGTGACCGCGCCCGACGTTGCTTAACTTGGGTGATCGGTAGATACTAACTCGGTATGGACATTGGACCTTAATTAGGTATAACATTTATTATTTTGATTATTAGTTGTTATAACGGCGATAGTTTTTACACACCCTGTCAAAATTTCGACTTTCTGCATATTGCGGTCCAAGAGATACAGCCTTGACAAAAGTAGAGCAAAAATAGGCAAAAAAATAAAGTTTTTTGCATGTGTTTTTGTGTGTTTTTATTGTTTGCCTTTTTAGCCCATTTTAATGTTTATTTTGTTATTATTATTTATAGTTGTTGCGGCAAGAGAAATACACATTCTGTGAAAATGTCAACTCTCTACCTTTCATGTAAAAACACCTACGTAGACCAGGTTCAATCTAGCATCTAGGTACACAGGAAGTCAACAGGACCACGGGAACGAAGTGAATGAATTGGATAAAATGTATTTCATCATCATCATGTCGGCCTTTTCGGGATCCACTCTTGGGTGTAGGCCTCTTCCCTCATTTTCCATTCCTCGCGATCTTGGGCCCGTCGCATCCAGTATTGGCCTCCGTGTCGTCTGATATCGTCCACCCAACGGTTCGGTGGTCACCGTAGTCCTGGAGTGTCTACTCTGGGCCTCCATTCCCGGACTCTCCTGGTCCGACGTGACTCATCCATTCCGGCGATGTGCCCTGCCCAGCTAAAAATTCTATTCTACATACGTTAACAGAATAGAAATATATTTCTATTCTGTGTATATATACAAGTCATGACTGTCATTTGGTAAAAAGTGACACCTGTAATGTAATGCACTGTATGAAATATTGTGCATGTAATGAAAACGGTCACAGGCATCGATCTGATGTGTGGCCACGAAAGTAGCGACTGTTGGCTCCATTGGTTCAGCTAAATGTACCTAAGCAGAGTTAGGTAAGGCTTTCTTTTTAATTATTTTAATGAATAACGGCTATATAATATTGGCCACAACTTGAGCCCACTGACACCCACAGTTGGGATAAAGGTGGTTGAACACGAACACTTGAAAAAAATAAAACTTCAACTGCGAGTTCGACTCGCGCATCAAAAGTTCCGTACAAACTTATACTCGTAAGTAATCAAACATCATTTTTTGTGAATTAACAACAAATTTACGGTTTTTAGACTTTTTCCTTTACTTGTGCTGCTTCTTGCCAAATTTCATGATTCTAGGTTAACGGGAAGTAGCCTATATGTTGGTTTTGTGTGCATGTAATTCCCTTGGAAAATTCAAAAAAATGGGCATAAACGGCTGTAACTTTTGATTGCGTTGACATAGAAGTTTGATTTATTTTATATTGCAGTTCCAAGAGGTTACGAACCTGAGTATATCGTGTGAATTTCAACTCGATACCTCCACGCGTTTCTGAGAAAAGAGGGTGGACAAACGGACAACAAAGTGATCAATTGATCATATAAGGGTTCCTTTTTTCCTTTTGAGGTAAGGAACTCTAGAATCAGGTTTTACTATTTTCTAGGTTCTAATAGTAGTTTATCGAAACTACGCAGCGCTAAGCAGATAAGAAGTAAACAACCTTTGAATCGAATGTGGTTTTGGAGTATAACGATAAGAGACAAGAGATTTCTAATATAAACTAAATTATTAGTTTTTATTAGAAATCTCTTGTCAATAGACTCCAAAATGACAATTGACTTGTAGCGCGGGTAAATAACAAATAGCTTACAATGTAGGTACGCAAAACTACATTGTAACAACAATAAATGTAATATCTAATGTCGTGGCCCAAGCATCAAACCGTATGCGTTTTATTATATTACCTGTAATAGCCGCTATTAGGGAGGGGCGGAAGGATTTAATAAGCGAGCGGCGGCGGCGGCGCAGGCGCAGGAATTGCGATGTTCGGAGTACGCGGCGCTCCGGGCGGCGTAGAGCGGGGCTCGTTGATCGATGTCGATGAGAAAGTTCTTACGGAAGTTGGAGATATAGATATGAGATTTAATACGGTACCGAATTAAGATTATTTTATCTGTGCCCCGGCGCACACTCTAGGTCCGCCACCTTTTTTATTTTATTAT
The DNA here is from genome assembly GCA_947086465.1 of Eupithecia exiguata. Taxonomy (NCBI): domain Eukaryota; kingdom Metazoa; phylum Arthropoda; class Insecta; order Lepidoptera; family Geometridae; genus Eupithecia; species Eupithecia exiguata. The sequence continues at coordinate 1,393,022 of OX352245.1, read as the reverse complement.
TACGTTAAACAAAGGAAATTTTAAAAATCCATCGGACAGTTTGTGATACCTATTATAAGCTTTTTTTTAATTCCTCTGTAATAATTTTATTATATTTAGTTTAGGCAGAGAATCGAAGATCCTATTTTTGATTCTCTGCCTAAAACTAAATAGAATAAAACTTACAGAGGCATTAAAAAAAAGTTTAAATAGGTATCACGTAGGTTAGGTATCGTCTTTGCCTGAAAATTAGCGCTGAGCAGAAAATGTTCACCACACGCTGAGTCAACCCCTAATCAGCGTAGGGTCATGGCGGCAGAGACACATTATTTTTACGACCACTCTTATGTGTCACTTACCTCCATGTTAAATTGGTAATGTTTTACGCTTGTTTATTTTACACTTGCGTGTACCTGTGTCCAAATAAACGTATATCAATATTTCTATTACACATGGGTCGTTTCGTGGGCTATAAAAGTAGTAATACCTACCCACTTCAAATATCAAACCTCATAACCATTAACCGTTTTCTACCCACTGCTGGGCAATTTGGCATAGCTTTGGCTAGTCTGTGGCACTTCAGGGTCCCAAAACCGAGATTTATGAAAGAGAAAATCAAAAGTACAAACGTATAGTTAAGTTTCTAAACTTGTAACTAGATGGCGCTCTTAAAACGGGCTGATATATATTTTACAAAGTATTTAGTTAGTCACAATGATACTTATATCAAAAATTAACTTGCCGACTGGTACCTTAGTACATTACCAGTCGGCAAGTTAATTTTTTAGGACGAGACGTTCTCCTCCGAAGACTTTCCCAACTCTAAAGTAGGGGTCATTTATTTCCCATTCAGGCAGTAGGTACTCAGTGTGCGCTTTCTCGAATATAACTATTGTTCCGCAAAAATCAAGAGAAACATGCATGGGTTTTCATCCAATGAATGTACATGGAATTTACCGACTTTAGGAATTTACGGTACAAGTAAGTAGGTATTATACTAGGGACACATACAATAAACTAAAAAGTGTTTATATGTATTTGACGACCTCTGTCTGTGGCGCGGTGGGCGAAGGTCCACCTGCGACGCAGGAGGTTGCGGGTTCGATTCCCGCCTCGGAACAAATGTTTGTACGATCTGCTGTTTGTTGCGAGTGTTACGATCACCTGTTACGAAACAGGCTTTATTTAAAATTTACTTTAACTACCTTAGAGTGCCTTAAACCAGATTAATTAGTTCGTCAACGTCATGGATGTACCACGCTTGCTCATACCTTGGGTGGCATTTTATGGGACCGAAAAGTTAAAGGTTTACCTAGTTAAGATATTTGTCCGAAAATAATTGAGACAGGACATGAGACATCAAAGGTCTGACCGCATAAATTGGAGCAGGGGCCAGCCCCGGTTTCGGGCTTCTCGGAAATTAAGAAGAATTTCATGTGACGAATGAAGTTGATCGGCTAGACGACGGATGAGTGGTTAATTTTTTGGTGAGGGAGGAAATGCATGAAGTCTAGTTTGAAATCTATTGTTACCTTCTGTTAGCCTTTGTATGTTAATAGTTTTAATAATTGTTGCTACTCTGTTTTTTAGCCAAAAATATCGTAATTTAAGCTTCCTAGGATATATTTCTCTATGTTATTCTGTTTGAATAGGCTTCTGGTTTTCAAATAAATAAATATAAAACCACTTTATTTGACGATCCTCCTCGTGGAGGGATGAAACGTTGGTGTTCTTCCAACACAAATAAGGTTCGTAGTTAACCCGCTTACATCCGTAATGAAGTATATGAACGACTATGAGAAGATTTTGATCTCACACAAGATCTGGTCAAACCGTAGTGTTTGATCTCAGATCAAGTGGTTCTAAGATTAGCCAGAGAAACGGGTATTAAGTTCCAGACAGATTAACGTCTTCGTATGCTTTATAGCTTTAATAGCTTTAAATTATAGGTCACATGAGCGCAGCGGCCATCAAATAAATTAATAATTACCCTACAGGGTGTCCGTAATTCTAGGTCTCGCTAATAGCCACCGCTTGTCTGTAATTACGTAATCAAGCGTTATTACGATGTAACCAATAGATACACGCTGTATAATTGCCGTGGGTCTGTTTTGGTCTGTTTCTGTGAGTTTGTTGTATCTAGATAAAAAACAAGTGCCTTTTTGTGACCGCTGAAAAAAAAAACGACTCGCAACGCGTAAAGGGGATAGGTATTCTTAGATGTATTTAAAAACAAAGATTTTAAGAAAACCAGCTACTGCTTGGGCATCTATTAAACCCTTCTTTCTGTCCTGCTGGAAGGTACAAGTTTCAAGTATACACACAGCACAGACTATGAATAAGATGAAGTAATGCAGCCGACTCTACCAACGATATCAAGTCTGAGTTGCAAGATGCTCAGTGATTTATGACTTTATCCTGCGCCAACGAGCAAATAAAACATCATAAACCCCGCTCATTGCGACTTGTGAGGATGCCGCAATGAGGATAGCTATCTTGTATCTAGATGTACTGAGAGTACCTATCTTTATAGTACCTAGACCTAGTAATAACATAAAGACCTAATTAATAAGGACCTAATTTTGTTATTCAACGTGGCAATGCAGCCAGCATTTTGGGATATTGACCGTGTAGTGTTTTTTTTCTTCTAACATTGAAATTTGAGTTTTAGGGTACGGACGAATAGCCGCGTTGCGGGTAGGTACTTACAATATACAATATACAAAGTACTATACAATGTGTATTTTCGAACCTTGATCAAACGAAATGTGCGGATACACGACATAAATTTATCGATAAATATCAAATAATTTTTTTTAATATGTTGGCTATTTAAAAAAAAAGCCGATTTAATAAAAAATTTAATAAAAACTACATCATCTGGTTTTTTCTTCGTTTCTGTTTGAGTAAACGGTGTATTTTAGATAGTTTACCTAGCCAAGATATTAAAAAAAAAATACAATTTCGGTACATAAGCCTAGTAAAATTTTTTTTTTTTTAGAAATTTAACAAAAAAATCGATTTTTATTTTATTTATGATCTGTAACTTTAAAACTGGATTATTGAGGTGTACTTTTTTGCATGTTGTATTAAATTTCATAATTTATTCCACAAATCCTCCAAAAAATATGGGTCTACCTCTTTTCGTTGTCATGTTATTCGCCATTTGAATTAGGTACTTTCTGCCTTGTACAACAACAACAATCAACAGGAATCTACATTCTGCACGCTTTGAAAATGGAAGTGATAAACATTCCTCTTTCAAAAATTTTCACAGCATACACATTTCAAATTGGTTATTGGTATCTCAGTTTATTCTTGTATCGATTCCTGAATATGCTAAACTATTTTTATCGTAATGACTTCTACGTTGGATGCGTTGTCGTCTCTCAGCGGATTGTATTATTTATAATTTTTCAGGTATTTCAAATCCTAGAGTTCCGGATTCCGGTTTATAGTTTTTTACAACACGCCAATTATCTCGAACATATTTTTGATTGCGGCCAACCGGACGGCTGACCGCGTTCCGGCTTAACGCAAAGTGGGTAACTAGGTAGGTACCCATCATTTTAGCAAGACTATAAGCAAATTCGATGTGAGCGCGTTGAAGTCTTTTGTATGGAAAAAAGTCTCTTATCACTGGTATCTTCTCTACCATTTCTACCACTATTGCACAGTTTGTATCCAATCTAGAATAAAAAAAACGCAAAATACTTATCTACTATGTAACAGCAATAACGGTCAACTATCTAGAAATACTTCCTTTTTGCTTTGCAATTACCAGCCAACACGGCAACACAAGAGCTTTTCTTGTAATATTATGTCATTATTGTGTGTAGCTGTATTGTCATGCAGCCGTAGATACTTATACACTAGCCAATCTCGATGTAGAAAAATGTTTATTGAATGTTTGTGAAATGTTTTTTTTAATGAACCACGACACAAAAAACGAAAACTCGCTTGCGTCGAGTTAAGATATCATTTTAAGCAATATTTATTGAAGGAACGATCCCAAATGATGTAAATTGCGACAAGTAATGTAAATTGCGTATGAAAAGACGTAGAAACCACATACACACAAAACCTATAGGGTACTTTTTCATTGACCTAGAATCATGAAATTTGGTAAAAAGCAAGATCTTAATCCGAAAACCGTAAAGTGGTTTATTTACAAAAAAAAATTGTATCGCCATGGACCAAAATCTTATAAGGGTACAAGTGAATTTTAGGTAAATTATGGGCGGTTTCTTTACAAACATTCTACGCCAAGTTTAGTTAGTGTATAGGTACCTATTTGTTAGCTTAGCTTGCTTTCATCTACCCGTGCCTCTGCTCCAAAACTAGATCTTAAATATCAAACCGCAGTCATAGTTATAGCTTCGTAAATTATTTCCGCACGATTTAACCGTCGGCATGGGCTAGCCTTTAGTTATTTATGGAGCTAATTCATTTTACTTATCGACGTTTAATTATAAGCTGGTAGATTGTTTTTGCTACTTGTTGATGCATCAGTGAATTTACTTTAGCTCTAGAGCTAAATCTATACCTATCTATATCGTCGGACCCTAGATCCGTGGGGTAGCGACGCTCTCCGTGAAACAAATAAGTTACAAATTTTGTTTTGTTTGTTTTGTGAAATTTCACGTTTTTTTGGTAAATTTTAATTTTAGCTGGCAAAATTTTTTCTATACTTGTTATGTTTGCTTATTTGGGTGAAATCTAGTTCGTAACAACAAGTACCTAAGGTATTTTCTATGAATCTTACTCTGTTTTATGAACGAATAAATAAGTAAACAATTGAGCTAACTGCAGACTGTTGCAAATAATCTACAGGTAGCTCAAATGATCAATACCAGTCGAAAACGTGCCCAAGACGCTGGCTGCATTGCCCCATCATCATCATTATCACCAGCCTATAGTAGTCCACTGTTGAACATAGGCCTCCCCTAATGAGCGCAATAGCGCCCTGTCTTCAGCTTGCCGCATCCAGTATCTGCCAGCAGTCTTTCGCAAATCTTCATCTCACCTGGTCAGAGGGCTTCCTAACTACGTTTGCCGAGTCGCGGTCTCCACTCAAGAAGAGCACTCAGCGATTGTCGGTTCTTCTCGAGCCCACTGCCACTTCAGCTTGCTAATCCTTTGCGCTATGTCGATGTATTCGTTACGAATGATATACTTCAGAGAAACTCCGAGCATAGCTCTCTCCATAGCTCGCTGCATTGCCCGCTGTATGGCAATGCTGATGCGCTGCGCCAGATACTCACCAGCTCTCGGGTCACGCGTCGCTTCGACCAGACTAGACGCTCAGGAAAAATTTTGAAACCCGGAGAGCCAAGAAAGTAAGCAATTAATTTTAGTTCTCTGCGCGTGAGTGGGTCCGTGTCGGAGCATCGATGTCTGAAGTCTGCGCGTACGCACCTGCCGATTAAATACCAGAAGCGGAATTTTACAACGCGATAAATATTTATTTACGTCTCGATGATGAATGTGACGCTATTTTATTGCTTAGTTCACATTTATTCATGTGTTAAAGGTTACGTTTTAAATTGCTAAAAGCTTGAGATAGTTCACCGACTATTAACGCATTCGCTGCCCAGCCTTAGCGGTGAGACCTGCAAGGCCGTCATGGGCACTTTACGTTTTAATGGCCTACTATGTGTTATAATTACGTTTAAATTACTTACTTATGTATGGTAAAACGGAAAGTTTTTTTCTTTATATATAGTTTGTCTCTCTCTCTCCCAATAAGGTTTGCTGGAAGAGAACTCTTCTTAGAGTTAAGCTCGCCTTTGACATAATTTGTTTTTTTTCGTGCTGTAAAGAATAAATTTTATTTATGAAACGTACTATTTTACCTACTTACTATCATTTTATTTCTTGTTTAGATAAAATTGTCTTTGCCTTACCTAACTACAACAAGTGACACAAGAGTCTTGAGCTCCGCAGTGGTTGAAGCAGGACATTGACAGCGAATAATTATAAATTAGAATACACCGAGGATTCCTATGGTCATAGCTTTACTTTCCTAAAGAATAAAAATTAGTATAGGAACGAAAGTTAAGAATGTATCTCTGCTATTATCAGTCACTTGGAAATTCTCGTCCGAATGCGGAAGGCCGTCGACCGTCACAGACGATGCCACAAATCGACCACGTGATAATGACTTCGCAGGAGTAGGGCTGAGCTTTATGTCTCCAGCTTTTATCAAACTGTATGGAACTTTCATAAACATCGTAAAACTAGGGCTAGATGATTTTTTGGGATTATCCAGCATTTTTTTTAACGCAGGCAGTCAGCATGCTGGCTATACTAGCGGTATGGTGTGACCTACCTAGATGGTATCGGTCAACATATTAAACTCCTATACCTACGTTACATCCGTTATACGCACGTATAACCGGATTTAACGTATAAGTAGTACCTACATACCGTATTCCACGAAACGTAGGCCGCTAATATATCTTCAAATCTATCAACGATAGATAGGAGATTTGATCTTTGTTTAGTTTATCAGCGCACAAACAACCAACTGTAAGTATTTATTTACAGATCAGTTTGGAGCATTTGGAGCATGGATTGCTAAGATGGGTATGGGTCAACCCATACGCCGCCGTCGTGTTAAACATTTTCTCAAAGTCAAATTAAAAATCGAATTTGATTAGATATTTATGAGATTTTAGATTTAGAAATGTCACAAAAATTGGTTTGAATGATATTGCCTAGCAAAAATAGGGTTCAACCTCGGATTCCTCCTTGTTCTAATTTTGCTTAAATGATTGGACTATGTTGTATGTACAAAGCCAAAATACCTAGACATACATGAATAGATTTAAAAGTAAAAGCTCGCCAGCCCTGCGCAGGCGCAGAGCTTTCAAAGCTCGGCCGTGGACGTCCCGTCGATCTTGCGATATCTCTCGATTTGCTGAGCGATACCGCCGTGCTGCGAATGCGTTTATTAGCTGGACTAAGTAAGGTTTATTTGCGGTGGATTCGATTTCTACGCTGAACATTCGAAATATGTATTAATATTTTAGGGGAACCTCAATAAAGCGGGGCCCCCTTCAAAGAAACGAACACTTATGTACAAAGTTAAAAACTTTATTTCTTTAGGCTTACAAAATAAGCACTTAGACAAGTCAAATTTATATACTACTAACTGTTGCCCGCGGGTTCGCACTCGCTTTTCAAGTAGCCTATGTCCATTATCTGTCCCCGGGAAACAATTTACCTCGCTGCCATTTTTTTTGTTCTATTTACATTGTGTAGTAAATATTGATCCTTGATCCTTGCTAATATTGATCCTTGTAAGACACCTAATTCAATTTTTGAACCCCTAAACCTTTCTTTACCAATATCTATTTTTAGACTCTATCAGATAAAAATATGATTGCATAAGGTCCAGTCAATTGTTAATTCCATAGTATTTAAATTTCCTAATTAAAGAAGGAAAACAACAATCAAAGTAACCCGGTCATCTTCAGCGCTCTTCCAGGGATGATCATTATCTCCAGAAATGTCATCTATCTCCAAGATCGTGGTCACCTATTAGCGGGAGCCACAAGAATGACAATCTCTACAAAAACTCGGAACGCGACCGCACCAAATTACACCTACAATTATTTAGGAGTCCTTTACACTTAGCTTACATTATCAACTTTATCTCTAGAACCAATTTTTTGGCATTTATTAGAATGTAATGGACCAATAAAAGACAATAATGGAATGGGATAGGTTAAAATTCCTCCTTCTGTTTCGCAAAGGTACCTTTGGGAATTTAGTACGTACAATGCAAAGAAACTTCGCTCCCTTGTTCTAGCTAGGTAGTCGCCAGTATTATATAAAGCTTGTCTGGACAGGTAGACCCATTTGGTCCGCATGCCCGGGGTCTTTCAATGACGACGGTTTTTTTAAAGTTCTAAGTTTTTTCTCCTCCAATTATTTTCCATGGCAGGCAGGTTGATACCACATACCCATGTCGTATCGTAAGTCGTAAAAAGCTCTTCAACAATCCGAGACGACAAAGCTAATTATTTTTTTTAGAAGTCGGAGTCGTTCTGATGACACATAATAACTTTGTATTTCATCCGGCACTTTAAACTCACTTTTGGATCTGCCGAATTAGTTTTTTGCTGTAATCATGTGGAAGAGAATAATTTGGGACATCATTTCTGTGTAGCCTAGTAGACTGATTTATTGCTTTGTTTTAATACATACTGGTATGTATTATAATATAGGTATATGTAAATACATACTTAAATAACCCTCCTCCGCTGATAGTCGGGTAATAAACAAGTCATTGAAAGGCCTGGTGTGATTCGGTTACATGATTAATAATAATAACTTTATGTTATGTTATTATTGTTATTTAGTTACGAATTAGCATTGTCATTCAACGTGGCAATGCTGTTAGCATTCTGGGCACTCTTCTTCTGGTGACGGCTTAGATTTTTAGAAAACAGTTTAAGTGTAAATATTACTTGCAATTAGTTTATTCTGTTGTTGTAACCCATGTTATCACGTCCACAGTATTAGGTAAAATATTATATTTTAACACGTCCACATTATAAAACATGTTAGGTACTTAACTTACTAATGTTTTATGTTGCATGTTTTGTTGCTTCACCTGCACGCTCCTTAGGCGTATTAAAAGCCTGCTCAATTTAGTGATAATTTTATTCCCATTCAGCGTCAAACATCTCTGCGGCTCTGCCGGGCAAGATGGGGTAGAATAGAGGGAACATTAAACCCCTTACCTATTGAAAACAGTTGATCATCAATGTTTTTTTATCACTCTGGCTTAGCGTATGTTTACAGAAGAAAACAAAAATTAAGAATGACAGGTTTTACATTTTAAAAAGTGCGTCAAATATATCTGCGGCTCCAGGCGAGGTGGGGGGTGGATGGAAGGGATATTAAAAGACCATATTCCTTATAGCTCTCGGGAGCTGCCTAATGACCCATAATTACGAGCTAGTACAGGCGGCGACAAAACGCTTTAGGACATAAAATATTTTCTATCTACTGGCACAGCGATGGTGAATAGACAAAATGACATTTGCGTAAATTATTAAAGTTTAATTCGAATTAATCTTTATACCTAATGCTGTTATTGCAATATCAATTTATTTTGGATCAGTTGAGCTACCTGTAGATTGTTTGCAACAGTCTGCAGATAAGTCAATTGTAAATACTTTACTTTACTTTTACTTACTTTTATAATATGTACTAGTTCTAATTAGTGTCTATTATTTGATTGTAATTTTCTTTGTAACATCATAACTTTTCAATATATCCAAAAATATTTTAGAATAAGCTCTAGAAGGCATTATAAATTATGAGAGCGAGTTTTTGTTTTCCTTTTCACCATTGCTATCGCATGTACTAATAGCTACCATATATTCTGTGTCTCGTAATGGAGGCAGTAATAGCGGCCGCCACAAAGCGAAGCCTCCATTTTGTTTTTTTATGCGCTTGATTCGACGGAGCGAGCAAATTTAGTTAGATTTTTGAATTATGTTCCTAATAACGGGTAATATTCGATTGGACACGGGATATAGTCGTATTTTTATGCAGTTACGATTTATCTATGGTACTTTTAAAGCGGGTTAGATATTAATCTCATTGTCGGATCTAGAAGGGGTTTAGGGTGCCGCTTCCCCTCTGCGCCAGACTTCAGGGAGCGCCAAAATCAGTTGCGAAGAAAAGCCTCACTTGGTTTTTGAACACACCTTACGTTGAGTTTTGTTTGAGCCTAGAAACCTAGTGGACATGGGTTACTAAGTTACTAAGTTGGTTCGCTTACCAAGAACAGCTTCGTGTTTCGGATACTGCTGGGATACTGCTGGTTGGACAAAAGTGGACAAAAGGCCAACAATATCGAGTTAGAGTACCTTAGCTACTCATATAACGCGCTATAGCGCTATACCTATAGGTAGGTATAAATAACCGATGATCTTCGATCAAAAATTTCCGGCTTTGCCGGAGGAGGCCGCGAACTACTTATTTTTGATCGAAGCCGATGATAAAACAATCGATAACTTAGGTATAGGTCCACAAAATTTCATAGTAAATTAAAACCGGCCAAGTGTGAGTCGGACTAGCGCACGAAGGGTTCCGTATCATCTATAAAAACGGCAAAAAATCATGTCTGGGGTATGAGAGCCCCCTTAAATATTTATTTTATTCTGTTTCTTAGTATTTGTTGTTATAGCGGCAGAAATGCATCATCTGTGAAAATCAACTGTCTAACTATCGCGGTTCATGAGACACAGCCTGCTGGTGACAGACGGACAGACAGACAGACGGACGGACAGCGGACTCTTAGTAATAGTCCCGATTTACCGTTTGGGTACGGAACTCTAAATACAGTTTTGTTATAAACAATTATAATGTTAGAAAATCAGAGAAAATAATAATTTCTAAATTTATAAGAATTGCATAATAACCTCAACAAAAGGATGCATTTGTGTATCACCATCAAATTCTTTTTTACGTTCCGTTGGAACCTGATGTATAAATCTTCCTATTTGTAACAATAAATGCACATAACTCATAATTTCTGAGAAGGTGCGTGAAATGAAACGCGCGGCGCGTCCCGACACGCCCTTGGATCGACCATTTTACATGCTGTTTGTAAAGTATAGAAGGATACCAGTGATAGTGATAGATATTCACTTTGTAGGTTTTTTGGGAATATGCGTATAAACAAGTTTAGAGTTTGACACTTGCTCACCAGCTTTAATTGTGTTTTTAGTAAAAGTTCTGGTTGGATTTTCAGCTTATTATCAAAACAATTACCGTTTTTCCCTACAAATTTAGTTATTAATATAGCTATAGTACTTCTAGGATCTCAATTTAAAATCAAATATTTATGGTTACCTCGGATACCTACATATTAGGCACCTACCTCACAGCTTTGTATGGATTCTATGATTTACACTTTCAATGATTTCGACATTTTTTGTGAGATTTTTGATTACGGTCCGTGGTTGATTGCATCGCCTACGGACGAACGGACGGACGGACTTCACACTATACGGACTCGATTAGTCCCTTTCCCTTCTACGCGCCATGGACGAGCGAGCCCTCATCCGCGATTGCCCTTTGTGTCAGAAATGGTTTTGTAGAAACATAAACTTGTTGTCAGATATTAGAAGAGCATCCGTAAAGGGACGACCATCAACGTGCTTAGCAAAGAGTATATAACGCTAAGGTTACATAAGAAAAGTTTATAATAAAGGTAGTCGTTAAGTTTTCAAAAATTTCCTAAGTTTCTGCGCAATTTTTTTAATGTGAGAACCATCTATGACGTATTAGACTGACATCTTCGTCACAAGTTTCCACAAGCATAAAATTTTCACCTGATTATAAGTTATGTTTTTTACAAAATGCCTTCAAAACAATCTTACGCTACAAAAACTCAAAGACATTTTCGATTTCGACTCTCTATCCGAGCAAAAAGCATTTCATAAGCTCGAATTAAGCCGATATCGATTTAGGCATGCTGAGATATAATATCGATAAGAAAAATGTGCCATGTCACCGTCCGGCCACTCACCACAGATCGCAGGCACTTGCATAGTGAAGACTGGATGGAACACTCCATTATTTATTTGGTAACAATGACATTTTCTATCTTACTGAATAAAATATTTGAATGGTTTAAAAAAAATTAAAAACAGACTTAGTCCTTAGTGGGGCGAACGTCTGAGTCCCATACAAACGTACTTTCCGATTATTTTGGAAACTATACCTACCGTTTATTGCAATGAAATTATACACATATAATCGGATAGGCAAAAGCTATGTTTGTATCGTTTTAGTTTTTCAAAATACAAAATCATCATTATATGAGAACGAAAGTAATAAAATCGCTTGAAAATTGATAAAAATGAATTTTCGTTCTCACTTAATGATGATTAAGTATTTTTTTGGGAACTTCCGCATTTTTCATTTGGGACGTTTGGGAAACTTCCGATAAAGTAACATAGATCTTGAGAATGATATCTAAAATAAATACCTACCTACTACCACTAAGTCAATTGAAAAAGGAGGTAAAACAAAAGTATAACACTCCCGATAGTTTATTAAACAAAAACAATTCCTACGAAAGTATTAGATTTCTCATCCAGTAGACCTTAAAAAATTGAATCTAATCCAAAAAGTACAAGAGCGGCATTCATTAGACGTCATTGAAAGCTCGCCCGGCGAGTTTGAGACCGTTTTAGGGTTCCGTGTTCACACAATACAATCCACACATCATCATACAGCCCCAAAGTAACTTGTGTTATGGTGATCCTTACTAACATTATAAATTCGAAAGTAACACTGTCTGTCTGTTACCTTTTTAAGCCTAAACGGCTGAACGGATCTTAATGAAATTTCGCAAAAAGCAATTTGTATTCTGGGGACGGACACGGGCTACTTGAGAAGCGCGTGCGAAGCCGAGTACCTTATACACTTAGTTCCATATACAGATATTGTTAATAAGTATAGGTACACAGAAAACACAGACAATCAACAAATATCTAAAGGTCGAAGGTATATTTGTCTCTCGGCAGGAATTGAACCCACACCACCTGCATCGCAGCTGGTTGCGAGGATAAAATAATAAACATATTTGCAATGATTTGTCGTAGAACTTCGTAGCGCGTGCTACGACGACGACGCGGCGACGACGCTACGGCGCTATACGCCGCTGCGCCCCCGCCAAGACTAGAGATTTCAAAGCGCACTCGCTGTTTTATAGGAAACATAATACATACCATAAATCTCTTTAAAATTTTGACTTTTATGATTATGGAACTAGTAGATACTGAATGGAGCTTTTCATTTCAATGTAATAGAGGCTACTATGTGAGTATCCTGGGTCTGTTCAAGACACTAGTGAATAGACCTTCGTGATACATCGTCGGCCACATTGCTACACGTGAGATACACGTGATACATCACGTGAGATTGCGGTCAAACGAGGATAAAACAAAATGAACTTGAAGTGTATTGTACCTAACTAGTGAAAATAAGTAGCGCACGGAACCCTCAGCTATTTAACCACTCGCTCTTAACAAAACATGTTCATTACAGTTTTGTTTTAAAAATCGTCTAATTATTCGGGCCTTCGATCTTTTCAAAGTTCAAATTGTATAGCTTTTATACATCTGGTATGGGCTTATAAATGTATGGGAGGGTATTAAATTAGCTTTATGTTCGGTGTAACTCTATACTCGAGTAGACAAAAGGGCTTTTTTGGTAGGTTTGTGGAATGACCGGCATGAAAATCAAGATCTCGATGGTAGAGTCCTCGAAGCTTAGATATCTACCCTATGGATGAATTCTTTAAACTTCCTTTTTTTATAGTTCAAGTTTATTTTCAATTTTGCACAACTCAAGGCTCGAATCCTACTACTCTTTAGGCCTGAAATGACACGCACTAGCGGCCGTGATGCGGTGTTTCGATTTTTACGTACATGAAACCTCATGATATCGACGCACTGATTTGCTGCCAGCCGTCAACCGCTCCGGTTGAATGATGCGGCGCGCCCTATCCCGTCCACGCACTCGGTGCGGGCGGTGAGCCGCAAGTGCCGCTTGTCCAAATATCTAGAAGCACTGTCGATTGCAGCGAACCCGGGCCGGTACTCGTAAAGACGAAAACGACGTTTTTGATTCGCTTTCGTGGAAACGCTAACCTTATGTAAGCGACATTAGAGTTTGTTTTGCACGAAAACGAATCGGAATCTTCAATTTTTTCTTTTCCGAGTAGTACCCCTGAGCCGGAAGACAACGTGCCGTTGCAGTCGACCGTATATGCCTCTGCGGCCTGCCGTATCAGTGCTAGTGCGGTTCAGGCCTTATTTTTTGATTTTATTTAATGTTTTCATTGGCAGCATATTGATGGCTACCACACGTTCCACAATTCTTTCTCATTCATTGCTTTTTCCCATTAGCTTCTGTATTGGCAATTTGGTTTCGCAGCCCGTGCCGAATCGATTTGTAGCGGGTTCGGTGCTTACGGACCGGACCTTTGTCATCAGCACACAGATGGCTTAATGAATGCCACCACCTGGGTGCTTCGATCAATAATATTATTGATGGCAGCCTGGCTGTTTTTCTACCTTTGGTATCTCACATACTCAAATAAGACCACATTATGGAACCAGAGGTCTTCAAGAGATTATAAGAACCAACAATTTACTTAACTTAGGTTACATTTCATGTATTTTCATCAACAGCGAGTTTTTAACTCTTTTTCAATGAGTTTTTAAAAGAAAAACATATTTTTCTAGAGCGGCGAAACCTTTACCTACTTAGATGGTTTAAAGTTTGAATTCATTCGAAAAATGAATTCAAATTGAAAGAAGCAAAAAGGTTGTAATAAAGGTCGGAGGCGCCAGCGGGGCGGGGCAGGGCGCTAATGCACGCCGGTGATGGCGCAGCGGTAGGGACGGCGAAAAAGAAATACGAAGCATCTATATCGATAGCTTTCACTTCTTTACAAAGACTTCAAGCCTAGTTTAACCCAACAAATTAATTCGTTCGAAGTGATAAGGACGGCGAAAGTGCAACGGGAAGCGTTATCGATAGCTAGCACTCTTCTATTTGAAGTGGAGTATTCAGCCCTGCGTGATTTGATTAACTAGAGCAGATATATCAGGCAAGGAAGTGGGCAAGACCTATCGATGTCGAAGTCAATTATTTTCTTTGTAGAAGATAATATTCATTTATTGTAAATAACATTACAATAACAAAATAAAATAATTACTACTAACAGCACAGAAGGCAAAGTGTCCAGAATGCTGGCAGCATTGCCACGTTGAATGGCAATGCTAATTCGTTGACTTGACCGGATTAGGAGCTACGCTTGTGCACAAGATACATAATGTGAAGGCGTCGTCATACGCGTTCGTTCGCGTAGCGATTGGCTCTAAGCACTTAACGAGGCTCTTTGTAGTTTGGCATTAGCCTGAAGTCGCGCGTAAATTTTTAAAGAAAATTCTATTTTAACGATTATTTTTATCGACAAGTAACATAGCCCATCCCATCCCTTTGCCCCAGGGCACGTCTCGACATAATGCCAGCCTCACGACACACGGTTTCCATTCCTCTTCATTTAAATCGTTTTAATATCCCATCACCCATGGGATTGCTCTGGATCCTGCCTGTGTGGAACCTATTCAGATGTTCTGCTGGAGCTGTTCATTTACTATTGAAGATATATTACAAGGTTTTTTATTTATTATAGTACTCTGGGTAATTTCAGAGTACTATAATAAATAAAAACCTTAGAATCAAGCAACAGCAAAACCTCTCGTCAAACGAACTAAATGTAAATTTGGTCTTTGAGCAGAATTGGATAACTTCATTGTTTCCTCTGTAGGCGGCGCTGACGGCGTAAGTGCCGAAAGAAGTCCCAAAGATTTGTACCTCGGCGAGATAAGATCACGTAGCTTAGTTGGAAAAAGAGCAACCCTGCGCTGAAGGGGAAGGTGCGGGTTCGAATCCCGTCGAGATCGTAAATTTTTGGGATTTATTAATTTCTTAGATATATTACAACTTGTATTTATTCGTGCATGATCTTGAACATATCTCGTAGGAAAGGTTACTTCATGTTTACAATAAAGAAATTGAGATACCTACAGTTCCTTCAATGTTTAAAACTGTAGAGTAACCTCTTAGAAGAAGGTTGTGTTTCTACGGTACTGTATAATGAACATGGTATTTTAGGGCTTTACAATTTTGGGTCCCAGCTTCATGGAGAATTGTAAGCAGGAAATAAATAAATACATGCTTTTGTTATGGGTACTAGATGACATACGTCATTACATTCTTTACTACATTTCTTTACATTTTCTTTACATTACATTCTTTATTATACAGAAACTACTCAGACCACCCGATACAAACATTTATCCCAAGGCGGGAATCGAACCCGCAACCTCCTGCGTCGCAGACGGATCGTCGCCCGCAGCGCCACATTGGTCGTCAAAAAATAAAAATGAAAGTAAAAAGAACTAACCTTGTAATAAAGTAGTTTTTAGTTCTTAAACGTGTTTGGTTTTAGTTGCATTTATTTACAAAAATCTAAAATGATGGTTCCCGTGCAGTTTCTCATAGAATCTGAATTAATGACTTATAACATTTAACCCTACACTGCATTCAGTGCCATATGAGTGACAACCAATAAACTTGATTCTATTTCCTATTTGAACCAAGCAGCGACCTCTATGATTATGTAAAGTAAGTGTCAACAGCCATGGCAACGAATTAGTGCATTAATTGGAGTTAGATGTCAGCAGCATCTCGCTCAGTTAGTAATTCAATAAAAAGTTTTGTACATTTCCCGCGTGCCGTGTGTGATGAAATTTGAAAATATCGTAAATAATAGTTATTGAGGGAGTGCAACAGTGGAAAAATTATTTTTATGTCGGAAAATCTGTGTTCTGAGCAAATGTAAGTATATCTTTTTGATTAGGCAGTGTTTTGATACTAAAACTTTACAATTACTGATTGTACCAGATGTGTCACTTCATGCACTGATAGACCAATTTTAGGTATATATATACTGATGGTAGGATGTTGTTTTCATTTTAGATAATGCCAAGGAAAAGTCTAACTTGCGCTCAAATTCAAGATTATTTGACCATACCATCAAGCAGTGAAAACGAACAACTCCAACAAGACTCCTCAGGCACTGAAAGTAATGATGACATTGCCGATATTCGGACTACCGTCCACCAACTTTGTGACACTCTTAGCGATGCGGATGATGATGAGCAACGTGTTTCAGGTGCAGCTGGTTCGACCAGGTGGACCTTTATCAGGGTCCTATGACGATGTGGTTGGAAATGCTGGTGTAATTGAAGTTGATATGCAGCAGCAATATCAAACCCTAGTGGTTCAATTCCTGCAGATCCAACTTCATCTGCATCAACTGCTTTACGTGCACGTCAGTCAACGGTTGCATCTACCACCTCTACTGCACCAAGGGAAGCTGGTCCCTAGACCTGCTGCATCCGTCGTCTGAGGGAAACGAATTACAATCTAAAAAAAATAAGTTTTCTACCAACCAACCGCGAGTTTTGTGGACAAACCAGTCTAGAGCCACCTATAGCACCATCTAGATCCCTGAAATTTATACTCCAATGGAACATTTCTTATCTTCAATCATGATGATATTCGAAGCCATATTGTAGAAGAAATGCAAAAGTTCAGTGTACGAAAAAACCCATCAAAGCCTTGTTCCATATGCATTTCTTGTTGGTTGATGTACAGAAGAGTTAGGGAGATGCGACAAAGAGCAACAACAATGAAGTTGAAAAACTTCAAGTTTGAAGTGGCAAAGAGCCTCTGCATGTGTGGTTCATCAATAAATAAGAAAAAGGCCGGCTGTCTTCTGCAAGTGATGATCAGATAGAAATGAAAAGAATGTACCTAGCGACTCTTCTTCCTCGTGACGTAAAGCGTGATGAATATGAGCACTTGCCCTTAGGGGGACAGAAGCACCAGCGCTGCGTGTAATAAATGCAGTGCGGAATTTTGTTTGAGCAAGGAAAAAAACGGCTTTCGTATGTTTTACCTCTAGTTATGTAGCAAATATTATATGGAGGCCATTGCATGTTGTGCCACATATGGGACTAAATAAAAAAACCATTTTTCTCCATTACTATTGGTTTTTTATTATTTTAATTGTGTTTGCCGGGTTCTAGACCATAAATATGATTACGTAAGATTTTTTTTTCTGAAGAAAAAAAAATCATGCAGTGTAGGGTTAAATTTCTAGCCCAAAAAACAAACTGGGCTGGATAGATAAGCATAAGATAGTCTACAAGAAAACGACAAGAGCATGCGTGGGAGGAAACCGCCCGCTAATGGACTCGCAGATAAAATGTAATTAACGAGTCAATTCGATTAAAGCCGGCCTTTGTACCACCGGCCTAGTGCGGGAGATGGGGGCTGGATTGATCACCTCATTTCTATGACATATATTTGTGGTTGGGAAAAGCTTTCGAGAAAATCTTTGTTTACCTTCTCACTTAGAGCTAAAGGGTGATCGGTCACTACTATTTTAAAAATGCGAAAGTTTGGATGGATGTTTGTTACCTCTGCACGCTAAAACTACTGAACGGATCGGGCAAAAATTTGAGCACAGGTAGTTTAAGGTCTAGAATAAAACATAGGTTACTTTTTATCGAATAAATAATTTCCCATGGGAAATTATTCCCATAGAAATATCCTTTAAACGTTTCGATAGAAACAACGCATACGAAGCCGCGGACAGAAACTAGTCATACACAAAGAGAGGCCTATACACCCTTAATCTCTCCTGCGTAGACCGAGACACATTCTCGGTGACCACGTTGACCCCAATCACCGACACTAACCCGGAGGTGACGGCTACAAGTACCGATTCGCTTCCGCTCACTACACACGCGACCAAAGACCGACCCCGCCGGTTCCGGGTCGAAGAATTCGCCGCTTCTGCCGATAGGTGCATTCGTGCACCTAGGCAAAACCTCCATTTCTTCTTGTAGCATCTAGCAACAGCTCAAGCCGAGGTTCGCACCTAAGTGGTGGTCCTTGTGCGTGTTGCCATAACCTCCGCCAAAAATCCGGTAACGCTGTCATGGCCAGATGGATCTGCGGCAAATCATATTAATGCAGTCGAAAAAAAAAGACTCCTTGTATTTAGCAAAAGCGCAAACAAAGCAGTAGATTGAAGTTAGTATTTGTTTAAGAAAATATTTATATTTATCACTTGTTTTCGAAATGTTCATCAACAAAAGCTTGGACAGCTAGAAGCAGGTTCACGCCTGCATTGTGACGCTACATAATTACGCCAAGTCCGTTCGCAAGTAATTTCAATAATTTGCGATATTTTTTCCCATTTATTTACGTAGAACCTCCATGACCAATTAACTTTTTTTCGAATTCATTGATGCGCGAGTATTTAAATGACATCGTCGGGAATATTCCTTTCTTATTATGGCTGAAATTACAAGGTAAAAAGTTGTACGACAACGTAACGAGGAAAACCATAAATATTTCTCAAATGACGTCGTACAGTCGGTGAATTGCAGTGTCTATAGTTTAAAAAAATAATTGCGAAGCAGTCATGCGTGGCGACTTTTTGTTGTGCGAGTCTGTTTCACCTAACGCATGTCTTCATAATTGGGACTGTGAATTTTTATTCAGCTTTTTAACAGGTTCGTATGTAATTGTGGGTAATTTAATGATGGAATTACGACCGGGCAAACATTTCATAATGAACCGAGAAAAAGCTGTCTGCGGGCGATTTTTCTTTTAACTACATATTTTGCACTTAATTGTGTTGCTAAGTAACGTACTTAATACTGGAAGTTGTTACTTTAATCCTAGGTACATTATGGTTTTATCAAACCATATATCATTTGCACATTGATAAATACATTAGGAACTTAAAAACTGAAAAACAACATTATTTATAGTTAAATATCATGTTTTGTAATTCGTTTGGCGCACTCTCTTGCGCTACGAAAACATCGATCGCTGGAACATATCTTTTTATTGCCGAAAGAGCTATAAAACTTTAATTCTGAGCTTTTAGATATCCAAGTTAATGCTTATTGACATTTTAGCCGTTTTTGGGACAGACTTCTAACCTGACCGATCCAGATTAATATAAGCTAGGGTTGCTAAAGACAAAAAGACCATACCAATCTACAAACAAGAATATGAGAGTTTTGAACAAATTACGTACCTAACCATTTTAAACTCTATAGATACCTACTAATTACTTAATTTATTGATAGTTCCACAATGATCCTGCCTTTTATTGGATTTAATTCACAGTATGAACCTAACACTTTCATTGTATAAAGACGTCTTCTCGCTACAGTATCTGGGCAGTGTATGGTTTAAACAAAAATTTCTCTAACAAAACTAATACGGACTACTGTCAACGGAATCAAAGGCAATTTGAGCTTAGTTATTTATATTATTGGCTCATCAACATAGGGCAGTTTGTTTGGTAATTTGCACCTGGCAATATTGGCCACTTTGGCCAGAGACCAATCAATACCAGTCATTATCATCATCATCAGCCTATGTTAGTCCACGGCTGGATATAGGCCTTCCTTAATGAGCGCCATAGCGCTCTGTCTTCAGCTTGATGCATCCAGCATCTGCCAGCAGGCTTTCGCAGGTCGTCATCCCACCTGACCGGAGATCGACACCAGAGCCTATCTACATTATATTGAACTACTTGCTGCTCGCGGCTTCGCCCGCGTTTTTCATGTTTCCCATTTTTCGGGCTAATATGACACTCGCAATGAACGTGGCTTTCAATTGGTAAAAGATTTTTCAAAATCGGTTCAGTAGATCCAGAGATTTACTCCCTACAACCTCACAATCTTTACCTCTTTATAATATGTATTATAGTATAGATAAGAAAAGTTAGGTAGGTAGGAATGTTCTGTTTTTGGGAGCCCTACGTTATCAACTTCTTGCAATTGGTTGTCGAAATAAATTCAGTTGATAAGCGGTGGGTTTGGGGCCGGCTCGACGGTTCGGTCCCACCGCGCCGCGTCGGTACAATTTACATGATAAATGCATTTGCAGTTCATTTAAATGACTTTGTTTTATTTTAGTTAAGAATTTTAATTGCGAGTTTAATTACTTTCTACTTCTGTCGATGTTTAACTGCTAGCAAGCAATTTTAAACAAATGAATAGGTAGGGTTTTTGTTTGTTTGTTTGTTGTGCCAACTATTTAACTATTTGGTGTCTTTTTGAGATAGGAGTTGATGACCAACCGAAACTATGAGAGTTAGAGAAAATTCGTGACTGACTCCTGTCATGAACTCAAATCACTTTATGTGAAAATAAAAACAGCATACTCTCATGGTGTCGGATTTGGTCAACCACTCCCATCTCAAAAAGACAGCCTGTATAGAGTACTATCGTAAATTCGTAACAATACTAAAGTAGGATGAATAACCTCATACCTATAATTTATGGTAACAAAACTCGGGAGATTTTTTTGTCTCTTGAAAATCCCTGAATGTGGATTTGACGTAAGCGACTTAAATTTCAATCAACAGCAAGTATACAGTGTTTTGAGAAAAAACCTCTGTCGGGAGTCTTTAGCGATTTCGTACATACCATAACAAACAACTTACTCCGACCCCTGGCTTCTACAGCGAAACCTTTAAGATATTGACAAGTTTCATGTCTAGGTAAGTGGTCGTCTAGTTGTAAGTGCATTATAAGTACTTTTATAGGTACAATTAAATGTTATTAAGAATCGTTAAAGCGCGTTTGTGGGAGTCTTCAATTTGTCACGCACATCGGGAGGGGGGTGAAGAGGGGGGAGTTTGGGTTAGACCATATTTAAATGCAAAACTCCGGATTGTTAGATGTTTCTTCATAGAATAACATTTTCACAGGTAGGTAAAATGTATACAAACAATTAGGTTTGGTGGTAAATACTGTAATAATCAAACGAACAGCAATTGAATTATATACAGGCGGCGGCTGAGCTGTGAATTATTTAATGAGAAAACTGATGCATCAAATGTAGTGTGAAATCTATGTTAACTTATTACTTTATTCCTTCAGTTAGATTTATGTTGATTAGCCTTAGAATGTTCATAGTTTTTAATAATTGTTGCTACTCTGTTTTTTACCCGTGAAAACCTTAATTTAAGCTTTCTAGGATATATTTTCTCCATATTACTATGTTTATATAAGCTTCTGGTTCTTCAATAAATAAACATAAATATAAATAAATATATATATGTATATATAAATATATAGAAGTCAGTAACAGTGACGTCAATTTTTGAGTGTGCAATTGATAAAAAATGTCTAAGCTCTAAAAAATTGCATACAGAACCTTAAAGCTTGCTAAAGTTTGAATTACATAACTATAACTTCTATGAAGCAAAAAAGACACACATGGGTAGGTACCCTAATGCAGTAAGAAAATATTTTCTCATCATCAGTACCTACTAGTAAAACCCTAACGAAAAACGTTATCAATGAGTGCAATTGTTAAAAAACCAAAACAGATCCAATTTCTCAAAAGGCGCTATCTTTATCAGGTACTAAACCTCTTTTCTACAAGTTTGTTTGTTATTTGCACCGACTTTGAAATTATATTGAGCAATTTCCGTTTTAAAAAAGTTTACTTTGTTCTACTCTCAATTCTAAGCCTTCGTTCCTTGCTGATAGAGTTGAATTTTCACTAATTCTTACCTTTAATTAATTCTGTGCCTCTAGTTTCGAAAACCTTTTGTAATTGAAACCTTATTTCATAAAAGTTAAAGTTTCATACAGCTTGTAGTCATTCTCCTTTTGTAGCGCCTCCTTTACCGCCGAGAATGCAATAAACAATGCAATTCTACTGTAATTTGTTCAAAAGAAATAGTGTTTAAAAGAGTTTAATTTCAAGAAATGTAGTGTTAACTTTAAGCCCTTCATTGTTTGTATTTTTAAATGTTTTAACAGAGGGTTGAACAATGAACAAGAGCATTATAAAATAATTACTTACTCCTTTCTTCAGAGAATACGGAACAAAGTTAAAACTCAGTTCACTGTATCAGTATCACTGATAGATAGAAATATCTATCTATCAGTATCAACTAGACGTGAGTTGACTGAGAAAATAAAAAATACAAGTTTATTTTTATTTTTCGAGTGCCACCGTCTTTGTTCTTCTTACATGTTCAGTTCATCCCAAGGTTGCCTGCAGAGATTGCTCATAGCGACAAGGCCACCTTTGTATTTCGTCTACTCGTAGCATTTATTTTTGTACTGTTTTCTGTGTTTGTGTGGTACAATAAGTATTATCTATTTACACAGGTATATCAATCAGTTGAAAATTATTAAAAGGAGTTTTAATTTAGGTTCTATTGTAATTTTCTTTGTTAATAAAGTCTGTTTCATCAGTTGAACTCAGGATTTAATTATAACTTTGCCTCCGTTATTAGTTTTTAAACTCTACTCGAATGAATGAATGTTTTGTAGGCTTTGTAGGGACCGAGCGCGTTGATGTCTTTTGTACGAAAAATTGAGACAAGAATTTAAAAAAATCTTTGTTTGAAAAGATGTTTATTTTTTTACAAGCAATGCAAGTACAAGTAGGTATTATTCAGGCATTAGATATAGATCTACCACTGAACTGCGATCCCCAACCCGCATGCCCAGCGAGGGGATTATGGGCACTACCCGCCCCCCCCCCCCTGCTAAAAGCCTAAAAGCGATTATCAGATCTGTGTCCAGCAGTGGACCATTCTAGGCTGTTGAGGTTGAGGTAACTACAGCAATAACCATAAACAAAAGACCGCGTAGGTAGGTAGTAACGTAACAGACGGGCATTCCTCGCACATTTTACAGCATTGTGCAGGTAATTCCCGGTGCAATTACAGAGCAGGCGGGGGAGTGGGGAGCGAGGTGCGGGGTAATAACCCACTGACTGGCTATCTGCTCTGTGCCTAAACAAAGTTGTGCTAGGACACGCCATCCTGGACACATACGGTTAAAAAGGGTGCAAGAGATACCTAACCCTAGAGACTTACTAGACTTACCTATAGAGAATTTTAGTTAGATCACTACGAAAAATAGTTTTAATAACTATAGTGTGTAATAGCCGTGTACAAAGTACAGTGCAGTGTTCATTCTAAGGGAAGAATCCGATGTCTGGATTCTTGTACTACACAGAGTTCTTATACATTACATTATTTTCCCTTTTTCTAGTGCCCAAGATGTAAGAAGTACAATGAGTTATGCGTGTGATGTCAAGGTTACCTAACTACCTAACTTCCTACATTATAATAGCTTATTATTATGTACGTGATGTTTGTAATTCCGGGTTGAACCTTCATTTTTAGGGTTCCGTACCCAAAGGGTAAAACGGACCCTATTACTAAGATTCCGCTGTCCGTCTGTCACCAGGCTGTATCTCATGAACCGTGATAGTTAGACTGTTGAAATTTTCACAGATGATGTATTTCTGTTGCCGCTATAACGACTAGTATAAGAAACAGAATAAAATAAATATTTTAGGGGGCTCCCATACAATAAACGTGTTTTTTTTTTCCTTTTTTATAGATAATTATACGGAACCCTTCGTGCGCGAGTCCGACTCACATTTGGCCGATTTTATTAACTTATTTCTAATCAATAAACCAGTTGCGAATAATCAGTATTCCCCAATACTGATATCAGTCCCATCCCTTTAGCCAAATAAAAGGCGTCAAGTCGTATTGTGTTTTTTAAAACATCGGGCAATTCTAATTGTAAGTGGGGGATCTGCACTGACATCTCGCATGGGAGTGTATTGTGCATTGTCCCCCTGCCTAATCAGGGCCTAACCAGCCCAGCTCCTTGAAGTACCGGAGCAGGACTCTTGGCGTTGACAGCTACGTTTTAGCTTTTCTGGAAACACCGGGTATATAAACTGATTATTTTAAGCTCTTTATCAATGTTCTTTTCTTCTCTTCGGGCAGAAGCATTTTTCCATAGAAGGTAGAGTCAAAGCTTTGGTTAACCTCACCCTAAGTTTACAGAAAAGAAGAGAACATGAATACGACTTGTTGCACCCTCACCTAGCGCGCAGTCTCGCTTCCCCACCCTGGGTGTGCATCGGACCGGTGTAAAATTAACCGTCGGAACCGACATCAAAGGCGCCGCTGCCTTTGTGCGCGCCGCCTATTGTCTCCCACATGTTGTTTTATACTCTTAATTTCATGTTGTCATGTTAAAAGTTTATTACTCGCTGTTTGTAAAAACGGGGCTATTCTGAACTCTATTACAAAGGTATAATAACGTGTTTTTTGCTGGACTTGAGTTTCTTTTCTAATATCTTTGATGTTTGTGCAACGTGCAATAAGCGACTCTGTTACGACACGCCCAGGGGTGAAGTTAGATGGATGTTTTTTGATGATTTTTTGTTCTTATTTTTACGGTTTAATAGCAGAGGAAGTGTTAAAAGGGTTCCAAATTGAGATTGAAACTTAGAAGGTTATTTTATTACCTACCTGACTATTCTTGGAGGAAGTACAGGTAGTAAAGAACCATTTGCGTAAGTATGTTATATACCAGGTACTTTTCTTTGATGAATCAGTATAATTTACGATTTTTACAAGACAAAGAACGTCTTTTACCTACCCCTCTCACGAAGAAATGATTATATTCTTTAGGTATAATTAAAACTTTTGACAGTGGTACAATATTTTCTTCCTGAGATTTCATTTAGTATCTTATATTCGATGTGTGAAAGTTTAGAGCCGAAGAACTCTATCAATCTTTTGGTAATTTAAACAGATATAAAACTTTTAAAAAGAACAAGTTTAATTCTAATTAGGGGGCCGAAAAAAAAACTCTCACCTGTACAGCGGTTTTCATCAAGTTTATAAACCGTGGTTAACACAGACATAAAACGCGGTTCTATTCGATTCCTAATTAACTCTCGATATTTCTTCACACGTCTCTGCTAAAGGTGCGTACACGCACGCGGTAGGTATAGCTTGCTACGGAACATTTTGGTTAAAATATGGCATTCATGATGCCATAATGCCTTTTATTACGTCTGATTTCTCAGACACTTATATTCTCACCTCCACAGATTTTTTGCATTCCTAATTAAAAAAAACAATTTATACTTGTATTTCAAATTATTTTAAACGC
Source organism: Eupithecia exiguata (assembly GCA_947086465.1). NCBI lineage: Eukaryota > Metazoa > Arthropoda > Insecta > Lepidoptera > Geometridae > Eupithecia > Eupithecia exiguata. The sequence goes on along the minus strand of OX352245.1, from coordinate 1,367,379 downwards.
AGGATTTTTTGAAAATTACCTAACGGCCAGGCAGTAAAGTTGTTATGGCCGAAAAGCTACTTGTAAATAATATTATAAAAAATACACACACAAATCAGCCGGTGAGACCTAAATTTAGGTACCTGTACCTACTTACTTGGTAAATAATCACATGCATTATACTTGTATATATATATAGCACATTAAGGATACCTAATGCAAGTGCTCGGCTGATTCTCAGTCAAACTGATCCCACTTTGATCATCATTGGTAGAGGCAGACAGACCAATGATGATGATGATGACACCTGACAACACCACCTGGTAAAGCCCGTGTGGTAAAGCCCTAACACCTCCATTTTACGATCCTCAGTTTGAAAACATTTTAGCAGCATGTCGAATCTCACACAAGGAGACGTTCAAAGGCATTGTCGTGTTAAAGCAGCATTGTGGTGTTAAAGCGGCGATTAGCATGTTAATGTTACAGGCATTCTTCGGGAATAGATAGGGCTTTGTGCATGGTAGTCATCAGAGAAATAATTCTAAGATGGGAAAGAGGATTTTGTTTAATAAAACCTAATAAGCTATACCCCGATTCAAAAACCTGGATATTTTTTGTATACAAAGTGGTAATAAAACCCAATGAATATTGGTGGAAAATATTTAACGACATTGGTATCATCGAAGCAAAGCACAGAAGCTCTAAACAGCTTTTCGTTTTGAAAGCTTTCATTCATCATTTAATTGATTTCTCGTTCGTTTTCGCATTAATATTTTAACATTTTTCGCTGCACATGTGGGATTATCCGTTGTCGAAGTTTATGTTTTACTTTTTAGTAATAACTTCACTGTTACCTTGAAGTCTTCTGTTATTGTTAGGTATCAGTTTTTGTTAAGTTTTCATTCATAAATGTCTTTGTTGACATAAAATATCTAGTATTCTAAATCGTAGTATAGTTCTGGATGTAAAAAGGTTGAAGAAAGGAAATATCGACACACAATGTTGAACGAAACTTAACGAATTGAAAGATGTACAGGAATTCTGACAATTCAAGGATATTAAATTACGAAACGTATTCCTCGGCTTTGCGTTCTGCTCGGGCAACTGACCGCGGTAATTTTTTACATCTGTCAATTGCCTAAAAGAGGAGAGGCGCCAAACAAAGGGAGAGAAGCCTAGAAGATTTCAGATATATTTTAGAGTGTCTGGGACTGTCTGCATTGTAGACTTGAGCTACCCAAGTACCTCACATCCTCAGCCCATATTACTGCAAAAGACAAAGTTTGTTGAAAACGGTGCAAGGATTTTCAAATCTCCCAATCTCTTCTCGACGTCATGTGTCCTGTCACCGATGAGTGCCACTGGCATGAATAATGCAGTGTACACGATGTCGCGCGGCGCCATCTGCACTATTTGAATCACAAAGTGAAACATGTCGGGTAGCTCGCAGGACCGGAGAAATGTGTGGAGATGAGTACAGAGATTGTCACGGGAAATATTTTCCTATGACATCACTAGTTATGCCTTGCTATTGTAACACAAAAGATAACGGAGAAGTGTTTTCACGTCTTAAGCACCGCTCCATTTTCTCTTGTGTTTGAGATAGCTGGTGTCACGGGAAAAAACCATGACATGATCAATAGGCTACTTGAAAAGACGATTTAGACGTTTAAATCGATAGAAATTTCATGATTGGTATTTGTTTTTGCATTGAATTTGTAATATTAATTTAAGGACGAAATGTTGTGAATGGATTTCGATTTGTACCTATAATTGTAGTGGCACTTAGATGTGTAATTTTTAAGGAACCCACAATCAATGCTTTAGTGTACACTGTGTTGGTGCAATTTTAAATAAATAAAATACTACTACTGGGAAATAAATCTAACGTATTGTTTGGTAAAAATAATGCAAAGTGCAATTAATATTTCTTCAAGGCCAGTCGTATTAGATATAAAAACAAATTTTAAAATTTGAATAAAATAATGACGTAACAAAACGATAATCTCTGTCATGGCTTCGGTGACATAATATGACTCGATGACGTCACACCTCACACCACACCAGGCACTAATCTGCGTCACCAGCGATGCAACCAAATCTCAGAGCGTTTTCGGTCAGATGATCATATATCAAAAAATTAATCCCGTTTTTACCCAAAATAGGCATTTAAAAAAAAAAACCACCTGATTACGCTTTGTTACGTTGTCACTGACTAGGATGAGAACAATTTGCAACTTATTTCCAATGTAGTCAAATAGGTTATTGTGCCTAGCACGTTTAACACAAGATAAAACTATCCACTTCATGTTTCGTTCGACTTGGAACCCAACAACCAGACTTGTTATTATGTATTATTTTAGAAGAGTGCAGAGTTATTATTTTTGATTTCTGTACAAAAACTTTACAGAATTCTGCCTCCAATGCAATCAAACGTCCAATCCAAAAGTGAGATGGATCCGTTTTGATTCAAATAGTTTCATAAAGTAATGAAGGTGCATCAACGTTCATTAAAATCATTCCACGAAGCAAAAGAAAAAAACAAGCAATAGCTTCTCCACGTCACTCGTGTGTAAAGACATGCGCGCGCAGTGGGAGGCTGCATTAACACCTACCGACTCGCTGCGGGGTGCCGCGCATCCTTTGTCATCCATCGTGTACATCTAGGAGAAACATGTTCTTTTGTGTGAGGATGAGCTACGTCACTACGTGGCATTATTGGGACTCAACTAAAAATAAAGAAGGCAGGTAGGTATTTAAAGTTTAATCGAATCTAAACTAAGGCTTTCATGACCCTCCATGCACTCGTTCCCCTGCGGGTCGCACCGCCGAGCGAGGCAGTGAATGCGATATACTAAATTAAAATAAACTAAACTAACACTTTTATAGCCATCGACGCACTCGTTCAGCCGAAGATCCGTGTAGCGGCGCCGGCGCCGCGCCCCAAGTGTTAATTTTTAATTTCCTTGTGACCACGATCGCAATTTTGCGAGTTGTTTTTTTCGCAACGAGGTGGGTTTCCACCTCGAAAAAAACTATCTGAAGAAACCATGTAATAACCTACGAATCAAAACATAAGTAATTTCAATAGACCGCAGGGTTCCTAAGATCTCGCAACCAAATTATGTGCAAAACAGTGCAATTGCATGTTTTTTTCTGTCGTAATTTTTTTTCTAATCGTGTTTTACGTTTTAAAGAAAAAGTGTAGAATTTTATGTAATTCGAATTTTTAAACCACGGCCCGGAAATCCCGGAAATTGGGGGCTTCAACTAGTAGTTGCACATAGGCATAGAGTTATTATAGAATAACTCTATGTACATAAGTATAAAGATACATTTTACAGTGACAAAAAGAATTCTCACAAGCTTCAAACTAGTAGTCCGCGAGCTGTCGTCTAACATCTGACGCCGTCAATATGCTATCCATTTTTAAATTACGAGTTTAATTAAACTCAAATTAGAATGCCAATTTTTATGCTAAGCGGTACACCTCTGATCTGCGAAAACCATAACACTGTTGAATTTTTAACAGAATTTGCACTCCTTGTTGATTCCTTTCCTACATTGCATCTGCTGAGAATTACTTAACAAACTAGACGCTAAAATGAAAGGTTTTGAGTATAGTCCTAGTCCTATATTATGACTGCTGCGGGTTTTTACAAACATTGTATGTTGAAGGTGGATCAAGTATAGGTATCAAAGAGCATTAAGGTGCAGCCGAGGACCAATTTTTCCATCGTCAGATTAAGCAGAAGAACTCTAACAAATTAGTTCAACGAAGCAAACAAGAACCGCTCAAAGAAAGCCAAAAATCTCCCATCAATTACAGTTTAACCGTCCACCGTCCCTTCCCATCCGAGCTGCATGCCGGCAAAATTGGCCCAAAGCGGCATGTAACGGCAAGGTACCATGGAATACCGAATGCGCCGAGTTTGGGCAGTTTTCTTCCATAGTTGTGTTTTTGCGGGCCGCATCATCGTTTTTATTGAGCGACGCTTTGCGGCCGGCATTCCGCTCAAATGATAGCCGGTTGTGGAGTAGCCATGGTTTGGTACATTTAGAGTCTATGATATATATTAAGAGTCTATGATATCTGAAATAGCTTAGCGTCAGTGATAATAACCTCCACAATACTGAAGCATTTATTTTGAGATTAATAAATGCTATAGTTCAGAATTGATGCTAGAATGTTAGTGTTTCGAAAACACGATTACATAAAAAAATATCGATACAAAGAAAATCCAAAGTTCACTCAACAAATACAACTGTACAATAAATCGTCGCTATTCTATAAATACTTTAAAATAAGCGTTGATACTTTGAACAGTAAAAAAACAGAATATAAAGCAGACAGGGTGTGTGTTTTAGATTTTCAAAAATACTATTAGTTTTTAGATATTAAGCAAAAACTTGATTTTTGCACACGCTGCTCAGCTCTGTCCCACTCCTATGAACGTGAAATCCTTTGCCTATCCTTTTCATACATACAATGGCGTCGTATGGTAGTCCCTTAAGCAAAGTGTGCTTTTGTTTTAAAGGAGACAGGGCACGTTTGAGCGGTGACGAATTTACACTAGATTTTTGCGATGACAAATTTACCCGGTGACGAATTCACCCTAACCCGTTGATTTTATTTCAATTAACTGAAACAAATACAAAGACATGGCATGGCGTTGACGGTTATTTTATGTTTTTATATCGACACGTCATACTCTGTCCTGAAATTGTGTACCTACCAAGTACCAACCACTAAAAACTTAGGTGAAGATGCCTACCTTAGATTTTTTTGAAGAACTAACCATCTTTAAATTTTATGTAAGACATAACGTGTGGGCAACGGCCATCCGTAGAGCGATGGTTGTTTTTGCGTTGCGATGGCAAATTCGTTTAATTGCGTCTGCGACCCCGCGGCCCGCTTGTCGCGCGGTAATTGCTGCCCCCGCGCAAATACGTTTGATGACCGCTGCTAATACCACCGAATAGTTTTGAAATTAAATCCATATCATTCTTCTTTTTCCACGCTATTTCAAAATGGAGTCGCCAAATGAAGGGAATTCAAAATTCAAAATTCAAAGTGCTTTATTTCGTTTAGACCTTACAGGACTCTTGGACACGTCACTCACAAAACACACAAGGAACTTTATTTGTAGACTAGTTAATAGATTCGTGTGCCAAGGACTCTACATCCGTGCTATAAGCTGTTGCTGCTGCTGTGCAGCTGTGCTGATGATGATGATGATGATGATGATGAATTAGTATTCATCATCATCATCAGCCTATATTAGTCCACAGCTGGACATAGGTCTCTAATAATTGTTGTTGTATAAATAAGGTATTACATGCACTTTTGAAATGTGTCTCAATTATATTCTCTAGTGCTAATCTACTAATAAAAAATACAAAGCTTTTATTCAATCTATTAGCGCCATAAAAATGCATTTAAATTTACATTTTCAGGTTTCAGGTACCTAAACAAATGCGCTGATATTGCTGATGACAGTTGATACTTAAAGAAGTATCAACTGTCATCTGTCATCATCATTTACGTTGGTACTCAGCCGTATGACCTAAATAACATTGCGCCTATTTCATGGTGTTAAAAAACCGATAAAAAATCTGAAAATGTTTACACGGTGCGCGTTGATATCTTTTCTATGAAAAATATGCATTTTTTACGATCCCTACACCATTTGGCTTTTTTTTACCGCCATTCATAATAATACACTCTTAAAAATATCAATCGGGTCCCTAAAAATAGCGATGTACATCATTTACGGACTAGAAATACACATAAACTCACTGTGCCCAATTATAACGCCCGTCACACAATACCGCGCGGAATCGAATTTGCGGAGCGCCGCAGCTCGGGGTCCGCAGCGCGTCCGCAGCAGTTCTGCATTTGTTCCGCATCTCGTGCCGTCAAAACAACTTAGCGGATGGGGCTGAAAAAGGGATCAGTTGACCGATTCAAAATATTCATAGGTCAACTGATCCCGCGGGATGAGTTGACTATAAAGACCCAAAATTTTCAAAGATGTAGTTCTAGACCTATATATTTGTTCATAGGCTACTTTTTATCCCGGAAAAATGCGGACGTAGCCGCGGGTGAAAGCTATTTTGTACATTAAATTTAAATAATCCTGCACCTCTACGTTTACATCCTAATAATTCGTAATTTTTACTTTTACTATAAATGCGAAAGTGTGCTTGTTTGTCCTTCCTTCACGCCCTAACTAAGCAACCAATCGACTTGATTTTTGGCAGAGTTAGTTAAAAGGATGGAGATTATTATAGGCATACTTGCATACTTTTTGTCCCATAAAACCTACCATGAAACAGTTCCCATGGGATAAAAATGGCCTTCAAACGTTTCTGTAGAAACAACGTGTGCGAAGCCACGGAAAAAAGCATGCTACAAACCAAGTACCTACGTTTTAGCATGTTAGGTCTGATAAAGAATCTTTCATACAAACGTCTAGGAAAGTCAAGCCGCACACTGAATACAAAGCACATTCATACAGTCGTTTAGTATCATGTTCGTCGCACACAATGCGCTATTATGGCACTGCGCAGAATATCATTGCGCATGCGCGGCGCTTTGACGAAGATGTTGATGTCATCGCGGCGCGCGCGCATGCATATTCATTGATTTATGCCATTGATTTCTTGCGACATGAAGAATGATTGTATCTATAGATTTTATCAGTTCTTTAAATTAATGTTTTTTATTTGGTGTAAAATATATATATTTTAGTATTATAGAGATATCGACATGGCTGTCTTTGCAAAAAATCCGCGATGCCGAAATGAATATGGCTGTATTTATAACTAATTTTTGGAAAAAGTGGCATATAGCTGCTTTCTGCATAACACGGTCCAATTTTGCATTGATTTTTATACTACTTTTTGGGTTTCGGGTTTTAGTTTTCACCGTAGGTACTCTAAATTAAATGAAAAACTTTGCATTGATTTTTATACTACTTTTTGGGTTTCGAGTTTTAGTTTTCACCGTAGGTACTCTAAATTAAATGAAAAACTTTGCATTGATTTTTATACTACTTTTTGGGTTTCGGGTTTTAGTTTTCACCGTAGGTACTCTAAATTAAATGATAAACTTTGCATTGATTTTTATACTACTTTTTTGGTTTCGGGTTTTAGTTTTCACCGTAGGTAGGTACTCTAAATTAAATGATAAATTTTGCATTGATTTTTATACTACTTTTTGGGTTTCGGGTTTTAGTTTTCACCGTAGGTACTATATATTAAATGATACATTTAGCCTGGTGCCTCTCACTGCCACAAAGCCATCCTCCAGGTCCCTCCGCGTCTCGTTCCTGAGTCAGCGAGCAACTTTGCAACTTATACACCGACATCAGCAATCTGTGTTTTAAAATGTGTTTTGTGGTTTGTATATTAATTAAAAAGTATTGATTCTTTGATATGACTTTTTTAACTAAACCGTTCTGTTCTTTTACTGAAATTAAATATATCGATTGTTTTGAAATAACTAAAAAGCGACTACTAATTTTAAACTGTTTATAGTAATTTTTATCAAATAAAAATAAGTTGTGATATCTAATAAATATACAAGTCAAAAATACTGTTGACACAACACCGAGCCCAAGTGATAAAATTTTCCTTTTTGTTGTAGATACACTGTGCAAGTTCATATTTTCTTTGTCGGAAGCTTTCAGTTTTTACAATTCCTTTTAATTGGTGCTATAATGTTGGTGCAATTGATAAAGCTCGGTGTGCCGGCGCAGGCGCACGGTACCAGCCGTATCTGACGTTTTAATTACGATTCCACAGTTCGTTGCGGGTGTGGTCACAGTGATAGAGGATTAGAGATAGGAGGTTGGCAGACGTTGTCAGGTAGATTAGTGTGTAGGCTTGAACAGTGTTCAGGCTAGCAAAATAAATGGCGTTTGTGTTAACTTAACTTGTAAGAGTCGTGGTTGGGGGTTGTTGTAGATGGTTCTGGTTGATAACTGCAACTGATTATAGTTTTCTTTGTTAATAAAGAATTTCAATCCACGCTAAATTAAATAAGTGGAAGCCGATCTCCAAGACCTCGACGCTAATCGCGAGATAGGCATTAGTAGTTCGGAACCGAGATGCCTGGAGAAGTCCGAGGACTAGATCCGCTTCGGGTCGCTGAGCCACAGGACCAGGAGTAAGTAAGCATCCGCTATTCGCTGCAAGTGCGCGCGCGCACCTCGCCGGCAGTCCACGCATGCGTCCTTAATTAGGCATTCCTTCAGCGTCCGGCTATACACGCACCGTGCGCGGCACCTTTGACAGGGCCTTCTATCCCGCTCGCACAATGCAACTATTCACCACCAACAACCAGCGTACTCAGGCCTCCACCTTCTTTTCAATATCAAAGGTTTTCTCTTACGATGGCGGACCAGCTTATAGTCCCTTTGGTTTGGGCTATACGCAGTTGTAATATAGACTGTATTGGAAGGAACTGAAGTAGATTTTTGATTGGGAGGTTATGTCGTATCAAATCATGGAGTTTCTGTTCACAGCTGTTCCGTTTTCAACTCTATGGTGGAAAGCCTTGGGTTGGAGTTTGATTGGAAGGTTTTATGGTATCAAAGGTGTTATTTGAGTGATGTAATGAAGGGCTAATTGTGTATTCTGCTGGGATGGTGGAGATAAAGCGAACGCCGTATCTCTTTCGTATGCTGCAAATGACGATGTGTCGTGACGGAGGCCGCCCTGTACGCGACACGCGACCAATAAAAAGTAGGTACCTACTCAAAGTAGGTACCTACTCTTTAGATTTTATTAATATGTAATAAAATATTGGTCCTGGAGACCGGATACGGTCAAAAATTATTTAGGGAACCTACTCTATACTGGATGCGTCAAGTTGAAGACAGGGCGCTATGGCCCTCATTAGGGGAGGTGTACGAAGTACAATGTATTGATCATTAATAGGGAAGAATCCTACGAGTAGCTGTGTTTGGATTCTTGTGTTACACAGATCTTATACACTACATTGTTTTCCCTCTTTCGAGTGCCCAAGATGTACGAAGTTCAATGCGGTATTCAGGCTATGCTTGTTATTTCAAGGTTACTTAACTTCCTATATTATAATAGGTAGCATAATGTCAACTAGCAATACGTGATGTCTGTAATTCCTGTGTCCAGCTTTGGACTAACATAGGCTGATGATGATGATGATGATTGTGATGACTCTATACGATGACCAGTGTCACGTAACAGGTGTATTAAGCAGAAAGGGGGTGATTCTGAAACCCGAGGGGAACAACATCTGATTTTTATTTTCGCATTTTTTTTTGATTAAAAATTAGTTTTTGTATCTATGTGTTTTTTTACACTTTCTTTTGCAATATTTGATACCTATTATAAAATATTTCACTAATGTTTTAGATTGTTTTTTTTAGCAAAACCAGTGTTTTGTCATGAAATTAATACAAAAACTTATGTAAATCCAACTTATGTTAATAGTCTTCTTTATATATAAAAAAATTAAATCCTTTTATATTTCAAAACTATGACAATAACGTAACAATACGCGTAAAAGAACTAGAATATGAAGAAAAAAGTTTATCTTTTTTTTCACAAAAATGTATCCTCTCGGGGTCCAGAATCACCCCTTTTCGGGTTTGTACACATGTTTCTATATATATACGTCCCATTGCAGGTTCCACCCATAACATAACTGGAGTTCTAGTTTTCAAGAATTGCATGTAGAGTCTTGTCATGTCCCTTTTGTCACAAAACAAAGTTGTTCCGGCTTTTATAGCTATAAGTCCGGTTTTTATAGATAATAATGGAAGAAATATAAAATTATGTCTAGAAAAAAATAATGTTAATATGAATTTAACAGGCGGTAGAGCAATTATTTCCTCTTCATCTTTCATAGTAAGAGGATAATGTAGAGTCAAGCTCTATCGGCCACATATTGAACAGTCTATGCTACGTCAAAATTATATTCCTCATGAAGATGCACTGCACAGTAATATTCCAGAACCTCTCAATTACCCAACACTTTTATTGCAGCAATTTCGTAAAATAAAACGCAGCCATGGGAGAGATACACTTAATTTTATACGTTCTTCATTGTTCCGTCCCTCTCTGGCGGCCCTTTTAGAGAGAGATGGATTAAATTACTCCCACTGATTGCAGTGAGCCGTACACGAATTAGGCCCTTTTCTTTTTTTCTTTCTTCATAATGCGCTGTTCATGCGTTGAGACCTTTTATCGGAACACATGCAGTAGAGCAGTGGAGGGACCGGCACTTCGCCACCGGCCGACCGGTTTCGTTTCTCTTTGAGTCGCCGCGCCGCGGTCGGGCTCGGACTTCGAATTCGAAATTTAAATCAGTCTGCTCCGAGCCGCTGTGGGATAAACACGCGCGCTCTGTTTTCAAAACTTTAAAAATATGATTACGTTTTCTCTGTGGTTTCCGACTGTGCATTTGTGATCTGTTGGATTGAACATGACATGATCTTCGGCTGTGATTGAAAAGTGGTGATTTATGTACAATGGCTCGGATTTTGTGCTTTGTTTTGCTGGGAGCGCTGCTGGTGGCTGCGGACCAGGAGGAGGCTGAAGGTGGAAAATGCGAGAGGATCCAGCTGCCTCTGTGCCAGGACCTGGGGTACAACTGGACAGCTATGCCGAATCTTCTTGGACATAAGGATCAGAAAGAAGCTGCAGAAGCGGTAAGGGAATATATCTATTCAATTACCTAGCATACACTTTCAGCGACTACTTTACTGGGCTCCTATTACTATGACAGCGTTTAACACAGGCAAAGTTATAGATTCAATTTTTTTAAATGATCAACCCTAAAAGAAGTCCCACCCTACTACTTCTACTAGTTAGGTATATTCTGACTCACTCGTTTAAGTTTCCCATAGTTACTTGCGGAACAACAGAATAGACCCTCTAAGCAAAATCAATATTCTTTAAAAAAATCAGTATAACATGTCAGAACACCCCTGTTGAAGGGCGAAATGAATAACGACGGCCAGTTGAATAGATTTTATGGTTTGTAAAAGGGATTTGTAATGCACCCGACAAGGGAGCGATAACTTTGGATCCCATTGACTGTCCACTATTGTGGCATTGTCTTGTCAGAGGAATGGGAACCCAATTCACGGCAGTTTTCATACAATTGGCAACGATATCTCTTTGATGTTTCGGCAGAAATTGCAATTGTTTTTTTTATTTTAGCTAGGGATTGGTAGGGAGATGGTAATTTTGATAAATTACGGGTTGGTGTCGTCGGATTAAATTCATGGGAATAAAATCTAGAAAAAGTTATTCCATTATAGGTACATATGTTACGTACTTATGTAGCTCTATCAATCCGCAATCCGTATTATGTTTTACAACAATTAATAAACAAATTTTTCATTTACTATCCATCATTGAACATTCTCAACAAGAAGATAAACAAAAAGTACTAAGCGCAGGCAGATAAAAAATCTAAGGTTTTTTTCTGAAATTGTATACCAACATTACCTACTACGTTACATTTTCCACACTAACAAAACAAATTTAAAATTCAATGTCTATAAAAAACTTTAGGCAAAATACTTAAATCCCGAAAAGGCCGGGCTTGTGTAAGTAGGTATACGGCGGCCGCAGCCGCGGCATGTGGGCGAGCGACAGACGTGACTGATAAGCTGTTATCAGCGTCAAAGGCGCCGCCGCCGCCGCCTCGATCTCGTATCTAAGGCTGAGGAACCTGCTTCAGTTTTATGAAGTCATCGTATAAAATGTCGAACTATTTATTCTAGTCTTAATAAACAGAGTGTGCAAAGAACATGATCTTTATGATAAATACAGGATGGTTTCATGGTTCCAAAGGGTTTTGTATGTAGCGGAGGTGAAAAATTTCTTTAAACTTCATCAAATTTTGGGAGGCAAAATCTTATCAGTAAAAGTTCGTTATAAGATTCATATTTTGGAGGATTCAGTGCAAGTCGCCTTCAATTTATTTACTAGTTGTGTGTCTGACTTGATATTTTAAAAGTTTTTCCCTATTTTTTCACTTAAAAGTGCCGAAAGTGTTAACTCATGGACCACTATCAATAACAACAACTACCGCCAATTGATAACGATATCTTTACAGCCGCAAACAACGCAACGTTATTTATATTTATATCCGTTATCGTTATCGCCCTAAGTGCCGATGTATATCGCGTAATGCTGGCTATCGCTCGGCATCGCTTTGGCTTCACATCTGATATATCTTTGACTTTACAATGCGATAATGGGTCTAGACAAATGGTACTGCTAGTTGGTTAATTAGCGTAACGAGGAGTTTCTATTTGTTTTAGAAAGTATAAATTGCATCAGTTATTTTAGTGAGAAAGGGACGCCGTATTCACTGGACTAGGTACTGATTATTATGTAGGTCTTCCCTAGAGTACATTAGGACCGGTTAAAATCTACAATACCGTGTGTGTAAGTCTAAGGTTTTCTTTTGTACCGACAAACTACTTCCGTCTTTGTTGTTCTTACATGTCCAGTCCATCCTAAGGTTTTTGGATTGTTGTGTGTAATTTTATATTTCTATGGACCATTATTGATGTCTGAAATAAGGATTTAATTTATTTAAGGTTGCCTGGAAGAGATCGTTCGTAGTGGTTAAGGCCGCCTTTGTACTTTTACGTTTACTCGTAGCATTTATTTCTGTAGGTACTATTTTCTGTGTTTGTGTGGTACAATAAAGTATTACCCATTTAACAAACTAGTCAGGTTTGACTCCACTCAGTAAGAGAGTTTTTACAAAGTTATAGAGTATTAAAAAGCGAAACGTTGATTATAATAATGCTGCATTATAATATTTATGATCTACCTTTCATCTTTTTCTTATCTTCCATTATGCTGCTAATTAGGTTCTATAGTCAGAATGAACTTTTTATCGAGCTCATGAATAACCATGATATTAACGTTATTGGCGTTATCAATGTTATTTACTTTAAGAGGTTGAGCATCGTTCTCCATTAGCATTTCTTCGTTATTTTATGACTTTTTTTGGGATTTTGTTCATTAAAATGTAGAGCGCATAAATATTATTTGTGGAGCAAATGTGAACTACACAAATTTGCTAAAAGACATTGTTTTGGTGATGTCGTTTTATTTTTCGATCTTTGGTTTGAAGAAATAAAAACGTTGCCTAACAGGCATCCCATCGTTCTTAATTCATAAAGACCTTATCTGACAAAAACCGTTACGTAGGTTTGTTTTGTGGTTTCTCTCCAGCATCGAGGATTGTAGGAAGTCACGTTCCGAAGTCACATCCACATCCTTGCCCAAAAATGTCTGAGAACCACGAATTTGGCAAAAACTTAAAAACGTGCTCTTATTTCCATAACGTAGAGTTCAAAATGAGCCAACATTACAATCACTCCTGGATCTACAAATTTGAATGGCTTTATTACACAGGCTTTGTTACAGTGATATAGGGTTCAAAATGTGTTTTGTAGTGATGTACAAGGTGTACTAACGCCTAGATCAGATTTATAGGATGCTTCATTCACGAAGTTCTATCTGATGTGAGGTCAGTCCCCTCGGCAATTAAAGATATATCTGGGACAAGTCTTGGCAGCAAACCACTAGTATTTAAGTAGTGTAAATCATTTTGACAGTCATCGCTTTATTTTCTTCGTTCGCGTGGAAATTCATTGATCAACATGAAAAGAGGAACATTATGTGGTCATAAATCGCGCACAAGTAAAAATTATTTGTTCCGTCTTCAAGGATCGCATTCTATAGATTTTTTTATGGCGATCAAGGCTAAAACTGTAAAAGAACTGGACCCTTGGATGTATAAAATGACAGACAACTAAGGCGCTGCGCAAACATAGACACTGTGTCAGATACAAGCTACCGATGAATATTTGATTTCTATAGAACCAGTATGAAATAATCCTCTCCTTGCGCATACGTAAACATTTTTTGAGTCCAGTTGCTTAAACTTAACACGGTCAAAAGTGTTCGGTGTCGGTAACTGGAAACAAAAAGTGTCCACGTTTTGCGCAGCGCCTTAAGTACTCGTTGTTCACCAACCCTATCTAAAATTGAACCCAATTTTCACACAAAATGTTCTATTACAACGATATATTATATTATGTATAAAATTGTATTAGTACCTAAATTATACATGTCGGTACTAGTAGAGAAGCGTTGAGTAAACTCGACCGACATTTCACACTATTTTTAAAAGTAGTAAAACTAAAGTAAACATTCGAAGCAAGGTTAACAAAGACTGCTCTTAGCAGAGGTGGTAATAGCTCAATTTGAGGCACCTGCGGACTACTCTACCCACAAGCAACTTGCCTCAAAGTGCTCCTACTTCCGGATCAATAGTACGAAAGATAGATACTTAGATAATTCTTTATTCAAAATATTATACCTAAAACAGGATAAGGTGGCATTATGTGGAGATAAGAAGGATTAATGATAAACGTTGTGACCAAGATCCCAAGATCTCCATTACTTATATATTGCCTACCTGATACAGATAAATACAATATTGGGTTCATACCTAGCTAGGTAGGTATGTGCTAAACAAGATACCATCTATATATCAAATACCCAACTAACATAAATAACATAAAAATAATAAAAAGCTGGACAATTCACACAGCATCATTTACCCCCAAGCTAAGCAGAGCTCGTGTTATGGGGACTAGATAACTGATATACAATACAATATAATACAATACATTATGATATATTTTTATTATACATACATAGAAAATGGCCAGAACACCCAGAACAAATATCTGCAGATTATGCAAACATTTTTCAAGGTGACTTATTTTAATTAATGTAATTGGTTTCACCTACCGTTTTCATTAAATAATTGTCCCGAGGCGCGAATCTAACCTGCAACCTCCTGCTTCGCAAGCGGACCTTCGCCCGCCGCGCCACAGAGGTCGTCAAATAAATAAATAAATATCAATTCACAAAGCATCATCTAGCCCCAAGCTAGGGTAGATGGGTACTATAAGATAACTAATATATTTAATACTTAATACCATATGGGTAGATATTTTTAGTATACGTAACATAACAGACACCTAGAACACCTAGAGACCAGGGTTGAAAAAAAAACAGTTTTTTTTTTATATTTTATAAAGCAAACAGTTCAAAATGTGTTTCAAAGGAGTGTTTTTTTACATTTTACCTTTAAGGATAAATTTTAAATCAATTATAGCGAAAATAATCCTATATTATAATATTTAATAAGTATTTAAAATACATAATCCTATATTATAATATATAGTAAGTATTTAAAAATTAACAAACCGAAAAATATTAACTTTTACTTACTTTTTAGTAGAGACACAAAAGAGTCTCAGTTATGTGAGTAAAAGGAAATGATGTAATATTTCTAGTAAAAAAAGGTAATGAATTGACAGCGACCATAAAAGCGTTATTTAGCACGAAAATAAAACAGAAACGTTTCCCAAAGAATCGATTGCCTAAAAGGTTGTAAACTGTTATCAGAGTAATAAAACAGTAAAAATATAAAACGAGATAAAACGTTGCGTAGCTCAAATGAATGTAGGGTAAAGATGATAACTCTTTTACAAGGCACTTTATTTGTTTAGACACGGGTTTAGACTGTGTTTTCTGTTACATTATGGTGTCAAATTCCGGTACCCTACCTGACACAACCTGTACCTTAGCCATACTAATTGTAGAATGTTTTTAAAATCTGAAACTCTACGCCAAGAAAGTAAGTTATATGTACGATTTAGGTACGTATAAACCGCACATTTGCACTTTTGCAAGCGGTGCATTTTTTACTCACTTATGCAAAAGCACTTCAGTACGCGTTCGACCGCTGTCCCGTGTATTCAATCATTATCATCTCAATAAAATCAAGTTATCTATTAAATCATCGTTATTTGTGAGGTGGTTGGTTTACAAACATTCCACAAAAAGGTTAGCTAGAAAACCCCACCTCTAATTACGACAAACTCCTTGTTTCATAACTTACAGAATTAATAAGTTTATTAAAACTGTAGGGGGCGCTGAAGTATCTGAAATAAGCGAGACGTTCCTTCTCTTTCTCGCTTTACGACCTAGTAATTTCAGACTTCCCTCAGACTAAGTTGATTTTTTACTTAGTCTGAGCTTGTACCCTTTTGACGTAATGCAGACAGAGCAACTATTGCGGCAACTAGCTGTTTATAAACAAAAATGTTGTAAGTTTCCTCTACTAAAGCTGCTTGTCTTTTCTCAACTTGCATGTACTTATGAGTAAAGACAAAACACGGTCACAATAGTTGACAAAACTACAGCCTAAAACTAAACACTATGGGTAGTTTAGCTAAGGGATTGTAGTCGTGGGTCAAAACTAGATCAATACTCTTTCCCTTTTGACTCTTTCCTCATGTCATAATTACCCGTGTTCGGGTCCCAGGTACCTTACACTAATGTGTTATTGAGAAGCCCCGTCTACCCTATCATTAACTCAGGTACTCGGGCTGTGTCGGGGCTCTTTCACGGAAGAAAGTTTATTGATGTGTCTTTGTGGGACCAGTCAGATTTGAAGACTTCCGTTGCATGTTATTGACGTTATTGTGTTGTTTTTTGGATAATCTTGTAATTTGAAAGTAACTTTAAATGAATCGGTTTGTTTAAAATGGCAGTATTTTATGATGGTAGCTTCTACCGAATTATATGAAGATATAGTTCTGTGGTAGCTTGCTATCGAGCGCGTTAAACCCAAACGTAAGACGTTTGCATAAAAAACGGTTTTTTTCCTACTGTCATTATTTTCGATGGAACAAAATCTTGTCGGAATGATCATTTATATCTAGCTATCAAGAGGTTCAATTTTAATTAATACATTTACATTTACTAATACAGTAAGACCAATTACATTAATAAAATGACAGATACATAATTATTATAGATAATAGAATCAGTATAGGAGCAGTAGGTTGAACTACTACAGTAACCATTTTCATACAAAGTGACCCTTGATTAATAAAATACGACAAAAAGGTTGAACAGTGTCCACCTTCTTAAAAAGTCAAAAAGGCGTCTGCGAGATTAATTTAAAGATGGGCACAGTGTTCACCTTTTATTATCGTTGACTTTAGCTGAGTAATTATTATTTTCTTTGTCCATGGTTCTACATATTTACTACTTTAGCAAACAAAATTAAAAAAATGACGATAGTCACTAAAAAATACGTCAAAATAATAATATGAATACTTAGATAGCTAGTAGCTTCTAAGATAAATTCAAAATCATAATATTTTATGGGTAGGTAGGTACATCAGACCGGTGTTTTAATACGTAGGCACTGTAAAAAGTATGAAGGCGAGTTCTTTGTGGCCGCCTACCTGGGTAATTAGAGGCAATTTGTGGGGCCGGCGGCGGCGGCGGCTGCGCCCGCGCCGCGTGCGAGACAAACGGCGATTGAAGACGAAGACGAATAGTAAATGAAACCAAAAAAATTCTTCTAAAGTACTACTAAATAGGTGCTTAGAAACGTCACACGCGATGTACCTTTCAGTAATGGTTTCTTCAAAATAACTTTAACAAAATGTTTTTCTTAAACAATACTTTAATACAAAAGTACAAAACTACACAAATATTAAAAAAAATATAAAAATATTAAAAAGTTGACAGTTTCTGCAACTAAAGTTGCTCTGTCTGCGTAGCGCTTTTAATTTACCTACGAAGCTGAAAACACTACCTTTTAAAAAACCTTTCTCAACTTGCATGTTGTTATAAGAATAAAGATAAAACACGGTCATAACATAACATTTAGAATGTTTATTCGCTTTTTATCTACTTGTTCTCATCTTAATCTCGATGAAAATCGCGTCAATTCAATATCCACTTGTCTACGAACACGTTCGTTCGTTTTTTCGTTGCGCGGGCGCCGCACCGCATTCCCTGCCTCGGGCTCGATCCGATGATAAATCGTAACGCAGCTGTAGGTGTTTATTACCTATAATACGATTTCGGGGAAAATAAACGAGTTTTGGTCTTTTGTCTAGGGATTTTGTGAATATTTGAGAAACGTGAAATAACATTTTCACAAAGCACAGTCAGCGAGAAAAATTACTGAAAAACGAGCCCTAGACCGTTTTAGGCATAGAGCAAAAAAAAATTAGTCCCTACGACGCCGACGAGCACTTTCGAAAGCTGATCTGCCTAAAATTCTAAATCATTGATTAATTATCTATCAAAACTACGATATCGTAGTCAAATTCTTTATGAATGTTAGCGGGTTAAATAAAATAGTTTGTATTGGAATAACACCACCGTGTCACCCCATACCATAAACAGGTTTGTAGTTTTGAAAATCGTCCGATTTCGAAAATTCTTTTGCTATAATATATAGTAATGAGAAAGACAATAATCCTGAAGTGGTTACATAAAAACTTGTTACCAAGGGGAAAAAAACAGCGTCAAACTAGAGTTTGAGTTTATGTTTTATACATAAACTCAAACTCTAGTTTGACACTGTTGTTTGACTTGTCTAAGTGCTTATTTTGTAAGCCTAAAGAAATAAAGTTATTGTTTTTTTTTTTTTTGAAGAGTTGAAGAGAGTTAGAGTTTGATTTCGGTTTTTAGTATTTTCAAAACATACCTATATAAACTATTATATAAGTCTGACACAATTTATTTATAATACAAGCAAAGCCACAGTGTTCTTGACTCCCGCTTGAAAACGTTTCGTAAAAATATCGAAATGGCATTTTTATTGCGATAAACAACCTTAATGCGAGGTAATAAAATGCTTGATTGCGCTCGCACTGAGTCAGAGCGACCAAAAAGTCCTTTATTTTGCTTTGATTATTCACAAATGACTTTCCGATATTGCTGTAGTGTTCGGCTGACTCAGTGATAGTTTAATGACATTATAATGGCACTAAAAAGAAGGAATTATTAAAATTACAATTTGTTTAGATTATAAGAAACGTAATAATAACTGCGACATATTTACAGCTAATACGGTTTACAGCTGGACGTAGGCAGACCTTCCCCTGACAAGCGTCTTGCTAATGGGGGGGTTGTACCCATAATCCCCACGCTGGGCATGCGGGCTGGGTGTAATAACTACCAACAGGTAAAAAAAAACAGAGTAAAGTCGTCTGTCGTCAATAATCATAAAATAGCTAAAGTAGAGCGCCTTAGCAACGTCAAAACGGCTGAACGATTCGGGATGAATAAAATTGTTGTTGTAGAACTGACTGAATTGACGCCTTTACTGCCCAAGGGTCGCGTCTCAGCTAGTAAGACTCGCAGAACTAAATGAGTACCTCGTTGGCAGTAAAAGCATTAAAGATCAAAACGCCAATTCTTGTTGCTCTACCTATTAGTAAAAACTACTATGGGGCTAGATGTCGTTCGAAAATGAATTGTTTTTCAGTTTGAGTTTACAAAGGATTGACATTGAATCTCACATAGACGGATAGTCTTATTATTTTGTGTTTTTTTTTTAAATCATACAACTTTGTTTGTATGGAATGGAGTGCGCTAACTTGCCTGCAACCGTCGCGCTGGCGCGGGCGGGCTGCATGGACGAGATCAAAGCGATCGCCGCTGATGCGTACCTTGCCGAGCATCGACCTTCGCTAATCGACCGTCGATGTGCAGTTTAATCAGCTAAATGAACGTTCTTTTATTTGTTAATTCTTGAGAGATAAATAACGCAGCTGTTTTGTATTATAGCCGGTCCCGTATAGCGATGGAAAAATCGATTTTATTTGTACTAAAATAATGGCTGTCCGTGGTTATCCATGATCTAGGTGAAATCGATCTAATAGACTGCATGTTTGTGGTCGGTCTTAGTATGTGATTGTACTTAGTTGAATTTTTTTTTTTTTAAATTATGGAATTTAGAACATCATGCGCACGATGATCTAAAATTAATTTACTTTATCCTCTAGCGGATAAAAACGGCCTTTACACTAAGATATCGAAGAGCAAAAATACTCTGCGAATAAATATAAAAAAATTACCTCAGCGAGGAAAGAGTATTTTTGCTTCCCTCGCTAACGCTCAGGATTCTAATTTTTAAAACACTCGCTACGCTCGTGATTCAATTTTAAAATCCTTCGCTTGCTCGGTCATCAAAATTGAGCACGTGGTTAAAAAGAAACTTTGCTCTCTTGTATAACAAATAACTATTACTTTTCTTTCTTTCAAAGTGTCATGCATAATGTTTTAAGTTGCCTTAGGTAGAGAGAAGAAGAGACATGCAGACCCCACCTTCAGTTTTTAAAATACTAATAGATAGGTAGGTTAAATTGAAAGACATAGGTAAGCCTCTTAAAAATCTTGAACCCGAGGTTGTTATTCCTTGACTATGAATCTCAAATCTCGGAGTCCAGAAAAAACGAAGTTCAGAAAAGCCCATGTTCCGTTACAGTAGTGCTCTAAAATTCTATCATCTAACTCTAAAACTATTCCTCCTGTATAAAACCAGTATTCCTACTTCTAAAACAATTCATTCTGTATAACAGGGGTAACAAATCCACTGATGATGATACTTCAATTCGCTATCGTAACATCAAAGGCGATTACCGCGGCGATGCGCGCGCGTCGATCGTTTTATTTTATTGCAGCCACAGATAACACAGAACTGTTGCAGCGAAGTACGTCGACCCTGTTGGAGATATTGTTTATTCTGTGGCAACTCTACAGCTGTATACTGAATTATGCAGAACAAGCTTCTTCCTATGGGTTCATGCGTTTTCTGTGGATCAAAGTAGATCACACGTCGATCCACCTCCTTGGTGGCCTAGTTTGGACAAGACCCGTTTGCCGTTCGTTATGTCGGGTCTTTACTCAACTGAGGCCGCCCGAACTCACCCCTCGGGATCAGTTGACCTAGTGAATATTTTCATTATGAATATATTTGAAATTTTGGTTGTATTAATTTAAAAAGGAATTTTGTTGACGATTTTTATTTGACATTTTTAATTTGATTCATTTTCATAATCCAGATTTTATTGCTACTTTTTTTTAATGCGACATTTGTAATTTAATTTATATTGTTTTACTTATAATTCGTTAGTGTAAGTGGTTTTGTAGGTCCGTTCTAATTAAATATATAAATTGAAATAAAAAGGAATATAGAGTTTATTTACTTTTCTATTAGAAAAGTATTCGTTGCACAAAAACAAAATAAGGAAAAATCATTCTCAAACTAAAAGTATCGACGTAATTAAACCTTCGAAACTTCCCCGAAACCGACCACCTAAAAACTTTGGTCCAGAAAATGGCATAGTCATCTAGAGGAGCGATGAGGTCAGTTGTATTACCTTCTCTTTCTAGCAAGGAGGCTTCATAGGGCGTGAGGAATGTAGCCCAATTAGGCAGATTCCGGGTTCGATTCCCAGCATCGTTTAAGAACTATATAGGATGTTATTCATTTGCTATTCAGCCATCCTGAAAAACTTCTTTTAGTTTTGCATGAAAATTTACTTTATGTATATATCTAAAACGAATCCAAAGAGACGAGAGTAAGAACCAAGCTCTTTTAATTAAACCGTTTTGCTTATAATCCTAAAAAAAGTAATCTCGACGTTAAAATCCTCAATCGTTCTTCTCTCGATAAACGAAACCATATTAATTTATTGCCTCGGTTAATTCGATTCACAGATATACAAGACTACATAGAACCTCCAACTTATGATCCGGGACCCAATTCAGAGCAGCGATTTTTAAATCGAAACGAAAAATCAGACGAATTTCAACCCTAAGTTGGTAGCGATTCGTCTGTCAATCGTTTCGAAAAGTATCGAATACCTTAAGTCGAGTCTGTGATTCGAGATTCGATTAATGATGTGAAGATGGAATGGAATGCGATATGGGTCATTTTATCATCGGCTTGAGGCGTAATTACTTTTAATCTGAGCTCGCTTTGAAACTGGTCTTTAATTAGATTTATAATGCTTCAAATCTTAGGTAAAGACTTGTAATAACAAGAAACTTACATGATTGAACGAACTAAACGCAAGTTTAATGTAATTTAACCATACTCCGAAATGAAAACTCCTTTTCCGTTCCTAAACGTCAGTAACCAATGTAAAGTCCGCAAAAACCGCGGTGACAGCAAAGCATTTAATTCAGGTACCATTCAAGTACCATTTAAGCGAATGCCGGCGCATAAATAACCATTAAAACAGTTTATCTCGGCCCGACAAACCCGACTCGTTCTCTTGTCAATTACATTTCCAAACGTACGCTGACGGCCATCTTGAATGGCCAACCTTTTTGTTTGGCATTAACCCTTTTATAAATTAGCTATCGGAGGATCTAGCAGACGTAAATGGTAATTACCGGTTGGTGTTAGCTATTGAGGGTTATATCATTTCACTTTTAGATTTGCAAGATGCAACGGCCTTTTTATTCTGTCCTGTATTTTATTCCTGTATAATTAACGTAAATTCTGTCAGACAACGTGGAACGACACACAATATTATAACGTCGTAAATTTTAAAGAAAAATATAACCTATTTTAAATTTAGTAGAGGTGCAGTTCCGGAATGCAATAAATTGAGATTTTTATCGCGCCTGTGATTAAAAGAGAGGATCGGACCGAGTCCTATTTAACCCATTAAACGTTAATAGAAGTTTAGGGTGCGTTAATTGAATATTTAAATTAATTAAGAACACGAGATCTACCACACAACCCCACAAAGTATTCCTGTATTACCCAAACAATATGTATAAGATCAAATATCTAACTTTTTTAGGTACACAATGGATATATGTATTATGAAAAGACTACGATATATTGGTTATAGTACGTACTAGTCGACTGCAAATGTATTTTCCTGGGACTCTTGTATCATATTAATGTTAATGGGGACTTTTATTGGCAGATTGAACGCGATCACCACGTCTCAATCTTACTACTCTCAACCACTCATGAATGCTTATTTAAGGCGCATACCCGACCCAAACTAGCGTCGCCATCTACTTTATCTTATTATTCCGTTTAACAAAGGAAATTTCAAAAATCCATCGCACAGTTTGTGATACCTATTATAAGCTTTTGTTTAATGCCTCTGTAATAGTTTTATTCTATTTAGTTTAGGCAGTGAATCGAAAACAGATTTTGGTAGCAAAAAAATTGGACGAAAGAAGATTTTCTGAAATAAAATATATTATGGGCCGAATATGGCATACAATGTGGGACGAAAGCCGATTCTTTCATGTGGGCCGAACTTCCTAGGGACGAATATGGCATAAGGGCCACCATGGGCAACTTCGATTCACTGCTTACAACCATTTCGTGGCAGCGTCCTGCGGAGATGCGTCGTCCTACTAACTGCATTATCAGATAACAGCTGGCGCCTGCTGTAAGCTCCCGTGTTACAATGCAAACAATCCGCTTTAGATAGCTTCAAACTTTATTATGAAAAGAAGACAAGATAAAAACTCTAATGAAATATGAACTGGTTCAACCTGCGGCTTCTTACGCACTTTTCCTAGAAACCCGGGATAGGTACCAACAATACCAAGCGAGGTATTATCTCCTTGCAAAAATTTTCGTACGACCCGTTCAACCGTTACGTCGTCAAAGGTAACATCAGATAGAATGAGTTGCTTTCGTATGTGTATATAGGTAGATATACCTAGTAACCACCTACGTGCCTATTCCCGTCGTACATGAAATATTTACTTGCATTTAGCGCCAGTTTATGAAGTGTTAAGTGCGTGACGAACAGACCGACTCACGAGCGGTGCGTTTTATGTGATATATTTTAGTGTAAGATTCTTTCATGTTTTAGTTGGGGTATAAAATAATGTTGAATATTTCACAATGCGTCTTAATAACGTTATAACCCCATTAACCCCGCACGTGTTCACTTCTTTACTTAACCTTAAAAAGATTGAAGACAACAAAAAACAAAGTGACCACTTTATTTCCTAGTTTTATCTGTGTAATTTGAAATTTCTGGCGTGTCCAGGAGTCCTGTAATGTGTCCCGGGAGTCAAATAACCAGTTTGTGAATAGTGTGAACACGTGTGCGTCAGCAAACCACTAAAAAAAAATATAGTCCGGCTGTTATTCTGGTTAGATATAGAATTGTAGACCTAGAATACCAAATACTTAGGTATTAGGTACTTTTTATCCCAAAAAAAAAGAATGCAAAGCCGCGACAACGGGCCAGGTTGGTACCTAACTATAAACTTTATGGTGAGATCTTGGTGAGGTTCGACTATAGATGGTTCTTGTGGCACGCAGCATGCACCCGTGGTGAATTCACTAACCCGTGACCAATCACCGTGCAGCCGGACACGGCTTTGAATTTAAAAAGAAACGCATGTAGGGATGTAGGGCCGTTGTTGTGGTTTTATAATAATGTCGGTACGTTGGTACCTACAAGCCTTGTAGTAGTTCTTGGCTTCAGATGCATTTTCCACGCCTAGAACTACAAGGGATACAAAATTTGAACTCGCTCGGTATCGATTCAGTGGCAGATATCACGTTCGCAGAGGAAAATGGAAAAAAATCCGGGGGATTTTTGATTAAGCCAAACGATCTCACATCTCAAAAGTTTCTTTGGTCACAGGATGCTGTCACGATTTCTTATAGATCCTATGATATCACAGAGTCACGGACCTACATTATCTACACACAATTTCTCTAAACAAAATCATACAAAATCCTATGAGCGTTGACTTGACTACCGAACACATCTAAAGTTAATCACTCCAGCGGCTTCGTTCGTTATCCACATCAGCCATGCGGTAGAATCCCATAAAATATTTCAAATTCATGATTTAACGCGTTTTTAAAGCATTAATACTAAAAGCACGTATTCATCAAACCACAGCAATCACTGTGGATTGTCTCTTTTGTACGCCGGCGGATCGAATCGGGAACATCTACCAACTTATCTGAACACCATCAGTGGAAACTCGACCTTGTCTCTATAGCTTCAAGTCAGTTCCAACCGCAATTTTATCATGGCTAATGGTTTTCTGTAAGATAGTCATCATTGTACGTTTTATGGGATTCTCGGCTGTATTTCTTGGGGTATAAAGGTTGTGGTAAATGGTAGGAGAGGCTCTCGATTATTATGAATTAGCCACGGCGGTGTCAGGACCGGTTTTATTTCTCTGCAGTATAGAATCTGAGGCGGGCTGCGATTACTATTGCAGAGGAAATTCATAGCATTTGTGTGAAGAGAAACGCTGTAGGATACGGATATTGTAATGAAATGAGGTAGGCAGATATCTCATCAATTTGCGAAACGGACAAATAAGGAAACGGAAAAATTAGGATGCGGGTACAAGTACAACGATTTTCATTATGGGATGTAGTCTTATGTAGGTATTTATGTGCCTAAAGGATATCTACGAATTCTCAACAAGTTATTGTGTACCAGTGGTGCAGAAATAATTGATTTTTATTTATTTATTTTGCACTTGTCGAGGTGTCCCGAACTGCTCAGCACCCATTAAGTCGTTTGTGCTCACGTACAACCAGCCAGCAGCGTCGTAGTAAGTCGGTGTAAGCTGCCAATTAAATTGTGATAGCGAAAATTTCTCGTGCACTCGCGCAGGACATGACTTTACTGATGGTGAATGCAATTCAATTCATTTTACCCTTAGATTTCGAGTGTTTCGATGTGAATTGACGTGAATTTAACCATGGATGTGAAGGCTAGATGGTGATAATAATTCAAACTCTTGATGAGTCCAGTTTCTATATCGTATTGTATCGGAATTTTGAACATTGTTTTTTTATTTATATGACTAAAGTTCATTTAACCAAAACAAAAACAGATAGAGTCACAAACAACCTCATACGTAAACAAAAACAATCTTATCCGTAGTCTATGCTAACGAGTAGGTACGATAAGAAGCCCAGAAAGCGTAAAGATAAAAATTTCATAGAAAAAATCTTACCTACTTCAAGAAAAACTTGCTTGTGGTTCTATACCGCTGAGTGAACAGCCAAGAGATTGCTATCGAGCAAGCAACAGCGCAAACGACGCGTTTCTATCAGCTTCTAATCATTACAAGCTGATATAGAAACGCGTCGTTTGCGCATTAGAATGTAATGTACAATGGATTTCCAACAAGAGAGACTACAATGGTGTTCCAATAAGACCTGTTAATTGTAGAGTCACTCCGTGTCTTTTGTGTCATTGAGGCAGGGCGACCATAGGTCTACTTGTGATCGCTACTTTTTGTTCTCACCCCCGAAGACACGACATTCATAGTTCGCCACTAACCCTTACAGCTGCTAGGAACTGTAGGATTTTCTTCTGGGCATGGACTAAGTAGGTAATACTGTTTATCTATGTTTGGGGTGGATCCCATGAATCTTAGCTCGTCCGGTCTATGCTGGTACTTTTACTTGCCTGACGAATGCTACGTTTTATCAATCAGTGCTCCGTACTCTCCAAAAAGATAAAGAGGGGTTTCCTCCGCTTCTTGAGGATCGGAAACTAATAATATTCTCAATTAATGTATGATGAAGTGGATGTAGATTATATCTATAATATGTTTAGGATTAGCTATTTTTTCCCCCAAAAATAGAATCAGGAAGTTAAACGAGAGCTTACAAAAATTGTAAGTAATCTCAAACAAATATTTGGATTGATTGGGTTATGTAAAATTAAGAAGAAGAAGCAGCCCTATTAAGAGATACTTAAATCAGGAAGCATTGAGAAGAGCCAACTGGAGAAACTGGGTCGCGTCGGAAAATGTGTGTAGAGAAGAAATTGCTACATTGAAGTTTTCGAAAGTTTCTCACAATGAATATTTACAAAATGCTACCATTTTTATTGACAAAGGTTCGGGTTCGGACTCTATGTTTTTTCAAAAATTTGTTAATAGGTACTTAGTACTTACGTACCTATACCAGGAAGTTCATGGCATGTCTTTGAAAACCCTCACGTTTTTTATTCCATCTGATAACCTGATTTACGAAACAAGAAACTATAATTATATGATTAGAAGTGGTGATAACTATACTAGACATACTGCTTGTTAGGCATAAACGAAGGTACCTGGGTACCATACCTACCATATCATTGATTATATTCCAAACAATAATTTCCTGTAATACAACGCGGCCGGTATTCGCGGTACTACATTACAACTGTAAATAATCTTATTCATCAATTCGCCGGTTCCCATGTTAAAACTTTTGCGGCTAAAATTACAAAGCCAAGCGGTATTTGCCGGTGGACGCACTCAGGGCTGTACATTTTCCCTATTTTTCGTGTCTTTTTTTAATATAGATTGTAATATTTTTTAATTTAATTAGTGTATTTTCAAGTCGACTTAAAAAAACAGAGAATTCTCAATTTAGCTGTGTGTTTTCATGTGTTATTGAATACTTTCGCTATTAATTTTGAAACGAATCATCTAAATAAGTTGTTTGTGTTATGGTCTACTTCAGGACGACTATATTTACCTATTTAGCTTTATACACATTTTGTAGCGTAGCATTTTTGTATACACACACGTAACATAGTAGCCATATTAGAACAAATAGCTGCTACGCAAGTCGTTGTCGTAGCGTTTCGTAGCCGCTACGCTCGTCGTAGAATATTCGTAGCCGCTAAGATCTTTGTCGTAGCGTATTCGAAGAAGCTACGCTACGGCGTAGCGCTTTTGTAGCTTTTTGTTTTGTTGCGCATCATGACCGGCATCATCGAAGTGTTTTCATTGTGATTTGAAAAATGATTAAAGAAATAAATTAAGATTTCTAGTGCCCCTAGGACTTTTTTATATTGAATCATCTTCTAGTGAGATGGTTTTACTTCTTCCACAAGTGGACTTAAAAATTTAAGCGAATAAAATCAATAACATTTTGTTTGTTATTTGATAATAATGACTATTTATTAAGCTAAAAGCTAGATAAAATTTGACTTTTCTAAGTGCTTATTTTGAGAAATAAAGTTATTGACTTTTAACTTTTACTCAAAAATGTAGTATGTTTCTAAATAAAATAATTAATTGGCCCCATATTATTCCTAGTTCCACCCCACATTACACCCAAGTACCTTCAAGTCGGTAGCTTATGAAAATAAACCGGCTCGGCCGATCGGTACCGAACTCTGCAGTGTTTACATAGCGGCGCCTTTCATGTACTGTATACCTATTTGTTTAGTTTATAGAGGGTTGTGATAATCTAGCGTTGTAAACCGAATTGCTTACTTGCCTATCTAGGTTACGGAGTAATAACGTTCTTGGAAATTATTATTGCTGTGAAATTGTACCAATAACAGCTTAGTCAATTGTATGTGGAGGATATAGGGCTTGTTATAAACAGGTCAGTGACTCACACTGACACTCGATCGCAATCTCTACTTCTATTGTAGGTACCTATCAGTTGGTTAAAGGCACAAACTATATAGGGATGGTTAAAGGTTACCCGTACTGAGGGTGGGTCACGGGTTCAAGTTCCGCTGATCGAAAATATTTAAATAAATTATATATAAATAAATAATATTTGGGATAATTATTTTATTTCTTAGAGATTACACCGAGTACGAGGCCTTACGCACAATAATAAAAAAACCATAGGTAGCAAGACCAACAGCCTGCTCGTACATGTAAAAGATATCAAGGGAAGCAGGTAGCTGGTAAATGCCATACCAGCACCTCGAAGATGTCGCAGTGTCACGACGAGAAGTCAGCAGAGTGTGCGCCCACAGAGATGCTGCTTTAATCACCAATGCACTCTATAATTACGGCTCTTACTTTGATGTCGCGTTTACGTCGTACGACGCATGTGCACGCGCAGTTAGATCATTAATGCACTTGTTTATTATGAAACAAACGCCGCCAGTCCTTTTACTGGAGAGAAGTCGGCTATTTTTGGGTCTGTATCGTTCGGTGCAGCAACACCGAAGAGAAGGCACTTATTTCCGGAATACTTTTTTATTTACAGACCTTTCTTATTGCAAAGCAAAATACTTTTGCTATCCTGCTTTTTTAGCAAGGTAACTTTCAGAATTCACTCGATATTTAAATGGACAGTCAACGACTAAAATTACTGAATAAAGATTAAAATTACAAAAACGTTCTGCCTATAAAAATGCTTTTGAAAATTAACCCCGTTCATTGGATTTCGCCTTTGACAAGTTGCGTATCCTGTGTTTAACAACAATATCAAAAGTTCTAAAATCAAAAGTAAAACATCAAAGAACAACAAAAAGCAATATGTCTCCTAATTCGTCATATCCTGTCTCCACGGGCCATCTCATAACCACCGACGCAATCGTAATAGTCAGACCGTAACATCAAAGCACTTCTTGGGCCGCCATTTTCTACAACAACCTCAAGCCAATTCGAAACCTAACATCAAGAGGTAACAGTTCAATTTCTTTTGACACTGATATAGTCATTATTGTAATGGAGTCTAAGATTTTTAGATAGTTGATATAAGGATCATTTTCACGCAATTCCAGCTAGAAGTGACATGCGCTGTAAGTTCAAAGCGCGGGCGCATCGTTGCGGCTATTTTCGTACGAAGGCAATTAATTTTTTTGTCGCCGACCGTCCCTTTGTTGTAGAAAATGTAAAAAGTTTGTTTTTTTTAGAGAAAAATGAAAGCTTTTTTATGATTTTTACTGTTTAGCGGATTTATCGTATATTATGACGTTTCTTAAGAATCATTCTAATAAACATTTACTCTCTTAAAGTGCTATCGGATGTTGAATCACATAAAAAGTATGAGTTCATATCGCGTAAGTTTAAAAATATTTAAGTATTGCCTTTTTATGAGTAGATACTTTTTATTTTGTACGGTAGGTAAGTAATTTTAAACGGACTTTCAGAAAAACCTGTGTGAGTGCCTACCTTGGAAATACATTCGTGCATTATTATTAACTTAGTAGTTACAATAAAACTAAATACGATAGTGTTTGGTCGTATTGTGTTGTTTTTATATTTAGTTCTTATTTGTTTCTGTTCTTTACTTATTGTGTCTAACACTCTAAACAAAACGGCAGTCTTTAGTTCTTTTTTTCAGTCTTAGTTTCGTATTATAAAACCTTGCTCAGTCATCAATTTATGCTTGAGTAACGTTTATCTATGGCATAAACGTCACTCAAGCATACATCTATGACTGAGCAAGCTTTCATAATACAGACCTTATAGTCACGCCACAAAGTTCTTGGTAGAGTCGAGTGCGTTTCGATGACTCTACCACAAAGTCAATATTACAAAATATAACTTACATGACATCATCGGTCAATCGGCGTCTTTTGAAGCGATTGTTTACCGAAGCAAATAAATACCAGCTAAGGACTCAATGGATCAGCTAAAGTAAACAAAATCTCGAGTAAATACTTTAGCGATGACAACGACATTCAGACTGGATAATGTCGACCTTAGTTATAAGGCTCTAAGGTTGGTTTGAATCTCTGGAAATGAAATTTAAGAGTTGTTTGAAGCCCTTGTATGTGATCCAAAAACATCCGATAGCACTTTAAGTGAACAAATGTTTGTTAGAATGATTCTTAAGAAATGTATTTGTTGTATTTACAAAGTGATTATGTAACATGGAATTTAGAATACGATTCGAAATGTTCCTTTTAAAATGTACATTAGGTATGCTGAAGAATTGAAGGCAGGTCTAAAAAGAAGACTTATTTATTTTTAATTTATTTTTATGGCAAGCCAATAATGCACATAAAAACATAAGAAATGAACACCATTTTAAACTTTTCGAGTAGGTATAGAATGTGTCTTGACAGCATACTAAACAAATATATTTTTACTGATAATTAGGCAATATTGCGCTGGGCAAGTCTATTCAAACCCGATTCAAACCCTGTACCTATAAATGTCACCGCGCCGGATCGAAGAATCAGCCCTTTTGTAGAATGGCTAGGAAGATTGCAACACGAACAGCGATTTTTTGAGATAACTTAATTAATTACCTACTTTCGACGAGATGGCTGACTCACGTTACCCCTATTTTTGGATGCTGATTGTTTAACAATCAATTGCAATTATTTGAATTGCGCCGTTCGTTTTTTATAGGTACCTAACCTAAAAACGCTTTAACGTTCCAAACCTATAAAAAGCGTTTGGAACGTCGTCACGATCCATTCAGCTATTTTTTCATATTGGCCAAAGCATCAATGATCATGATCATTTACTTACTGGTAGGATAAGTTTTTATTCCTATTCATGCGAGTCAAATCGCGGGCTGAAGTCTATCAAATAACGATTCAACCGTAACTAAAGTGGAACTGGCAATCCGTTTCAAAGCAAACATACATTTTAATTTCTCGTTTACAAAAGCAAGCTTAAAATATCTTTTTGTTGAAAATGAATGGAACTACTTCAGTTTGAGTGCAATCTACCGTTCTCTAATAGGATTAGGCCACTGCTGGGACCGTTTAGTTGATCCTTTGTTGATCCGCAAAAACTGGATTGGAATTCAGATCCATATCGAGTTGTTAGGGGTAGGAGTTGTCGACTCTATTATGCTTTTTTTAATATAAGTAACAAAAAAGTATCGGAATTAAAAAAAAACACGCATATCAAAATGTGTCCCAAGCATTTTAAAAGAGAAAAAGATACTAGGTAGGTACTTGTTCGAGATTTAACCCATACATAAGTACATTTACACGCATATTTACTTGGTGCCTATGAGAAAATTATAATTGATAAGTTTACCTACTTGACTGAACTTGCTAGACTAAAAAGAAATCTACAGTGAAAACGAAAAACCGCTGTAGATGTTTACATCACAGAACTCCCAAACTAAATCTAAACGGTTCTAAGTTCTAACAAAGATGCTACTGCCACTCACTAAAACAACATTGTAACATCAAAAGCAACGCGATCAAACGATAAATTATAATGTATTGCGATTGCGGTAGGTGCAGCTTCGATTTACAACCGAAATAGAACTATGAGGCGTGGTATCTTCCGTAAAAATAATATGGAACAGATGTTTTGAAAAGAGATCAAAGGGTATAAAGGTAATGCACAATTCTTTGATCTTTAATTTAGTCGTCATTGTGTGGTGATACGAGGTACCGACGGCATTGGAGCGGTCGCAGGAAGTCGATTGATGGAGGCGGCTCAGGACCACTATGTCGTTGTATGGGGGACCAGCGGGTTGGTGAGCGTCCTCTTGGTCTTTTCCCCTCTATCTTGCCAAGTACAACCAGTTTTTCAAAAATAAAACTATAAGTCTACTTCATACTAGATAACGTAGACCGACAAAACAGGTGAACATTAATTACCTAAGTAGGTTCTAACGCAAGTGGGTAAGCATTGGCTTGGTACTAGGAAGTCCACTCAACCAGCAGATAATAAAGACTCATAGAGTCGGCAGAAGTGTAGATTCATACCTCATATATTTATTTTTATAAGTGAAAATCAGAGGCAACAAATAGCTTTGCTCACCTCAAACACTTATCCCGCCCAAGGCCATTCTGCGAAACGAGATTTTTGTCCCGAGCCTCAATTATCCGCGCACAATGCCATGTGAAAACGACGAGCTACAACATTGTAACGATAATGTACTTGCAACAATAGCTGTGCCCTTAGGTTCAGAAATAAGCTGGTTTTCAAGGAGGACCTTTAGACTTTCTGACGAATTAAAATCATCAAGGGTTGGGTTGGTATGTAGGTCTTTCTTTAAATGTCATCACAATATTAAGTCGGAAATGTTACGTTTTTTGACGACTCTCAGCGCAGCGAGAGGTCCGCTTGCGAGGCAGAAGGTTGTGGATTCGATTCCCGTAGGATGAAGGATCTGCATATACTAGAGATATCTGCAAATCCTACTAACTTTTGTCCCGAGGAGGTAATCGAACCCACAACCTCCTGCATCGCAAGCGGTTCTACGCTGTGCCAGCGGAACGACCTGTTCCGGTTGTGTTTTTAAGTAAAAACTCCAATAAAATACCTTCCTACATAAATTGTATATAATTGTCTGGCTGTCTTCCTAGTTAGTTAGGTACACAAATCTATCTAATCTGTCTCTTGATTAAAATGTTTGGTGAGCTAGCACAAACAGATCTATCAGATATACCTAATCAATCAGTCATTTCATTGTTAAAAGATTTTGATAATTGGTCGATTTATCTGATTTTATTATCAGTTTTATCATAACATAGTTTTGTAATAGAACCAACCTACACCAACATTTTCGACAAGAACCAACTAAAAGCAATTACTAAAAAAACCTCGGCTCATTTGGTGCAATACTTAATCGTTTCTCCGTAACCAATTTACCGGTTTGATGTCCCAAAATGAACCGGCACCCATCGCACGTCCGTCATTGCGTGACATCCGTCGTCGGGCCCGCGGCAAAAACGCGACTCCCGTTGACCTTGCCATTGTCTACCCTTGGAAAGGCTTCGCCGGTTTTTGTGGAACCACTGGTGGTTCATGGGAATGTCGGGGCAGTCGAATGCTATCACGCTTAGTTTCCGAAATGTTTAAATTGGATTCTTAGTTAACTCTTCTCTGGAATCATTTAAACCAATGATACTGCAATGTAGCTTTAATGCACAGATTACAAAATTAATGTAATTTGACGTAGCCCTGAAATCAGCTTTACTTTATGCCCCATGCATTTTAACATTTCTATGCCCATGAAACCATTCTAAGCAGTATTTTTCTTTCTTTCCAGATGGCATCCTACGAAGACATCCTTTCCAGCGGGTGTTCTGTCCACGCGCGGTTTCTGATCTGCTCCGCGTTCGCGCCTCTTTGCTCCGAGGAGGTCTCGGGGGCCGTGAGCGCCTGCCGCGCGGTCTGCGAGACCGTGGCCGTGGACTGCAAGGAGCAGCTGGCTAGACTCCCACTGGACTGCAACGCGTTTCCTCTCAGACCGGATAGAAGACTGTGCATGCGTCCGCCGAACGCTAGCAACGCTGAGCCGGACCCGCCGCCGCAGCCCGAGCACTGGCCGTTTAGAGAACATGAGGCTCGCGACCGTGGTTGTCCTCCAGCACACGCTCGTGCTCCAACGGGCGATTGCAGGCCTGCTTGTGGCCTCCACGCCGCGTATACGCAGGAAGAAAAACGCTCCGCTGAAACTTGGATGAGTGTGCTCGCGTGGTTGGCTCTGCTTTCCACATCCTTCGCGTTGCTGACGTTCTGCGCTGAACCAGCTAGATACCGCTATCCAGAGCGTCCAGCTGTATGGGCCGCGGCGTGCCATGCGATCGTCGCGCTCGCCTACGCGGTGCGAGGCTGGATGGGCGCTGGTGCTGTCTCCTGCGCTGGTGGGACCCTCGCTACCGACGGACTAGCTTCCCCAACTTGCGTGGCATTCTTCTCAACGACGTACTACTTCACGTTAGCAGCGGACGCGTGGTTTGCAAGCGCGTGTGCGGCGTGGTACCTAACCGCTGCTAGTGAGTGGTCGACGGAGGCTCTGGAACGCGCGGCTGCCTATTTGCACGCTGGAGCGTGGGGTTGGGCGGGCGCTTGGACAGCGGCCGCGCTGGCGTTGCGGCGCGTTTCAGCTGATGAGCTTACCGGGACTTGTGGGATTGCAGACACGGCGGCCGCGGCTCTCATCGCTGTACCCAGAGGCGCATTACTTCTCACCGCTATCGCGCTCGCCACCGGCGCATGTCCCGGCATTCTACGGGTGAGACGAGCTTTAGACTCCCGCGGAGCAAGACGCGTGGGCCGTTTGGCAGCGCGCGCAGCAGCCGCTGGCGCGTTGTATCTAACCTTAGCGGCGTCGGCGACATGTGTGCGTCTCTGGGAAGCTAGATCTAGAGAGATCCACAGTAGCTTGGAGTTGTTGGCTGCTTTGGAGGCTGGCAGTGCGCATACAGGAGGCTCTGGAGGGGCGATGTCCACCTGTCTATGCCTAGCTTGTGGGATAGCGGCGGGCGCGTGGGCTTGGACAAGGAAATCAGCGGCGGTGTGGCGGCGGGCGCTGTGTCCGCCGAGAAAGGTCCCTTGCGTCGCTGCGCCACCGTTGTTGAGACCCCACCATCCTTACTACAAGCGACCTTTGCACGTCTCTAGAGTGTGACAGTGTGAATCCGCGAACTGTAATTTTGACGCATTCCGTGCGGACTCTATGGAGCAAGATAGTAGTGTAATAAACAGTTTACGTGTTCAGTGAACTGCGAGGAAAGACACTGGACATGGAATTTACTTAGAAATATAACTGAAACACCTAACTTTCATCACGTGAACAAGTGAATAAATATATTAACGAAAGGAATTGACATTAATGTTGTGAAAATGGCAATAAAATAGGACAATTAGTTATCGAAAGTGAACTAAATATCCAAAGTGAAACTTACGATGTCTGACATCTTGAGCTGATTGTATGAATGTAGAGTTAGGTTAGGATGCCTTCTGTGAAGGTTACACTGTATAAACTGTAAATAATTATGTAATAAAATATAGACTGTTGTTTTTGAAACTTTGTTTTTGTTGCGACCTTTAGATATAGCTAACCAAAGGCCACCGACGGTGTTTTTCCATAAGATCTAAGCTGTTGAATGTGTCCAACCCGCTCGCTAGGCAATATTAATATCATAGGTACAAATTATTGGCTGTGTTTGACACATTTTTCCAGGTTTAACTACGAGCTTGTACCTATTTGTTATGTGGACAAACATTCTTATTTTACTGAAGGTGGATAATTTAGTGGTGGCGCGATACAATTTTTTTTTCTGCTCTCTACAAAGAATAAAATCTAACGGAAAAGTAATTTGCAAATCGTAAACCGTTTTCTATAAAACTTCGATTCAATTGTATTTGCGAAGCATTTCGAAATAATGACCTATGATGATTTTTAACTCAAAATCTCTTACACCCGAATTCTCGTACGCATCTCAGATTTAAGCACGTCTAAGTCGCGAATTTACGACAGATTCTCATAGAAACCTATCAAAAAACGCGACTTGGGACGTACTTAAATCTGAGATGTTTGATATTCGGGGGCTTATTCCGAATGCCCGTGAATCGAAGTTAAAAAGCAAATTACTATTTCCGCTAGTTTTATTCCTTGTAGAATGCAGAAAAAATAAAACCCACTAAATTTGAATCTCGCGCCAACACGAAACGATCAACATAATAACGTGCGACTAGATTATCACTGGTACCCCAGTGGTCATCAAGTCTAATGTAATTCTATGCTTCGATCCTTACATGTCGATATAGGCTATTGATACGCTGCGGCAACCTCGCATAAAGAAGTCTCTAAGATCAGAATTAAACCGTAGACATTCGAAATAAAAACCACATTTATCATTGAATACATTTTATTAATAGTTAAACATATAATACACGGATTTAATATGATAAACTCTCTATACAAACTCTGAATTAATTACATAATTTACAAATATATTCTAAATATCGATCACCCTGAATTTAAGTAGAAAATAGCAACAAAATTATAACGAAGGGACAACATGGTTAACTTAAAATAACATAAGACATATTATCAAACACATATCCTTTTTATGGCGCAGTAGAGTAAAAAGTACCTAGTAGTTTCAGTAGACAGGGTCGGCTTTGAGGGGTTATTCTGCTATAGGTATTAATTGATTTCCAATTACAGTGGTATGATTCTACGACGATACCATTGTCATAGTGAAGCGTTTGGTTAGCATAATTGAACCCCGGAACAGGTATGTGTAAAATCTACCAATAGAATATCGAATCCAATCATGTATAACCGTCAGGGCCCTAATAACCCTAAACGAATCACTTCACAGTGGCATCGTATCAGACCGACTCTTTGGCATTTTACCTTTGATAAAAGAAACTACAGATCGGACTGGGTCACGTGTCAAAAGCATTGAGATTAATATTCAAAAACCTGGATCTTTTTTGTATACAAATTGGTAACAAAACCCAAGCAATATTGGTGGAAAGTATTAACGACATTGGTATCAACGAAGCAAAGCACAGAAGCTCGAAACAGTTTTTCGTTTTGAATGCTTTCATTCATCATTTAATTGATCTCTCGTTCGTTTTCGCATTCAAATTTTAACATTTTTCGCTGCACATGTGAGATTATCCGCTGTCGAAGTTTATGTTTTAGTTTTTAGTGATAACGTCACTGTTACCTTGTTGTTTTCTGTTATAGTTATCAGTTTTTGTTAAGTTTTCATTCAGAAATGTCTTTGTTGACATAAAATATCTGGGATTCTAAATCGTAGTAGAGGGATAAACCTCTATACTCTAACAAGAAAAACTGGAAACGTCGTCTTGTTAGATGATGACATTCACGACGTAGCTTTGATACTTTAAATATTTGAAGGAATCTATGGATGATTCTGCGAGGGTACCATTGTCATAGTATAGTGATTCGTTAGCAGAATCTGCCCCCAGGTTATCTTGTAACGCTATCTTGACACCAGTTGGTTAACTTTAGACATCTCCATTTTACCTGCTTTGTTGGAAATCAACCCACAGTACAAAATGATAAATGATCTCATTTAAACTGCTATTTAAGACAGGATAAGTAATGTATTCTACAGAAAATATCTACCTATCCATATATATATTTTGTTTATTTACTATTTGGTCTAACTTTTAGGCTAAACCGTAATAAGAATACAAGATAAAATAAGGCCTGGAATGTAAAACGAAAACATAAAAAAATAGGCCGCCATATTAAAAAGTCTAATAAAACAATTTTAATAAATAAACAAACAGAAAAAGCTAACATCTTTGCATAATTTACTCAATACATTGTCAACCCTAACTCCACCCCATAAGAGTGCGTTTAGTGTACTCATTTTAATAAACGTGCTTACTAAATAATTAACATTACATAGTTATATTCCGTGGTAGGTACAGTCAATGAGAAAAATTGCTGAAACAGGACTTCCAATATAACATAATACTCCTTTGGAAAATAGCAATAACAATTTTTTGTCATTGAAAGTACTTGATAATTCGTCTAATTTGATATAGCAAAGAAAAGTTTGTAAACTTGTAAGGTATATGTAGGAACGCTGGCTATTCCCCTCTCTTTCTTACAGCCACGTGCCCACATCATACTCAGGCTATCCCTCTTGCACCAAGCTGTCAAACTCAGCCGACTTCTCGCTCACAGCACCGAAATAACTCGCGAAGTTGAATATACTAGACTCTTGTCTAACATTGTCTGTCGAGCCAAATTGAGCTTTAAGCGTATGCTGCGGGGTTGCATTTTCACTGTACGATTTCTGCTTTTCCATTAGTGGAATTTTGTCATTAGGATCGTATAAAGTAGCTTCTTTAGAGCTTAGTTCTTTGACCTCGTAAGGGTTTGTTAGGTATTCCGCGTATAATTCACCTTGTTCGACGTCCGTTTGTACCAGGTTATCATAGTCGAGGTCTAGAATGTTCGGTGTAGACTCTATTTGAGATGGATAAGGCTCTATTTTCTCTGGCAGGTATAAATTGTCGGTTTGTTGTAAAATAGGCTCTGTAGGTGGGGTAGAGGGTTCAATTTTGTGTGGTTCCAACGGTTTTTGAGCTTGCATTGGGTCAGTTTGCGGGTACAACATCGGCATCGGCGTTTGCAGGGCGACGCCAATCGGAGTCGACTTCATCTGCAATACAAAATGAATATGTCAGTTATTGTACCCGTTTCATTATATTCTCATTCTGCATAATTGTGTACGGCTATACTCGGTGCCTGGTAGTCTGGAAATAGAGGTCGATGACCCTTCTCCTTCTTCTATCTCCTTTACGAAATAACTTTAAGGAACAACTGATTTGTTTTTAATTAAGACATTAAATAAGTTCCCAAATGTTTTTTCCATTTCGGCAGGACTCGAACCCGCGCCCCACCCTCAGTACGGGTGTGATCTAACCAACTAAGCCACGAAATCGACAAATCTTTGGAACTTCTTACGGCTCCAGCGCCGTTAGCTCCACCTATAGTGGAAACATTGAAGATATTCAATTTTTTTTGCATTATTTTGGATTCATTGGAAGCTTATTATTACTACGCACAAAATTATAGAACTAAGTAATACATATTATATCATTTTATTACTAAAGAAAATACAATAATAAATTACAACTAATATTTACACTTAAATCTATTTTCTAAAAATCTAAGCCGTCACCAGAAGGCAAAGTGCCCAGAATGCTGGCAGCATTGCCACGTTGAATGGCAATGCTAATTCGTTGACCGAAATAAAAGCCAGCATTCCGATCACCTGTGGACTCTATTAGGAGTTTTGCTAGATCTTTGTATATTCCATGTGCCCCAGGACCCCAAGGACCTAGGGTTTCCACCCCAAACGGCTCGAATAGGTAACCTCGGTCAAGATTAGCGTATTTCCGCCGTTTGAGGGACTCCGCTGATGTTGCTGCGGAGCCGGCCCTTACTGATGTCCCTGCAAGATGAGAAGGTGCTAGGGTATCTACACAAGTGGCATCCCAAACTAAAGGCCGACCCATTTTCCAAGGAATCAGAGTCATACCGTCAGGCCTTTTACCACCATCTCGCATTAGGCCACGTGGTTCGAGAGTAGCTGCCATACTGACGCTGGTAAAAGCCCGACGGATGATGTCATTAATTGAACTATGACGGGACACACGTCCTGCACTAGAGACACATGCCAGTGCATGGTGACCGAACTTATCAACGGTTTCACCGCACTGGCAACGGTGTGCAACTAGACAGGGAGAACCTAAACGCAAAGAGGTGGCCACCCGAAATGTGTTATTGTCTAAAAGGGTACCTAGATTTTTAGAAGGCAAAACATATAACCAAAGTCCTGATTCCCACTCGGAAACGGCAAGTAAACGAGCGCGTTCTGATGAGCTGGTAGACGTATTAATAAGGTTTTTCCGTACCAACTCACATAGCGGCTCATCCCACAGTCTCTGAGAAGAAAGAACTTTGGGCATATTAGTGCTAGGACAGGCTATTTTCCAAGACGCTAATGATTCATCGAAACCTGTTATTTGACAATTTTGTGAACATTTATCCAAAATTTTATGAATCAGATCCTTTGTACCATGAACTGAAGACAAAAAAGCTGGGAGTGAAACACTAGAAATTTCGCGGACACCTAGACCCCCCAATCTGATAGGAAGAGTGGCCTGGTGCCACGCTCTGTCATCTAAAGGTATATTAAAAATTTTGATTAATGTGTCGCGCATGATGCTGTCCAACTGCTGTGTAAATTGAGGATATTTCCAGAGTTGGGAGCATCGTAAAAAGTAAGTGAATTTGGGAACAAAAAGGCAGAAACGTAAAATAACAAAAGCCACGTGAACATTGATGTTTTGCAATTTATCGGAAAACGAAAGGAACTTTTGAATTTTTTCATTTATAAAATCAGGCAAAGACTCATCCATGATCGGAGATCCTAAGAGGCAAAGCGAAGATTTATCTATCAACTTCAGGTTTGGGGCTAAACTTTCGAAGCGACTCTTTATATTTAAAAAATTAGGAGAAGTCGTTGCCGTTTCTGGAACATAAAGTTCACATTTTGCAAAGTTCAGCTCCAAGCCTATAAGCTTAAATTCTTCTATCAAAACACGCAAATCTTCCAAAATCGTGTCTTCTTCGCCTCCTAGAGTACCATCATCCAGATACCAAACATTAAATTTTGATTAAACGTTTTATAATGGGATGTATCGCGAGACTGAAAATAGCCGGTCCTAAAGGATCGCCCTGCTGACAACCAACCTCAGAGGACAATAACTTATCTTTATATACTAATTTTGAAGGTGTACCGTAACATTGCCAAAGAAAGGGGTAAACATCAGGTAATTTATCTTTTATTTGTGTCAGAAGGGCGCCCCGGTCTACAGAGTTGAAAGCATTTTTAACATCCACCTTCAACAAAAAATCGTTTGTGTGGTAAGACACAAATGATCGAAGTGAGTGTACCGCAGCTTCACAACCACCACGGGATCCAAAGCCCAGCTGGGTCGGTTGAAATTCCGACCTCAAATCTGAGCTTTTGATTCTACAGCAAATTTTGGCTGCAAGCCGGCGGTATGTCGTACCAACTGCGATTGGTCTAATGCCTCCATCTTTTTTTGAAAGTGCCCACAGATTTGCACCATATAAAAAGTCGATGATGTCTGCACTGACCTGACCGGATAGCATTTTGTTCACTAACGAATAATAATAATAATAATAATAATTATTATTATTAATATAATTATAATTATATTAATAATAATTAATATAATTAATATAATTATAATTATATTAATAATAGAACTAAGTAATTTTTTAATTTATAATCGTTTTCGATCGAACTTACATTCTTATGTTACACACTTCAATTCATAGATTTTTTCAGTTATGTTAATGTAACTGTGGTAAACTATATATTTATACTATAAAATCCAAATAAATTCACGGAAAAATCATCTAGTAATCTTTGTTCCATGTACGTATTACATAATGTTAGCTCGATAAAAATCGAAACTTTCGTAAGTCCCAAAATTTTTCGAATCTACTGATTCTGGATGAATCAGTATTTATTTCTTAAATTTTTATTTATTTTTATTAATTATTTATATTTAAATTATTCTTATCTTTAACCGTATTGGAATTATCTCTAGCGATTTGAATAGTTAAATCTCAGCGCCTTTCTTCACTTATCACTTACCTCATTCAAAGGT
Organism: Eupithecia exiguata; assembly: GCA_947086465.1. Lineage (NCBI taxonomy): Eukaryota > Metazoa > Arthropoda > Insecta > Lepidoptera > Geometridae > Eupithecia > Eupithecia exiguata. The sequence goes on along the minus strand of OX352245.1, from coordinate 1,325,835 downwards.
TGCAACAACACCGACGTATGCCCCGTCTGTTCGTACAGCGAGTTCCTTATCGGCACCATACCACTCACAGGCGTGGGGGTCGCTAGCAGCCCCGTAGGGTTCATCAGTGACCCCGGCGCTGGTGTAGGTGTCACTACACCAGCGCCTGTAGGTGCCAATACTGACCCTACAGGTGTAGTAAAAGACATTGTTGAAGCTAAGGTCGATAATGATCCCATAGGGGTTGCTAAAGACCCTATAAGTGACACTGGGGTCAACCCCGAACCCATAGAGGTAGGTAACGATGCCATAGACGACACAGGAGACACTGACGCCCCCATAGACGGTCCTAAAGATCCCATAGGCGTTGCTAGCGCACCCGTAGCTTGTAAAGGCGTTGCTATCGTCCCCGTAGCCATGACTAAAGGTATAGGAGTGACTACATTAGCCACTAAGGGAGGTGTCTGGGATATATTGACGGGAGACATGTGTGGATAAGGAGATTGGTTATGGTTACTGTTGACAGGGACGATGGTCGGCAGGGAAGCGGGCATGGGAGGCTGCATGTGCGGTGGCACGTTCGCTGGCCGGGCCGTGTCTTTAGCTGGAACAAAAAATGAAAGTCTATACTGGAGCGCTACACACTCACAACCTACACACGCCACACACACGTGCGCACACACACACACACGATAACTTTGGTTCTCTGTCGGATGTAATCGTTACGTATCCTATCCTTCAGAGAAACTCCGAGCATAGCTCTTTCCATGGCTCGCTGAGCGACTTTGAACTGGTGGACCAGCCCTACCATGAGTGTCCACGTCTCACCTCCGTAGGTCATGACAGGTAGGACAGGTAGGACGCAGTGATTGAAAACTTTCGTTTTCAAGTATTACGGTATAGATAAGGAGAAGACTCGGCGTAGTTTTCCAAACGCTGCCCAACCTAGCTGGATCCTCCTCTTGGGCTCCTTCTCGAATTTTTTTTTACCGAACTGCAGAATCTGCCCGAGGTAAGTGTATTCGGAAACGATTTCGAGAAGGTTCTAAGAGAGGCAAGAGTTTCTAGAGGTTCTAGAGACTTCCTTCCGATGCAAACTTACATAACTTCTTTAGAAAAGAAGTAAAGCAAAACTATATACATATAAAATCAAAAACACGTTTTAAAAAAAGGATACGAATGCATTGAGATGAGACAGATTGTATCAAAGCAAAGATATAGGTAACTTTTTATCCCAGAAACACCTGGGAAGCCACAGAGAACACACAGCTAGTATAAATGTACCTTCAGGGAACAGCTCTTCCTTCAATGTAGGCAGGAACTCTTCGATGTGTGTCCACGTGACGTGCCACAGCTCGTTGTAACCGTCTCCGTTTCTGAATATCTGCAGGAAACGGAACAGTTTCTTAATTAGAATACTGAGAACAAATGCTGTAAAGAAATGCTGTAGACACGAATGAGAACAACATAAACGAGTGGCAGCGAAGTATACTTGCTCTGACGAAGTCTATGACCAGGATGATCCTGGTTCGTCAGAGCAAGTTCTTGAGAGACTCTAGCGCAGCCTCCATCAGCAAGTCGTATCTCGGCGCGGAGACCAGCTCTTTCTGCACCGCCACTACCTGCAGCCACAGCCTGACTAACTAGGGGCGAGGGGAGAGTGCTGACAATATACTTACTCTAACAGAGTCCATGACCAGGATCATGTTCTTGAGCGACTCTAGTGCGGCCTCCGTCAGCGCGTCGTCTCTTGGCGCGGAGACCAGCTCTCTCTGTACAGCCACCACCTGCAGCCACAGGCTGCCAAAGGAAGGTCGCGGGGATAGCGCTGAGAGGTGCTGGAGGAACACCTGGGAAGGACAAGAAAGTAAGTAACAACTGTCAGGAGATAATCGGGCGCCAAGAATAATCAGACTTTAAACGCTTTCAAAAAGCTGTTGCTTTACAGAATATACCTTCATAATTTTTTGTTTAACTGAGAAAACAACAAACACGTGTTATATTCTGCGGACTAGATAAGTAGAAGTTTTAGGGAAGTAGCCTAAGAATTTTTAGGAAGGTTGTTCCTATTAATAAGAAAGTCGCCGAAGATCGTACTTCAGAACAATAAAGTCCAATCTACCTAGCACATGATGGTATTGCCCCCAACTGCCTACTCGGAAAAGCAGTCACAGTCCTATCTAAGCACAGTTTAAATATTTTGATTATTTGTGACGATTTTGCTCATAACGATTTTGCTATTGGCACAATACCGTTATGAGCCGACACCACCGCTAGACTAGGGGTCGCGTCGGCTGGTGCGCCACCAGTGACCACAGGACTGGAAGCAGGCTTTACAGCTGCTCATCATCACCATCATCGGCCTTGTTCCGTCAATAGAGACAATTTAGGTAATGCTTGTGGTTTGGTTTTCAGCTATTATAGCAGTAATTGTCTACAGCACAGAGTCGACTCTACCTTGCACATGATGGTATTGGCCCTAGCCGTTGCGTCGGCGCGGCGTGGTAGTTGTTCCATCAATGGGAACAGAACAGTGTGGAAGCAGGCTTCCCAGCTGCCTCCAGCCATGGCTGTTAGTCCTGGAGCTAGTAATGCTCGTTGGAGGTAGGCTATTGCACTGTTTGCCACCTGGGAACATAATGTAAGATGTCAGTACAGAAAACATTATATATTTCAAAAATATGTGGCATCTACCAATAAAATCGGGATAATTAGGGATTTAATCACATATCTGCTGAAATTATTATATTAAAATTGTTTTTAGACTCTTGTAGGGTATTTTAAGGAATAAAAGAAATAAATAAGAATTCACAGAGCATTATCAAGCTAAGGAGCTTGTAACATAGGTACTAGACAACTGGTATCTCACTAATATTATAAACGTGAAAGTTTAGATGGATGGATAGATAGATGGATGGATGTTTGTTCCTTTATCACGCCAGAACGGCAAAACGGATCTGGATGAAATTTGGCACAGAGATAGATTATAGTGTGGAATAGGACATAGGCTACTTTGTATCCCGAAATTCCCACGGGAACGGGAACTACGCGGTGGAACCGCGAGGCGCTGCTAGTATATAATACAATACGATACGTAGATAACTATTTTTTATATATACAGAGAAAACGGCAAGAACACCCGGTACACATCTGCAAATCGTACAAACATTTGTCCCGAGGCGGGAATCGAAGCGACGTAGGCGGACCTTTGCCCACCACGCCACAGAGATCTACAAACAGAATCATACCTGTTTCCGTCTGTCCGTACAGAATTGAGCAATTCCTTGAAGCAGCGGCATCCACGCGACGTCCCATAGGTCATATTCCTCGGCACCTAAAACCAATTACTCACACTTTGATATTTAAACCATTCAGAGCGAGTGTTACCAGATTGTAGATGAAATTTATCTAATCCTGGCTAACTAATATAGACGGGTGGTAATATAACCTATACGAAAAAAACCTTCTTTTTATCAATCGGCCAATAAATTGGTCTACTTTTTCTGTATTCCCAAAGTCAAATGAAAATATCTCAGTGTCAATAGTTATGTATATAACGCCGGTTACCTTCTTGTTCAGCCTCGTCTCGCCACCACTTGAAGATCTGAGCGGCGCGGCTGTGTAGCGTGTGCATTAGATCTAGCAGCTGGAACAATACATAATAATGTTATTTAGAATAAGCCACGGCCGCATTGAAGCATATCTCGCTCAGCATCAAGTAGTGTACTACGTGATGCTAAGCGACAGGCCAACAGAAAAGAAACGTAGGAAATTACGCATCTGGCGTGTAGCGATACGATTTCTGCTTCGATAGACGCATAGCATGTACAAAAAAAGAGACGAGATCTTAGCGGTTCGCCATGTGGTCGAAGTTTTGTACATTTTAATTCGGATTTGGATCAACGTAGCAACGCCGTCCGTCAACGCATAGAGCGTAAAACTAAACAAAAAAAATCAAATCGTTATGAAATAGAAGAAATAATTATTAATGCTGGACCATCTACACAGCATCATCTGGCCCCAAGCAAAACAGAGCTTGTGTTATGCGTACTAGATGACTGATATACATAATAATAAGGTACAATAAGAATACCTAATGTTAAAATATTTGAAATCTGTGCCCAGTTATCCGCACCCGTTTAGTTTCAGAGTTCATGTTGGGGCGTGTGGTGCCAGCTTAGAATTTGCATCACCCCAATTCTTCCTGTGGTCGTAAGAGGAACTAAGGGACATACATCTGCGATCCCCAACCCACATGCTCAGCGTGGGGATTATGGACATTACCCCCGAATGAGGTAAAAGCCAATAAGGCGAGGAGGCCTGCGTCCAGCAGTGGGCTATTATAGACTGTTGAGGTGAGGTGATAAGAACATCTATACACATACCTGTATGCTGACCAAATGGTATTGATCCAAGGTATCGATCTCTTCATCACTGGACTCTTCGTTCCGGCGGCGGCGCGCGGAGTTGGGCCGGGACTTGCGATCCTCGCCAGACTTGTTGGACTTCTTGCCTGGAAAGATATGCCCATGATGTAATGCAGTAAAATAAAATTGAATCAGAAACACCAGAATTCATGATGATTGTAAGCGGGTCAACTACGAACCCAGGTGATGTTGGAAGAACACTAACGTTTCTTCAAATTATAGTTTTTATTATAAAAAATGATCAGAATTATTTATTTCTTTAGGCTTACAAAAAGTTTTTTGAAATTTAAACATAATTTGAATTGATTCGCCTAAAAGGTATAAATTTTATTGGGATAATAAGAAAAATCTTTACTTCCCCGCGCTTAGACCAATTAGTATCGTTAAAGTGACACTATACCTGCGTGTAGGCAACTATGCTGACCATGCATACCTGCGTGTAAGGTGGCTCGTGCGAAGATCCTGACAGCGCGCACGGCAGCGCGACAGTTGTGTGGCGTGACGTGCGCCACGTCTCTGATGACTAGCGCTAGCGCCTCGCAGCATCGTACTAGGGCCGCCGTGCGGTGCGGTCGGAGGCGGACGTCGCCGAATTCTCCGCAGTCTATGCTAGAGGCGGATGAGTTTTTAACCTGCGAATGATTAGGAAATATTGATCTTAAGCTGTAGTCGAGGATCAAGTCGTTTACGTATAAAATAAATAAGAATGGTCCCAAAAACGATCCCTGAAGTACTACTAATTTAATAGTGGAGCTCTGATATTTCAATCTCAACTACTAAATCAGCTCAACAAACTACGAGTTTATCAGGTCTAACGCTTTATATCCCATTCCTTAAATATTTAGTTTCTATATGAGAGTTTTACATAGCCACATTCAAAAGCCTTTGAAAGGTCACAGACATCATTGACATCTGGCACATCATCCCAGGCTAGTATTCAAAGTTTAAAGACTAAATGATCATTAATTATTCACACAATTCAAAGAAAGACACGCTTTATCGCCGATTTGGGGGGGGGGGGGGGATAGATGAACGTGATTTATTGTGATGTTGGTACCATAATTACTTTGGTCAGCGAATAAAGGCTATTTTAATTTATTTACCATAATCCACCCTTGCGCTTGCGGCGAGTGAGACAGTTCGCTTTCAGAAGACGCGCTGGTCGGTCTTCTGTCGCTCTCGTCTTCCGAACCTTCCGAGCGGCTCGATGCTGGAATGACAAAATGAAACGACATCTAGTATATTTTCTGCTCAGTTTGTTTTGCGATAGATCTCCATAGAGTACCTGCTTTCTTGGCGATAAAGAAACATGGAAGAATTAAGGCCAAAATAACAACAAACTAGGCCCTCAACTACGGAAGACGGAGCTGCGGTAGACCCAGCTTGAAATGGCAGGACGAAGGGACGACTGCTATGAAGTGCTAATCTTTCGTAAGCATTATTTATTAATTAAAAAGATTTATTAAAAAGAAAGTACTATAAAGCACTCGTCACCACTGTTTCTACGTAGGTACAAAATGTACAAATGAAATGTACAGGTAGCTCAACTGTACAAAGTATAAATCAGTTGAGCTACGTGTACACTTCATTTTCTGAGTTTAGCAACTTGGGTTGAGCAATGGGAAACTAAATAAGTTTGCAAGGGAAGCGCAATTTGCTCAACTGAGTTGCACAAAAGGGAATTCGCGGATAGTTTGGCGTGTTTGAAAACTATAAACCGACTTCAAATTCCTGAATTCATTATTCAGGAATAATATACAGCCTGCTGACAGACGGACGGACAGACAGATAGACTTAGTAATAGGATAAGTTTCGGAGCCTTTGCGTACAAAACCCTAACAAAATGTGTGATGCTGTGTGCGTTGTCCAGCGTTCTTTATAATAATAATACTAAGTTATCAATTATTTGTTTTGTACAAATAATATATAAATAGCAACAACAAATCTTGTACGTGGTCCAGAGGCACAAGACCGAGGTGAGTGGCGAGCACAGAGAGAGGCATATGCCCAGCATTGGGTTACTAAATGGTGGTGGTGATGATAGTGTACTTACTGCTAGCAAGGACAGTGGCGGAGGATCGCTCCACGGGCCAGGCGCCGGCGCCCGCGGCGCAGAGCAGCGCGAACACGACGTCCCACTCCGCGCCTGAATGTACGTTCTGAGCTGAGGTCTTTACCAGCTCGTAAACTCCGCATGATATCTGAAATTAAGGTATGTAAGAAATATCTGAAACGTTATCGCCTAATTCAAATTTTAAGAGGCAACACAGTGTAGCGGTCGCTGCTGGATCACGAAGCAGTTTGAGTTTCCAACGAACCAAAATGACGTGATAGACGGTGATCAACATTGACACTCGAGTCGTTGTTCCAGTGAAATATATATTATTATTATTCAACAACTACACTGTTAATCGCGCACTAGTCATTTGTTAGGTTATGCCTCATGCAGAGTAAATATGCTTTGAAATCACGATCAAATAGAATTTTCCGTGTTTTTTGTACCGCTACTTTTGTACGCCTGAAGAGACGATCTCTTGTCTGTATCAACGAAGAAAATCTTAACTAAGCTGTCTCAGTTTCAGTCTCTGCTGCAGCGTGAACCGCCAATTTTATGTTATTGTTTTGGTTCGTTCTATAGAACAGAATAAATAATCTCGAATCCATTAGATACTGACCACCACCGCCTGCTGGTAGAACAGTTTGTAAGGCAACGCGAACAGCACGGCACCGTGCTGCAAGGCTTGCGGCGCGCACTGGTGACAGCGCAACAGGCGCGCCGCGGTGCGCAGGAGTGCGGTCAGCGCACGCGTCAGGCAGGCGGCGCTGCGGGTGGCGGCCCAGAGGGTCACGCGCTGCATGTGGCTGCCGGCTTCGTCCCACACGGTGGATAGCCGGTCTCTGGGGGAGAAAAGGACATTTGAGACATTTGTTTTGAGAGGGGTGTAGGTATAGCCGATTGAAATATTTGGTTGCGATTGTAAGAATGTAACTAGCGCAGCCGCATGGGATTCAATATTTAACATGGCGAGACTTTCCGTTTGCCCACAATTACAGCTATTATAAGTTAACGATGTGGTTGAAGATTGTTAAAGGAAAGTCACGACGACTATTCATAAATGCGGACAAAAGAGTATTCTTACCTAAACCGAATACGGTAAAAGTGGGCGCTTGAGAGTCATATTCCGTTCACGAATCGCTATGTTTTCGGTTTTAGATCGATTTAGGGTCAATTTTATTTTGTCCATGGTGAAATGATAGCTTAAAATTTAATATTTTAAGTCTTCATCTGAGATAGACCAACTGCACTCACTCACAGACAACTGACAAACAATTTTTGGGAACTTATTTCATTAGAGATACCCAAAGTGCGGGTAAGCACTATAACAAAAAAAACCTTAGAATTGAGCAAAGGCAAAACCTCTCGTCAAACGAATCAAATGTAACTTTGGTCGTTGAGCAGGTTTGGTTAAACTGTAATGTTACCCCTGTAGGTGGAGCCACCGGCGCTATAGTCCGTAAGAGGTCCCAAAGATTTTCTTGATTTTCGGTTGAACCGACTAAGGGTTTCGTGGCTTAGTTGGTTAGTTCCGAGTCCCGCCGAAACCGGAATTTTTTGGGAACTTATTTAATTTCTTAGAGATACCCAAAGTGCGGGTAAGCACTATAACAAACAAACAAAAAAAAAACCTTAGAACTGACAAACAGTTCAAAGACGATTTGACTGGCGCAGCCGGGCGTGATTTCAAGATAGAGATTCTGAGGATCAGCAAAACCAATGCAGCTATTTATGTTTGCATATTAAAAAACTCACCTATTTTGTACCAACGTCTGTCCAAGAAGCTCCAAGAAGAATATCGTGATGTCTTCCAACTGAGGGTTCAGTTGCAGACTGTCGGCGTCCGGAGGAGTGCCTACTTGGATCATAGCTCGGATCAGCTCCTGTTACAAAGACATTAGAGAAAGTTTGGACATAGTTGTCTGACAGCAAGTAAAGTAATTTCTACCGGTGCGTTGTGCAATGCCTGGTTCAGAAACGTAACATGATTAGATTAATTAGAGAAAAATTTAGTTAAATTTATTTTTTTGCCGTGTGGTGCCGGCTTGGAATTTGCACCACCCTCACTCTTCCCGGGTGTTTTGAATAGGATATAACGTAGATGGATAAATGGTATATATATTTTTGGCTACTTTTTAATGGGCAAAATGTAAATATATCATTTAACACGGTCTCCTACATTATCGTCTAGACTCGTCCGCCTGCGACGCAGTTGGGGCGGGAATCGAACCCGCATGGTTTGATTCCCACCTCGAGACCAATGTTTGTACGAGCTGCAGATATTTGTTTCGGGTGTGCAGGGTGCACAGTGTGTTACAGATTGAATTTCATGGGAGTTTACCTGTAAACTCTCAACTTGCAGGAACTTGGTCTCTGTGATAAGCAGTCCGGGCAGGTTGCACTTGGCGACGCATTCTGTCGCCGCGTCGATCAGCGCCTTCTCGTGTGGTGTTGGTGCTCGGATACCTACAGACAGACCATGTTGAACTTGTTATAGGTAAGTAGGTCAAAGAAGCTGTTTGATTTGAATAACTTTTGTCAAATCGAAGTTGCCCTTGGTGGCTAAATTTATTTTCGACTCACTGCCTAATCTAAGAATAAAACTATTACAGAGACAAAAAAAAGCTTATAATAGGTATCACAAACTGTGCGATGGATTTTTGAAATTTTCTATGTTAAACGGAATAATAAGATAAAGTACATGGCGGCGCTAGTTTAGGTCGGGTATGCGCCTTAAGGTTTAGTTCAAGCACCGATGAAATACTTACCATAAATCAACAAGTTTGGTTGTATTATTCCCTCCAGGGATCAACCCTTGTCAGTTCGAAGCTATAGGGGAGCAACCCTAGGGTTGTACTCAGCTCATCTCTAACTAATCATAGCAACCTATAGCTAATATCAGCTCACCAAGTTACTGTTAAGCACACTTCAACACTGCCAATAAAACTCACTCGCAGTGACTTCAGTTATTCCGTTAACATAGCGCATAAAACGGTGCCCAAATATTGGAATGCTCGAAAATCAAATCATGGTAAATATCCAGTTGTAAATGACTTTAATGTTAATAACCACCACTGTGCTTGACGACCACTGTGGCGCGGTGGGCGAAGGCCTGTCTGCAACACAGGAGGTTGCGGGTTCGATTCCCGCCTCGGAACAAATGTGTGTACAATCTGCAGACATTTGTTCAGGGTGTTCTGGACGTCTTCTTTGTATCATAAAAAATATCTATGTATTGTATTGTATTATGTATATCAGTTATCTAGTACCCATAACACAAGCTCTGCTTAGCTTGGGGCTAGATAATGCTGTGTGAATTGTCCAGCATTATTTATTTATTTAACCATTATAGTTTTCAATGGGATATGATAGAATTTCTATTATAATACAGAATACTTTACCAGTTTCTCCGAGTGCGATGTAGGAATATATACTGGACAGCAAGCCCGCTTCGTTCCCTCGCGGCTCACGCGCCAGCGACACCACGCCCGTCGGAGACAGATAGTCTTCTACATCGGTCAGAGTCTGAGGAATACAAAGGAATTATACAGAAGTTCGATAACAACCAAAAACTAATGGCGGTACTACACGTTCCATCGTATATTCCCACTAGTTCTGTGCTGTAGTTCAGAAAAATGATTTACCGTCAATTTGGACGCATCTTGTCATTTTGTTTTTATCTAAAATTTATCATCATTTATTGTTTGCGTCGTTTCTTGTCATTTTTGACGATCGTCAATTTGACATTTGTTATCATTTACTTGGGGTGTGCTGTCGCTGAGAGGACGAGCGTCCGAGCGAGACATTCGATAGAATGCGGCGGGTATGTACTGCCGGCGGCATATCTTTCAAACTCTGGTACCTACTGAGATTAATCGAGAGTTTTTTGTTTGTTTTAATTAATCAGTATAACCGACCTTGGGTAGCAGTAGTCCCACGTAGAGCGTGTTGACTATCTCCAGCAGATGTCGCCACGAGTCGCGCAGCGCATGCGCGTGTCGAGCCGCCACGGCGCACGCGCGGCGCAGCGCGGCCTGCGCTTTCAGTGACTGGCCGAGGGACACACCTGGGGATTTAGAGAGGGTGCTGTTTAAGGTCTATAAGGTATGAATATGATATACGTGATTATAATTATAATTTGTGTAATAGACTTATGGTTGTTCAAATTAATAAAATAAATAAGTACGTCAAACCATCGAAAGTTATGGTGAAGAGCGGAGCAGGCGGAAAACAGACTTGTATGAATCGACCAAATAATTACAAGCGGGAGACAAAATGCGTATTTAATTAATAAAATTGGCCGATTCAGACACGTTTTTGTCTCAAAAAAAGGGAAAGGAAGTGAAAAGGCACTCTCGTCGGACACACGTCGTGTTCAAGTGTCCTGTAAGGTCTAAAGGAAATCAAACACTTTAATGTTTGACTCTTGACAATTCTAGGCACATAATGTCTGCGAGGTTGGAACGCGTCAGCGCGGCGGCCCACTCTAACCCTGGTAACGTCAGCGCTGACACATACCTATAGCGATGTAGCCAGCATGCGGTGGCGCTAACAGCCCAGTGAACTTGCAGAGCGTCAGCGTCAAAGAGTCCACCGTCAGTGCGTCAGTAGGCAGGCGAGTCGTCAGTGCGGCGGCCCGCTCTAACCCTTGTAACGCCGTCAGCGCTGGACTGTCCCGCACTAAGCCCCTTTCTACTTCGTCAGCGGTTGGCGGCGCGGCTCGCTCGAAGGCAGCCGATAGTGCTGATAACTGGGGACAATTAACAAAGGTTATGGATTTAATGATTTCCTTTAACACAAATGGACGAGATAAACGTGTACTTAGGTGGAGACCGCGAGCTAGAGAAGTGTAAGGAAACCTATCGGTCAGGTGCAAAAGATAGCTGACGACTGGCCGATGTTTGCTACCGCGACGTTGTAAGACCCGCCAGAGGTACGCGTCTCTTACTGGATCTACGCGTTCTGCCGGCATTACCATATCTTGTTAGACTTACCGCGGGCGGCGCCGCCAGCGTGAAGAGTCGACCGTGGTGTGGGTGCACGCTCGGTTGCATGCGGTAGCGCCCCCCTGGCGTACCGCCGCGACGTTGTAAGACCCGCCAGAGGTACGCGTCTCTTACTGGACCGACGCGTTCTGCCGGCATCACCATCTCTTCGTTTCTGTGGATGTTGATAAAGGGTAAACCATAGATAATGGCCGAAGCGGCTTCGGCATCAAGGAAACCATGAGCATTGAGCATTCGCTATGGTTTCCCTTCAGATCCAATCTTCATCAAGTGCTCAATTTGTGTTACGCAATCATATCATTGTCTCGGAACTTTCGATGCGCTGGTGACCGATTAAAAGCATCATCGATATTGCAACTGAACCTCGTAAATACATGGTGTTTTAAACCACGGAAAGAATATCAAATATCAAAGTGATTTATTTCCTTAAGACCTTACAGGACTGTTCGAAGATACTTCCTGTTTTTTTTTGTTTTGCGATAAAATAATACACAACGAGCTGTAAACATTTAAAAAAACTTAAAACATGTTCTATTTCATTATTTTTTAGTTTTTTAAGCGTTATTAAGCCGGGATAAAGGTCTCCAATACCTTAAAAATTACGTCTTGTAGTGTAAGATATCATCATCATCAGCCTATATCAGTCCACTGCTGGACATAGGCCTCCCCTAATGAGTAAGATATACAATCTCATAAAAAAACAGTTAAATAACTTACTTAATAGAATGAAACACTTGCTCCAACATCCCCTGCTCGAAATCCCCCGATCCATTGCACCCTCGAAGGTTCTTCACAAAGTCCTCGACAGTCATCGGAACATTCAGCTTCTTAGCATTGTGATTGTGCTGGTCCATGTTTAACATGATCACTGCGTACGCGAGGCGGAACGCAGCGTCGGTGTTAGCGAATGGCTCGCCGTTTGTTGACTGTGAAGTTGCAGAAATTTTATTTTTATACTTAAGTACTGACAGGAATGTCTTGTTGATGTTTTTATCTGTGACGGAATAACAACAGTCAAATGTTTGCTATTCGTAAACGTGTAACCAGTTTGTTACCCTCACACTAGCGCCGCCGCCACCAATTTTATTTTATTATTACGTAAAAAAATGGAATTCAAAGAAAAACTTTGGGCAGTTTGTGAATCTATTTTATTTCTTATATTTGTGATCATAATCTTTTTTTAATGTCTCTGTAATAGTTTTTTTTGTGTAGGCAGAGATGCGAAGTTGCTCTTGGTGGCTCAATTTCTGTTTTCGCACCACTGCGTTTACTATAAAAAACTATTACATACATTATGTTAAAAAAGCTAAAGATAGGTATCACAGAATGCCCAATGTTTTCTTTATAAAGTCCTTTGTTCAACATCGTAATAAAAAAAAACAGGTGTCGGCGCTAGTGTGAGTCGGGGTACTGCCTTAAGCTACACTTTACAAAACTAAAAGATCACGTCGCAAAATGTTACTTAGCATAGAGCTGAACTTAGTGTTCTCATTTATTTTAAATTTGTAAGCTTAATGTGTTATGTTTTTGTTACTTAATTAGAGCGACATAATCGCAAATGATTAAAGCTCTTTAAATAAAGATTTAAAAAAAAAATGTCGTAACTTTGGTGTGGACGTACCATAACGCTAAAAGTACTCGTAGATAGTACGTAATAGACAATTTTAATGATAGACGTCTTTAGATTAACGGTTGTCTAGTAAAGATCGCTCTTGTGCGATAAGACCGTCATTTGTGTGCAACAAAGCATTTTCTATCGAAATCGGAAATGGTAGGAAAATTACAATTTACATAACATTACTATCTCTGTGCCAAATTTCACCCAGATCCGTTCAGCCGTTCTGGTGTGATTAAGTAACAAACATCCATCCATCCAAACTTTCACATTTGTAATATTAGTGGGAATAGTATGAATGTAGTGTAGAGGATACAAGCCATTATTCGGTACCTTGTGAAAATGTGGCTGGCAATAATGACGCTGTAATCGCGCACTGCACGATGCACTCTGGCATCATTCGAGCTAATAGAACATTTGGATTAACGTTCTTTTTGTGACTTATCTCACAAAAAGAAGTTTATGCTTGATTCTATGTAAATATTGACCTGTATCTAAATCATATTATATTTAGACTTACATAGGCAAATAATATTGTATTACATTTTAAGGATTATACAAACTTACTAGTGGTTTATTTTTCGCTTCTTCCACAAGTGGACAAAAAATTGAAGCGAACAAAAACAATAACATTTTGTTTCTTGTTTGATAATTACTATTTATCTGTTTATGTATCAAATTTGACTTGTCTAAGTGCTTTTTTGTAAGCCTAAAGAAATAAAGTAATCGACGTTTAACTTTCTCAGACCCTGGTACCATGTCCCACTTACGTGCCATCTCTCCGCGAATCTCTCCATGACTAGGAAGATGAGCGGCGCCTCGCCTGGTAGCCTGAACGTCTCCAGATACAGACGCAGCGCCTGGTCGATCCTGAGCCCCTGGTACTCGAAGCTATCTGCGAAGGCCCCTAGGACTGATGGACCGTCGTCTTCTTCGCCTCGGGAGGATCGTTTGCAGATGTATTCACCTAGAAGGAACAGGATTATGAAGTCTTAAAATTAGACTAGTGGATGCTAGAGCTTCCACGCCTGCTAGCTTAAGGTGGGACTGTACCTCTAAGTTCCCAGACAAACGTACTTTTCGATTCATTTGCAAACTTCGTCCCCGATTGAATCGAAAAGTACGTTTGTATGGGAACTTAGAGGTTACTACCTACCTCAACGCTAGAGGTTGTCGCAGATCAAAGCCCGCTACCGTACAGCATTGCATTCAAATATGGGTTTTATCTCGTAAAGTTTAGGTTTTCGTGGCTTAGTTGGTTAGAGCACACCTGTACTGAGAGTGGAGCGCGGGTTCGAGTCCCGCCGAAATCTAAAATTTTTGGGAACTCATTTCATTTCTTAAGTCCAGGTTTTCTTTCGGAAACAGTGCCACCTGGTGTGAGTCGGGAGGCGTCTTCAGTACGCTGTGCTTTTGGAAGACTATATACCTCCTGTTTCTTACTTATCGAATATTAGCAACCTTATCATGTTGTAATAAAGTAGTTTATCGTACCTATCATCTTCTTATCCAAGTCTGGGTTTTCTCTCAGAAACAGCGCCACCTGGTGAGGGTCGAGCGGAGTCTTGAGAACGCCATGCTCTTGCATGAACTCTATACCTCGCTCGGGTTTCTGGTTGAAGAGTTCTGTGCCTTGGGTTACCCACTGCAGGGGAGAAAATATATGTAATTAATTAAGGCACAATAGGAACATTCATTTTATTTCTACGAACAGAGAGAGAACAGAGGAACAATACTCTGTCTCTGTTAACACAAAAATAAATTTGACAAAGCAGGATTTAATGAGCATTCGCTCATTTGGTTTAAATCTATCATTATATTACAGCCGGTGAAGTAATGGCTACAGTATGTCGTGAGTCACGTGGTCGCTCACTACTGAACTGGCGGCCGTACCACCTAGTGCACTTACCTTCTTCATATTCTTGACATTATCCAACTCTGCTTCTGTGGGCACCTCGGCCGAGGGTTTGTGCCTCGCCTGCCGCGCGCCGGTGAAGTAATGACTGATGTCGTGAGTCACGTGGTCGCTCACTACTGAACTGTCGTCCATGCCACCTAGGGATATAGTTCAATTTTAAGTAAATTCATTACACCAAAGCTAAGCTAACCGAACTGATTCGCTAGCTCGATTTTTATAGCTAAGCGATTCTATGGGCTGTTTTTGACACATTTGACCTTTTAGCTACCTGGCTTAGCTCTAGCGGAAAACCATATTTAGGAAAGAAAATTAAGGTTAAATACGGTCGAAAATTAAGGTTAAGTAAGGTTAGATACGGTCAAAAGTTTGTATAATATAACTTTTGACCGTATCTCAATACAGTACGTCTAGGAATATGCCATGAATTAAAATTTTGCATTATGCGAAACTTCCTCTGACTTAGAAAAGAAAAAGCTCTTTTACATTAAAGCATACTTAGACAACTAAACTTAAACTGTATAAATCTCAAACTCACCTAACTCCAGAGTAACATGTCCCCCCCTTCCATATTTCTCATCCCCCTCTTCTAAAACCGGGAACTCTTCTATCTTCTCCTTACTAGCATTCACACCCAGCTCTATCGCTTCTAGAATAGTCAACAACGCTTCCAACGACAACTGATGTATCTCATACGCAGTTGACGATACAACATTCTTCGACAACAATTTCGTCACTTCTTCAAATACGTTCATGCAATAAACATCACAGTCGTAATTAAGATACAACTCGGTACACAGACCGGGTATTCTGAAGAACTGTATCAAGCTTTCTAGAGCTAGATGGTGGATTTCCTTCAGTTCGTAGATAGCTTTGCTTGTGTCAGCGGATATGATTTCGATGAGTTTCTTGAAGAAGGCCTCCATCTGGAATTTGAGGTGGAAACGCATCGCTTCGAAGAGAAGGAATGATACTTGGAGGTCGAGCGCGAAGATTGATATCCGCTCTGTGCTTAGGAGCTGTAAAGAAATACGTTTTTTTAATGCTGGTTAATTCACACAGCTTTATTTAGCCCGAAGCTAAGCAGAGCTTGTGTTATAACTTATAAGGTACTAGATAACTTATATACATAATATAATACAATAATAGATAGATATTTTTATATTATGCATAGAAAACGACCAGAACACCCTGAACAAATATCTGCAGACCGGACAAACATTTGTCCCGAGGCGGGAATCGAACCCGCAACCTCCTGCGTCGCACGCGGACCTTCGCTCACCACGCCACAAAGTTCGCCAGAGTTACGGTTATATATTTTGTAAACAGATTTTGTTAGTGGATTGACGTTCGACCTACAGTTTATGGATGTCTCTTCTTTGGCCGAGACACGACACCGTTATCAGTGGACGCTTATTATAATTAAGTAATTCTGTCTCTGTATGTATGTATTTCTGTCTGTTTGTTACCTTTTACGATGAAATGGCTGAATGGATGTCAATTAATTTTGGCATAGATAATATTCCGGAGAAAAAAATATGCTATGTATGTACAAGGTATGATGCTTAGTAATATCTACTTGCAATACGTTAGTTGTTTCGCATTAAATCTTCATGTTAACTTAAATGTATATATAGAATATACAAAGATCTAACACTTCTAAATAGAGTCCACGGGTGATCGGAATGCTGGCTTTTAATTCGGTCAACGAATTAGCATTGACATTCAACGTGGCAATGCTACCAGTATTCTGGGCACTCCGCATTCTAGTGACGGCTTAGATTTTTAAAAAATTGTGAAAAGTTGTAATTATTATATTCTCCTATTGTAATTTTCTTATGTTACAATTGTTTAATTTGTAAATTGTTTTTAGTTTTAAGTGTGCAACCTTAATGTAATAAATATACAGTTGCGTATTATAATCGTTGGAGTTATCATTTCCTGGTAGCTCTAAATGGCTACTTTTGATTCCGGAAAAGTGCGTGCGAAGCCAAATGCAGGAGCTTGTTAATCTATAAAATTGTATTATGATACAGCCTTTCCAATTTTGGTGAAGTATTATATGAAAAAACAATAGATTTTCCTTCTCACTAACCATCAGTAGATTGCGACAGAGCTGGTCCTTGATGAGAGCCAGCAAGGAGGGACAGGACGGCAGCGAGTCGGCCGCCACTTCCAGCGCAGTACCGACCAGGGTCAGCCCGAGGTGGACCATGGCTGATGTGTTCTGGGCTTCTAGCGGGTTGCTGAGGGATATTAGGAACCTGGGGAAAAACAAATTAACAAAAAGAAAATTAAAGTTTTCTTACAACTGTAATTTTATTTAGAACTAGATTCAGCCCGCGGCTTCGCACGCTTTGTTTTTATGAAAACGTGTTAGGTTATTTATATTCCATGGAAACTGATTTATGGGATAAAAAGTATTTTATTTGAGGCCTAGAACTATCTATATGCAAAATTTTAGGCCGATCCGTTAAGTTGTTTTGGCGTGAAGAAGTAACAAACATACCTCCATCCATCCAAACTTTCGCTTTTAAAATATTAGTGTGATAGTATGGATGTCCCTGGATTTTTATTACTTTTAATCATAGTATATTCTAAGGTTATTTTCGCGAGAACTCATAATAAAACACTGTTTTAACCGGATTGATCGCGTATATTTTATATTTTGTTTATAACCTGACGTTTCGGAGGCTTTTCAGCTTCCATGGTCACAGGCAGACTGAGGTGACATTTGTCTTTACAAGTAATTTGAATTTTGCATATTACCGTCAATTACAAAATATAAAATATACGCGATCAATCCGGTTAAAACAGTGTTTTATTACTTTTAATCGTTAAGTTTATCAATACTGCACAGCACGGTAGTTACCTGAAGAGCTCCCTCACACAGAAGAGCGAGTAGGGCTGTAGCTGCGGCTGCGACTGCCGGAAGCGGATGCCGCGGTGGTTCACGTACTCCTCCACCTCTTTGTTGTTTGCTGGTTTGATGTCTGTCGGGTCGGTGTCTGTCGGATTGTCTATCGGGTTATTGTCTGCAGGTGGTGGTGTGGAGGGCGGTTGGCTGGCGGCGACACCGTCTGGTTCTGCTGGCTCCTCTTCTGTAAATTAGATAAATTATTGTGCAGGACAAAAATATTTCATTATAACTTCAATACTATACATATTCTTTCTTAAAGTCGCATTAACACTTTTATCTACCCAAATATCATAAACCCTCTCTAATGCGTTCAAAAACCATAGGCAATGACCAGCATTACCAACCAACAGAAATAAACGGAACTGTAATGAACTCATAACCTACTGAAAACCGTAGGTTATAGAGTTTAAATTTGGAATAGGTGTCAAATTCAAGTGAGTGCTATACTAGTATCTACATTCTAACTATAAATCGCACGACATTTTGATCTCGAGTGACACAAGAATAGTGACTTTGTTTGTTTTTCCATGATTTAAAAAAAAATACAGATATTCGAAACGCCGCCATTTCGAGCTGTCATTTATTCGTTAGCTTTTTATTTCCAGTTACGAGTAGACAAATTTTCTGATAAGTTGAATAAGTTCTTTATTTCTGTCGAAAATGAGTGATAGTGACTCAGAACAACTGTCAATGTTAACTACCATTACTATAATAAATAATTTGCTTCTGTATGTGTTCAATTTATTTTTTATTGCATTACACTGGTAACAATGCTGGTCATTTCCCTATGGTTCCTGAACCCATCATAGAGCCCTTATGATATTTGGGTAGATAAAGTAGTGTATGCAACTGTACATAATTAGGCATTACAACACTCGTGTGATGCTATTAAGAAACTCGCCTTCGGCTCGTTTCTTAAACCCACACTCGTGTTGTAATGCCCTCCATTATGCACAGTTGCATAAACTACTATTCCATCGCTGATTCATGAATATAAAGTGGACTCTATGCCTATCTAGATAGAGTTTATTATTGTAGAACAACATCTGTATATAATTTATTAGCTTCGGCGTGAGCGTTACAAACATCCATCCATTGATGGATACATTTGGATTTTTTAATATTAGTGGAATATCAGTTGAATGCCTTTGTTACAGTTCTCATCATCATCATTTGAGCCGATCGACGTCCACTGCTGGACGTAGGTCTTCCCTCAAGATCTCCACAATGACCGACTTTGCGTCGCCCGCATCCAGCGACCGTCACTAGGTCGTCGGTCCATCGCGTGAGAGGCTAACCCACACTGTGCCTTCCGGTAAGTGGAGCTAATGTGCCCTGCCCACTGACACTTGAGTTTCGCGATTCTGACAGCTATGTCTGTTACCCTGGTTCTACTGCGAATCTCCAGAGATACTCCGAGCATAGCCCTCTTGATTGCTCTCTATTCGACCTTTCAACTTCCTGACGAGTTACAGTTGTCACGTATGTATAACTAAATAGATAATTCTGGACCATTTACACAGCATTATCTAGCCCCAAGCTAAGCAGAGCTTGCGTTATGGGTACCAGATAACTGATATATTAATACAATATGTTAAATGTTACCGTGCACAGAAGGTTCCTTTTGAGCCTCAGTATCATTGTTGACACATTTCTCTAACAGCTGCGCTATGGGAGTGTTCTCATTCGCAGCGAGGTCCATGGACGAGTGACGAGCGTGTTTCTTCGTCTTCACGTCGACTGGCTCTATGGTTATCTCCGCTTCGTTTATGAGGTTCTTGTCTTGGCTGGGATAAAAAAAAATGTTAATAGCACATACACATAAAATTTCAGATTTTAGTCAGAATATTAAATTCTTAAGAAAACTGTTGAAATAACGTAGTTTAAAGTTTTTATTGAATACTAGCTGGCCGGGTAAACTTAGTTCCGCCTTAGAATCAGAGATGGCGTAACAAACGACTTTTTTCACGTTTTTCTCATCGTTAATTTTTCATTTTTTTATTAGTTATTCTGCTATTCGGGACGAAGACAAATCTAGCAAATAAAAGATCATATAATCGGTCCAGTCCAATTTAACAGCTTCGTCCCAAGTATAAGCATTATTTGCATGTGGCAGCGGAGGGACTCTAAAAACTTTCGTCACTGCCATCTAGTTTTGACGACTAGTAACTCATACCTGTGTCTTAGATTTTCAGTTTTACTGTCATTTTCTGTGTCCTCTACTGGAGCTGCGGTCTGTTCACTCGACGATTTGCCGTCCAAGGAGGTGTTACCTACAATCATTAACAATCATTTATTCAGTTGTTACATGTTGTCTTAGGTAATAAAAGTATAGCACCAAACGTCGTCGGGGCGCTAAAAAATAATTAAACTTAACTAGTTAAATCTTTTTCGAGGAGTTAACCTATTTATGTAGTATCTATAATTTATTATTTGTTACAGTGGCACAGATAACATATTACAATAATATTAGATAATATAAGTATTACTTGAGTTTAAATAAGTAATAAATTATCATTGCATTCATTGCCCAGGCTCGGCGATGCGACCGAAGGGGCACGACGCGACGACCGACGTCGCGATGAGGCGCAGATAGACACATACGTCTTGGGCCATGAAAGTATTAATAGCTGTTGACACACATTCAACCGCTGAACGAGCCTACCCCAAACAGGTTTTGCCATCACGACGCTCGGCAGACAGATTGGTGATAGCAGTGGACGTGTTAAAAATACACAAGGAAGCTGCTGCTCTTTCTCGTTTACTCGGCTCTCACGACATCCACGGGTTGAATGAATAGGGTCGATTCTTCAGCCGCACTCGCCAAGACATTGTTATTATAGTCACTGTTAATAGACACTGTACGTACATATACATAGATTATGTAACTTTGTTATATCTAAGTCGCTACTGGATCGTACAATCAGCCCGTTTCGAGAATGGCTAGGTCTATAGAAAAACGACGCAATTAAATGAATTACCTGACGATTGTTGAACGGTTAATGTTCAAAAATATTATAATAATAATAATATAATAATAATAAAATCATTTATTGTTCTCTAGACAATGAGCTTAAATTTAAAATAGACAAAAATAGTAGCTAGAACTATAAAAGCAAAGCAACATTGCGCGAGACTGGTGCCTGCATTAGGTTTATAAAAAACCTGTGTTACAGGTCACCAGGCTCCCACTCCGCGGCATAAGTGCAGTTATTGCATACTTATTTACAAACAACAAAAGTCAAAAACAAAAAGTACAGAAAAAAATAATGTTCAAAAATATGGCTAAACCTCACTCAGCCATGATAGAGATAGAGAAGCATTTATTGATAAGCTCGGTTACAGCACAGAATGGGTTACACCATCTCATCGAATGAAATAAATTAGGTCCCTAGAAATTAGCGTTCGTTTTGCGATCTGCCATTCTACAAAAAGGCTAATTCTACAATCCGGCGAAGACATATACAGATAGATAAACTCACTGTTAACAGCGGTCAAGCTGCGCCTCTTACTGAGCCGCTCTCGTTTCTTGAGCGACAGTCCTCCGCTGTTGAGTGTTGCCAGCGCGGCAGCGTCCTCTGGTGGGAACTGAGGCAGCCGCATGAAGATCAGCTGGGTCATGTCTCGGAGACATTGCTCTGCGTTTCGACGAAGGAGCTCTGAGGAAAATGAAAATTTAGTAACATCGGGTGTTAAGAAGTCTGTTAAAGCACCTGTCACACTGTTGTTTTAGCTGAATGATACTATTTACAAAGCTGTATATACATAATATTATATATACAGACAGCTATTTTGAGAAGGGCGGTGATGGCCAACTCCAGAACTACGAGAGTTAGAGAAAAGTCCTCATCAGGTCAATTTAAGACCAAAAAAAACTGCAAACTTAATTTCTTTTTTTTTCGGAAATGTACATTAATGTTCACAAAATCTCTTAATTTAATTAAAATTTTGAATCTTGCGCCAGCTCGTGTCGAACCACCTTAAACTACTTCTAAGCTTCAGCTTCTTATCAGTTAAATTGCCTTTTGATTATTTCTCAAACTACATCATTGGATTGATGTATGTTTGTGACTTCTTCACGGCCAAACTGTTGAACGGATCGGGCTGAAATTTTGCGCATAGAACTAGGTCTAGACCTGGAATAACACAAAGGACCATAAATCTGGTCCCATGGGAAATAAATTACTTTTAAACGTATAAATAGAAACAGTGCGTGCGAAGCCACGAACAGAAACTGAATAGTAATTGAAAATTTGTAAGTGTACTTTTTTCTATTATATTACAGAATTTTGCAACTGAGATAAGATTTAAATATATACACATTTAATAATCTATACTTACAGTGTGAGAAAAGAACATCAAATAATAATGTTCATGATATACAGGGTGTTAATCAGAGACCAGTAAGATTTCTATATCACCTTTTAACCAGATCTTTTAAAATGACAAGATCAACTACATACTATAAGAACAATAAACTTACCAAATACCAGAAGATACCAGCCAGTGCTCAGTTTTAGTATAAGAAAGAACCCATTGCATTTAATATCCAACAGTTCCTAAATTAATTTGTAGTCCCAAAGAACCCAACTGAAGTCCCAACTCAACTGAAGTCCCAACTACAGCTCATAAACCTTGAATGATAAGTTTGACACTACCTTTACCTGTGAGTCTGGTTTCGAAGCAAATACGGAAGCAGCTCAGCATTATCTCACAGACACTCTCGTCTGTCAACATTACTCCTTCCGGGCTCAGCATTAGTGTGCGGAGAACCTGTAAGAGGTAAATAAACTTATCAAGAAACCTCCTTGCTTCTAATCAATGTTTTTGGACTTGGAAAAGCATAAATCTCCTGCTCGTTCCCTATTTATGACCTCTTTTTGCGCGCTCTTATGGCGATTTCGCGTCGTTTCTGGTATGTAATAATCCATCGTTATTAATTTCAGAATAAGCCGGTTTTTTTTTAATTGTTCTCGTCAATGTGGTTAGTGCAGGAGAACTAACGTTGTCTACGTTAGTTCCCCTGCAATATAAATAAATTTTAATAACTAATTAATTTTTTTGAAAAAAAAAAAAAAAAATCAAAATTCAATAACTTTATTTCTTTAGGCTTACAAAATAAGCACTTAGACAAGTCAAATTTTATACATAAACAGTTTTAAAGATTATCAAATAAGAAACAAAGTGTCATTGATTTTGTTTGCTTCAATTTTTTGTCCACTAGTGGAAGAATTAGAACTAAAATAAATATACAGTTTTTTGTCTCAAATTAGACAAATATATTCAATTAAATTTTTGTAACACAATACCTGCTGCACATATAATCTGCTACCACGATAAACATAATTCACAGATTGCATAAAAAAATTGTATATACTAATATGCCTTTCGAAATATGTGACGATCCAGCGCTAAACATTTTGGCAGACTGTCATTGACTACACCTCGCTTTCTCCTGCCGTGTTTACCCATTCCGATCACCAGTCATAGCTTACATACCTGCAATATCTTCATGAGCACCACTCCATCTGAGGAATGATCCGTTCCGACAAAACGAGCGTGCGTCACGGCTTCTGCTATGTCCTCTACTGTTGCTGGTACGCTGGGGTGGGTTGGATCTACAAGTAGAAAATATGATAGAAGTTTTATCAAATATTTTATAAGAAGTGACATTATAAGACAGATGCTGTAATATTAATAATGATGATGTGTTGATAACATGTTGCTCCTTTAAATGTTGATGATTGCAATACAAAAATACTATATTAAAGATAGTATTTTTGTATAAAATACTATAATAAAGATAGTATTTTTGTATTGCAATCATCTTCTGGAGGTTTTGGTCACAAGACCTGGATAAATCATTCTTAACCCCACCCAAGTTGATTTTCTGGGTTTTTTTTTTAATACGAGTAGCTAAGCTGTATAATCCCATAAACTCAGGGATAATGTAATGCTACTTATTTATGGCGGAATTATAACGTAATTGCTGATATTGTCACTTGTTTGGAAATAACAATGATCAATACACATAACAAGGTACTGGCATGAAAAGAATTTTCACGAGAATGTATGAATAGAACATTAAGGATGATATAGCATACCTATAAATCCTATAATTGGTAATTTTGAACCAGAGATGTTAAGTAGTAGCCAAGCTAAATGTGTCAAACCCTCCAACATGATTATTTGTATCATAATCATTAACCCCCTTTTTAAATGTAATTCAATGTGAGTAATATTTGTAATATATGTTATTGTCTTATTAAAATTTTGAAAATAATGACATCAAGTGTATATGAATATAAGTGTATATATTTTCTTATATATTCATTATTATTATATACATATAAGAGTATATGTATATAATAATAATGAACCAGGAATATCCCACTTTGCTGTGGGGAAGCCCTAACAACCTCTTTTATACTATCTGAGCCTCTGTCCTGTACCTCTAGCTGCTAGAGGTATAGGACAGAGGCTGCATTGCAGGGTGCGCTTGGGTGCTAGAGTCTAGCACCCAACTGCACCCTGCAATGCAGCTGATTGTACAAATTAATATTAAATTACTATTAGCTAATAGAAAAGCAGCCTATGTCTATTTCACCCAGTATTGAGTTTATATCATTGTGTCACTTTTTTAGTTTATTATTATTAATTAAGTTAAAAGATCATATTGATTGGTTTAACACATTAACTTCTCTGGTAAAGGCTTTATAAATAGTTGTATTGTACCTACATGTTGCATCTTGGTCAGCTGGCCTGAGAGCTTGCATTCCAGTGAAAATAGGTTAGGGTTACAATACTTTCAATAAAGTTTTTAAATCTAAGCAATCAGAACACATGAACTTTCATAGGTATAAATACCTACCCATTGAACAGCGATATTACTTTCAATAGAAGCAAATTGATGATGTTTTAAATATAAAGTTATAGAGATGCAACAGGCATGCATTTTCTGATTACAACAGAGAATATTTATAAACTTACGCAATCTGAACACATGATTATAAATGCTATTTATCGCGTTTATTTACCGTAGAGGGTTTTAGAGTACTGTAGGTTTTAGAGTCATCCCGTGACTATGACAGTGGGTAAACCTGTCAAAATGTCGGGAAAATAAGGTAAATAAACGCGATAAATACCTGTTAAATAGTATTTATAATTATACAACAGAGAATCTAATAGTAAAGATAATTGTTGTAAAGATTATACTCAACTGTAGCATTTTGAAATAAAGATAAAATAGGTACCAGTTTAATTTCATAAATATTGTACAATATTATTACTCAACATTATTGATTAAATTGATTGATCAATCAGATAGCCTGAGGCAAGCAACATTATGTCTTTTTATTAGCATTGTAGAACCAAATAAACTTATTTACCTATGAGTCCATATGATAAGAACTTGTGTATGGCCGATAGAGCTAAGCTAGTCACCGGTCCAGTAGTCTCCTTGCTCCTGATGACTTCTAGGAAAGGACCCAAGTATGTAGCAGGGTCTAGAAGCCGCAAATCATCCACTTGGTTCAAGACAGTCTTCAGATCCTGGAAGGTTCTCATCAAGACATCGTATTCCTCGTTCAGGAACGAATGGGACCCCCAACGGGTGCTCCGTCGCATTGCAGTGACGAGAATGTTCATCTCGCCCTGCACCACAAAGATACCGTTCCCCGGTAGCGACATTTTCACAATTTATTTTGCGAAAATCTAGAGACAACAACCACTACATTTATTTATTTTCGTAATTAACTCAGGTTTCCTACTACATAGTGGTACAAAACAGCACTGTTAAACAATTTCTACAGGTTGAAAGTGAATTCCATGCTTTCGTTTACAAATAAATACCAATTATTCAAGGAAAATTCACAACAACTTCACAATTTGATTAGAAAATTCCAAATTTCATTTCATTGCACGACGATCATGTTGACGTTTCAGAATTTTAGTTTTGCTACTCGACAACAGGTGCCACTACTAGTAAAAGGTGGCTATTCTGTCGTGAATTTGACTTTTAGTCGATTTTCTTAAAAATCGATCACTTACAATCGATTCAGAATTTGAGCCAGGTCGATGTTGTGGAGCCATGGAAGAATGAAAAAAGTTGATTCTTTATTTTAATTTAATATGTTGGCAGTATTGGCAATATGTCTGCCAGCTGTGGTTTACTTTTGTGACGATTTCAGAAAAAAAAATAGGTTTTTCGCAATTTTGACTTTCCAAACGTAATTATTTCGCGTCGTAATCAAACGTAAGTAGGCTATAATTTTATTTATAGCAACTTGGCAGCGATATAAGCTTCCTACTCCGTAAATTCGATGAATGTGCGTTGTCACGCGTGCAATGGCTATCGACAGATTTGACATTTTTCTCTTTTTGTGTTCACGAAGTTATTCTTACCACATGTATCCCGTTACATATTGCAGACGGTTGCGCTGATTCAACGGGAAAATGGTAAAGAAAAAGATGGTACGGAGAAGAGATCCCGGAGAGAACGGTGACGAATCGACTGAATCCTGTGATGAGAGCGTGAAATCCGAGTGTCCTCACGTAGGCAAGGCACTCGACCTCACTCGGCTCAAGAAAACCCTGAAAACTGGAGGCTTCGAGAAAGAGTGCGCCGAGTGCAGTAAAACCTCTAAAAATGAGGTCTCTGACCCCGATTTTGAGGAGGACCTCACGCTATGGATGTGTCTTCGGTGCGGGTCGCAACTATGTGGCCGCGCGCGGAACAAACATGCCCTCAACCACTTCAACACCCCCCACTCAGACTGCCATGCGCTCTGCACCAACACCTCATCCTGGGAAGTGTACTGCTACAGCTGCAACAATGAAGTCACCCCTGCCAGTGTTAAAAAGCTGCATGAGTGTGTGGAATACCTCAAAAAGCAAGCAGCCACAGCCCCCGCAAGCCCTAAACCCCTACCACCTATTGAACTATACTACAAAACAAACATAGAAGTCCCTACAGTAGATGATATAATCAAAACTGACACCACTAGCATCTCTAAAGCAAAAGACAAGGCCTTATGGGGCCTGAACAGAGTTCGGGGGCTATCAAACTTAGGGAATACTTGCTTCTTCAACTCTGTTATGCAATGCTTAGTTCAGACTCCTTATTTACTGCAAGTGTTGCAAGAGATGTCGAGTCCTGGTGAGAGGTTCACATTACCTGGTGGCAAACTAAAGATGAAAGCGGAAGATGGAGAGAAGGAAGGAAAGGAATTGGACCTGCCGCCAATCACAGGCCAGTTGTCTGAGTGGGGAACCTTGACCAGGACACTCGCTGAGACCTTGGCTGAGTTGCAAGCAGGTATGTGACCTTTAATACCTTTTTTATATCTTACATGACTACATCTTGAAAATGGTCCAGACTCTTGAGCTACACCTATGCTGATTTCAGCCCAAGTTGTTCAGTAGTTTTGGTGTTAAAGAGGTGAACAAACAAGAACATCAAACATCTTCTATTTATTATCAACTTTCATATTTTTATTATATTAGTGTGATCCAATGTGCCTTTGTTGGTATTCGGTATATTTTTTACATTCACAACTCTAGATGATTTCACAATAAGTGGTGATCATAAAAGGCTTAGCATGACTACAGTATTACCAAACATAGAACATTAAATCGGGCTAGATAATGGGATGTGTTTTTTAAAATGTGTACCATATTTTTTTATTACCAATTCAGTTTGAATTAGGAGATCAATTTCAAATATCAAGATTTACTTAGCATGAAATCTTTGTAAGAACCTACCTAAAATTAAGTATCATTTTATTTTTTATTTGATAAAGTTTAAAATATTACTTGTCTGTGTTTGTAAGATATTTTGTAAGCCTAAAGAAATAAAAGTGATTGAATTCTGATTTCTTTGAGTCATTCCTGATAACAAAGAAAACAGATTATTGTTTAGTAAAGTAATTAAGGGTAGACTATTTTTAGAACTCATGCTTTCAATTGGAAAATGTACATTGATTAAGGCAAATAAAAATCATCTTACAATGGATTGATTCTATAAGTGTTATTTATATTTGCTTTATAATATCTGACTGGTAATGTTTAGAAACTAAACATAAGTCATTTCACTATTGTGTCAATGACCTTTGGATTCTGTTCACTAAGTACTAAATAGTTAAATTTCTCTTTTAAGCAGTTTGCCTGTTTGACTTTGACTTGTTAGAATGGATTCCCTAGAAAAGAAATTTATTTGGATCTAATTTAGCTATAATAATTTAAAATGCAACAAACTGTTTGATTTAATTTTGATGTTGGTTTTTATGTGATTAAATTACCTTCTCATAAGTAGAAAAACTCTTTCATACGAAAATGCGAAATGCTTGTTTATTTGCTAAATGCAGAACTAAGATGCCCTTTTCTATAGTTTTAGTAATGTTATTATGACTGAAGGAATTATGTGAGATATTTCGGTGAAACATAAATAAAAACAATAAATAATAACTAAATGCCCTGAATAAGAGTCTTAAAATGCTCCACTAGCGCAACCTACATCTCCTATATTTAGCTGTCACCATTCTATTTTGGCCTGTTAACGCACTAGAGATGGCCCCAAAACATTTAATTCTGTGCCTTGTTCAACTTTGTTTGACTATGATTGAATATACATTGCATATTGCTCTCTGGTTGACTATGATTGAATTGTTATAAGTACTAGCTTCTGCTGGCAGCTTCACACACATTTTAACAGGATAAATATCCTGTGACTTATACCCAAATATAGAACTATATCTATGCAAAATTTCAACCTCATCCGTTCAGTGGTTTGGCGTAAAAAGGTAACAAGCATCCGAAATTTCGCATTTATAATACCTACTGGCTGCGGCCCGCGGCTTCGCCCGCTCTTTACCGGGATAAAATGTAGCCCATGTCCGTCTCCAAGATACCATCAACCTCCCAGCCGAATTTGAATTTCATTGAGTCAGTTCAGCCATTTTGGCGTGAGAAGGTAACAGACAGACAGAGTTACTTTCGAATTTATAATATTAGCATTGATTTTAATTATATTATAAGTAAAGGTAGCAAATTTTACAAACTTTCCGCTTTGTAATATTAGTTGGAAGTCTGATTAATGTGACATTTCTTTATGCTAATTGCAAATTGCAATGCAATCTGTCATTCACAATCTTTAGTCATGATTACTCCATTGTAAGATGATTTTTATTTGCCTTAATCAATGTACATTTTCCAATCGAAAACATGAGTTCTAAGAATAGTCCACCCTTAATTTGTTGTATATTAACAAGTGCCAAAACTCGACTGCTCCAAGTAATTAAAATTTGGTATAATGACTCAGCCAGCACCATATTCGACACTGCATAGCATAAAATATAGCTGATTTTTGGCACCATGCTGCATTAGTACTGTAGGCACTTATTGAGTCTTATCAAATCAGCAGTGTATTTAGAACTAGCAGCGCCTCGCGGTTTCACCCGCGTAGTTCCCGTTCCCGTGAGAATTTCGGGATAAAACATAGTCTATGTCACTCCCCGAAAAGTAAACTTTCTAATGATTAAAGAATTTTTGAAATCGGTTTAGTAGTTTTTAGGTTTATTCGTTAAATAGCTACAAACATACAAATCTTTCTTTATCATATTAGTACATAAAGATTCAGGGGTCAGGTAAAGTTTTGATTGATTTGAACAGAGAAAATTTTCGCTTGACTTTGAGTTTTTGAGGATGGGTTTCCAAGAAAAGCAATTTATTTAGATCTAAACAATTAGATTTAAATAAATTGCTTTTGTATTTATTTATTACAGGCACAACAAACAGCTATATTTTAAACTTAATTTTAAGAGTTATATAATAAACTAGCAGCGACTTGCGGTTTCACCCGCGTAGTTCCCGTTCCCGTAGGAATTTCGGGATACAAAGTAGCCTATGTCCTATTCCAGACTATAATCTATCTCTGTGCCAAATTTCATCCAGATCCGTTTTGCCGTTCTGGCGTGATAAAGGAACAAACATCCATCCATCTATCTATCCATCCATCCATCTAAACTTTCACGTTTATAATATTAGTGAGACTATCTATCCATCCATCCATCTAAACTTTCACGTTTATAATATTAGTGAGATTGGACACGTATTTTAAATTATCGAACAAAATGACAAAGATAAAGCGGGTCAGTATGGTCGTGACGTTACGCCGCCGCGCCGTGTTAAAAAGTGTCGCACGGCGTGACGTCACGCGGATTTTTAACTGTCTCC
This sequence comes from Eupithecia exiguata, assembly GCA_947086465.1. Lineage (NCBI taxonomy): Eukaryota > Metazoa > Arthropoda > Insecta > Lepidoptera > Geometridae > Eupithecia > Eupithecia exiguata. The sequence continues at coordinate 1,295,686 of OX352245.1, read as the reverse complement.
TTCATCTGATTATCTAACTGACGACGACGGGACTTATTACCTATATTTTTTAGGACACTAGCCTATTCGCGAATAGCGGTTTATCTACACATTCCTACTTATTGTAGAAGACCTTTTATCCACCGGAGCCACCTTGTCGATAACGGTACCACACCGACCAAACGTTATGTAACGACCATTGTTTGATAATATTCTGTATCGCTTTGAAGATTCTATGCAAAAATAAATGAACCGTTCATAGAAGACTGATCCTTATTTCCATTTAGGTTAGGGCTAGCGCGTTTTAATTTATGATTTATTTCAAACGCAAAATTTAAAAGTCATGTATTCGGAACCATTCTAATTAATATTATGTTCGGCAGAACGTGTGCCTTAAAGTAACAGGGGCCAGGAGACAGGCGGAATAGCTTTACGGGTTTCTACCCTCAAAAGCCTCTTTGCTGTTTTGAACATTTGTTGTTCTGGCTTACAATATTTTTATTGTTTAAAATCGAAAACAACCCTGTCTGTCTACCCTAATACCCTCCTCTGTCTGTCTACCCTAATACCCTCCTCTGTCTGTCTACCCTAATACCCTCCTCTGTCTGTCTGTGTTAATTTTACATGCATAAATGGCTGGACGGATGTTAATGAAAGACATGGAGATAGGTCTTAGGGAACGACAGGCCAGTTTTGTCCAAAAATTGCTGTGCGAAGCCGGGGCCAGAAACTAGTTTACGTGACACTAAACTTATTAGATTCGAAACGAGAATCAAGGGCTCCACACACTATTGATACGCCACGCGACCCGACGACGACGCGACGTCGCGATGCGTGTTTATCTTTAATCTAATCTTTTATTTGTTCACCCCTAGGCTTGCTAGGCTAGGTAGGTGGTAGGTATAGTTAAATGTGGTCATAGAAAACTAACGTTTTCGGCTTTACATTGACAATATTGGTTCCTGTTTCCTTATCTACGAGTTTAATTTAATCAAACGTTGTGGTTTCCTCTAATTAAAGAGGAATCGAATTTCTGTTTATCGAACTCGGGCAAGTAAATATATGTATTGCGATGAAAGTTGTCACAAAAACTAATTTTAATAGCTTTAATTATTGGGGCACATAATATAATTACGCACTTTATACAGTAGATAATCTTTCTTAGACACAAAAGGTTGTGTTGTAGGTTCGATTCCCGCTCCACAAACCTTTGTATGATCTGGGAATTTATATGTTTGATACTTATTATTATAAATTAAAGACCCTAGCTCTTACCGATGCAATGACGCAATTCCTCCACTTTTCTCTTTTTAATGCGGTCTCTTTTACTTCTTTATACGACATGACAGCGTCTTTCTTTCCATCTGACTCATATAGATAATTCTTGGTTCCCCTTCCTCGTCTTCCTTCTACTTTTCCTTCAATGATGTCACTAACGAATATGACGAACAAAAATATTTTATGTATTTATTTAGGAAGTAGGTAGGCTAGGCACCTACTTCCTAATTAAATACATATTTTTGTTATATGTATTTTTGTACATATCAGTGTGGTAGCCTAAACACTAGGTCAGGTTAACGCGAGGCTCGAAAATGCTATTTATTATAGCCAATGTTAATAATACTATTTACTAAAAAAATTATGAGTTTATTTTTATTGTCCTAACAATTACTGATTGAGCAGGAATTGAGTTTTTGCAGGCCTTTTTTGTGGATAGATGCCACCACAAGTTTTTTCGAAAACGAGGCACCTATCCCACTGCGGGATATATCCCGCGGTTACCCTAGACTAAATTAGACTACGAGTACGAAGCCTAGTCTAAATTAAAAGCTAAAACAGAATGCTCAAACGATCTGTGCTGAGCACGTCTCAGCTGGCAAAATTCAATTCTCGAAGGTCGTTATAGGTGGTTGAACTATCGTGAAATTCTGCAATGCAGTAGGTCGTTCGTTAACACTAGCTAGTAAGGTCATTGCTTTGTTTCGTGTTTATCTTGAGGTTAGGTCCTATTATGTATAACTGGATTGCATATTGATTTAATAGTAAACAATCATAAATTGCTTGCTATCGGCAAACAAGAAGTGAAACATTATGTATATAATATAGTAAACTGTTCAGTAAATATAACCCTCCTCCGTTGGTAGTCGGATAAAACAGCTAAATTTAGGACTTTACAGCTTTAAAACGAACCGTTTGTCTCGCAGCCGCATTAGAAGATGTAGGTCAATTTCTACTATTAGCCAGATTAATTTCGGATGTATCAAAAGTTGGGTGTTGGTTAAAACGGAACTCTGCAGATAGGTAGGTTTAAACTATGTAGATTCCTGATAGACTAAAGGAAATTAGGTTAAGGTGGTTCGACGTGGCTTGGCGCAATAATTTTTTGTACTTTTAAATATTTTCTGCGTTCCAAAAGCAATAAAACTAGGGGACAAGTGATTTGCAAATTGTAAACCATTTTCTATGAACTCACGATAAAACCAACTTTGATTAATTGGTATTACTGGAACTATGAAGGCCCCTTCTTATAGGGGACTGAAAACAGCTCCTGTGAAACGGATGCTGTGTGAAACCGCACTAACAGATATATGAATCTTCGTTCAGTGCTGCATCAAGGGGGAGGTTGTGTCCAGCCTTCCTGCCATAACCTGTAGGTAGCTGTTGGTCCAGTCAATGAATTATTGTGGATGGAAAAATCTAAAGCAGAATTTTTGACTTCGGAACTTTGTTTGAACTAGTTAGGAGACAAACGTACTAAAAGTCCTCACCCCTCTAGTGAGCCCTAGCACAAAGAAGGACTGGTTCTATAATTTTTGACATGCATCTCGTAAACGATGCGCCATAGGAACTTTTGTTATACTACATAATAAGAGCTGAGACAATTCTCTACAACTTTGGTTCTATACATTTTTTACCTATTCCCAACAAAACCCCCCCGTTTGTTGAGATTTCTCGACCATTGACTGAACTATGTTGCACGGTGCGCATCAGCGACGTCATTCTCTTGCTCAGAATTATCAAATGATACTATATCGTTGTTCCAGGTGACAGCGGTGTGCACACTCCTCGCAAACTGCTCTCTGCGCTGGTGAGCAAGCTGCCGCAGTTCGGAGGCGGCGACCAGCACGACGCGCACGAGCTCCTCAGGCATCTGCTGGAGGCTGTCAGGTAACCACATCTCTTATGCTCATATTATGTTACCAAGGTAGCTTCTGGCTAAAGGCTGCAGGCTACAAAAAAAATCCAAGTGAGTTGCAAAAATTATCAGTGACTAAATTCAAACAAATTGTCAAACATCATTTGTTTAAAAAGATTTACTACAATGTGACGTTTTGTGTACAAACAAAAATATAAGATTATCTAGAATTCTAGAGGATAAAAAACTTTGGACGAGTTTTGCTCCAACTCGAAAACGAACTACTTAATAAGGTAAGGTTTCTTGTTCGCTTCTTTACTTTATCTTAAAAATATTGAAGTGAACAAATAATCAAAGAGATCACTTTATTTTCTAGTTTTACTTAGGTAATTTAAATTTTGAGACGTGTCCAAGAGTCCTGAAAGATCTAAAGGAAATGTTACGTTCTCATGTCTCCTCTGCCACATCAAGCACATCTTTTAGATGCTCATGTCACACAACCGAACGACGACGTCCACTGCTAGGCCCAGACCCATAGGTTTGCTATTTGGGGTGGTGCCATTAACGTCACCAAGGCAGTTTGGTGTTCATGTTAGCCCCCTTGTAGATATGCATCTCATAGTCAAATCAAATAAAAATTCAAAAAAAAAAAAAAAAAAGGTCAAATTCTTAGAATAAAACAGTGACACGGAAATAAAGTGATATTTTTGGTGTCAGTCGCCTCTTAGGATTATACACGAGTGGAGTTGGGGGTGGTGTGAATTCTTCGCCGACACCACACTGCCACTGCGATTAAAAAATAATACTATTCAAAGTCCCTAGAAAGAAACTGATAAAAAATAACTGTAAACAAGCTTCCTGCCTACATTCTGACCATGTAAAATAAGTGATTCGAGGTGCTGTTGATATCGGAGAAGATTTTTCGCGGAATTGTTATTAAATATTTTCATCCTTATATTTTGCAATGGATTTCCGCAAAGTAACGCCTGAATCTATTATTTATGCTGTTGTTATACGTCATACGCATAAATTATAATTATATTATAAAATGTATTATTTTGGACCTTATGAATGTAAGACAATTGACTCTTGTAATTCATTTAGTCCTTAATTGTTTTTGAATAAATTTATTTATTTATATCGGAATACTGAAAGCTAAAACAATGTGTTGCAATACTCCCGAAATTTTTGATTGGCAAAAATTTTGGGAGTTTTGCAATACAATGTATACACATTATGAAAAGACTTCCTACTAAAGTGATAATTCTGGAAGAATTTCAGAACAGAATTCAGAACTTTTCATTATGAAATCGCAATACATACAGCACATTCAAATGTCCATGTCTTTCTCATTCTTCCACTCTTCTATTCTACGACGACGACCTGACACGATCACAAAAGAATGAGCTGACGTAGGTCCGCTTACGACGCAGGAGGTTGTGGGTTCGATTATCGCCTCGGGGCAAATGTTTGCACGATCAGCTGATACTTGTTCTGGGTGTTATCTATGTATAGTAAAAATATCTATCTAGTACCCATAACACAAGCTTTGCTTGGCTAAGGGCTAGATGTTTTTGTGTGAATTGTCCAGCATTATTTATATGTTTCTTTGGACCTTATTAATAATATCGATATTCCAGGTCAGAAGACCTTCGCCGCTACCAATCAGTGATCCTCAGCAGCCTCGGTATGAACTCCAAGGTGGACCCTGCGAAGGTAGACGGAGACGTCAAACAAAAAGTCAAGTTCTACGGCCAGCAAGCATCCGACACTATGCTCAGGCCAGAACAGGTCAGTCAAGATTTAGAGGATATGCCAGGGGAGGACGGGGAAGACAAAGCCTCCGAGAACGAAGACAGTGACGGCTTCAAGGAAGACCCAAAGAACATTGACCCCGACATCAAGGAAAAGGCAAAATTCTACAAACATAAAGCCTCAGATCTGGGGCTTAGGCCGGAGCAGGTAATGCAAAGGAATTTGAACTTTTCTGTGTCTGTAACAAGTCACTAAATCGCATGGTTTTTGTAGTTGGTCTGCCGCAAGTGGCCCTGGTAGCCTGGCATGCTCCTCGAAGGTCAGTATGACTGGATTCCTGTTACTTCTCCGGCTATTCAGTACCTAGCTTTATTTATTAACCTGCATACTTAAAGAGGGACGTCATCTAATTCTGTCCCGCTCAGACCGGTTTCGATCTGCGCAGGAGCAGCAAGAGTGATGAAGTCATCTTCAGTCCCTCTTTGAGTACGCAAGTATAACTTTATCAGTATATAAATGTTTGTTGATCCCTTAATTATAATCCTTGCTGCCTCTGATAATCTGATTTAGACAGTATTTTAAATTACTGTTTTGTATATTGCTTTAGATGTTCACATTTCATTTTAAAGCACTTTTTCGAAAGTTCAGTCATATAGCATGTATTTTAAGTATACCAATTTTTATCAAACTAGAAGATTATACATTAATTTTTAAAATTAGTTTCCCCCTACCTAAAACGTACTGTAACCAATAGTTTATAACAAAAAGACTTTTCTACTTTGCAGCTCTTTTAACTAAAAGATAGTATTAGATTTCATTAAGTGAAATATTGTATTGTATTTATTTCAGATAGTTCAGTAATCCGTAGTAAACAGTATTCAATTTATATTAAAAATTAAAATAGAATGACGTTGTTAATTAAGATTAATTAGGATTCTACCACGATTTAATTTTACTAACAAAAGTTCTGTTTGGGGTTAGATGAATTATTTATTTTTAGAACCATCGATCATCAGCCTATAATGGTCCACTACTGGACGCAGGTCTCCTTCTGATCGCCTTATTGGCTTTTATATCATTTTGAGTTATGCCCATAATCCCTGAGCTGAGCAAGCAGGATCGCAGTTCGGTGGTAGATTTATTCTGCAAGAGGCGCTGCTGCCCGCCCTCGGTGTATGTTTCGTAGTCGCCTCTTACGACACACACGGGAAGAGTTTGGGTGGTGCAAATTCTAGCCGGCTATGCCTCGCTTTGAAATCGCCCAGTGTCATTAGGCCCTCGACTTATTAACAATATACTTTTATACCTTATTATCAAATAAATAGTTTTATTAAGCCTACATTCTGTTTTAAAGTCTTTACCTTAGACGAATTCTGATTTAACAAATTTTTACTACAATTTTTTTCAAGCTGCAAAGTAGGAAATTTCGGACATATTAACAATCACAAGTGTGAACTATAATTTAATCGTATGATACATACTGACCAGCGTTACGAGGCGTAATGTAACACTTTGCATAGCGAGCACTCAGTGCAGGGAAACCAGGCGTGAGCAACCAGACGGTTTTCAGCACACGGCGTAACGTATCACGTTCGCTGCGAATGGTACATTGCGCCCCGAAACAACGGCAAGTACCCTTAATGATGTCAATACAGATGGCCCAAAAACTAAACTATTTAGACACCACCAGCAATAATGCCATCTCTTTCTGTTCGATCGTTAAGAAAGCAACGGCATCATTTTCAGGCCTGTCAAATTACCTTAGTTTTTGTGCAATCTGAATTCCCACCAATTTCATAAGTACAATTCGCACAGGTGTTCCGTGGATTCCTCGTCTCAACCCTGGAATGCCAGGAGTGTCTCCATCAATCTGACCGAGCTGAATACTTCCTTGATCTATCGTTACCTGTCGCCGCTTGCAGAGCGCAGCCCCCTGCGGTTGTTCGGAGGAAAACTCCTAATGGTGAGATTCTTTAACATGTAGCGGTGTTTTATCACTTTTGTAGCGTGTTTTGATGTTTGTAGTCCAATTTTTTAAAGTTTCAGTTTGATTTTATTTTTACGCTCGGTTTCTCGTGCGCTTATTAAGTGACCAATGATTTGACAATGCGTTGAATTAACAGACAGGGTGTACTAATCTTTTCAAAAACCTAAATAAGCGCTTAACACATTTTGACCAAACAAATCATCGTTTGATCTGCGATCGAGAAACCGACGGTAAGTCTTCAATCCCATAGATTGAATGTGCATCAGTTTTACATACATTTTAACGTTATGGGGATTTTCAACAACGATTACTTCGCGAAATGTCCTTTAGTCAAAGACAAAGCGTTTTTTGCTTTATTCGAAGAATGGAAGCGTTCTTTATGATGCCTGTGGTGTCCACTGCAGAGCAAATGCCACCTCTATCCACTTCTTAAAACTGTCTCGAAGAAATCCCTAAATCGTTAAAATTGAAGCATCAATCCAAATAACTTCCCAGCACGATTTGCACGCACCCTGCAACTAAATATGACTCGTACTGTGCCGTAATAAAGCATGAATTGATGTGAGGCCGTGTTTTCAGAAGAGAATAATTACAATGATGACAAGCCTTCGAAGCATCAGCAGAAGAAGGAACGCACCGCAGCGAGGAAGGCCGCTAGGAAGAACAAAGGTGGAGCTTTCACCGTTGCATGGCTTTATTTATACTTACCACTTTTATCATACACTTGAAAGGTCGCAATCTATAACGGAGTTTAAGATAGAACAACTGATCCGTTGACGCATCCACTGGCATGCATGCGGCGTCGGTGGACGTCGTCCATGTGCGTCGCAAGTCGCAGGCTATGAAAGTGTTAGTTTAATGCATAAAATGATGAATTAACTTAACTTTGTTCTAGATTACGGCCTTACCGTTATGACCCGCGTTGTAATAAAACGCACGCCTTTGATAAGGCATGTCATTGCAATATCGTCGCCGTAATGCGACATTGACTTTTGAATTTGATTGAAATTGGATCGGATAAGTAAATTTAATTGGATTGGATAAGTCCATAGGAAATTAAATAAGAATACACTGGTATAAAAATCATTCTATATTGAATACTTACCGTATTGTACAATTAATATTAGAACTACGGTAGTAAGACTTCTGAACTCGACTCATTACTAACACAGCAACGCTCGTAGCCCATCCAAATGCGATCTCCATCTAATGCTCGCTCGTCCATTACAGGTAGCTCAACATCCAAGGAGCACTCCCCGTCTCGTGAAGCCAACGGCGGCGCCAAAGATGACGGTAAGTCATCATCGGAATCCGACGCTGACGTCGAGGACAACATCGAGGAGCCACCACGTCAACCCGACACCACCTCCGCCTCCACGCAAGTCCATACCGCCGCTAACTTCGCAGCATATCTCGAGTCAGGATACAACTCGGAGAAAGTCATCAGCTCAGACTCAATCCGAACCAGCCCGGTCGATATGGAGAAGGAGAAGGCAGACAATACACCGGAAAACGCAGATAAGGAATTCACGGATACAAAAGAGGATTTCAAACCGCTTATTTCTCTGGAGAACCTCTCGAATCCGGATTCGGGAGTCGCGAGCCCGGAGGCGACGAAGCACAATTCTACGGAGACGGTCGACAACGTCGATTCTCCGATCAACGGCAAGGAGCTAGGCAGTCATAGCTCGCTCTCCAGCGAGATTAACCTGGACCTGTCTAGCCCGCAGCATAGCAAATTGTCGCCAGTCAAGGCGGAGTACGAAAGACCTGTGTCACGGATCTCTTTCGTCCCAGAATACACCAACGAGGTCGTGTCTCGAGGGATCAGTATGCAAGGATGCAAGAACCTACTCGAGCACAGTGGAGAGAGCAGCTACGAATCGCTCCCGGAAACTAAAACGCTGAACGATTTGAACAATCATCTCGATAAGCTGAAGTTAGATATGGACGACGTGGATTACAAGCGTACTAAACCTGTCCTACCTTCCCCTGTACCCATTGAAAGTCCGACCATTATAGAGCCTCCGCCGCCGCCGCCGGCGCCGAAACCCAAAGTAAACAACATCGAAGCTGAAAAACCCCAACGAGATTTCGTCCCCTACTCACGACACAGCCCACTCTCCCCTCGCTTTTTCAGCGACGAAGACGAATGCAGCATCCAATCCTGCCTCAGTCAGTTCACTGCCCTAGAACTCTTGACCGGTAACAACAAAGTCGGCTGCGAGACTTGCACCGAGCGTATCAACGGGAAAGATGGCAAAACTGTATACACGAACGCGACGAAACGCTTCCTAGTATCGAGCCCACCAGCTATCCTTATCTTGCACCTCAAGAGGTTCCAGATCGGACCGCGCTGTATGTTCCGAAAGATGTCCAAACACGTAGACTTCCAAACTGTGTTAGATCTGGCCCCGTTCTGCGCTATGGATAAACTCAAGAAGCTGCCGAATGTAGCTCGCGGACAAAACGAGCTGCTATACTCCTTGTACGGAGTCGTGGAACATTCTGGCGGTATGCACGGAGGGCATTACGTTGCTTACGTGAAAGTGAGACAGCCAGTGAAGGCCGGAGATCCAAGATGGTGGTTCTTACCCAAAAGCGCTAACACGATGTTAGCGAACGCGGGTAGCGGCGACGGCGAAGTTGACTCCGACTCCGAGCTATCTGGCTACGAATCTGGCGAAGGCCCCACATCTGCCGCCGAGCCACCGCCCGGCAAATGGTATTACGTGTCTGACAGTATGGTCTCTGAGGTGACGGAAGAAAAAGTCTTAAGAGCGCAAGCTTATTTGTTGTTTTACGAAAGGATTCTATAAGTAGACGGCCTATTTTGTAGTGGCATTTAAAGGCAGACGTGACGTTGCGTTGGCGGTGTATAAAGCTTGTTTGTTTTGCTTAGATCGAACGAATCGCAAAGATTAGTTAGTCATATCTTCCTAATAGCCTGAGAGTATGTTAGATTGGCTGTAAGACTTATTGCCTGTACTAGTATAATGTTGGTTGTATTTCACTACTTCAGAGAAGAGCGCTAAGTGGCTAGCTGTTATTTATTGTAGATCAAACGCCTGTAATGAGATCCCTTAAATTACTCAATTTATGTATTCTGTAAAGTACTCCTGGTTTTATTGTCCCTCATGTAAAATAGTATTTGTTTAAACTTTCAAATGATAAATATTTATGAATTAATCAAACATTTTATTGAAGAGACTTGTCTGATAGAAATGTAGATAATTGATTACCATGATGTATTACATAATGGACACAAATAACGAGGAATTGATGTAGCGAAAGCATTTCAGAATCTTACTGTGACCGTCTCGCTTAGCTTTAAGCTTAGCCTTATAGACGTAACTACTAAAAAAACTAAATTGCCTCATCTGACCCCCCATATAAATAAGAAACGCCATTTAGATTTCAGGGGCCGAATTTCACTAAATTGATAGTTAACCGATTGGTTAGCAGAATTCGACCCCAGGGCTGAAAATCTGTAAAATCTAAGCAGCGCGTTTGTGCACTCTGGGTAAAAGCTAAAAGTAAAAACCCAAAAAACATCTCTGCCATATTGTTTCCAAGTTCTTTTGGTAAAGTCTTCCGTCGAAGTGTCGAGCGTTTCTTTCTCAATGTTATTGTTATAACAATAAGAATTTCAGTAGGTAAGCAACTAGCCTAGTTATTTATGCAATTCATGTTTAGATAAATTCGAATGCATCTCATTTAATTTTATTTTGAATTCGTTTTAATCGTACTTTGTATATTGCCTAGCATAAGCTCATCATTAGAGCTTCGTTTTAAAATATTTGAATTATCGCTAATATTGAATCACAAGTGGTATTGGTAAGAAGGTTCCTTGGAAAAGTAATGCCTTATAAGTAACCTATTTACCAAATAGGTTAGATCTTTTTGTTATTTTCTAAATTGCGTCGATTTTGTGCATTATTCTCTAATCTGGGGCCAAATTCAATATACAATGTTTGTAAACATCGCTGCCATACATGACCTAAAAATCAGTTTCTTGAAAGATGCTGTCAACTTTGCTACATATTTATGTTTATGGCAAAACACACAATGAAACGTTCAGTTGATGCCAAAAAGAGAATTTTGTACATTGAGAATGGCTAGATCAAGTATAGATTACCGCTTTTATTATTAGTTACCCAAAAAATTACACTGTATTCACAAACTAGATACATAGATTTATTATTAGTAAATGGTGCACAGAACCCAACAACGCTATGAAGATCTCGCTTCGATATCCACATGACGGAAAATACGCGATCTTATAATTTCAGCCCCAAATTTTAGAACTATGAAATGTTAAACTACGGTCTACACGCTATATTATAGTATGTACATACACTTTTTATACGTAACTTAGGTGCAGAGATATGCCTAAGCGGTTGCGACTGGTCGCATACTAGTTGTTTCGTTTGTATTTACTTGTTTTATATCAATTCATTTAGATAATGCTTCCCGCGTGCGACTAATTTGTGTTAAGGTGTACTAAACTTGGTGCTTTTGAATTTTACTTGATGATGACCCTATCAGAATTTCGGACACGGTGGCCAGCCTCAGGCCGACTCCGCCAATGCCGAGATGTCCGTAGCGGAGACGAGACGTTTTTCATCTAGGGTCTCCACCGAAGCTCTGCGGAGTTTGCCTACTGGCTAGACTGGAGCCGAGATGTGTGCTGGTTACAGCGGCTGAGATGGATGCACTAGTAAGGCACAGTTCACATCTCCGCTTCGATCTTTCTTTGTATTTTCGTTTATAAATATGATACATCTGAGCTCGGTGGTCGCCATTGAAGCCGAGCGGAGACAAAATGTGAATTACTGTCTTCTATTGGTTGTTAAAAACACATCTCTTCGCTCATCTCAGCTTAGCTTTGATGGAGTCTGGCCATGCGAAGGACATTATAGATGTGATCAAACAAACTCGGATGAAGTTTGTAGGCATTGAAATGAAAGTGCCTCTGGAGAGTTTTAAGTAGATAAAGAATATAATTTTTTGAATAATCATGAAAATTCCTGATATTTTATGAATCAAACACACCAAGTTTTTTACATTGAGAGGACTTATGTTTGCATTTGTCGAAACTAGGATGTTAGTTTTTTATACCGTTAGTTATGGCCTGTGTTAATTATTATTTTATAAATTGTATATTGAACTCCACACTATTATTGTGTTATATGAACAGGTGTATTTAATAAAAATATAGTTTTAACATGACGTTTTTCATTTTCAACCATAATACTTATTATTAATTCTTAAATATATGCACAATATACAAATACATATTAAATCTATGTAACTTTACAATATATGTACAAAATCATGCATTGCGCTACAATTCACTGCCTTCTATCCGTTTTCTGTGAGACTCTACGTGTGAGGCGTCGAAAGGTATGAGCTTGGTTATTTTGGGCACTTCTAGTATAGTTAGCTCTATGATACAGTAGAGTACTTGAAGGTTGACTCTTGCGTTTTGTAATGCCTGTAACATAAGAACAGTCCTTCAATGAATCAGATATAACTACAACCAGGAAATCTTGGCGTTTGCGTAGAGGTGGGGACACTGGACTGGACACCATAGAAAAATCACTTAAGAATGCTAATAGGGTGGGGTATTGTTTCCTGACATTTCAACCGCTTTAACGTGGTAACGTGATGACTTGTACTCAAGAGTTACCAAGGTAGGTACGAAAAAACTAAGCCACACAGCAAGTGCCTAGGTTGGCTAAGGGCTATATCTTATTAGGAAACCATGGTGACACTACCGGTCGCGCCACCGTGGTGTCTTGAGCTACCAAGCGAGAGACACCAAACCAACACCAGGATTGTCAGTTTTAAGAAAAGACTTCAAAGTTTCATAAGCTATATGTAAGTAGAACTGGTGGAGGAGTAAGTGAGACGCCAAATAGAATGGTTGCACCACCAGCGGGTGATTTATTTGCCGGCAGCAAATATGGTTGCGCAAGCAAGCTGACAATGTGAGGTACCCTCAATACAATATACACAATTGTTGGTGGCGCCCCACCATGGTTTCCTAGTGGGATAAGGCCCTTAGAGTTCAAAATTCGAAAACAGACAACGTCATGCTGCATTCAGACGACTAGCTACGTTATAATCGAAGTAATCCACCAACCTTGCCTTCTTAAGTATGAGCGATTTATTTCCAAACATTCTACAAGGTAAAGGTACCATCCTCAGCGCGGCTTGGCCCAGGCCTAAAGTAGGGTACGGAGTCTATGAATACCTTAATCAATGTACGGTACATTAGAAACTGCTACTTACACAAACAGCCTTATCCTTCAACTCAGGTTTATCCGCCATCTGTTTCTTCAACTGATTCATCTCTTGCGGTGTATACCCGACCAATTTCGAAAGCACCTCACTCGTAAAGTCCACATCAATACTCCCAGTGCCATCTACAATCGTGCAGCGTAAACTCCAGCCTTCTTTACCGACAGACAACTTCGACAGAAGCTTCATAATCTGCCCTTTTACTTTGAAAACCCTCCCTAGTCTCTTGCTAGGCGGTAAGTCGTTTATTTCTTTTATGTACACGTACGGCTCTGTCGATAATGCTTTATTCTTACTAGTAGAAGGCTGGTTTTGCTTTTCGAACTGAGCTTCTAACTCCCGCAGATAATCTTCATCGTCATCACAGAAAACGTCATTTTCATCTGGATAATCATCTACTGTATTGACGGACGTGAGATCTATTGCTGACTTTGTATTTGTTGCTCCTCTAGCAGTAAGATCAATTTTGGTCAGATTGGTTTTAGTATAATCGTTTCTGGTATTTAATTTATTTACATCAGTGAGGTCAATTTTGATTTTCTTCTCGGGATTACTCAGAATGTTACTCTGTGGTCGTTTCGTAGGCATTTCTATCTGAGCTTCGATGTCTGCAAGTTGGTCCACGTCGATATAATCATCATCGTCATTATTGAAAGAGCTGGCGACTTGAAGACTGGTGACTCGGGCCACTGGTCGGTGGTCTTGCATCGGCTCTGGTATTTGTGGAGGCGGCATCTCGGTGTGGGGAGCTGGGAGCCCCGAGTTACGGAGGTGGCTTATTGTGGAGTTCAGATCTGATGCTGGAAACAGAGAGTAACGTTAGTTTTTAAATTCAGGAAAACTTAAATTTACGTTTGTAATGGTGTCTCATCCTGATTGGAAGCTTAGCTACATTATCCTAGATTCACGAAATACATAGCTCCAATTTCAACACTTACTTACATATTGAAATTAGAGGCAATTTCATTATATAGGTAGTTTGGACTAGACCGTCGATCAAGGTATCCGCGGCCCACCATAGATTCACAATAAGCACCTAGTAACCGTTCGTATCAAAAGTTAACACATTTGACATTTTGGGTTTATAGGTCAACCTATTAATTAAATGAAATGGAAACCAACCAACCAAATGAAATTAAATTTGATACTCGGTAAGGAAAGGATTTTTCGATTGTTCCTATAAAACAAACTGTGTTTTGTTTTCAGGTAGGAACCAACCTTTTTTTACTTAAAATGAAATAAATTCGACTCCAATTATCTTGTTGTAAAATTAAAATCAAATTCTAAGGTCTATGTTTTTTGCCTAGTTGTGCGGGCCAGATGTGCGAAAACCTTAAGTCGGCGGGCCGCCGCCGCCGGAGGCTTTGGTGCCTAGACTCTATAACACTACCTTGTGTGACAGTCATAGGCATTCCCAGTTTGGAAGACAGGAGTCCCGCCAGTGAGTTGGACACCGATATCTCTCCCACTTCACCACCCAGTAGCTCTATTGAAGGCTCTGTGAGTAGCAGCATCCCTCTGCGGCAATCTACGGGACCTGAATAAGAAAGAGAAGATATCCAATCAGTAAATTAGCGAAATAAGTTAGTCATTAGGTCATTACTTTTTTCTTGTGAAAAAGTGAAAGAATCAGCAAAATTACATAAAAATAAAGCAGCCGAATTGAGAACCTCGCCCTTTTTCGAAGCCGGTTATTTAACAAAACATACTGTAGTCTGTTACCTTAGAGCTGTCAAAAATATACTTCTAAGTCAACGCTATTATGCTGTTTATGACCGCATATTTTGAAATTTCCTTGGGAAGCAGATGCACTTTAATTCGAAAACGAACGAGAGATCAATTAAATGATGAATGAAAGCTTTGAAAAACCAAACATTGTTTCGAGTTACTTACTGAGCTTTACTTCGATGATACCAATGTCGCTAAAAGCTAGAGAGATGGGGGATGAATTTCGCTCAGCCTCGCTGAGGTTGGATGAAAAGTTACGTGTTTCGCTCGAGTGCAAAGATTTTTTACCTTGTGCTCTTTTGATTCCCTCGCTAACGCCCAGGATTCTAATTTTCTAAGTTTTAGAGTGCTTCGCTTGCTCGGTCATCAAAATTGAGCACGCGGTTAAAAAGCAACTTTGCACTCTTGTATAACAAATAACTATTCCAGCAATTTTCCAAGGATTTTGGGACCCCATACTTAAAATATCCAGGTTTTTCGATCAGAGTCTAGATTGTCAGAATGTCGATGCTAAATATTATAAATTCGAAAGTAACTGTCTGTTTGTCTGTTACCTTTTCACACCTAAACGGCTGAACGGATCTTGATGAAATTTGGCAGGAAGATAAATAGTATCCCGGGGACGTATATAGGATACTTGAAAAGCGCGGGCAGCAGCCAGTACTTACTAATTAAATATAATATTATAACACGGGTACTTTAAAACTAATCTTCTAATAGCATACCTTTGATCAGTACTTTGCAACCTGGTGTAATGTCACAGGTGAGATTTCTCATAGGCTTGTACTCTACAGCGGTTATCTCTTGCACTCCATCAGTTAAGAACAGCTTTATCATTCTGAAATATCAAGTTACTTGCATAAATATACCATGTGTTATTTCGTGACCTGGTCAAACCATTTTGGAATGATCTCCCTGCCGATTTTCCCCCAGGACTACAACATGTGGCTCTTCAAAAATCACAATAGGGATGACAGTAACTAATAAAAAAAACGTCAAGTGCGAGTCGGACTCGCGCAACGAGGGTTCCGTAACTAAACATTAAATTAATTATATAAATAAAAGACCTTGTTTTTACCAAATATCATGATTCTAGCTTAACGGGAATTAGGTTAGGTTATAGGTTTTGTTCCATGGCGAGAATCAAAATAATGCGTTTTTGTGATTAGATTAGACACACATACAGTACAACATTACAGTACGTACAATATTACAGTTTTCGGATTTTTTCACATAGTTTTAATGGCGGAGTCGCTAGAGGAGCTGAACCAGATGCTGGACAGCCTAGCTTCAGCATCGCAACGCATTGGTCTTGGGAGGTATTTGGATAAAACCAAAGTCACTATCAATAACCACATCATTCATCCAATAACGGTCGTCGTACATGGTCACCTTCTCGAAATCGTTCACACACACTTACCTAGGGCAGATTCTGCAGTTTGGTAAAAACTATTTCGAGAAGGACGCCAATAGGAGGATCCAGCTAAGCTGGGCAGCATTTGGGAAACTACGCCGAGTCATCTTTACCGCAATGTTTGAAAATGAAAGTTTTCAATCAGTGCGTCCTACCCGTCATGACCTACGGAGCTGAGACGTGGACACTCACAGTAGGGCTGGTCCACCAGTTCAAGGTCGCTCAGCAAGCTATGGAAAGAGCTATGCTCGGAGTTTCTCTGAAGGATATAGGGTTCGTAACGAACACATCCGACAGAGAACCAAAGTAATCGGTAAGTTATCGACATAACAAGCTGAAGTGGCAGTCGGCCGGCCATATATCGCGAAGAACCGAGAACCGTATTCTCGAGTGAATACCACGACTCGGTAAACGTAGTGTAGGACGGCCTCCGGCCAGGTGGAATGACGACCTGTTAAAGACTAAAGGCAGCCTGGTTGCGTCAAGTAGAAGAGAGGGCACTATGGCGCTCATTAGGGGGTATTTTTTATGAAGACCCTCATAAGTTACTTCTTGTTTAACATTTTCATTGCCCATGACGCACATGTAAAGATAGACTTGCGTATACCTGCGGCGCGCCCCTAAGTCGCTTGAGAGAGTATGGGTGATTTATTGTTTTGATATTTTTTTGTTTTTAATTTTTTCTGTTCTAAAAAGAATAAAACTGGAGGTAAAGTAATTCATAAATTGTAAGCCATTGGATGCATGGTATCCCAGGAGAAAATAGGATCTTTTAAAGCCCCAAAACGTGTGTCAAGCTGTGAGCAAGTAAGGTAAAGTTTTAAGAAATGCAAGAAGATGATACCTGTGACTAGAGATTTTATCTTCAAAGTTGACCGTGGCCTCCACATTTTCCATGTTTACCTTCTGCAATTTTAAATATTGCTGGTAAGCTGGTGTTCCTGTAATTGAATTAAAATTATATTAATTTATGAGTTTTAACTGAGAGGCATAAGAAGAAGCAAAACCAAGTAATCTGGTATTTTTTGGGCTGGGCACAACAATGTATAGAGAGAGTGATAAGGACATCATTGTTCTAATGCATAGGTAGATTTGGAAAGCACCTAATTGATATTGATTAAAGTAAATAAATAAATTGATTCAATACATTTTAAGGCTATAGAGTCATCTTAGGTCAATATAACTCATTGTCAATGATGGGTACAAAACTGTTAGACTCAAATGGGACTGCGCAAGGTGGCATGCATCCAGAAAAGTGGGCTTGGATCATCACACAGTGGGTACCTGCAGGACAGGTAACAATACAGAGGCAGGTCTAGCAGAGGCTGGCGAGAGGATATCGTCGCATTCCGTAGACTGGCCAGTGAACGCGATTAGAATTAGGTTGGAAAAAATAATAATCAAACCTATATCGAAGGCAGCGTTGATCTGCAGCACATATCTACCGCTGAGCACAGTTTTCGGCTGTATCTTCAAATCAGCCGGGAGTGATCCCGGGCAAATGTCCTTCAAGTCATTGAGTAGCCATTGCTCTCTGGCCAAGTTCTTGATATCTGTTTCAGTGCGGCCTTCTTCGCACAGGTATTCTACACAGCTAGAAACACACGAAACTATATTATATAACTGGCGGATGTCGGAAGATGTGGAGGCAAAAAGTTGGTACATATCTGAAGATGAAAACTTACCCAGTTAACCAATCATCATCAACAAACATGAAATGTGAAGATAGGAATTGGCGGACCGTGTTCAAAACACTGTTCGACGACATTTTTCAGCACAACTCTGCTTTATTTCGATTCATTTTTCAGTTTTCCATGTTTGTTTGTTGTAAATTTTGTTTTCCCTCCGTAGATTTTGATTTGTTTACATTATTTTTGCATTAGTCAGTGTCAACGTCATTTCGGCATAAATCCGTAGCCGTGCCTGTACATACATGGTGATCTGTGTTCTGTAGGGAAGAAACATGGACGGAAGAAATGACCAAGGGCCCCCGTGCCCTTGGGAAGAAATCACAAAACAAACGCAACCTTGACAAATCGTGGAAACCAAATCAACCCAACACTATTTCAGTAAGTGGTGCTAGGGAATCTCATTTTTCATTGGTAGTGCTAACATCCACACAGCAACTTAAAGTTAACAATAATAATAATAATGCTTAAACATACTACAATATAATAACTTTATGTGTTTAAAGTATGCTAACATCACGGTGAGATTGTGGTCAAACTCAAACAAAGGTCTATAGACTATAAAAAATAAATTAAAAAAAAAACGTTCTCCCGTGAAAATATCCATAGCCGTCAGGTATCCTCCGTCTCCTTCTCCCTCGTTTTTGATTATTTATTTCTTGATTGACAACAAAAGATACAATTTCAGGATCTTACGTGCATTTAATAGTTTCATCGTGAAATAGTATTTTAACCCGAACGCCTGGATTCGTGATTTTCACCCCGGATGTAGAAATATGAAGCGGCGAAATGCCGATACTGGGAAGTTGCGGCGCCCCATAAAGCGCACTAAAATCACCGAAGGAATGTACGGAAAGTGAGTTATTTACCGCTTAAACTACAAGCCCAGGCTACAGTGATAACCGCTTACGAAAATCTGTATTCTGTTCTGTGAAAAGAAGGTGGATAGTAATGTAAAATGGTCTGAATGTGTGGGTAGAAAGTGACATGATCTGTTTCACCACTCTCACAATAACTCTATTGTTGTGTGTGGGAAACAAACTACATTTTGCCTAACATTTTTAAATGCTGTTCAAATCTAACTTCTACCTCTCTTTTTACCTTGCAAAATGTATCAAAAAATTATTTATTTTTGAGACCCAACTGCTTTGTTTGTTTTTTTGTGTTTCATCTCTAATCTAATGAACACAATGTTACCCACGCTGCCAGGGATATCACCAGGTATACTTAGACCCATAACAGAGTGTAGTTCTTCAGTTTGACAGGAGAAAACAGAAAACTAAGTAAATTTTCATATATTTTTCTAGAATTATTTTTCAGGCGCGGATTTAGCAAAAAAGCTGGACATTGAAAATGTGGCTTATTATTTTCATACAAATTGGCAGTACAAGTTTAAAAAATCTGTTCAAATATAAATCTTTTAAAATTGGTTAGGATAAAACTTTTGCCCTAGGAGATCTCTAGATCCGCTCCTGTGTTTTTGATGTTTAGATGTTAAATACATATACACACCTAACAGTATTATCCGTAGATCGCAGATTGACTTGTAATAGGAACCACTACAACCCTACTATACAGTTATGCCCCTTCCACAAGAGGCCAAGATGTATTGAGTTATGGAATTAAATCAAATGATTTTACTACTTAAATTGAAAGGCTATTTCACCATAATTTGAGTAGCAGTAATGACCAATTAGTAAAGCTAATAACATAACAGTTTTTCTACAAGTAACTATGCTCATGTCGTAATAAACATACATCACAAGATGGGATAGCCTTTTATATTTACTACAAATACATGTAATTGTCTGTTTTAGCTCAATGTTGTACGTAAAGTTTGTTCTGTTGTGGAGCTCCATAGCCCTTGCCGACTACATGCTGGAGTTTAGGTTTGAGTTCCTCGGCCCGCTGTGGCTGATGATCAAATCAATCTATAACTGCTATCACAATAAGGGACTGGTAAGTGTTTATTTAAAAAAGCACACATTACATTACAGATGTAAGTGGGTACACTATGAACCTTATTTGTGTTGGAAGAACACCAACACAACACATTACTGTAGTCTGTAAATTAAAATTGAGTGATCTGTTTAGTCATAGGGAATTAAAGATTATTCTCCTAAAATGTATTACCATAAAGATAGAAAGCCCTTCCAACAATGACAGCAAATGTCAAAAATAACAGCACAGGTCAACTGGGAATGAGCGTTATCTTCTGTGTAGGTATATTTAATACCTCTACTTCAACACATGCCCAGTGTGGGGATTACAGCATTACCCCTAATGACAAAGAGCCAAAGTAGGCGTTATTCCAGCACTGGACTAGCAAATGGTGTTGCTGTGAATGCACTTGGCAGTGCTCTAAATCTATTTTTTTACTACTTATAGGCTTCGACTTGAATCTTATTGGACATGCAATACAAATAAGAAGAGCCATGTTCCTTTATGCCCATCCATTTTATCTATATAATGATAATAAATTAAAGAGCCTAGCTCTTGTCAGTGTCTTGTGATGCAATTTTCTCCACTTTTTTTTATCTATATAAACCTTGTATTCATTGGAACAAGATTGCAAGATTTGGGGGAGGGTTTGGCCCAGCAGTGGTATAGAATATCTCATAATTGGTACGGAATAGGCTGAGAAGAAGACAAAATGAAATAAAGAAATTTAATAGTTCAAAAAATTATATTTAATAAAGTATATTTATTTTAAATAAGTACAATACAATTATTGTGCCCTAGTTGCCCAGCTAAATTTCAAAAACTCGTGTATTTTGGCAGGTAGTGCTCTTCCTTAGTTCATTATAGCTTTGTACTCTTAATGTTATCCTACTATTTTAATAGTTAAATAAGTTAAACTAATGGATTAGGGTCCAATAAATATAAAATAAAATGTTATGTGTAATCTAAATATAATAGTAATAGTAATCAGTGCAACAGTATCAGCCTTAAAAAACCGGCCAAGTGCGAGTCGGACTCGCGCATGAAGGGTTCCGTACCGTTATCTATAAAAACGGCATAAAAATCATGTCTGTTATATGGGAGCTCAAATATTTACTGTGAAATATTTGTTTTATTTTAATTTAATTATTTATTTTTAAAGTGAATATTATATAACTAAATATTCTGTGAGTATTTCAAGCGTCTACCTGTTGCCGTTATCAATATCGAGCAAAATTATCACGTTTGTTGTATGGGAGCCCCCTTAAATATTGATTTTATTCTGTGTTTTAGTATTTATTGTTATAGCGGCAACAAAAATACATCATCTGTGAAAATTTCATGTGTCTAACTATCACGGTTCATGAGATACAGCCTGGTGATAGACAGACAGCAGAGTCTTAGTAATAGGGTCCTGTTTTACCCTTTGTGTCAACAAGATCAAAATCAATTGCAGACTGTCATAACATAACGCTCTACAAAAACTTTCTGAACACAGCAAAGTCAGCGTAGAGTGGACAGAGAGCCGGTCCTGCCCAGGCAATTTAAATGCAGACAGACTGGCAAAGGAAGGAGCGAGACAGACCCCAACAAAACATGACATCAGTCTCTCTAAACCGCCCACAGCAGAAGTCAAGAACAGACTAAAACAAAACTCGGAAAAAGAACACCAAAAACTGTGGGAGCGTCGAACAGACTGCAAACACACTAAATCAATATTCCCTTGCAAAGATAGGAAAACAACAAACACGATGCTCAAGATGAGCCGTGAGGACCTACGAACAATGGTGGGCATCATCACAGGCCACTGTGAGCTGAACCATCACCTTTTCAAGACGGGAGCCACAGACAGCAGCCTGTGCCGTGGCTGCCTCCAGGAAGAAGAGACTGTGGAACATGTTGTGGTTCACTGCACGGCCACAGAGGAAGCCAGGCGGAAAACAGGACTGAAAAGCCTAATAGGGGCAGCAAACCTGTCCACATCCACAGAAAAGCTGAAACGAAGCTGTCAATCACCAAAGGTCCTGCTCCGGTACTTCAAGGAGCTGGGCTGGTTAGGGCCTAGTTAGGCAGGGGGACAATGCACAATACACTCCCATGCGAGATGTCAGTGCAGATCCCAGTTCCCCCACTTCGAATTAGAATTAGAATTAGACCCTTTGTGTACGGAACCCTAAAAAAGAAGCCCTCAATTAAGATTATTGTTTTACTATAAAAACGACTTCCTAGTTTGACGAATTATTGTTCTTCGAAACTGATTGCAGATGAATCTAGGAAAACAAAAATCGTTATTTCAGCCCATTTTATTTCAAAGTAATGTTTTTCATTTCAGGCATTTACAGTATTCTTCACGTGTGTAGCACTGACCTCAGACATGGTCTGTTACTTCATCATACCCATGCAAGTGCTGACATTCCTTGCGGGGGTGTATGTATGGGTCAATTCTATATGGACTACATGTAAGTAGAGTAGAATAGAATACATTTAATTTGCAACTAATACAAAAAGCCATAGATGAATCACGAGCAAGTGAAAGATTCTAACGACTGAATCACGACCGTAGCGAATGATTCAAGCATGGCGATTAAAACGATATAAATCCTACGGGTGGGTACGCCTACAGTGGAATAAGGGGTCCAAAAGTTTCGTGTTGACTTTGATTTAACACTTTTGTTTCTGATAATCCCAAATAAATATTTTTTACATTATAAACCATGTTGGATTGTATCATTAGTAATACATGGACATGTATTATTCCTGGGAGACATACTTTAGGAGCAATAGATGGCGTAGCCGGATACGTACACTGAATGCTAAATTCCGTCTTGTTGCTTATTGCTAGCGTCTTCTTTCCCCGTACTGACTGCATGAACGCTCGCTGTGCAATACGTTACATTACGCACCGTAACACCGGTCTGTACCATGCTTAAGGCCTCGCCTACGGAGGCCCACTCTTAATTCAAACATATGGCGTTATAGAGTGCGAGAGAGAGGAGAGATGCCACGCCACACGCGACGCGCGATACCCCTCGTCTCCGAAGAAGAGGCCTTAAGTTTCAACTTTGACAATTTTGACGTGCGTTTCTCCATCTGTAGTTTCTCTCTATATAAGGTACAATACCAAATCGTGTCTGGTGACGATTTTGCGACGATAGCATTGTCATAGTAATGCAATTGGTTAGCAGAATAAGGCCTCTGATCCATGTCAATACTAATCAGAAGCGGCCCCAAGAAGCTGGTTGTGTTACCCCATCAATAGAAACTCTGGATGACTGTGCATTCCAAACCTGACAATGTTGACAAGAAATATTCCGAATGTTTGCCAATAGCCAAACTCGTAAAAAACTTTTAATTACCTACTTAATGAATAGCGGTGATTGGTTCCTGAAATAACTAGTGTGGTTAGGCTTCCATACAAAATAGATTATTTACGGTAATTTGTCTTTGTTGACTTACTTGCATACAATCTGCCCCTTGTTGAAGGAAAATGGACTACTGAGTCACCTTCCAATTTGAGCTTTAGTATCATCAGTGTAAAGACGTAAATTCATGGCACTGTGCCAATTTTAGGATTTATGTGGTAATTTAAAAAGTTAGGCCATACTGTGCCACAGAAAGTTCTTTTACTAATATATTAACGTGATAATGTCCTAGTCTAGATTTCTACACTAATATTATAAAGAGGATAGATTTGTATTTTTGTATGTACTTAAAAACTAATGGACCGATTTCAAATATAATATTTTTCCTTTAGAAGTTTGAGTGTTTTGAAGTTAGAAACTACATTATCAATCACTGAGTAACATAGGCTACACGCGAGAATGCCCCCACTTCTGACTGCGTGTAATCGCCGAGCATCGGCGCTTGTGAAGAGCCCCCTTAAATAAGGCATAGCTGACCGCACTTTGGCTCATCGCTAGAGCAACTGATAGATTTTTGCGCAACATGACTGTCGGTCGCTTAGAGTAAGTCACATTGAGGATGTTGAACCCTAGTTTAATGTGCAAGAAACTTGGTGTTCGTCTCCCCTTAAAACCTTCTTTCCTTCCATTCTTGTTGTTTTTTTCCTGCTTTAACCTTGTTCGTTTGTCAACAGTTGAAAGTAAAGGCATGTGCACACAAACGCTGTGTATGTGGCTAGTAGTGGTGTACGTGGAGGCGTTCCGGACAGGCTTCCTCACGTCGGTGATGAGAGGCGCGTTGCCGGAGGAGCCCGACGAGTGGGGGGCTAAGCCCTGGGCCGCTGGAGCCCTGGGATTCCCTATTATCTCTTTAGGTAACATAATTTAAACCTCTTAATAACGCTATGACCATTCTAAGTTAAGACTCATTAGGTTTTACGTCATCTTGTAACAGGCTAGTTAACAAAATGTATTCTTCATAAATTGTGATATTCTTCCATCTTTGTGACCCATGTTTATAAATAAAGAATTTGGAAGTAAATTTCCAAATTTTCCTACTCACCTACTAATTATAAGAATTTAACTCGTAACATGGATTTCAAAACAAGAGTTTCTTCCATTATTTACATTTTTGATTAGGTCCCCCGCATTAGGGATTCTTCTCTCCATATCCTTGTTAAAACGTTGGCCCGGTACCTTGCCCTGTAAGTTAGTGTGGGACAAATCTTGGAACTGAATTTTAGACCCGTTATCCTCATCATCATCATCATCAGCCTATATCAGTCCACTGCTGGACATAGGCCTCCCCCAATGAGCGCCATAGCGCCCTGTCTTCAGCTTGCCGCATCCAATTGAGCTGAAATGTGGCATACTTAGGCCCGTATTACGAGAGTTTGCTCAGTCATAGATCTGTGCTTGAGTGACGTTTATGCCATAGGAAAACGCATAGGTCGACGACTGAGCAACTTTTATAATACGGGTCTTAATGTAAGTACCAACGAGCAAGTCTAATGATGAAGACAGATGGTGGTTATTGGAACTCCTATACGAAACGACAACGACGACATCGAATTTTGTTTTTTTTTTTAATATTCATTTTTCATTATTCTATTTATTCATCTATTGTCAAAGAAAATTACAATCAAATAAAAGAATTAAATTAAAACTAGTATTTACAATTGAAACAATTAAGCTAACTGCAGACTTTTGCAAACAATCTACAAGTAGCTCAACTGATCCATATCAATACCAGTCTATTGTACACTGTTGATATTACTACCTGTGACTAGATGAAATAGTTAACCCAAAAAAACCTTCATACAAACAACTTCCATTTGAATTTCTCCATATTTACAAACATATCAATGTGTCTTACAGGAGTAAACGCGAAGCAGAAGCTTGACGATAAACTACGTTTGCGAACACAGCGGCAGGTCCGCGCGCAAAACGAGTTTTATTTCAAGTTGATGCGGGAGGCGATACCAGAGGTAAGGAATTTAGAAATAGAATTGTTTATTTTCTAATTTATGCGTAGTTATATACAATATTAGAAATAGAGAGAAGAAAGAGCAAAACGTCCCTATCTCAGCATAAAGTGCGGTATTATTAACAACCAACGCTGGTCTTCTGACAAGGCCATTTGGTGACGTCATGAAATAACATCACTACTTGTTTTATGTATATTATTGTTCGTAACTCGTTCGGGACTTGAACCCGTGACCTTTCCTGAGTACGGGAATGCGCTAACCAACTGCGCCGCAAAAGTTGCGGTCACGCGGTGCGGAGGATATTATTTGATTTCTTAAAGTCTCTTTCTTAACCCCGAAGACGAGGGCTTACGCACTATTATAGCAAAAACCTTCAACTATCCAGATCCTTAGTATCACATAACTTACTATAGCAGACAAAATGATATTATATCAGTAGAATCATAGATAATGTGGGTTAAACCCGTTTCAATCTTGTTCAAATTCAATATTTTCCCTTACTTTACTAGTTTGTTTTCTTATCAAAAAACTGTGTATCCCTACAGGGTGGTGTTACAACGTCTACGTACGCAAGCGACCTATTAGAAGAGCTTGATAACACGACACAAGCGGAGTCAAATAAGAATGGCACCGTCAAAATAAAACGACCGCCCAAATCAGAAACTAACGGGCATTGTGTCAAGGATAAAGATTATCTATCTTTAAAAGCTAAGGTAATCATTAAAACTATCTGTGCATCATTTTCGTAGAATTTTCAGGTTTTTCCAAGGCTTTCGAATGGGTCTTTCATAAAAATCGCACCGTTATACAGGGTTATTGGTAAATTAGTAACAATACGTGAACTGCAGGTCCTGCCCATCATCACAAACACTTTCGTGAAGGCGACAAGTCTAAATTCTAAAAAAAATATAAGTCACCTCTGATACTAAATGAAAAAAACCTTTGTCTGGAACCCAACGAGTTACTTAAAACCGATCTTTCACTGTCATATCTTAATTCAGGGCAGAGCTGTTTTTGAGTTGAGTTTCAAATAAAACCTCTCTAACGAACGATTATTGAATTGCGGGGGGTACCCATTACCAATACCAAAATTAAGAATTAAGACCTGGCGTCTTCACAAACGTGTTGGTGATGATGGGCTGAACCTACAGTTCACGTATTGTCACTAATTTACCAATAACCCTGTAAGTATATGTAGCTTTCATTTATAGTGTTTGGAACTCTATGATTATATCTGATGCCATTTATGAAATGCATATTCATACCCCTAGAATATAACTAGGGCGTGCCACAAGGATCATCATGGGCTCCCTTTTTGTTCCCGGTATTCAAATAGTACCTACATGAATATGCTTCTGTCTAATTCCATCTCCTTATTCACAGTTAGAACATTTAGAACAGTACGTAGATAAGAAAACCCGCGCTCGCGACTCGTCGACGCAAAGTACGCAAAGTCAGAAGAGTACACAAAGTCAGAAATGCTCACAAAGTAACCACAGTGTGCACTCGACGCCGAGCAGCTCGCACGCGCCTCACACCAACGGTGTGGCGAAGGGGCCGGGCTGTGATGACGATAAGAGTAATCATTGTAAAGGTGAGAATTATCTACTAACAGGTGCGAATATAATTCTCCAACTTGGCCCAGACATGACATGAATATGCGATTATCTTATTCATACACAAACCACTTCTATCTTCTCTATAGTCTTGTGTCTTGACATAAGTCAGAGTGAGAAAGACACTGCTTTGCAACTGTTTTAAATTATCTGAATACGGGTGGACTCGACCAAATACTATGTTATACGAAAGTAACTAGTGTTATTTTACTCTTTGGACTTACTCGCAGATAGCGTCTTTTGCGTTGTTCTATCGCAAGCGTCGAGTAGCTATTACTAAGAATTGTTACTCTAAGTTAAACTAATGACTGGTGAACGAATATGTCAACCATCTATAAGCAAAACACAACTGTTTCATCAAGGGTTCTAGGGGTCAATGTCGAATAATTACTAATTTGAGATTTGGCTAAATGCAAAGCTTAAAAACTCTGGAGTACGTAATGTGCTATTTTAATCTCAGGATAAGATTTATACTACTTTGGTCGAATCCACCCTTAGGGGGTTACAGCGTAGCTTAGAAATGATGTTATCTCCAGTGTTTATTGAATTTTTATTTTTTTGTGATGATTTCCAAATTATTTGCAATAGACTTAATTCTCAAATTATTTCAGGTGCAAAGCCTACAAAATATGATAAGAAAGAGGCTGCTGCGCCAAAAGAGGATAAGAGAAAGAAGAAACATAAAGAATTAGATAAGGAAATTGTTGATAGTCATAAGAGTACAGAAAACAGTGAGTAAAATAAATATAAACCTTATTCTGCAAATGTATACAAGGTGCCACGTAACATGTGTAATGTAATAAGCCGAAAAAAAAAATAATGCTGGACGATTCACACAGCATTATCTAACTTCAAGCTAAGCAGAGCTTGTTGTATGAGAGCTAGATAACTGATATACATAATACAATACATTAAATAGATAAATATTTTTTGCTATACATAGAAAACGTCAGTTAACTCGGTCCTGTGCGAACCTCATCCACATTCTTCCGGCCTTTTTTTCATATAAACAGTGTAAAAGAGGAGGCCTATACTCAGCAGTGGGTGTCAACGGGCTGATGATGATGATGATGATAGAAAACGACCAAACGCCCGAAACAAATATCTGCAGATCATACAAATAGTTTTCCCAAGGCGGGGATCGAACCCGCAACCTCCTCCGTCGCCGGCGGACCTTCGCCCACCGCTCCTCAGCGGTCAATAGGAAATAAGAAGATACTGAATACAACTATGAAACTACTTGTAGAAAAAATTATGAACAATGGTTGACCTCTCGGGTTTCACAATCACCCCTAAGTATATTTGTAACATAACATGTGTACCTACTAAGCCGAATTGTTTAGTATACATGTTACGTGGCACCCTGTGTATCTAATAATATGCATCCACTCGTTATTGATTTATGATTTTACTGTGTACTTTCAGCAAAAGAACTTATAGATAAGGAAGTAGAAAGTACAAAAGAAAGTGTTAAAGTAAAAGAGTGCAATAATGTACACAAAGCAGAAGATAAAATACGAGACGAGGAAAGAAAACGAGAGAAAGAAGAAGAAAAGAAACGTGAAGAAGAGAAAAGAAAGGAAAAGGAAGAAGAACGGAGAAGAGAAAGGGAAGAGGAAAAGAAAAGGGAAAAAGAGAGAGAAAGAGAACTGAAAGAACGTGAGAAAGAGAGAGAGAAGGAGAAAGAACGGGAACGAGAATTGGTGAGTTTTTGTAACTATAAACCTTTTATTTCGCTTGACTGTGAAGTTTCTATTTGATAGAGTCTAAAACACACCGGGAAGGAATGCGTTCTACGGTACTATCAACCTTAAAGGCATAAGTGTGTTGTATGGCCTAATTTACCTGGCTGTAATTATACTGGCAATTGGAACACAGGAATGCTGTTTGGCGACAGAAAATACTCTTCTATTCGTAATTTTGCGAAATCCAAGACCCGGGACACATGCGTCCGTGGTCTAGGTGGACTTGAGACCCGTCTCGCGCTCTCTTGGCGTCGTTTCTCTCCTCTCGGTCGTTGATTCTCACTGTGGCCGAGTTTGATATACTTACCAAAATCTTGCTGCGCTAAGATTTGTCCCACCATCTGCTTGACGTGAATTTTGTTTCGTTTTCTAGCTGTCAGCACGCGAGTGCGCTGCAGAGCTGTCCCGAGTCAAAGCTGAGCTTGAGGCGGCGCAGAGAAGTGAAGCCGCGTGCTCGCGCCAGCTTGCCGCCTGTCTTGCCAGCGACCAGCAGCAGCGCGCAATGCAGGCTGATCTCAACGCACAGTTACAGCACAAGTATGCACTCAGAAATAACGGCGAGCGTAGCGAGCCCTAAAATGAAGGTACAGAAAGCTGGTAAGCTTTGATGTACCGGTTAGCGCGGCACGATTTGTGTTGAGGAAATTGTGGGGCCTCGCGAGCCGCACCAAGGCGTTGCTGACCGCTAGTGAAATGTATTGGTTTCTGTGTCTGAAGTAGACAAATAAATCTCTTATCTTATCTATCTGTCAATCTTTCAGAATGTCGACGTGGCGCAGTAATGAGCGCGCCGCGTTAGAACGGAAGCTGGGAGAGGAGAGGCGGCTGCGGATAGCGGCGGACCAACAACTGCTCAAGGCGAGACGGACCTCGCAGTAAGTGGACTTGGCTATTGCTTACGCCTGTGGCGAAACGGAAGTTGCACTTTGTCGCCACCAAACTCTATTTTCGCATCTCTGCCTAAACTACACAAAATAAAACTATTGTGTATAGGTGGTTGTAGGAATCGCGGCTAGCTCTTCCCGGGATGCTAATATAAAAGTCGAGTATAGAAACAATAGCTATATTGTATAAAACTACGACTAATAATGATGTTAATGAGTGCGGTTGAAATGGTTGCTGCTGATGCACTAACCTCCGTAGGCGCTCAGGGTTTCGTGGCTTAGTTGGTTAGAGCACACGCGTACTGAGGGTGGGGCGCGGGTTCGAGTCCCGCCGAAATTGATTTTTTTTGGAAGGTACGTTGCTCCGGCTATTGGTGCGGGTAAGCACTATAACAAAAAAAAAGTACCTTCCTTTCTCTGCACAAAGATAGTAGAGAGGCCTCGATTCTGACCTTGACTTTGGCCTCAACTAACTTACGGTAACATAACTAACTTTGTTCACAATCTCTCCGCTGAGTTTCAGTGCAATGTTATAAAATTGTTACATTCCAAACTTACCTTACTTGTTTGTTCCACCAGAAGCGAGTGTGAGAGTGAATACTGCAAGTCGCGCCGCGCCGCCGTTTCGGCCGAGCTGGCGACGCTAAGGAAGGACCTGCAACGCACGCGGGACATACTGACGCACGCACAGAGAGACCTCACGCAGGCCAACGAGAAGGTACCTTGAACTAAATCTAACTTTAGTCTTTGAACAGGTTTGGATAATTTCAATGTTTGTCTAAATACAAATTCAACGAAGGAAATTCTTACTTTTTTTGCCCCTTATTAGCTGCATTCCGAATATGTACAAAAAAGAAGCTATGAAAGACATCAATTAACATACCTATACTTGTTAATTAAGAACTTATAATTTTTTCCCACAGGTGTCAGCCCTAGAAACAGAAAAGGCGCACGCCGTTAACGCAACCAATAGCAACAACGGCGGTATTCGCGCGTTAGAAGCGCGTGCGGCGCATCTAGAGCGTGTGCTGTCTTCAGAGACGCGGCTGAAGTTAGACCTGTTGGCGGCGCTGGGAGACGCTAACAGGAAGATGAGGATACATGAAAGTACGTAGATAGCTGGTGTACCTACCTACCTAGGTATTTACGTTGGAGGCGCGAGCGACGCATTTAGAGCGCGTGCGGTCTTCCGAAGCGCGGCTAGACCTTTTCGCAACTTTTGGAGGTGCTTAGATACAGGAGAAACATACAAATCTATAAAGAGTAGGGTTTATACATGTACGGTCATTTTTGTCATTTGCTATTATGTCGCTTTAATTAATTAACATAAACATAAGACATTAAACTTACAAATTTAAAATAAATGAGAACATTAAGTTCAACTCATAGATATCTATAACGGCAACAGAGAGCTCGAACAAGACGCTTGAAATATTCACAGAATATTTAGCTATACATTCACTTTAAAAATGAATAATTAGATTAAAATAAAACAAATATTAAGGGGGGGCTCCCGTACAGCAGACATGTTTTTCTGCTGTTTTTATATAATTATACGATAATGGCATGGAACCCGTGCGCGAGTCTGACTCGCTTTTTTTACATTTGATGTCATTTTGACATTTGCTGAATTTCATAGCCTGACATTTTTGCAATTATAATATTTTTAGTTCACAGAACTACAGCACAGTACCACTGGGAATAAGCGACATTATTGACTATACAAATGTTTGTTTGATTATAAATATTAAGAAAGTCGTATTTTTTGATCAATACAATAAAACTTTATTCTCTTTCCCCGCTTTAAACACTGCCGAGGCCTATGCGCCTTAATCTGTGCTATCCACTCCGTTTAAAAAGATACCAGGGTAGATGATACTTGATCTGTGCCATCCACCCTGTTAAACGACGGGGTCTGCACTACCGGGATTAAACACTTTTTTAACTTTATTCACAAACACACTCGCATTCCATCTCGTAAAATTATGGTCAAACGAAAGTTCATATACTTCATAAAAATATTTTTATAAAAAAAAACTAATTGGCCTTTCAGTTAATAGGGGCTGCCAACACAAAAGCTTAACAAACTAACACCCCCGTTTCCTTTCAGGCGTGATCCACCGCCAAGAAAAAGAACTAGAAGAGCTAAAAGCGCAGATGCTAGCCGTAATGCCGCCTGACCTCGCGTCTCCTACGCCGGGAGTGACCGGCCGCCTGTCCGCCTCGCCGCTCGACCCCAACGCCTCCGTCTACACGCCTAAACAACTCTGTTCCGATGCGTAAGAAGCTAAGCTTTAGGCTGTCTGCCCATCGATGCGGAGCGAGGCAGCGGAGTGGAGATTGTAAGCAATAGGGATGATGACAGAAACTAAACATCACTAAAATTATGTATTCACCTTATTATACATGAGCCATGGATTACAAAACACGTATTATATTTTTATTTTGATCAAGATAAATTATTCTAATGATAAAATATAACAACAAAATACAGCAGTTCGTCATGACACGTTGAACACCAATCATAGCATTACAAGACTGTGACGTCATGCCTTCACAATATGTCACAGGTACAGAATAACTATGGTTAAGGTCTAACTTTCTTTTCTTGATAATATTATTTCTGTATCATCTGATGTTCGTGCATCGGCGACGTCATAGACAGACAACACTAGTATCCTAGCGTTTTAGAACGAAATGGAAATGGCATTTTAAAAACCTCTTTTTTTCGTTATTTTTTTAATGTTTTGTTTTCAATAGATGTCTTAAAACATCACGGAGTAGTTTCTCAGTCATCATGCCTACTGCTTTAGTCCACAAAAGCAGAGTGAAGATTTTATGCAATTCCTTTGGTAAATATTTGCATTAATCTCCGCTCCGTTGGCTCGCTCCGCATCGGTCGACAGGCATCTTAAGCTTAAGGTGGAAACACACATAATGCGTCAGGTTGTATCGCATCTCTTTCAATAATTTGAATTGACACTTGTTATTATGGTGCTTAAGCCTCGCACTGGGGCAAATTTCTAGGAAATTTTGATAATGTCGGGAAAAAAATCGATTTCGATCCCGTGCTGGTGCAATCGGTTGCGGGTTCAATACCTGTCGAAGTCGTCTTTTTTTGGGATAATATTAAAATTTCTGACATCATTTTGTTTCCTTCCAGACTAACTATATGTATGAATCCGATATGCTTCTGAAGCGACACAACACGACATAGTGTGGTTCTACCTTTATTCTACAAAAAGCAACTCTTGTAGTGAATTTATCAGTCTTGATAGAAACTTGTGTGAGCTAATGAATATTCTTATTATCAATGTAGCTCGATGTCCCGAAAAAAACTAGCTAAGTCAGAGTAACGCATGCGTTATGCATGGCAGTTGCTAACCTATCTAAACAAAATATCTTTATTTCTGTAAATAAAAGAATGTACACTTAGAAAAAGTCAAATTCTTAATATAAAACATTGACACGGAAATAAACCGATATTTTTGATTTTTGTCTAACTGAGCAATACTAAAACATTTTTTTTAATGTTGTATTATCGGTATTTTTAACTACCTACCTATATTTTAGAAAATTACTATAAAGGGCCATAAGAAAGCATACTCAGTCAATCTATGTTTGAGTAACGCTTTTGTATGGCATAAGCCTTACTCAAGCATAGATCTACGACTAAGCAAGCCTTCACATTAGACGGACATCAAATTCGATGTAACCATGTTGAGATGTAAGTGAAATTAAAGACAAGTATTCTATCAGGGCTGAATACCATCGAGCTTTCCTTCTTACCAATAAACGTTTTAAAGTTCAGGATGTACCACGTTTGTAAGTAACGCAGGTGGATGGCCTAGCACTGGTCTTTGTATGGGCGTTTGTTTTTGATCTCAATTTGTTTATTCTTTTTTGTTTTCTTTAAGCCGACCTTCAGTTGTTAATTTATTGTGTTAATTTAAAATTAAAATGTATTTTTAAGTTTACGGAAATAGATCTTTAGGAGCATTAGCATCACAATGTAATTTTTTCTGCATTTAAAATGTTGATTCGGAACGAAATTGACTGAAAATTAGAGATTCCCGATAAATATTTCAGTATTTTATCGACTTTTTTTTGTAATGAATTACGTAAAATGTCCATGCAAACATCGGTAGTAACACCGCAACAAGCCGAGAAATATAAATGTAATTAGTTTTGTAACAGTGTACGTCGTAAAAAGAGTGTTTATTTTTTCATAAATCGAAATATTTTGGATTTTTGCTGTTGTTATGTACCCAATTATCGTAAAAACACTTGACCTGCGATAGATTCAGAAGGCCCACTGAGTGCTGATGTCAAAATCCGCCCTAAACACCAATTGCGCTACAATTAAAGACCGTTAAAACTTGTCATCTCAACAACACGTGCGAAAGAGACATATTAAGAAGGATAATGACGTCCGTCTCAGTGCAAATTCTGGGTTTAACGTAGACACCTAATTCTATGGTAAAACTGTTGTACCGAACCAGAACCTTTCGCAGACGTGGAATAAGAGTCATAATGAGAATAAGTGCAAATCACCATCTTCAATATCAGCAACCAAAAATTAAGCTGACAAAAGTAAACCATATTTTCGACGAGGCACGTGTCGACCTCGTTGCTTAGTTTGTTAGACAGGTGTTCTAACCAAACAAGCAACGAGGGCGACACGTGCCACCTGGTGAGGCGCGGGTTCGATTCCTGCCGAAGTCGAAATTTTTTGGGACATTTTAAAATTTTCTTAGAAGATTACCCCAGTGCGAGTTACGCACTATAAAGCAAAAAGCTAATAGTAGGTAACTTAACTAAACGTAACTGCATATATTTTGGTGATTAGTGCTTCCTTATCTATGTGGTGGAAAAGGCCCATTAACAGTGTAGGGTCTAGCGAATAACAAACTTTTGAATTCTTGTTATTTGAGTGAAATTATACAGTACCTACTTGTACCTAAAGAGTATTGACATGACATGGAAAAATCTCGCTCAACTAGGAATTGATACGCAGCTTCTACTTCCATCAACTTGAGGAAACAATTTCATATAATAACAAAGTGTTGTGTGAATATCATTATAACCTACCTACTTACATAATGAGTGGTGAGAGTAAGAGTAATGATTTTTTGTAAACTTAAACATATAATAATTTATTGGACACAATTATAGTGTTTCAGTATAATATTAAATCCTGAACCTAAACTAGACTAGGCTGTATTTCAGGATCTAAGGCTACTCTTTTTAAAGTTTTACACATGTGCCTCTAGTAGAAACTAATTCGAAATTAAATTAAAATATTCGTCCACACTATAAAAACAATACCTATATTAGGTAACCATTTATTGCGTTTATTTTCAAAACGAAACGAATTTCTGTCAAAAAGTTTACCTATAGAATGGTGATTTGTAATATACTTAAATCCTATCTATGCCTAGATAAAACTTCGTTTGTTTTGAAATAGTGCGGGTTTTACATAACGCATTTGATTTTCCTTGTTCGGATTACTTTGGGCCGAAGCCAGTGGAACGACTAAAACTTAATGATGTTATCAACAAAACAGACTTGTGTCAAACCAGTACAGTTGTAACAAACAGACACAGACGAAGAAGTTGAATAGACTGCTAACAATTGCTTAAGTTGAGCTAGGTTTTTAAGTAAGGGATATTAAGCCCACAACATACGGAGCTATAATATATATTAATATTGGAAGCCACATATTACGGTATAGCAAGCTGCCACAGACGGTGGCTATGCCTATATATTTTTCATTAGCTCTGCGGCCGTCATGTCTGACTATACCAAAATATATTGTGCTGTAACTGTCGACATATTTTGCTGACGTAATAAAAATGTGTTATAGCTGCGTTTGTGGTCACTCGTCGATTGTTGACTGACATTTCCATAGACTGTCCAAATGTAAACATATAAGATAGCTACATTTGACGCCAAAAATGTGCAAGAGATTTGCTATTGACCAATAGGATATTTATGAGAACCTATCAGAACCGACATCTTGAAAATGAAGTCAGTCACAGCACAGAAAGGTGAAATAAATTATTAAATCGTATTTTTCGAACGAACCAAGGGCTCTTTTTCTGTGATTCGGATTTCTGCCCGCATGAACAGATCCTGTTCGGCATGCGGGCTACACG
Source organism: Eupithecia exiguata (assembly GCA_947086465.1). Lineage (NCBI taxonomy): Eukaryota > Metazoa > Arthropoda > Insecta > Lepidoptera > Geometridae > Eupithecia > Eupithecia exiguata. Next base: position 1,259,960 of record OX352245.1, on the reverse strand, counting down.
TGGATTGGCTGGAGAGCAATTATTTTATTTTTATTGAATACACAAAATCCACAGCCCAAATAAAAGTAAATTAATTTAAAAAAGTAATTATAGGTTCCGTTGTTGCTTGCATTAGATCTTATTTAGCCACCTTGCACATCAAAGGAAGCCTCTAGTAGGAAGTATGAAGCGGACAGTCTTAGAAATGTTGCAGCAGTGTGTTCTTTTGAATTTATGTGATAAATTGTACAAACATTAAGATCTGAATAGAGTCTTCTTCCATGTAATGTAGTCTTATTGGCGTTATAGTCCAAATTTAACGTTGTCGTGTTTCGGCGGTCTTTCTTGTTGAAACTTTTACTTAAATTTAAAGATGGCGGATGATGACATGTTAATCTTGACAAGAATATTAACTGAACTAAAATTTGTATTGTCAGTTGTGATTAATGTAACTTTTATTACAAACGATTTACATTTTGTAGTTAGCATCAGTTAGATTCACTGCCAGAACATAATGTTATATAGAATCTGTGTATCCAAAATCAGTTCAAAACCTATTTCCATAAATGTTTAGTAGGTATATAGGTACTTCCTAATGTCACCAAACCAGCAATAAACATGAGGTAGATATATCTGGCACTGAGTCTAGATTAAATCCTGGTGCTAGCTGTTAGAATTTTGTTGGAAGGGTAGCTTGCTGACTGCAGGTAGCCCTTCAGTAGCATTTTAACAAACTTTAAAAGCATTAAAATTCAAATATGCTCACGCAAAAGTAAAGGAAAGATTGAATATTGGATATAGCCGTTGATAGACCTCTAATTTATGTTGTAATTTTATCTTTCCAGTAATTTGCTTCCAAACATAATTTTCTGATTGAATTTACACAATTTTTTCCATATAACAAGAGATTGTGAATAAGTATTGGCAAAATTGATTGGATGCGAGTTAAAAGCTGAACTTGAGTGGGATAACTGTAAAACTTATCTATGTGAAATTAAAACAAGTTATTAAGTCAAGTGCCAAGGGATCTGACTGAACTTTCTTTTAAAACCTTTTTGTCTTGTGCTCCTAGAGTAAAAATGAGTTGGATCAACATTTAAACTTTGAATTGCATTGTTTTCGCGCCATCCATCGGAATGGCTAGTATCAAAACAAGTGGTTATAGAAAGATCCAGAGAAAGCTGGAGTGTACACCTTAACACCTAAAAACAGTGATTCCTGTATTTTTTTGAGATTGTGACGTTATACCTACATACTCTAGTCTTAAACAAGGTTAAAAGTTAGTGGCATTCAAAAAACAATTCCTTCCAAACTGTTGCAAATATATTTTTGTAATACTTAATATTTGTTATTATTATTAACAGATACCTATTGTAAATGCCACTGACCTGAACCTTCTATGTTGTATTGTGTCTTTTTATTTGTTAGTCATAGTTTTTTACTAGTACCTCTGAGGTTTTGCCATGTCTTTTTGTGTACAAATACTTATAAAAAACTTTCAATTTCGCTCAGAAAATTGACAAGAGGTAGAGAACAGAAAATCGCAAAATAAACATGACAAAAGAAAACATGGTTCTGAAAAGTACTTAATTTAGTTTAAGAAACCAATGTGATTAGTTCTAAATGAAGTCTGTTTGCAGATGTAACCATAATATATTTTTTCACAAAAATGGAAAATAATGGCAAAATATATAAGAACAAAATGGTACAATCAAAAGTGTAAGCGATAAAATTTGTTTCTATTGAGAACAGTGCTGTAACAGCAATAAAAATCAGACTTGTAATTTTGTTTTTCATTTAATTTTATACATTAAACACACATTTAATTTACCCCTTTCACTTTCTTATTAAAATCTGTCAACTTTAAGCAATAGCTAATCAATGCATAACTTTATCTTATTCTGACATATTAACAATAAAAAACTAACAATTCTAGCCTATACTTATAATTCTTTCCTATCTTATTAAATATAGATATTGTTCATAGTTGAGAGATTGAAGTAAGCTGGTATGATTTATTTACAGTACACCAGAAATTGTAATAATTAAACAAAAACAACAATAATTAACTATTAATAGTTAATTTATCATGCAGATAAACCATTTTATTATTTAATCAGGAATACCTGATATTCTTGCTTCACTAACAAGGCTTTGTATTTCAAGCTGCACCCTCAAAGCTTTCTGTAGATTCATTTTTCTCAACTGTGCTGCGATGTATTTTCCGTAGATGTCAAACTCATCCTCCTTAGTGGACTCTGTGCCGGAATCAAGGCTCCCCCTGAAAGTTCTATCTGAATCATCCGTGCTGGGGTGTCGCCGTTTTATTTTTTTCTTTTTAACTTTGAAGGAGCCTACTTCTTGTTTCAAATGTGTTTCTGAGGGCTCCGGCTTTAGAACTATGAGTTTATAGTCATCATCTGTAGGGAATGGGTCGGAATTATCCATGTGGTGGTTTGAAGGAGCTGCCCATATTTCTGGGCAGTTGTCCATTGAGACTTCCTGCTGTAACAAAAAGGAAAATTATTGCCTTGTCATTAGGAACATAGAACATGCATTTATGTTGGCTACTTTCTTCTTAGCTCGTCAAGACAAATAAATATATACTTAAATGAAAATTTAGAGGAAAACTAACTATCACAAAACCCATGACAATGTGAATCAGAAATTTACTAATGAGGGAAAAAATATTACCGCTTGTCTTAACGAAACTTATAGCCCCACCATCCCACAGTTAGCCTAAGTGTATGTCATACAGGCAGGACTCACATACACAAATACGAATGCTTCGACGTGCTTAGTTTTGTAGAAATAGCTGATGTACGAATGCTACCTGATCTACTCTCCCTTATTATTTAAATTCAGTACCTAGATAACTACAACTGTTGGTAAGTAGGTACTCACAGAGCTATAGGATTGATTAAGATCCTCGTATGCATGATCGCTGTCTCCATCTCTCTTCAATTTCCTCAAGGATTTGTGGAATTCATAGAACCACTTCAGGGTTGGCTTGTACTCTATGCCAGCAGAAGACCGACTCTTTATTTTGCCTAATTCTTGAGTATATGTTGACCTCAGGTTCTTTATCTTCATTTTGACTTCCATTTCATTTACTTTTATACCTGTGCTATCGTAAAACTCTGCTATAATTTCTCTGCATGCATGAAGTCGCTTGTGTTTCATTTTATAATCTGGATGTTCGTAATTCCACAGACATTCATGTTTCATGTATAATTTCGCAAATTTGAAAGTATCGTTTTCGTTCCACTTCATTTTATCCGCTTTTTACAGATTTCTATTGTATTATTTACCTATCCAGTCCAACAAAGTTATTTTAATTTAATTTAGTTAGACCGTAGTAGATCGATTCTAAACTAAACTCAACTCGCTGACTGACTTTCCCCGTAACTTCTAAGACTAGTGTTATGTACAAATAAATTCGCTTTGAAATGAAAAAAACGTAGATGGAGTATTTTATTAATCCTCAGCTCTAAGGAAAAAACAAGCAAGCTAAAGAGAATTGTTTTGTTACTAGCATCCACAGAGTACATTATATATTGCTAGCATCTACGATTCTACGAAGAAGAGACGGGACATCCAGTGAGAAAAATGAGTCTACTAAATGTCATTGTCTATGACTTGGATTTGGATACCACCATAGTAAAAACAAATCTTGACACACACACACACACAAACAACACAGTCTCAATCGTAGATTGAGAATTTAACTAGATCAGTGGCATGCGTGGCCGCAAAAAGGGACAGAGTAATACGAAGTGGTGTTGCCATACAATTTTGTTACCCTGACTTTAGGTTCGTAATTTCGTGTCTGGTAGGTGGTATTTTAGTATCATACATCATTCATTACATTAGGTACCTACGTATGCGGGAGTAGGTAAACTTTTAATTTAATGAGCATAGAAATAAAACAACGTTCAGGTATCAATGTTAGGTTTCGTTTAAATTTATTACCACCGCCACATAATACGAGCTAACGTGTAGGTAGACATCATTTCAAATACTAAAATAATGTAATTTTGAAAATAATATTATTGCTAGATACTCAATTCAAACACTTACCAAGCAAGAACTTACAATAAAAATTGCACTTTGGAAATCACATTTCTTTTAAGTAATTAAATCTTACACATAAGGTATTGCTAAGATAAGACAACCATTATACGAAATTCAAAAGCACTTTTAAATTATACTTCAGGTAAAATGTGCAGAGAAAACCAAATTAAACTTTTTACACCTTAAACACAATATTACCTACGTCCTAGCCTATGTATCCAAATATTTTATATTCTGTTTTATTTATTAGGTATGTAATAATGACCATTGTGTGTGATGATTATGATTACTCTCCACAAATCATAGGATCACAAATCAATCAGTCTTTATTTCTATCAAAGAGCCTTAATCAATACCCATACACTTGAGAAATAAAATTGTACATACACTAATTAAACGGTACATACCTACTTACTAATTTACACTGGTGGTTTTATTTATACTGCGTTGTATTTCTCTTACAAACTCAAAGTTTTCATGATTTTCCTCACGTACCTTTTCCGTAGTAGGTATATATCTTACATGCCTGAAATAAAATATTGAAGCATTAATATGAAAATTATAAATAGTACTATAGTAATAGTAAGTTATATTAGTAACACCAAATCCCAATACCATTTAAATATTTTCGATTTAGTATTTTGATTAGTAGGTAGACTAAAACACAAAGTAGGTATAATTTTTCTATCCAAATCTCAAACAGTCCTTCACCCATCATCGTAGCACTGATTCTTTTTATGTATTTATTTATTTTACTTACCAGTCTTGGAACAGCATAAGAGAACAGATACGTTCGCGTTTCTTTTTTGTTAACGATTTTCATGAAAATGTTTGAACAAATAAATTACTAAATATTTTTGGGTTCCCAGTTTTTGCGACCCGTGGCTTCTATCCAAAGCAAACGTAAATCATTGTTTTCGGGAAATCTGTAACAAACAAAATCATATTTTAAGAATGTATGTAGATGTAGGTATTCATGTCTCAATGCGCCACGACATTTGGGGAATTTTATTTTCGAGTGCAGGCAACCCTAAATTTTCGTAATTTTAGGTTATATTTATTAGAATTATTTTAAAACATAGTTTTTGAGTCTTGTCTGTACGGAAATCTATGAAACTATAAATTTTGAACCTTTTTTGAAGTCAAACGAGCTTGTACTTACGATTGGAATGACAAACTCGGCACTTTTCGTTCACCGTCACTTTTACATCCAAAAACACTGCACCGCACCATCGTTGCTTCAGATTTATATCGTTGAGAGACGCAGGAACGCCCGCAGAGTCACTTTCACACATTTAATTAGCAGAAAGTATCATTAGGTCGAAAACAACAAATACTATGTGATGTGCCCGGCATGTTTGTTTAGCTCTTATAAGAGCTAAACAATGAAAAAACTGGCACACTGGTAGAGACAGAGAAACTTTCATTCTATCTCATTTCTTCTCAGGCTACGAGCATATTTTTATCTCTCTCTTGAGTGACTGAAATGGGTATATACAACACCTCTAGTGCCTTATTACTCTAAGGTCTCAATGCTACCAACACAAAAAATAGGGATGTGCTGCTCATAGTTCACATTTATCATTAACGATGAATTAGGTACCTAGCCGTCATAGTTTAATTTCATGAAATATTTAATTACTACCTATGGCTTATAAAGGCTCAGTCGATTCAAAATAAAAGTCAATAACTTTATTTCTTTAAGCTTACAAATATGCTTATGCACAAACATGGTAAAAATAAAAACACCGTTTATTGTAACAAATTTTTTACAACATGCAAATCCGAAGCATAACGCTAGGTAGTATCCCCATTCTGAGCATGTGGGTCTCACAGCTCATAACATAAAAAATAGATAATTAGGTACCTACAGTTAACCCTTTCATAAGCAGGATTTTTTTCAGCGTTTTTTTTTGTGAATAGTACCTATGCTTTGATGGGTAGGTAAACATAATGACAAAAAAGTGTATAAAAATCTTCGATCAAAAATTTTCGGCTTTGCCGGCCCGCCGCGAACTACTTATTTTTGATCGAAGATAAAAATTTATTATAATAAATATACCTAGGTAGGTACATAAATAATTTTGACCTTTTTGGGGAATTGAATAACAGATAAAAACATTGCGCAACATGCAAAGAAGCAGCAAATAAAAAGTATGTAGGTATTAGGTATTATGATTTATGACTTATGACAATGTACCTATTGTACAATACACAGAGAAATAGGAAATGCACAATAATGTATGATATTTACTACATCGCTCTAGAAAAAATATTAATTAAGTAGGTACCTAGGTAGGTATAGGTATTAAATATTTCATTATCGTCATAACTTCAGGTGATGATTTTGCACAGTTGGACATAGGCCATTCACAAATATCACCTCAATAAGGGGTCTTGCGCTGCCCGGAACCTGTGGTTTTACCTGACCTACACACAATTATTTTATTTTGGCTATTATTTTGTTGGAACCATTAAAACAAAATACTAGTGAAGTTAGCTAAGTTCACAGTAGGTATACACAAGGTTTTAAAACATATCTGTCGAGCTTCAAAAGGCGATTTATTGGTTCTTAAAATTTTTGGGCATTTTTTACTGAAACGAAACTACAAAAAGTTGATGCAAAACGGCATCGCTCTACCTCTTATTGGGTTAATTTCAAAGTTCCAAAGTAAGTTTCAAAGTCAATAAAAAGCACACTCTAAAACAAAACTTCCTAAGTAGGTAGTTAGGTACCTATTAGCAAAGAGCTCCATTACAAAAGCAGACGAATGAGTTAAACATAAACATCTCATTTCCATATTTTCGTTCTCACTACAAAGTGCAGCACCTACCTACTTACTGCAAACGAATTCAAACCGAGGCGGCTTTGTTTCAAGTTGAGTGTTTTTCTTTCGAGTGTCTGTAACAACTTCTGCTCGTGTTGCATTGAACTCCAAAATTACCGTGGCTCGCTCCGCTTGCAGTTTTATATATTCATAGCTTTTTGTCTACTATGTACCTAGTCTTTAAAATTTTCTGGGCTCGTTTCGCTATAGCTATTATTTCTTGTGTCAGTGTCAACCAGGTTTCTTTTATCTTGGGGATAAACCTCACTTCTGAGGGATAAACTTATAGGGATAAAAGAAACCTGGTTGACACTGACATCCAAAACATCTCATGAACTTTCAAGGTTTTCACTACATTTAGTCCTCTTATGAAAATACAATACATACAATTCGTCCCGTAAGTTTATCATAATTATTATGTCAAAAATACTGACCTGGTATGTGTGACATACCAGGTCAGTATTTTTATCTGCTTCAAGGTACATTAAGTTCTTAGTAAATAATTGACATACAATTAAATTCCTACTTTTTTTCCTACAGGTGCCAACCTGGCAGTTTTTGTCATTTAGAAATTAAATCGCTGTAATAAAATTTTCGTAGGTACCAACAAGTATGATTTGACCTAGGGTAAACTCGCCTAATTCAGTGATAAACTTAATTCCGTGATAGTGTTTCGAAGCGAATACTGAGGTATATGAGAAGATTCTACACTTTTAAAATGAACCATATTGTTAAGTAGTAAATTTCATTTTTGTTTGCAGTCTGGAAAAAATTGTGCGAGTGAGAAAGGAACAATCGTCTGATTTGTCAACTGACGCACAGTTTGGCTCATGGCTCGGCCATTGCACTTTTGAATTCGCGTAAATTATTGATAATAAATGATACATTGCTTGGATTTTGACGAAACTGACATAATTTAGTAGGTAAAACCTTGAACTTGGTGACACAAGTACTGTTTTATCCTAAGGTGGTGGAGTTTGTGAATAAATTCTTATTTTGTGAACTCAAAAAGTTAACGATTTTTAAAGTTATGATTGAAAGCTGTATCACGGAATTAAGAAAGGTAAGTGTGATGTGGGTAGGAAACCTCGCTAAAAACAGTTGGTTTTTATGATTTATCACTATGGCACGAAAACATTGGTTTATTTAAATAATATGTGAAATTTTAAGTTTGATTAAATGTTTAAAAAAATACTTACCACGGAATTAAGTGAGTTGTTCAGTTTGTTTTTTTTTTACAGTGAAAATGGAGGAAACAGAAAAAAACAAAAAAACCGTAAATACACGGAAGCCCGTTTAAGGTCTGCTATTGACAACGTAGTGAATTCGACTTCGATTTTTTCCTTCGATAAAATTGGGTAATGTATGAAATTGGGTAAAATTAGGTACTCACCTAATTTCATACATTGTGCACTTCACGAAAACTGACACTGTATAAAAACTAGGGGCTAAAATATAATTTGATTTTGAGTTATTTCCTAATTCCGTAAAAACTTGCTTAATTCCGTTATAACGCAATTAACCAAGCATGTATCACGGATTTAAAGTGATTGTCACTTATTTACCAAAGTAACCAGTGCTCGTTAAAACTGCTATAAGTCAGGGAATACTTAACCCAAACAAGATTTTTTACCTGAATTATATGATTCAAAGACTGATTAATGTTCCTAATAAAAACATAACATGTTATTGCAAGTAACTGAGACATTTTATTTCTTAACTATGTTTTATCACGAAATTGGATGAGCTTACCCTACCTAGTCTTAAAAAAAATGACGAGTTTTTCATGTGTTAAATCTGCGGGCAATTTGTTATTAAATAGTACTAACTAATCTAGAGAGCTCTTACTTAGGTACTATTGTTAGCGTAACCCAATGGTTTTATTAACATATTTCCGCGGCTTCTATTGTATTTGTTATCTTTTTCTGATTTAGCTTTGAACATGTGTCTTTCTTACAAAGAGCAAAGCTTGTAGGTAGTAGATATGTTTATGCAAGGGACGGAGGGTCAGAATGCCATTTTCAATGAAATGCGGCCTACACCTGGCCATGGGTTGAGATATTTACCAGAAATACAGAAATACAGAAATACAGATCATTTATTTGCACACACGGGTCACAATGGTCTTGATTATAGAATAGGTAGGTACCGTACATGTATTGCCTTAGTCTAGGCATGCAAATTAGTTTTCCTGGGGTCACTATACATTTCTAAATTACTAACTTGTTAATTATATTTAAACAAAAAAATACACGAATCCTTATAAAATATTTAAATAACAAGTCAACATCTAATAATATAATTGTTACATAATACAAGCATATTTAAGCAGTCAAGAGAAAAAATAAAAAAAAAATGTCATTGATTAGTTAATTTGAATGTCCTTATCTAATAAAAATTCGTTTACATTATAATAGCATTTTGACGTTAAAAATTTATAAAGTTTGTTTTTGAACACAGCCAATGGGAGTAACTTTACGTTGTTAGGCAATTTATTGAAAATTTTTGGCGCCATGCCACAAAAACTTTTTTTTAACAATGCTGTATTAGCTATAGCTGAACACAGGCGATGCTCGTCACGTCTACTGCGAGTGTTAATTGGTTTGTCAAATAGATTATTATTTAATTTAACAAAAACCGCCATTTCATAAATGTAGAGAGCCGGTAGTGTTAATACATTTGAGGACAAAAAGTAGGGCTTGCAACTATCTGTGGTCTTCAGGCCATACATGGCTCTTATACATCGTTTTTGCGACTTAAAGATTCTTTCTCTTTCGGAGCAGTTTCCCCAAAACATAATGCCGTAGCGCAATTTAGAGGAAATACCAAAAAGCGAATGCATTTATTCTATAAAATGAATAAGTCGATGACATTAACACTTTCACTCCACACAAGAATACTCCATACCTACAACAAAATGGTAGGTGTTTAGTCTCTGATCTTGCAGGGCATTACCGCCCCTCCCAGCTCCTTCTCCAGATACTTGGCCACGGATATACAGAGTGCGTCGTTGTAAGGCGCTGCTAGCACTTGGATCCCTAGGGGAAGATCGTCGCTGTTCTTGCCTATTGGAACCTGAAATAAATAAATAATAAATAATGCTGGACAATTCACACAGCGTTATCTAGCCCCAAGCTAAGCAGAGCTTGTGTTATGGGTACTAGACAACTGATATACCTACATAGGTAATATAATACAATACATAGATAGATATTTTTTATTATACATAGAAAACGACCAGAACACCCTGAACAAATGTCTGCAGATCGTACACACATTTGTTCCGAGGCGGGAAAAGAACCCGCAACCTCCTGCGTCGCAGGCAGACCTACGCCCACCGCGCCCCATCGGTTGTCAAAAAAAATTTAAATTAAATTGACAGCTAAGCACAGGCATAATAATAGCTGCGTCAGTAGATAAACTTATTACTTAAGATGGCTTTATTGGCCGTGCGCGACTGACGTGCTTTATTATGTACCTACATTGTACATATTACTCATTATGTGAATAAGGACTTTCTATTGGTTGCGTAAAACACATGTTTTCTCCGCTTGTCTCTTCTCCGCTTTGGTAGGCATAGTCCTGCCCTGTGCCCTGGTTATTGTTCATTTTTGAAAGAAGATCTCACAATAAAACAAAGTAAAAAGGCGAAACTGCTATTAGCCGAGAGTTCTATCTTTTGCTTGTAAAAAATTATAAAATCCGAACCAAAAATCAATATAAATATCGCCGAGCGGACACCACAAAGTACTGCGCTGTATAGATTATTAGTTACTAGCTAATGCCCGCGGCTTCGCATGCGATTTTCAAGTAGCCTATGTCCGTCCCCTGAATATTGTATACCTCACTGCCAAATTTCATTATGATCCATTCAGCCGTATAGGCGGGAAAAGGTAGGCAACAGACAGACGACACTTTCTAATTTATACCTAATCTACTAGCGGCTCGCCTCAAAATATAGGTAAATGAATCAAAGTTAATTTATAGTAAAAGTGGTGCAGAACGAAGAGTATACCTAGCTTTTTTGGGTTCCGTAACCAAAGGGTAAAAACGGGACCCTATTACTAAGACTTCGCTGTCCGTCTGTCACCAGGCTGTATCTCATGAACCGTGATAGTTAGACAGTTGAAATTTTCACAGATGATGTACCTATTTCTGTTGCCGCTATAACAACAAATACTAAAAAACAGAATAAAAAAAATATTTAAGGGGCTCCCATACAACAAACGTGTTTTTTTGCCGGTTTTACTGGTACGGAACCCTTCGTGCGCGAGTCCGACTCGCACTTGGCCGATTTTATGATAGTATACCTATATTGTACGCGTAGATACCTACACTTTTTTATTTATGTGTTAAGTTCCGATAGAAGTTGAACTAATACCAAGTGTTTCCTCAGCTAAAAGACCTCTGCTGGACCTTATACCTACTCCACAGCTAGGTACTAACCTGGACCGTGGGACATCTGAGTACGTTGACGATAGCAAAGTATGCGAAGTTGAAAGGGCGAAGTAGACATGAGTGGTGGTAGGGCGCCGCGTGCGGACCGCTAGGCAGGATTAGCACTCCGTTGTCGCCTAGTTTACTCTGGAATTAGATAGAGCTATCTTAAAACAAGCTCCTAAATATCTTTCCATCAGGAGAGCACGTAATTTCTTTTTTCTTTTTTAATCATAAGTAGTAAGGCATGAAACCACTTCCATTGCAACACCCTAAATGGGTACATACTGTGAACATTTTATGAACACTCACCTAACTACTAAGACCTGACTGTATGAATGCAATAAATAAAATACTGAAATACTGAATACTGAGCCGCATGCTTTTTGACCACTTTTAGTCAGGCCGTGCGAGAACCAGTCCCCGTGAATTGTGGAGTCGACGAAGGAAGCCAATCTCCGCAAATTTGACGCTTCTTCAGCAGAAAATAGTAGTGTCGGCCAAGTTTCGTGGCTCAGCGATCAAAAGTTTGGACTTTGGGTCACTGAGCCACTGTGGAGTACCTACCTAGTTTTAATTTCAACCATTTTCTCTAAGGTCTTCATTATTTATTGATTGGGTACCTACTAGTTTCTGCCCGAGTTTCGCACGCGTAGTTTCTTTGGAAATAATTAAAGGTTATTTATATCCTATGGGAACTGATTTATGAAATTAAAGTCTGATTCCCGGTGTAGAACTGTCTCTATGCAAAATTTCAGCTTGTTCCGATCAGTAGTTTTGGCGTAAAGAGTAACATCTAAACATTCAAACTTTCACATTTATAAAATTATTACTGTGATAACCAGGCTCCAGGGTCCAAACTATGGGATACGTCGTACGCAATCTTACTTAAAACTTAGGTACTAACCTATAATATCTTTTAACTGCCACGCTCAAACTAAACACCCAAAGCCGATCAGCGAGTCCACGGCTGTCGTAAAACAAAGCCCCGATCAGGTCTTAAACGAGCTAAAACCAGTCTTGTAAATTTGTTGCACACTGACTGGGACCATAAATGATAACCGCTGTATAATATTATTTTAAGGTGATAAAGTACTTTAAACTTTAACCGCGTTTGTGCACTGACTGAGCCTAGAGTCTGCTCAGTTTGCATAGTTCAGAAAGAGATGCCCTCGATTTTGATAGAGAAAGACAGCTCTTCCTCAGACCGCTGAATGGCTAGCAGCAGCCGTACTCTTCTACGTACTAGCTTGTCCCTCTGTACAAGCTGAAATGTAGGTACGCGTTGCTTCTAGAATCTGAAATGTATTTATTCCATGCCTAGAAACATGGGCCAGAAAACCTTAATGTATTTTAGCCTTATATGAAAAGTTTAGCAAACTATTCATTTATAGCCTTCCTAAAAATTAAGGATGAAATAAACTAAATATGAAATCCGTAAGGAGTTGGTGATCCTTTTTAATATAATTGCCTAGACTAGTTTATGTGTAGGTATAGATTATCATCATGACTTACAATGAGATCGTCCCTCATCTCCTTGGTGGTCTGCTCAGCCCAGGCCGCGTCGGGCAGCGGCAACTGCAGCTCAATCAGACGAAGAACCGTGAAGAAGTAGTGCTTGCTTAGTCCAAACACCTGCAATATATGTGTACAGTTGAATGAAGTTGATGCTTCTATTAAGAAGCATCATGGAGATTCGGGTGACTATCTACGTGTAAAACTATCAATTACTGGACTAATAGATATAAGCGATTAGATGTGTACCTAATGCAATAAATAAACCTTCTTAATCAACTCGACACTAAAGTTCGCTTCCCCAACAAAGTTGTTACACAATTTCCGCGTAGTTGTCCGGTTTCTTCGACATCCAGTAGCTCCAGAGACGGTACATGTGATAAACAAGCTATTAACGACCCTGTACCAATGCCTCTCCATACCTTTTTGAACAGCTCGACGCTATAGTTCGCTTCCCCATTAAAGTTGGTAAATATTTCCGCGTAGTTGTTCGGTTCCTTCAACATCCAGTAGCTTCAGAGCCGGTACATGTGATCTACAAGCTATTAACGACCCTGTACCAATGCCTCTCCATACCTTTTTGAACAGCTCGACGCTATAGTTCGCTTCCCCATTAAAGTTGGTAAATATTTCCGCGTAGTTGTTCGGTTCCTTCAACATCCTGTAGCTTCAGAGCCGGTACATGTGATCTACAAGCTATTAACGACCCTGTATCAATGCCTCTACATACCTTTTTGAACAGCTCGACGACATAGTTCGCCTCTCCATTAAAGTTGGTAAAAATTTCCGCGTAGTTGTCCGGTTCCTTCGACATCCAGTAGCTCCAGAGACGGTACATGTGGCTGAAGCCGTGGTGCTGGTACGGCTGTGGGGCTAGCTCCGTGGAGGATGTCGCTTGAGAGAGTTTGTTGATTGCCCTGGAGAAGATCATGAATTGGGTAATTTACTCTTTAGGAGACAAAATATTTAAATATTTTATTGAAATAGCTTAAAAAGAAAGCAGTCGGAAAATGGGGGGCTTAAAACTACATCCAAACCCATTTTTATTATTAGGGATGGAAGTCAGTTTACGTATTTGAAGTCAGTTGAGAACATTTATTATGAAAATTACCATAATATAATAAAATAAAAGCAACGAATATTTACACCTAAATCTATTTTCTAAACATCTAAGCCGTCGTCACCAGAAAGCAGAGTGACCAGAATGCTGGCAGCATTGCCACGTTGAATGGCAATGCCAATTTATTGGCTGAAATAAAAGCCAGCATTCCGATCGCCTGTGAACTCTATTAAGAATGAGTTTTGAAATATTTATTTAAGGTCAGTTTATAGTTTTTTAAAATACGCCAATAAAAACATATAATTTTGAAAAAATATTATAACAACACCGATCACAAACACCTTCTAGTCAAACAGTTCCGTTTGACTAGAAGTTGTTTGTGAGAAGCAGGCGATTCATCTTTTCCGCTAAATGCACTAAAATAACTGTCAACTTATTCTCAAGAATTTTATTAATTTACCTTTTCATCGCTGTCCTTAGTTCAGGTCTCACAGAGCTGACCAGGAGGTCCGGAGCAGACTCCATGTAATAAACCTTGATGTCCTGAAAATAAAGAAGAGGTCATGTTTAATTTTAGACCGAAAATACTTGATAAACAAACTAAATCCCTTGTAACTGATTTTGTGTTAGCAATCTTTTCAATCGTTAACCCATTTAGCAAGAGGTCTGCCAACATCATCAACATCCTTTAGGTGCTGTTCTACAGTTCGACATGGACTTTCTCTAGATAAGCGCCTTATTGGCTTCATAAGGGGACAATGCCATAATCCCACGGTGGGCATGCGGGTTGGGGATTGCAGTTCGGTGGTAGATCTATTCTGCAAGAGGCGCTGCTGCCCGTCCCTCGGTGTATGTTCCTTAGTCGCCTCTTACGACACCCACGGGAAGAGTTAGGTGATGCAAATACTAATACGGCATGGCCAATCTGCCATCGGTGGCTTAATTTTTTCTTTGGGAGTTGGGAGTCCATTCGCTAAGTTTAGTTATACATAATTTAGTTTTGATTTCCTCTTTTTAGCAGGTCGGTTCTTACTGTAGGTACTTATTATCCTTATCACCTTGATATTAACTTCCTGGGCCACCTTCGCCTTCAGTTTGTCTGAGATGCAGATAGTCGTGGACAGTGGTGCCAGGTCCTCCGCATGTTTCGCGATGAAGCCGAGAGCAGCCATGGTGTTTTCGTAGTCTCGTTTACGGAAAAATACACCTAAAAGAGAGAGCACAGGGATTGATTGAAATACAGGGTGAAACAAAAATGAACGAGACCAAACTTTGTTCAGTTTCAATTGGTTGAGTTCGCGCGCAAATCTTTGTCAATTCTGTGAACATAGCCTCAAATTCGAAACTGCGTCCTTTAGTATTGGAGTCACTGCGCCCTTTTGGCCACTCGGCGTACTTCCGAGAATTATATACCGCGTACTATACTATACCGCCTACCGCATCTAAGGTGCGTCGCTCGCACCGATGATATAGCGACGAAGGTGTTTTGTGTTCTAAAGGGGATGTCGACAGTTACGTAGGCCTTTTTTATGACAATAAACATTAAAACAATCATAATTTACTACACTCAGTCATCAAGGCGTTGGCTTCCACCCTTTCATACGCTCTCCGATGGCTTTAAAACTTTTGTTTCAACCATCATTGGTACCTTTCAAGCTGTTAGTGCCAGGAGTAGGGTGGTATCCGAACAGGCCGCAGTAGAAGGCTGGCATACGCGTCGATCCACCGATGTCTGTACCTGAGTAGGAAGAATTACATGGTCACCTCTTTACATTATATGAAGTAGAATTGGTTGAATGCGGTTTATGTAAAAAACTACCGATTCCATGTTAGTTTAAGCATGTGTTTCTACCAAACCAGACTCGATTAGACAAACCACAAAGTAACTAATCTTATTGATACTTTTCCCTGAGATGAATTTGATATAATTGACGATATTGTTCTGTGAGGAAAATGTTTTCTTTTCTGGTGTGCATCCCTATAACTGACGACTTGTAAATCGACAAAAACTAGAAAATATTAAACACAAAAAGGTTTAATATTTTCTGGTATTAAGGTACTCATTACGGATGTAAGCGGGTTAACTACGAACCTTATGAATTCGTCAAACTACGATAGTTTTTATAGTAGAATGGTAGTAAGGTACCTATACTTATTGTTCGATTTTTTTTGGAAACAGTTTCATGAACGGTTTTCAAGAGAAAGCAATCATTGGTGTCCATTAGTGGCTTTGTGGAAGCGTTTTTTTTTACAATCCTTAACTTTGTACTGTGTTAGTCTGTAAATTTGTAGATCATTAGTCTCTGATTATACAGTTAATGGATTGAGAAAAATTACGTTTCATCTACCAAATAAGCTTTTACGATGGAACTGATTAAGATTTCGTGGCTTAGTTGGTTAGAGTTGGTAGAAGGTTGGGCGCGGCGGGTTCGAGTCCCGTCGAAATAGTTACACAAGCTAATAGGCGAGGCGTAGGAAGCGACGAGCGCCGCCTCTCCGCCGCTAGAGCCGCCGACAGTGCGCCCCGTGTGGTGCGGGTTCTTGGTCAGACCGTACACTGGGCTGGTGGTCTCCTGCCTGGAAAATAAAACAAAAATACTTATACTCCGTCCACACCCTTATTTTCTTTTGCTGATTATATGAAAGCAACATTTAAAGACTGTTTATTTTTAAAAACGGTGCTGATGCATATCTTTCAGCTCGATAAAATATTGAAGGTTTCGTTAGTGCCGATATTTTTCGAGTTTTCGAGACAGATGAGCATCACTTATTTTAAAAATAAAAGAACATAATATTGCAACCTTTAATTAAGGTAAAGAAAATAAGCGCGAGTAGTATAAGTTACAGACAGCACAAGAATCAGGCCATGGCGTTCGCGGATGTCGTAAGAGGTGACTAACTAACCTACTAGAGGAAGGGCAGAGCTTCTTTCTGTATGTGTATTATGTACACCTATAATAATCGGCGAAACGAAGGCACATCTCCGCTGGCTTGGCCACCTAGAAAGGGTGGGAGAGGACCGGAACATCTATAGGTATAGCGCCTATCTCGGTTGCCCCACCGGCCGTCGACCCGTGGGATGATTCGGATTCAGATTGTTCAGATTGTTTCAGATTATAGTCATACATCATACAAATAAAAAATTTACAAAATAATCTAACTTAATTTAAATGATGACTATGACTCCTGAAAATAAGATAAAATCTTATAATTTTGCTGTAGAGGGGAATAGTTAAGGTACCTCTAAGGTAAATCTAACGTTTCGTAAATCTACTTTAAGTTAGGTGATTCAACGAGAATGTCAGGTAATTATGAGGATTTGACATTAAACAGACTATAACCATTTTCTAAAATCTCTTCGATGACACAGCGAAAGATTTTTGTAATTCAATAATAAACATATTTTCATTCGTAATTATTTTCAACTCTAGAGGGAGCTTACTATAAAGTTTTTGGCTAATCATTTTAGAGACCTGTTTTAGCATGCTAACACTGTGTTGGATAGGCTCTATCATAATTTTATTTCGTGCGGCGCGTTCATTACTACCCTTTCTTATAATAAAGTCACCTAAATGAAGTCTGACATACTTTATGACATCCATTATGTAGATACCCGCGGTATCGCTGGAAAGACGTGGTGGAAGCGGACCCGCGTGAGCTACAAGCGAAGGACTGGCAAAAAACTGTGCAGAACAGGGAACCTTACCTTTCTGAATATACATTTATTATACTCATGGATGGATATCTTAACACTACATTAACTTACCACACTAACAGTTCTGGCAGGTTAGAAGACGCAATGAGGATTGCTCCTCGTTCCTTCAGCATGACCACCCCTTGGCTGTCCTCCACTCCCACCTGAGTCGAAGATGACTTATTGATCAAGCGAGCGAAATATGAGAAGAGATATTTCTATATATAACTATATAGATATATATAACTCGATTTGGTCCGATTGCTAAGATTTCTAACAGCTTCTATAATCTCTAAGGTATAAAGACCCAGTACCTATATTTTTTATGAAAATTAATAGATTCTTACCTCCTTCCGCCGCGCCCATAACCCCATCGTGAGTGGCATGCCTTTCACAGATTGACACTCTTTCGTAGTGAATGGAACGCCTGGGGACAAAGTCTAGAATCATGGACTTCGTTAAAACATTAACCTACGCCAGATGAAGGTATTCGCTGGAACAATATGGTTTCAAAAATGAGACGTCACGATCACGTGTCGATGCCGATAGTCGTCAACCGAACTCAAGGCTCAGCTTACCTAAGAACGGCTTTTGTTCCCATTGCTCCTCCGACAGTCCTGCTGCTATGAGCGCGTCCACGTCTTTAGCTTCGGCCAGCGCAGCCTCGTAGCGCTCCGCGGCTATCGCGTTGATGATGCGGTTGACCTAAACATGGATACCATTAGCAGTGAATCACCTCTTTTGGGTCAAACGATTGTGGTCCAAACATCAAAGTATTTTATTTCCTTTAGACCTTACAGGACTCTTGAACACGCCAGAAGATTCAAATTACATGAGAAAAACTAGGAAATAAATTGATCTCTTTGATTTTTTGTTCACTCAAATCATTTTTAGTTAAAGTATAGAAGCGATGAAGAAACCTTTACCTTGTTAGGTCGATAGTTTTCGAGTTTGAGCAAAACTTGTCTCAAGCATTTTTATCCTCTAATCTGATATTTTCTAGTACGTTTTTTTTACCAAGGATATGTTTGACAATTTATTTCAATTTAATTGATAAGTCGTGCAACTCACTTGGGGTTTTGTTGTAGAGGCGTATACATTGCCCATTCAATAATTTAAGTATTAATCTTGTGTAGCCTAGTTGAGGGCACACAAAAAACACGATTAACGAAAAACCAAACCCTGCATCAAATCCACTCAGATATTCAATAAAGTTTGGTCATTAAGGCAGCTTGATTTACATCACCAAACTTAGTGTAATTAAAATCAGTTTCTCGTGATACGGTCTGTTTGTCTGTTATTTCTTTTCCCTATCAATCAATGGTGCAAACATAACTAACCAGTTACGTCTGCACCATTGATGGTGCAAACACAACTAACCAGTTACGCCTGCACCATTAATGGGGCAAATTAATGGTGCAAACGTAACCGCGGGGTATTGGCCCTGAAGGCGCACTAGGCGCGATTGTTTTGCTGTTTATTTAAGTAGGGAGCAATATACCTACTCCCTTCTCCATCTTCATCAGCATTCATCCGTTCACTGCTGGACATACCTCCCCTAAACGAGGTTGTAAGTAATTTACTCTATATTCGTCTTAATAACTAGCCTAATGCAAACTAGGTCTAATTCGTGTTGCCTTGCAATATTTTGGTTTCGTCAAGTTTCTCATAAATAAAACATACCTCCTTGATCCTCTCGATCAAAGCCGTCACCAAGTCTTCAGACCTCAACTCCTTACTCCTGATCTTCTTAGCGAGGGACACCGCACTCTCCGCGAGGACAGCATGCTTCTGGTTCAGGTCTGGGACAGGAATGACCCGTTTGCGTCTATTCCAATACAGGCCGAAGAGGAAATCGATGATGTGGTCCACGATTGTTCGTATGTAGAAGAAAATAGCCGCTACTTTTTCACCCATTTTTCCTGCTACGGGAGAGAAGCCTTTTATATAAATATTAGTTAAAACAAAAGGTAGATGACTTGCAACACACTAATAACCTATATAATGCTACACACTATGCTTTAAGGAAAAGATCATTGAATTTTTAAAATAATCAGTAGATAGAAGTATCTTTTATCTTAGGATTATTAATATTATAATAATTGTGTTATCTTGCAATAATCAAACTGGTCGTTAGGAAGGCAACGCGGCTATAAACAGCATAAAAAGATCATAAGTTTAATCTAATGAGCATCCCCTTTTAACCAACTTCGAAAAAAGGAGGAGGTTCTATGTTCGGCTATATGTATATGTTTTTTTATGTATGTCCTTCGATTTCTCCGTCTCTTAAGGACCGATTTGGATAATTACTGCAGTTGTAGATATAGATGTTGATTCCAAGGTGGTTTGTATTTATCCACAAAATTTAAAAAACGGTATAAAACGAGTTGTTTTTTGAAATTGTTTTTTTTTTATAACAATCAAATGATTATTTAGGCCTATCTTATTAGTTATGCAACCATCACTAGGTAATAAAAAATGTCTTGATTTGATATCTATTGATATCAGCGACAATTGAAATTAGATTTTAAGCTGTTACGTGATTCACAATTCAGAATAAATGCGAAGGTTTGGATGTTTAGATGGATGAATGGATTGATGGATGTTTGTTACTTCTTCACGCCAAACTACTAAACGAATCGGGATAAAATTTCGCACATAAGTAGTTCGTACTATACAGTTATTCTATAGTTGTTCTAAATAACACATAGGCTGCTTTTTATCCCATATATGAGTTCCTATGGGATAGAATTAATAACCTTAAAACGTTTCCATAGGAACATGGCGAGCGAAACCGCGGGTAGAAAGTAGTATTATTAAACTACCTGGCAGGCTTTATCCATATTTGTACTGAACTCCATCTTTCTTTACATTAAATGCCGTGTAGAAACATAGGTCGATAGAGTAGGGAATTTCAAGTTTTGATTGCGTTGACTTAGAAGTTTGATTTATATTACGACTCCAAGAAGTTAACTGAGTATTTGATGTTACTTTCACTTCAATACCTTCACGCGTTCCTGAGAAAAGTGAGTTGACAGACGGAGAAAGGGACAACAAAGTGATCCTTTAAATCCCTAAATGACCAAAAAGTCCATTTTTTCCTTTTGGGGTACGGAGCCCACAAGATGAGGCAGAACCTTAGTCAACGAACACCAGTTATTTCCACAGGGTAGGGTATGAGGCAGATTTTTTTAAATGGAAGTAGTGATTGGTGATAGCTAAAAGTCGTTTGTTTTCTTTGTGTAGGGGGCAAATTGCAAGAATAACCAAGAAACGTATTCATAAGTTATCTGATCATAAAAAAACAGGCCACTTCAATGCTGCGGGTAACGGGTTGGTGGATGAATACGAAAGCGAAGCATTTCGTAGCACTTTCGTAGGCGGCGTAGGCATCCGAACCAAAAGACTTCGTAGAGCCTCTACGAAAATGTGCTACAATTTCGTAGAGACTCTACGAGATCTTTGTATGGCTTACGACAGGTCACCAAATTCGCGTATATCCAGCGTTTGTAACTTTTTAATAAACAGTCGTAAAGTAAACGAATCATCACCTCAATGGAAGACAAAGACACCCATCCTCTCTAAAACGAAGTCTTTCTCCAAGACTATTTACTTTCCTCGCCCGGAGCACTCAAAAGGCTATTTGCGTAAATAATCCAGTCATTTCGGCGTTATCAAGGTGCATAAGCCAGAGACAATGCAAATAAGTCGCGTTCATGAATTTTAAATGAAGGCTAGGTCGCAAGCGTTTGCTCACAAGTGTTTGATGTTGCAACGTGATATTATTTAGTTAGGTTGCACTAATTTTCTTAGTCGCATCTCCGTTGAAGGTCGGCGAGGATCCTCTTGAACATGTCGTGTTAAAATTCCATAGTTTAGTCAGGGTGTACAAATTTTCCAAGACTGAAACTTGTGCTAGGGCATGATTTAGAGTTATGCAGACTGAGGAATAACCTGAATGGAGCCGAAATGCTCAATAATCGTTCTTCATCAATAATCGCCGGGCGGTCGGTTTTCTCAAGAATAAAAAAATAAAAGTCTAAGCTTTCGATAAGTGTACCTACCTCACCTATGGACTGTCCAACGGAATACCGAAGCTCGGGCTAAGGTTGTTTAGTTAGTATCAATACAATAACTAGCATCATCCACACGGGGGATCGTCAAATAAAGTCCTTGACTGGCATCGTCTAAGAGGGCGATTTTCGAAGGAAGTCGTTGACTGGCATCGTTCGCACGGGGGATTGAACAATTTATGAATGTTGTAAACTAGACATGTTCAGACATGACTTAGAAATGAAAATCTAAACAGAACTTTGTAGAGACTAGTTTTATTTAATTCTATTATTTGATTGTAATTTTCTTTCTTAATAAAGTATTAACTATGTTTGTTGATAGATATGACTAGGATTATTCTATCTGTGAAAAAAGCTAAGCTACAAAATATGCAATACCAACAAGGGAGCTAAAACTTTCCCAAACTCGAAATGACGCTGATTTCGGAACCTCTGTCATATTTTTGTCGGGTTTGTTTACGATTTTATGTACCTAGGTGAATAATGTAGATTCTCCGATATCGCTACGAAACTCACACGTTACCTACTATCCTTTTAATCACATAGCATCGAGTAGCCACATTAATCAGTAGTCCTGCAAATATGTACAATAGGTAAATTGCTACCCCAAAGGTCGTTAACCCCGTGATGCTCATTCCCATTTTATGGGATCTGACCTCACTGGCCGACCTGCCCGAATACATCATGTGACCGCGCACTAAATTGTTAAAAACGGAAGCCGCCACTTTCAATCCCGTAGATGGGATTGCTGCCGCAGAGTTCAGATTAAACATAAATAGTTCTCATGATAAATATGTGAAGAGCTGATGGCGACCTCTGTGGCGCGGTGGGCGAACGTCCGCCTGCGACGCAGGAAGTTGCGGGTTCTATTCCCGTCAGATACAAATGTTTGTACGATCTGCAGATATTTATTCCGGGTTTTTGTAGTATACTACGTAAGCCCTCGCACTCTGGGTAATCTCTAAGAAATTAAATAAGTTCCCAAATATTTTCATACTTACTACGAGGGCTTACGTAGTATACTACGTAGAAATTAAATAAGTTCCCAAATATTTTCATACTTACTACGAGGGCTTACGTAGTATACTACGTAGAAATTAAATAAGTTCCCAAATATTTTCATACTTACTACGAGGGCTTACGTAGTATATACTACGTAGAAATTAAATAAGTTCCCAAATATTTTCGATTTCGGTAGGACTCGAACCTGCGCCCCACCCTCAGTACGAGTGTGCTCTAACTACGAAATCCTAGTCGTTTACGACTGTTACGGCCCTTATGCCGTAGCGCAGGTTCGAGTCCTGTCGAAGTCGAAAAATTTTGGGATCTTATTTAATTTGTTCCGGGTGTTGCTGTCGTTTTCTATATATAATTTAAGAAAAGTATCTGTCTATTGTATTATGTACTTATATCAGTTATCTAGTACCCATATCACAAGGTCTGCTTAACTAACTGTCCAGCCCTTTTTTAAATTCTTTTCCACCAATAACTGCCACTAAGTAGATCACTAGCCCCTAGTCTCTGCAGCCTATCTTCTGTTAGAATAATAATAATAATAAATCACATTTATTTCAGACATAAATAAAATAAAATAAATAATGCTGGACAATTCACACGGCATTATCTACCCCAAGTTAAGCAGAGCTTGTGTTATGGGTACTAGATAACTGATATACATAATACAATAGAATACACAAATAGATATTTTTTATTATACATAGAAAACGACCAGAACACCCTGAACCAATGTCTGCAGATCGTGCACACATTTGTCCCGAGGCGGTCCATATAGTCCGAGTTACATACAAAGACGATGTTATGGAGTCTTTATCAAATTACCGTTGACCAAAAGCACATGATCAGCCTACAGAATTAAAAGTACCTAACCCTATTAACCCTATGTTAAAAAAATTGTGATTTTATTTATAAGATTTTTTCATTTGTTCTGCCGACTGTATTTATACGACTGCAATGTCTTAGTGGGCTTAATTATAATTATGTAGAACTCGACGACGCATGCGGTGTACTTAGGATTTTTAACTTTTCTATTCAAAAAATTCAAAATTGAATAACTTTATTTCTTTAGGCTTACAAAATAAGCACTTAGACAAGTCAAATTTTATACATAAACAGTTTTATAAATAGTAATTATTATCAAATAAGAAACAAAATGTCATTGATTTTGTTCGCTTCAATATTTTGTCCACTCGTGGAAGAAGCGAAAAATAAACCACTAGTAAGTTTGTATAAAGCTTAAAATGTTATTATTATATTTAAAAGTAGTAGCCACTATGAACTCCGTGTTTGTCAAAGATTGTGCAAGGCTACGTGCGAAGTCAGGGTACACGCCTAGTATAAATAAATCGATGAGTTCGTCCAACTCCGAACAAACATCATTGATCAACCAAAAAACACGAAACTATCGCAAGAAATATGCCCGCAGCGTTTTGGGAAACATTTTGTAGCTTTGAAACTTTACTTGTCACTATCTAGAACCATCTTCGTCTATCTATAGCCTTTATTGCTTAAGGAATAGAGTCTATTTGGCAATGTTAGTGGTTGGACAAGTGAATTGGTAGGTTGTGGTAAATAAATAGCTGTAACTTATCATTTGAGAAGTCGCTTGATAAATCGAGCGTCAGTGTCGCCATCTGCCGGGAGCTATCAGATTTATGAAACAGAAATTGAAGTCAAGTCTGTTTTTGTTCCGGCTTGGATATTGAGCTCTCGGGTCGGGAAAATGCGATAAGTTGCAGTTTTTAAACAGGTTTACCTACTGGTAGTTCACTGACACTACGTGAACTGCATATTCGGTCCAACACCACGAACACATTCGAGAAGATGCCTGTCGGTCAGACGCAGACATCGTCGTGGTCTGAATTCCTAAAATGTATTTTTATGTAGATCACCTCCCATACAAATAGTAAAAACACGTTTATCCATAATCCAAAGCATTATCTACACTAATATGATGAAGAGGAAAGATTTGTACTGTATTTATTTTTGTATGTAACGAATAAACTTAAAAACTACTGGATCGATTTCAAAAATTCTTACACCATTAGAAAGCTTAGTTTTCAGAGAGTGACATGGGCTATATTTTATCCCGGAATTCTCACGGGAACAGAAACAACGCGGGTGAAACCGCGCGGCGCTGCTAGTTATGAATAGAGACCGATCTCTCACTCCCACAGCCACTGATTCAGATTCAGATTCACACTGCTTATTCACGGTATAGAGCAGTTTAGTTTAGTTTCAAATAAAGTCCCTCTAATGAACGATTTATTGAATGTAGTACTTACTACGGCTACCACCAATAACAAGTTAATGAATTACCTATGAAAGTTAACCGACTTCGAAAAAAGGAGGAAGTTCTACGTTCAGTTGTTTTAATTTTTTTGTATGTAAGTCGATTTTCCGATTTATTTCGGACCGATTTTGAAAATTTTTTACTACACTACACCATAGCGAAAGATTTTGAAATTATTTCGCTATGGTGTAGTGTGTATGGTAATGATTCCGAGGCATTTCCATAAAAAATCGAAAGATTCGAGGTAGTTCTTGCTTTTTTTAAACAATTAGTTATTTATGCTTATGATTCCGCCGAGGAGCAAACTGCGAAATTACAGTTCGCTTTCGAAGTTTTTTACGAGTTCGTTTAGATTACACATTCATTCATGCTATTGCGATTTTGGTTATAAGTTTCCATTGATATTCGTTTAAGTTATTAGTTATTTAGTATTTAATCGAAATTTAATTTGATTAAAACCTGTAACTTAGGTAGGTAAGGTACCTAATTTCATTGTTCAAAACATTAAGATACACTTTTGTTCTCTGTAGCATAAATTGACAAACCTTGTTTTGCTTATTAAATTATAGAAACTTATAGAGAAATACAGAGAAGTAGCAAACAGACCGCATTACCTCCACTAGCAGCGAAAGTTTAGGAGCGTTTTAAATCAAGCTAAAATGTTCCCTAAAGTGAGAGCTGCATTGTCTAGATCTAGACGACGCGGGACTGAGACAACCTAGATACTGCTGATGCAGACTGACCAGCACGAATCAGCACCTATCCTGAAAGCCAGAGTTAATAGGCTACTTGACAACTGCTGGGAAATAATTCTGACGTATTGTCTGATAAAAATAATGCAAAGTGTAATTAATATTTCTTCAAGGCCAGCCGTATTAGTTATAAAAACGAATTTTATAGTTTGAATAAAATAATGGCGCGCCAAAACGATAATCTCTGTCATGGCTCCCGTGCTCTGAGCAATGACGTCACTACCACACCTATCGAGAAGAACTTATTGACACTGTAATCTGTAATAGTGTGACGTCACCAGTGATCTAACCAAACGCAAAGCGTTTTCGGTCACGTGATCATTCATCAAAAAATGTGTTATTTTAATCCCGTTTTTTTTTAACTTTAAATAGACATATTTTTTCATAAAAGGCCTGATTACGTTTTCTTACGTTGTCACTGACTAGGATGAAAACAATTTGGAACTTATTTTCAATGTACTCAAAAAGCCTCTTCATGACTTAGACCAATATCTAGCAAGCTAGACTCTGTTGACTCTATAAGAGACAAAATAACTGTATAATTTGAATCACTAAACTATTTTAATCTCTACCCAGCCCTAGACCTAGCCCTGTCTTCTCGTAGTTTATGTCAAGTCGTAGATATTGGACGAGAGTGTCTCACACATCAAATAAACTAAAACGTCTCCTTATCCCGCTCGTGATTGGTCGACTTCGATCCGCATCAGTTTGAACCCTACCTTTCAATAGGCTATTTGACTACATTAAAAATAAGTTCCAAATTGTTTTCATCCTAGTCAGTGACAACGTAAGAAAGCGTAATCAGGTGATTTTTAAGAAAAAATATGTCTATTTTAAGTTAAAAAAAAACGGGATTAAAATAACACATTTTTTGATGAATGATCATGTAAGTAACACTGTAAGAAAGCGGTGATTTTTATTAGAAATATGCCTGTTTTAGGTAAAAAAACGGATTAAAATTACACAATCTTTGATGTATGATCGTGATCGAAAACGCTCTGCGTTTGGTAGGATTTATTTATTTATTTGATTGCTGGTGACGTCCCACTATTACAGATTACAGTGTCCAATGAGTTCTTCTTGTTAGGTGTGGTGTGGCGTTTGACGTCATTGCTCAGAGCACGGTAGCCATGACAGAGATTATCGTTTTGGCGCGCCATTATTTCATTCAAACTACAAAATTAGTTTTTATAACTAATACGAAACCTTGAAGAACTATTAATTACACTTTACATTATTTTTATCAGACAATACGTTAGAATTATTACCCAGTATGTAGTAGTCAAATAGTCTATTATTTTCTCATCGTCAAATAGAAACAAATGAAAGCGCAAGTATGTCGTTTAGCTTTTGTTTTAAAATCTCGCGAGTTATTGCAAGAAGTTTATAACACAGCTAGGTATAATTTCGTGCTGCGAATTCTAAATCAACCCATCAACGTCTGTCTGTATGAGCAACTCATTATTTGTAGCTATCGTACCGTGAATCGCGCCTCGGAGACACCGCTGCTCAAACTTTATAAACCAGAACAGAAACACTAGTTATTTATTCAGATGAAAGTGCACTAACCTGGAGCTGTGCTGGCGGTGACAATGCAAAAGTTTTTAAAGATGAGTTTAGAAAAGTTTAGGAAAGTCTCAACACGCGCGTCGTGTGAGATAGGATTGTTTGATACATAAATACCTACATTTTTGTCAGGAAAATCTTGTGTACATTTTTAGTACCTACCTAGGTTTACTTAGGATGTATTGCTGCGTAATAAATCAATTGCCTTTTTGATAATTATACTTAGGTGCGGTAGGCTGTGGAAACCGCTTTCCATCAGGCAAGCGCAGGCCGGTTGGCACCTTGATGGTAAAAACCGATAGAATAAAGGCTTGCGTTTAGCTCCTACTCGCCCGATGGTAAGCGATTTATTTATTTATTTAAAATTGCACCAACACAGTGTACACTAAAACATTGATTGTGGGCTGTTCCTTAAAAATTACACATCTAAGTGCCACTACAATTATAGGTACAAATCGAAATCCATTCATCCGATGATGCCAATGGATGGCACGCTTGCATAAATAGAAGTTTACTACGCTTGAAAAAACTCGAATTGTAAGAACCAGACGGTGGTAGCGAATTACACATCTTTATCGTTCGCATGATGAAGGAGTTCTTATATATATAAAAAGATTTACGTAATAGTTATAGTAATTAGTTTTTAGTTATTATTTTAAGATAGGTAATTTACATTGTTCAACTTTTCTTGACTTACTTTGCTGTTCTTTTTGTTTCTATAATATCTGTGTAATCGTTTTTGGCTTTTGTAATATATGCATTTTAATGGAAATTGTAAAAGAGTGGTTTCCATCAATAAATATAAATAAATAAATATTGAGGACCGCAGCTCGAGTGACGTGACGAGACGATCCGAGTCCCGCGACAGCGCAGCTTCTTGCAAACAAAAAAACTGGTGTCGTTTACGTAACTGAGACATTTCATTTTGTGTTACACTGCACTCACTTATAAAGACCTAAGACATAAAAGGAGTTCAACTCAAAATATTTGAATTTGAAATGAATATAACCAGAACTATTAGGTACCTACGATCAACTCTAATCAAAGAGTACGTTTGGTCAGTAGTTTGGTGATGACGTAAAAAGATGTTTAGTGCGACCTATGCTTAATTTTACAAGAAGTAGTTCTTGGTTTACATTTTCTTTGTTTAAAAAGACAAAAATATAATACCTTATATAATATAATGTTTGTGTATGCAATAAATGAATAGGTATGGCGCTGAATAAACTTCAAGCTTATAATAATGATTAACTGCTACAGTGGCGTGGCATGGTATTTGCAAGCAATGTTAACAGATAATATGTTATCTAGTGTAGGAGATTCCCCAAACTCTTGTACCTATCCTGTAAAATAAATAGCAGGCATCCCTGAGGGGTATTGTTGCCCATCGCCCGCAACATCTGATAAAACCTCCTTTCTAACTTCTAACAGTAGTAAGCTTATTTAAACAGTCGACAGCTACAAGGAACTTTCGCAATCGACTACAACTTCATCTCACGCCGCCGCCGCCGTGTCGCAACGTTTCAAACAAACAAACTCCTTGTTGAGACGTGACTTGTGACCCATCGGCTAGCTTTGTATCCTGGCTGGATATATAATTTGTTTTCATTTGTTTTTGGACTTAACAGCTTGCAAGGCAAGTGGAGGGGTGATTTCGTTTGTCAATAGTTACCTAGCACACGAAATCTGAAAATTGATGTTTTTGATCCATTCGATTGTTGTTCTAATTTTGAAATCATAATAACCAATACAAAATCTTTTATTAATTCATCGACACAAAATTTTAAAACCCACGGTAATCGTTCTAATTTTGAATGCTTACCTTGAGTTGCTACTGTAAATATTTTGTATCACTTGAGTCATGATTTCGAACCAGATGCAGAGCCATTTGCCAAGAAGATGAAGATTTTTTTAATTTTTTTATTGGTCAAGCGTTTGTCCACCGTCTCATTTGAATAAGTGATGATGCGGCTTAAGATGGACCATTTAAAGAGACTTTAATGACCCAATATGCTATGAATTCTTCAAAAACACAAAAAAAAATTAAATGCACTCGTGTCGGGGTAGATTAAGCATACATATAAAAGTACCTCATATCCAATATCCATGTAGAGTAGTAGGTAATAAACTTAAAAAAAAATCAAAATACAATAACTTCATTTCTTTAGGCTTACAAAATAAGCACTTAGACAAGTCAAATTTTATACATAAACAGCTTTATAAATAGTAATGAGTATCAAATAAGAAACAAAATGTTATTGATTTTGTTCGCTACAATTTTTTACAACTAAAGTGCCTCATATTACTAAGATATTGTAAAAATAATAAAAAACTCAAAATTCTGCAACCTCCTAAACTTCAGCTAGGAATGTAGGAAGGTACTTATATTCTGTATCTAATGTTGTCAGTGGGTTTCAGGGAAATCCGGTCCAATCACACCCCCGCAGATTGCTCCATCTGATAGTTTGAATAGAAAATTGAAATCACCCCCCGGCGACCAGCGATCTTCGGCCGTAGGGGTGCCAGGGATTCTTATTGTGACTGTTTGTTGGTAAGTTGTTTTACAACTTGTACAATCTACCTTAGGTACTTGGATTTATAGGTAGTTTTTAGGGTTCCGTACCCAGAGGGTAAAACGGGACCCTATTACTAAGACTCCGCTGTCCATCTGTCCGTCTGTCCGTCTGTCACCAGGCTGTATCTCATGAACCGTATAGTTAGACAGTTGATATTTTCACAGATGATGTATTTCTGTTGCCGCTATAACAACAAATACTAAAAAATAGAATAAAATAAATATTTAAGAGAACTCCCATACAGCAAACATGATTTTTTTTGCCGTCGTAAGCTCTTAGATTTTAAAATCTACCTTAAACTATTTTGTATAATACCATTATGTAACAAAGTATTAACTATGTATGGTACCACCTCTTATCCAATTTTTTGTGAAATAAGGAGAGTGGAGTAAATGCCTGCATATTTGAAGCCTTCTGCACAGAAAAGCTGCCTGCGAAGAATTTATCGCAAAACAAGCCGGGCGGCGGATTAACCAGCCGGGCAAAGCCGCAGGGCCGCCAGCGCGGCATGGCGGATTTGGTGCGAGACCGGAAAACAGGTGATAATGATGATGTCGAAGAGTTCCTTCAGCAACAGAGACAACCCTAAAGAAACAATTGTCAGCAAATACTTGCCTTTTGATTCCGCGATTACGAATCAGAATAACAAAATGTTGCAAATTCTCTCCCCCGCTACCTTCGATATTGTTTGGGTTCTGGTTTGTTCAGTTGACTAGCCGCTGCTGACTCACTGGATTTGATAGAATCATTATTGAAATTTTCGAGACTCGAGATTTTATTTGTGGAGGAAAAATTATTGTGGCCAGCTCTCGAGGCAAAATTGCACTATTTTATCTGTATTATGTTGTACTTGTACATTTGCAACGGATTAGATTTTTTCTTACTTAATTTGATTTTTGAGCTTTCCAATAATTATATTTAAATGTTGTATTCCAACTTGGGGGAGGCCTATTTCCAACAGTGGACTACTATAGGCTGATGATGATGATGACGATTCCAACTTGGCTATCACATAAGCTTGTATGACCCCAATGTCACTTGACTGTGACTATGGAAATTTTAGATCAGATTTTTGGTCTAAAATTAGAATTATTTCTCTTTGAATTTTTTTGAATTCCAGAGTAGGTTATATAACTATATTGTATGTTAGGCTTTTTCTCGCAATGTTGGCACAAAGTTAAGTCACTCTTTCGTTCACATAGGTACGTAGCTTATTTTACGAAGCCAACCATTAATTTACTCATTCACTAATGTTGGTGAACATGCTGAAAGAACAATTCACCGCAAACTGGCGCATTTAGAACTGAAATTCTATTTGCAAATCCAAACTAATTTAAAAGCAGTTTTCGTTTAAAATTAATTAGAATCTGTCCGTGAGTTAGTGCTATAAAAGGGCCTTACTGAGTTTACTCCGGGATTTTTATCCGTTTCGAAGCTTTACTGCCGGTTTTATTTAAATCCATAATTTAAATGCAGATGAGCTCGTTGCTAAAATCCGTACAATTTTATTGTGAATCGTCTAATATTTTATACTCTTCAACCGCCTCTGGCAGTGATTTTGATGGGCGAGTTTCGAGTTCAAAGGGAATTGATTTTATAAGAAATCCCATTATTGAAAATAATTTTATGGAATTTGTTAATAGCAGTTCTTTTATCTTGTTAATTTTAGAGCTCTGAGCCCCGAGTCCATTTGACGATAGTAAACATGCAAATCCTTCTTGATGTCTCGATACTAACGTCAAATGGACTCTGATTTTGATCTTCAAAATCTACGATAGGTACCTAGTTACTTGTACTTACTTACTTTGATGATATTTAGATACCTACTATAAATAAAGTACATAGTATATGTGGAAATTTATGTTTTTTTAGAGGATACAATCCAACCCAAACTAAAAAATACTTGCATGGTATGTACCTTGTACGGTGCTTATGTACCTTTCCTCTGGCTAATAGGTGTTTTATTCTCATTAGTTCCTATCTT
This sequence comes from Eupithecia exiguata, assembly GCA_947086465.1. Classification (NCBI taxonomy): domain Eukaryota; kingdom Metazoa; phylum Arthropoda; class Insecta; order Lepidoptera; family Geometridae; genus Eupithecia; species Eupithecia exiguata. The sequence goes on along the minus strand of OX352245.1, from coordinate 1,228,112 downwards.
TCACGCAGTTTCTAGATAATAATTATTTACCACTTTATTCATAAAGGTCTGCTAACTTAAAACAGCTGCTAAGCAGTGTTATTTCTGACTATTAAGCTCAAATTATGTGGTTCAATATCCTGGTCGTAGATGGTGCTGCTCTAATTGGTGCCAAACGGATATTGCGGTCCAGCCAAAGGGCATCCTTTTCATCGACTCTTCTGCTCTTCTGGAAAGTCCATTTGTCACATTCGTTTGAACGAAAAAATATTTTACATCGACAGCTCGTCCAAATCTTATTAAAAGGGTATTATTGGGTAATCTCCGAAAAATATTGAAATCTATTTTTTAAATTTCACACTTTGACCGAGATTATCAAACAAACTTTATTCAAACTTTAAAATTAGTTTTTATAACTAATACTGATACTGCTTTGAAGAAATATTAATTACACTTAGCATTATTTTTATCAGACAAAACGTTAGAATTATTTCCCAGTAGTAGTCAAGTAGCCTATTCTGGACAATTCACACAGTATATTCTAGCCACAAATTAAGCAGAGCTTGTGTTAAAAGTACTAGATAAATGATAAACATAATATAATACAATACATAAATAGGTATTTTTTATAATACATAGAAAACGACCAGAACACCCGGAACAAATATTGGCAGATCGTACAAACATTTGTCCCAAGGCGGGAATCGAACCCGCAACCTCCTGCGTCGCAGGCGTACCTTCGCCCACCGTGCCACAGAGGTCGTCAAGGTATAAATATGGTAACAAACTTATTTTCTAGCTGTAAATGCTAGCCTTTGTGAGACGCAAATTCCTAATCATTTATTTCTAAATTCTTAACGACTCTAATATTTCAACGTCACGAAAATTAAATTAAACGCCACCAAAACACTCGAAGCAAAAAGCGCATTAGAAAACTTAGTGGACCTTAAATTCGTTATTCATTGCCAGACCATAGAACTAAAGTGTCTGAGTGCTTACCGCCACATCGCTGAATTAATAATGCTCACAATACGTCGTCTGTCCTTGTCCCGGGGTCAATAAAGATCTCCCTTGAGATGAAATTTCACAAAATTTCACACAATTTCACAGAATTCGAGAATTGTTTGAGTTCTAGACTTTCTTCGATGATTATTTAATTTGAGGGACAATTTGTGTGAAGCTTCTGAGATGTTTTCTTGTGAAACTTTTGTTCTTCTGAAGTTTGTTGGTCGTACTTCAACACTGATATAATAAAGAGGAAATATTTGTTTGTTTGAATTGAATAGGCTCCGAAATTACTGGACAGATTTAAATAAACCTTTTACCATAGAATCCTACATTATCCCTGATGAACATAGGCGATAGGAACATACCCGTCCGAAGCCGTGCCGCTAGCTTTGTTATAAGTACCTAACCTTCTCTTTTAAGTAGATAGAAATATAGAGTAATATAGAGTCCACAGGTGATCGGAATGCTGGCTTTTATTTCGGTCAACGAAATAGCATCGCCATTCCACGTGGGAATGCTGCCAGCATTCTGGGCACTTTGCCTTCTGGTGACGGCTTAGATTTTTAGAAAATAGATGTAAGTGTAAATATTAGTTGTAATTTTGTATTGTATATTGTAATTTTACCTACTTAAAAGAGTATGTAGGTTAGACTACAGCTAGACAAAACCAGACGGTGACACTGTTGTGTTCGTGAGCGTAACTGCCTACCATGTTTGAAGCGTGCTTATAAATTATCTTCATTGCTATTTTTTGAGAACCCTAGTGTCTATAAGGATATAAGACACTAACTAACCACAATTTTTTTTATCCATTTGACAATAAATATTATCTATCTGAGGATAATTGCTACGAGCGTAGCAGTGTCGTAGACTGCTACGAGCGTGGATTTCGTAGACAGCTACGTACGTAGCGGTTTCGTAGACAGCTACGTACGTAGCAGATATGAATCCTGCTTGCATTTGTCAAATGAAAAACCGGGACATCTTTTTGATAAAAAAAAGTGGGCAAGTAGCAAATATAATACAAAATGCCCGGGGCAAGAGATATTCCATATAAGATGCTTGCAGTCAACAGTGCAGGGTCCTAATTCCACTAAATTATAATTTATCTCTATATATTTTAATTTATCCTCAGATAGATAATATTTATTGTCAATTGCAATTATAATTGCTTCACCATAGCAATGGCATCGTCTGAAAATGACAGATCTAGGCAATTTACCTTTCATGAAAGAAATTACAGAAGGACGCGTCTCAAGAGTGTCAAACTTGAAACCATTCCATCAGAGATTAATAAACCGTGCAAATAGCACCGCACGTGTTATCTTGAGTTTCTTTCATCTATGGACGATTTTGCGACGTTACCATTGTCATTGAAAAGCAATTGGTTAGCGGAGGCCTCAGATATTGAATCGTTTAGCAAATAAATCTGCCAATACGGAGTATTATTTATTGAGTATTACTTATTTATTACACCACGGCTGTTTATCTACACAATGTAGGTAGATAGAAAGTACTCAAAGAACATGAAAAAATAAAATAATATTAGGGTTCCGTATTCAGTTATTCAATCGTTACAAACTGCCGTGCTAAGCTCCAGAAAACAGTATCAGCTCCCGGGTCCCGTAGAGTGCAGCTGGTATAAATTCTCTCGGCACATTACAGGGGCCGGTAAAAATACCGCGCCGATACCCATCCCTCTTTGGGTAGAGTAGTCTTTATCTAGGTACTGTATGTGGTTTTGTGGGTTTAGTTTTGTGTTGGTCACTCAGTCTGTGTTATTGTCTGGTGATGATTAAAGAATTCTCTAACTCTATTGTTTTGGTCAGTGCGTGTCCTTTATGACTCAGTGTTCGAGGAATGACCTCCACTTGATGGATGGACTCGATGGTCTTTGTAGCGGTCGTGGGAGTCTGCGGCTGGAGGTAGCTAAGAGTCACTTTTTGTGGTGTTAAAAGTTTTCATTTTGTATTCATGTAAATTTTTAGTACAATAAAGTGTTAATTTATTCATTCATTGATGAATGGCGATAGTTTCCTTCATATTCTTCAAGAATCCACAAATTTCTGCGATTTAGACTATTTGTTAACTGCGGGAAAAATGTTAATGTGCTTAAATAAAACAATAATACCATATCAAAGCCATAAAAAGCAACTCATTGAGTACGAAAGCTTAGGTGCTGGTACAACCTGTTCTCAGAATTATAAGGCACTAACAGAACAACTTCCGAATAACCCCCAAATAAAATTAAACCCGAATCTAACGAAAAAGCTCCCACATAATAAAAAGTTTCCTCTGTTTTCGCACGTTTTTAGAAAATAGTCAATTCAATATAAATATTTACGGTCTCGTAACCTCTTTATAGGGGTAATAAAAACCGCCACACCGCACTAAATTGCGAAGCACCCCTTTTCAGTGGCCTCCGCTAGAATTGGATACAGGTGCTGCTTGCAGATGGATTTTAAATCTTACAGCTTTATTAATTGGGTATTGTTTCCGAGATTTTAATATGTCGCTTTGTTTTTACAAAGATGACAATACATCGCCTTGTTTTTGTATTCCTCCAAAGGTCCAAAGGTTTTCAAAACTTCTAAAATTTTCCATACAAGAAAATCTTTGAGAGACGTTGAGATTTATAAGTTCATAGAGAGAAATGAAATTGTACTATTAGTTCGAGTTAATTGTGATATTCCATTGAAGGAAAAAATCACACAATGCCTATTGGAAACTTCACGGTCTTATGCTATTGTGGGCCAATATTCGTCAAACTATTTATTTTTATTTATTTATTTATTCATAAATACTAATCTAGAGCGTCTTGCCATCTTGGCTTCTTGGACTGTTACCGTCTTCTACTGTTTGTTTACAAATGTTTAAAATAAAGATATACAAGTTGAGAAAGCTCAGTAAATAGTTTACAGAAATAAAATCAAGGGTCAATATAAATCGCGAACCATTGCTCTGACTCCTAGTTAAGGTTACCTACGAAACAATAGATAAATTAAACTTTGTTTACGATACTCTTTATTACCAGTTTTACGAGCGTGGAGCCAATTACGAGGGATCCCTAAAATGCAGGCTGTATCTCAGGGATCACCTTGATGGGCGATTGTATCGCTGACGACAGTTGAGCCATTTAATTATAAATCATGTAGGAGCTAACAGCGCTAGAGTCCGGAAGAAATTCTAGAGTTTTTCTACTCCTATGTCTCTTGACCTCATGGCGCAATTGGTAGCGCTTTTCTATACTGAGGGAAGGAACTGGGTTCAAGTCCAATCGATGTCGATTTTTTTGGCATATTGTTTGATTTCTTAGATAAGCATTCATTTATCCTGTCCACTAGGGTGACCTACCTATAAATTGCACATTAAAAGTCATTTCATGTCAGATCCCGCGCGGGCCGTACGCCAGATGCTACCGACATAGGTACATTCAGGATTAGATACACATTGAATATTATTTTAATTTTTTTTATTAACTTACGTTTATGCTGTAGAAAAGTGTTACTCAAGCATATATTGATGACTGAGCAAGGTTTGATATTACGGGCTTAAGAGGCTTACGGACAAATGGAATAACGGTTTAAGTTAGCATTTAGATAAAATAAGTACTTACTATGAAACTTAAATAAACGAATGAAATAAAAAATACAGTGGTTGTATCAAAAAACCTTTTTTTTTCATATGAATGCGCAGTTTTTGTGACAGATAGCAGGTGCAAGATTAAATGTTTCATTAAAAACACCGCAACAAAAAAACTGATTCGATGTTTTAAGGGAAAACGCAACTATACCTATATCAAACATTAAGTAGCACGACGACAATAATAACCGACGACTTGATCGCCCATGGAGGTGACACCTTAGCATAACCACAAAGAACCAGATTCACTTCCCTTATTGGCCTTGTTTTTAACTTAAACCCGTGATGGGCCGATGGTTATCCAACCACCACCGAATGAAGGCAGTTTAGAAAGCTATAGGTACCTGCTGACTTCGCCAGACCTACTATTTGCCCCTCCTTTTCTGTGTTGTCGTCCCTAAGTACAACATTACCTACTCTGTTATTATTTGGAAGGTATCCAGATATAAAATTATAGGTTTGAGTTTTTTTCCGTGAAATGGAAGTAGAAATATCGAAATCCAAGCCGCACCCCTTTAGTTTTAGTAGTTCTGAGAACTTAGCAGAATTTGGCCCCAGATATTGAATAGTATTGCAAATAAAATGACGTCGGCTCTTCCCGTAAATTCGAAATTATGTATCTTTAGTACTATATTTTTCTCCAAGAAACTACGCTAATATTTTAAGCCGTTTTCGAGTTACAGCTAGTTAGAATTTTATGAAAAAACGTATAGTTTCAATGATAATTGGTCCGAGGTTTCAACCCTAACAGCTGATAAGGTCAATAACCGCACCCTGACCTAACTAGTTAACAATAATTTTGTGACGTTATTGATGGATGACATAAACTAGATGCATTGACAGTATTTTTCGAACAAATGCGAAAAAATCGTGAAGAAAGTACACGATCGAAGGTACATCGCCACTTGGGCACGAGCTTCTGCCTGCATTATTAGACTTGGTGGAATATTTGAGCATCATCTGTAGATCCCTAAGATAACAGGTATTCTATTCTCCTTACACGTGTTATAGATGTAGTTAGGTACATAGGGTTGTCACCAATATTAAACATGACTTATTTAAACTTTTTATTTTCTTTTGTTTTCTTATAATAATCGTTTCTAACCATTACACATCGAATGTACATCACTTATGTAGTACGTACATATTTTCATTAACGGCCCTCGTCCCTTTTCGCACTGTATTTATTTAATTAGTGAAATAAGACACGTTTGAACATTAAATTTAATACTTCGACCCGTAACACCCTATCTTTTTATATTGCACAGTACTAAATAAAACCGGCCAAGTGCCAGTCGGACTCGCGCACGAGGGTTCCGTGCCATTATCTATAAAAACGGCAAAAAAATCACGTTTGTTGTATGGGAGCGCCCTTAAATATTTATTTTATTCTGTTTTTTAGTATTTGTTGTTATAGCGGCAACAGAAATACATCATCTGTGAAAATTTCAACTGTCTAACTATCACAGTTCATGGGACAGACGGACAGCGAAGTCTTAGTAATAGGGTCCGTTTTTACCCTTTGGGTACGGAACCCTAAAAAACAAAGCCCTTTCCAACCCTCCTCTTATATTGGCGGCACCAAAAAGCAATTAGAAATTATTAAAAGTCTGGCGCGAACCTATTCTTATTGGTTTCGCTTTTATTGGGCCCCGACTGCGAGCAATTTGGATGCAAATTGAGCCAGCTTCAGACGGCATGCGCGACGTCCGACTTCAAGGCTTATTACTTTCAGTAGGTACTAGACGAATCTACAATTCCCTCTTGAAGCACGGATGGTCACGAAACTTGGGATTTTAAATTGTCACCTGAATCCAGCCTGGATTCAGATGCTAGTGTAGATATGAGTCTGTATATTTACCTATCGTTTAAGGAAATCGTTTACTGCAGCTAGAAGGCTAGAAATATATGTGCATACCTACTAATAGTTAACTGTTAGTATAATAGTAAGTATGTATATCGCCCTTGAGCTGATTTATAAAGTTTAATAATTTTTTGGGTAAACTCAGTTGAAGTGGAATCAGTGTTTGTTACACAAAAAATGCATAAGACCAATTTATAACTTAAAGAGTACTCAGACTTTGCGGGATGTTTTCAAAGACAATGATATTCTAACATTATCTGGTATATTCGTTTTAGAGATTTGCTTATTTGCGACATAAATATAAATTTAACCTAAGTAAACCTCAAATTAACACTTCAGTGTTCCACAAACAGCTATTAAAGTATTCAATAATTCATCAGTAGAAACATCAGTAAAACAACTTGATGGAAATATGTTTAAACTTAAGTTAAGGAAATGGCTTGTTAAGAATGTTCACTACAATTTAATTGTACTTTTTTAAAAATATTATTGTATGTCCGAATAGGTTAAGTTGTTGATACTTACTATAATTTCGTTATAAACCTTCATGTAACTATGATTCACACAATTTTACAATAAATTAGCGCACCTAATGCAAAAATTTATGGAAAGGATAGGCATGAGGACGACCTCTGTGGCGCAGCGGGCGAAGGTCCGCCTGCGACGCAGGATTCAAAAACAGAGTTAAATTGCAAATTGAGACAAAACATTAAATCCTGGACTAAAGTATGATAGACTACTTTTTACACGAGTGCGATACCGTAGGCAAAATCTTTTGACAAACAAAGCACCACATGGTCGGTAACACCAATTAATAAATTATGTATAGTTAATCACTACAACATTATCAATTATTACTACATTCATGTTACAATTAGTTGTTTAGTTGAGTTGCCTTCTATTTCTGCGCATGCTGTGGCTACCTGTAATTTAGAGTGCACTAGTTCTTAAGTTCTATCGTAAGATTTTGTGATCTCTTGTGTTAACTCTAGTTGGTTGCCCTTGCTAAATAAATAAATGAACACCTTAAGGTGCCTGCGGATGATGATTTGCCCATACACTACCAACATGATTTGTAATTCGAGCATATTTCCACCATATCATGTTGTTTTTGTATTCGAATAGTATTTATCTAGGTCCCTGGTTGCCTTTTTTAAATAATACACACCTTTAATTAAATGTAAGCAAACAAATGCAAAATGCGATTTTGTTTTGTTGTTTTGTATTAAAAACAAAAATATCTTACGTTTTATTCAATAAGGAACATAGCGTATATTGTTTTGTTACAGAATAACAACACAATGTCGAAAATACAAAAAGTTCTCAGTCATCATTTTTGGTATTACGGAACATAATAATTTACGAATTGAAGTTGCGAGCAGCTGTCGCCGGATCCTTAGGATCTTATTAGAACACACTAATTCCTTTCGAATGAAATGACCTTAAAATCTCAGGTCAACATAAAATTTCTATCATCAGGAGAGGTACGATTCGACAGAGGTAGATAAGGTACGATAGAGGGCATGGAGGTCTACCCCAAATGTTATCGCACAACCCAATCGCAAAGATCGCAATAAATAAGCGGATGGACACTTCCAATTTGATCGCGAGGACAACCGCTCCAGTGTGGAATGGGCATAATATACGACCACTGGCTCTTCGAGATTTATCTCGCTAATTCCTACCAACAAATGCCTTGAGAGCTGCGAACTCAGACTGGAAGCATTTCTGAGATTAAAGTTTATGAATAGTATAACATAGGCTGTGCAGGAATAAAACTTAGGCTACTCTTTATCCCACAAATCAGTTCTCATGGTAGGTATAGAAATAACGTTTTCATAATAGGCTATTAATTGATTAATCATTAAAAATAAGTTCCAAATTGTTTTCATCCTAGTCAGTGACAACGCAACAAAGCGTAATCAGGTGATTTTTATTAAAGATATGCCTTTTTAGGTAAAAAAACGGGATTAAAATTACACATTTTTTGATATATGATCACGTGACCGAAAACGCTATCTGTTTGGTTTGGTTGGATCGCAAGTGACGTCACACTTTTACAAATTACAGTGTCAATGAGTTCTTCTCGTTAGGTGTGGTATGGCGGGGTGACATGATGTCACCCCGCATGACACTGTAGCTTGGAAAACGGGAGCCATGACAGAGATTATAGTTTTGGCGCGGCATTATTTTATTCAAACTTTAAAATTTGTTTTTATAACTAATACGACTGGCCTTGAGGAAATATTTAATTACATTTTGCATTATTTTTATCAGACAATACGCTAGAATTATTTCCCAGTAGTAGTCAAGTAGCCTAATATAAACAACGCGTGAAGCCGCGGGCTGAAACTAGTTGATTATAAATGTGAGCGGGTTAGCTACGAACCATGATTGTGTTAGAAGAATACTTACATATTGAATTCGGCTTTTTATAAAAATAAATAATGCTTTAAGTCCCAAGCTAAACAGAGCCTGTGTTATGGGTACTAGATAACTGATATACATAATATATAGATATTTTTTATTATACATAGAAAACGACCAGAACACCCGGAACAAATATCTGCAGATCGTACAAACATTGGGAATCGAAATCGAACCTGCAACCTTCTGCGTCACAGGCGGATATTCGCCCACCGCGCCACAGAGGAAGTCATAAGTTTTTTAAAATTAAGAAAGTTTTATAGCAAAAAAGCTTTCTATTTGGATTTTATACGACGTCCTATTTTATCTAGGTATATATCCGTTATCAATTCTAAGCAAATGTTCTGGATAGATTATTGCATAGTTTATCTACCTGCGAGCGAAGTTCCTAACGAGAGGTACCTCAAGAAACAATAACCGAGGCTGAGGAAGCAACAACTTCCGTTCAAAACATGCAAACAGCTTCGGCATTGCTTTAGTTGGTAACTTCGGGCTGTTTGCTGAATATCTTCCAGGAATTCTGGAAATTCACAGCATAATAGCTGCAATTATTGTAGTTACCAATGTTCATTAACTCCACGGGCACATAACAACTATATTCCAGCTAAATTCGATGTACGATGTGTACAAACAAATGGATCGCTCTTTGTGGCGTCGTATAGGGGAGGCCTATATCCAGCTGTGGACGTGTATCGGCTGATATGATGTATACTTCTACAACAGTCTCTGTTCTGATTATTCTAGCCTGAACGACATCGGCAATGAAGTCTGTGATATGGCATGCCCCAGAAGGGGGAGAATGTACGGGACAAAGTGCGTAGGATTAGATAGGATAGAGTCTTGAGTCATCCGAGTGGATTTTTTCTCACGATACGTACGAATATACGGACCGAAGTGTAGTAACTTCGGTCCGTATAACCGCAAGGTTGGCAGGACCATGGGAAGGTGGAGGGATTGCCCACCTGAACAGGTATCTCGGTGGCACTATAATACGCATACACCAGGTTTAATTAAACAACGGTGAGGGAGATAGGCATTGAATTAGTTAAAAATAACAATTGGGACGACGCGGGCTAATGGAGGGTTCCATTTAGCATATTTTGAGTAATATGAGTCGGCTAAAAGTGATTTACGGGGCCTTTGAACGGCCTTTTATGTTAGTTTAATGTTAATTGTTGGCTTTTTTTTAGAATGGGCTTGCTGATCGTTTCTTGTATCTAGTGATGATGCAGGGAACAATAGGGTATCACACCCATTTTTTTTAAATGTTTCAATTAGGTTTAGCGGTATAGTGCTAATGAGCAACTAAAAACATGTCAAAAAATTATTCAATCGTTAAAATTGTCGTAAAAAGCTTCTAAAATTTACATTTTCAAGTTGCGCGCGTTACTTGACGAAAATCCTGGACGTTAGTGGACGCCATATTGCTTTGTGTGGACGTAAGTTGGATGTGAGACCTGAACAAATGCGCTGATATTGCTGATGACAGGTGATACTTTTTAGTTTGCCTATGCAGTCGTATGACATAACAACATTGCGCCTACTATTTCATGGTGTTTAAAAACAGATAAAAAAAACTGAAAACCGAATTGAATTTTAAAATTAATTTTGTTATTTTATGAACTAAAACGATCATCTGCCGAGTACTTTTTGCCTAAGCTATCTCTGTCAATATCAAAAAAATTATACTTACTAAGTTCTCATCAATACTAATAATTAATCTGTCTGCCTGTTTGTTCCCTTTCATGTCTAAACGGCTGTACGGATCTTAATTGTAATTATTTGAAATATACTTAATTAAGATCTGTTCATCCGCTTAGACAGTGAAAGGCAGAGCCCCGGCTTTTCAAGTGAAAAGCGCGTGAAGCTTCGAGTAAAGCTATAAAAAGGTTATTGAGGCACCGATCGGATGTCAGTGTAGTAAATATACCTACACTGAACACCAGCGGTGGTGTCGCAGAAAACGCTTTCCCTGAAGAAATGTTTCAGGTTCTCCTGAATAGTTGAAACTCATTCAAGGATCTCAATTTATGACGTGACTAAAAATAAAATTCATAAAAAAGAAAAAACGAAAAATCATGAAAACTTCTTTATAAATTCGGAAGACACTAAAAAACTCTTGAGTTCCAACAATCATCCATTCACAAACGAACAAACATCTTACAAAGTGTTATTTTTATCCGCAAAACAAACCTCGCATAAGAGAGGTTGGTAATGAACCGAGTTCACCTATACTCGGTTCTACTATCCAATATATTTTATGTAAACACAGACATTTTTGATTGTAAGCTAAACACAAACAGGTAACAATATGAGATAATAACAAGCTTACAATATAAAATAAAAGCAAAAATAACAAGTTTGCAACCACTAAAAACATAAAGTTCAAAAACGTATAAATGCACACGCGCAGCAAAAAAGGTCTGAATTCGAGTTCGAAAACAGACGAGAGACGAAAGAAATGATGCATGAAAGTTTTCAAAACCAAGAATTGTTTTAACTTCCACAATTTGCTTCGATGATACCTACAAGTGTCGAAAATATTTACCACCTTTTGTTTTGTTACCCCCTTTGTTTACATAAAATATCTTGTATTCTGAACCAAGTATAAGTTTACCCCAAGATTACCCTCAGGGCCGGCATTGTGGCCCTTCCAAGCGTGCAAGGGTATCCCCTGTTGTAAATTTTCCGCGCGTAAATATTCTTTTCGGTGCTCTGAAACTTTATAAAGGCGTTCTGCTAAGAAATTTATAGTACCTACCTATCTTGTGTAAGAAATTCCGCATAGGTATTTATTGATGGTGACCAATATCACATGCTAACAAAACCTATAGCCATAACCATAAAATTTGCCAAGAAGTTTGTCTTATAACAAGTAAAGGGAAAATCCGAATGCAGTAAATTTTTAGGTTATTCACAAAAAAAACAAGATTCCAGCCTGGACCAAAACCTATAGAGTAATTCCCGACCTAGAATCATGATATTTGGCAAGAAGCAAGGCCTTACAATTATACGGAACCCTCGGTGCGGGAGTCTGACTCGCACTTGACGTTTTATTAGTATAATGTATGTCCGCCGATTTCTCCGTCATTTATAAACCGATTAGGATGATTATTTAGCAGGTGTATAGAAAATAATCCCGAGGTAGTCTTTAAAAAAAATCGAGAGAAGCAGTTATCCCGCAAAACTAAGAAAGAACACCGTTTCAAACTAAGCGATTCTGAAGGTTTTTAATTTTTCAAAACAATCAAATTGTAGACTCCAAGAATTCGAAACAGGAATTAAATAAATTAAAGACAAAATAGTCTCAAATTAAACACTTATTCCTGATGTTGTTTTGCGTCGGCGGCGGTCTGTAAGATCCTCCTGCTTGAAATTCAATTGCTTGCTTATTTTGAAACTTGATCTCGTTAAAATGTTTAGATTAATTTCCCTTCGTACATATTTGTTCGAAATTATATTCTCCGTGCAGGAAATTTCCACAATTGTTTATTTTAGCGAGATTAGGTATAAACGTTCTTAAACGGAGATCAACCAAAACCATCTTTAACTTCGACTATACCTTTACAAATTATATTCAAACTTTAAAATATATATACAATAATAATTACAACTAATATTTACATTTACATTTTCTAAAAATCTAAGCCGTCACCAGAAGGCAAAGTGCCCAGAATGCTGGCAGCATTGCCACGTTGAATGGCAATGCTAATTCGTTGACCGAAATAAAAGCCAGCATTCCGATCACCTGTGGATTCTATTAGTTTTGACTAAAAAAAAATAAAAAAAATAAACAAAAAAACTTTACAAATAAATAAAATGAAGTGCCTGTTTGTGATGTCAAAGTAACAACTTATTACTCAAATCAAATGACAGAAAGTACCGTAGTATATTCATAAATAAACTTACTTTTCATCACCCATTGTCATCATCACTTTTAACAAAGTATTGAAATTTTTGTCTATCTGTCTTTTTGTTTTGGTTAGGTAATTTCCGAGACGAGACCGATTTTGAGGAGACTTTCAATGGCAGATAGCTGATGTTATAGCTGGTAAGAACTATTATTTTAGAAAAAGAATGAGGGTTCCGTGCATAAAAAACAATCCCTTGTTACAGTGAATAGAGAATTCTACGCGGGTTAAACAGCTAGAAATTTATTTACACAAAATTAAAACACAGTTTGAATTGAACCATACATCTTTATACTTATAATATTATAAAAAGGAAAGATTTGTTTGTTTGTTTGAATTGAATAGGCTCCGAAACTACTGATTTGAAAAATCTTTCACCATTACAATCGTAGAATAATAATAATCCTCAGTCAAAATGAGATGTCAAAATGTAAGTTTTGTCCCGTGGTCCACGAAAATGGATTACACTGGTGGGCCATGGGTAATTGACGAAAAACCCACATTTACTCCCACTATCTCTGTCCACCGAAATCACAGCCAAAAAGCGATGAACGCTTCCAAAACTTTGAACTCACAGCTGTTTATAAAATAATTTTACGTTAAATGTTATTTTATCTAAGGTAAAACGGCCCTTTGGTATGCAAATAGCAAACGACATTTTGAAATTGAACACGATGAATAAATAGTGGATACCTTGTAAATTCACATTAAATCCTTAAAACACCTGTTACCTTTTCAAATGATTCATTAAGAAAGCAATTATGGAACAAAATCGGATAAAGGGGATTTAAACTGACGAGACCAGACAAAGAACAACGGACTATGGAAACAAATTACAATAAAAATGATTTTCGACGAAATCCATTTTAGCTCTCTCCTAGCTTCATGAAGGCAGCTACCCTTTCTTGATAGGTACTCACGAATACAACGTGTAGGTCTAACTAGCTTTTCCTCGGACAGATCTGATTAGATCCATAGACTAGATCCATGATGGATCTATTGAGATTTGTATTTCTCATTAGATCCAGTTTTGATGGTGTAGGTAGATCGTAACTTTATTACTTCACTGTGTGGATCTATCGATAACTTTACGTAATGATAATAATCGTTTATTTTCAGATAACACAGATCCATAATAGGGTTAGGGTTAGTCTATATCTAAGTCTTAGGTCTATGTTGGTTGAATATTATTTACGAAGGTGTCATGGCTAGTACAGCAACGCAGTGTCTGTATAGCAGGATAGCGGGCCATTAATGTCAAACACGGCTGCACGGGTTTTATACTTCAAACCTTGACCAACGACCACTACCGGACAACATGGCTACTACCGTAGGCCCGTTGGAAGCTTGCTCCATCATCGATCTACGCATGAGTAACGCTTTTCTCTGACGTTTATCACTCAAGCATAGATCTATGACATACGAGGCTTCGAGTACAACACGGGGTGGCTGGCTTATTCTGTGCTTTTAGTGATCATCACACTAATATTATAAATGCGAAAGTTTGGATGTTTAATACTCCAAAACTACTGAACGGATCTGGCTGAAATTTTGCATCCAGGTAATTCTCAGCCTAGATTACATAGGCTACTTTTGGTCCTATAAATCAGTTCCCATAAGATAGAAATAACCTTAAACAACGCGAGTGAAGCCGCCGCAGAATCTAGAAAATAAGACTAGACCTCAAAATGTCCTCTACCGATTGTTTTAAAGTACCTACTTTATCCAGCTCAGACTATGTTTGCATGCTCATTAAACTTAACTGTAGGGTGGGCTATTGTAATAAAAATTTAGCCCTGTCATATAAGGAGAGGGCTAACGGGCTGTTACTGACCCTGTACTTGATATGCTCAGACGTGGGTATGATTTGATACGCTTGTGAAACTAGGGGTTTGTTTATATGTTACCGTCGGAAACAGACGGGTGTTGTAAGTACATGTCATGTTTGTAGCAATGTAGCTCTCGAACGGCTAAAGCTTTTTAGATTGTATTTTGTTTAAAAAGTGACTTAGATTGTGATATGCAGGTAGAGGAAAGACGAGATAGATGGTGCACCGACAGGTTCAAATACCTTAATTTGTGTATCGGTATATGTGAGTTGTGAAGAATCACATGAGAATGCACCTAAACTTACTCGGAATCCCGAATTTGGGCCTAAACCAAATTTTAGATACCTACGTATTAACCTGTAGCATCCCGTTCCCCTGTAGCATCCCCCATTTCGTAGCAATAAGCTGCGTGCAGCTGCTACGCCAATAAATAAATAAATAATAAACAAAACTTTATACTTAGTTTAAAAGTTTGGTAATTAGCTTATACATTTGTATGTATAAGCTGCAGCACCCATGATTATTCATGAGTGCTTGCTTATAACCAATGGTACGGTATTCCTGATTTTGTGATTTCTATAGAATGCATGTAACAGAGTAACGCTACGGAACGTAGGATCCTAGGATCTTTGGAGTAACCTGCTGTTAAACCTGTAACTATATTAATTACCTATAAATATAAAAAGTGTAACTTTTCGTAGTCCAAAAGCTGCCATTCCAAAAGCTGCCATTCCTTACACCATATAATTGTGTATTGTATGGCTTCCAGAATCCCTTCGGGTAAAGTTACACGGCCTCCATTGAAATGCTTCCATGCAAACTTTTCCGTTCTTCGTAATAAAATGAAAAGAATAACTAATTGGTTCGCGGACAAGGGGAAACTCGTTAAAAGTCGCGAATTCTACTTCCCTCTCGGCTAATTCAAATTATATTAAAGAATAATTAAAGTTGGACGGTATAATAATAAGCGAGATAATTATAGGCGTAGGTGGTTTTTTAACCTACCTACTAGCGCCTGGTGGAAAAGACAAGTACAATTTTGCTATTACTGATTGCTGCTATGAATCGGTAGGCACCTTTCTAGTTTTCTTTTGAACTACCGGCCAATCTCCGTCATGTTGCGTGCAGTTCGATTCACATGTATGTAATCATACGAAAATGTATGTGTGATACACTATCAGTATCACACATACATTTTCGTCGTTCACAAGTTTTTTTTTGTAACCTTAGAAACTTAAAGCAATGGAGGTGGAGGTTCTATGTTCGATTGAATGTATTTTTTTTTGTTTTTAAAAAAAACCTGTTTTTAGGATAAATACTAATCCCTCGGATTGACATAAGGCAGAATAAATCGGCATGACTCTAGGCCCATGGGATTTGGGGAGGCCTATTGTGTGGGACGCTAAAAGGGGGCAGTCTGCGTCCACCAGTGGACCTGCTGTACCAATAGGCTGTAGACTTGATGTTATGGAAATACAATCAAAGTTTTAAGTCTACAGTGTTATTGAAGATGCCTGTGCCGTTAATCACTGCAATCAATCAGGTAGTGGATTGATTTGATGATAATTGTAAGGGTCGAATCGTTTACGTGCATTAAGGTAATAACCATTACGTGATGTTACGTGTACGTGGTCGGTTAATTTGAGGGAGGGCACGGAATCGCGTGTTTTGGGGGAATACAGTTGGTTGTGAGTTTGTGTTATCTGTTTTTAAAATGGTTGTCCGATTTTTATACCACTTGGCTTAATTCAGTACATACCTAAATATATATTAGGTATATGTTATTTATTTATTTAGGTATAAGGTTCTGCTTGCGGCTTCGCACGTGCTATTTTCGGATAATAGGAACTTATTATTTAAGTCGTATTATGTTTTACAAACACAGTCTTTTTTCTATACAAGCCCTAAATATCAGCAAGTTGAAGTGGCAGTGATGTCGAAGAACCGATAAACGTAGGGGTAAGCGTGTTCTTGAATGGAGATTGCGACTCGGAAAACGTATTGTAGGACGCCCTCCGGACAGGTAGGATGATGACCTGCGAAAGAAAGACTGCAGGTAGATGCTAGATGCGCCTAGCTGAAGCTGTAGGCTGTAGGCCTCCCCCAATGATGGTGTTCATAAAGTTGAGGTCTACGTCCTAACGTACTTTCCGATTCATTTGGAAAGAACGTCCTTAATTGCAACGAAAATTTTGCATGGATAATCGAAAAGGAAATAGCTATGTTTGCAAAGTTTTAGTTTTTTTTAAAAACAAAATCATTATTAAATGAGAGCGAAAGTAATAAAATCGCTTGAAAATGAATTGAAATGAATTTTCGCTTTCGTTTAACGATTTTTTTGTTTCGTGTAAAACTAAAACGGTGCAAACATTTATGTGTTTCTAATGATCGGAAAGTACGTTTGTATTTTAGCTTAGCTGGTGTCCGCACCTTTAAGCGATTTTTGTGGTTGACTGTCCTAATCATCTAAGATCATCGCTGTACCAATATAGCTATATTGGTAGGTAGGTATAGGTACGCGTAAGATATTCGCTGTAGATTTCTCTGAGCTCACCTTGATCTAAGTTTGTATGTAAACAAGAACCTATAGACAACGGTCGGTAATTATCTAATGTTTGTTTATTTGCACTGATTCAGTTGTTTGTTTTATTTTTTGTTATGTAAATTATTTACTAGGCAAATGTATATGTGTATCTTCCAACTAACAATACATCATAGATACATTACATACATTACTCAATCATTTTTTGGTGTGTGGATTATTCAGCCTATTTTTTTATTTATTGCATTATAAAGGTGTACAGAGGTGCTTCTGTATTCTTCTATTAGTGACAATTACCTAGATTTTAAATCTAGATAATTGTTTCTGGTTTTTAAAAACGCTGTTTTCATGTTTTTCAGGATAAATACTAATCCCTCGGAATGACATAATGACAGAATGAATCGGCATGCAGTGGCGGCGTAGCGTGGGCTAGCACCCGGGGCGATTTACTACCAAGCACCCCCCCCCCCCCCCCTCCTCAAAACGAAACTGAACCACCTTGGGGGTAGGTTGACCCACCAAATCGGGTTGACTATCCGAACCCTCAAAACTTCTAACAACAGAAATTATAAGTAACGGCGAGCGGAGCGAGCCGCGATTTATTTAAAAGTAATTTTCGGATGTTTGGTGAAAAGTAACTACCTAGTTTGTCATAGTCATATCATAGGTCAACTGCATTAGGTCGAACTGCAGTTAGTAGAGTAACAGTCGGTAATTTGGGAGTTCGGTGAGGTTAGCAAAAGTACAAGTATTCTAAGACCACGGCGAAAGAATTTTTTTGGGGAAGACAAAGATTGTACTTTAACTACCGGCGAGCGTAGCGAGCCGCCGAAATTTTTGTTCCTTTTTCGGGTGGTCACAAACAAGTTAAGAGGAGTATGAAAACAAAAATGTGAATTGTAAAGACGATAAGAGTTTTGCATATAAATAACAACGAGCCTCGAAATTTTGAAGTTTGTTAAGGTAGCTAAGGTGACGCGACGACCTTAACACAGCGAGCACGTGAGCGGACACAGCTGTTGTACTTTTTCGATTTATTTGCAGCGATCAGCAAAAACTTTGGCACGCAAAAAAGTGTGACGGCGAGCGGAGCGAGCCGCTGATTTTTCCCCTTTTTTTCACTCTTTCGGGCGGTCAGAAACAAACTAAGAAGAGTCTCAAAAAAAAATAACAGCGAGCCCTAAAACGTTTGGAGAAATTACGGTGGCTGCGAAGATTGTTATAAAACGAATACATAATTAGTATCACCGAGTGGAGTAAACCACAATCTGTTTTAAAATTGGTGAGACAAGTAAGCTTTGACAACGAATGAGTTAAGAATTAGTTTTTTGACGATTTACAACAAAATAGGGCATAATACAATACCTCATAATTGCACTCCAAATAAAATTGTTAAACAAGGCAGGGAAAGACTAAAACAGATTATATTGCATGTAGAATGCCTTATCGCTTTGAGTGATCTCTGCCAGACAACCTTTCTACACCAGACTTTAAAGTATTCAAGTATTTATTTTGCAACCATAATAAAAAAGTACGGCGAGCGAAGCGAGCCGCAATTTTTTTTTAAACATGTCTGTGCGTGTGAGTTTTCGGTATCACCCTCTACGATTCGGATTTAAAGTACATCTGTGCGCCCCGAGGGGTGCCGAGATGGCACCCCTTGGAGCGCGGTACCCGGGGCGGACCGCCCCTCCGCCCCCCCCCTTACGCCGCTAGTGTCGGCATGACTCTAGTCCCATGGGAGAAGAAAGTTCTGTTAGTGACAATTACCTAGATCTTAAATCAAGGTAATTGTCACTTATAGACCCTGCTGGGCACACAATATGTACCTACCTATGGAGAGAGAGGAGGACGCCATTGTTTGCTAGATTAGGTATATTTTACACGTTTTTATTTATTATTTTTCGTTTAAATATTCGTTACACCATGATATGTTTCAATTGCAACTGACTAGTACGTGCTAAGTGATTAGTAAAATCAGGGAGTAAACGGGCGAGTTTTACTAATAGGTTTGTTAAACTTTGATAAGTACCTAGGTGTTAGAATGTTTTACCTATTCACACCAAAATTACTAAACGGATCGAACAGAAAATTGGTAAAGCCGTAGTTCTGGAATAACACTTTTGTCTCAGATATCACATAGGATTATTTTAGACCAGCAGCGGTCCGCCCCGGCTTCGTACGGCTATATTCTATAGAATTCTATGGAATGTAGCCATGCAGATCAAATCATAGAGTCAGTGAAATAATTTTTCACATCGGTCTAGTAGTTTTGGAGCATTTTCAATTGAAACAAACAAACAAATGTTTTTTTTGTTATAGTGCTAACCCGCACTTTGGGTATCTCTAAGAAATGAAATAAGTTCCCGAAAATTCGAGTCCCGCGGAAACCGATAATTTTTGGGAACATTTTTCATTTCTTAAACAAATGTTTCCTCTCTAAATATTAGTATAGATATAACAATAAGTACATACATCTCTGTTGACTGAATTGACACAAGAAAATGAATTGTGTTTGTTTTTCTGTCTTTCTTTCTATTTTTTCCCAGAAACCTCGCGTGCGTAGCCACGGACAGCAGGTAGTTTATAATATTCGTAATAAAAGGACTGTGTAGTGTAAGCCCCCCATTAGCTCCCATCTCGTTACTCCAAAGGAAATCAGACTGTGTTGTGTGGACATAAAGGTGAGAGTAGCTTGCAGAAGGTTGCGCAGATCGTCGTGACGCCGTGATTGAGCTGCATAGTTGAAAATGACCTTCAAGCAATCACGCTGTACAGGCGTGAACGAAACTGTTTGGGAGTAAATAGTACTTTAATATCAGTTGGTCTGTAGATTGTTTGCAACAGTCTGCAGTAAGCTCAATCGTTTCAATTGTAAATACTAGTTACTGGTTTGTTTTAAATTTTTTTTTCTTTGCTCCTATTTTTTTTGTATGTGTACATTATTTCCTAGTTTTACTGTTATATATCATTTCTGACATGTCCAAGAGTACCTTATATAAGGTCTAAAGGAAATAAACCACTGAGTTTTGACAGAAATGGCCGGTAGGTATGTAGTAGTTCTTAGTAATAGTAGAGGAGGAACACGCTCCCTGCTCCTGTTTTTCACGTCAATTACAACCTGGGTTCTTCAAGACAAGAGTGAATATGTATCTTCTAGACTAGACCTTCGTGATACATCGTCGGCCACATCTTCACTTTCCATCAGGTGAGATGGTGGTTATAGACCTTCGTTTGACGACACTAAAAAAAACTATAAAAAAAAAGAGTAGCCTGAAAAGTAGTAAAGTCACACTATACCACACGTATAAATGAACTACCGTCTGCCCGCAGCTTCACACGCATTTTTTCGTGATAAAAAGTATCTAGTTTATCTTTATAGTTATCCTGTTTATCAATCCAAGCGTAGAACTACATCTCTACAAATTTTAGCCCGATCCGTTTGGTAGTTTTGACGTGACCTGCTAACAAGCATGCAACCTAACGTCTGAACATTCAAACTTATTTATAGTAAGTTAAGCTAAGTAACTTAAGTTCGTAGATTTTGTTGAAACAATAAAAATATATAAAATAAATAGATGTACATTCATTTTCACTCATAATGTCCACAGCTAAAGATAGTTAGATAATTCATCATCACCTTAAATTAAAAAAAGAAAAACAGATTGTATGAATTTATATATAGCAATGGATTTGGCGGCCTTATCGCTTAAAGCGATTTCTTCCAGGCAACCAGAACAATTGTGAGAAAAATAAGGGGTGGTTAAACGCCTCTCCCAAGGCTTAACTGCTCCTAGCCCAAGGTCAAAATTAATATATTTATTCAATTTCCCAAGAAGCTTTTGTAAGCTTCAACAAAGTGATGACTTTGTACCCTGAAAACCAATCAATCATTTGATCCTTGTTAATAAGTTGTAACTAAGTTAGCTAAGTTTACGAGTAAACAAACGCAAAGTTAGATGCCGTCACTTCAAAGCGGAACTTCGGGTCTGTGCTTCCGACCTCGGTTTTGCTCTCTTTGTGGAACGGAGTCAGGATGCTGTGAAATGGGTTTAGTTGTAGTAATTCCTTGGAGGACTAGCTCTACATTTTCTTCAGAATATTTGTCTTGTTTATTCTAATAGGGTATTACAGCCATTTTTGAAAAGTGTCTCAATAAGGTTCTATAATGCTAATGAACCACTAAAAAAATAAACACAAACCGCAACCTACTGCGTCGCAGGACCTTCACCCACTGTGTCGCAGAGGTCGTTGTACCTATATCAGTGACTTAAACTTGAAACACTTGTTGATTTTAATACTAATCATAAATAGCTCATGCTCATTTTACGACCAGAACACATCCAGTTATGGTGTCAATTCGGATGTCACAAAAACCAATTTACACCATTCACAGCATTAAAAATTACGTCATCCTTCTTATCGATAGAAGTAAGCTTCTATCGATAAGAATAGAATAATAGTATTTTAGTGCTGTCAATTAACTATTTTAGTTTCGGTGACATTTGAATTGACACGTTTATTTGAGGAGGTAGGTAGGTTGTGCTCGACTGTACCCGTTCGTCGACTTAGAAGTCAAGTACAGCTTATGTAAGAGAGATGCAGCCCAAGAAACCGGTTATAATACCACTTGTTTTTATAACAATAAGGTTCAAATTATTCGCTTTGTTTCTGCTCAGATTCACGGACTTTAGGTATCAATTTTAAGTTAATATAATTTGATTGTTTTGAAAAATCTAAACATCGACTTAAAAATCCCTTAATTTTAAACAGTTTTTAAATTTTGTGATAAATACATTTCTTTCAGGAATACAATTTTTATGCAAAAGAATCATCTAAATCTCTCCGCAGATGAAGGAGAAATCAAGAGGCATACATTTAAAAAAAACATACATACAGCTGAACATAGAAACCTCCGCCTTTTTATGAAGTCTATCTTATCCTGTTTTCCTTATTTTTTCTTTATTACCACCAATGGTGTATTTATAATTGTGGTCGTTTTCCGCCGAAAGCAAGGCAGTGTCTCATCGCAGGCTTCCCTGCCTGTCAAATCGGGAAGTTTAGGTAGGTATTTGCACAATTTCAAGTGTACGGTTCTTCTCCTGTCTTCCGTCTATAGCACTCTTTAGAAAAATGATAACTACTTACTTTCAAACAATAAATTTCACAATAAAAACATCAAAAATTACAAAAATAAATATGCAGATAAATTTCTATATCAATCAATAGAGAATACAAATAAATTAATCAGCTTTTTTGAAGTCTTTTACATATTATATTGTTAATAATTCTCATCAGTCCACCATTTCGTGTGTAAGTAATTTTCACTGCCTCCAATGCTCCTTCTGAGTTCATATACCTAACTAAATTTTATTCTTAGATACTCCGTGTTCATGTACCTAATACCAAAAGTTATGACGAAACAAACCTATTTCTAGATTACGTCTGAAAACGTCAGGTTTTTCCTAGTATCATTATGTTCTTGCGCCTAGGTAGATAAAACAAAGGCTGACGTCACCAGACCAGGTGCCAGCCGGTGCCATCTTCACACGTCGTAGGTATCGCCCATTCATTACAGGGCTTGTGTCCGTGGTACTTGTCTGTCGACGAGAGTGATTATTTCAAGGTTCTGAGGCGATTGGTCAAAATTTACATTCATAAGTTGCGCGCGTAACTTGACGAAAACGCTGGACGCAGTGGACGCCATATTACTCTGTGGTCATGGCGTCAGTTCGCTGCGAGGTACCTGAATGCGCTGATGTTGCTGATGACAGTTGTTTTTTTAGTTTGCCTACACAGCCGTATGACGTAATAACATTGCGCCTACAATTTCATGAATTCAACCAGATCCAAAAAACTGAAAAAAATTAATTGAATTTTTCAATTTATTTCGTTATTTTATGAACATTAATTGTAGACGAATTGTTCTACGCGAATTTTCCATAGACATTTATTTCATGGGGGTAATGTCCAAAATTCCCACACTGGGCATGCGGGTTGGGGATTGCAGTTCGGTGGTAGATCTATTCTGCAAGAGGCGCTGCTGCCCGTCCCTTGGTGTATGTCCCTTAGTCGCCTCTTACGACACCCACGGGAAGGGTTAGGGTGGTGCTAATTCTAACTGCCGGCTTAGAATTAGCACCACCCTAACTCTTCCCGTGGGTGTTCCCGTGGGCTGGTATTTCGAAAAAATCAAAATTTCCATGATCTTTGAGATCCTACGGCTGATCGAATATTAAATCTAGGATTCTTATACTCCTACACCTTATATTCCATTTCATTCTGTACAAAAGCGCCAAGATAGTTTTTGATTTGTTGCATAGGTTTGAGGAAAAAAATATGTAAAACATCTCAATTTTGATACATTTTTGCCTTCTTCTCCGAACCAATATGACTTACTGACTTAATTTGTATATTGAAAAATAAAGTGAAGGCAGGGTAACAGATTAAATTTTTGATTACTTGAACAGTATTATTTTAATTAATAGAAACACAACAATTACTACAATTTCCGCTAATCAAACACACCTATAGATACACTCGGTTTAGCGATGATGCCTAAGTCATCTCACGCAGAGACTACTACAATATTTATCATCCCTTTCAGCAGGTACCTTTATCTCTATCATCTACCTTCAAGCTAAGAAAAGCCTACAAACCAAAATATTTTATTATTCCCAAAGAAAACTCTTTTACAGCCTTATGAAAAGACACGTTGAGGCTTAGTTAGAGACCTACTTTCAATATTCTCTCAGTATTGAGTGGCTTCTATCGCGACAAGTGCTTATACGAAAGAAAGTGTAGTGCAAATTCGCTTATAAACACTCAGTAGCAGTGATTGGTTAGTCGTTCAATAGTTAGTCCTTGCGGACATAAAATAATTACTTGGAATTAGTGAAAGAAGTTAAGAGTTATTAATTTATATTTGAAAAGATAAAATTTGTTGATAGATTTTTGTTTATGTTTCAGATTACATAGATCCATAAGTAGTTTTGTTAGTTTTAATTTATTATAAGTTCTATTTAATTAATTAATATAGATGTAGTCTTTGTACAAACATAACTCCATCTAATTTATCAGCTATTTGCTGCCAGTATTTAAATAAACATAAACTTCATTACTACCTCAACATCCACGTCAGTTTACATACGTCCACTGCTGTGAACGTCTCTCCCCCAAAAGAGGCGGATTGGCGATCGCAGTAGAGGTACAGCTAGCAACAGAAATCGCTTAAAGTTTTAAAACTCAAATAACTCCGACACTAAGTTTTTTAAATCATATGAATTTAAAAAACAGTCATGTATCATAACTATAAGCGAACAAAAATAGTTATTTTTGCATCCGATTCGAATAAAGAAAGCTTTTAAAAATTGCAACTGTTAATAGACTATCGTTGCTGACTGTACGGGTTAACAAACAGACAGAAGCAGGTGCTCTACCTCAGGTTTCCTCAAGACATTCACGGGCTAAGTTGTAGTAGACGATAGATATACCGCCACCACCTCAACATATCACCTCACGATATAGGTAGGTATTGAACTGCTGTAATCATTATTACCTACCGCTGAGTTTCGGAACTCGTTGCCAGTGCCGGCCTTTGTTTTTCAATGCCAATTACAACTTGACATCATCACTAAGACATTGACATTGTCACGATGACATTGACATTGTCAGGATGACATTGACATCCTCACGATGACATTGACATCTCACCATTAGGTGAGTTGACGATCAAGCAAAGGTCTATCCATGATACGGCTCAACTAACAACTAGCTCATTCGCTTATTAAGCGAAGTTTCACAACCATTTGTCTAGTCTAGTTAAAGTATATCCGTTATAATATTCCCCCCACAACGGAATACGTAAAGCAGAATGGAATCGGGCGATTTCAAACAATCGGCGCGCGTGCTTTGCATTTGATCGAGTGGGGTTAGGATCGGCGCACACTAGGCGACGGGGAATGGTCAGGAAATAGAGAGATTTTTCTTTACTCTATACTAGCGGTCCGCCTCGGCTTCGCATGGGTCTATTCTATCGCCTATGTTCATCAGGGATAACGTAGGATTGTAATGATGAAATAATTTTTGAAATCGGCAGTAGTTTCGGAGCCTAGTTTCAAGTAAACAAACAAATATTTCCTCTTTGTAATATTGGTGTAGTTGAGAAAAAATATATTATTGAGATAGCTTATGCAAAATGAAGTCGGAAAATTATAGTAGTATATAGTTTTACTATAATAAAATAACTAACAAAATATTTTTTTAAATAAATTCAATTTTTTTAAGCGATTGAAAACTAGTTTTTACCCGACTACCAACAGGGGAGGGTTATGAGGTTAGCACCCTATGTTTGTATGTTTGTATGTTTGTATATTTGTATGTTTGTATGTATGTGGCCAATTTCTTTGTTCCCACGTAGCGCTGAAACTACTGGTTCGATTTCAACAAATTATGTATCGATTGATTCGTCTCAATACCCCGATGGTTATAGGCTATAGGATTTAGGGCTCCGACCCCGAATAAGCCTTCAAAATGCGTATTAAAATTTAGGTAGCCGCAAGCTGCAGGCCCCATAGAGAAAAATTACAATACCTACGACCTATTTTCATTTTCAACTCTATGCCTATCAAATATGACCGATACGTCATTCTATTTTGTCAATGTAAATGTTTCAAACTTTTATAACTTTCACGTAGTCGGGTTGTAGTTTTTAACTTTATCTTGTCTAAATTACTTTCAATTAAACGTTTGCCCGACAAGCGTCATATTTGTTGTGTTGTGGGAGCAGAGGCCTACAAAATGTGACTAAGTAATACCATTTTATAGGAGGACGTGTTTTTCAGACATCATTTATTTAAATCATTTCATTCATTAGTATAGTTGGGAATAAAGAGTACACACGTAGAAACGAGTTGTTCTCGACTCGTCCCACTTTGGGCCGAATTCAGTGAGACGAGTCGAGAACAACTCGTAGAAACACTGGAAAATCAAAACTCGACAAGTGGCGAGCAAACTAAAATGTCCCGTATGCGCTTAAACTAACATGATATAAGTAAGTAATCCAATCGAAAGTGTTAGTACGAGCCGACGCGTGGTTACATAAATTCATACATTTTTGACATTCATGCTACGCCTTTATTTAAATTACCCAAACGCCATTCCGAACATTTAATTGCTGAGGAATTTGGGTTTGTGATGAAAAATCATTTGTACGTTATTTGCATGCCGCGTGAGGGATTGCTTTAATAACCTCATCATTAAAATTTATGTTTTTTTTTTCGTTTTCGGCAGGACAAATTAAGGAACAAAAGGAACAATTTTTTTGGGAACTAATTTCTTAGAGATTACCCAGAGTGCACGGGCTTACACACTATGATATAAATCCTATTAAAATTTGTAATCAGACTTCAATAACTATTGCTGAGTATTTTTATCTGACTTCGAAAAAAGGACGAGGTTCAATGTTTCCCCGTGTGTTTTAACGTAAATATGTTCGTCAATTTCTTAGTCAATCATTTTGAAAATTCTTTCGCTATTCTATAGAGAATCATCCCGAGGTGGTCCCATAAAATTGTATATAATATAATGTTGTAATTGTATCCGACACACCGTGTAAGTGTAAAATTAGAGATTCGAAGTCGATTTTTGGTTTCTTCAAAACAATAAAAGTTTTATTTATTCACGACAGCAAGCAACTGCAAACACAAAACAACAGCAAAAACAATAAAATGCGTAGATCAATAAATAAAAAAATTCATAAAGATTTATCTAGTTCTTAAAATGTAACTCTGATTTTTTCGTTAAAAAAGGCTTACCTACGCATACTTACCTCATCATTATCATCAGCCGCAGCCCACCGCCCCGCAGCGCACCCATTTTTCCCACTGCTGGGTGGACCCACTGCGGTCGTGCCCACCTCAGTTTGTGCCATCCACCACGGTCCTGTGCTAACTGCCTCCATTGACACCCCCGATGCGTAAACTATCAAGTACTATGTCGTAAAACTAGAAATAGATCAAGTTTACTTACGTGTCATTCATTATATACAAAAAAAGAGGAAATATATAATCTTAATACGCTATTTGACTACATTAAAAATAAGTTCCAAATTGTTTTCATCCTAGTCAGTTACAACGTAACAAAGCGTAATCAGGTGTTTTTTTTAAATATTCCAATTTTAGGTTGAAAAACCGGGATTAAAATTACACAATTTTTGATATTATGATGACGTGACCGAAAACGCTCTGCGTGTGTTTGGTTCGCTGATGACGTCACACTTTCATAGAATATAGTGTCAATGAGTTTTTCTTGTTAGTTGTGGTGTGGCGTGTGAAGCCATTCCTCAGAGCACGGGAGCTTTTATTTATACTTTAAAATTAGTTTTTTTAACTAATAAGACTGGCCTTGAACAATTATTAATTACACTTTGCATTATTTTTATCAGACAATACGTTAGAATTATTGCCCAGTAGTAGTCAAGTAGCCTATTAGTATAGCCTTATCCTAAAAAAAGGCATTAAAATCTACTCATACGAAACAAAGGGCACATCTTCTGGCAAGAGGCTAATTACCTCAAAAAGGCCAAACGACGTACAATTTTCTTACCATTTATACACTTGGCAGAAGCCGAGCCTTATCGCGGGAAAGCGAAAGTGTGTTACTAGTTTCAGCCCGTAGCTTTGATCGCGTGGCACTTATGTAAAACGAAGCCTATCAAATTTATCGACAAATCAATGAAATTATTTTCATACTCTGACAAGAAAAGATGGATGGGTGGAATGTGTGAAAGATGATCAGTAAGAAAGGAAGATATGACTGAAAGAAGTGAGTAAAAGAAGGAAAACTGTTTTGCCGACCCTGCAGTAAGCAAAGGTCAAAAAGGTGAAAATTGAAAACTGATGAAAAGTTTGGATTTCGAAGAAAAGAACGCTTGACAATTTCATAATTTCTAAAAGTGCAGGGCCTTAATGACGCTTTTGGGTGTCTATCTTCAGAGTGACGGTTGACACCCAAAAGTGATCGTGAGGTCCTGCAAGGCACTTTCAGAAATTTAGGTCAAACGTCGCATTATTTAGACAGACTAGGATGACGGTTAGCAATCATCGCCAAGCCACTGTAAAATCTACAGAACTTAGGATGTTATTGCCAACCGTGAACTGATAACCAACCAAAAATTTGACTTGTCTAAGTACTTATTTTGTTAGTCTAAAGAAATAAATAAGGTTATTATTATATTGAATTCTAGGTGACAGTTGCCTTTAAAATCTTATCAAGTACATTCAGTTGAGCTTCTTGTAGATTGTTTGCAACAGTCTGCAGTTAGCTCAATTGTTGCAATTGTAAATACTAGTTTTAAGTTAATTTTATTATTTGATTGTAATTTTCTTTGTTAATAAAGTTTGAACTAATTCATTACAAACTATAAAAAATAATTGTATATTTTTGTATGTTATTCATTGTAATAACTGTAATTTTACTAAAAGTAGTTATTTTATCAAAAAACTTGAGAGGTCTGTAGCCTGTTGAGTTATTAATTGGTTTAGTACTTAGTTAGGTTCTACACGGAGTTAATTGTAAGAGTAATTGTACTTTTGTGTTATTTCTTTGAAAAACAAAAATGGGACTATTTTTGTTTGCAGCCCAACTATTTAAAAATCAGATAGTTTTTTCTTTGTAAAGTTTGATTTTTTTGCAAAATGAGTGGGAAAACCCTTTATAAAGTAGTCTTTAATATACCAAATAAACGAATCTTGCATCTATTTCTTAACTTGCACTTTTATTTCGACGTGAATCTGATGACTGATGTACTTGTAAACAGAAAAAGTGAAAAACTTCACTGTTGGTATTAGATGGGCGTAACAGAGGTGATTACGTATTGGAGCAGTTTCCTTCCGACATGGCAATGGATCCGCGAGTGAAATCGTCACGGTGCTGCCTCCAGTCCAGATACTTGTTAATGATTTTATACGAAATATTGAGCTCGCCCTTGTTAACGGACATTTTTTGTGCACTTGTTATTGGCTGAGAAGACTTTGGTCTACATTTAGAAGGCTTAGGAAGGCCTCGGATCGGGACTGGGAGATATTTCGATGTTGGAAGCGGTCAAATTTATACAAAGCTTTAATATTTTTTTCAGCTCCCCATCTCAGAAATAGTATTTTTTTTTGCTCTTCGATATCTGAGTGCAAAGGCCGTTTTTATCCGCTAGAGGATAAAAACGGCTTTTGCACTCAGATATCGAAGAGCAATAATACTCTTTCCTCGCTGAGGTGGGATGAAAAGTTACGTGTTGCACTCGAGTGCAAAGATTTTTACCTCGTGCTCTTTTGATTCCCTCGCTAACGCTCAGGATTCTAATTTTTGAATTTTTAGTATCCTTCGCTTGCTCGGTCATCAAAATTGAGTACGCGGTTAAAAAGCAACTTTGCACGCTTGTATAACAAATAACTATTTCTTTATTGGTTTGATATAAAATTAATACATTATTCTTTTCTAAAAAAAGAATGACTGAATCCACTTAAAACCGCAGTGAATTTTCTCGTCGACGTTTGTAATATCAAAATGCCAACGTCCTGCAGTGGACGTCTCTCGGTTGAAGAAGAAATTGAAGAACTAAGTAGATCAAAACTGAGCGAAGCAAACTCGACCTTGCCTCATCGTAATAAGAACGTGTTAAAATACCCTGTTAGCACCTTACGACCTCTGCGAAAGGTCATGATCAACAAACAGTGCGACAATCGCAAAGTACTTGATTAAATAAGGATGAGTTCCTGAAGCAAGGTTAAAACGTCAACGTATACATTTTCAGGTAATATATTTATAAATAACACATATTCCCAAAAAAAAAAATTTAATGCTAGACTAGACGCGCCCAACACAGCATCAATTAGCTACAAAGATTAAATCTATACTAATATGTACTAATAATATTATAAAGAGGAAAGATTTGTTATTTTGTATGAAAGGAATAAACTTAAAGACTACTGACAACTGACTACAAATTTCACCATTAGGAAATTTACTTTTCAGGAAGTGACATAGGCTATGTTTTATTCCGGAATTCTTACGGGAACGGGAACTATGCGGGTGAAACCGCGATGCACTGCTAGTAACTGATATAGATATACTTAATATAATTATTAATTATTTTATTTCAATTACGATTGATATGCCTGATTTGTCTGACCTTGAAATAACAATTTAGACTCATATCTATTATATTTTTAACGAAATTTTTGACATTTTATATAAATTCTTTAAGAGTGCCATAAAGGATGCATGAACTATTTGATCTAAGCTAACATTAAGATCTAAGCTGTCATGTACACGTGAACAAAATAAATAAATCTAAATGCATTACGTTGATTTCTATTAGGAATGGCTCACTTACCCAATTATTCATATCAAATGAAAAAAATGCTTTGCTCTTCATTTTTTATCGTGAATGGACTTTTGTTAAACCTCATCTGATAGTGACGATGTGGATGACGATCTATCAAGAAGGTCTAGAAGACTTATTCCTTTGGATCCTCTTCATTGATTATTCACAGCTGTTCACGTTCATACTTCTTAAATCTGGGCCAGTAAACAATTAGATTATTAGTAATTATCACTTATGTATTAATGGTATCCTCCTTTATATTTTAAACTAAGTATAAAAATTTTAAGTGTTTGACGTTTTAAATGTCCTGTGGACACTCCGCCGGTCATTAAATGGATTTTATAAATTTTGAATAAATTGTATAAAAAGACACCGTCATTGAAACCAAGTCAGTAGTCCTTCGACTTTAACCTAAGCTGGGGGGCCGGCAGTTTACCTTTTTTCGGGATTGAATTTACGAAAGTTTCTTATCAATTAAATATTTTGAGTAGCATTTCAATCAGATTGGCTCAGTAGAACTGTTTCGTAAAATGTACACATTTTTAAACTCTACTAGCAAAATTTCTAAACGGGACGTCGTCACCATTCACCGTGTCATGAAACTTTTAGCGGATTACTTTTTTTGAAAGAAAAAAGGAAAGAAAATTGTTTATTAGACACAACACACAAACAACAAACATGATGGTTTTTGTCATTTATTTGATTCTAATTCTATTTTGATTGAAGGAACAGAAGCACTGATTTGACCAACTGAACGGCGACGTCACAGAAAAGGGGCAGCGTTTTTATCACCCGAAACCGCGACCAGATTTATTTTTTATTAAAAATAATAAACAACAACAAACTATGCATAATAATACCCTAGTCTTATTTTTTTTTATAACCTCGGGATCATCTTCTATATTAGCTGCAAAAGAATCATCCAAACCGGAAAATAATTGACAGGTAAATCGACGAACTACATAAAAAAATACATATAGCCGAACATAGAACATCCTCCTATCTCCAAGTCGGTTTACAAAACAAGAAACTATTGACTATTAATGTAGAATAAAATCTAGTCAGATAAATTCTAGCTCACGGTCAACCTAAGACATTGTAGGCATTATTAATTATTATGTAACAACAATATTCTTCACCTAGCAAGATTGTTATCTATTATTTAAATTTTAAATACATATTCACCTTTGTTGAGGAAAACTACCTTTAGATAAAACAATTCAAGTATAATCAGCTAATAATTACGCGTGCATTTTTATTAAAAACCATTATCATTAAAAAAAACGATTAAAACAAAGGGTCATCTTGTTCGATCTTGCAAAATTTTGCGCGCGCTGGTTCAAATTTAAACATCGAACGCAGAATATCCAACAAAAGATCTCTTTTCATATTTACGACTCTAATTTTTTTGGAAATGGTGTGATAACTGCAAAGGTAAGCCTAGGCCTTTGTTAATAGGTTATGAACAAACCGTTCATTGTTTTATTATTGCTTTTGTAAGGAGGTGCGGAGGTTGGAGCTCGAGTCGAGAACTCG
This sequence comes from Eupithecia exiguata, assembly GCA_947086465.1. Lineage (NCBI taxonomy): Eukaryota > Metazoa > Arthropoda > Insecta > Lepidoptera > Geometridae > Eupithecia > Eupithecia exiguata. The sequence continues at coordinate 1,195,993 of OX352245.1, read as the reverse complement.
AGATCGGATCAGTTGTCCCGCGATCGTCAGCCGGCGCGGACCGACACACACCGCCCGCCATTTCCCGCGAGTGTTCCAAATACGAAAAAGACACATTCTGTGATATTCTGTTTCTTTTTTTTTTTAAGTGACACTGTGAGAGGATTTCAGGAGCAAAAAGGTTGGTATTCTTTTACACTAAACCCGGAAAATGTTACCAATTTGAACGTGTTTTGTTTTATTCCTGGTTGTTGGGTAACAATGAAATAGTAGAGTTATGTTAGTTAGAAAAAGTGGTACATAATCGTTAGTGAAAACTGTTTATTTCCTTTTCAGATTATTTTTATAGGTCTGAAATTAATAGTTTCTAATATGTTTGTTTGTTGTGCGTGAGAATGCAAAAAAATTTACTACGCGAAACTATTGTTAGTTTTTGTAAACATGATTATTTTCTTTCACGTTTTTCTTTATAATTTAACTAAATAGGCACTTACCTAATTACTCCAAGTTATAACGTATTCAGACTTCTTTTCCAATAAATACATCGCTAAATAATAAAAATAAGTTAATTTTAACAAAAAAATCTGTTTCCGTGAAATAATAACTCCAAAATGTTTATTTATGGTGAAATGAGTCCCAGAATCACATTTTGACTGTACGGAAAATCTATTTTAAGGCAATAAAACACCATTTTTTTATATATTTTTTGAAAAATGCGAACACTTAATAGAGAAACAAAACGAAATCCATTTTCATAACAGCGAACAGTCGAATAATTACAATTTTGCCTCGTTCTGACCGTATTGTCCGTACAAAAGATAGATATAAAAATAACACCGAGAAGATTTTGCTGACCTTCATGAAAATTATCCATGTATAGATGACAATATATTTCTTTTGAAGACCGACTCGGTTTCAAGTCTCACTTAACCTTGGCTGGAACAAAAAATGACAAGAGCTTTTTGTTCTACTTACATCACTATGATTTGAGTGATTTTAACGTTTTACGAAATCATCTTTGTGTACGAAATATAGATTACGATTTTACTAATCATTTTATACATTATTTACAATAAAAAAAATATCTTGGAACATACTTTTTTTTTGGACTCGCTAGTGTTAACATTTGCCATTTTTTTATACGTAATAATAGAAAAAAAATTTGAAAAGATTTATAACTTTTTAAGAAACCACAGAACTTTTTTTTTATACGAGACGAAACAGGATAAGGATCAGGAGAGTTAGGATGGGAAAATTATGATATGAAAAAACCGTAATCAAAAGTTATTGTTAAAAAAAATTACCTACATACCTGAAAAGAGGTTGGACTCAAAAGACGTTTGACCTCTGTGGCGTGGTGGACGAATCTTCACCTGTGACGCATGAGGTAGCGGGTTCAATTCATCGTACAAACATTTGTCACGGAAAGGCGGACCTTTCCGTGACAAATGTTTGTACGATGTCCAAATGTTTGTTACGGTGTTCTGGATGTTTTCTATTTATATTAAAAAATATCTGACCTATGTAGCGTATTGTGTTAAGTTCGTATTATGTAGGTAGGTTTATTGTTTAACAAGTACCCATAACACAAGCTCTGCTGAACTTGGGGCCAGATGATGCTGTGTGAATTGTCCAGCATTATTTATTTAAACTTCTGAATAAATTAAATCTTTATCGTACATAAGACACAAAACAAAGAAAAAGCTTATGAATCTAAATTTAAAAAAAAGTAAAACAGACCGCTGAAAGAAGTATCTATAAAAATTATATTTAAATGAATGAAATCCTTATGAAATCTCAACGGACTGTGTAAAAGTATTTGTTATTTGAATGCTAATTTTAATTGCATACTAGCAGTCCAAATAGGTTGCTAATAACTTTTTTGTATAACCTGCTATAAAAAAAACTTTAATGGCTTTTTTTTTATGCGCAAAACCAAACCAACCACTTATCTTTTTGTGGCAACACTGTTTACCAATTTCCCCACACCGAACTTTAATCTAACCAGACTCGTCCGTTCGTAATTATAATCTATGCTGGTGTCAGCTCTATCGGGAACCCTCGGGCCGTCGGAAACAATGGAACTTCGACGCTCTTTGAGCTACGGAACCCTAAATTAATCTCGTAATAACAAGCACTGGGTGGCGCATCGTCTGTGACCTAAAAAGAGCTAGATTAGACTGTAAAGGAGTTAGGTAAGACCGAAAAGTCTGGAATGAGGTCAAAATAGACCATAATTAATTGTTGGTCATCATCATCATCATCATCAGCTTATGCAAGTCCACTGCTGGACATAGGCCTCCCCTAATCAGCGCCATAATAATAGGCTACTTGACTACTACTGGGAAATAATTCTAACGTATTGTCTGATAAAATTAATGCGAAGTGTAATTAATATTTCTTTAAGGCCAGTCGTATTAGTTGTTAGAACTAATTTTAACGTTAGAATAAAATAATGGCGTGTCAAAAAACGACATTCTCTGTTATGGCTCCCGTGCTCTTAGCAATGACGTCACACGCCACCCCATACCTAACAAGAAGAACTCATTGACAGTGTAATTTGTGATAGTGTGACGTTACCAATGATCCAACCAAACGCAGAGCGTTTCCGGTCACGTGATCATAAATCAAAACTTATGTAATTTTAATTCCATTTTTTAACTAAAATAGGCATATTTTTAATAAAAATCACCGGATTACGCTTTCTTACGTTGTCACTGACTAGGATGAAAACAATTTGGAACCTATTTTTAATGTAGTATAATAGCCTATTCGGTAAATATTTTGGTAATTTTAAGTTACTGTCATCATCCATAATGACGTTGTTACATACATAAATACATATATGTATATTTCTCTGCTATGCTTTTCCGATATGAATAGATACCCTTTGTCTAAGCATTAACTTTTTTCCCGTGAACAGAGAATAATGAAGAGAAAACGGACCTATTGTTAATACGGACAAACAAATATACGTAACGTTTACAAACATATTACAGGGACCCATTGTTTATATTGGAAAATTGAATACAGTGCTATTGTTGTGTACCTCCGCGTGTTTTGGTCGCCCTGAGTCCTCTGAGCTCATATCTGATCAGTACCCTTACGTCCACAGCTGAACATGCCTCCCCTCTCCCAAACAGGGGGGGGAGGTAGCAATAATCACCACGTTTTGCAGCAAGGGTGTTGAATAATATCTAATCCTTTTCTAAGTGTAGATCTGTTATGTATACCTAATCTAGTTAAATAACTATACATTTTGGAGCCGTTAGCTCTTCTTTAATAAATATGTAATAATAAATTACCTATTCGCGAGGTATGACGGCTGCTACTAATGATGACTTATAAATATATTGTAATACATATATTGTACTAGCAGCGCCTTGGTGGTTTCACCCGCGTAGTTCCTGTTCCCGTGGGAATTCCGGCATAAAAAGTAGCCTATGTTCTATTCCAGACTATAATCTATCTCTGTGCCAGATTTCATCTAGATCCGTTCAGCCGTTCTGGCGTCATTGAGTAACAAACATCCATCCATCTATCTATCCATCCATACATCCAAACTTTGACATTTATAATATTAGTGGGATTGATGGAAATAAAATTTTGATGAAAGAGTGGTTTTGATTCTTATTGCGTAGAGTCAATAGAGGAAATGCTGCCCAAACTCTGATAGTTAGTTCGGTTCATGTATAAAGCCACACGTTTCTGCCCTGAACTGATTTATGGGATAAAAAGTAGCATGTTTTTATTCCAGGATTAGAACTACCTGTATGAAAAATTTCAGCCCGATCCATTCAGTAGTTCTTACGTGAAGAAGTAACAAACGTCCAAACTTTCACATTTATAATATTATTGTGATAGGTATTGGAACACTTGATGATGTCAACAGTTTAAAAAAAAATCTGAGCAATAGGTACACGTCTTGTTGCGAGCCGCCGCCGTCGCCGCCGTTCATGGATTGCTTATTGTTGTTTCGGTCGCACTTCGGTCTAGTTACGTCTTTCCACCTTTGTTGTTCATTACGTAGGTATATTGCACAAGATTGGAAATAGCGTGTGTCTGCGTTTGGTTGTAAAACCACACAGGACATTTGGTTGAGTTAGCGCTGGGAGAAAGGATCATATCTCCCTTTTTTTTATCTAAGATTTTAATGTTGGTGTTGGATCGATTCATATGAGAAAAGCAGAACTAACGTTGAGTCGCTGTTATGCTTGCCTGTTGCTATAATTAACGTAACGGTAAATAAATCAATCATAATTACTTTCCTAGGTATATTAAAGTTTTAACTAAATAAATTTAGCTTTTTGTTTTGTAGTTTTTACTCGCTCTGGGGTGATCTTCTACGAAAATTTTGGATTTACGGCAGGATTCGAACCCGCGCCTCACCTTCAATACAGGTGCGCTCTTACGTACTAAACGAGATCGACACGAGCCTCGTCGGCGAGGCGCGGGTTCGAATCCTGTCGAAATCGAATATTTTTGGGACATATGTATCGTATCTTTATTACTAAAGAAAATACAATAATAATTACAACTAATATTTTCACTTAAATCTATTTTCTAAAAATCTAAGCCGTCACCAGAAGGCAAAGTGCCCAGAATGCTGGCAGCATTGCCACGTTGAATGGCAATGCTAATTCGTTGACCGAAATAAAAGCCAGCATTCCGATCACCTGTGGACTCTATTAGGAGTTTTGCTAGATCTTTGTGTATTCCATGTGCCCCAGGACCCCAAGGACCTAGGGTTTCCACCCCAAACGGCTCGAATAGGTAACCTCGGTCAAGATTAGCGTATTTCCGCCGTTTGAGGGACTCCGCTGATGTTGCTGCGGAGCCGGCCCTTACTGATGTCCCTGCAAGATGAGAAGGTGCTAGGGTATCTACACAAGTGGCATCCCAAACTAAAGGCCGACCCATTTTCCAAGGAATCAGAGTCATACCGTCAGGCCTTTTACCATCATCTCGCATTAGGCCACGTGGTTCGAGAGTAGCTGCCATACTGACGCTGGTAAAAGCCCGACGGATGATGTCATTAATTGAACTATGACGGGACACACGTCCTGCACTAGAGACACATGCCAGTGCATGGTGACCGAACTTATCAACGGTTTCACCGCACTGGCAACGGTGTGCAACTAGACAGGGAGAACCTAAACGCAAAGAGGTGGCCACCCGAAATGTGTTATTGTCTAAAAGGGTACCTAGATTTTTAGAAGGCAAAACATATAACCAAAGTCCTGATTCCCACTCGGAAACGGCAAGTAAACGAGCGCGTTCTGATGAGCTGGTAGACGTATTAATAAGGTTTTTCCGTACCAACTCACATAGCGGCTCATCCCACAGTCTCTGAGAAGAAAGAACTTTGGGCATATTAGTGCTAGGACAGGCTATTTTCCAAGACGCTAATGATTCATCGAAACCTGTTATTTGACAATTTTGTGAACATTTATCCAAAATTTTATGAATCAGATCCTTTGTACCATGAACTGAAGACAAAAAAGCTGGGAGTGTAACACTAGAAATTTCGCGGACACCTAGACCCCCCCAATCTGATAGGAAGAGTGGCCTGGTGCCACGCTCTGTCATCTAAAGGTATATTAAAAATTTTGATTAATGTGTCGCGCATGATGCTGTCCAACTGCTGTGTAAGTTGAGGATATTTCCAGAGTTGGGAGCATCGTAAAAAGTAAGTGAATTTGGGAACAAAAAGGCAAAAACGTAAAATAACAAAAGCCACGTGAACATTGATGTTTTGCAATTTATCGGAAAACGAAAGGAACTTTTGAATTTTTTCATTTATAAAATATATTTGGGACATTATAAAATATTCGTAGTAAATAAATATAATTTGAGTAGTTCCAAAAAACGAAAACCGACTTCGAATCCCTTAATTATATACACTTTTTTTAACTTTTGCGGGACAAATACGAATCCCTCGGGATTTTTTATAGGAACCAACTTGTTACATTAGTAATTTTCAATTTTCAAAATCGGTCCTCAATTGACGAAGAACTCTACGAAACATACATAAAAAACATACAGCTGACTTTGAACTTTGATTCAGTACAATATTTATTGGTTTCTAAAGCTCTTTCATGATAAAACATTACCTTTTGTTCTCACAACTGGCGGTAACACGCACTTGGCCGTTTTCTAGACCTCATTAGCAGCTGACATTGAACGCAGATCGTTCAGTGCCCTTAGCATGAGTAATCATTGTTAACGCTAGCGATTTTTTGCTTGCGAACTTAACCTTTGTTAAAATATAAAAAAGTAAAATTTTTGCCCTTGGTTTTTGAATGAGTAGTACTTTGAAAGAACGCCTACATACATGCCATGTTTTATGAAATAAATTAAGCTTTGAATCTCAAATTATAGTACAAGAAAATATCAAAAAATTTAACGATTCTTCGTATAACCAGTGCCTAATCGAACTTATGTACCTACTTATGAAGCATGTATCCTAAGTCTGACAAATTCCTTCTTAGACTTCAAGTCAAGAAGGTTTTTGTTGTTTTTTCTATAAATCACAGTCGTCAGCGTTAGCTGGCTCGTGCCAGACACTATAAAAAATTCTCATGCTAGCCCCCCGCACATTATATAAGACGCAGAACCGTGAACAACTTGATTAGTTTTTAATTGTTTTTTAGTGGATTTTGTAGTTAGTTGGTGGGTTTGATGATAACACAATCGCCGTGTTTGTGGCAGTCGTTAAAGGCTCGGTTAACTTAACGTATCTGATAAGTTAAGTTAACTGTACCTCTAGGAGAGGTCTTTGACGTAGCTTTGAGGTTTATTAAACAGTTATGTAATAGCTGGTAGAATGAGTTAATTTTCAAGTTTTTAACTCCTCAATCCTTGGGTTTAAGTGGACCAATCAGGTTTTAATGTTAATTTAAACTCGATTCCTCCTCAACGCGTTCCTGAGAAAAAAGGTTTGATAGACAGATGGACAGATGAACACAAGTGATCCTATAACAAGGGTTCCTATGAGGTACGGAACCCTAAGCGCAACAAGAAGATAACAAGATTACTAAAAAAATATAGAATTTCGAAATCACCAAAACTCCCCCTTGATCTTGAATCATGATATTAGGCACGAAGCAAAGTTGTATAATAAAAGTACGGAACCCTCAGAACCCGAGTCCGACTTGCACTTGAAGTTTTATTTCCTTTTGTGCTACGGAAACCTAAAAATATACCACCTACAATAGGCTATTTGACTACATTAAAAATAAGTCCCAAATTGTTTTCATCCTAGTCAGTGATAACGTAACAAAGAGTAATCAGGTGATTTTTATAAAAAATATGCCTTTTTAGGTAAAAAAAACGGTATTAAAATTACACATTTTTTGTATTATGATCACTTGACCGAAAGCGCTATGTGTTTGGTTGGATCGCAAAAGTGACGTCACACTTTTACAGATTACAGTTGTCATGATTTCTTCTTGTTAGGTGTGGTATGACGGGGTGACGTCATAGCTTGGAAAACGGGAGCCATGACAGTGATTATCGTTTTGCCGCGGCATTTCTTTATTCAAACTTTAAAATTAGTTTTTATAACTAATACTGAACGAATCAAGCATCGATATAGTTCTACGTTACTTCTTAAACCGCTTCGAGATAATGTGTACGGTATTTGGTCTTAATTATTTCAAGAACAATCCATCGACTGTAACTCTTTCCGCAAACAAATAGGTATGGTTACATTAATTAGAGGACGTTATGCGTGTTCCGTACAGTGAGGCAGGGGGCGCTGCTCGCTAACCTAAATGCTACGCTTTCCTGTACCTCCGAAGACTTACCTCCCGACCTACCTTTGAAGCCTTTGGTATTTAAATATAATATATCGTCGGTGCGCTTGCCAAAAACGTTCGTGCATTTTTTTGTATAAAATTATTTTATATCTGGCTTCATTTTTGTGTTGCCTGAAAAAACAATCATGTGTGAATTTCTTCTAGAATTCGAACAATTCGAATTTGTGACAGCGAAAAATGTGTTTGTAAAAAAGTTTTTGGTAAATTTTATGCACATACCTATCGGAATTTGAAAAAAAGTATTTGAATTCGAGTTTTATATGCATGGATAGTCTTTTTTTCATCATGTTTTTTTTTAGCACAACGGAATAAAGTTAATTTCTTGCACAACGCCGAAACTTATCGAAATATTTATGGGTACCTACTCAAGCTGAAAAAAACTTTTTTTGCGTAGCAGCCAGAATATAAATTTTTTTTTTGGCCCATAAAAGATATCTAACACAGGTCAACGTTAAATGGTTACTTTAATACGGAGTTGTAAGTATCATCATCGGCCTGTTAATCACATATTATTGACATAGACCTCCCATAATGAGCGCCCTGTCTTCAGCTTGACGCATCCACTGTCTGCATGCAGTTGCAGGTCGTCAATCCCACCTGGCCGGAGGGCGTCTTACACTACGCTTAGCGAGTAGTGGCCTCCACTCAAGAACACGTTTTCAGCGGTTATCGGTTCTTCGCGAAATATGGCTGGCTCACTGCCACTTCAGCTTGCTAATTTGCTAGATATGGGTCGACTGATTCTTAATAAACGAATGATCGCACCGGGTTTTGTTTTATTGTTTTGTGTAAGTTAACATTAATTGGCTCTATTTCCACTAAATTAATCGCTTCACCATAAAAAGGTATCGTCTTAGAATGACACATTATGACATTTTATCTTTAATGAAAGAAACTACAGATGGCGCGCTGAGACACCTGTCAAAAGTGTCAAAGTTGAAGCCATTTCATCAATCTCTTCGTGCAGATAGCACCGCGCGCTCTATCGTTCATTCCGTTCTCTATCGTTCTCTATAGTTCTAGAGTTTCTTTTATCTATGGACTGCTCTACGACGATACCATTATCATAGAAAAACGGTTGTTTAGCAGAATTTTGCCCCCTGGGCTACCGGGCTATAAAATCTCAAGTCAAGTCAAGTCAACTGTTATACTTCTTTGCAGCATGTCGATGTAAAGTAAGTTTTGATTTTGATCCGTTTTAACAACGTGTTAGAAAGTGACCTATATTAATGTTGCGCTACTTGCGCTTCTATTTTTTATTTTATACAATGGCATCCATCGTGAATAATACATTTCCTACTGTAGATTGCTACACTATGCCCCGTCGTCTTCACTAATTGCCGTTTATTATCACTCTAAAATGTTATTTCATTTCTTGAACAGTTCTTTGAGCTTTTTGTGTCGCTCGTCCGTGAAAGTATTGTCAGGAATGCCTATTTCTTTTGAAGATATTAAGGACTCTATGTACCTGCTTGTTGTTATAATAAATTAATAAATAATGCTGGACAATCCACACAGCATCATCTAGCCCCAAGCTAAGCAGTGCTTGTGTTATGGGTACTAGATGACTGATATACATAATACAATACATTACATAGATTTTTTAATTAAAAATACAAAATATCCAGAACAGCCGGAACTGATATTTTGTAGATAGCAAGGCGGGAATCGAACCCGCAACCCTTCTGCGTCGAAGGTGGTCCCTTGCCCGCCGGCCGCGCCGTACCACAACAATTCTTCAAAAATAATTTTGTAGGTAGTTGATTTTCTGATTCACAAGGAGTGAATCAGAAAATCAAGAGAAGAGAGAGAAGAATACTTAGAAGAGATCTACGTGTAGGTATATCAATTAATGTAACTTTTTAGATGCTTTATTATATTTTTTCAGGTACCTACATAGATTGGTCCCATGGTCGGACACGGAAACCCTTAATCGGTCATTTGTCAAAGAAATTTGAACTTTCACTCTGACACTAGACAATTGACCCTGTAGACATGAAATATCATACCATCATCAGTCTATATTAGTCCACAGCTGGACATAAGCCTCCGCTAATAAGCGCCATAGGGCTCTGTGGAATTTTATTAAGATCTGTTCAGCCGTTTAAGCGTGAAAAGGAAACAGACAGACAGATAGAGAAAGCGACTTTCGAATTTTAGATTTTTGATGATTCTAAGCGAGTTTTTAGTTTATTCAAAAGAATCTAATTATCGTAGTACCTACACAGATTATATCTTTGTTTACTCAACCCGGCCTGAGTAAGCGAAGGGCAGAATCACCATGATCAAAGGTGAATACACATTTTTTAAACCAATTTATCCATCTAGGTGATATTCATGAAAATGGAACAGACAAAATTCAATTTCGTAACGAAAAATGCTTTGAAGCTACATTAGAAGGTGTACACTCAGCTACAAAAGCATATTTACATAGAAACACACATTTTAAACTTACACAGTACAACTATACAGGGTGTAGCAAAAGTTAAGGACCAAGGAATTTTAGGGGTGGTTCAGCCTTGGTCACAGAAACGGGAAAAATACTAAAAAAAAACGATTTTAGTTTTTGAAAATAAAATTAAAATGACCACTAGACTGATGCATGTCATGCATGTGCATATGCAACTACACATTCGTCGCGGGCAACGCGCCTTAGATGCGGTAGGCGGTACCACAAATACATTGTTTCTCATTTCTATGACAACAGAGCACACGGATTAGTTATTGCCTGTCTAGTGATTCAATTCAATTCAATCAATTCAATTTCAATTTATTTATTTAATTAGAACGGTCCTACAGAACCACTTACACTAACTAATTTTAAGTAATATTATACAAAGATCGTTTCGTGATCGTTTTGTTTTCATTTATTTTTCCGACAACCAAAGTTTGTGGCTGTAGTAGGATTTTTCAAATATTTTTCCCGAGTTCTGTGATCGATGCTGAATGAAACCTATATATGGGCTGATATGATGATAACCGCCATTTTGATCCTGTGCTGTTTTCATTAGTTCTCCTAATGGTATCAGCCCACTAACGCCCACCACTGGCCATACGCCTCCGCCTTGCAACGGCACAAATATCGTTCTTGAACCACCTCCATTCATCGATTCCCATCATCACATAGTTTAGTTCTCCTCGCAACATTATAGTTATAGGTTTTATTATAATTTTGTGGCAGACTGTACATAATACTGAAGGGTGAACTAATTACAGCGTTCAGTCGCAACGGTGAAGGCAGAACGTAAGCAACATAATCGCAGGTTTCGCAAACTGACGCCGACAGCGTTTGTAATCGAGTTAGTGTCGGTTCAAAACACTGCGGACCTGTCCTTCCACCAAGCCTAACTCCTGGTGGTAGACCGGGAGTAAACGCTATACCACCAAATGTTGTCATACCGTATTTACTTAACTACTAGGGTAGCATAAACATGAAGGAACTAGGAACAATTGACTTTTAAGACTTTGTAGATACACCAAACTTAAAATTTTCTGATAATCCGATACCTTATCATTACTGTAACATACCTACTTACTCGTACCTGTGAACGAAGATAGGTACACTTGTTTTTTAATTTTAAAACCCGAGGAATGTAACATTCGGGTCAAACCCCTACGGTTTTAAAGAGTGTTATAAATTAAGTCCTATGTATATTCTTTTTAAATAAATAAATAAATATTTCATTTGTAACACGGTACAGTTTTTGAGTGAGCGCTGGTAGAACGTACCGTATCTTCCTTTTTTACTTTTATCGAAGGTAAATCTAAACCATTCATACAATATTAGTTTTGGAAACCACTTCACTATAACGTAGTACTCGCAAATCTAATTAGTAATTACCAATCCCAAGAAACAAGCAAGCGAGTTTACATAAACCGAAGTTTGCTTACCTCTCTATTGGATTATTGCATTGATCGAGGACGTATTTACTAATCCAATGGCTGAACAGGCACCAGTCTCTCACAATGTTGGCTATAGTATTAGCATTTACTACTTGCACTCGTCGTGTATTCAAGCAACTAAGTTTCTATTGTGAAGGAAAATAAATATATATTCATTTGATTTTGATTTAGAAACAACCCAACGACGTGTGCTGTTTTGGCCCAACGCGTGGCGCTCCGTCCTCGTGATCGCTTTCTTTCCACCTTGCCGGTTTTTTCTGGCACTGTGTCTGAAGAACTCAAGAATTCTGCGGAGACAGGTGGTGGAGTGTCTGGTTTTTATGTTGAGTTCGTTCAGATTCAGATTATTTATTATTAACGCTTGTTGCATAAAAGTGCAAAATAATAAAAATTAGTTCAAAAATAGCAGCAAAATACACATAAAATAGAATGAATTATGGTATAAAAATTAAATAAGCCAAGTTTATCGTAAAATTAGTAGTTACCAAATATTCCAGAGACTTCGCGCTGATACCAACTTTTTGTGTCTTCGTATGTATGTTCTTTGTATATGGAACACCAAAAAGTCGAGTACTAGGACGAATGTAGTTAGGCTGGTGATTTCGGACAAAAATTAAAAATTTTTTTTTTTTTTTTTTTTCATAACTAGTATAATATACACATTTTAGATTAATGTTACATACACTAGAGTATAATTACAATCTAGCCACAGAATTGGCTAATGGGTAATTTTGTTTTAACTTATTTTTATATAAACTTTATACTAAGAACGTGTCCATTGGCACTTTTCTTATTGTCTCTATTTACATAAGGGGAAGACACTTGGTTCACGTGTTCTTTAAAATAGCACGTATGCACATACACTATAGTTATCACTCACACCAACTCAAAAGGTTTTGTTCTTTTGAGCCTTCTCACTATGTCCGTGTTGTCGAGGAGCTGGATTGCCTCGACGTTCACATGATGATGAAGCCTATGTTCATGAGCCTCTGCGTATTTTTGTATTACTGTGCTGACAAAATCAATATTCAGGTCCCGATGAATATCCTCATTTCTTACGTACCAAGGAGCGTTAATAATTGCTCTGAGTACTTTGTTCTGGAATCTTTGTATGATGGCTACGTTTGTCTTTTTGGTACAGCCCCAGAGCTGTATACCATAAGTCCAGATTGGCCTGAGGACTTGTTTATATAATAGGAGTTTATTGTGTACTGCTAATGTAGAATTTCTGCCAATCAGCCAGTCCATCTTTTTGTAGCGAATCTCTAGTTCCTCTTTTTTCTTCTTGACGTGAGCTTTCCAGCGCAGCTTGGCGTCTAAAGTCATGCCCAAATACTTCGCTGTATTTTCGCATGGTATGATGGCCCCGTTGATGAAAACTGGATGGTATTCGTTTCTTTTATTTGTGAAGTTGATGTGACTTGACTTCGATTCATTTAATTTTATTCTCCAGGTTTTGGTCCAGTTGTGTATGTTATTAACCGCAACTTGAACCTTTTCAGCTGCTTCCGCATGCGTTTTTCCTGTGGCTATAATTGCTGTGTCATCAGCAAATGTTGCGATGGTGTTGTTTTCTTGTTCTGGGATGTCATGTGTATATAAAAGGTAAAGGACCGGACCTAATACACTTCCTTGTGGCACCCCTGCTTTGATTTCCTTTATTTCAGAGCAAGAATCATCTTGTCTTATTCTAAAGGCTCTATTAGCTAAGTATGATCTAATTATTTCTACATATTCTATGGGTAATATACTTTTTAATTTTATTATTAGTCCTTCATGCCATACTTTATCGAAAGCTTGTGCAACATCAAGTAATATTGTGGTACAGACATCTTTGTTTTCCAGTGCTTTTTCAATAAGATTCGTTATTCTGTGCACTTGATCTACAGTAGAATGTTGTTCTCTGAATCCAAATTGATGCTCTGGGATGAGTTTCTTTTTGTCAAGTATTGGTTTAAGCCTTTTTAAGAAAAGCTTTTCAAATAGCTTTGACATAATTGGTAGCAAAGATATTGGTCTGTAGGATTTAGTCTCTTGGGGTGATTTTCCTGGCTTAGCAATCATTATTACTTCCGCAATTTTCCATAGATCTGGTACATATTTCAGTCGAAATGAAGCATTAATAAGACATGTTAGTTTAACTAAAGCTTTTTTTGGTAGGTTGTGTAATACCTCTCCTGAAATTAGATCAAATCCAGGAGACTTTCTGGGATTTATATTCAGTTTTATTTCACGCCAGACTTCTTTAGGTGAAACAAGCTTTATATCGTGGTGTTCATTACAAATTTCAGTTAAACTTGTGCCGTAATTTTCGCCTTCATTTGGCTTAAAAATATTTTCTAGGTGATCTGCAAATGCTTTGCATTTTTGCTCGTTGCTTACAGCCCATTCCCCGGGTCCGATTTTGATTGGTGGGATCTGGTTAATCGGTCGTTTTATGTTCTGTGCGGCTTTCCAAAGGGAGTAGTTTGAACTGCGATCATTGGATAAGCTCTGTAAATACTTGTTTGTTGTTTCATTGTTATATTTAAGGATTTGTCTCTTGAGTTTCTTTGTAAGAAAGTTCAGTTTATTCTTGTCTTGTGGACATCTTGATTGATGCCAGCAGTTTCTTTGTTTGCGCTTTTCCTCTATAAGTCGTTTTATATCTATGGGATATACATTCTTAGCTTCTCGTGTTTTGATGCTAGGTGTATTTTCCCATGCTGCTTTCTGTATAAGCTTTATAAACTTTTCTAGGTCCTGATCAAGTTGCTCTGGAGTTTTCAGTGGAACTTTTAGATCTACTTTAGAGTCCAGTTCAGTTTTAAATCTCTCCCAGTCTGTTCGTTTGTTGACTAATGTTGGATGTTTCTCAATATAAGATACTCTCTCGCTGTATTCTAGATATATTGCAGAGTGGTCAGAGTTCATGTCAAAGCTCTGCGTGGCTCGTAAGTAGTTAGGTGATATATTTTTATACACGAAAAAATCTATCAGGTCAGGGATTTTTTGTGTATCTGCTGGCCAGTACGTAGGAGATCCTGTTGATATAACGTCACATTTATGTTCCCTCACGGCGCTCATTAGTTCTCTGCCTTTAGTGTTGGTTAGCCTTGAACCCCAGTAGGTGTTTTTTGCGTTAAAGTCGCCCCCTAATATGAATTTATCACCTAGGGTTCGAAAAAAGCTCTTGAAAGTTTCTTTTTTAATAATGTGTCTTGGTGGGCAGTAAATTGCTGTTACTGTAAGAGCGCATCGTTTTGTGTGTATAGAAATTGCCACAGATTGAATATCTGGCTCTTCATATTTATTGACCTCGTGGTGCTTAATATTTTCCTTTACGATGACTGCACTGCCTCCTCTTCCTTTGTTAGTTGGGTGTAGTGCGTAATAGACCATGTAGCCTTTCAGTTGAATGTGAGATTGATTTGTGAAGTGTGTTTCGGATATGAGGCACACGTCTATATTTTCTATATCTAGGACTACTTGCAATTCTTGTTGATGTTTCATTAGTCCATTACAGTTCCAAGCCATAATTTTAAGGTTTCCAATCATTTTGAATGCTTGTTTATAGCTGCTTTATTGCTATTTTCTATCTTCCTCAAACGCTCGTCAAAGCTACTCATGAACTTTATGATTTCGTCCAATTTGTCGCTCTGACTGGTTTTTTTCCCACTACTTAGGTCTATTACATTTTTTCCAGCTGTTGCTTGGGCAAAAGATATACTTTTGTTTAAGGCTGGTTGAGGCGGCGGCGGTGCATATAACGTGCGACTTGTAGCAATGGGCTGGGAGAGCGGTACTCTGTCCCTCGGGGCTTGCTGTTGTCGTGAAATTAAAATTTATTAAAATTTATTATTAATTTATTAAAATTAAAAATATGAAATAGTTTTATTCCCACGGGCGTATATTCGAGTTTTACGCCCGCTAAACCACCCTATAATGACACACTTTTTGAGCAAGAGAAGCGAAAAAAAGTCAAGAAGTGAAAAAAATTCATATTTTAAAATAGTACTATTTTAAAATATGTTTTTTTTTTACTGAAGAAGTGAAAAAAAGTCAAGAAGTGAAAAAAAATCATATTTTAAAAGAGTACTATTTTAAAATATGAATTTTTTCACTTCTGGTGCGGTACTTTTTTGTTATGCCTTATCCAGGTTCGGCCAAACATTTATCTTGCGGTGAGAAGGATCAGTAAGCTATTATGCGTTTCAAGAAAACACTTTTTTTCCAGAAAGAGATTTGACGTAACCTTTTTGCTAGAGATAACTAATAATATTATTACAAAGCTCTTTCACTTTTCTGTACTAAAAGCCTACTTCTTTTCCCACTACACCCAAATTAGATGAACTCATCAACCTAAACTAATATAATCCAAGTGCGTAATTAACTGGAGTAATGTTACAACAGTCGGTAAGGTACTTACAGTAGAACCGTACTCGTATTGCATACTCGATGAGTGCTACACTCGGGATTTGACTGATGTGAATCACTAATTAACATGTTATTGAAGGGGAGGTTCAATTGGATTGTGTAATGGATATCCGATCCTTTGGTCTCAGTCAGTGTTGTATTCTAAAACG
Source organism: Eupithecia exiguata (assembly GCA_947086465.1). Classification (NCBI taxonomy): domain Eukaryota; kingdom Metazoa; phylum Arthropoda; class Insecta; order Lepidoptera; family Geometridae; genus Eupithecia; species Eupithecia exiguata. The sequence continues at coordinate 1,179,726 of OX352245.1, read as the reverse complement.
GAGAGATCAAAATTAGCATAAACAAAACACCACAATAGGGTATTTGACTCTGAATGAGAGAAAATCTAAAAATATAATATATCATTGAGATAGTTTAGGCAATAAGCAGTCAGAAAATGTTAGTTTGAGTAGACAAAATAATAAAATGAATTTAAAAATTATATTCTAAGTTTTCAGCTGTTATTAACACCATGAAATAGTAGGCGCAATATTATAAGTCGTACGGCTTAATAATAATAAATAAATAAAATAAAATCGTTTGTTTCAGGCAAAAAACCCATATCACAAAAAATCAGCCAGTTTCGAAAATATACAAAAATAGAATTAAAATTGACAAAAATAACACGGCGCAAAGCTACCGCATCACTTCCTGTTTCCCTCCATATGAAGGGAAATCCAGTGCATAAAAATATAATTTTTGCTTAGTACGTAAACTAAAAAGTATCAACTGTCGCAAACGCATTAGCTAGAGTGCGTACAAAGAGAACTGACGTCATGACCATAGAGCAATATGGTTTCAACTTCGTCCAGCGTTTTCGTCAAATTACGCGCTGAAAATGTAGACTTTAAATGCATTTTTATGGCACTTATCGATTGTTTTTTTTGTATATTTTTTGTGGTTTTGTAGCTCATCTATCAATTAGAATGTAATTGAGATACTTTAAAAAATGGGTTTAATACACTACTACTATCCACGCATACCTAATACCTACTCTACATTAAGAGACGAACTCGCCGAAAGACGTGCAAAAGAATTCGTTGAATGAAAATGTATAAAACCGCTGTCCCACCGCCACGCTACGAGGCTACGCACGTGTGTCAGCTTCGCTTTGCAAGAAAATGTATGTGACAATGATAACGTCCACTATTAAAATATTAATAAAGTCGTTGCTACACGCATCGCTTTCCGAATATGGCACCCACGCAGCTTCACGCTGTCAACGCTTTGCACTCGATACACGTAAACCGGTAAACCCACGTTGTCAAACAATTGAACCCACGCAGCTAAAATGCACTGCGTGGCCGTGCGCAGCGTGCACGCACAGCTGTGGGACAACGGTTCAAAGCCTTGTCCACAGTGAGTTGGAGGAATCGTCTGAATTCATTTTTTTCAGTTCGATTCCTTTGAATAAATATGCGTTCTTTCTAGGATACGGTATTTAGAGTCCAGCAATCTCAGTAAGCCAAGATGTACTGCAGTTCTTGGCACCAGGCCAGTCAGCATGTGACCACCTAATGGATATTGAAGCTCTGCATAAAGGTAGAATAGGCTATTTGACTACATGGAAAATATATTCCAAATTGTTTTCATCCTAGTCAGCGACAACGTAACAAAGCGTAATCAAGTGATTGCTATTAAAAAATATGCCTATTTTAGGTAAAAAACGGAATTAAAATTACACATGTTTGATCTATGATTACGTGACCGAAAACGCTCTGCGTGGATCTCGTACAAGAGAGCTTGCTAGAGGAAGAGCACCAGCTTCCTTTCTTTCTACAGCATGTGTATTCTTAACACCTCCACTGCGTTCATCAATCCGCCTGTCAAGCATGGTGTTTATGGCAAAACACCCCTTCTACGGGGAGGAATGTGGTGAGGAGTAGTAAAGCAGAAGTCAGTGATGCCAGAATTTAGAGAACCATAACGTGGGTATCTATTAAATAAAACCAACCACACTTAAACAGTATAATAGTTGGACAAAGGTTTGTCCAACAGCTGTTGCCAACGGCTTCAAGGTTTATTGTATGTTGAATCGTTTTATGACAAAGTTTACTAAATTGCCCTGCAAATTGAAGGTTAAACACAGTATACGAAATAATCACACATTGAGATCGAAAAATAACGACAATTCACAAAAAGAAAATTCGTTTTGAACACAAAATTCGTACTGTTTTTAATTCGTTATCTTTCGTACAAATATTCAAACGAATCAAGTTCAGAACATTAATGAGTTTTAACAAAGGACTACCAACCTGAAAAATCCAGTGTCTAAAAGTCTAAAACCTCATTATCGGTCGAATGAGGCCATCGAGTGAAGGCTTGAGGGTAGAGGCAAAGCTTATCGGGGCCAACCTTTGAACAGCGCATAAATTTGCAAATGATTGATTGAAAACTGGCAATTTTTGCATTTTCTCCTTTTTTTGGTGTTTAGAGCGGCTTTTATCGAGCCTTTCAATGAAGTGCCTCTTGAAAAGATGTTGGTCGGTGACTTTTATAATTTTATCATGGAGAGATCGTGGTATGACCGACTTGTGGTATGATAAACATACCACAAGTCGGATTTTACTTAGAGGTAGCTAAGAGGTACTTCGTTAGATGTTGCAGTAGGGTGAAAGTACAGCCAAAGTAGGGCGCTAATGAAATGTTGTAGTTCGCGCAAATTTTTATGAATTCTGTGAACAAATCGTCGAATGCGAAACCGCGCAGTATGGGGCTCACAGCGCCCTTTCGGAACCTTACAATAGGTACCCTACCTACTGCGCAGCCATTGCGCTTACTTCCGAGAATCATAAAGATTTGCGCGTATTACACCAAGAGAATCGTCAAGGTTTTTTGTGTTGACCAGGTTATTTTCCAAGTTATTTTGTTATTGTTTTTTATCTAACAAGCAACGTTTACTTACGTGTCACAGATCACGTAAGACGTTCATTGTTTATTGAACAATATGCTATTATGCCGAATAGTTTGATAAGCATGACATGAAGGATAGCCCGAGTGGCTTTCCACTGTGCCCTGTCAATGGATTGGATAAGATATTCCGGGATAGGTACTGAGTTTGGTCTTGTTTTGGAATTCTCAATAGTAATAGGTATTTCGGGAATTTCACTGCGCAATCCTGCCGCTTAGTCGTTCGCTGCGGCCATAAGGCATGCCGAAGCCACGCAGCTAAAAAACGATGAACTTGAACATTGTGTCACGGGCACTAAAAGTGTTAAGTTGCTCTAAAGTTTTAAATCAAATGAATTATGAACGGTCTCTTACGGCCCATTTTTTTAAGTAAAGAGTATTGTACTTACCTTCTTTTGAATAATTAATCTTGCTTAAGGCGATTCCCCGAGCCTAACTAGCACCGCCACTTATTTTATCTTATTATTTCGTTGAAAAAAGGTAATTTAAAATTTTCAATGGGCAGTTTGTGATACCTATTATAAGCTTTTTTTTATGCCATTGAAATATTTTTTTTGCTATAGTTTAGGCAGAGATGCAGGTTCAAGTTTCATGATGAAACCTGAACATGTAATATTTAAATGGCACTTATCGATTGAAAATGTTGTATGTTTGTTAGTGGTTTACTATAGATACATGATGGTGTTTAAATGAGGAACTTTTCAAGAAAACTAATCTTCGGGCGTTTTTGCAATTGGTTTAAAAACTCAACAAGGTAGGAAAAAAAAACGTAAAATCAAGTTACAATATCGAACAATCCGGCCTAATTCGACTTCATCACGATCTGCGCCACATATTGAGCGATAAAATGCAAATGCAGCCCGCGAGCGAGCGACGAAATTAGTTCCGACTATAAATCATATTTGATAGAAGTTTCATATTGTGTCCTCGCTTTGTTGTATTTCGTGTTCGACAAGGTTATTGCAGAATAGGTGCTTAACCAAACTTGATAAAGATATGTCTTCATTATGAATCTAAGCGGGCTAAATATAGAATAGAATAGAAATATATTTATTTGGACACAGGGACACACAAGTATAAAATAAACAAGCGGAAAATAATAATGGAGATAGTGACACAAAAGGGTGGTAGTAAAAATAAGGTGTCTCTATGACCCTGCGCCGAAATAGGGGCAGGTTGGCTCAGCGTGTGCTGAACATTTTCTACTCAGCGCTGTATTTCAGCCAAAGACCTTAAAGCTGATTGACGGACATCAATTCTGTGACGAAAGAAAAACAAAAATTAAATACTTATTAAACAAAAACAAATTAATAAAATAAAATGTTATATAGGTTAACTACGAACCTTGTTTGTGTTAGAAACACCAACGTTTCATCCCTTAACGAGGGACTTCAGAGAAGACTTCATATGAGAAGCTTTATGTTCGTAATTAATTCATCACACTGCAAAGTTTTTATAGTAAAGGTCTTTTGGGCGCGTCACATCAGACTATTTATTTGTTTATCACATCACATCACACCAATATTATAAATGCGAAAGTTTGGATGTTTGTTACCACTTCACGCCAGAACAACTGAACGGATCGGGCTGAATGCAAAATAATGAATTGCATGGGTACAGGTAGTTCTAGTCTTGGAATAAAACATTGGCTACTTTATAATCCCATAAATCTGTTCCGATGCAACACATGCACACAAATAAAAAAATCAGAAACCAAGATTTAAGTGGTCCTTTTTTTCTAGACTACGAATCACTTTCGTTTTAGATTCCATCAGCTATTTTTAAACAATTTTAACCATTTCATTGGCAACGGTAAAACTTTACAAAGCTCAGGTATTTCTCATTAAATTGAAAGATCTTCCGCACAAGGAAAAGACGTAGAACTACGACAGACCACCCAATTATCTGCAGTCACAAAGGAATCGTCTCCTTACACACGCCTGCTCCTTAGGGGACTCGAGATAGTTTCTGTATTGCCAGCTTAATTATATAAATCCAGCTTTATGTTGTTGTTAAATGTACAAAGAAACGTACACTTTTATATACAATTATTAACAAAATAGGTACAAATGAAACAGTTGGGCTATCATCTACAGACTGTTTCAATGTAGAAGCACAATCATTCAAGGCTGGGATGGAATGGAAGCTATTGCATTTTTAATTGTTTTAACCTATTTTGCATTCAAAAACTACATTAGTATTTATACTGGCTTGTGCCCGCGGGTTCGCACGGTCTATTCCCGGATAAAATGTAGCCTGTTATTACTATGACAGATTATAATCTACAATACGTACACAAAATAACATCTTCATGATGCTAGTGGCATAATCCTCACGCGTCCACATGATGGGATGCGGGTTGGGAATAGCCAAGCACAGCTTTTTACGCTTTACCGTCGTTGCTGTCCGTCAACGGCTGAGAGTTTTTGCTTTGCCTTTGTACGCTGCGCTATACCACAATCAGCGTCACTATCGTCCAAATTTAGTGGGCATCAAGAATAATCCGCACACAATCAGATAGGGATGGAACCGTTTCAAACTGAAATGAACAGACATAATTAGGTATATAATTAGGTAGGTACACCTCCTGCCTTTCTTAAATTCACAATTCTTTCCATCCAAAGGTTGTCTGGAAGAGATCGCTTCTTAGCGATAAGGCCGCCCATTGTACTTATCTTATGTGATGTCTCTTTGTAATGTTATTTTATGGTGTACAATAAAGCATTTTTGTATTGTATTGTATTGTATTGTACTTTCACATGGTGTCTTTCCCTTTTGGCAACAACGCGTGGATTGAATGAAAAATGTTACGTAACGTATATTTACTTACTTTGACAAGGTCCATCCCAGTTTATAGCTCTCTGACTTTACCAAAGGTTAAAATAAAGTACATAATACAATACAATGCATAAATAGGTATTTTTTTGTTATACATAGAATACGATCAGAAGACCCGAACCTAAGTCCTAAGGCGGGAATCAAACCCGCAACTTCTAAATAAATATGAACCTTCCGTTTTCTTTCTACATTCCTATCTCATAGAAGGTAGGTGGTATAAATGTATTTTCAATTCCCTAGACTTCCGCTTGTCCCAGTTATACTGTCGTGTTATTTATAGAAGACACGATACAAGGTGAGGAGGTCGTTCGAACAAAAGCCTGTAATAACATTTCATTCTCGTTAGAGCTGATACATTTTTGATGAGAGTTTGTCCGTAATATCAGTCCCCGGCCATCAATTACACGTGGTGACATTTCAAAATCCAACCCTTGCGGTACAGTCAGTGTGAGACATTGTGTTACAAGTTGATGGACGTGCGGTGATGGGTAAAAGGAGATTTGCACACAGTTCGTATTTGTTTGAATTTGTATGCCCATTCAAAGACCTTATTTTCTGGGGCTTATAGACTAAATTCAATCAATTCCATGTGTTAAAAAGAAAATTTTCTATATCATTTGGGCTCGTAAAAATAAGCTATCAATCGTCAAAACAGCTATGCTCCGATGATATATATCCTCGGAGGAAGGATTTAATTTTAGTTAGTATTGTAGTTAGTTTTAGATTTAATTTTTAGTTGACAACTTTAAACTTTTGCAATTTTTAGCAACTGTATCTATCTAATTTGAGATTGCAAAGAGGTGTTTTTCTAAAAACGTTAGACCAGACTGAAAAGAGAGCGCGATGGTTTTGGGTCTTTCAAATTGACATGGCATTAACCCTGCATATATGAAGGGACACTCGCAGGATCCCGCAGGATGTGCCCATTGCGACATACCTGTCCCTTTATGTTTCTAATACAGCCCATTGTTGGACTCTGAGCTTTATTGTTGTTCCCATCATTTGGGTATGTCATCCCAATATAACCCTCTATTTTTCCGCGAAATATCCGCGTCATCTATTCAGTAGGGTTTTTTCTTTTTTGAAAACCCAATGGGACCAATCACTTGATTCAGCAGGATTTACCTACCCAATACCACTTTTTGTGTTGACTGTACCTTTTGTTGTACCCTGTGCCTTGAGGTAGCGACCCGACCTGTGGGTTGAATGAAACGGCACTGTTATGAAAGGATTCATTTTCATGGAGGTGTTATGTGGTGGTTCAGATTAGACGTGTTATTTTGAATTGGGCTATTTTAGATGTACAAAGGAGGTATTTTTAGCGAAACAAACAAAATGTAAGTATTACAGAATTTTCATAAACGCCTTTCAAAATTTTTGGGAAAATGCAATGCACAACTGACTAGTTTTTTTTAAAAGAGCAGATCACGGCACTCCACAATGACGTGATCAGAATATCAAACGCTATTTTTAACCGATTTCGAATATAGTCGGAGGTTCTATGTTTGGCTGTATCGTACGCCACGGGCACGCGCAACATACTTGCCGCCTTGTCGCACTCGTTGACGAAGTCGTCCAAGCAGCTGACACATGTCATGGACCCAGACGTGTACAATAGGCTTCCCAGTTCTATTACAGGAACACACAGTCTGCATGCATTTAAAACTAGACTTAAACGCGCTGGCTTATTGAGCAAACTTTTTATAGTTACGACATTTTTGTAGCTTATAAGAATGATGTGATGTTATATGTACATAGTTATGCACATAGCACATGCATTAAGTTTAATTGATTTCTTTAATCAAGTCCTTAATATTTTATTTATGATTTTAATTGACGTTTTTTATTGTTATTTTTATTATTCTAAGTATTTTGAATGTGTACTTTTTTTTATTTTTTATTATTTTATTACACTTGTATTTGTAATTCTTAATTCAAATGTATCTAATAGTTAAATGGCATGCTTACCAATTTTGACTTGTACCTAATGATTATAATTAATAAAAGACAATTTTCAGTCAACATTCAGTCAATTGTGGGTCGATTTTGATGTTTTTTTTATAAAGAATGATGTCGGAGTGAACGATCGAAATGAACACTTGATGGTAGTTGAAATTAATATAAATAAAAATCACAAAAAAATGGTGGTCCCATTATAAATATTCACTAGGGATTACATTTTGTTTCGCAAAACTTGGAAAACAGTAAATATTAAGTACAATTTTAAGGAAAATATAGAAGGTATAAGGAAGTTTCATTTTTTTCAAAACAATCACTCGATTTTCTTTTTGCATATCACAAAAAAGTAGTCTATAATTTGTCATTTTACCAAATTTGGAAAAACTATTTGATATTTAGAATGAACGTCGTTCGTGTCCCGTTGTTTAGTGGCGAGATCGTGTGCAGGTACTATAAAACTCTACACTGTGAGACGTCCGCTGATAAAATACCACAGATGGGAACAACAATAAAGCTCAGAGTCCAACAATGGGCTGTATTAGAAACATAAAGGGACAGGTATGTCGCAATGGGCACATCCTGCGGGATCCTGCGAGTGGCGTAGTTTGCGAGCGGGAGCGGGCAACACTTCATCTTTATAATTATAAGGATCAAGTGTGGCCCGCTCTCGCTCTACGTAATTACATAGATTATAACTTTACTGTACCATCATTAAATAAAACAATTAAACTAACAACAATATAATCTATCTTAATATCTCAGTGCGAAGTTCTTAGAAAAATGATATTAAAACTGGAATACGCCTTAAATACGGTAGGTATTAAATATTATATAGTAAAAATGTATAGTCTAAATGTATAGTAAAAAATCAATCATATTTGTTGCTTTTTATGTTTATAATATAAATGTTTATGATGTAGGTATATAATCTATAGACCCTACCGGGCACACAATAGGTATAGAGAAAGAGGAGAACCTACTTCTTTCAAACAAAATAAACATAATATGTACAAGGATCTTCTAGAAGTTGAGTACTGGAAGCATAATCAGTAGTTTTCCGTTGCGAATAAGCCGTTAATATTTTACCGTTATGTTTATATACGACGGTACTCAATATCTTTGTTTTCTTGTTTGAGTTATTTGGCTGCTGATGTCCGGTTTGACAGAACTGTTGAATTAAAAAAACTTATCTAGATGTCTTTTTTTTTCTAAATTCAGAGCTGTATTGCCAAGTCCCGCATAACATAAAAATGAGAACTTTTTAGGTTTAGAAAATAAAGCTCGGGATTAGTCCTGAGCTTTATTTTTAATTCTAAACCTAAAAAGTTCTTAATTGCATGCTATGCGGGACTTTGCACTACTGAAACATACTTATGTACTTTGGTATGCTGAAACACACCTAAGTATGTTTCAGCATAAACAAAAACTTAAAACCATCCAATATCACTTAGCCACACCACAGACTAAAAACTGCCTAGCCAAATTTCTTTGTTACACAAAACAATTTTTTAACTCTCATCCTAATTTGACATTGGAATCTGTTATAAAAACTGTAAGTCAGGCTTGATTTATGACCTGGCCATTATCACCAAGCTCCCCCACCGTCTGCACCCCTCTTGGACCCCCTTGCACCCCCAGGGGTGGCGTGGCGGTGACGCGGCCCCTACAGAATTCTTTAAAGTAATTAAAAACGCAAGTGAAAATTCTTAGACTAATTCTTCGGGGTTCGGAAGTTACATGGTATGTACACTCGGCCCCAGAAAAGCACTTTAAGAACAAAGATTTTAGATCTTTTTTAATGAAACGTTTTACCTCGTGTTAATAATAATTTTAAAGCTAAGTTTTTGATAAAAGAGAGTTTATTTTCTAACTTTGATAAGGTCTTGTTCGTTGTCTACCCGAAACTCGACAAAAAACGCAACTGTCGACTTCATACACACCACACATAGAAATCATTTGTGCGGTGTTTCTGAACGCGCCCCCAGTGCTGCCACAAATAACTAAAAGGTGTTACAAACAGCCAAACCCAAGTCCCAGAATAACCTCCGAGGTTCAGGCACTATTTACGAGGTCCCAATAAAGTGGGTTCAGGGAGGGTACGATGTACTGTTATTGATTCTGTGCTGTAACGAGCACGCTGCCATTACAAGCTATTGGTAAACAATGACTAGTGAGGCGACGTCGGTAGCCGTATGGCCTCAGATCATAGCCAGAAAATAAAACACAAATTCTCACTATGGTCACGGAAGACCAGCGCTATGGCATGACCATTCTTTTAATTTAAATCCGTATCCCTAAATTATATAGTTGACCGACTTCGTAAAAAGGACGAGGTTCTGTTCGGTTTTATGTATTTTTTCTGTATTGTTTGCCGATTTCTCCGTCATTTATGGACCGATTATGATGATTATTTTGCAGTCCATACAATAGCGAAATAATTTTCCAAATCGGATCATAATTCTGTCGTAATCTTTTGTTTTTCGTTTCGTCGGTTAACAATATACTGTAACTACAACAAAAGCATAAGACACAACACAAACACAAGTACAAAGAAGCAAAGAACACAATGGGTGATCTAACTATTCGTGCATCAACACTATTTTCCTCTAGGGCGGAACCATAGGGGATTTTCCAAGTAACTTTTGGTGATTTTCAGTGTTGGATATTATTTAAAATGATTCTACGATTGATTATTTCCTGTACAAGCTGAAATAAACACATCGACATCTACAAGAGTTTTGCGAAAAAAGCTTAGTTAAAAACAGCAAAAAAAACCACTGATGGGACACACAACAATAAAGCTCAGAGTCAAACCAAAAAAGTCTTAAAGTTTAGTTATTTTTTTTAGCTTAGTTTTTCTTAGTTTTTTTAGCTTTAAGCTCCAAAATTCAAACATTCGAAGATACATTAGAACTAATTAACCCTCTTAAACTCTGTCTATGTACAATTTTATAAAAGGTGTTAAAAGATTGTTCAAAATCGTATTTACCGCGTCAAGCCTATGGTAGAGCTTCAGTTTGCAGCCTTGATGGCAGCTGAGGGTAAACAGTGGCCAGAGTAAGAATTCCGGGGCTACCAACAACGATTGGGAAAACTATTGAGGCCAGATTATGAATGGTAGGGTTACCAACTATAATAGGGAGAAATAAAGTAGCCAGAATTAGAACAACACTATATGCTACACGTTATGCCGTAACTGGTACTTGGCAGTGCAGTTTTATTACGCTCAGCCAATAAAACAGGTTATTTGTCATTTTGCTGCGCTTAATGGCCTGTACGCTATAATAAGTTGTAAAAACTGTTGTAAACAATACAGTCTTGTGGCAGCTCTGTGCTGGAACCTGGACTTAGGTTGATAAATTATCTAACTCTGTTCTTGTGGTTTTATTGAAGGTAATTTTGATTTGTGGGACCTTGGAATAATTTTTATAAGCTAGCTGTTACCCGTTACTGATAAATACATTACAATATTACAAAGACCATATTTTTTTCACTTTTAAACCACAATTAATACAAAACAAAAATATTCAAATTGGTCAAGCTATTTAAAGTTTTAGCGAGACTAATGAACAGCAATCCTAACTAATATTTATCAATGCGAAAGTGTGCTTGTTTGTTTGTTTGTCCTTCCTTTTCGCCCGGCGCGGCGCCCTAACTAAGCAACCAATCGACTCGATTTTTTGCTTCGTGTTTTTGAATGGAGAGTAACATAGAATACTTTTTGTCCTGGTAGAACCTCAAATTCCCATGGGAGATTTACGAGAATAATCTCCCTAGAAATGTGAAATTCGTATTTAACGCGGGTGAAACCGGGGGAACAGCTAGTATGTTATACGTACAGATTTCTTTGATGTTTTTATCGATTATTTACGAGTATATTATTTCATTACCGAAAAAAAAATTGAAACCCACAATTTTTTTAATGATTATTTAAAAAAAACGAAATAAAATCTGCACTCAGTTTCAGATGATAAAAACGCTGGCTTTTTTCTGTGACGTCACCGTTCAGTTTGTCAGCTAAAAGTTCCGTGCAGTTCCATCAATCGAAATAAAATTAGAATGACATAAATTTTAAAAGACCACCATGTTTGTCGTTTGTGTGTCGTGTCTAATAAACATGATCTTTCTTTCAAAAAAGATATCCTGCTAAAAGCCAAGCTCCAAACTGACGGGTTACCGATTAATAATCCATGTATCCATACCATCGCCAACGAATTCTTGTTGATGCGTGAGCTACATAGCTCACCTAGCTTCCAAATGGACCGAAGCTCATCGATTTCACACCTTTCCGAAAGCTCAGTCGACGTGACTGATTCGCTTTTCGCGACGTTTCTTCTAATACTTGTGATTACGTTTTCTTTCAGCTTGAGTTTCTTGATGTTTATTAGCTAGACCTTCGATAAAAGTAAAAAAAGAAAGATACGGTACGTTCTACCAGCGCTCACTCAAAAACTGTACCGTGTCACGGATGAAATAATGATAAGGTATCGGATTATCAGAAAATTTAAAGTTTGGTGTATCTACTTACGCGGGAAAATATGTGGTGCCTTGGTCTTTGTTTTTGGTTTTGGAGCTATTTGTTTACCTGGTGAACGAACACGAGAGTATTGGTCGTGGTGATTTAGTCGAAATCACACAAAATTATACGTCGTAGCAAGCACGCGAAACACAAATGCCACCACCCGCGCCGCGCCGCCGGTCCGACTATGACTGAGGTAAGGGAACATAGTTGAACCTAACTTGAGCCATCTACTTTCGAGATGGTAATGCCTCCCTTTTTTTACTTTTATCGAAGAGCTAGACACAATAAAATAATTTTTGTAAGCAGCATATCTCAGTTGTAGTCTTATTGGGCACATTGAGGGAAACATATGCTCCTAATTTCAGTTCAATGCACAGTATAATAATATCAGCTAACTAGTACCCTTAACAAAGGCTCTGCCTACTCTGAGGCTAGATGAGGCTGTGTGGATTGTCCAGCATAAATAAAAATATTAGTATTAAGTGCGTCAAAGTTAACATCGTATAAAATGTTTTTGTCACGGATTGTTGATAGGTTCCTTTTAAATTCAACATGAAGCCTAATACAAACTAACTACATAAGTAGAAGAAAGGTAGAGTAGGTAGAAAGAGTGTATTTTTAAATTTAAAGTTAACTGAGTCCCAAAACCCACGTTTTGACTGTAAGGATAATCAATTTAGTGACAAAAAAACATTGAATTTTTTATTATTTTGGTTGAATATCAAAAGTTTAGTACCTATGTTAAGGGTCGAAACACGATATACTAAACTTGACTCGATACAAAAAATTGCAAAGTTTCCTCTAAATCTTCATTTTTACAGCGACAATTCTACGGAAAAAGCAACTTTTTTAGCTGGTTTTTAAACATATTTCAATGAACATTCTACGTGTTATCAATAAACACTTTAGACGATTAAGGTTTTATTTCATTGAGAAATATCCTAGAGCAAAAAAACAAATTCTACTTGTGTAGTCCGTTCATAATTTGGACCGGTTGATTTGTTAAACGCCCTCGCGGGCACGTTTTTGCATGCAATATGAGTCAGCCCAATCGGATAATGCCATAGGTAGCCTATAAATCAAAATTTCTTTATTTCCATTGATCTAGAAAACTAGAAGATACCTGTTAAATTATAAACCTTGGCATTCCTAGCTGTGGCAAGCAATGAGCTCACTTGGCTTGCGGTGCCAACGCTAAGATCGTTGCGGTTGCACCGTCTTGTTTTACGTTGTGTTATTTTGAATGAGCAATAAGTGGGTCTTGCTGTCATTAGGGCTTGTTTACGTTGGTAAGTGGCAGGTTGAGTGGGATCGTGGTACACTACCCTTGGGAAATGGTCGGGAACTTACGCTCGGTTTCTACTGCATTGAGGAGCAGAAATGTGAAAAATTACCAACAGAGTCTTGGATACATGTTGGTCAAAATGGTCAAGTGACGGAATTCTGACGATTAAAATTGTCGCTGATATCACAATTCACCGCACAATACACAATTTTAAATATTTTTGTATGTGAGAGCGTCTATCCGCGTCATTTGAAAGTACCTATTGTACTAACGGTTTGAAATGCAAAAATACACGATTTCGTCCACTTTTTTTGGCTATGCCTCATTCTAGACTTAGGACAATACCTCTTGTTTACGCTCGTTGCCATGGAAACCATTTGTTATCGATTGTGAAAATTATAATAATGATGATGTTTGATATACTTTTTACCGCGCACATATGGACTCCTCGTGGCCAAAAAACCCAGCTCCGTTGTTTTATCACTTTTTTTTTGTAAAATGTTGGGGCAAAAGCCTATGAAATATCGCTAAGAACCATACCTATAGAGCCCGGACGAGTCTTTTGATAGGTACCCTTTTTGTCACAATCGCTTCAGCTATTTGGATGCTTTGAGGTCATATTGAGTATCATATCGTCGGTTGCAGGTTCAATTGGGGTAACCGACAAAACACGACTTTTCAGTAGAAGCATTCAAAGATTTTTTCGTAGTAGATTGAACATAACTTTATTCGCATGTGATCTTTTTGGGTCTGTTTCAGAAAAGCTTATAACCTACTACTTTATGTATATTTGTATATAAATAATATACAAATATACATAAAGTCTAAGAAAACTGTATGCTCAATTTTTTACGTGTTTTCTCAGTTATCCGAATTGAACCTGAAACCGATGATATTATTATGTATCTACAAAGAGAATAACCACTTAAAAACGTAAATTACCTGGCCGAGTAAAAAGAGTTCTGATTCAGTCTGTTAAGCTGTTAAATTTTCCTTATAAATTGTTCACTGATATCTATTTACCTTTCTACACGTACCTACATATTTATCTAAGATGCATTCACCGCTCGACTATCATACCATAATACAAAGTATAAAACGTCGGTGTCCCCTCCGCTCGAATATTAACACATCCTCAATTGAGCTCGTCCACCAATGCACTTGCGAGGGTCTATTACGTCTCGACCCTGTCCCCATTTCTAAGAATACTGTGCGCAAGCATTGCACGACCTTATCCCATTTTCTCCCTACCACCATAGTACCAGCAGACGCACAAAAATTACCACCCGTACATGGTCGGTATACCACAGTGTCGAACCAAGAAATTCTGCTCTACCTTCGTAATAAGCACGGCCAAAGAGTGGAATGAGCTTCCAGCGTCAGTTTTCCCGCCAGAGTACAATCTTTGAGTCTTCAAATCCAGGGTGAAGTAGTTCCTTCTGGCGAAAGCGTGCTCCATCTTAGGCCACATCATCACTTATTCGAGCGAAATGATGACCAAACACTAGAACATCACCATCAAAAAAAAAAATATTTGACGTTTCTTGTATAACTTTTCTTTACGTGAGCCTAAAGCTGTACGTTCACGGGATCGGAGCGTACGCACTGCACACGGCCTCGGTATTTACAATGGCATCGGTATCCGCAGAAATGCCGATCCAGTGCGCGCTGTACCATCTTCTTCTAATAGTGTCTCTCCATTACTGAGGAATGTTGCGCAGCCAGGAAGTCTTCCCCCGACCAAGTGCTCTTTTACTCTGTATCTTCCCCGTCATGATCACTTGCAGCAGTTGATAACGATCATGTCGTAAGACAAGTCCGAGGTAGGCAACATTTCTCTGTTTGATGGTTCTTACAAGGTTAGGTCTCTTTCTTGACTCCCATTTGTTTGAAGACTTCAACGTTTGCGACCTTTTGAGTCCAACTAATGCGCAGCGTACACCGGTAGGTACACCATATCTCGAACGTTTCTATTCGTTTGCTAAGGTCTTCTTTTATTTTCGATGCCTCGCAGCCATACAGGACTACTGGCCAAACGTAGCATTGGACAATTCTACGCTCTATCAAACAAATCAATATAAAGAAATAAATCCTGGCGCTGCGTATGCACGTAGAGTCTGATTTCTTCCACTAGTGGCGAAAAAATTTAAGCGAACAAAATCAATAACATTTTGTTTCTTGTTTGATAATTACTATTTATAAAACTGTTTATGTATAAAAATTTACTTGTCTAAGTGCTTTTTTGTAAGCCTAAAGAAATAAAGTTATTAAATATAATAAAAAGTTATGTTACTTTTTATTTTGATCCGGTGGACTCGAAACAATAAAAACGATGATCAAATCACATGTCGACGTCATGTTTGCAAAATAAATAATTAGATATTTATAATAATATTTGATTTGTTATTCGACGTACGAATTAACCTCTTATTCTACTAGGGGTTTAAAGTACTTTAAACACAGCAATAGCAAAAATAATAAACAAGCAATAGCTAACTTATTGTTTTTTTTACTTATGTCAGGATAAGTAAGTAAAAATACCTAGTGCTTAACCGGTTGCCAGTATTTTTGTAGTTACATTATACTACCTGTACTGAAAATCCGTACTTTTTTGCCGAAATGTCCTAATAAATGTTTAGATTGAAAAGTTGAAAAATCAATTTTGTGAAATATATAACCCAGGTACTATCGGCCTTCATGCTTGGCTAAGCTGCAAAAGTATTTTAGATTTTCTAGTTGCGTAAAAATATTCAAAAATATTTGCTGCGATAAAAATGGTGCGCACTAACATAAAATTCGTTTTAAACTTTCAGCGAAACTCCAACGTAGAGCAAATTCTATGTTGTAACCTAAACATGTTTTATCTCTGTCTACCTTCATAAACAAAGCCCGGGTACGTAGTGTTGCCCGTAGGTATGAGCTACGTAAAGTGTGGAAAAGACGGTCTTATTTCTGAGAACTCCAAAAAAGGTCTATTCACGTTAAAAATAACAACTATTTCTCTTGCTATGCTTTTATCAAGGTAGGTACCTACCTACTCAGCGTTCCATATATAAATTCATATGAAAATATGATTGAATTTCTTAATAGTTCTCGTCTCTTAACAAGTTTCTGTAGAAAGTAATGCGTAACGTTTTAAATATTATTCATTTCGGTGTAAGAATCAGAATAACAACTCCTTTCAGAAAATATAAATAATGGTCACCCAAAAAAGAACATTTTAAGTTTCGGCTTACTTTCTGCAGCGCGTAGGTATCTCTGAAAATTTAATAATATCCGAGTAAATCGTCGCAATCATCAAACATAGAGGAATCTGCATTAACGCAACTTTACAGGCGTAACACATACACACTAGCCATCTGCCTCTAAACTATGGACTTAGCATAAAAAAACAATTAACTAGTACTTTAGCGACATATAATTCCACTACTTTACTTATTAGACAGAGTTACCCTGAGTTATCTAGCACGACTGAACCGCGTTTAGGTCAGAGTCCGGCTTTTTATAACGTGGCTTCAAACGACTTTTCTTTACTAGTTTTTGAATCTTCCCAATCACCTTTTCAACCAATAGGAGCTCGAGTCAAACCACTGACTGTTTTCACTACCAGGTCATGGAATTATTACTGTAGAAATGTTTCACAGAAGAAAATTTAACAAGTTTTTGATTGGATTTTTCGTAACATTTTGAAAAAATCCGATCAGTGTTTATCATTAGTTGCTATTTGCTTTTACAATAAGACTTACAAAATAAATCCATATTATGCGTCATTTTCGTAAAAGCTAGTACAAGCTTAAGTAAGTACAGTATAAAAAAAACCGGAAGAAAATCCGGCTTTTAAATCAGGCACGTTTATGTAAATGCCATTTTCTCTACAATGTTGATTCGAGTGTAGAAGGGTTATCGTGTAAGCCTTGCCAATGCCGTTTGCACCGTAATTTATAAACGGGGGTTAAAGTGGGATTAGTTTAGTTCCGTTTAGCTTAATGGACCGAATGTATTGATCAAACCTTGAGGACGTGTCTATTGCATTTTAATCTAAGTTTGCCTATCACGGTTATGGAATCGTCGGACCCTTTGGATGTGTTCATCCAGAACACAGACCGTGTTTGGACATACCAGTGTGCTTGTGACCAGAATCTTGCTTCGATGTAAGATTTTTGGGAAAAATAAACATACTTGAGCTTTTTTGCTTGTTTAAAAACAGCAATTCAGATTCAAAGTTTTAAACAGTAAAAATATAATAGCAATGAAATGTAGGTACTCGAGCAAAACAAGGTCAAGTGTGAGTAACATAAGTATGAGATTTTACGTTAAGTTACAAATTATAAATAAAAATAAAACATTACAATTGAGTTTTACAATTGTGACGTCAACAGCTCGGCTTCATCCTGGCAGAAAATTGAATAGTATGTTCTAAGGTTATTTTCGCGAGAACTCATAATAAAACACTGTTTTAACCGGATTGATCGCGTATATTTTATATTTTGTTTATAACCTGACGTTTCGGAGGCTTTTCAGCTTCCATGGTCACAGGCAGACTCATCAATCCGGTTAAAACAGTGTTTTATTAGAAAATTGAATGTTTTTTTACCATGTTATGGAAACCGAAATCGCATATATCCAGACCCTCGGATGGCGATGATCCGTTGAATGGGATATTTTATAGTAATTGCACAGGAGTTTTAGGTATTCGAGTCAAAATTTGTTCCAATGCGTGTGCTAAAACATTATGGTATTTTTTGTTCGAATTTTGTTTCGTGCCACGTCGCTGTTGACTATCGATAGGAAAACCACCTTGTTTGCCGATGGCTGACCGATAGAAGGCAATGTCATAACAGGTCAATGTTCTCGGTTGGTAAACCTGTCGAAACTTGGCCTCAACCTGTCCACATTCAAAACGACCTGACGTTATTAGAACTAGTGAATCGTGTTTAATTTAATATAAAAACTCGATTACCAGTTGTCTACGGAATATAGAGAATTCTATCAATGGGCATTCTACAGCAGGTTAAGAAATGTTTTTACTATAGAAATAAAAGAAAGAAATTAATTTTATTTATCCTAAATCTACTACACAAAACAATATCTTAGGACACAAAAATAAAACCTAGGCTTGGCTGCTTATTTTGTGCGACATAATAATATATATGATAGACACTGATGTGTCTACCCAGCGCTGGTTTTCAGTGCAAGCCAGAGAAACAGATCACGTCCGGTCCCGACCATCTGTGGTAGTGTGGTAGTATAGCAGGTTTTCATAATAAATATGTAGGTTATATAAAAATATATCACTTTATTTATTACTTAACTCGTAAAACGTTTATAAATAAAACGGAATAATATTTTATTGAATTGTTCATTCGCGATAAATTGTCTCTTGTGAGAAAAAAATCTTATGCTAATGTTATCACATCCAGCACACTATTATTGTCAATGCAAAACTTTGTATGAATGTATGGAAGGATGTGATCTATTTATTTATGTAGGTATGTTACTTCTTTATGCCAGAAGCACTGAACTGATTGGGATGGAATTTACGCGTAGATATTTTGATGATTTTAATCCGATAAATAAGTTCCCATAGGATATAAATAGGGTACTTGACTACTACTGGGAAATAATTATAACGTCTTGTTTGATGAAAATAATGCAAAGTTTAATTAATATTTCTTCAAGGCCAGCCGTATTAGTTATAAAAACGAATTTTAAAGTTTAAATAAAATAATGCCGCACCAAAACGATAATCTCTGTCATGGCTCCGTTTTCCTAGCAATGACGTCACCCCGCCACACCACACCTAACAAAAAGAAGTCATTGACACTGTAATCTGTAATAGTGTGACGTCACTTGCGATCCAACCATAGGTACACATAGGGTTTCGATCATGTGAACAATATAAAAATCCTGTTTTTTTACCTAAAAAGTCATATTTTTAATAAAAATCACCTGATTACGCTTTGTTACGTTGTCACTGACTAGGATGAAAACAATTTGCAACTTATCTCACTAATATTATAAACGTGAAAGTTTAGATGGATGGATAGATGGATGGATGTTTGTTCCTTTATCACGCCAGAACGGCTGAACGGATCTGGATGAAATTTGGCACAGAGATAGATTATAGTCTGGAATAGAACATAGGCTACTTTTTATTTCGGAATTCCTACGGGAACGGGAACTACGCGGGTGAAACCGCGAGGCGCTGCTAGTTTTTAATGTAGTCAAATAGCCTATTATACCTTCAAAAATTCTCCGAATTTGAATTTCACTTTTCTTAACTTTCTTTTGTTTTATTTTTCAGGTAAAACAAACAAGAAGTGCCACGCTGTGTTAGACCTTCTTCGCATTTATTAAATCATAGGTAGGTGACACAATGTGAACCTTCGTGATATCTCAACCCAATTCAACAGCCTATAATGGTCGCCTATAATAGTCCATTGCTGGACGCAGGCCTCCCCCTGATAATCTCTTTATTGGTTTTTATCCCATGGGGATAATGCCCACAATCCCCACGTAGGCATGTGGGTTGGGGATCGCAGTTCGATCGGGGATAGATATATTCTGCAAGAGGCGCTGCAAAACAAAAATTATAAACAGTTAACTTAAAATTAATTTTGAAATCGGTCCATTAGTTGTTTATTCGTTACCTACATACAAAAATAAAAATCATTTCTCTTTATAATATTACTCGAATTCGAAGTCGACTTTTGATTTGTTCAAAACAATCACTTGTAATGTTTGACCATTATCGTGTCAAAGCCTCATAAAGTGTTTTATATCTAACCAGTCAATAACCAGGCCAAGAATTAATGCATCACTGATGAAGATGATCTAGGTCATCTCGGCAATTGTCGCCGTCACCCGAAGGTTGCTGTTGCAATAATGACAACCAACCGATTACCCGGCCGCAAATTGAGCGCCCATTTGACAGGCAACCGAGCGGACAAACCATAATAGCTATAGGTACAGTTTTACCACTTTTATATACGCATCGGTAAAATTCGTCTGCACGGAAGAGACCAGTTCAACCCGATTGAATACGAATGCCATCGCCGTTGAAATAATAGACTTTAGTGCGTTAAGCTTTTAAGTCAATAAAAACAGAGCCTCATGCTATCTCGCTCATATGATATGTACACAGGAAGTCAAGAAAAGGACACCGTATTTTCATTCATGGGATATGTATGAAAATACGATATTCCTTTTTTTTGTCTTTTTTGTCTTAAATTTTACTAAGTAATGTAATATATTTCAGACATTAATAATCTATTTAGAACGCTGAAAAGTAAGCAGCGCTTGCAAATTCGTTTTTCTTTAGAGATTGCCAATTTTAGCAATACGAAACCACCAAAGTTCAGAAAGCCCTTATTAACCTTCTAAACAAGCACAATAAATAGAAACTTCCCTTTTGTGCCCTAACAACCTGACATCGCATATTTGGAAGTTACTGACTTTTCTAAAGAGAGGAAATTACTTTACGCCTCTTTGTTACGGCCAAGCCAGATTGAATATAATGTAGGTACAGTCAACGATGGGACGTTAGGTACTGATTTTGCTGACATCTCTATATTTAATTAAAAGGTATCACCTATAACACAATTATATCTTATTTTGGTTTTGTAATATTTTAAAAAAAAATTAGAACGGCAACAAGCTCCTACTAATTAATTTAATATAATATATAACTGATTTACACAATAGATTGCATTAATTAACTATATACTTTTTATTATAAATAGAAAATAAAAAAAACACTCGGAAGAAATATTTGCAGGTCGTACAAACATTGGTCCCAAGACCAATCGAATTCAAGACCTCTCCTGCGTCGCAGGCGGACTTTCGTCCGCCGCGCCATATCGGTTGTCTTTATGAGTCGTTCGGGTCAAGTAGTACACTTTGCCTTTTGAAATTTCACTGTGCATATAAATGGAAAAATTTAGGAAATTAAAATGTACAATACCTGCTGCGACATTTCTGGCTGCATCCTAAAGCTTGTGGACTAATCATATCAGGCCAAACACGTCCACAGGTCCTCGGCAAAGCTCCCCACGATGCCACAAATAGCGGTCCTGAGCTTGTGAATTAGCTAGAAGAGCTATGCTATGTTAATAGTACCAACAGTACCTATGTCAATATTTACGTTACAAATAATGTACGATACAAATAGTTAAAATTACCTCTGTATTATGTAATTACATAGTTGTAGAACAGTGAACAGAATTCCACGGCCGCGTCGCCGGTCCGGTGCAAAAACATTTAATGATGTTCGCATCGAGGAACCATTCTAAGCGGATGGTAGCCTCGCTGCTTTTTGCAAGAGTTTTTGGCGCAAATGCGTGTTTGCTTTGTTTTGCGAGCCTTGACTTCCAATTGATACGGTCATCTCCAAACGGGCGTTAAGAAGGCCGTTGTTATGGACCCATGTTGGCTGAGCCAGTGATCATGATTCTTCGTTAATGGCAATATGTGTCTGGTTAGACACTTTTCTGCCAGTGTCAAGTAATGGAGCATACTTGTAATTATGTTTCACGGCTTCATTCTTAGCGATTTATTTTTACATATTGTAGAATGCTCCCACACACCAGCCTTACACACGGATTTTTTAAATATTTTTTAATTTATTTTTAAAACTAGAAACCCTTTTTTAGTATTTAAACGACTAAGTACCACTCTGACGTTGTTGCGCTACCTTCACTCAACGGCGCCTACCTGCGGCGCGCCTGTTCGAATTTTGTCATTCCGTGTTTCCGTGCTCTAGCCTTCGCACGTCAACTACAGAGCCCTAAAGGAAAAATTGTGATATTACAATTTGTGTTTGTGTTGTGTAAATTTAAACATGGGAAGAAAAAGAAGTTATAGCAGTAGCAGCAGTACCGACGGCGATGAAAATATCAAGAAAAGGATCGCGAAACTCCAGAAGAAGCTGTGCAAAAGACGCCGCCGGATGTTTATCGCCTCATCATCTTCAGATGACGAAAATAACCGTAAGTACATTTTCTCTTTGTATTTAAAATAACAAGTGAAGCTTTATTTTCTGATGCGTGCTGCTGATTATGGGCTACCACTGTCACTATGAAAATTTAAGCTTATATTTGGCCACGATGCGAGCAACTATCCTGGGTTGACTCTGTCGTTTTAACGGTCATCTATTTGAATTTTTTCATCTCATTATTCAAAATGTGATGCGTATCTAGTGCCATATTCGGGTTAATGCTGTTACGTAATTGCGTATTAACGCATTTTGTTTCAACGGTCATCTATTCATAACCTCGATGAAAATGTGATGCGTACTGCCATTATTCGGGTTGATACTGTCACGTCTATGCGTATTAACGCATTTTATTTCTTTCGACAGATGTCGAGACCGTGGCTGACGTACACGAGTCATACCTGGAGAACGATCCTGTTCATTCCGCTGACTGCGCGGACGCCGCCTATCGCAGTCCAGGCGTCACCGACGATACCACCACCGCCGAAGCCGCCGCTGATGCATCCGTCCCCGAGGTCGCCGCTAATGTCATCCCTGCCGTGACAGAGGTTCTCGACTCCACTGTGCATCCTACTGATATCGCGGATAATGTTGTGGAAAAGGAACTGGACGAAGAAATCTTGCAATTGCTTGGTGACGCACCAAAAACTGAGGTAGCTTTAGGTCCAGCTGTCCATAAAGATATTGCCACAAGATGGCAAGAAATTCTAAAAAACGGCCTCCAAAAGGAGACAAAAGAAAAAATTATGAACGACTATGCTATTCCCAGTAATTGTGATTTGTTATTAGCCCCCGAACTGAACGCTGAAGTAAAAGCCGCTTTACCCGACGTATCAATAAAAAGAGATGTTGCCTTACGCGCAAAACAAAAACAAATCGGAGCGGCGCTGGCCGCGTTAGCTGTGTCGATGGACAGACTCGTAAAAGACGACTCAAAACAGAGCATCATAAAACCGCTGAGCGATGCCTGTCGTATTTTATGCGACAATCACTATGGTGAGTCGCGGATTCGCAGAAATTTTGTAGTTTCTACGGTCAACCCTTCGCTCAAGGATGCCTTAATCAACGCCCCTAGGGACAACTATTTATTTGGAGATAATATCACCGATAAGGTTAAGGCTGCACAGACGATCCAAAAATCCGGCGAGGCCTTAAAGGCCCCCGCTCCGCGGAAAACGTCTTATAACAATAACCATGCAAAAAGGAACAATTTAAACTACCAGCACCGAAAGAGCTACACGCGCGGTGCGACGCAAGCAGCCCGCGGGGGGCGCCCTCCAGGCCGCGGCGGTGCACGTCCGCCCCAGCAGGACCGAGCCCCGCCGCCGGCGCCGCGCCGCGAGCGCTCTCCGCCGCCCAAGAGAGCGCCGCCGCCGCCGCCGCCGCCCCGGAGATAAACGAGGTACATATACCTTCACAGTATGCAGGCCGACTGCAATATTTTACTCACGCCTGGTCACAAATCACAGATGATCCTGTAGTTCTCTCATGGATCAAAGGTTACGAAATTCCTTTTACATCTATGCCTCACCGCAATGATGACCCTAGCGTTTACCCCAAATCCGAGGAAGAATCGAATGATTTTAATGTAGCGATAAATAGGTTGTTAGAAATAAATGCTATTTCTCGATGTGAATCTGTTAGTTCACAATTTTTGTCTAGTGTATTCCTAGTGCCAAAACCTAATGGTGAAAAAAGGTTTATTTTGAACCTCAAGTATCTTAATAAGTTTGTAAAAACGAATCACTTTAAAATGGAGGATTATCGGACAGCCTCGAAGCTTATCACTCGCAATAGTTTTATGGCTACAATTGATTTGAAAGATGCTTATTTTTTGGTTCCCATCCATGATAGTCATAAAAAATACCTACGTTTTCGATATAATAATAACTTATATGAGTTTAATTGTTTAGCATTTGGTTTGTGCACTTCTCCATATGTATTCACAAAATTGTTAAAACCCGTTATGGAATACTTACGATTACAAGGTTTTATTTCAGTAATCTATTTGGACGACATTTTATGTATCGGTAGATCATTGCATGAATGTCAGTCTAACATAAATTCAACAAAGATATTACTAGATAGTCTTGGTTTTCTATTGAATCAGGAGAAAAGCTGTTTGGTTCCAAACATTGAATGTAAATTCTTGGGTTTTGTCTTTGACTCCAAAAACATGATTTTAAAATTACCCCAGGAAAAGAAACTTAAGATCAAGAATAAAGCCAACTATGTTTTGCAAGTAAATAAAATAAAATTAAGAGATTTCGCCAGTGTACCTACTGGGTATGTTAGTATCGGCATGTCCCGCAATCAAATATTCATGGTTGTACACAAAAGAGTTTGAGCATCACAAATATAGGTGTTTATTAGAAAACTCGAATTATGATCAAATAATCAACGTTCCTGATAGTTTAAAACCCGATTTATACTGGTGGTTGTCGCACATTGATAACGGTTATTCACAATTGAAACCCAATGAATATAAACTGGAAATATTCTCAGATGCGTCTACTACGGGGTGGGGAGCTTTTTGTGATAGCAAAAAATGTTTTGGTTATTGGAAAGAAACTGAAAAGAGTTTACATATCAATGAGTTGGAACTAAAAGCTGCTTTTTTAGCAATAAAATGTTTTGCAAAAAGCCTAAACAACTGTGAACTACTTTTAAGATTAGATAATGTTACGGCAATAGCTAGTATAAATAGAATGGGCAGTGTCCAGTTTAGACATCTGAATACAATCGCTAGGGATATATGGATGTGGTGTGAAAATAGAAATATTTGGCTTTTTGCTTCATATATTAATACAAAAGAAAATTCTGATGCAGATTCACTGTCTCGTACAAAGTTTGAAGACACCGAGTGGGAATTGGCTGAATACGCATTCAATGAAATTGTTGATAAGTTAGGTGAACCACAAATAGACTTATTTGCCAGTCGTTGTAATGCAAAATGCGTTACTTTTGTAAGCTGGCGAAACGAGCCTGAAGCGTGGGTCGTTGATGCCTTTACTATTTCATGGAAAAACTGTTTTTTCTACGCATTTCCGCCTTTTGCGATTATTGTTAAGTTAATTCATAAAATGATAAGCGATAAAGCAGAGGGGATTGTCGTGGTTCCTTACTGGCCCACACAGCCGTGGTTCCCAGTATTCTTAAAGCTTGTGACATCTGAGATAATATATTTTGAGCCTGATATTAATCTCCTAAAATCTCCTTTCAGGAAGACTCACAAACTCTACCGATCGCTGACTCTAATGGCCGCGAGATTATCCGGCAAACGTTACTTGGCAAAGGATTAACAGATAGAGCAATAGAGATAATGCTAAACTCTTTATCAGACAACACCTATAGGCAATATGACAGTTGTCTTAGAGCTTGGGTCAAGTTTTGTCACAAAAATAACTATAATCATATTAAAGCAACAGTGTCACAAGTTATTTCTTTTTTAACTGAAATTTTCGATAATGGTGTAGCTTACGGTACAGTCAATTCATATAAGTCTGCCTTATCGCTTATAGTGGACGATCTGTCAAATAGTTCTGATTTAAGACGCTTTATGCGAGGAGTTTTTAGATTGAGACCTCCGGCTCCCAAATATGATGCTACCTGGGATCCTTGTGTTGTTCTTAATTACTTCTCTCAAAAATGGCCAAATAACAGTCTCAATTTAGAAACTCTTTCAAAGAAAACACTGACTCTTTTGGCTTTGGTGACCGCACATCGTGTTCAAACATTTTCATTAATAAAATTAAGTAACATTCAAATATCAGATTCTCGCACAGCCATTTTCATAAAAATACCTGATTTAATTAAAACTTCTAGGCCTAATAGTGTACAACCTATTTTGAGACTCCCTTTCTTCAATCAGAAGCCTGAAATTAGTCCCGCTAGATGTTTGGAAACGTACATAAATAAAACAAGTTCATTACGTTCTGTTGATAACGATTATTTATTTATCAGTTACAGAAAACCGCATGCAAGAATCTCATCACAGAGATTAAGTCGCTGGATAAAAGACAGTCTCCAATCCAGTGGCGTAGATACAAGTATCTTCAGTGGTCACAGTACACGGCATGCAGCCACCTCTACAGCCAACAGGGTCGGTGTTAGTCTAGATGTAATTCGTAGAACTGCTGGCTGGACTGATTCTTCAGCAGTTTTTGCTAGATTTTATAATAGAGAAATTGTTGAGGATAGTTTACAATTTGGTAACTCAATTCTGACCAATAAATAAAATGATTGTGTCGTAACACTTACGTTTTATTGCAACTACTTCCCTAAACCTATTTCACAAAGTTATGTAGGTTCTTACAAAACTCTAAACATCCTACAATATGTAAAAATAAATCGCTAAGAATGAAGCCGTGAAACATAATTAATGATCAAACGAACTTAAACAAGTGAAGTTCGATCACAATTATGTGAACGGCTTCATTCTTAGCGATTTATGTACACCCTCCCTATAAGAAAAGTAATATAGGTACTTACGTTATTTAATGCAACATCCCGTCCCTAAATATCTACTTGTGTAAGGTACCTACTGTGAAATAGGATAACGCTAACCTACCTACTTTCTTTAAACAGAATGACAAAATTCGAACAGGCGCGCCGCAGGTAGGCGCCGTTGAGTGAAGGTAGCGCAACAACGTCAGAGTGGTACTTAGTCGTTTAAATACTAAAAAAGGGTTTCTAGTTTTAAAAATAAATTAAAAAATATTTAAAAAATCCGTGTGTAAGGCTGGTGTGTGGGAGCATTCTACAATATGTAAAAATAAATCGCTAAGAATGAAGCCGTTCACATAATTGTGATCGAACTTCACTTGTTTAAGTTCGTTTGATCATTAAATATTTGAGTTATCAATTTGTGAAGATTGTTTGATATTTTCACCAGAGCCTAGTTTGATATTTAGCAGGGTGTACCACGTGTAGGTTAGGTTGGCTGCAAATGGCATTTGTTTAGCTAAATTTGATAAACTGACAAACCCTAGTGTGACCAATGAAAAAAGAGATCCCCTTCGGTATAAGTGTGACTTGACATAAAGTCGGCGTGGTGGTAGGTTCACACTAGGGATTTGCTACCGATGTTATAGCGATACGACGCAACGATCACGCCGCGATGGCACGACGCAGCGAGCACGCCGCTACTACGCGATTAGCGCCTTTGACACCAGTTTTCAAAATCGCTGCGTCGTCGCCAGAGTGATAAGCCAGCGATCTGAGTTTTCAAGCATGCCCAGACCAAATTGAAAATGATTATTTAATTTACAAACTCGTTGGGTAGCGGGAGCGATCATGGATTTAACTGTTTTCGAACTTTTGTCCCTCTCCGACTTCTTCGAAAGCTGCCAAAAACCTGCTATTGTTTTCGCGAAGACATAAAATGATACAAAGGCTGCATATGCAACACAAACATAGTTAGGTTTTGTTACATCATTTATAATATTATTTAGTCCGAATGCTAGTGCTTTGCATTCGGATTTAAGAAATCTCATTTTCGGCCAAGGTTCTGGGCTCTACCCCACCAAGAAAGTGGTCTCAAAGGTTGTAAAAGTTAATCAGATCACAAATTAGTGGGACATCAAACGGCGATAGTGTAGCCGCGCGGAAATTAGTGAACTATTCCAGATAGTGGAAGGCACCCGGCTAATTTGTAGATAGGAGATTGTATGGGTGACTGGGCTTGCTTCCTAGTTCGCCTTCTAAATGGACTTGAAGACGTGGTCTATTGGGAAAACTTCTTGGAAGACTGTGTCATCACCTTGTGGTGCTCAATATTAGAACTAACCTACTAAAGTTTGCTTCCATGTTATTTGCTAATTACCTGCTTCATATCTTGTTTGCAAACAGCTGGATTGCGCTGGCAACGTGAATATTTTTTACAATAACCTGCCAAAACTCCTACAAATGGTACAGGTAGTTAAAGAAATAAAGTTTAGATAAGTACCTGTCTAATATTGTTTGGTGCAAACGCACTGAGCGGAACTGCGCGGCACCACGCGGCTCCACGAAGTATACCGCACGGTTCTCGTAATGCTCTTGAACGTAGAGAGCGACAGCACGCAGCAAATTTTTGTCTAGAATTAACTTACAAACTCTCATCTCCCGTGTCAAACGTGTTTTGACGATGACATTTTGACTGTTAAATTACTACCAGTGTAACCAGTATAGACTAATACGAAATGCGATAAGAGTGTCGAGTGAGAGAAGATGATTGTCAAATTTTACGCGTAGTGCAGTCGCGCCGTGCAGTTCCACTGACACGTAGTTCCGACTTTTAGGGTTAATAAAACCTGTAATGAAGTCAAACTGTTTGTTTTGACGTCACGACCACTTCTCAATACTATCAAATGGACTCGGGCTCTGTTCATACGAAAAGTACCTATCATAAAATATGATTAGAACCTTTTTTACTTTTATCCAAGTTTACAACGCTTGCTTTGTTGAGTGCATAAAATGCGTACAATACCTAAACAAAGCTAAACGAACGTCCGTAATGCGTAGATTTATTCCTCCACCTTATGTAATGAACACAATGCTTCCGATACTGATAAAGGCGATGCAAGTGATAAGAACATGCGTTTCATAACAGCCTATTCTTATCTACGCGGTATGTTTCGCTTGGATTTCGCGAGTATTTTAGTGACAGTTTATAGCATAAGTACCCACTCGGATTTCGGGGTTATTCCAGGTTTACCCCCTGAAATGTCCTCTAAGGGGGAAAACTAGAATAAAAATTTCGCTGCTGCTCTGATTAGCGAACTCGGCGTAGATAATATGTATCTTAATATATGAAAGATTTTAGTGGTTTGATGCCATATTAAAATACGTATTTTGTCACTGAAATCGCACCGGGACACGAGGTATTTTAACCGACACAAAAACGGAAGAGTTTGTGTGTTCGTGGATCACTCCGTCAAATATGGAACCATTTGTTTTTTTTTTAATTTGTCAATTTGGTCGGTCGCTATACCTACCATAGAAAATGATCCTGAGGTGTTAAAATAAATAATTTCGATTAAATTATATATTTGTCCCGTAAAACTTAAAAAATCATCGCCCTAAAGTTTACACAGAATAATCAAATTATTACTTTTTGTAGAGAAAAATCATGTGAAATGTTAATTAATTTATAGAAAAAGTGGTAAAAAGTGCCCCTCAGACCTGGGGTCTTGACTCCAAGGGGAGCAAATGCGTAGGCCCAGCAAAGACCTGCATATTTGCGCCTCTTAAAATCATCGGGAAAAATCCGCCGCAGCACCAGCCCCAAAAAATACTACCATAATTATGATGAAATGAATTGCACCAAACTCTGCTACCATGTACCACACAGTTAATTAAGTCCAAAGAAAGTGTACCATTTGGGCGAGCGCTCCTGACTGTCTAACATGTCGCGTGCACGCGGTATGACGTAATTATGTATCGTGTACACTGCTTTATTCATGCTAGGGTTCCGTAAAATAAGACTATCTTTAACACACAATCTTAAGTGTTCCTTATGACGACACAAAAAGGAAGCAGGCAGCAGGTTAAACTTTCATTGTTTTTAGGGTTCCTCATAAAAAGGAACCCTTATTAGATCACATTTTCTTGTCCGTCTGTCAACCCTCTTTTCTCAGAAACGCGTGGAAGTATCGAGTTGAAATTCACATCATATACCTACTCAGGTTCGTAACCTATTCTTGACCTGTAGCCGCGATATAAATCAAACTTCTAAGTCAATGCAATCAAAATCCCGTTGACCCAGAATCATGAAAATTGACAAGAAGTAAGGTATTTTAATTATACAATTATACGGAATCCTCGTTGCGCGAGTCCGACTCGCACTTGACGTTTTATATCACATTCAACGTGATATTACAACAATAGATTGTAACACGATACCTGCTGCTGTTTTTACGGCCAATTACCTACAACCTGGGTCTCTATATTACCCGACTACTAACGCAGGAGGGTTATGACTAGAGTGATGAGGCGTCTTCTAAACCTTCTTGATACGTCGTCGGCCACAACGTCACCTTCGTCTTCTCTTGATTGTGGTCAAACGAAGGTCTTTTAAAAGACCACAATTAGTGGTGGTTTGTGATTGCTAATATTTCGACAATGTTGCATGTGCCATGGTTACTATAGAAAACAATATAAAAATGTAAGTCAATAAGCAAAGTAGCCATCGCTGTATTTGGCTTTGAAGACAGATACATTACACAGAAACATCTGAACAAATATTAGCTAAAAAGGAGGGCTACATGCGTCGACACACTTGCCCCATTCCATCTTCCTAGGACTTCCGTGAGGGCTGATGCGGCGGCAGATTTGTCGGCGCGTGACTGGTTTTGATATGGATCAGTTGATCTACCTGTAGATTTTTTGCAACAGTCTGCAGTTAAATCAATTGTGAATACTTAGTTCTAATTTGTTTTTATTATTTGACTGTAAAAAAAAATCTTATTTAAAATTTGTTCTGTAATTCATCTAGCTTACTCACATAGTATAAATTTTGTACTAAACATGATATGGATTTCTGTGTCTGAAATAAAAAGATTTTATTTATTTATTCCAATAATTTCTCTTCGCTCACTAGGCCAAGCAGGTCGGTCCATAGAAGACTGAATATCTACATTGCGATAGACAGAGATATGCTTATTATACAGATGATGTGGAATCGCCTATCAGTGCGGTGACGCGGTTTGATGCCTGCTCACTGGGTCGGAATACTGTTTAGGCATATACATTCAATCATAAGATAAGTTCTCTACCTTTGATGTAAACAAGCTGTGGTTGCGGCTTCGCCCGCGCAGTATCCACGATTTCATGAGTCTTAGTTTTTGCGCGGGAAAGAAACAGCGGAGTTAATAATCCAAACCAATGCTTGTCAAAAGGATTGGTGAATCCAACCTAGTGTCAACAAGTTGACACTCACGATATCCACGTTCAGATTTATAGAAGTTGATCCTTACCCCACTACCACCACGCAATCATGGACATAGAAGTTAAGGTAAATGCTCCTCCAATTTTGCACGAAAAACAGGAAACTATTCCTTTGCAATCGTCCCGTCCGTCAGTCAAGATCAAGAGTCCTCGTATCCTCTCGTCAACAGCGTCGCGTCCGACCTTCCGTCCGTCACGTCATTCCGTGGAATGAAATGACGCGTGATGGACATACCTTCGGAATCGTCATATAGCGCCGTCACGCTCTGTCACGCTGTGGAAGGTGACAGGAGTTCACGATCTCTCGACGGATGAATTGAAGTTCGTCCCTATAAAACCTCAATCATTCTAACTTCTCACTAAGCTTTACAAAAATAAAATTTGTAATTATTTATATTATTATTATTATTTTTAATTTGTAAATTTAATTTAATTTAGTGCGTAAGCCCTCGCACTCCGGGTAATCCCTAAGAAAGTAATAAGGTTCCCAAAAATACTACTACATTACTATCATGGACACTAAAAATCACTTACGAGACAAAATTGTATCATGATACTTTAGTGTTCATTATTGTGCTCACTATCCTGGTGGTTCAGGGATATCTATTAGCCTAATCGTCCAGGTCTAATAGTAGGTAATTTCAGTCAGATCCATTTAGTAGTATGATGTAAAGAAATTACATCCATCTATTAGGTAATCGTTAATCATTAAGCGTTAAAATATTATCTTGTGTGGTTTATGCATATCCGTAATAATTCTAGATTGTGTATATTTTCAATAAGGTGTACCTAAGCGGGTTAGCTACGAACTTTATTTGTGTTGGAAAAACACCAACGTTTCATCCCGTTACGAGTAAAAACTAAGTAAGTGTGTATATATTCGTTATTTGCAGTATTAATAATCATTACACCTAAAAAGGTTACTCTACTTATTTACATAGGCTTTTCAAACTTACTTTTAGTCAACTCATGAGTAAACTTATAGGTGAAATGGGAAAGTTACAACGGAACCCAAAAAAGGAATAACATAAAAGAACTAAATTAAGGAATTTAATTCCACTTTGTCTTACCCGACTAAACCTTCAACAATGCTGACTCCAGCTAAAACCGAGCCGACAAAAGATAAGAAAAACATCTGCAATCAGTCAATCAGAGTAACCCTGAATCAGCACTAGTAATGAGCCCTTGGGGTCTCTGATTAGGCCCTTTTCATTCCTTGCCCTTTAATTTGCTGGTTCAATCATACTTTTGCGTTTGTTAGACTTGAATTCACTTCTTTTGTTTCGTTCTACAAATGATGGTATAAAAGAATCCGTTGCCTATTGAACTACTTATATCATTTAATGATACTTAAATCAATTCAATAATGATTATTTTAAAGAAGTACTTACCTAAACTAATGCTGAGATAGCCGTCTTGAGACTCAATTGTTCTCTTGTCTGTGTTCTTTTCTTTTACTTTTGCTTTGAGTTACATATAAATGTTTCTATTTTTGTATTTTTTATGCAATGGATAGCATCACTAGATCCGATACAAAAAAATATTCAAAATAAGGTGACTGATTTTATTAAGATACTAGCAACGCCTCGCGGTTTCACCCGCGTAGTTCCCGTTCCCGTAGGAATTTCGGGCTAAAAAGTAGCCTATGTCCTATTCCAGACTATAATCTATCGCTGTGCCAAATTTCATTCAGATCCGTTCAGCCGTTCTGGCGTGATAAAGGAACAAACATCCATCCATCTATCTATCCATCCATCTAAACTTTCACGTTTATAATATTAGTGAGATAAGCCTACCTATTATAAGGTCAAGCTGTCAACAAAAAGTAAAAGTGGGTTAAACACGCTCCGAATTCAGAATTTCTTGAATTTCTTATTGTTAGCCGAAAAAATCTAAAGAAAATTGCGAAAGCTGGTTTCAAGGCAAAAATAACGAATAAATAAATAAATAATAAATAGC
Organism: Eupithecia exiguata; assembly: GCA_947086465.1. Lineage (NCBI taxonomy): Eukaryota > Metazoa > Arthropoda > Insecta > Lepidoptera > Geometridae > Eupithecia > Eupithecia exiguata. The sequence continues at coordinate 1,146,614 of OX352245.1, read as the reverse complement.
CCGAGGCAAGTCCGGAGCAAAACCTGAACGGAGAGCCTTCTTAAACCTTCTTTAGAAGTTTAAAGACATCTCTGCATCCAGGTCAGGGAGCAGGCGTCTTTAATTAACGGATGAGTGTGTCTGAGCCTTACTTTGAACGTGTGCTCATGTTTGTTTATGGTTTAGTTTGTCTTTGGTGGTGATGTACCCACTGGATGTGTTTTCTGTGGGAAACGAGAGCGGATATTAAGGTGGGTCCTGAATAAGTTACAGTTTAAAGTTTGAATTTAAAAACGTCTCCATTATAAAACATGTTGGAAATTATCTATGTTTTATAGCATGTTTAGTTACATAAATCTGGACGCACTTTTAGTAGTTGGGTATAGAACATTAAAAGAAGTGGACAGACGTGATCGAAAAACACCTAATGGCCACCCATGTTTCCAAAGACCGCGTTGTATAGAGCGAAGTGAGTAGCAAGGAAAGCAAATCTCACCCCACCGTCAGATGGGAATAAATTATTGTCAGGACAGGCCAGAGAGAGAGATGGGCTGTGTAACGTAGTGCACCATAATATTCTTTGAAAACTGTCATAAATCGACTCGTAGCCGTCCACCGGTGGTCTTTCAATCAAACTTTCATGTAGCAAAAGGTCATTTGAACAAATTTAAAAAAAGGTATAGGTATGGTTCTTTCAGAAATCCGCTATGCGGTAAAATAAACTTCAGAATCTAAGTTGTCGAATCTATCAAAGACATCCCTCATTTTATCTCTATTATTTTTCATACTGCATCTCAAACGAGCCAAGATTCTGCAGATTTATATTTCTTTTGATTTTTTCCTTTTTTTTCATTTAACCGGCTTGTCTGTTTTGTAAGATGCACTAGCAAGGAGGTAGTGTGTGTGTGTGTTTGATGTGTTATTTGTTTAATACCCTGAAAACACATCATATTACGGCAAAATTTATACGAAAAGCTTAAAAAAGAAAGCGAAAAACCCCTGTTTTAATACCTAAGTTATGTATTTCAAAATGTAGTTCCTATTTTGTTTAATTTTGTTATGATTGTTATATGTGTGTTTATCTCTGTTTTATGTTTAGGATAATTTAACACTTAAGTAGTTAAAAATAACTTTTGTTACTTTGTTTATTTTGCTATATGTGTGTCAGCAGACGAAAAATAAATGATCTATCTATATATCTAAAAGCAAAGAATAACGATAATGTAACAAAGCAAAAAAATCTATCAAACTAAGCGCCTTTGTGCCAAACAAATCAATAAGCAACAACAACAAACAGTAAATCAGCTGTAAAACGCAGCGAACAACGAACAATAAAAATAGTTGTCGCCGCCATTGCCGGATTCCCGCCAATTTCCGAATGAACCTCGTAAACCGCTAGTGCGGGTAATGGTGGCGTAGCTAAAGGGAAAAAGCTGAGCCGTTCCACTTTCTATATAAGAAACTGGGCATTTCATGGACCCGGAAAAACTACTACAGATCAAATGGTCGTTAAATCGATGTAGATTGCCTGTACATAGGTACGCACCAAAGTCGTCGCCACGGCCCCGCCTGTTGGTGCGAAATTTCAGTGTTGCCTGTAAATAAATGTTGAAACTGTTTAAATGACTTACTTGAATATGATTAATATCTTGCTGAAATTGTACAACATCCAAAATGACTTGCCTTGTATAAATTCCAATGTCATAATGGTGAATAAATATTACCTACATTATACATTATTTTGAATTTTAACACTAGGATCATTTAATTTTAATTATGAATGACATGCATGATTTACCTGACATTAAAATAAGTACCTTTATAGTAACTTGAACACAGTTTTTATCATTTTATATAAATTCTTTTGCAGTGCCCTACAGGGTGCATGTACTATTGAACTACGCTAACATTTATATCTAAGCTGCATACATGTACATGTGAGCAAAAATAAACTTTAAACAAAAAAAAATACAATTATACAAATATTGTAGACAGACAGCCTTAGCCTAGGTCTTAGCTGTGTAGACTCCATTAAGATTCGAAGCCGTTCCTACCCGATAAGGTGCGCCTAATTGGCAAAATAGGGTCATCTTTTGACCTTGAAACATGCATAAAAGCATAGATAATATGAAAGTACAAGTAACTGTTCATATACATTGTTAGGAACGATAAGCCTCATCAACTATGCCGCATCATTTCAATCATCACGTACTACGTAATCAGCAATCTGGCCAAGTGACCCAGCTGTTCAACTGCTTGTGCGGCCAGCAAAAACAATTTTATAGTCGGACGTAGGTCCTGCCGGTTGACCAACGTGCCCCACGTTATTGCTTGCTTATTACACCGAAGAAAATGGATGGTGGTAACCTAGCGACGTTAGCATTTCCACATTTTATGATCTAATTGTTAGAAAAGCGAGGAAGAGATATTTTTCTGTCTTTTGTGCCGGGTTGTGATTGGCGGAGCGTATATTTAATTGTCAGTTGAAGTTGTTTCGAATGATTTGAGTCGTGTTTGTCTCAAAGAGTAAAGAAATACCTTGTAGAAATGTTTTTTAAAATTATAGGCAGTAGTTCTGGGTTCACTCAAAACAGGAAAAATACTAGGTACCTACTTTTACTTTCTGTTTTCGTAGACTTTTTTACTACGGTAGACTCGCATAAGCCCTGATCAGGAACTATCATAGTCGTAAAAACGACCCCTGATTTGGGTCCCAACAGGCTAGGGGCAACTTTATACTTAAAGGTGCCGATGAATTAAAGAAAATTCACATTCGATTTTGATGAAAATTTGAAGGTCGGCACCGGGAGGTAGGTAACATATTTAAGTTAGTTTTTAAGTTAAGTTCATAGATGTATAGTGTATAATTGAAAACGTGGATGAGTGACAATCACAGGGTGATTTTATGCTAAGGATTTTGTGTTAAAGTGATTAATCACTATGGGCTTACGCTCGCACTCTGGATAATCTCTAAGAAATTAAATAAGTTCCCAAAACTGAAACTGAATGGATGCTGAAAAGCCTCCGAAACGTCAGGTTATAAACAAAATATAAAATACTAGCAGCGCCTCGCGGTTTCACCCGCGTAGTTCCCGTTCCCGTAGAAATTTCGGGATAAAAAGTAGCCTATGTCCTATTCCAGACTATAATCTATCTCTGTGCCAAATTTCATCCAGATCCGTTTTGCCATTCTGGCGTGATAAAGGAACAAACATCCATCCATCTATCTATCCATCCATCCATCTAAACTTTCACGTTTATAATATTAGTGAGATACGCGATCAATCCGGTTAAAACAGTGTTTTATTAAATTCCCAAAAATTATCGATTTCGGCAGATTGATGAGGTGATTTTATTTAATTTCCAAAAGCAGTTGCATCGGATCAATGATCCATCGGGAACTTTTTGTTTGATCAGATGCAACCACAATCTGATCATATGATCAGACGGGAACAACCCTGTGTTATTGACTATGTATCTTTTATTACTGAATAAAACATTATTATTACTAAATAGACTAAGTCCGTCTCTCATCATCTCTTCTCTCGTAATCTAAATCCCTTAGCTGAGTCATTTGAGCAGCATTCTTGACATGATTCAGTAGCGAACAAACTTCCAAACTTCCTTCAAATTGATATTATCGATGCCATCGAAAGGGTAGAGCACCCTGCGAGGGGAAGCGTTTAAGGAAATTGGAATAGCGACCGATTGCGACAGCTTGTCTACGGCGTGTCTTAGGGGGCTTAAATTAAATTCCTCGGTAACGCATGATTACACGAAGTGACAGAATTATAGGGCTAAAAGATGGGAGCAAACACACATCCTACCGAGATACCTATATTTCTCGGTTTACCTTCCAGATATCAATGATAAAGCTTTTGAACTTATCATGGCTATTAACAGAAAAGTCATTTAAAATGGAATATTTGCCATGATTTTTTGAGTTTTCCAATATTTCTGCACAGTTTCATGCGATTTATACCATATTCGCCCCTAATGTTCGGCCCACGCCATTAAAAAGTCTTTGTTCGTCCCGCATGATAATATTTGTCCAGATTCGTCCCTCATACCAAAATGCGCCATGATGACAGAAGACCTAAGTCTAACAAACTAACCCTAAGTCAGTTGGGAATGTGCACTTACATACGTTTAAGTCCGTTCTCGTATGCGACCCAGAATGTTATTTTTTGTGAGCAGTCTCCAAACCTCAATAAAATAAGAGTGCGCTTAATACAAAAATCAAGCAAAATGTGTATTTTTAAACACTTAGATTTATGGTAACGAACATGTAAATGTTCAGATTAAAAAATACTATAGGTAGAGAAAAAACCTTTAGAAGTCGAGTAATCGAAGAGAATTTATGAAAAAAACGGGTTTCTTTTATAATTAAAATACAAATTTCGCATAAAAAACTGTTTTAGTTGAAATACTCGAAATTATCAGTTATATACGTTACATCAAATTATTTTTTTACGAATTACATAGCCATACAAATTTTTTATTTTAGTAATCGTTTACTTTTTTATATTTTGAATAAGCAAAAACTTGATTTTTGCGCTGACGTTGCTCTTCTCTGTCCTGCTCCTATTAACGCGAAATCCTATGCCTATCCTTTCACGAAACACGGTCATTAGGCGCACCCTTAATAATCGTCAGATATCGGGATAGTGCATGTGATAATAAACAGCGGATATTATGAGAACAGAGATTTATGAGGAAGGTGACACCGCACCGGTTCATCTCCGAACAATAATATTGCATATTCTTCCGGCTTCATTGTTCTGTACCAAACGACCTGTTTTTATATCTAGTAAATCTACCTTCTTGCACTGCTAGGTAATGTATTGATAAACCTTTGATCTGGATCTAGATATCTAAGTAGGTCCCACTCGTCTATACTAATATAAAACTGTTTGTCCTGACAAATAGACAAGCTACAGCCTAAACCAGTAAGCGTAGAGACTTGAAACTTGCAGGGTGTGTAGGTCTTGGTATGAAAGTGAGCACTAAGAAAGGTATCTTGGAAATTCAAACTCTAAGGGGTTCAAAATTGTTTCAATTTTCAACTCCAATTCTGAAACCCTTAGGGTTCAAAATTGGAGTTGAAAATTTATACATAAATGCTCTGTATTTCAATAACTGTTAACACCAGAACTACAAAATTTTATATGTACCTATATTCTCCTAACAAAACCAAAACATTTCATTCATCGTGTTCTGAAATGTTGACGGTGTTGGCCTATAAGTAACTTTCACCACTACCATTTTTCGATCAAAGTCTATATGGATAAGTTGATAAATCAAATTCCACGTGGACGAAGTCGCGGGTAACAGCTAGTTCATTATAATACAGTTCAAATCTGCCGTCCGTCCTAGGTAGGTTTCGATGACCCACTCATGATCGGTTCTAGAATTATCCATGTCGCCGCCGCAGCGCTATGTCGGGGTTACTCCTGACACCATCCGCTGAGAATTGACCGCAATACTTCCTATATTATGCATGTGATTTTACAAATGCTGATTCTTTTTATTTATATTCTCTATTGATATAAATAAATAAAATAATGCTGGACAATTCACACAGCATTATCTAGCCCCAAGCTAAGAAGAGCTTGTGTTATGGGTAATAGATATCTGATATGTAGTATAATGAGTATTAAGAGGGTTCCGTTTTTACCTTTTGGGTAGGTAACTCTAAAAATACTAAATTGTTGTAAATTAGGATAGCGTCAACGATTACTAAAATAAGTACCTATTTTTTTAAATAACTTACTCATTGCATGAATTGAAGAGAGGTTCATTTGTTATAATTAGCAATTTTCGAAGTTATAATTGACCTCCATAATAATAATACAAAACAAAGGGATATAGTATGTACTAACAATATTGTTATTAGTCGGAACAAAGTCGATTAAAAACCTTTTAAGGGACGTCGAAGGCTTGTCCCTCCGACACCTTGTCCCTTATCTAAATCATTTAAATTTTCAAAGGAGGACAATTAATAGGACCTACTTTATTATTAACTAGCTATTCCCCGCGGCTTCACCCGCGTTAAATTCCTACCTAGCAATAACCAATATAAAAGCCAAGAAGCGAAAGGCTAGTTCAAAAACAAAACAAAACCGGCTTAGTACCTACTTTCGTGTTAGCTTTCGTACAAGGCTCGTGCTCAAAGACACCCTCCCACATTTCTTCCAGCGCAGCGTTCTTTTTATATGATACAACCTATGTAGGTATATACAATTTAAAAATTGGACAAATGCATGGCTCCTTAAATGGTAATAATAATAATAATAAATTTATTTATTTTACCCAAAACAAAAACAAGAACAATGAGAAAAAACAAGTAGACAATAAAAAGTGCACATAGTGAGTGACAATGACAATTATGGCTGAAAAAAACCATTATTATATTATAATAATCACTTAAATCTAACACTAGTAAAATAGGGTAAAATGGGTCCCTAACTCAGCATTTTGGTAATTTGTTGCTATTAATAGTAATTTTCTTTTGATAATGAATAAAGATTTTTTAAAAGGCATTCAATATTATTGTGTAAATGGTATCCGACCTTTAAAGTGCAGGTACCTATCGTACATAATGCAAAGTAATGAATATTGTATAACATTAATATTAATAAATTAACCTTGTAAGGCTCGCACGCTCGTCTGAGAAAATAATCAACAATGAGTACCTGCATGACTTCTTCCGGCTTGAACGGTTAAGCGGTGTATTGTACCATCACCCCACAGCGGCTGTTCCAGTATTCCTCCTTGACAAATACCCCTTAAGGTTACACGAGTCACTTATCTTTCCATACAAAAGTAGAAGGGTAACTATTACACTGATATTGATCATCCAAAACTAAGGATATTATTAGTTTATCTTGTCATTGTGTAAAACTGTAAAAAACTATAAATTTGATAAAACAAGGTCTTAAACTTTCGTATCTCAACACCGGTTTTATCCCAACTTAGGGTGAAAATTAATAATATAAGGAGAAAGAATACTCTAAAATAAAGTCCGTTCCGACATAGTTTAGATCATCATCATCATCAGCCTATATTAGTCCACAGCTGGACATAGGCCTCCCTAATGAGCGCAATAGCGCCCTGTCTTCAGTAGTTACAATTGAAACAATTGAGCTAACTGCAGACTGTTGCAAACAATATACAAGTAGCTCAACTGATCCATATCAATACCAGTCGGAAGCGTGCCCAAGACGCTAGCTGCATTGCCTAGCTTTTTGTTTTTTTTTTTCATTTATTTAATACGATTTTTGGTAAGCATTGGAATTATTTTCTGCTCCTAAAATATAGTCCTTGACCGATACTATAACTAATAGTCGAGACCCTAGTTCCGGGGGGTACCGAGGCTCTCCGGGTTTTCAAAAAATTATCTGAGCGTCTGGTCGAAGCGACGCGTGACCCGAGACCTGGTGAGTATCTGGCGCAGCGAATCAGCATTGCTATACAGCGGGGCAATGCAGCTAGCGTCTTGGGCACGCTTCCGACTGGTTTTGATATGGATCAGTTGAGCTACTTGTAGATTGTTTGCAACAATCTGCAGTTAGCTCAATTGTTTCAATTGTAAATACTAGTTTTAATTTAATTCTATTATTTGACTGTAATTTTCTTTGTTAATAAAGATTTAATATTACTAATAGAAAAATTAAAATTTTCTTATTAAAATTTCATTACCTACATATAAATCTTGTTTATGGTATCAAGGTGATGTTTTGAGATCTGTGGAGTTGTTATGGATTTCTCGTTCAAGAGCATGGGTTTGCATAAAATAATAGAATATGTAAGAATAACATATTTGTCGAAGCGACGCGTGACCCGAGAGCATTGTTATGGTGAGCATTGTCATACAGCGGGGCGAAGCAGCCAGCGTCTTGGTGACACGCGTGACTGGTCGCGATTGATATGGGTCAGTAGAGCTACCTGTAGATAATAATAATAATAAATATGCTGGACAATTCACACAACATTATCTAGCCCCAAGCTAAGCAGAACTTGTGTTATGGGTACCAGATAACTGATATACATAATAAAACACTGTTTTAACCGGATTGATAGCGTATATTTTATATTTTGTTTATAACCTGATGTTTCGTTCAGTCTGCCTGTGACCATGGAAGCTGAAAAGCCTCCGAAACGTCAGGTTATAAACAAAATATAAAATATACGCGATCAATCCGGTTAAAACAGTGTTTTATTATGAGTTCTCGCGACAATATCCTTAGAATATACTATGATATACATAATACAATCTAATACATGAACGTCCGGACGACTAGAGCAGCCTAAAAAATGTTGCGTTGAACGTTAGGGCGACTAAGCGCGCTCTAGTCGCCCTAACGTTCAACGCAACATTTTTTAGGCTGCTCTAGTCGCTCGGACGTTCAAGTGGTTATACATAGAAAACGACCAGAACAAATGTCTGCAGATCGTACACACATTTGTTTGCAACAGTCTGTAGTTAGCTCTATACTAGTTATAATTTGTTTCTATTATTTGATAGTAACTTTCTTTGTTAAGGCGGTACCCTGACTCAGACTAGCGCCGCCACCTGTTGGATTTTATTATTACGTTATACTGAACTTGTGGAGATTATCAAGCATTATTCTAAATTCAAAATTCAAAATAAAAGTGCTTTATTTCCTTTAGACCCTACAGGACTCTTGGACACGTCACAAAACTCAGATTACATAAGTAAAACTAGGAAATAAAGTGATCACTTTGATTTTTTGTCCACTTCAATCTTTTTAAGGTAAAGTAAAGAAGCGAACAAGAAACCTTTACCTTGTTAGAACGTTAGTTCATACTCTAATATTATAAATTCGAAGGTAACTCTGTCTGTCTGTTACCTTTTTAAGCCTAAATGGCTGAACGGATCTTAATGAAACTTGGCACGGAGGTAAATGGTATCCCGGGGACATAGGCCACTTGAAAAGCGCGAGCGAAGCCACGGGTAGCTAGTTTATTTAGAAATACGTAAATTTGGCCTTTTTTGGTTAACAAACTTTTTAAATAAAATCATGCAAATTCGGAGTCATAAAGCTTTTACACGATGTTTTCAGCTCTAAAGCTGTTAAAATTATGAAAATTTGCATTTTTGGCGGTAGCGCGGTGGTTACTCCCGTGATTGGTCCTTTTGAAAGGTAAATACACGTGATGATTTCAATTGTTGGGCCTACGTGTATTTTGGCTTGATTGGGAACAGTTTTATTTCATGAATGCAGGTGTGATGTTTGGTTTGACAACGGTGAAACCATGTCGGTGCTAAAATACCTACATTTCTACCTAGGTACATTTTATATCATAACTAAGCTGTTGCCAGCGGCTTCTTACGCGCTTTTCAAGTAGCCTATGTCTGTCCCCAAGTTATCATTTACCTCACTGCCAAATTTCATTAGCATCCGTTCAGCCGTTTAAGCGTGAAAAGGTAACAGACAGACAGATAGAGTTAGTATCGAATTTATTATATTAGTATAGATTTGATTATTTATACAAAAACGAATAACTGACTTCGAGTTTATTTATCTGTTTTTTTTTTAAGTTTTGAGGGAAAAATTTTGATTCTTCGGGAGTAAAGTTTTTTAGGAACCACCATAGGATATATTATTACAGAAAACCAAAAGAATAATTAAAATCGGCAGACAATTGACGGGGAAATATACGAACATACATAAAACACAAACATCCGGACCGAGAACCTTCTATTCCTCCAGGTTTTTAATAAAATAACTGAGCGTCTGGTCGAAGCGACGCGTGACTCGAGAGCTGGTGAGTATCTTGTGTATGCAGCGGCGCAATGCAGCCAGCGTCTTGGGTACACTTCCGACTGGTGATATGGATCAGTTGAACTATCTGTGGATTATTTGCAACAATCTGCTGTTAGCTCAATTGTTTCAATTGTAAATACTAGTTTTAATTTAGTTCTATTATTTGATGTAAATTTTCTTTGTTAATAAAGATAATTGTTATAACCTCGTCCTTCATTATAATTCTATTAAAATAATCTTTATTTTACATCGTCAAATTGCATTGCAAATTCAAAACAAAATCATTGCGATTGTTAAAATTCGACCTACCAAGTGAAAGTCTCTACCTACATTTAACTTTATATTGACTCCACCGTTAGGTATAATTAGCACAAAACACGTCCCCTCAGATAAATCTCAATTCAACACCGAAGGTGTCATTACCACCCAGGTGCGCGCTATTGATCTGCACCGGATGCTGGACGATGAGCCATTGTTGCAACTTCCGGTGCTGGTACTGGTAACATTTAGTCTAATCTGTGACGGTAATGTCAAGGTTGGTGAATCTCTGTATGCGTAGAGATCTCTAATTACCTTCCATTAGGTATTAAGTTGATTAAAAAATACTTTATTTACAATTCACTTACGAAAATGGTTGCTTTAAAAAGTGTGTTACGACCTTAATGATTATTATGAGTGAGACAGTGAATTAACCACGAACATACTATTATTTTTAACTTGATAACACGTAATTACAACTTCAGTGCTTTCACGCATAGCCCTAAAATAGGAAAATGAGACTTATTTATCGCATTTTTTTGGCTACACTTCGTTTGTGTCTACTATCATTCTAAACCATTTTCGTGAAGGACATCAATGGTTCTCGATTTCGTTTATCGAATGTTTTTTGTATAAACTCAGACTAAGGCCTCAGCGCACGAAAAAGGGCTGAGAGTTTGTATAGAAATGAAATAGGTTGAGATTCGGAAAATTATATTAATGATAGATACCTACCTAATCTCCCGCCTGAAATATCATAATCATCATCAGCCTATGTTAGTCCACTGCTGGACACAGGCCTCCCTTATTGAGCGCAATAGCTCCGTCTTCAGCTTGACGCATCCAGTATCCGCCTGCAGTCATTCGCAGACTGCCCGAAATATACTTATACCTAATCTGTTCGTTATTTGTTGTTACTCATCATTGTCAGCATCTATTACTCCAGTAACGGATATGCCTTCCTTAATATTCTCCATTTTCCTCTGTAATTTTCCTAGCTAGGTAAACTATCTAGCTTTCAAATGAGACTACTTTGAATAAAATACACCGTTTACTCAAACAGAAACGAAGAAACAACCAGATGATATAGTTTTCATTAATTTTTTTATTAAATCGGGTTTTTTTTAAATAGCCAACATATTAAAATTTTTATCCGATATTTATCGATAAATTTATGTCGTGTATCCGCACATTTCGTTTGATCAAGGTTTGAAAATACACATTGTATAAGTTATCGAACCATCATGCTTTGGGTCTGCTTGATATACTGCTTCCCACGTGAGGTCTCCACTCTGTCAGTTTGCGGCTCCATCTGTCATCTAAGCAACGCTGAAGTGTCCCGCCCATTGCCATTTCAGTTGGAATATATATACGCTTCCCAACATCCGTGACTTTGGACATTCTTCATTTATTGTTACTATTTCTTTTAACAGATGTGATAGTATTAAAACATTAAACGTGTAAATGTTGCTTTACAAAAATGTTACTGCACATTCTCCTTCACATTTTTACTCTCCAAGTTGAGTTGACACGATAGAAGGTACTGATAAAGTGGCCAGGAAAGTAAAGGTGGTTAGAGATAGCTGAAACTACCGTGCTACAAACTGCAGACTAATGCCTCCAGGCCATGCTATCGATGAACCACTGGTCTAAGTGCAGACAAAATGCACGAAAACTCCATTTTGCGTTATTGCCTAATGCATTGTTCTCTTTCACAAATGTTTAAAAGTTGTTTTAATTATAGAGATCCAAATAATAAATATAATAATAAAAAGTATTCCAAGTGGCGGTACAAAATAGATTCTTTTTTATTTATTTTTATTTTGCGAACCTAATATTTTTAAAAAGATCTGTTTACGACAAGGGACAGAGTCGTTTTATTTTTTAAAAAAATGTGAAGGGAAGAAATCCAGAGTTTCATCCATTTTTAACCGACTTACAAAAAGGAAGAGGTTCTATGTTCGGCTCTATGTATGTTTTTTATGTATGTTTGTCGATTTGTCCGTCATTCATGGACCGATTTCAATTATTCGTTTGGAATTGTGTAGACAATGATTGCGTAATGGCCCTATAAAAGTTTTATTCCCGAGGGATAGTATTCATCCCCCATAACTAAATAGTTTATAATCAAGGGATTAAGTCGGTTTTTTAATATTTATTTCCAAACAATTTAATTGTAGGTACTGATTATTCGTATTCAGACTTTCTCAGACGAAGAGAATTAATTTTTTTATAAAAAAGACATAAGTTATTTCATCTCAATTTGATGCGTTTCATTGGTTTATTCCCAATTCTACTGACTTCAACTTAATCCTAGAGAATCGTAATTCTAAATATTCAACATATTCTCAATCCTTGAGAATCGTAATTCTACAGATTCCCAACTCAACATAATCTCAAATCAACAGATTCCCATCTCCACAGATTTTTAGTACTACAGATTCAATCCAAGTCAACAGATTTTTAGATATGTGATAAGAAATTTAAGCTTAATTAAAATGGGATGATCAACCGTCCCCGGTGTCCCTTACTGATGCACAAAACAACAGTTTTATTTTGATTTCAATGACGTTTCATAGTTACTAAAAAAACGTTTCGTCCACTGAGCAGTAGTTTCGCCCGCACTCAGACCACAGCCTATTCGTGACTGTAGGTCGTATTGCTACACCATTCTACGTCCAAAGAGCCACTGTCGCGTGAGCCAATCACGGCTAATTAGCTGCCTCGGTTCCAGCTGTTATTGACTGCCATATTAATGTACAGGCTGGCTCTATGGACCTATCGATGGACGATACAGAGCATGTACAAAGTATTGACTTGCTCTACACCTACCTCTATACCTAAACAGAGCTCTGTCTCAAGACAGAGCTCTGTTTAGGTACATCGCGTACAATAAAGCCGGAAATATCTTTTGTGTTAATATTATTTATAAGTCTATTTCTAAGTTACGATTAGCTGTCGGCAGGTAGCATTGAGATTTTCCACGTTTAAAACAGTAATGTAATGGAGCACGTTGAAAGACAAAGTCAAAGTTCTCTCATAAAGTATCCTACAAAAAAAAAGTTAAACATAAAACGTGATCAAACAGGCATAATTGCCAAGTATTCAGAAAGTATCAAAGGGTGAAGAGTGGCCGACGGGAAACTCCGAGCCACTTTTATTGAGAAAGTTTGCACAGCAGTGGGACAACAATGGTTAAAAATCACATCACACAAATTATAAAATGCGAAAGGTTGGATGTTTGGATGTTTGTTATCTCTTCACGTCAAAACTACTAAACATATGTATCTGGCTGAAATTGCATAGGCCTGAAATAAAACATAGGCTACATTTTATCCCATAAATCAGTTCCCATGTTACAGAAGTAACCTTGCATCACATTGGTCTAAAATTCAGATAGATAATACTTTATTGTACCACACAAACACAGAAAACAGTACAGAAATAAATGGTACGAGTAGACGAAGCAAAAAGGCGGCCTTATCGCTATGAGCGATCTCTTCCAGGCAACCTTGAGTGGCAAGATTGGTCCCTCAGGGTGTTTTCGATGACTCACCAAAAATAAAAGCACTCCAGTATTATTCAGTTTCCAGTAGTATTCCAGTATTGTATTTTCCAACCGACCAGTATTTTTTTCGTCTCTTTCCTACCGTCGTCGCGCGTCGCCGCCGCTCGCAAACCGAAGGAGAAAGTTCTCGAGGACTTCTCAAAAATTATAACTTCCAATCCCTGCAGAAATCCTTACGAATTTACAGACCTACCTACGGGAGTAATAATTTTACCTGTATGTCTTTAAGACTCAATATCGAATACTACCTCACGCCGCACAGTCTTCAATGCCTTTGTTATAGGCACCTAGGGAGATAACAGGAGAACAAAGCAATTACAACCGTAAATCCAATCAATTGGCGCGACGACGCCAGCCTATTGGCAGCCAGCTGTTGTGCTGCCGCTACAAGATGCATGGCATCCTGCCTTGTTGAAGATAGGCGGGTTATTGATAAAAAGATAGAGTTGCAGCTGCTGAGCAGATAGCTTGTCACTTTTTATGTGGAAAAGCATAAAACTACCGTAAAATTTGCGCGAGGTCAATAAAATGTATTGTTTATTGATTTTGAAGACCTCTGTGGCGCGGTGGGCAAAGGTCCGCCTGCAACGCAGAAATTTGCGGGTTTGATTTCCGCCTCGGAACAAATTTTTGCACGATCTGCAAATGTTCCCGGTGTTATGGTCGTTTTCGATGCATAAAAAAAATGTATTGCTGTTTTGTGTATACCAGAACTCATAACATAAGCTCGGCTTAGTTTGGGGCAAGATTATGCTGTGTGTATTGTCCAGCATGATTTATGTATATTAGTTTTATTTTTATATTTATCGTGAGGGATTTTATTTCAATGATATTCTGGAGCCTTTATAAATTTCCTGAACCTACCCGCATTATGATAGAGATTACATAAACCTACATAGGTATATAATTTATACCTCCAATAATAAGGTTTTACTGCGACATCTACAACCAATTTGGAGAAAAAACGACACATAAAAGCCTATAAATGATGGCCGCCCGCCCTTGGCCGGACTCTTTGGGCGGCCGGAAAATAACCTAATTTCTATAACTCAGTATCGCTTTTATAGACTTTTGTGTCTTCTATACATTGAAAAAACATTAACTTTATGTGTTAGACTAAATATTTTACATAAATAATACTCCTATCTAAGTAATTCGAAAGCAAAGTTAAATATAAAATATAAAACCACAGGAATATAATCCTCAAAAACGAATAACCGCTGCTGAGTAAAGGTTCACGTGAAGTTTTGCGAAAAACTACGTAATATCAAATTCGTTATTATAAAGAAACATATATGTTTCACTAATATACGATGAGTTTGAGATATTCAAATCAGTACTCGATGTACGCTATAACATTTTTGACTAAAATAACGACATCACTTTTTTCTGATACCACAAAAGTTAAATAAATATATACCGTGGTTTGCGTTGCTCTTTGTAAACAAGTACATTTTTATATGTATAACCTGACACGTGTGAATGATGCAATAGCCTTCCTCATTGTTGTTGTGCGTAGGTAGGGTTGCCAGGAAACCGACTTTTATGGCTTTTTGTAGATCTCTGTCCGATGCCCTTAGATGAGCACAATATAGAGCAAAAACTGAAACGAAAGGTACAAAATTTGCGAACTCATCGGAAGCATAGAAATAACAATATGCACAATAATTGTCATAACCATCTTCCATTTTTGGCTACCTAACAATTTTTGCAGGGTTATTAAAATCTAATCTTTAAAAAAACATATACAACCAATCATGTTATAAAGTTGGGTGTTTGTTACTAATTTAGTCAGTTGAAATAACTTTAATAAATTTAATAAAATAACTTATATATATTACAGAGTAAACTTGTGATAATAACACGACCTAAACTACAAAGGTTGGTAAAGACTTAACGAATTAGTCAATAACCATTTCAGATAACAAAGTACGCTATAACCCGACCATTCAATAAGGAAGCCCTAGGCATTTGCAGTTTTTGCGCTTCCATGCAAACGAGTATGGAGATGTGGACTCCATGTCGAACCATGAATATTGATGTGTTCAATCACTCGCTTTGTTTACCTGAGGGCCAAGAACCTTGCTACTGTGATATCAAATGTATTACCTTGTAACTCGGTTTCAATTGCAATAACAAGAAGAAGGGTCAATCTAATCGTGCTAGTTTGATTTGCAATTTACGGCATCGGAACTTGGTTTAAAATGCTTTCTTTTTTCGCAGGTGTCGAGCAATAATCGGCTGTGGATTACTAAGTCAATATTGTAAGTGCTTGTTTATTGAGATAAGTAGAGTAAATACATATAATCTGTGGTTTTTTCATTCATTGAGGGTTGAGGGACCAATATAGGGTTAGCTGTTATTATTGCTTGTGTGGAGGATCCAAGACATTTCGTAAAAAATACAAAACTGAGCTTTACGCAATTGGACAACACTCTATACAAAGCACTAATATAGAATATTAGCACTTATCCTGATTAAGTTTTGTTTATTTATCATATACTTTTCATTCCGGAATTCCCACGGGAACGGGAACTATGCGGGTGAAACCGCGAGGCGCTGCTTGTTAACTATATTTTTTTTAATATCCGTGAAAACATATAGGAAGGATGCATATTCTCACAGATGTTATTTAAATGTGATTGATGAAAGATTGTATTGTATATTCGGTAACGTTCGCGAGTGTACTACCGCATATGAGTTTGTATGTTTTTTTTATTGACTCATAAGCCTTGGAGTTTTTGTAAGCTTGGATTGGATCATTGTATATGTAACTATGACGTAGGAAGGTAGATATTTTCGTAAGATACGTTTGATAGTCTGTCCTAAAGCCTATCGATCAAAAAATTCTCTATCGTTAAACTAGACTCTTATTTGTTATCTTTGTCAATAATTTAACATTCAAATCAGTCCCTATTAAGAAAAACCACAGTTTTTAACGAGAACTTTTATTCCTTCAGCGGGACAAGCCAAGCATGTTTAATGTGATCGGAACGAAAGATTTCACCAAACTGGAGCGCAAGCACGGACTACGATAAATCCTTTTTTTTCGGGTGTACAACTCAAATGTCTGTGTTAATCGAATTCTATCGATATTAGAGACAAAATCGGTGCTCATCAAGATTTTTCGAAGTACTCGCTCCTGGCAATCGATAGAGGCGAAAGAATCGAATCGAAACTAACAAATTAAATTCCGAGGATTCGTCTCACTTAGCGCATAAAACGCGTGCAAAGTTTCATACGATTCCATTCAACTCAAAAAATTACATCCTAAAATTCTAAATACTACTCCTATTCTAAAATTCGAAACGCGTTCGTTTCAGTTATCCGTTCTGCTATACTTTTATAGAACACTTTGTAACATTAAAACTAAAATAACCTCTACATCGTTAAATTCTAAAATCTGATCAAAGGCAGTTGAGAGAACCCATTGAGAAGTCCCCAGCTCAAGCAACAGCCGAAGGTCGTCTCATCTCCTCTCCGACCTTCGTCTCTAGAGGCGCTATTGACCGAGGTTGACCTCGTCATGGTTTCCAATAACCTACTTTACGAAAATATCGCTTTGCATATGTTTTGCTATATTATAAACCCAAGTCCTATTTAAAACCGGTTATAATTGAAGATATTATTTATATACAAAATAAATTACATAAATTACTAAGTATTATTGTTGTTATGTTATAACTATTTTGTTATGCGTTCAATCGGTGTAAATGTGTATCTGATTATGTCGGTGTACAGACATAATCAGATACGTGTGTCTGTAATTTCATATGAATTTTAATTTCGGACAAACGAGCATTTTTTTTTATAACTATTGGGGTTCGATGATGCCCAAAGTAGTTTTAGGTGTATTATTTAGAGATTTTAATTTGTAGCTCTTTAAAAACACTTATTTTTTTTATTTTTTCGGTTATGTTCGGTCCCTTCCAAAGTTCGAAAACTAAATAATATCTAATGGATACCTCGAAAACGCTTTAATGCACTTTAACTTAGCGAGACAAGATAGCTTCTCACTACATTAATTAGAAACCTTTTAAGCGGTCAGCCTGTATTTAAAAATAAATTGGTAAATGAGTTTAATAGGCCACCATCCTCTCCTCTCATCTTATAGGTACCTGTTTTGTACTGTGATAGAATTGGGCGTCTATAGAAGTATAGACAATGCCTATCAACGCCACCTAAATCAAAACAACGTGTGGATAGAGCAGTGTGTTAGACACACGGTTAAGGCATATAAGAGACCCCTCGTTGACAGCTCCCTAAACTTGATTAAGGATCATCACAGTCTCTTATAGGTATAACCATAGTTCAGTTATTTTGATGTTATTAGACAAGTAATCTCTCTTGATTGAAATCTAATATCGGCATTCGGCACAGCACAAAACCGCTGCGTCTTCAAAATATAGATATTGAGTTTACTAAGAAGTGGTAGTTTCCAGAATGGAATACCCACCTAGGGATAAAACTTTTGAAACTATCATGGTTATTAACATAAATATGATTTTTGAGTTTTTCAATATTTTGCAGTGACTTAAATTCGTCGTTCTTCCGTGATCATGGCGCATGAAACTGTGCCGAAATATTGGAAAACTCAAAAATCTAATCATGGTAAATATCCCGTTATAAATGATTTATACCCACCTAGGATATTCTAACGCCATGAAAATTTTTGGCAAGACTGGAAAATTTCCATTCTTTAAATATGTGCCACTAAACCATAAGCATGTTTTGGACTACTCGATGTAACTTCCGCGAATTCATACTAATTATTTTAAACCACCCCGTATTGTCTGAGTGATTAATTGATTATTTTGTAAGCCTTAGGAAATAAAATAAAGTTATTGAAATCAGAAATCTCTCCCCACACTCTTAAGCCTATTTAAGCTCCCGGTACGCAGCACAGCGGTACCAGTTCGCATGTCCCTTAAAACAAACAATGAGCTCGCCAAACAATTAAAATTCAATCCGCGGTGGCGCTGCAATCAAGCAATAACAATAAATCGATTATTCAGATGAGTGTCAAGTGAACTGTGCTAAGGACGCCAGGTCGTCTGCTACTGGCGAGGCTGTTCTACCATAGGTGAGCGGTTATGGGCTTCTCTATTTTTATGACATAGCTAACGTTGCTGACAAAACATACTTTGGTGCGATGGAGATGAGATTTTACAATGTAATGTCGGTTACAGAAGCTCTAAGAAGACCTTCTAACCTGCAGTGTTACATTGGAAAAGGTATAGACCTACCATACCATAGGCTACCATCCTCTCCTCTCAACTTATAGTTATCTGTTTTGTACTGTGATGTAATTGGGCGTCTATAGAAGTATAGACAATGCCTATCAACGGCACCTAAATCAAAACAACGTGTGGATAGAGCAGTGTGTTAGACACACGGTTAAGGCACGAAGTTAGGCTTCCTATGCTATGAGGCTTACGATAAAATATCAGATCATAAAGGATAAAAAAGCTTGGAACGGGTTTTGCTCCAACTCGAATTATAACAACTAACAGGCTACAGGTTTTCTTCGTCGCTTCTTTACTTTAGTTTACATACCGAAGCGACAGAAATCAAAAATGCCACGGTTTTCCGTGTCAGTGTTTTATTTTAAGAATTTGACCTTTTCTAATTGTACATTTATTGTATTGATGGAAGTAAAGATAATTTTGATTCATGATTATTTTTGATTCAAGCTAGCTTAGTCAAACTAGGTTCTATGGGTATGGATAGGTCTTTACCTACCCCTCTACTCGCCCCTGGGTTTGAACCTGCTCTCTATTACGTTATTCTATCCGATCCTGTGCCACCCTATCTACTCTTACCTGGCTATTTTGACAATGTCTTCTGACCGACGACATTCAAAATAATTCCTACTTCATCACATTCACACTACTTAGTTTAAACCTGAAAATTTACCTATGTATATGATACAGACATACGTTCTCGATAATCTTATTAGAATAATATTATCAATAAATAATGCAGTATAAAGTCCGCGTGACTAGGAAACGTTTTTATGCGCGCGCGCAGGTGTCGAGGAATCACGCATCAATTTACTCATGACTCATAATGTTGTAAAAAATAACAAAGTGTTACTTACCTCGTGATCTGTTCAAGTTCTTCTGAGTTTATGATCTAATCGATCTATATTTTTACTGATGTACCTACAAGGTTCAAACTTAATAATAACTAAGAAAATCCCCATAACAAGGAATAAAAACAAATTAGAACTAGTATTTACAGCGAAAATACATGTATTTCCTATGTGTTTTTGTGTGTTGTTACTTTACCCCACACGTGAGCAACAAATATATGTATATGGACATCAAAGTGCCTACAGTCAAACAAGAGATAGAGAACTTCAGCAAAAAATACCAACTAAGACTCGATGGACATGGAAACCAACTCGCTACCTCCCTCCAAGGATCTGGCAGCATCAACTTCTCCAGACTGAAAAGACATAGTATCCCGAACCTGGTGACTAGATACTCAAACAACGATCGAGAGCCCGTCGAGAGCTAAATCACTGGACTACACTCTCTCTAAATGACACAGAACAGATCGAATCGGACAACCTGGATTATTGATATAATAATAATAATAAAAATAATAAAACATTTATTTCAGGCAACGTTTTTTTTTTTAATTATAAAATCAGATAGTCAATCAGTAGTAAACAAAGAGGAATAAAAGTTATATTTAAAACTTTATAAAATCATCGTCATAAAGAGATAGAGTTGATTTATGTAGAACTAGCGTCTGCCCGTGGCTTCGTTAGCACTTTTTCCGAGAGAAAAAAAAACATCGCATCTAGAGAGATGCGTTCGGTTCCGAAAGATGTTCCTACACCTTATACCAGGCTTAGACCATCTAAAAAGTCAGCTCTTCACTTGTTTATGGTTAGATTTAAGTACTCAAGGAAAATCTTCTCCGCATCAATCAATAAAAAAACAAAGCACAATACATCGTTGACAAATTATTCCGTAGCGGGATAACCTTCGTCTAAAAAGGGCAGGCTAAGGTGCTGGCGGCGTGCAGGCGATCGCGATGTCGTAACATCAAGGTCAATGGGTACCTGTGTAATACATGTGTTTGTTTATATTAATAGTACCTATGTATTGGTTTATTTTGTTATTATGTATTGAGCAAACAATCTACAGGTAGCTCAACTGATCAAAATCAAAATCAAAAATTCTTTATTTCCATAAATACAAAATAGTACACTTAGAAAAGGTCAAATTCTTAAAATAAAACACTGACGCGGAAATAAAGTGGTACTTTTGATTTCTGTCGCTTCGGTATGTAGACTAAAGTAAAGAAGCGACTAAGAAACCTTTAGCCTGTTAGTTGTTATTTTTCGAGTTGGGGCAAAACAAGCCGTCCCAAGCTTTTTTATCTTCTAAATAATCTGATATTTTGTAGTAAGCCTTTTTGCACAGAAAGGTTTTGACAATTTGTTTGAATTTATTTATTAATGGATTATGCAACTCACTAGAAGTTTTGTTGTAGAAGCGTATACATTGCCCTATAAAAGATACATTAATCTTGTGAAGCCTGGTTGTGGGTACAGCGAGTTTATGTTTATTTCTAGTATTTCTATTATGTATATCGCTATTTTTAGCGATCCATAACAATACCAGCCGGAAGCGTGCCCAAGACGCTGGCTGCATTGCCTCGCTGTATGGAAATGCTGATGCCCTGTGCCAGACACTCAGCAGCTCTCAGATCACGCATCGCTTCGATCAGAAGTTTTTGTTTGCAACAGTCTGCAGTTAGCTCAATTGTTTCAATTGTAAATACTAGTTTTCATTTAATTTTATTATTTGATTGTAATTTTCTTTGTTTATAAAAATTTATATTGAGTTATGGTGAGACGTATCCCCGGGGTTACGTGGCGTAAGAATGAAAGAGAACGAGAAACTTCAGTCCGTGGATGTCGTACGACCGACTATGGGAAACTACCAGGGGAAGAGCAGAAGCTTCTATATGTGTATTTTAAACGACTTCAGAAGGAAGTTCTATGTTCGGTTGTATGTTTTTTTTATTAATGTTTATCGATTCTCCATAAAAACAAAATGTCAAAATTAATTGAGATTTATAAAAAAACTTCAAATTATGGATACCTTATAAATTTATTTTATGAGTTTACTCATCCATTTGATTGAGGTCATTAGCATGAAACTATAAACAAAAGTCATTGACCTGTAGTCCTAGGTTATCCTGTTTTTTCTGGTATCAACGACTTTTTTTATTGCAGTTAGATGTATTAATGTGTCAATGAACTGAACCGACTCATGCAAAAAAAATACCTTGAAAATTATTTATTGTGGACGATGCCTAAGAGATCCAGGAGTATTCCTAGTTGACTATAGCTAAAAGTGCACTGTAGTATTACAGTGCACTTTTAGCTATAGTCAACGATGATTATCTATCACCATCATCTCTACTGTCTGACTATAGCTAAAAGTACACTGTAGTAATAAATTAAATAACTTTCTGTGAATTATGGGACCCTTCAGTTCTTTTATATTGTTTGGCAATTTGTTATAAATTTTGATAGCCATGTTGTAACAGTTACGACTATACATGTGCGTTTTTTTGATTAAATCACAAACGAACAAGGTTATGAGATCAACGACGGTATCCATATACCAAATATAAAGAACTTACAAACTACAATACATTTTCTTTATCTTAATTCTGTTTCTCAATGCTATTGTAAAAAGTTCAGTGTACGCAGCACTTTGGGTTACATACACGGCTGTATACGGCGGTACGATCATAGCTACAGCCAATTGAACAGAATCGTTGGTGTTCTTCCAGCACAAACACGGTTCGTAGTTCACCCGTTTACATTCATAAATGAATCTAAATAAACTGAATGAAAGAAGAATTAATTAGATGACAGATAAGTTTTTTTTTGTATAGTTTAGTCAGAGATTCGATATTAGAGTTTGGTGGCCAAAAGGGTAACTTCGTATCTCTGCTTAAACTATACAAAATAAAACTATTACAGAGGTATTGAAAAAAGCTTATAATAAAGATATCACAAACTGCCCAATTAAATTTTTAAAATTTTCTTTGTTCCACAGTTATAAGATAAAGTAGGTAGCGACGTTAGTTTGGGTTGGGGCAACGCCTTAAGTCTAAACACAGACCGAGCTGGAGCAAATTTCCGACCGTGTATTCAGCTATTGGTGGTGACCTTTAGAACTAGTTTGGTGTCGGGTGACGGACCCATTTATAGGACTGGTCATAAAATGAGACTAAATAGTTGCAATGTCATCAAACCGTTTTAGACCATTTTTATATTAATTTTATTGGCTTTTGGGTTTATTTTTGCTGAGGATTTGTTTTTATTTTGTTTAGTATAAAATTCGTTTGTTTAATTGATTTCATCGGTTCTCTCGACGAGTTCTGATAGAGATCTATCAGAAAGCGTTCAGCTTATGCATGTCACGTTTCGCACAAGTAAATGGTCGACTCGACAGCAAGTAAACAGCGCACTGACGCAACAATACCGATGTCACAGTAAACATGACGTGTGTTCCTCATGCAATGTTTGGAAACGTCGGTTCCCATGTGTACCTGACCTACTGACAAGATATTATGTTACTGTGGGGTCGGGTACGTAAATCTATTTCTGTTTGTACGTTCCCGAAAATCTATGCATATTCTTTGTAATGACAAAGGAAATCTACACTATTATTTAATAATATAAAAGAGAAAGATTTGTTTGTTTGAATTGAATAGGCTCCGAAACTACTGAACCGATTTGAAAAATTATTTCAATATTAGAATTCTACATTATCCCTGATGAACATAGGCTATAGAATATACCCGTGCGAAGCCGGGGCGGACCGCTAGTATAGACTGAGGATGCACCGAAGTATCCGTGACATCTCATATTTCGTTTTGTTTTAAATACGAATTCTTACTTATACTTATCGCTTTCCAAAATAATTTTGCTGAACTCTGACCGTTCCAGAAAAAAGAGGGAGCAAAAACTAATAAAAAATTGGAAAATCGATGCATTCCTTTACAAAAAAAAAAATACTGACAGCTAGTAATTTTTTTTTGTAAAGGACCTGCGGCTTCGCCGGCGCTTTTGAAGTATCCTACGTTCCCGTTCCCGGGATACTGTTTACCTCCCTGCCAAATTTCATTAAGATCCGTTTAGCCGTTTAGGCGTGAAAAGGTAAAAGACAGACAGACAAACAGAGTTACTATCGAATTTATAATATTAGTGTGGATTGTGATTATATAATTCTTATGGTATGGTAAACCGTACGACCGGGAAGAGGTCAGGCGCAGGACCAACGGCTTAACGTGCTTTCCGAGGCAGGAGTTTTATGTAACATCGCCGACTTCCTGTTTCAGTGCATTTTTGTTACTAGAAAAAAGAAGCAAAGAATAATCGACCCTATTAGCCCCGTAAGGCGATAACCAGGATAACAGCAAATATAAAGCGTTAAAGGGCGTAATCCGAAAAAAGCTCGTAATATTGAAAAGGCCCACCTTCCGCCATCAACGCGAAAATATCTTTATTGTTTCCGAGATAGCCTCCGATTCCAGGGGCCCAATCACGAGTAACGATCCTATCGATTTAATAGTATTGAAGATAGAATACCTAATAATTATATCATATCGACTTGTTGATGATAGAGCTACGTTTTTGTACGATAGAAACAATCCAATTAGGTACAAAGCTTTCCAACCAATTCAAGCAAATTTCACATCAAAGCGAAGCTTCAAATTTCATATTGACTGATCGGTAAAGCTTACTCGTTACCTTCCTGTCTTTTTTATTTGTAGTCAAAGCCATAGCTTTTTATGATTTTTAGAAGGCTGCCACGCTGTGTTTGTTGTTTTTCAATTGGCAATTTTACTATAGAAATAAGAAAAACTACAATCAAATAGGTACCTAATATAATTTAATTAAAACTAGTACCTATTTACAATTGAGCTAACTGCAGACTGTTACAAACCATCTACAGGTAGCTCAACTGATCCATATCAATACCAGTCTAAGACGCTCTGGTAACGACGCTTAATTTTCTTTGTAAAGTCTCAAATTATAAATAAAAAATAGAAATAAGTTACATTAAGAACATTTGATGCTCCTACTAGTTTGTGACCACAGATTACAGAATTTTTTAATCTGTGTTTGTGACATATCGTTAGGTACAATGTTTTATTTCCAATAGACCCCCCGATATCCTTTTCATCTCGCCTTTTGTACAAAAATGCCCATTCATCGCTTAGGATTCTACCCCTTTTGTTTTCCGAATGAAAGCTTTCTGTTTTTCTACGTTTTTTCCACCACACGTGACTATTTCGAATTTAGAACAGAATTTCAAATTGAAATCGAACGTGTTATTATTACTATAGATATTGAATATGAAATGCGTTCTATGGTTGTTCTTTTTACAAAAACTCTTGTCTCTTGTAAAGTTATGCTTTACGAAGGGATCTTCACTTTCAACAAACACCCTTCTAACAAGAAGGGTGTTTGTTGAAAGTGAAGATTAGACCGACCGTTTTACGGAAAAAAAATCTCGAGTTTAGAAATGTGTTTGTCAAATTAGATTTGTTTACAACTTTTAGTACTAGAAAAACAGGGCTCAATTGATGGACGTGCCAAAAATTTTTTTTGAATGACGCCAGTTGCAGGCATTGGCTTTTATTCAAACGCGCTGCAGCGCAGCCGCAGCTGTCAGCGCAGCATCTAGGGGACTTATTTCGTGAAAAGGACTCTACTTACAGTAACTGCTGTTAGTCATCGTGTTCCACTATCTGAGGTTCCTACTTTAAGAAGAATCCTATATTTTACCTTACAAGTTAACAATATAAACCTATCTGGCAAACGGCCTTGTGCATAAAATATGCAAGAACTGTGGACTCTGATTGGATCTACGGCTAATTCAACCTGCGGCAACCTTACGTAAGAGACTGCAGAGAATTATTCAAACTTTTTAAATGCAGACCTATTTTATGAGGCAGGTCAAAGAATTATGTAACCTCTTTTTTACTAACCTTCATATGAAAATTAACGAGTGATCAAAGTATAGTTCTGGTCACAAATTTATAAGTCTGTGGCTTTAGCACGTTCTAATGACAGGATTTCGATTTGCATTTTTCTGTAGAAAAATATTAGTTTCAATTATCTTGATAGGTGACAGGACATCCTCTGGAAATTAGGGTATGTTAAATGAACGGAAAACCACCTTAAACGTCAATATGAACCGATTCCGAAAACACAATTTTTTTTAACATTGACATACCATAATTCCAGTTGACGCCCTATAATTTTTATTAAAATTAGAATACTATTTTATGTACCGAAATCGAAAACCGCTCAGTGCGATCTCCATGCCACTGGATGATAGAAGCAAAAACATATGATATTCTCTCAAAACTCCTTATAGAGTCCACAGGTGATCGGAATGCTGGCTTTTATTTCGGTCAACGAATTAGCATAGCCATTCAACGTGGCAATGCTGCCAGCATTCTGGGCACTTTGCCTTCTGGTGACGGCTTAGATTTTTAGAAAATAGATTTAAGTGTAAATATTAGTTGTAATTATTATTGTATTTTGTATTTTCTTTATCAATGGATTGTTTCTTAAATAAAATAATAATAAAGAAATGATATTCTCTTAGAGCTTCCAACCCGATTTTTGTTAGAAGTACAATGACAGCCTATTTTTTTTTTTTGGTGCACTGATGAGTGCACTCAACAATATTTTGGCTACAAGCCCTTTAATATTTGTTTAAATAGGCTTTATTAAATACTAACACAGTTTTAATTTCTAGGGTCTAAGAATTAATTTACGTCTGAAATATAAAGTATATAGTAATGTTATTTGTGTTTCTAAGCTAATTCTATAAATAAGACATAAATTAATAAGCTCATTCGGTAAAGTTAAGTAGGTGAATGCAATCTAATTTCGTAAGCATAATAATCTTCAAAGCGTATTGTGTTGCGACTTACATAGACTTGGGAAAACATTTAGCCGAAAACCGTATAATTGCAAGACGATTGTGACGACGTTTTCGGTAAATGCGATTGCAAATAATTATCCACGAAGAAAAAAAAATTGCACCTGAATAACATTAAACGAATCTTTACTTAACCCTAGACTAAGTAGGTGTTTAGTTACAGATCTGTTATTATCCCTAGTCCCTACCGACTGGTATTGATTATAAATCAGTTGAGTTGTCTCTAGATTGTTTGCAACAGTCTACAATTTGCCCAATTGTTTCAGTTGTATATGCTAGTTTTAATATATTTCTTCATATTAAAATGAATTTATATACAAAAAAGAAAATAGAAATAGAAAGAAAGAAATACATTGATTTGGACACAGGTACGCACAAGTATAAAATAAACAAGCGGAAAACAAGAACAATTTAATGGAGGTAGTGACACAAAAGGGTGGTAGATTACCACCCCTATTTTTACTACCACTGGTAGTAAAAATAAGGTATCTCTGCCTCCATGACCCCGATACGTACAACAATTTGCATTGTTGTACGTGTCAAATAAAACTCTTGTATTTATGTAATTAGTTTTACTCTTGAGCTCGCGTCAGCACACACATGTCCACTGCTAATCATCCCTCCCACAAAAAAGGGACGTTTTTCATAATCATCACGCTTGGCAGTATTGGTGATCACAGTCAACCATTCCTGATCTCTACATCCCTAATTCGAACTAATTTATGTAATGTATACTCAAATAATAGAATTAAATTGAAACTAGTAATTACAATTGAAACAATTGAGCTAACTGCAGACGGTTGCAAACAATCTACAGGTAGCTCAACAGATCTATATTAATACCAGTCGGAAGCGTGCCCAAGACGCTGGCTACATTGCCCCGCTGTACGGCAATGCTGTTGCGCTGCGCCAGATACTCACCAGGTCTCGGGTCAGCCGTCGCTTCGACCAGACGCTCAGATAATTTTTTGAAAACCCGGAGAGCCTCGGTACCCCACGGACTTAGGGTACTTAATTACACTTTACTTATTTATACTTAATTTTAGTGACGAGAAACTGATAACACCTACTTAAGCTAACATAGTTTAACATAGGTAGAGTTAACCATAATGGCTAACTCTACAGTTATAATGTATTTCGTTTTCAATAAATATTTTCATATAATTTTACGGTGGAGTTGTTAGAAATATACAAAAAGAAGCAGCTATCTTTCCTCTGGTAGGTTCCTTGAGTCGGCTTTCGCTACATCCACGGGCTGAGTTGCAGAGGTCGATTCTAGTAACGCCGCGCGTCATTGGGCCCGTTTTAAACCGAAGCCGAAAAAAGCTAAAGCCGAATCCAAGACATGTGTACTTGACAGCACCACAGCTTATGCAACAGTACCAGCACCCTTGTCAAGAACTGGGAATAAAGTTCACGCTAGGGGGCGCACAAATATGCGATTAAATTACTGTTGTGTTAGTTTGGAGTAATTAAGATTTCATAGTCAGGGCTTGATGAGTGTTATCATCATCCGGCGGAAGAAGTGATAAAAATATTTTCAAGACTTAAGGACTGACTTCTGCCACGCTTCGCTTTAACATAGGTACCTGAGTACAGAATGACTTTCGCTCATGTACCTACTAACCTAAAAATTGTATAAGGATATTTCAAAAGGTGCTATAGATATATAATTAAATACAAGGAGATAAATGCACTGTTAATTTAGTAAGTAATATTTCAATGCGTGTGTTATCAAAAATAAAGATTTTGATCTTACTATTCATTTGAGCCAGAAACTGCAAGTCTAGCACGAGCCCGTTCAAAAGGATTTATTCCCCAAATTTCATACAGATACTGACAGATCACATTCAGTTGTTAAAAGAGTTCAGGGAATACAAAAAACGCTCTTGAAATTCTTTTAAAATACAAAATTCTGAAGAAATTCTACCTCCAACAGTCGGTATCCTGTTCCCTTCATCCCTGGTGCCATAATCGTCGTCATCTCGGGTCACATTACTTTATACATCCTTTCCCCTAGCCCCACGGGGACCAGCTAACAACGGGATAGCTTGCAAGGGAATTTCTGCTTTATTGCATACAGTGGCTGTGTATACTGGTTGGTTGGGGAAAATTGTGACTTGTGTAAAAAGATTCGTCTGTTGTTACATTTATTGACGCTTGTCCCAACATTTTGGTCAGTCGATAAAAAACGACAACGATACATGGTGCTACAAAATTACGCAAACTACAGCAAGGAAGTAATTTTTAGATTAGTATAGGGGCAATTTTTTTTAACATTCTACATAATTATATTGAGTTTGACCAGAGGCTTTAGTCTCAGTTTATACAAAAAAACATTCGATAAACGTAATGGAGAACCATTGATGTCTTCTACGAAAAAGGCTTAGAATGGCAGTAGAGACAAAAGAAGTGTAGTCAAAAAAATGCGATAAATAAGTCTCTTTTTCCTATTCGTATTAGTGCTATGCGTGAAAGCACTGAAGTTGTAAATATGTTTGTCAACTCACACATAGATTCGTTTTATTTTCGAAATCAAGAGAATAGTTGAATGAGCGTGTTTTACCTCTATGATTAACGTGTTTGGGTTAGACTTGGTACGCTCATAGGACGCAAAGGAAATACTTAGATTCGATTCAAGTACCCAGTGAAATGTTTTCCCGTGTGTATTTATGTTTCTTGAAGCACCAATTGAAGGCATTTCTGTGACCAAGCTATATTTGAGGTGCTCTATCTACTTACTTTTATAACATCAATGCCGCAACGCGACTGCCGCTGTCATGTCAAAGTGCAACAAATCACTCAAAATCTTTGAAAACTATCATCAAGTTAGTAAGAAACGATTGGATCATCGTTGTCAAACTACGATAAATAGTTCCTCTCGATCCGCTAGGGGCGCTAAATGTATAGGAAGGACTCGAATTCGATGGAAGTATTCGAGAGATAATGCGTACCAGTCGTACTAGGGCTCCAGAGTATAGTTGTCGCGTGCACCAGCACACAAAAGCTGGCCTATATATGGTTGCTTTGCAGCGCATTGCTCTATCTAGATTATAGACATATCTGATTAATCACTAATCGGACAAGTAATCTTCTAAGAACACTGCCCATAGCGCAATCGACTATAAGGCCCGTATTGTAAAAGCTTCCTCAGTGATCGATCTTTTGCTTGAGTAAGGTTTTTCTACAACATAAACGACACATAAGTATAGATCTATGACTGAGCAAGCTTTCATAACACAAGCCTAAGAGTTACCTTTTACACTCTAAAACCACCAAAACAAAGAATGCTGGCCACATTTAATTTTAATCTACTTCAGCGAAGGCCTAAACTCACAAAAACAATGATTAAAATTGTAAGTATCTCGTTAAACACTCCATAAATAATTAACATACGAGGAAACCCTTGCGGCGTAGTATTTCTGATGAATATTTCTGTAAAACATTTGATTATGTAGACTAACTTCTGATGTTACATCATCATCAGCCTATATTAGTCCACAGCTGGACATAGGCCTCCCCTAATGAGCGCCTTAGGTAATAACGTAGATTTAATATGAAAGAAAGTAGAAAAGTAACGCGATTGACTTTGAGACAATTTTCGACGTGAGTGAAATTTTCCACGTTCGTAAAATGTATTTAACTTTGTTAAAAATATCACACTCTTAAAGTTATTGAGTTTTTAGTCTAGACATTTTCCATTAGTTATTATATTAGCCACAAAGTTCTGATACACCTATGTAGGTATACCTACTCAATAAATGTAAACGTGTAAAAGTTTTAATGTATGATCGATCGATCGACGATGTACATTTTGGTAGAGTTGGTAGTTATTTTAGTTTTTAGAACTAGTTTCTGCCCGTGGCTTCGCATACATTATTTCTACGGTTATTTATATCCCATGGGAATTGTTTTTGGGATAAAAAAATAGGATAAGTTTGATTCCAGGCTTAAACCTACATCCGTGAAAAATTGCAGCCTGATTCGTTCAGTGGTTTTGGCGTGAAGAAGTAACAAACATCCATCCATCCATCCAAACTTTTGCATTTTAATATTAATAAAAAAGCCTAGTTTTAGTCGGATTCGCGTACCTACTTAGAGTTTTAAGACACCATTTTATAAAAATTTTTTGTTTATTTGTCGTAATAAAGCCCAAAAAAGCCCAAAGTCGCTAGAATTCTGCAAACAATTGTACCTTCTCTTCCTATTACGATACTGAGATAGAAGCCTGTGACAGACAGGTAGACAGACAGATTGCGTGGGTTTAGTAATAGGGCGCGCTGGCACCCTTTGGGAAGCCTTAAAAATATTTTTACTATTTCGAGAGATAATAACTAACAGCGAAAATAAAAGCAAAATACTTTAAGTACAGTATTCTAGAGTTCTCGGCTATGGAAGTGTTAAGACGGAACGGTAGGTATTAAGTAGGTAGGTACACGGTCGCTGCTTCGATCACAGGACAAATTGAATCTGAATGTAAATCAGAGGGCGTTGAACCGTTTGTTTCGTTATCATTATCAATAAAAAAGTTAATCTAGTTTAGGGCAGATGAGATTCGTTTACGATGAACAATGGACGTGTGATCGAGGGAGATGGTGCGGATTTTTTACTGTCAGTAAATATCAATGTTATTTTTCTTTGCGCTCGTTTATGTTTGCTTATGGGCATACTTTTGTTGACACACTCTATGGTAAATTATCAGTAGTAGTTTGTGATTGCTTCTTCCCAACTGTTTTCATTATGCGAAAGAATTATCGCGTAGCGCGAGTATAAGATGTACCCAGCAGTCACAAAACGTCTGTTTATCCGACAAGGTTTTTAACAACTAGCCAATGGCATTAGCGGGTAGAAAGAGCAGGAAATTTGTACCCGTCATATGCAGTCAAAAATTTATTAGGCCGATACTGAATACCTGTATGTACCTGTTTATGGCTTATTAAATGTATTTTATGTTTTATCTTTCTCTTTTGAATAGATAAATCGTTTACTGTCTGAAAATACTGTGCATGTGCTCGTACACATGAACAACACCCCAGCCGCCGTCCACGGAAAATGTACAGTTTGATCTAGTTTAAAGTTTTTACTTATAACGACATTTCGATGTCTTTATCGAAAAAACGGTTTAGTTTTATGGTGGATTTGAGGATTGTGAAGGAATAAAGATTTGTGTACCTACGTTTTGTTTGGGTCTACTTCCCTTCGCCACTTTCTTGCGTACCGTCAGTTAGGTAGCTGATATTTCATTAAAAACTTGTGGAATTTATCTATTCCATGTTAGCGATGAATTCGACATTTAATTATTAAATATTCTAACCCTACTGTCCTCGACCGATTCCGGTGGTTTCTCGGGTCTGAATGACCCTGGACGCTGAGAGACCCGGGCCTGATTGACCCGGGTCTGACTGACCGCGAAACTGAGTGACGCGGCATGGGTTTCCCGATTTATTTCTAATACATTTCACCCGGAAAATATTTCCCATACGGTCAAGTTAAGGCGCTGTAGTTCTTCACACTAGCGCCATTACCTATTTTTCTGATTATATTGTATAAATATAGATTTTCAAAAATTCATGGTATAACTTCGAAACTCTAAACTAGAATAAAGAAAATTACCATAGAGGCAATTAAAATAGCTCGTAATAGTTATCAGAAACTGACCAGCCGGATATTTGAAAATTCCATTGTCTACGGGTTGTTCTGTTTTTTTATGTTTAGTATAAAAAATATCTAAAATATCTTTTAGATATTTTATCATTTTGAAAACATATAACCCTCCTTTATTCGGGTAAAAATAGGTTGCGGCGCTAGTGTGAAGACTTACAGCGCCTTATTGGACGATTGTGATCTTTTTTTATGGTTCGCACTTCATTGAATTGCGTTTTCATTTGCTTTCTCGGTAGGCATGTCCGGCCGATATAAACATAAAAGTAATGGATGCGAAGGTATATGCGAATGTATGTTTGTTACCTCTTAACGCAGGAACGATTTATGGGAACGCGATGAAACAGCCTGAAATGTGTAGAATAAGAATACCTATAGACTAAGGTTGTTGAAGATATTGGTAGTAAAGGTATGGTTCCGTGTGAATTTACGGGCACACGAGGCTGGGGACCTTATATTATACCAATGTTGGACGAGCGCGAGGCAGTGAAATGAATCTCGTAGCACGCTTCCATAAATAGATAAATTTATTAAATTTTTAAAAGCGCGGACCACAACAGACGGAGCTATAGTATATATTAATATAAATCATAGTAAGGTATATTACGGTATATATTCTATAGTAATCGGCGAGTGACCACAGACGCAGCTATATCGTATATTTTATTACGTCACCAAAATATGTCGACAGTTACAGCACGATATATTTTGGTATAGTAAGACACCAAAGTATACTATATGGGACTATGCCAACGTATAACGTATACATATTTAACTTTAGAAACACCTACCCTACAGCTCACATACAAAAAAAAACTTCTATATGCAGAATTTCAGCCCGATCCGTTCAGTAGTTTTAGGCCTTTAACTCTACGTTGTTGTTTTCTGTTTTTGTTATCAGTTTTTGATAAGTTTTCATTCATAAATGTCTTTGTTGACATAAAATATCTTGGATTCTGAATCGGAGATGTCCCAAGGTGAGAATCGAAGCCGCAACCTCCTGCGTCGCAGGCGGACCTTCGCCCACCGCGCCACATCGGTCGTCAAACTTAGTAGGTGTCCTAATTTGTCTTTACATCCACGGCTTAGTAGAAAGGGTCGATTTTTACGCCGCAACAACTAAAAATATGTTCAACAACTAGTTAAAACAACGAATTCTAACTATGTATGTTTTCTTCTCATAGCTAGCTACGTTTATAATAAAATACACTGCTCAACAGACGAGAGAACCCAATAACCACAATAACGAACCTAGTTAAGAACTATCTTTTACAAAGGAGTTTCGATAAAAAAAGGCGAACTTGTTCAATAAGCAGCGGTTGCCAACTTGGGACCGCAGGCGCTCGCCTCCGTGTCACTCAAGTAACGCGACCCACAAGTTTGAAAGTTCTCGAAACTTTATCTTTTTGTTTACAAGTTTGTTGTTTCTTTTTTATTGGACAGAAACAAGATCTCCTATTAAGGGATTCCAGAAAATGTATTTCAGTATGTTACAAGACGATTTTTTTTGACTCATTTTTCTTTTAATTCAGGAACACTTTTTAACAGGCGTCGATGTATAAAGAGGCTCTCAATTTGAATTATTAGACAGAATTAATACGATATTTTTGTCAAATAAAAGTGTTTGGATTTGATACCATAAATAGTTTAAAAAGTGTTGATGTATAAGTAATCGTCCTTATTAAAAAAACAACTTGAAGGAACAGCAATTGTTGATAGTTTAAAAAAAAGAAAATTAAAAATATCTATTGATTCTCGATCTATGCCATCTTTATAATTAGTCAAAATAACAATCAGCCCTTATACAACATTAAACACTAAATATAAAAAAATTGGACCGACTCCATTATTTATTCTGGACAAGTAGATATCTATTGATAAATAGCAGTAACAGCGGTTGAAAACTTTGGCCCGGTTGACAGCGACCTGGTCTCTGGGTAGCTGCGACCCGCAACTTGCTTTCAAACTTTGAAACTAGTTTTTTGCGTGTAGCTTATTTTTGTATGTCCTCCGTGAATTGGTTTC
Organism: Eupithecia exiguata; assembly: GCA_947086465.1. Lineage (NCBI taxonomy): Eukaryota > Metazoa > Arthropoda > Insecta > Lepidoptera > Geometridae > Eupithecia > Eupithecia exiguata. The sequence goes on along the minus strand of OX352245.1, from coordinate 1,112,331 downwards.
AGGACACACCGTTTTAAGTTTATTTCTGTTCTTAAATTTGAATTAATCGATTATTTTTCTATTGCTGCAGGTTCTCGCATGAAACCAGAAAGCTAGTCGACAGGAAAACCCTGGACCAAACTATCGCCAAAGGTAATTTAAACTACAATACATAAACATGATGTTTATGTCGCCACTACCGAATCGTAGAATAAGCCGTAAGGTAATTAAAAAATGCAGCGCCATTCAGTTAAATGATTATTTGGTCAACTCAGCCCACACCTCACTCAGCCCGCGGGCCGAAATCGTAATTTTTGAAGGAGCAATGTTTAAAAATATGGCTAAAAGTCACTTGGCAATCTCATAGAAATGAAATAAGATTCCCGAAAAATCAGCGTTCGTTTTGTAAACTGCCTAGCCGTTTTACAAACAGGTTGAATCTACGATCTGGCGGTGATCTTTATACATAATTAATTAACCTGCTTTTTTTAAGCTTTACAACTTATCATTTGAAAATCTGGAAAGGCAGAGGACAGAGGAAGCTAACAAAGTACCCAGCAGCTTAAATTTACTAACTGAAGACTGTTGACTTAAGTTTTAACTGTTGACTTAAGTTTGTGATAATGGTGATGAATTTACCACCTTACCTACAAGTCAACAAAGCTAATCCACAAAGTACGATTTTTTAAGAATAAATCATCGCTAAGATTTGGACATGTCGCCGCCGGATCGTAGAATCAGCCAGTTAGTGAGTGTCAGTGTGAAGAGTGTGTAAGGCGGCTACAAAATGGCGCAATTCAGTTAATTACCTATGCCGACTGTTGCACGATCAAGCCATCTTGAATGAAATAGATTAGGTATTCCTAACCAATCAGCGTTCGTTTCGCAAGCGGCCTACACACTCCTCGAAAACTATAATAATAACCCATTTTCCCAAAATTCGGGAACCTAGCAAAAGCGGCTCACAAATAAATGTGTGTTGGTGTCAACATGACGTAAAAGCACTGAGCTTTTTATTCCCCAAAGAGGAATGTGAGAAAAACCTCGAATTCCCGGGAAAATAATGACAAAGCGAAATCTTTTCGCCGGCACCATTTGTAGAAACGTAGTAGAAACAAATAAATATTCGTGTATGTGAGCACACGAGGATTTGAGCTACACTGAGCTACCCTGAGCTGCGCTTAGCTAGCATAAATCAGTCAGGGTAGCTTTGCGTTGACGGGCAAACTCAAATAAAACGGAAAGTCTTGTACAACGCGAAGCTCGAGTCAAAGCTACGTTGAGGGTTCCACGCTACGTTTCTCAATGTCATACCTAAGAAACAGGGTATTTTACGATTATATGAGAAAAAAGCTAAAAATGAGATAACTTAAGCAAAATAAAGTCGGAAAGTGTTTTTGTTCATAAAATACCATTACAAATTAATCAATTAAATTCAAAGTTTTCATCTGTTTTTTTAATCTGTTTTTATACACCATGAAATAGTAGGCGCTATGTTATTGTGTCATACAAATGTATGTTAACCGAAAAGTATCAACTGTCATCAGCAACATCTACGCAATTGGTTAGGTACCACACAACTAGCTGACGTCATAACCACAGAGCAATTTGGCGTCCACTGCGTGCAGCGTTTTTGTCATGTTTCGCGCGCAATTGCATTTTTATCGTACTTATCGATACCTTGTCAATTTTCGAAGGAAGTATTTTCTTTGAACAGTCAAAAAAGCTCGCGACAGCAAGCGACGCGATGTTAAAAATCTGTTCCCGGTCCCGCTCTCGCGTTTTACGGAACTCACACACTGACAGGGCAGAAAAATCTACGTAGGCTTTATACAAGATTTATGGGTTCGTGTTGGCACTTCCGATACGGAACCCTAACCTAACGGAGCAATTGAATAAACAGGTCAAGTAAGAGTTATGTGAATTAGACCAGGCAATTTGCATGTTTGCCTGCACAAAGTCATGCATGCTTTTATATTGATCAAATTATGAAACAGATCAGATTGTAGTTGCCCCATATTATAAACAAAATAAGAAAATTTTATATTTGTAATTTGTAAGTACTATAGTTTTTAAAAAACTGAAGACCGACTTCAAATTTAAAACTATAAATAACGGTATCCAAGAGAATTCTCCAACTATAAAAAATAGGATCTTCTTTCTGTTTTTAAAATTTCATTCAAACGTAAGTAACTCCCGGGTTTTCATTGTACCAGTTGCAGCCGCAAGGAGTCGATGGATTTAGTACGTACGTATACGAGCTGATGATGATGATGATGGTGACTCCCGAATTTCCAGGAACCTACTGTATCAGCGAAGTCGCGGTTTGAAGAAGGTATAAAGTAAACTGTACGTACCTAATTCAATCTACCGGGTGGAAAGTATAAGTCTACACTTCCTCCCGTTAGCTTACGACATTGAACGTGATGGAATACCGAAAAATAGTTGGAAATGTGGAATACAACAATCGAATAGATACATACATACATAGTAGAGGGTGATTGTATCTATTCACCCGCCCCTGCCATATTTCACCCTAGGTACACTCCCTCTGAATTATTTATATTTATCGTGATTGAAATAAATATATTTTGTTATCTTGTAGTGCAGGAGAGGGGGGTGGTTAATGTGGTGATTGATTGACCGTGATTTTAGGTTGAGGGCCCAAACACATTATCACTATTTTGGAATTTGAAGTTGTTTTATAGTTTTATAAAACATGCAAAATTATTATTTACTGGGTCGCTTTCTAATGAACCCGACTGTATTTCGGCGTAGGCTTGTCGTTGAGATAAACGGGCTTAGCAGAAATGCAGCAATCAACTTACTAGTGGTTTATTTTTCGCTTCTTCCACTCCTGGACAAAGAATTGAAGCGAACAAAATCAATAACATTTTGTTTCTTATTTGATAATAATTACTATTTATAAAACTCTTTATGTATAAAATTTTACTGGTCTAAGTTTTTGTTAGTAAGTCTAAAGAAATAAAGTTTTTGAATTTTGAATTTTTGCAGAGAATGAGACACACAAGAGACTGACAGGTCTAAAGCTAATTCATCGTGACGTTTTTTTTTGTAATACACAACTCAGCATTAAAATCTTTGAGTGAACATTAAATGACCCCTATTTTCCCACCCTTAGGGTAGGATTTTTTTTCCAATATCCAATTTATATGGGAAACGTCGAGGTAACCCTATCCAATAAAAAAGAATTATCAAAATCGGACTACTCTGTAAAAAGTTATGCGTGGTCATACATTACAATCAGTGAGTGAACAATCAATCATCCCCTGTTTTCCTACCATTAGGGTTATTTTTTTTCTTCAAATTTATATTGGACCAACTTTGGGGTACACCCTTTCCAATAAAAAAAGTATTATCAAAATCGAATAACTCTGTAAAAAATTATGCATGGTCATACATAAAAAAAATATATACGCGTTGACTTAAGAACCGCCTCCGTCTTTTCGTCGGCTAAAAATTAAAACACGGAAAAAAACTTTGGGATCAAAAAAGTCACAACCACAAAAAAATTTACATTTTAAACGCTATCGAATGCTAACAACAACAAAGAAAACGCACACTTCACGAGTAATACGAGAAAAATAACGAAGGAAGTAACGATAGGTACCGTAACTTGCAACAAACTGTCTCCCGCCCCCAACTTCACCTATTTATTGTATCGACTATTGGCGGATGGTGTCAGTTCGTTAGCTCACAGAACGTCACAAGAATACATAAATATCAGTTAGATCTTATTGGAATGAAATGAACGTTCTCGTAGAACGCAGACGTCCGCTGAAGGAAGAAAATTTCTAGCCGTCTGTTTCAGTAGCTACAGTAAAACTACGCTTTGATTATTTTGTTTTGTTATTGGTTTCGTTGAAATACGGTCACGGAAAGTGACTGATAGTAAATCTCGTCGCTAACTAAAGCATCTTGTGTGCTTAGGTACTATTATAAAGTACCTACCCAGGAATCGCGGAAGTACTCCATGACGGGGGCTATTATTTTTGGTAACCTTCCTCTAATCTCCGGCTCAGGCTTCCTGCGGTCAATTTACTACAATTAAAAGTACTTTTTTAAAGATTATTCAATGTTTTTTCCAAAATGTGAACTATTTAATCCTGTATATTTGTTGTAGGCAATTACAAGGCTTATTATTTTTTTACTATCACAACGAAGAGTGCCCGTACCGTCGAAGGTGTCTCTTTGACTTTGTCGGCTATCGGTGCGACCTTAAAGCTTCCTCTTATAAAGTTTTTTCGGATTTTGTTCAGTAGTGTGACACCCAAATAAGAAAGTGTGACACACATATCAAAGCATTACATAGGACTCCAAAAAACATTACACAATGCAATGAAATAGCTAGGAAGGTACTCCATCGGTAATGCTTCAGAGCTACTACTTCCAAAGAATTGTAGCGGCGAGTAATGTACCGAACAAAAGGTATAGAGCTTCAAATGCATTGTTGTATCCATCTACAGATAGTGGAGGATAAGCACCTCGGCTTTTGAGGCTGGTACAATGCTGGGAGAAATATGGAAGCTTCAAAGCGTGGCCACCGGCTACTTCTCAAGACGTTGAAAAATGCTAGGGTTTTATAATTCTAGCTTATGTTATTTTTCGGTCAGTTGGTTTGAAAATTCAATTCGTTTATTTCAACCAGACATATTACAGAGTTCTCCAATGCGTTAAATATTGTAACATATTGTATCCGGCGGGAACCGGATCGGGGAATCAGCTCGTTCGTAGAATGGCTAGGCTGCTAACAAAACGAACGCCGTTATTTTGGGATAAGCTAATTCATTTCATTCGACATGTGATTTTCAGCCGTATTGTTCAACGTTGATCGTCCAAACAAACGCATAGGTATTTAAGGCGATACCCCGGCCGACGAGTTTAGGCAGAGATACGAAGTTGCACTTTACGGCCACCAAACTCTATTTTCGCATCTCTGGCTAAACTACACAAAATAAAAACATTACAGAGGCATTCAAAAAAACTTAATAGATATAACAAAATGCCCAATGATTTCGGTCGGGGTAGCGCCTTAACTGTATGCCACCGTTTTGCAAATGTCGGTAGGTACCACTCAACTTATTACACTAAGAGTTATGTTAGAGATACTTTCTAAGCATTAACTGTCCAGACTTCATACCTACCTAACTTTTACGTGTTTTAGCATTGTCATGTAGTTTTAAAACTAACTGGGGCGTCCACCTAATATTTGTTTGTAACAAAATGAATATTTTTTGTAAGTATAGTATATTATTTATTCATTTATTCAGGAAAGTATCGTCAACATAAGTAGCTGTTGCCCGCGGCTTCGCCCGCGCTTTTCAAGTAGCCTATGTCCGTCCCCGGGATTCCATTGACCTTCCTGCCAAATTTCATTCAGATCCGTTCAACCGTTTAGGCGTAAAAAGATAACAGACAGCTGTCTGTCTGTCTGTTATCTTAATCTTCAAATTAGAATGGATTATGTAACATCCTAAAATGCATATAGCTTTACTTACAGGTTCTAATTATGCTTTACCTTTTTTATGATATGATATGATTTTTATATTTATTTATCTCTACAAATTGATATACGAAGATTGATATACAAAGGTTGCCTGGCAGAGATCGCTCAAAGCGATAAGGCCGCCCATTGTACAACGAAATCTGTATTTTAAGTTCTTTCCTGTCTTATGTATCTTTTTAATTTGGTGTGCAATAAAGTGTTATTGTATTGTTGTATTGTATTGTATACGGTATATCGTTTATCATTTTCCAGACAAGCCTTCATGAAGAAGCTCATAAATTTAATAAACAAATTATCGAAGAGCAAAATTAATATGTTAACAGAAACGTGTGCAGACGCGTAAAGAAAACACCGAATGTGTCGATAATTGCGAAATACCGATAAGGGTAAGTTAATTAAAAGTATATTTAATGACGTGGGCGTTCGTTATCATTAATTAAAAAGCTGAGTAAGTAGTTAACTGATGGCAAGAGTAGAAAGCAGGCATGTTCTGCCAGTATGAACAATTGCCTGAGTTAACTATAATTACAAATTAAAATCATTTATTAGCAGATAGCGGGTCACAAGTTGGTATGCTTAATCAAAAATGTCCCATGCGATGACTTGCCAGCTGAAACAGCTTTGGTGTGTAAAATTATATAATAACTAGCAGCGCCTCGCGGTTTCACCCGTGTAGTTCCCGTTCCCGTAGGAATTCCGGGATAAAAAGTAGCCTATGTTCTATTCCAGACTATAATCTATCTCTGTGCCAAATTTCATCCAGATCCGTTCAGCCATTCTGGCGTGATTGAGTAACAAACATCCATACATCTATCTATCCATCCCTCCATCCAAACTTTGACATTTATAATATTAGTGTGGATAAAAAGTAGCCTATGTTCTATTCCAGACTATAATCTATCTCTGTGCCAAATTTCATCCAGATCCGTTCAGCCGTTCTGGCGTGATTGAGTAACAAACATCCATCCATCTATCTATCCATACCTCCATCCAAACTTTGACATTTATAATATTAGTGTGATAATAGCAAATAGAGACATGCAGCTCCGAAAATGTATGTCATTAATTTTCATTAATGCATACAAATTGTGATTATTGTATTATTTCATAAATTTAATCCTTATCTTGGCTCCCCATGTCGCGTGCTTTTTGACTGCAGAAAAATATAGGTACTTATCAACAATTACTTACTAAAGAAATATAATATAAATGCTTTACAAAAATTAATAAACACTACAAGTTTCAGCCCGTGACTACGCACGCGCTTTTAACTGTATGAAAAATTGCAGCCCGATCCGTTCAGTTGTTTTGGCCTGAAGAGGTAACCAACATCCAAACTTTCGCATATATAATTATAATAATAAGTATGATGTGATGATACTGTTTTGAACTATATTACGACTACTGATGATGATGATGTCCTTCTAGTCGAAATTCGGCCACAGTGGCCAGTCTGAAAGAAGACTAATTTAATAAACGCGCATAGTATTCCTAATTTGAGAAAAAATATTTCCTGAATATTAAATCAATTGGTAAGGACCCCTCTGCGGGTATATAGGCCTCCTCCAGTTGTAGCCACAAATAACACTATTAAAATAACGATTAAATGTTTTAGGGTACCAGTTTACATTGTAAATGCAGCTTGTGGCTTTACTGACAGGTTTGATGAATTTGCACAAGATTAAAGTGCTCATGCTGCTGGTGTCAGCAGCCATCGCCTCGGCTAATTACGAACAACTAGCTCTTAGTTTTAGCAATAATATGATTTGGGGAATTTGATCTAGCGAAAGAACCAGTTATTTTCTATAATATTTATGAAAAAACATATTCAGGTGTCGCTTAAAAAAGCAGCGGGAGCCCGTTGTCACTTTTTAATCGATTTGAGGAGGAGGTTAGACTGTGGATAAACAAATAATATAAAGTTCGTCGTAAGAATCCTTTCGCTTTACAAATAGAGATGGATCTCGAAATGGTTATGTACAAAATTTATTCCTGAGTTATTAATATTTATCCGTCAAGCTTAAAAATCTACATTTTTTACATAAATCACGACTACATACAAAAATTTTGGTGATATCTTCGCATGTTCTTAATAGATTTTTATATATTTTTTGTATAAAAGTTGATTTTGAGGTTGTCTCGTAAAAGTTGAACCCTCGAGGAATGGTTCCATGATTTGTGACCTCTCACGACAAAAAACAAAACGGGTAGGGCTAAAAATTTGCATAAATGTGTAGTTCGGACCTGAAACACATAGGCTGCTTTCTATCTCATAAATTACTTCCCGTAAAGAAAGTTCGAAGCCGCGAGCACAAAAACGGTCGTAACGAATATCCATTTCCTACATGACCGTGATAACTGGTGACTACCGACCCTATCCTGGGCTTTCCTAATATAAATACAATTCATTTATTGATAACTCTTAGTTGTACGTCCAAAAGAGTACCTAAGTAATATAAAAGTTATTATAATGACTTATTATAATAACTTAATTGTAATGGTATTTAAAAATAATAACTCAAATAATTTACTTAAATATTTATACTACAGAATTAAAAATATTGTCCAGAAGCCATTTCTTCAGCCGATTTTTGAAAACCATTGTGGAAGTTGCAACTTTAATCTCGTCCGGCAGCCTATTGTAAGTCTGGCACAATTTTGATTAATCATTAAAACAATCGAATACACCTATTTGACTAACCCATGAGCGAATAGACCATTGAATTCACAGAATTGCCAATTTCATTAACAATTTAGGACATTTCAACAAAATATTCCAATAATGGCCACCCTTTGTTCAAGAAATAACAGTTAAATTCAGCCGTCCCGAGATTTCAACCAAAGGGTTTTTCTCGGAATATTTCATTTCTGGTAAAATGCTTGCGGTTTGAATACTTACAATACCTATTTTTAGATAGAGTTATTATTTAGTTTTGATTTTGTCCTTCCGCGAGAGTGAAATCTTATTATTAATGGTATAATATCGTGTTAATCAAGAATAAATTTATAACTGTCGAAATAAGCTTTTCTCGGAAACTTTTATTCGAAAATGTTTGAGGTTTCAGAAGTAACCAAGAACTTGGAATGGTGAGTATCGAATTAAATAAATGAATTCTGACGATTGCTTCGACTTGGCGCGATAAAAGTTTCATCTGTAGGTACGTTTTCATACAAACAACCCTTAAATTCGATTTTATCGTCTGTATCGGCATAATCGGCCAAGAAATATTTGCGTTCAGCTATTTCTGATTTTCTCTTAGCTCGTAGCAACTGCTTCCTCATTTTTCACACAACTTGCTGGATCTAGAGGCAACTTTGCCCCCGCACGGCGATACATCATGTGCGCCCTCTATCGAACGCGCAGGCAAACTTACCCGCTGTTTATAAATGAATAATTAACGTGAGCGAATTACGATCTCGCGGTAACGGTGTAAATTCGCTCGGATAGCTTAGGTGAGGTGTTAGCCGGAAAAGCCGGATTTTAAAGGTGTTGTAGTTTACGGTAAGTTTGATAATAATCTCGAGATTACTTGCAAATCGATTGGAGAACAACTCGACTTAGGTTTCATGTTACCTAATAGGTACAAATGTTGTCTTTTGTAAGGCTTTAAGTGACTTTCGTGTCACTGCGGTCAAAGCCTCTGTGGCGCGGTGGGCGAAGGTCTGCCTGCGACGCGCAGGTTGCGGTTTCGATTCCCGCCTTGGGACAAAAGTGTGTATGATCTCCAGACATTTGTTCAGGGTGTTCTGGTTGTTTTTCTATGTATAATAAAAAAGTATCTATCTATGTATTGTATTATATGATGTTTATCAGTTATCTAGTACCCATAACACAGCTCTGCTTAGCTTGGGGCAAGTTAATGCTGTGTGAATTGTCCAGCATTTTTTTTTCCTATGAACCAATTAGGGATCATTCTATATACAATAGTGAAAGAATTTTCATTATCGGTCCTTAACTGAAGGAGAAATCCACGAACATACAAAAAAAAAACATAAACCGAAATTGTTTATAGCTCTTCCTTGAAGTCGGCAATAAAGTCGGATGTCACTGCCCGCCCAAGTCCTAGCCCGCCCTAGCCAGCCCTAGCCAGCCCTAGCGCTAGGCGGAATGTAATTGTGGGTTGTTTGACTCGCTCGGATTGTTATTGCGTTAGCGAAGGCTAAATGGTGGTTGATGATCAAATTAATGCCGCAAACACTAATTTGCAGGGCAACCGAAGTTTTCTTACAAATGTTAAGCTTTCTAGATTATGTTTGATACAGAAATAACCCTCCCCTGTTGGTAGTCGGGTAAAAATAGTTAACGGGCAGACTGAAAAAGGCAATAGTGAGTTAGGTACATCTAGTTGAAAACGAATGGCAGATTACTTTTTTGAGAACCGTGAATTCAACTGTTTAGCTCAAGTGGGCGTCATATACCGATCGACAAATCTGTCGTCATATTGGTACATGTACAATATTTTGTATGGCGATTAGTTGTTTTGTGGTTGATTATCTAGATTTCTTCCTTTCTGGAATGTCTTTAGTCATAGAGTCAAGTGTATTTTTTACCGTGGGTTACTGAGGCTCTCTGTATTTTTAAAAATTATCTGAGCGACTGGTCGAAGCGACGCATAACCCGAGAGCTGGTGAGTATATCTAACGCAGCATTGCCATATAGCGGGGCAATGCAGCCAGCGTCTTGGGGACGCTTCCCACTGGTATAGATAAGGATCAATTGAGCTGTAGATTGTTTGCATCAGTCTACAGTTAGCTCAATTGTTTCGATTGTAAATACTAGTTTTCTAATTTGTTTCTAATATTTGATTGTATTTTTTTTGTTAATTTATATTTTCGTTTCACCCTGCGAGGGTATATGTTTTCGCGTATATCTAAAAGGATATTAATAGAGTACTTTATCCTATATTTTTATGGGATGAGATAATGCATGTGCGTGAATTAGATAAAAGCCTGTTTTAACCTGCTTTTCTGTTTATGTATGGCATCGGGATTCATTGTTACCTAAGACCAACTAAAGTGTTCATATTTACATTTTGTAAACCTACCTTTCAGAGTAGAATAAGTGAGACGACCGAGTCCGGTTCTTCACAGTTTTCGATTAATTACTTGTACAAGTTTTAGGATTTAAGATACTATAAACATTAATGTGTAACAACTTTTTTAAATAAATAAATATATATATATTATTATTAAGTTGTACAAGTGCTTTAGTAAACATTTCTGAAACTAACTTAAGAGTTCAAGGCTCGCTTGAAAGTTTCAACCTTACTAAAAATACTAAAATACCAAAGGTGAAAACTGGCGCAGAACTAACATAACTCCATATAATTGTAGCATTCATTAAGAACTCAAACGCGACTCAAAAATGCAGTCGACTTTAAATACAAGGAAATAAATTCCGGGTGAAGTCGTTAACATGCCCCGAGAAACCCCGTTAGATCCCCGCTACCCCTTTTGGAGGTCAAGTGGTTAATAACCGGGAAAGTGTACCATTCTTTACGAACGAAATGCTAGGAACTCCACTACTTCTGCTAAAAATTCGTTTAAAACATTTTGTTTTTATGCGGAACTTTACCCTTGGAAATTTGATTTAAAACTTACGAACTTTTGTGGTAAAATTCTTTATTACATTATTTTATAGCACTTTTAATGTCCATGACGTATGTATATGTCCATAATTTGGTGAAGCCGTGCCGCGCCTCTTCGCGCTTCGAGTAGGGCGCATGGCAGATCGTGGGCAGTAAATGCACTATGTTGTATTGTATCTTTCTAGCTAAAAAAGTAAATCAATTTTGAAACTATCTAAAAATAGTGATCAAACTAGAAAGTCTGTAAAACTGTAAAAAGTAACCAAAAAACCTGTTCTCCATTTTAGAAGCATTTTTGTCGCCGGTGCTCACAGGGCCTGTTCATGCAATCCAAAATCAATCACTGCCCTGTATCGGGTTAGACCGCCGTCAAAAATGTTCCACCCTCCCTCGGAAATTGTTCAAAAATTGATTAGAAAAGAACAAACAAAGTACTTAATTAAAATTACGTAGGTATGCGTAGCAGTGGAGCGTGTTTTGTAGCGGCCTACGCCGTAGCCCTTCGTAGCCCTTAGCTTTCGTAGCAGATGCCGTAGCTCGAAGGTCGTAAAAAAAATTAGAGGAAGTAATTGATTTCCTACTTCTATACTTAACTATTTAGTATACTAAATTCAAAAGTAACTCTGACTGTCTGTCTGTTACTTTTTAACGCCTAAGCGGCTATCCGGATCATAATTAAATTCGACAGGGGGTAAACGGTATCCCAGAAACAGGGACGGTCTCCAATGGAGATATGCTTTTTATCCCGGTAAAGTACGACCGAAACTGCGGGTAGAAACTAGTCTATACTATATTTTATGATACCAATAGAAAACCACGTTGTTTGTGAGTGTCATAGGCTATATTTTATCTCGAACAAATGGGAAACATTAAAGGCGCGGGAGGAGCTGCAGGCAGCAGCTAGTTTCAAATAAAACTAAGAATAACCATGCAATTTACATTTTACCACTATTATTTTTAATTATTTTTTGGTTTTAGGAAAACAAAAACTAAACATTTAACAGTAAAAAATTAAGCTAAGCAGTTTTCCACGAATAGAATATTATCATTGTACTATTTCAACTAGATACCTACTGCACCTATTTTACCCGACTGCGGAATTACTTTCCTACATTATTTTATATGTGTTTTGAAGTAAACTCATAATTAAGTACTTCCTGGGAGTAAAGAGAAACAAAGTTCTTTTGCAAAGTCATTACTGTTTCATGCTTTTTCTGAAGCTTCAGGCAACACACACACAAACACACACAACTTCTAGGAATCGAAAAGTTAGCGTTCAAAGTTATTCACATCAAATGATAAACTGAAAAGTGTTAATAAATAGGAAATAATGTGTTAATAAAATTGAATCTTCACTTCAATTTTGTCCGCTAGCGAAAGAAGTGAGAAAGATTTAATTCGACAGTTTGCCATGACACTGCCAACTTGTAAATACAAACATGCTTTGCCGCCTATGCTGTGCACGGCCGCGCATTTTAGCTACGTGGGTTCGTTTGTTTCACAACGTGGGTCTACCTTACCACTGCAGCATACACTTTACATGAAAATTAACCCACGACTATGTAGGTACAAATGCAGCGCTGCACAGTATTGACGTGCCACTTCCCGCAGAGAAGCTTGTACCGCATGTAACGTGTTGACAGCGTTGAGCTGCGTGGGTGCCATATTCGAGCAAGCCACACGTGTAGCAATGACGTCATTAATTTCGTATTTTGCGTGGCGTGTTCGTGAGTTGCAGCAATACATTTTCTTGCAAAGCGAAGCTAGACACAAGTGCGTATTAGCCTGTCCGTGCGCAGCGTCGCGTCGGGGCGTCAGCTTTATCTCCAACAAATAACAAAGTATGTCAGTATTGATGATGTTTCTATCTTGTTCCAGATGGGAGCGGTGTCGACGGGTATAGCGCTGTTGGCGCTCTTCGTGGTCACCCTAGCGGACACGCCTGAAGGTAACTTACAGAATAAGAACTAGCGTCTATCCTTGGCTTCAATCACAGAGCATCTGGACTATAGGACCTTTTAATCTACAGACATCGAGCGTGCCAGACACGTGTCATGGCTGACAAGAAAATTGTCTACTGACGCTGATAGACAAACTGCCTTACCGGGGCGGAAAGAATATTTTGTCGTCCTGGGTCTATCGATGTAGGGGGAAAATGTAAAAAATGTGTTTTTTTATCATTCGGGGTAATGTTACAGTACACCGTTTTAAGATCCGATCAGTCCGGTTTTCACTGAACTCGATATATTTATTTCAATCTTACAAAACGAATGTATCTCTTAAATATTAGTGTACTGACTTAGTTTTAAATTTTAAGATCCAGTTTTCTAAATTTACTACATACTTACTTCAATCTAACAAAATTAATTATGCAGCCAGCGTCTTGAGGACGCTTCCGACTGGTATTGATCAGTTGAACTACCTGTAGACTGTTTGCAACAGTGTGCAGTTAGCTCATTGTTTCAACTGTAAATATAAGGTAGTTCTAATTTATTGGTGCCATTTATTCGATTGTAATCATCTCTAAAATATTAGTTTAAACTTAGTTGTTGTAGCCCGGACCTATCTATGAGTAAGTTCTGTTATTAAAACATGCATCACGAGGAAACTCCATAATATTTAATGTTTTTTATTAGGAAACCTTATAATTTTATACAGTAATTTTTGTAGCCTAAACTTTATGCAGCTATCGTCTCACAAGGGAACTCCTTACTCATTTTATTAAGAAACCGTTCCGCTAACTAAAAACCCGGAACGCTTTGGAGAACATGTTTTTCTTTGAACTCCAAAAGTTCCGTTTCGTTGGCTGAGCACAGCGCAGTCTGTAAAGTACAAAGCTAGTGGTTTCCTCTAATGAGATTGGCTTTACCTACTCCTACATTATACCTACCTACCTACCCGCTGGGTAAAGTCACTTTGAATCGAATGAACCGACTTCAGTGTCAACAAGAAGAGAGAGAGCGAAGCTTAGCGACACAAAGCTTGGTTCAATGACATATTGCCCAAAGTCGACTGAGACACAGCGAGCGCTGGACAAAATTGACCGAGACATGGCAGGCTTTTTAAATTTTATCATTGCAAAGTAGATATTTTAAGCGGGAAGCTTTAAGTGGGATAAGACCGCCAATTGTCACTTATATTATTGTTGTTTAATTTGTAAATTCTTTTTAGTTAATAAAGTATTTTCTATCTATCTATTTTGAAAGAAATAAAGTAAGAAAGCTTTTTCCTTAATACTAAAAAAAAACGGATATTAAATTTCATAAAAAAACGGATAAAAAAAAAAAGTCTATACTAAAAAACAGGTCTAATCGGCTAGAGAAAGAACTATTTGATCATTTTACAAGTCGGCTGTATTATTAGTAGGGCTTATTATAATAATGGTGTTCCGTTGCTATGGTCGCGTATACAACATTTAATCGCAGGTTGGGCGGGCAAAGTAAAGCGGGCGCTTGTCAATAATAAATGTTAATGGCTTGCGCCGGCTCTTGTTTACCCTCTGAGCTATCCTTCTCTAGCCTTTACCTGTTTTGTTTCCGGTGTAAGACCCGTGTAATATATTTCAAGAATTTACGTACAAATTTGTTAGAAGGTATATATAATTGATCGAAGTGAGCGAAGCGAACGAAGTTTTCAGTGACAGCTTGAATGATTTGGCTGAATGGTGAAATAGTCACTTCGAGCGTAACTGTCCAACCGTTGATCCGATTTGCGTGACATTCGATAGGCACGTATCTAACTTCACGCAAATCAGGTCATGTCTCATCTATACACGTGTATTTCACATGTCTCATATGTGAAATACGCTGGTACCTAGTATCGGTCGAGGGTTTCTTTAGATTAGGTGTCCGAAAGGGGGTTAAATCAATCAATTCATTCAAGTTGGGTGTCATAAGAAAGGACCATTTGGCAAGATAGCAATCGCCTTGGTCTCCACTCCACCAGTCGACTGCAGCTGATTGGAGTGCCTAACTGGTGTAGACAAGCCATCCAAAGTGCTCCCTCTCGCCCCAGTTTTTAGCGGATCTCATGGTGTTTCTTTAATTTAATAAGCAATGTTTATTTGACATATTTGATTCTTATGATCGACTCTACCGATCGGTATCATAAAAATACAGTTTTTTTAAGGATTTTAATGGTTTCTATTACCATTTAAGGGAAGTAGTTCGACAAAGTTCTGTGAACGCAGTCCTACTTATTTTTTTAAATAAAGGATTGTTTCTTTTTAGTTAAATTTGCTATCTTGAATATTTTGGCTAGCCGCCCTTCAGGTAACGTTCGTTTGAAACACCCCGTGCAACCAAACCGTGCGTTTGAACCGCTAGCGCGTACAGTCTTTATTTGTGCGAAATATTATTTTTGAGGGTCTAAGATAATATTATTCATCAAAGTATTCACCATAATAAGTCCATTTAAAGTCCATGCAAGTCCGAAAGTCCGTCGTATAGGAATTTATATTTTATGCCGGATCGGGAATCTTTCCCATTCAATACATTATTTAGGTAGGCCGGGGCGTGTTGGTCTGTTAAAACGGAACAATATAGTTTTATTTGGGCAACCTTAGGTGAGGTTGCGGATTCGATTCCCGCCTTGGGACAAATGTTTTTACGATCTGCAAATATTTGTTCCGGATGCTCGTAGTATTTTCTGTGTAAAAAAAATGTAATTTATTACATTAAGTATATCAGTAATCTAGTACCACAAGCTCTGCTTAGCTTGGGGCTAGATGATGCTGTGTGGGTTGTCGAGCATTATTTATTAATATTTGTATTCAATAACCTTCAATTGGATAATAACAAGGCTTACCACCTGCCAAGTGGGTATTCCTGTCGCTTACCTCTCAGATCTCCTGAAAGGTAAACCTAAATAAGCCGCAGTCTGACAGGTCCTTTATCTGACCGCGCCTTCTGGCTATTTATAAGGTCACATTTCGGTCTGAAAATAAGCTCACAAAGCATCCGTTGAGGATAAAATCACCGCAAAGTATCATATTTTTCAATGGGATTATCGTCTCTTGGGCAAAACTAACGTTTTTTTCCAACATTGATCGGTTTGGTTATTTGGAAAGCTTCGTAAAAAGCCTTTTCGCCTCAGGCATCGAACGAAAGTCTAACCATCCCGTGGTCAATAAGAAATATTCGGAGTTTCTTTAATATTGAATGGTTAAGAATTGTTAACCCGAGAAGGGTATACGGAAAATCCGCCTGTTCAAATATGTAGTCGGGTTTAATTGCGTATTTTGTAGGCTTAGTGCGATAGAGACGGGTTGCTACCCTTCTGGACAAAAACACCGGAAGGGGTTTTGCTGAAAATTCATAAAATATGGCTGGCTACCTCTGCTCATTAGCTGTCTGTCTGCCAGAAAGGTTTGAAAATACGTTAGGAATACAATTGTCTGGATTTTACGAGCTTATCACGCCGCACATGACTACAGGCGACTAAGGAACATACAGGGGGGGTTGGGCAGTAGCGCCTTGTTTCGCCAATGTTTTTACTTCAGTAACAATGTTTGTTAAATGTCTTTCTTTTTTACGTCTTAGGGTATTTTAAATCTAATGCATGCAACATTATTTTTACTGTGTTCACATAATTGATTTTCAATCTCGATCTAAATTGTAATAGTACTTTATGTTTATCTTAATTCGATTGTTAACTGATTTGTGAATGAATAAATAAATAAAAAATATAGAATCGTGAACTCGAACGGTACTATCAGCAAATACTAACAAATTGTGCGTAATAAAGTAAAACACTTACTGAGAGGCGATAGAAACACCCCACTGGTATAAGTCGAGTGGACCATGAGGAGCATTTGTCTTCTCGTGTCATTCCACAAGTAGGTATGGTCTGTGATAGGTGTAATTGATGGCCCCGTTCGGGTCTGATTTCACGGAAATTTTAAAGCGAAAATGTGTAATTAGCGTTTTTCGCGTAAAAACTCGTGTTTTGACTGTCAGCTGATTTATACCCCTGTTAACTGCTTGTGGATGTGGTTAGTTAGAAGCACTTTGTCTAATTCGTAATTAATCGAGTGGGAGTGCTGACAATTGGAACAACCGAGTTTCAAGCATTTTCTGAGATCTGAATTAGGATTGACATTTGATTTTCAGACTACCTTTTAAAAACTCTGAGAACCATAACAAATTCCTATATACCAACAGATTTTTAAACATTGATTTAATGTTTTCCTCGCATCGAAACTCCATCATTGAAGTTCCTATATTCTCTGATCCATAATATGACATGAGGAGATAAAAACAGTCCCAACTGTTCACAAACTTAGACAGGTGTGTGCCTCTGTATTTAAACTAAAGCCATCCCAACAGTCCCACATCAAGCGTTTCCACCTTCATCATCGAAAGCTCCACTGTCAGGGCATCACTAAAAAAGGCTTACCACATCAGCCGACCGCTCTAAGCCGTTTTGCTTTGATAAATAAAGGCCAGCTTTGTTTGCGTGATGCGGAGGCTGAATATCAAACTAGTTAATGCGTCTGGTGTGTATTCAGGGCACATGCATGTTTGAAGGGAATACAGGAGGTCGCCGTACGTAACGTAGTAGTAACGTAGAGGGAGCCCGTTTGTAGAATGGCTAGGTGGCTTACAAAACGGAGCCATTCAATAAGGGGGTGACCTATGACTACATTTTGTGAAAAGGATAGGCATAGGATTTCGCCTTTATAGGAGCGGGACAGAGCAGAGCGGCGTAAGCTCAAAAATAAAAGTTTTGCTTCTTATCTATTAATTAGGACATACCTATAATTGCTTAGGTAGGTATTGCTTCGGTGGTATTTTTGTGGGTGGTGGTTTTGGTTTAAGGTTCCCTTGGTCTATTTATTTAATATGGTGATGAAAATAACAATCTTGTGATTGATAAATTAGGTAATAACTTAAACAGATGGCACATTTATTTATGTAATTTTTTTTTAATTTTCGATAAAAAGAGGATATGGTATTTATAACGTATTCTTTTCGAAGCTTTTTCGATAAAGATTACTGAGAAAAAAGTTTTAATGTAACCCAAATTCGCCCAATTATATCTATGCGTATGCCGTTTGTTGAACGATCAATATTCATCAATACAATGTAAACGTCACTGTGTAAACGTCACTTCGACATATAGGAATGAATCAAGTATTTCTAAAAATGGGCGTTAATTTTTTAAACGGACTAGCTAATTCTATTTTTACGTAGTTATTGTATACTCTTTGTATTCTACAAACGGGCTGATTCTACTTCGTCAATATTTACATCGTCGATATTTACAGAGGACTTATTAAAAGGGAAATATACAGGACTTGGTGTATACAGGGCACCTGTTTGCAGCAAACATAGGACTTGGTGTATAAAGGGTATGAAGGGAAATATTCAAGCCCAGTGGTTTCTAGATCGTAGGGATTTGAAAAGTTGAAATGAGGGGTCATTTTTGCGAGGTCTTGTTGAGTCTAGTCTGATACAAATATATTTAATCTATATCTAGTTTAGTTTAGTCTCTAACTGAGATAAGGCCCGGTCTATGTAATTTTGGCGAATAGGAAACAAAGCATGTTCCTGTTAAATGCTTGATATCTATTTTTAACAACATTTACTAACCGTATCGTACAAAATAATATCAAAATCCGCAAGAAACAATTGATCGTGTAATATCAAAATCCAAAAATACGGGAAAAATACCCGTACATACGTCAATTATTAAAATGCGAGTCCATGCCTTGATCGTATTTTAGAAAATTCGCTCGTGACATCGTGATGTCACGAGCGGATCGGATTCAGAGGTAGCTTTAAAGGAAACAAGGACGTGTCCTTGTTTCCTTTAAACCTACCTCTGAATCCGCTCCTATAAGCCAACGGTAACAGGAACCAAAGAGGACATTGTTTGGGGACAAGCGAGCCGCTCTCGAGGCTCGGCGCCTGAAATTACTGATTAGGCAATTAGCTCGTCCGGGTTTCTATCTCTCGGTGGTAGGAAATATGTACCTAGCTACGCTTTCAATTTGAGGTAATAGGTATGTATGGGGGCTGTTTGTTTTTTTGCCTCTTTGGGTGTAGTCTCAGTAGATCCGTTACAATGAAGTGCACCGGACTTCTGAGTCACTCGACGACTCAGTAGTTCAGTTGCCGAATTCAACCGGACTTTTGAGCCTTTTTTGCAACAGTTTTTTTTTAGCTTTCAAAATGGAATAGGTAGTATCATTAAGATGGTTCGACGCGGGTTGGTGCAAGATTCTTTGTTTGTGGTTTTTAATTTTTTCTGCGTTCCACAAGCAATAAAACTACCTAGCGAAAAAGTAATTTGCCGCAAGTCATCAAAAGATGATCTTATTAGCCGAATTCTTTCCTATCTAGATCTCCCGCATGAAACAGAGCTCAACTAATTTGTTTGATATCCAATAATTCCGATCCAGCCAGAATTCATTAACGCACAAATAAATCCATTACGTCGATCGGACTTCATTATCGGCTGCCATTGAGAACTGGATTGCGATTGACGCCTCGGTTGCCTCAGCTTACTGACGGGTTGGCCAGAGTCTATGTATTTTTTTACTTAATCTGCCTTTAAAACTATACATTGGTACCTGACTCCTAGGTCTTACATGCCAACCAAAGGGTTACAGTTGACACATCTGGTCAAATATTCACGAAAACTGGAGAAGCTAATGAATACTATAAAGGATATGAGATAGAAGGAAAATGAATATTGATCGTATTTTTTATATTTATTTATTTTGTTGTTTATTTAATTTTTATTTCATAAATTTATTTGTTTTTTATAATATATTATATTTATCCTCTTGGCCACCAAACACTGAAATGAAATTGAAATGAAATGAAATTTATTCAACTTGAACGTAACTTTACAGACTTACTTACCTAGTAACCTAACTAACTCTATTAAAACTAACTTAGGAAACTTAAACTGGATCAATAAAGTAATTAATTGGTCATTTTGTGTATTTGGATAGCTAAGTTGTAAATACCTGAAACACTCGAGTGACTTTCTTTCGTACGAGTTCACACTATGACGACAGCAGTGGCTCTGGGAGTGCAGACTCCCAGAGCCGTCTTGCACTCATGTTTTGTCAAACAATTTCGGCATGACTTAAACCCGCGAGATTACCCCGAGTTCGAGGGTTTACGCACTATAAAAACTAAAAAAAAGCTAACTTTAGTTTAATACCCTTGTTACAAAAGTAAGTACTAAGAAAGTAAATGACTATATTTTATTAAATTATTTTACATTATTTGACACTGTTTTTGAAAGACTCAACTAAACTTAACAAAACTAGGCGTTTTTCTCGTGGTTTCGTTCACTACAAGGCCTAATTTCATCTGATCTGATCTACTAGAAAATACTGATAATTATCAAGAAGTGAGCTATACAGGGTTGCTTATTGAGATAGGAGTGGATGGACAAATTCAAATCAAAAAAGTCATGAAAGTATTTATGATCTCGACTTATGAGAAAACGAAAATGGCATATTCCGATATTTTTTATCGTTTAATTTTACAGGTAGGTAATCGAACCAAATTCTTTTTCAAACGTATGACGCCTTTTATTTTTGCACTAATGGATTCGGTGTATCAATTTTTGCAAAATGCATCAAGTATTGAAAAGATAAAGGATACTTGTACGATTTTACGCATACTACTAAAGCAACAATATGCACATTTTAAATAATCTTTTCGAAAAACTGATATTATGCGTGCAGCTAACTAGCGGATGATAATGAGCTGGTCTGCAATTAATTTAATGAAGTTTACCCTTGATAAAACATCTATTACTAACAATAACAGTACAAAAATTACTTGAAAAAAATTGGTTTGCGTCCATGAGTTTTCTCTTGTATTATTTAAGTAGTTACTTTTTCTGTAAATTAGCTCAAACAGACACAATTGTTGAGAAAAGCCATTTAGAGCTAATTAGCTCTTTATTTTATTACTCTTTTCTTCCTGTGCTCTTTTATTCGACTTTACCATAAAATAGGGCATAAACATCACGACAATGTCGCTGGCTACCAAATGAAATCTTGTAACAATACATCATTCGGATCCCGATATCTGACCTCGCTCGGCCGATGTCGCCAAATAAACTTAATGGAACGCTGTCTTGGGACACACTGTTTAAAAGTTTTGTGTGTGTTTAACCGACGAAACGAAAAACAAATGAGGAGGTGGTTCTATGTTCGGCTGTATGTATTTTTATGTATGTTTGTCGATTTCTCCGTCAAGGACCGATTTGTAATATTTTTTTCGCTTTTGTAAGGAGAATGATACTGGTCCTATAAAAAAAATATCCCCGAAACGGACTAGCTTACCTATTCATCCCGTCAAGCTTAAAAAAACAACATAAAACTTTAGAAAAATCACGACTAGTTCTAACAGTTTTAGTGATACCTGATACGTGATCTTCGCCAATTGAAGCTTAGAAATAATGCACTATTATTGAATTTCGCTTTCAATTTTTTTCTACTAGTAGAAGTGTTAAATAATCCACGTATATGTGTCTAATACATACATAAAATAAATAAATAATGCAGGACAATTCACACAGCATCATCTAGCCCCAAGCTAAGCAGAGCTTATGTTATGGGTACTAGATAACTGTTATACATAATATCATACAATATACATAGAAAACGACCAGAACACCCTGAACAAATGTCTGCAGATCACACATTTGTACCGAGGCAGGAATCAAACCCGCAACCTCCTGCGTCGCAGGCAGAACTTCGTAAACCGCGCCACAGAAGACGTCATAATAAATATTAAAAGCCTTATTACGACACGTATGGGTATATTACATACGTATTTAACTTATTTTTAGGTAGCGTGCAAGATAACTGAAACGTCGTCAAAATAAGTAACACAAGCTTAGACGTGATGAGCTTTTTGAAGCTTAGTTTTTTATACTTCGCATACCTAAAGGGACTCATTAATTTTAATGTGGTTGTTATTAAATTATTTATTCGGGTTTTTTCAAATGAAGCTACCCCACTGATTTAATTGTTGGGTAGGTACGTAAAACCGACGAAACATAAAATAATTAAAAAAGAACAAAAGAACTTGTGGAATAATAAAAAACAAATATCAAAAAGTTTTACAGTCAAATGTCTATTAATCCTCAAATTTACGATCGCATATAATGTTATCAAAACATCTGCAAAACAAATTGCTCACAAAGTCTTCAACAAAACCTTTAATTTCAATAAAACAATGAAAACAAACAACTAAATTAATTCCAAAACATGTTTCATAATGCCCTAAACATGTCGAGCACGTACAAAAATGGTTTGAGTTAGTTTTAGTTGAATTTCGTCTACAAACGTGTACATAATAAATTGTTCGGTTTGAGTTTACTGAAATACTTTCGTGGCTTTAATTTAGTGCATTTTACTCTCTTATTTTATGAAGTTTTAGCTACTTAATAATATCTGATAGAAACTAGTCTGGCTCTTGTCCAAGAAACTCTTCATAATACACAAAGTTGGAAGAAAAATGTTATCAAGATCCACGACCGACAAGATAGCTTTAATAATTACAAAACTGATGTTTCATATACGTTATACAAAACGCTGCCAGTACATACTTTATTCAAATGCAGTACTTCATCATCATATCTGCTACAAAATTAACAATATTATCATAAATTCATAGCCAATTGTTAAAAACTATGATTCTCAAGAGCCGTGTGCCACCAGCAGCACTAACAAAACGTAGGAAGCAGTGCCGTCAGTAGTAATCTTTCATTTCTTATCGCGGGAGACGAACACTCACAAATATCAAAGCTATAGACTCGTTTAGAATTGGCAAGTTACTAGAAATAGTGATTGAACTGATTGAATAGAAGATTACCACGTAGGCTTACCTACGCTAAGTACTGACCTCTTTGATAAACCAACCCTGTAAAACAGCTTTTTGACTGATTTTTCTACTGTTGTATTGAAGGGACTAATTTTTTTATGTATTTTTAATTACATTCCATTAAATATATAGAAACATAACACTTTATTCAACCACACTTAGACAAAAATACCTAATAGCTTCGATTCGAATGTTGATCATAAGTTTTTGGCAGGTATATTTGATTTAACCGGCAACATGACTTATTTGTAATAAGGTATCCTTATTTATGCGATCAAAAAACTATAAACTATATTGTCTTATCTTTCCAGTGACTATCCCGTTGCAAACGCAGCTCCGTCAATATGAGTCGCTTTGTGATTGCGAGGCCTTCGTTGGCAATCTGACAAGAGATGAAGAAAACCGCAGACTATAGCGATAATTGTAAAAACTTCGTAGACTTTGATTTACTTTGTTTGATAGACTTATCAGTATCAATCGAGTGATTGACTCTTTCAGACTACTTGGCTGCATTCTGAATAAGTTCCAAGAAAGAACCGCAATAACATTCCTAACCAATTTATTAATCAGAAAGAGGGCAGAAGCTTCCTTCTGTATATATTTAACACCTCAATTGCGATCCCTAACTGCAAGCCCAGCGATTGGATTATTGTATTACCCATAGATTAGCCCTAATGATAAAAGCCAGCGCTTACGGGGGAGGCATATGTCCAGCGGTGGACTAGTATATACTGATATCAAGTGGATCACATGTGATTTGTAAAGCGCCCTTACCAATAATGGAACCATTTTTAATGTGATTACTTTATTTCTTAGTTTTAATTATGAAATTTGAATTTTTGTGACGTGTCCAAGAGTCCTGTGAGGTCTAAAGGAAATAAAGCACTGTGATATTTGATAATTTCGGATACAATAGTTTTAAATAATGTAACGCAATGGACACACACCGAACCCGCCGAAACGGCTCGGCGGGTTGACGCTATATTTCTGTTTCAATATTGTAGGCAACCGTCTTAGTGTTTTTTTATCTTGTCGGAGACCCGCCGATGATGCCGGACACTGGCCAGTCTTACGCGGAGTAATGCACCATTCACATCGAGCATGTTATGTTACGGCGTGTGCTAAAATCCGTCTCGTTGTTCGTTGCGAGTGCCTTGTTACCCTCACCTCCAATACTCGTCGCCAACGATAAATTAATTTACTTGAAACCATTCCGAATACGAAGTTTCATAATTTTCTTAGAAAAACTTTCTCGGCTTAAGAAAATCTAGTATCTGAATTTGGCAAAGTATTGCTTCGATTCATTATATTTTTACGACATCCATTGTCTATTGGTATTCCAGAGTAAGAATAAAGATAAATTCGTTATGAACACTGTTAATACAATTTTATTGGATTGTATTATTGTACAAGTCTATTATTTATAACCAGATTTAAGTCACGTAAGAGTCGTATACAATTACATGAAAATATCTTTGAAATACATAAAAACTTATTTGCAGACAATTGTCTTTGAAGTTTTTTATTGCATTTATTTTATTTAGTAAGTACTTTATTTATTGTATCAATCTCGAAACCCTAGAACTACAAAACCTTTTCTATTTTGCAATTATTCACTTGAGTCTGCAATATTTAAACATATATTCTACTCTATAAGTAAAGGATTAAATCCGTGAGCAAACAATTCACTATCGCAAGCGTAAGTAATTTATTTGAGTAAGACAATGAATGAAACAAATAGGCTTTACTTTACTCAAGGATAGTAACGTCAAATTAATATGCGAAATTTAAATCTACATTTTATACAATATCCCAGTCTCCGACAGTCCAACGTAATATGCAGGAATGCACATATGCACCGATGCATCTTTACCTATTGTGTCAGTAATCCACCCACGGCCCCGGTTGGGCGGTAAGCGCCGCCCGCCCGACTTGGCCTTTTTGTTTCCCATTCCAATAATGCATTCATAGTCGATTTGTTCGACTGGACTGTTCTAAATTCATTGCTTCATTTTACTGTAACTTAATATCTGTAAATACCTACGTACGTTTATGTCTTGTACAATCATCATCATCATCATCAGCCTTCTTTAGTCCATATATTGAAAAACTAATAATGATAGATGCAAATTATATTGGACTAATAATATTCAAAATGTGCAAAAGTTAAAAAATCGTAATTTAATAACAACATTTCTGAAAGTGTGGAAAATAACAAATTCAAATTATGCAGTGTCTGAAATATAATTCAGACGAATACTATTGTGTGATTTAAAATAAGCGTGCGTAAAATATTTCATTTCGTAGAATAATGTTTATCAAATTCTTATTAAGTTTCATTCATTTTTTTCTCATCGCACATTACCGTGCGGTACCGTAGGTGCGGTGCCGCAACAGTTTCGCAATGACGTTGTTTGTTGTACGAGATGCGGAACAGATGCGAAACTATCGCGGACACGCTGCGGACCTCGAGTTGCGGTTCCGCAAATTCGATTCCGCGCGGTAATGTGTGACGGACGATAACATTGCATTTAATTAAAACTTTATTGCTCACGTCAGATAAACATTAATGCTGTTCGTTGCTCGTTCCCAACTTCCGCAATGACCACTAAAACATTACCAACAGCAAGCGAAAAATCCTTGGTCCGAAATAAGGCTGAACGAAATTCCGTCGAGTCCATAATTACAATTGAAGTATTTTAGCTCAAACATGGCCGTCTAATTCTGCGTAATTTCCGGCTTGTATAAAAATGTGGAAGGAACTCAGTTTTATTAAAGCATTTAATGAAACCCGAGCGCTCTCCATAATTTACATACGGGGCGTAGAGCTACGAGTCTAGCAGAGCTGACATGCTTGAGTGCTCTCTCTATTTACACAGATCTAGTGTGTTCCTACTTGTTATTACAAATAATAGTCTCATGAAGTGATTTTAATGGAGTAGTTGCTACGTCAATCTTCATTATCATTTCAATTTTCTGCATAAAATGATTCGTAATTTACCACCATTTTGATTTAATGAGATAAGTGGTACCATAGACAAATGAATACTACCTAGTAGGTACATAATATTTCTTAAAGCTTTGGCGGCCAGCCATAAGTAGTAAATCGGGCTGACGCATGACTTTGGTATGACGCGTCGCGCTAGTCCTTTCTCCACACTAGATAAGTACTGACATCTATTGTTATCAGTATAAGTGGATATATAAAATCAGTACTTCTTATAATTAACTTAACATGAACTCCGTAATTTTGTGCTCTTCTTCCAAATAATATAAAGTAGGGGTTGAGCCCACATCAGTATCTTCAACCCTGAAAAGCTTACATTATGAATGCATTTTGATTCCTGCTTTTATTTATTTTTCTATAATGATAAATGTATCTTTATTTTGATCTATTCTGTACCTTAATTTTTGCACACTTCTGTTTTTAAGCTGAATATGGCACTTCCACGACGCAAATTATTTCTAGCTTGCCAGGCCATAAAACAAAGTTTTGTTCACAAACCGAACGAAAAGTAATCTTTGCGACAATACCTTATAATATATCTACTCTTCCAACTTGAAAGTCCCTGAACTGTCTTATCTAAGGGTAAGTAACTCTATGTCATCCAAGGGTTAATAAGAGTGGAATCTCGCGTAGATATACGGCTCTAAGATTATCGCTACTATCATCGTAACGGCTCTAGGTACCAAGGTACGCGTTTTATGGATATTGCCACCTTGCGGAGGCTGTTAAATTAACAAACTGAAATGTGTTAGTGCTTTATATTGGAATTGCTTCACATTAATTTAATCCGGGTTTTCCCTGAAATCCGTTTTCAAATAACCAAAAATTTACTCAGGATATAAAAGCCCTCGGCCATCGAGCTGTCGACATTGTATGTAACGATTAAAGCTGTGTTTCTTTTTTTTTGTTTTTGACTTCGTTTGAACTTACCGTTTTTTTATAGATGACAGTTACAAACTCTGTCATCGTTATCTCCAACCATAGGAGATCTTTTCTTCATTGTCATCATCAGCTCCACTTGTCTATTAGTCGAAGAATAATTTAGGGCAATTCTAGACGATTCCTGTGACATTTTTTTCTAACAAACAAAAAGGTCAGTCACTGACTGCACACCACAAAATTCCAAATTTAAATTTGTCTTTCTTGAATTTCCGCCCGACTGCTCTGAATATATAAAGAACATCTGAAACGTTCTGGAAAGTTGGCCAAAGATATCAATCGCGCATGAATAAAACAGCCACTCGCGAATATTGAATGAAGTGGGATCAGAACAATCTTTAAGACTTTAGACTAAATACTAGTTTCTGCCCGCGGCTTCGCACGCGTTTCTTATGGCTATTTCTATCCCATGAAAAACTCGTTTATTGGATAAAAAGTAGGGAATAAAGTAAAAAACCTTTTAGTAGTTTTGGAGTAATAAGGTTACAAACATCCATCCAATACGAAAGCATGCCTGAACAAACCTATTTTTGCAGCGTGTGGACGGCAAGACGGTCACACTGTTGTTGGCGACATTATAACTGTGACACCGAAAATCATAGAGTTATTTATTATAGTACCCGAAAATAGAGAAACAAAAACATTGTTATAACCTCTCCGTACTAACAGTTTAACTTGCGCAGTCCAGTTTGCACGAGCTTACTCGCACTTGTGGCTACTGTGATAACTGCGATAACTAAACTGCGCAAGAAAGACGGCCAGGCTGTAAACTTCAGGCCATAAAACGAATTTTAATTTAATCCGCGTGTGTCCATTTCCCACTTGGCAAAATAAGATTATGTTTACCAATAGGTAACCCAAAGTAAACACTGACGATTTTGGAATGAACGAAAATTAAACCAGTTTATGTATAGAAAGGAACCACAAACCTTATCTGCTACGTTATATGTATGTATGCTCAACACTGGAGCATTATAAAGTTGGCACATAATTTTTGTGAATGAGTCCGATAGTGGTCCGATTATTTATATAACTACCTTTCTATTTCATTGTAAAAAATCCAGTAAAAATAGAGCCACGCTTTTTAAATAATAATAATAATAATGCTGGACAATTCACACAGCATTACAAATTTGCATACAAATGCAAATTCCAAAACAAAACAAGTTTAGTATATTCTAAGGTTATTTTCGCGAAAACTCATAATAAAACAAGTTTAATGAAATACTTATCGTGTGACGTTTCCAACACTTTTCATGAACGGCTGGGTACTCGTGAAACGCTGGGAATAGGTGCACTCCACGTGTGCCGTTGGGAATAATTCATGATTAGGTGTCTACCTTACACTAGATCTATCTCGACTATAAAGAGAGATCTCAAAACGCCACCGACAGAAATAAAAATGTTGCATATTTCAACTAAAGCGCTTCAATTTTGGCCGCGAAAAGTAATGAACTAGCGTAGCGCTATCTAGCTTACAAATGTTCGACTAATACGGATTCAGAAGAGAGCTAAGAGATATGGAGTTCTTTTGATATTCCACTACCTTGGGCTCGCGGAACTCTGAACCATTTTTCCGGGATGAAAAGTAGCAAACGTCCTTTCCATTCAGTCTCTTCGCCTTATAGCAACTTCAGTTCACCCGTAAAACATGATGATAATCTGCTCATAGCGCATGACATAATTAAAGTACACAAGTGTGTGTGCATACACAGGTGCACTTGATGGGACAGTTTTTTATGGTCAACAGACCTTCGTTTGACCGCAATCTCACCTGATGGAAAGTGACGCAGTAGAAGGTCACGGCTACTAGAATGTAATACTATAGATAGATAATAGAAAATACCCGATACAACACTTGCAGATTGTACAAACATTTCTCCTAAGGCGGGAATCGAACGCGCAACCTCAATCGTCGTAGGACCTTCGCTCGCCACGCCACATCGGTCGTAGAATAAAGATGAAGTCGTGTTCTTCATGCAAGTAAAGCGGCCGGCCGCAGTTAGTTAGCGCAGAGATCCGCTCACTATGAGCATGTTGGTCGGAGAAGGATGTTAGTTACTGACGATGTTTACTTAGGTTTTGCATTCCGGAGTGGAATCCTGAGTTTCGCGGTTACGTTTTTTTAGTAAATTAGTTTCCAGCAGCTTGTTAAAATGGCAATGTTCTTTTGGATTTCGTATGAAGCTAAATAGAGGATAGCTGAATAAACACGTCGTAGATAATGATTTTCTACAATGATTATAATTTATTCACAATTCCTTATTGCACTAATAAAAAAAATTTAACCCTAAAACATGAGAGGTATCGCAAAGGCGAGCTTAACCCTAAAAAGAGTTCTCTTCCAGTAAACCTTTTTGGGAGAGAGAGACAAGTTTGTAGTAGTGGGTACGTGTGCATACAGGATGGATCTATTCTAATAGATGTAACGGTCTACGTTACATCTATTAAAAAAACTCGCGACTTCATCTGGGTAGTTTTTATCATGAGTTTCCAGTATTGTGAAGGAAGAGATTACCATTCCATATCCTCAATCTTCTTGACATGGGGCAGTCACATTTGCGGTCATGTGGTTTTTACTAAGGCCCAAAAGCTTATTGGTAACGTTTTTCTACGGCATAAACGTCACTCAAGCATATATCTATGACTGAATAAGCTTTCATAATACGGGCCCTAGTGGACTGAGTAGTCCTTTTAAACCTCTAACACAGCATAATGTAAATAATTTGGTTGTTTTTGAAAAACTTAAGACTCTTAAGATCCATTCAGCCGTTTAGATGAGATATACAGACAGAGTAACTTTCGAATTAATAATATAATTTTTTATTTTTTTAAATTAATTTATTTATTATCAACTTAAAGTACATTTCCTTATTTAATTTCTGCCAAACTGTGAGACAGTTTGTCGGCAGTAGCTCTCGTGGACAATTTAGATAGTACATGTACTTAACTACCTAGTTACTACAATTATTCTAGTTAGCTAGACTTAAATACGTAAGATATAATGTGTAATAGTACAAAAATAATGCAAGTTATAGCGCTATATAATAAGTCTATATGAATGTATGAATAGATTGTTTTTTCCTATAATTTTATTATTTGACAGGCCACGGATGGTCGCTTGCCAGCTGAGAGAACTCATCTATCTTAGGAAATGTTTAAGGCTACTTTCATCCCATGGGAACTGATTTACGGGATAAAAAGTAGCCTATGTTTTATTCCAGGCCAAGAACTACCTGTACGCAAAAAACAGCCCGATCTGTTCAGTACTTTTGGCGTGAAGAGGTAATAAACATCCGTCCGACCAAAGATCGCATTTACAAATATAACAATAACATATATACCTACCTGATTTTTACTGTTCAGGAAAGAACATTGTGTAGTGTAGACCTTGTCGAATCATTCATGCCCTACGTTTATTCTTTTCACGTCAACAAGCAATAAACTCTTCATTAATACTCTCACATAAACAATCAAACATACAGCACCATCTTGTTATACACCGCACACGCTCCGACAACATGCCGCATCAAGATGAGAGCAAAGTGCCAACTTTATGCGCTCCAAACTCAACTCAAATAACGTTTAGTAAATTACGTTTAGCGTACTATACCAATATCAACGTTACGTGAACGTTGGATTAAATTTGTAGTCGAGGAGCTCCGCAAGTGAAATGAGGATTAAAACGTACCGATGTTTACCTCAACCATCTCTATCATAGAAAATGTTTCTCTTCTTGGAAAGATTGTAGAAGAACTATGCTGGTTCAGGAATCAACTGGTTTGATATTACGTAGTGTTTGCTTGTACTGATTAAGACATAGCTTCCCTTAGAGAGGTCCTAGAAAGATAAAAGAGATCTCATTTGATATGCTCATGTAGAAAATAAACAAATATATCATTTTTTTTCATGTCTTATTTTAGAAAAGACTAAAAATAAGTGTTGTCTTTGGTCAAACAAATATTTTTCGCGTTCGGACTGTACCTAAGTCAAAAGAAAACAAACGATTAAATTACTGCCTCGAGTTGACGAGAGGTTTGATAGTCGGGTAAAAATTAACAATTAGCAGCCGGTTGTTTGTACGCTACTAACACAGAGTAAAGAACTAATTAACTACGTAAATAATCAATCCATACTATGTTGTGAATTCGAAGGTAACTCTGTAGGTCTGTTACCTTTTCTCTCCTAAACGGTGAATGGATCTTAATGAAATTTGGCAAGGTGATAGACGGCATCGCAGAGACGCACATAGGCTACTTTTTATCCCGATAAATAGCGTGCGAAGCCGTACTAGTGATCAAAAATAGTCAAATAGTTCTTTCTCTTGCCTAGTTCACGTCGATTTGATCATTGATAAGTTAATTATAGAGATAACTATTCCCGAATAAAACTTCAAAGCATTTTCGTAACTGTGGAGTGTAGACCAATCGTCCAATTAACTTTCAAAGAAAATCCCAAGGGCTTCCTACAAAATGAACCATCTAACGAGCGAGCAAGTATTCTATAAATTCGAATTCTTCTCCCCCAAGCATACCAACGGAGAACATCAGCTAACGACATGCAGGATCAAGAATTCTGGACTCTGGGGAATTATTTTGCTAAAGGCTCGATACAAAGACGATCCGCTATGGATACCGACATCAAACTGTCATATTGTTAGTAGAGTTTTTGTACAAAACACTTCATTTGCTAGCACACTATATTTATATATATCACTAACCAATTCTGTTTAAATTTCTGAAAATTTGGTTTGTACCAAGTATAGTTAACCGTTATTGCACTTACCTGTCACTCGTTCTAGTTTAGTTTCTTCCTCGGATGTATGGTAGTTCTAATGTGTCGTGTCAAATAAATCATTTCATTTTCATTTTTTTTTTTATATAATTGAGAAAGTTTAGATAAACGGATGGATACTTGTTTCTTCTTCACGCCAAATCTACGGAACGGATCGGGGTCAAAAT
Source organism: Eupithecia exiguata (assembly GCA_947086465.1). NCBI lineage: Eukaryota > Metazoa > Arthropoda > Insecta > Lepidoptera > Geometridae > Eupithecia > Eupithecia exiguata. The sequence continues at coordinate 1,080,469 of OX352245.1, read as the reverse complement.
TTTGTATGGAGATGAAGATATACGCCTTGATTCAAACATAGGCTACTTGTTATCCCATAAAACAAGGTTAGGTATTTATGACCCTGGGATAGAAATAACCTTAAAACGTTTCTATAGAAACGCGTGCGAAGCTGCGGCCTGAAACTAATGTAGTTATTAATATTGGACTGTTAAAATGTTCTTTAACACCTCCATTAATAAAGAAAATTACAATCAAATAATAAAATTAAATTCAAACTAGTATTTACAATTGAAAAAATTGAGCTAACTGCAGACTGTTGCAAACAATCTACAGGTAGCTCAACTGATCCAAAAACAGAAACTAATATTTAGGTCAAAGAAGACTTTGTCAGGACAAATGTATTCGGTCAGGACGTCTGTATTAGTCACAACACAACATAAACCCATTTTAATAAAACAAGCTCTGCTTGCTTTGAAGTTAGTGTTTTTGTCTACTTTGTACGTACATATATTTCTCTGTTCTGAGTGCCAGATGTTTTTGCGCGAAACGTCAAGGGCTATGTATAGTTATCATTATAACATATAAAGCCAAAAAGAAGTCAGAGTAGAACTTCCACATTCTTGATTGTAATTGGGGGAAATAGTGCGAATACGATCTGCACAAACGTCTTTAGTAGAACTCGGTAAATTATCAAAGAAATGCACGATATTATCGTGATTTATCGTTGCTAGAAACAAACTGCAACAATATTATTATGATAGGTCATATCGCCTCCGTAGTCGGGGCCCAGATTAAAATTCCTCCTGCAAATTCAGTTGTGGAGATAATGCGCTTTTTGGTACAGCCTGGAATTTTTCCCGCCACTCCCATTCTCATCATAAATACTGGAGCTCCCAAATAACTCAGTTAATTTCTGTCGCTGAAAAGTTTTCCTCGTTCGTGTGATACTTTTTTGCTTTCGTAATGAAAATGCAAGAATATTAAATTTTGTTTTCGCGTATAAAGTGTAGTTTCAAATTGTTCTAGACGGCTTTAAAGATTTGAGTGATAGATTCGAGTTGAGGAGATTGATCGAGTTTTATTGGACAGTTAAAACGTTCTTTGACAGAAACTAATATTAAGGTCCAACCCAAAACTCAACCTAGTACCTAAAAGCTATTTGGTAAGCATTAGAAGCCAGGAATGATTCCAGGTATAACTCAAATCTTTATTCACTCTAGAAGTTAAACTAGATGAAGCCAGGAATGATTCCAGGTATAACTCAAATCTTTATTCACTCTAGAAGTTAAACTAGATGCTAACAAAAGGAAAGTAGGTAAATAGCTAAAAATAAGACAAATCAAATCACGTCTGTGAATGCAGTGTTGATCGTCCGTTTTATAACCAGCCGAATGAACGGTTAAAAATAAACCGCGCAATATATTACCCCTATTACTATTCAGGAGCCTACTTCCAGATCTGATGGGGACAGATTCCATTAAACCGAAATTCACTTTGAATCCTTGCGGTGTCCGAAAACCTTCACATAAATATTTACTGCCGAAACTTTGCGGAGAAAATTATACTTTGCGGTCGTGGAGTAAAGTTCGGATTGGTGTGCGGTTTTTTAGGCGTTTTTTGGATAGAGTTGTCGGTTGGCGATCAATGGGCCATGCGGCTTTTTGGTTCTGGTAGTAGAACCAAAAAAAGGTCCGCTGTCTAGTTTGAATTTCATTTCAAATGTTACTTTGATTATTTTCACTGATACTCACAAATTAATAACAAAGACTTAATAATGTTATCTAGTGTCTATATAACATTACCGTGATAAAGACCTACAGAGATGTTTAGTGGGCCGTTCATTTTGGCAAAGTCTTGGTTTGTACCAATTTCTTAGTACAAAGGACATGTACGATTAAAATCGAACTACGAATATGTGGGCGAATTATTATATTTTGAGATAGCCATTTTGGCAGATATCATTCAGTTACCATAATGCTTCAATTTTGATAATTTGATGTTATTGACATATTTTTCTCGATTCAAATCAAGAACCTGTTTTTTTCATTATAGTACCTTAGGAGCTAGTTAGACCTAATAATAAACAGGAACAATAAAGCGAGTGCCGACGGATCGTCTCAACTTTTATGTATAGTGGATTTTGGTCGAAAGGTGTCGTGTTCAGGAAGTTCTGTGGAAGGCTGATACGCGACACCGCCGCATGTCATCGACCTAGTGCCAGTGACACGATTCTTTTTAAGTTTTCTTATAATTATGTATGTTAGTCTCTAAGGTATTTATCATATGGGCCCTAGTTAAGTGACTTTGTAAGGACTTTTCTTATGTTGCCTGAAATGAATGATTCTACTCATACACCTGCCGCAGGGACAATCTAGGGCACACGGCGCGGCGGTCGCGGCAATATCGGAATTGTCTCACAGTTCTACACACATACCTTCTGTTCAGTGTTCTAGAATAAGTTGAGCTTATTCATTGAGAATCCCACTATAATAGTAGGTATAAATGTGAAAGTTTGGATGGATGGATGGATGTTTAATCACGCCAGAACGGCTGAACGGATCTGGATGAAATTTGGCACAGAGATAGATTATAGTCTAGAATAGCACATAGGCTATAGTTTATCCCGGAGTTCCCACGGAAACGGGAACTACGCGGGTGAAACCGCGAGGCGCTGCTAGTATTTGATAATATTCTAAATCGAATAAATAATTGAAAAATAACGTAGCAGGGTAAATCTAGGGACCAAGGATGTTGGGCCCTGGCACCCTTGCTGCCCTGCCGCAGGGCAATCTAGGTAATCGCCTCTGTTTGCCTATGCGCATCACATACAAGGTGGAAAAGTGGCAATTAAGAGTCATCTCCACTTTTACACCCTAGATTGCCCCTGCGGCAGGTGTGTGTGTAGCCCGCTTAAACCCACAATAAAATGCATGAAATAAAACTGGGTGGGAAATAAATCCTTGTAATTTCTTAGACAATTTAACCCGACGTAATTTATATTATGAAGGGAAGACAATGTAACAAGCAATCAAGAGAAGTTATTGTTATTGCTGTTGCTTCATACTAATTGCTGGATGACAGGAAATTACTGATTGCAATAAAAAATACATGATTTATACATTTCACTGGCACATGCAATCTATCAAGCAAACCTAAGTAGGTTCGCTGCAGTGAAGCAACTTACGCTGAAGATCACTTCGCTTTTTGCTTGTCTTTTTTTGAACTGGTCAGATATGTTATTAAACATTCAAATAAAAGTTTCTTATATTTACAAAACGTTACAAAAAAATCTAAGTTACACGGTGCAATTTTGGTGAGCAGCGAGCGAGAAATTTTTACTGTTTTTTACGGAAGTCATTCCATTGAAACCTGCCAAAAACATGCTCTCGCAGTAAGGGCCTTGTCTCACCGGGATATCACGGCGAGGTAGGGCCCTTACCAAAAACGCACAAACAAAGCCCTCAGTTCGGACACCCGATAGTATCGAAACGTCATCGTGAAGTATCATTATTATATGGGCTTTGCGTAGAGAACGTTACGAAAAAAATTTGGGTATACAGGGTTATTAGTAAATTATTTATATTATTTTTATATTATTATTATATTAGGCGTTTGTGAAGACGCCAGGTCTAAATTCTTAATTTTGGTATTGGTAATGGGTACCCCCCCCGCAATTCAATAATCGTGCGTTAGAGAGATTTTATTTGAAACTCAACTTAAAAACAGCTCTGCCCTGAATTAACAGAAGATATGAGAGTGAAAGATGGATCTTAAGTAACTCGTTGGGTTCCAGACAAAGATGTTTTTTCATTTAGTATCGGTGACTTATACATTTTTTTAGAATTTAGACTTGGCGCTTTCACGAACGTGTTTGTGATGATGGGCAGAACCTGCAGTTCACGTATTGTCACTAATTTACCAAAAACCCTGTATAGTTCCATATCCACACTCTCTTTTTTCATTGCAAATCCCATAGAAAAATAAGATGTCACAAAAACGACTTTCTCGACCTTATATAATTTTGATAGATATTTGAATCAGAAAATAGCTATATAATTTTCTGACATATCGCTCAGTGTCTTAATCGAGTCGAACTTATCGTATTATTATTTAATTTTTTTCATCGATAATTAATTTCAACCATATCGCAGTGGGTACACGGGTAAACAGGAATTACCCTACACCCACCGGTGGGTGAAGCCAGTGGGTGCACGGGTCGCGGGTCCAAAATATGTACCTACGCGTATACATATAATGTAGCAGCAGTAAACCCGAATAAAAAATAAGTCTTCACAAATATTGAGCCGTAAAGTCACATCGAACTCATGAACATAATGACTGCCCCGATGAGTGCGGTATACAAAGAACACTTTTTAATAACCTCCCCCGGGGCAAAACAATCGGCTTTTCAGGATAAATAAATAAACAAGGAGCTCGGGTCGGTTACATTGTATTTACATTACACGACACGACATTGGTTTGTTTACGCCGCATATATCGACGCACATCGGCTTAGATAATACCTATGCCAGTGTTCAGAAAAAGTTCAATATTTACAACAAGCTGTGTGTGAACAGTCGTTCAAGCCAAGCCAAGCTTATATTTTTCAAGCTCAACGCCAAAATGACAATTTTGGATTTTTGGAGTTGTTTGCAAACATTGACACCTTGAGAAAGGCTGGAGTTGTTAGATATTAGGCTTATTCTGAGCAAGTAATTTGTGTCGGTTAATGTGGTGAGACCGACTTTCGACCACAGCACGGAGACAAGCCAGGTGCCCAGGACATATTATAAAAAATATCGTGTCGCATATTGTAAGAGTTACTGTACCAGATTGACGTGCCTCTGCCAACTCTCATCGGCTTTGATTATGGACACAGTGAGAGGAAAACGCTAGAATACTTTTATTTTGCACCTTTGACTTAGCTAGTATATGAATTTTGTAATAATTGCCTTTTTTATGTAGCTACTCCGCGGCAGGACCATTCAAAAGGTTATTTAATATTCGATTTAGTTTCCACTTCATTATAATAATGATAATGCTGTCTTGAAAAATCTACTAATCATGATGTGGAAACAAATAAAACCGGCCCAGTGCGAGTCGGACTCGCTCACGAAGGGTTCCGTACCATCTATAAAAACGGCAAAAAAAACACGTTTGTTGTATGGGAGCCCCCTAAAATATTTATGTTATTCTATTTTTTAGTATTCATTGTTATAGCGGCAACAGAAATACATCATCTGTGAAAATTTCAACTGACTATCACGGTTCATGAGATACAGCTTGGTGACAGACGGACAGCTGAGTCTTCGTTATACCCTTTGGGTACGGAACCCTAAAAAACTAAATGATTACATATCTTTTTAGCCTCCCCTAAATGCAATGAACACTATTTTCTTTACCTCCAGGTTTTACGTTGGTATTCTAAAGGTCCATAGTTTTTACATAACAGCTCTTTGAGTTTTTGCTAAATGTAACCCAGCTGTTCAGAACCCTGTGGCACTGCCTTATGCCCTCGTCGACAATAATGAGATTCTGTTCTCTAATGAAACAATGATTAGCCGAACTTCAATGTCCGATGAGCCACTTCGGGCTTTCATTTGAATTTTCATGAAGATATCTCTTTAAATGAAACAAAGATATTATTTCAGGGACTGTGATAAAGATAACGGAAGACAAAGACGTTCGACTTGGTATTTTCAATGTAATTTTTATTACTTGCTTCTGTCCTCGATTTCGCTTGCTTTTTGTTCCAGAATAAAAAGTAGCCTATAACCAGGTCTAGAACCAAACCATCATCAGCGTGATTCGTTCCGTAGTTTTACCGTCAAGTTACTTCTTCCATCTGAACTGTCATCCATCCAACCATCCAGTAATCCAAACTTACTCATTCATAATATTACAGCTGATGTGCACTGCTGGCGATTACGCTAAACTCTCCCATTGAATGAGCCAGTCGGGGAGGCTGGGTAAAAACGATTGCGATTGCCAATGTGGTACTAAAAAAATACATACAACTTTCTGACGGGATGGAGCCGATTGACGACGGAATTTTTAAGGTACGAGTAACGTCAACATACTATAAACTAAGTCCAAATCTATTGTCAGAATACCCACGCTTGACCCTTTTTGGTGATTCAAAATTACACAGTTTCGGCTTCAAACAGTGTATACATTGCAGTAACGAAACGTACTCGAGCAAAACATGTTTAAGTGTGAGTAACTTAAGTATGAGGTTTAACGATATGTAACATATAGATTAAATAAAACATTTTGAATAGAATAAATGAAATAAAACAATTGACTATGACATTTGTAATATTTTGACGTTAACAGCTGCATCGTCGGTAGCTCCATCCGGCAAGAAAATTTTATTAATTTGTTTTTGTACCAGGTGATGGATACCGAAATCACTTGCGGACCTCGAGTTGCGGCTCCGCAAATTCGATTCCGCGCGGTAATGTGCGACGGGCGTAAAACTAAGCAGACTTTGTGTCATGGGTACAGGAATAATAAACAATACCTCAAAATAAAGCCGCTAGCAACCTATTTGTCAACAAATTCACCATATAAAAAATTTAAAAGGCATCTTGGTACGTATTTCCACTCGAAGGAGTTACGCACCTGCGCGCACTTAGTTATGCCGGGATCTGCGGGCGTGCTTTGGCATTAAACTTACCTTGAACCATCGTCGAACACACGGTTTATGTCGATGGAGGAGGTACAAAGGTAGAATAAAAAGACCCTTCGATAAACGGAGGAACAAAAATATAACGAAAACGCCAGAGAACTCGATTTCGGTTCAATCACTGGCTAAACAGCGTTATTATATTTGTGGTCGCAAATTTTGATATCCACATTTCATTGTTTGTCTTGACGATGATCAAGCCGAGTTTTATTGATGTTGTGTTATGAATTGATCACCGTTTAAATATATTTTTCAAATCAAAAAAAAAATCAAAAAAAAGGCTACCTTTTAGTTACTTCTCCTGTAAACAGAAGTTCATTCATTCATAGTATATTCTAAGGTTATTTTCGCGAGAACTCATAATAAAACACTGTTTTAACCAGATTGATCGGATTGGTTATAAACAAAATATAAAATATACGCGATCAATCCGGTTAAAACAGTGTTTTATCATTCATTCATACTAAAAATATTATAGGGACACGTTGCTGAGCATCCTAGGGCTCATTCATAGCTTATATACCTCTAATTATTAATACTATTTAACGGGTATTTATCGCGTTTATTTACCTATGTTGGGAAAAATAGGTAAATAAACGCGATAAATACCCGTTAAATAGTATTAATAATTATGTGTTCAGATCGCGTAAGCTTATAAATATTTATATACCTCTATCTAATACCTGTCTAAGTCTAAGTACCTCCTTACAATATTATTATATCCCAAGTATTCTACCGACCCTTGTGTCTCACAATATCTCCACTTAAGCATGAGCACTCAAGGGATGTATCCAGTCACGTGCCTTTGAGTCCCTCTCCATCCACGCACCCATGTATTGTGTTTATTTCAGCCTGTCTTCGGTTCCTCGCAACCTGTATTATGCTTGTACAAATACGCATGCAATTCCTTAGCCTTGACGCGTTGAGTTGAGCTGGAGAGCTTCGAAATGTCTTAGGAGTGTTTGTCCCTTTTATAATATCCAACAAGCGTACAGAAATATTCTCAACAAATCTGGGAATGAGAATTTTCGGCGGAAAAATTCGAAAAGAAAGCGGATTGTAAGTTGATACTTAGTCGAGTAAATAGTCTCGTTTATAGAAGAAGTCCTAGAAATTTACAAAAAATCCAATCTTTCTCGCAATACTTTTCTTTTTGGTAACGTAAATTGATTTCAATGCCAAAAATACCCACGAAACTTGCATGAAACTGGAGCATCATTTTCTTTACATAAAAGCAAAGCGTTCGGTATAATTTTTCGTCACTCTCCGATATTTTAAAGATTAATAAAGAAACCGCTTCCCCGCTTCTCGCGGGACGCAATACTGTGGTACTTTCCCCTCCAGCCCCTACTTCAGCACAGGGTCATGGAATCAAAGCTTTTATACCTCCATAGAATGATCAACAAAAACAATAGATTTTGCACAGTTTTCATTAAGTTAGGTTCTTTTGTCGAAACAAATATCTTTTTTTTATTCTACGTTGTTTACTGGACCCCCAACCCGCATGTCCAGCGTGGGGAGTATGGGCATTACCCCCCATGAGATAAAAGCCAATAAGGCTATTATCAGGCGGAGGCCTGCGTCCAGCAGTGGACCATTATAGGCGGTTGAGGATGAGGTAAACTGGAAGTAATGATTCGTCTCTTTGGCCGAGGTTTACCGAGTCATGGCCACGGTGATGCATAAAGCGAGCGATATCCGATACACACGTACGCACGCGCGCTCCCTTCAAGCGCGGCGCGTTGTCAAATAAAAATAAAACGTCAAGTGCGACAAGTCAGACTCGCGCAACGAGTGTTCCGTAACTAAACATTAGGTTTATATCGCGACTCCAAGAGGTTACGAACCTGAGTATTATGATGTGAATTTCAACTCGATATCCACGCGTTTCTGTGAAAAGATGGTTGACAAACGGACAACAAAGTGATCCTATATGGGTTCCTTTTTTCCTTCTGAGGTACGGAACCCTAAAAATGCCTCATCATTTGCGTTGTTTCGGCCCCAATGAAAATAGAGATCCCCTTCGGTACAAAGGGCCCTAACGTAGAGTTAGTATCAAAACTACATATTTCATTGCCAGATCAACTGCCACATTGTACAGCAAACCTGTTTACGGTACGAGTATGCCCGGTAATTTTATAGTTACGGCTCAACCATTAACTATAAATCAATGATTCGGCCCCGAGAACAGACAATAACGGCTGCTGTAGCAGGTTCACCGTATAACCCAGTACACGATCCAATTTGCAATATAAATGTTTTTACCTTCGCAATAAGCCCCAGTCCAGTGATTTGCCGTTTGTTAAATTCCGATTACTTTTCAAAACAAAACGACAAGGTTTTTTACGGGCTTAAACGTTGCAAGAAAATTGTTTGGGATAGTTAAATAATAATATAATATTTATTTATTTATAAAAGTATACATAGTTTAGTAAATATTGCACCATTAAACCAACGTTGGTTTGTAGTGGTCCTCACACTCGTATTGATCTTATATATTAAGGTAACATTGCATTTGGATAAATATTGGCATAACAAAATAAAACAAAACAAAATCTCAACTGAAAAAAAATGAAAACAAAAATCTGTATATATGTAAGTTGTTATTGGTAGCTTCCTAAAAAAATTACACATTAATTTTAGCATACATTTTCAAGCTACGAAACTACCGGGGTAATTTTTTACCATAGTTTAGATATTTTGTTACCTACATAATTCATTTCTATCCTTATATCTGTTAACACAGAGAGGCTCAATTGATTTTAAATAAGTTAAACACATCTTTTGACACACTTTTGTAACAGTAACTTAAATTATTAGTGCTAACATCGTATTTTATCGATCACAATCATCCTAACATGGCCGTATTGATAAGAAAGCCACCAAAAGCAAATAAAAAAAAACATACTTTATATAAGAATGTTTTACGACAAGCCCTTTAACTATGTTGCCAATAAAAATCAGAATCTGAATTTTGATTTATAATTATAACACTATCTTTTGGTCCATTTCCTCAAACAAGCAGTTAAAATTCCGCCTGCTAATTTTCCAACACAAGTCCCCTGATGCACGAAGACTGGTCGTTTCTGATCAAAAGCGCGTACAGTCAGCCTGCATAGCTAACAAGCCCCAAACACTCACAAGCAATTCGAGCTAGTCAAGGAGCACAGTTATGTGGCATATTGTTTGGTCAGCGGCGGCGGTGGTAGCAAGTGGGCAATTTGCGTTGATTTCTTTATCCGGGAGCCGCGACGTGACCGCTCTAGAGTGAATCGGAATGAGGTGCGGGAGTGGTTCGATTCACAGCGGTTTCGTTAAGGTGGAAAAACTAATAACACATGTCCTTTATCTATACTAATATAAAACTCTTTGTCCTGACATATAGACAAGCTACAGCCTAAACCAGTAAACGTAGAAAATTTAAACTTGGAGGGTGTGTAGGTCTTGGTACGAAAATGAGCACTAAGAAAGGAATTTTGAAAATTCAAACTCTAAGGGGTTCAAAATTAAATAGAAAACGTATTTTATAATTTTCCAGGTTCTTTCCTCATACGTGTAAATTGCTATATGAATTTTGATTGTGCCACGGAAGCATTTTTTACTGTTTTTAAACTACTCCTGCCCGCCGCACGTACATCTAAATACCTACCATTGCAATGGTAAGTACATACATATACGTGCGTACCCATAACACAAGCTCTACTTAACTTGGGGCTAGATAATGTATTGTCCAGCATTATTTATTATTAATTTCAGCTTGCTTCGTACCTCCAAAACTACAACCCCATCCCAAATCTCTTTCTACATTTACATTCGCGTTTCCCCCGCCGCCCGGGCTGACCTTTTTATCAGGGGCTAAGGCCTGAACGACCCGCAAATCTTCAAGGGACGGCCATCAACCATAGTTTGATCGCTAAAGTGCTCTACCCACCGATTCCACTTCAATAATACAAATTCCTAAATGGGGTCACATAAAATCAAATTGAATAGGGTTTTATAGTTTTATAGTTTCGAATCATAGGTATCTATTATATCTAAAACGTTAATCTAAATTTTATAGTCATGTTTTATGAAGATTGGTAAGAATCTACCAGACGACCTGAATTTTAAAAGAGGTCGACTATTTCGGGTGAACTGATTTATAATTTAGTACCTACTTATTTATATATTATAACGTATTTAAACAGTGTGTGTTTTCAAGTTGGTATTGAAGGAAAATTGCTTCAAAGGGACTTAACTATATATTCGTTGCTAAAGTAACATTGGCTGGATCTTTCTTTCGAACCACCGCTCACCGAATGTAACTTTAGTTTAATTTATGGAACGCAAATAAAGTACCTTTATCCTCTAATAATTTAATGGCTGATATGTGAGATGCAGATTTTGGCCGCCATTTTGGTTGGCCATATTTAGCTTTCATCTAATCTTTTCGTTGTACCTTGAGTAACCTACCTACATAAATGTATTTTTTACTTTCATAATTCTTCAACAGATTTGAAAAACGAGTCAGCGGACATAGCTAGCTCCTCGACCGGTAGCTCCTTGGAAGATGAGGAGCCAAAGGAGACCTGGATGCGAGCTCCGGCTGGTGGAGTCGCCGTGAGGAGTGGGGAGGATGCCTTGCTAACATGCGTGGTGTTAGGCGCAAGGTACTTTAAGATTTATTTTAAGCAGACATTATGTACTTTGGTTCAGATTCAGAAACAAAAAAAAGGTAATGAAATAAGTTCCCAAAAAAAATTGATTTCGGCAGGAGACAAAATCGAAAATTTTTGGCAACTTATTTCATTTCTTAGTGATACCCAAAGTGCGGGTAAACACAAAAAACCTCAAAAAAATTACCTACTTAGCTTGGTATACTTTATATTTTATAAAAAAAACAATAACGGCCGCATTTTTTTTTTGTAAAAGCTTTACTTTTCTATACTTCCCCTTCAGTGTTTTGAAACTTCTATTTCTGATTCAGGGGTAAACCAGTTCTGTGGAGGAGGGCCAGGGACCTGAATCTGCTGACTGCTGGAGCTGTGAGGGTCACCAGGGACGACAGGATACAAGTTTTGCATGATGACTGTAAGTTTACTTGGAGTCTTTTTTTTTGACTTCATTTACAAGTCATGAGTCATTCATATGACATGAAATGTTAATAAAGTCAATACAATCATGTGTCATGTCATGACCAAAGATAGCACCAGCTTTTTTCGACTTCGTTTTTGCACCTGCACCAAGCTTTCACATTAACGTCGTGTCGTGAGCGAGAATCTTCCAATAACAGCCACCATGTTCCGACATGGAATGGATGAACCCATGACCATGTGTATGTACGTTATATAGATAAAATTCAATAAACTATATTCATTTATTTATTACGGCACACAATACCAAATCAATGACCCATATCAAGAATAACAAAAAAAATGCGACTAAAATTATACATAAAATTTAAAAGAAGATGATACCTACACAGATATAAAGAAAAGATTAATCACTTATTACATTGACAATTTGCACCTCACTCTCTTCAATGAACTCCATAAGGTCAGTAACAGTCTGTGAACTCCATAAGGTTTTCGGGTATATCCACGGGCATAATATGTACATTTAGCACCAGTAAGTCACGTGATCCTACCGCTATTTTCACTGCCATGATTCTGTTACTGTCACAGATCACTACGATCAGGTTTGGGAATTTCTTTTCATTCCAAAGGATAACCAGACCACCGGGGTCTGCCTTTCAATATGCCAATTGAGGTATCTACAGAAGACCTAGCTAGCTACACATTCAAAGTCAATATTTATTTGATGCACAATGACTTGGCTTTTACCACATGACTTAAGGTCATGTGGTCTCCTGCAATAATAGTAAGTCCGCGCTCTTAGTTAGGTTACGAACGCTCTGCACTGTGTAACCCATGTGTGTAAATATACATTTCGAATATAAAATAATTTCTCCATCCTTGTGGTGTCACTGGATGTCAATGGCAATCAAGAAATAGACTAACACCGCAGGGTATTCCGATACCGAGATATTTATTTCCCAACCTTAGAAATTTTAAAGCCTCTCTTGTTTTAGCTGAAGAGCCGCTGCAAGGTCCCGGCATCAAGAAGGGCGGCGATGTTTGGGCGCTCGTCATCAAGGCCGTAAAGCCATCAGACGCCGGTCTCTACATGTGCGAGCTAAATACAGAACCTCCTGTCCGGAGCTTCCATAGACTCACAGGTAATTCTTTGTATAATATAAAAATCTTACGCTGAGTAGGTATCAAACTTTCAGTCTTAGCACAATTTCAGGACCTCTGTGAGAGGTCTCGAATGACCTCTAAAGCCTATCACAGATTGTAATCTGAAATTAAAATCTGTGAAATTCTTTATAAATCATTCGATACCCATGACTAAGATCGAGCCAAAAATATGAGAAAAATGTAACACGCACGACGCAACGTAGATGATTTTGTTTGTTGTGTAATAAAATACCTTCCATGAACAATTTACTGATGCAATAAGTAAACTAACTTGATCTCTCTTCCAGTGATATCCCGAAGCCTCACACCTCCAGAGAGCGCCAACACCACCGACACCTACTCAGCCAACGCACCAACGTTGTCCACCACAGCTCTGTCACACAACTACTCAGACTGCTGCCTCGCTTCCAACATCAGCAAGGCCTGCCTTGGATTCTGCAGCATCGATACCATCCTGGAAGGAACGGCGGGGCAGGATCCCGAGACATGTCAGCCTGACTTCCCTTCTATCGTCAAGTGAGTAGACCGCATTAAAGTTTGTCTAATATTTTGCCCCAAATCTGAGTCACGACTGAGAGATAACGAGTTTTTGAAAATCTCACTATATATCTCACTAATATTATAAACGTGAAAGTTTAGATGGATGGATGGATGTTTGTTCCTTTATCACGCCAGAACGGCAAAACGGATCTGGATGAAATTTGGCACAGAGATAGATTATAGTCTGGAATAGGACATAGGCTACTTTTTATCCTGAAATCCCTACGGGAACGGGAACTACGCGGGTGAAACCGCGAGGCGCTGCTAGTGTATTCTAAAACGCAGATTTTTCAAACACTGACGAATTGTCAAATCTTTTGTCCAGTGGTGTTGGTATGTATTTTCTGAGCAGAGATATGAATACTTAACCATCCTCTACCAGAATTTGCTTGGTGACTTCACGTGCGTTTTTCCTCGCCAAAGTCTTGATTAAGTAAGTGTACCAAAACAAGGTAACACACCCCTTTTTAGATGACACAATAAATAGATAATAAAACCAACCTCTTACAGACTAGCATAAAAAAACAAGGCAAACTATAATACCCACTATAATAGCACAGATTTTTTTATTTGTATCTTCTATTACCCAGATGCCTGGCAGACGGCCGCAACCACGTCCCCTGCTGCGCGCAAGAGCACGTCCCCGACATCTGCCAGGACGTGTGTCGAGGAGAGTTCACGCCAGTCACAAACAACATCAAGACGCACTACTCCTGCGCATCGTATATGGAAAAGACGCTGGCTTGTATTGTTGAAGGGATTGGTAAGTACATCTGATGGATATACAGGGTGGACCTGTTTTCGTGGTTTATGTTTTTTTTTGTTTTGATTGAGAATTTTCATGCGCAACGGTTAAAACTGTTTTAGAATTTTTTTTGTGGAACTAATACCTATGAAGATAATGTTATTCCATTTTGCTTTCATAGACTATGTAATATTTTTTTTCTAGATGATAAGGTTAGCAAAACCTGTTTTCATATTAGGTAGTTTAATAAGGATTCCTAAAATTTCCCAGTACCTAATTGTTCTCTGAAGCACTCCATAATTTCTTCTTAGCATGAGATAAACCTTCGTTCACCCACATGATTGTGACTGCAGACCAACATAATTATAAAATCAAACCTCTTTGCACAGAACTCCTCCCAAGCCAACCAGAAGACGTAGAAGTAGACCCGCTCAGCGAGAAACAACTGAACATCTCCTGGAGTCCACCCCTCGAGAACACCGAATCAGTCGTCGAATACATCGTCAACATCACAACCCTCAGATCATTTGACGCACACGTTATAGAAACCACAGAGAGTTCAAAATCCAATGACACGATGCAAGCTTCAGTATCTGTCACGTATAAAGTACATAGCAATAAGACATTCCTGGTGGTGAATGATCTGATGCCGTTCACGATGTATGAGATAACGGTGACGTCTTTCAATATTCATGGATCCAGTTTGCCAAGTTATGCAATCAGGTATGTAGTTTGTTGATGAACATCAACATCTCTAGAAGTAAATCCTTGCCAGAGCAAGAGACATGTAAAGATACGAGAACATTTCATTCCTAATCTTAAGGTTGCGTCTCAATAACCAATTATTTATTTGGTTACACTGTTTCGCACGTCGGCTTGCGTCCTCCTAAAATTAGAGTCAAGCATTTTTTTCCTATTTGTGTTTACTTGTACATGTACAAGTAAACACAAAAAATGCTACACAGGACAAAAGGAGACAAAGGGAGACAAAATTACATTATTTTTATCAATATTCCGCAGAGCAAACGTCAAACGGATTGAAAGTAAACCTTGTTTCCCCAAGCTCTATTTCAAGCTAGATTTCTCCAGGTCACTGACCCTGACACCTGGTAAGATGAAGCCCAAAGACGTGGCCGCGGCCCCCAAGCTCCCTGACGTCAGAACGTGCTGCACCAACGCGGGAGTTACTCATTATGGTTGCGTGGAGAAGCTATGCGATCCTACGAAGACCTTTGAGATTGTAGTAAGTTTTCTGTGTAGATTGAACCATTGGATAAACTCATGAAATGGCATGTGCATTGGCTCACAACACCAATCATCGATACCAATAATTGATTTATTGCAACTTCGTCACGCATACATCATGCTCAAAACCAACATTTGTATTTGTACTTAAAAGTTACATAAAACCGAACTGAATATGTAACAACCAGGGTAGTTTCCTGGGTTGAATAAATATTTTATTTACTCCGTCAGTTAGATTATCAGATGATTTGGACACGCATTTTTTCTTTTGTCAATAAAAAAAGACAAAGATAAAGCTCGTCAAAGTTTGGAAGTTTCGTGATGTCACGCAGAACTTTGACTAACGTCTTCTAATAATCTATCTGACGGACTACTTCGATTTTTAGGAAACTAGCCTTTTCACTACACCAATCTGAAAAAAGGCATGTGTATTTTTCGTATCGCCCATTTACATCGTGTTCAATAACAAAAAACCTCACAACCGCAAACAATCACCTCGAATCTCGCATCTATATTCACAGCTACAAAACCCTGTGACTTCACCTCCATTTGTGACTAACGCACTCTTACTCCAAAAGGGCCCGTTTAACCCATCAGTTGCAGGTGACAGACCTGATGATCTGTGCGCCCTGGGCTGGCGTGACGTTCGGCTGCCTCGCCAATGGGATGGATCACACACCTTGCTGCCGGTCTCGGGGGTTGCCCGAGTCGTGTCTGTCGCTTTGCAGTGGAAATATCACCAATTTGGACTTTAATCATTTCAAGTATGTTATTGACCTTCCTTCTTGAAGCATCTAAACATTTTTGTAAAATGGCCCCTGAAATATTGTTTGCCGTTGAACTTACAAGCTCATGTGTCGTGTTTATATTCTTTCTTTCTTTCACATGATAATAATTTAGTGCGCCGGGACAGAAGGTCACGTTGCGTCAATTATCTTGTCCCATTAATGCCCACAGTTTTCCAACATTCACCTGTTTTCCAAGTTACCTTCATTATGAAACGACTTCCCACATTTTTTCCTACTTACTCACATTCTTCTTCGTAGTATTCCATATTGGGTAACAGCGTTTAGCACTGTGTCTGAACTCCTATTTAGAGATAGAGATTCATTTATTGACACAACAGAGATACAACACAGTACAGAAAGGAGGAAAAAATATACAAAAGTTACTAGGCCTTACCTACACACTCACCCACAGACTAGATACAACAAAGAAATAAGCTAGATAAGTGAGTAGGCAGGCAAGCTTGGTTGTGGGTAAGTCAGCCCCCCGGGTGGGGTGTGTGCTCTGCGCTGTAACGGTGCAGGCCAAAGGGTTCCACCTCACCATTTATGTTTAGTGCTGTCTTTACTATTTTTGAACCACTACCACTGCTAAGCAATGGCCTACTTTTTTCCTCCAACTCTCTCTGTCACATGTTCTTGAAAAGTCACATAAAATTAAACCTTATCTTATTCCACTAGGTGTCTTCGCTACATGAGCTCCTATACGAACTGCCTGCTCCAAGGCTACGGGGTTCTCCCGGGTGCCCCCGCGCGTCTATACCTCACTAACATCGACACTGACTACGCAGTGGTGCACTGGTCCCCACCCGCGACCTTGGCTGACACCGTCCAGCATTACAACTTACATTACAAGACGCTGCAGGCTGGAGACGACTACAAGGCGATAGAGAAGGTAAGCAACGGATGTGTGGCGAAATCTTTGTTTGCGTTTGAGGAATAGACAAACCGAAACCTCAGACCCCCAAAGTTTTCTTTGTGGTTCTACGATCACCACACGGGATGTTGGTTTACACTCTTCAGCATTGAAAACCTGCACTAACGCTGGAGGCTGGAGATGACAAGGCGATAGTGAAGGTAAGGAATACATTTTGTAGTCCACTGGTCATCAGATACAGCACAAATATTGTACAGGAATGCAATCAACGGAATAAACTTAGCGGTATTACCTACCACAATGTGAAAACGGAGGCCGACTACACCGTGTTTGGACTTTGGACTTAGGGAAAACTTTCGCAATTCATTGATCGTGGTCCTTGTTCATCGCAATAAGTTTCCATCCAATTGGTAAATATAGTTCATTCCCAACGGGGGAATGCTGTTATGTTCCTCAATAAATAAAAAAATATTATATTAAGGAAGTAGCGTGTTCGATTCCCGCCCTGAAACAAAGGTATGTACGATCTGCAAATATTTCCGGGTGTTCTGGGTATTTAATAAATAATAAACTATATATGTAATGTATTGTATATTATGGATATCAGTTATCTAGTACCCATAACACAAGCTAGGCTAGATGATGCTGTGTGGATGGTCCAGCATTATTGTTATTATTATTTAATTACTTTTTGTATAGATTCATTACCAATTAACATACGAACATAAAACGTTCCCTTATCGTTATCTCAACGTATCGCCTCATCCTCAGGGCCCTTTAGTAAACCAAACCACCCCTCAACGTGCAACGACCATAAAGTAATTGTATTTTATCACAGTACGCCAACACTATTCGCATGGCCATGAATAATGCAAAGCACAAGTTATTCAAACAACGTTGAATAAATTCCCTTGTACAAACACTTCCTTCCCGCTTTACATACTGTAATGGGGCTGAGCATTGCCTATTCTTAAGTCGAGATACACGAGGACTTCGCTTCAATACAGATAGACACTAACCAAACGTCTCGATTCTTACAGCCGGATTTCCATCCGTTTAGAAAATGACAAATTGTTGACAAACACACGATGTGACACAAAAAATTTTGTATAGTCACCGAATTGTTTAGCACAATATCAATCTATGTAAATGTAGGTATATCATCATTTTAAAGAAGCTTCAGCTTTTTTTTCTTTCCAAGACTAAAAAAAGACCGGTTGCTCACCGATCCGATTTTGATTTATTTTGAATTTTCACTTCGGCCTGCAAGATTTTGTATCGCGCGACCCGAAGTGATTTAAAACAAAAATGATGCCGATGAAAAACCGGCTGTTTGAGCCGGTTTTTCATCGAGACGGGACTTCGACGGGATTAAAATTACACATTTTTTGACCCCGTGACCGAAACACACGTGACCGAAAACGCTCTGCGTTTGGTAGGATCACTGCTGACGTCAAAATATTACAGATTACAGTGTCAATGAGTTTTTCTTGTTAGATGTGGTGTGGCGTGTGACGTCATTGCTCAGAACACGGGAGTCATGACAGAGATTATCGTTTTGGTGCGCCATTATTTTATTCAAACTTTAAAATTAGTTTTTATAACTAATACGACTGGCCTTGAAGAAATATTAATTACACTTTGCATTCTTTTTACCAGACAATACGTCAGAATTATTTCCCAATAGTAGTCAAGTATTCAAGTATTCATACTAATAGTAAAGTCACTTTAACACCCAATCGTAGTCCTTTCGCTCCGTGGCTCACCATCCCAATTAGCTTCGTAAAACAACATTGAGTTTCACTGGCGGGCAGCAACAAGTAAGGAAGTTGCCTCCACTTGGCTCCTTGCCACGAGGAAGTATCGGGTGCCTTCTTGTAGGGTACTGGTAATCGAGCCTAATTGTGTGGGAGAAAACTTTGTAATTTGTGCCAATATTCGATTATTCTGATCAAATGTCACAGAATGGAAAAGTTGTATTTATGTTTACAATGGAATCTCTAGAACTATTTTGACGACCGATGTGGCCCGGCGGGCGAAGGTCCGCTTGCGACGCAGAAGGTTGCGGGTTCGATTCCCGGCTCGGAGCAAATGTTTGTACGATCTGCAGATACATGTTCAGGGTGTTCTTGTTGTTTTCTATGTACATAATAAAAAAATATCAATAATAATGTAAGCCCTTATTCATATAACTTACAATTTTCTTTACATTTAAATAAATAAATAATGCTGGACAATTCACACAGCATTATCTAGCCCCAAGCTAAGCAGAGCTTGTGTTATGGGTACTAGATAACTGATAAACATAATATTATACATTACATAGATAGATATTTTTTATTATACATAGAAAACGACCAGAACACCCTGAACAAATGTCTGCAGATCGTACACACATTTGTCCCGAGGCGGGAATCGAACCCGCAACCTCCTGCGTCGCAGGCAGGCCTTCGCCCACCGCGCCACAGAGGTCGTTATTTAATTTATTCTGGCACGTGTTATCTGTTTTTCCTAGTTTGGCATAGGCCTCTTCCACTCCTTTCTATCACCGGCGGTTCTTGGTTCTATTCTCTTATTTTATTTAAATTTCCGGTTCACTATTTTGTATATATACCAACTGTAAATTTGACATTCCCAAGTGTTCCAATGTGTGTTCCTATGGTTTAATAAATAAACTGAACTGAAACATGGAAACTCCATCCCGGTAGATAGAGGCGGCCGGAGTCGCGGGCAGAGAAAAAACAAAGCCCTAATCAGGGCTTAAAAGAGTCAACAAGTGTTCACTCACTCATTCATTCATACACAGTAACTATCTTGAATAGGTAGAAAATTACAACAACAGAATAAAATAATTACAACTAATATTTACACTTAAAACTATTTTCTAAAAATCTAAGCCGTCACAAGAAGGCAGAGTGCCCAGAATGCAGGCAGGAGCACGTTGAATCATTATCATCATCATCATCAGCCTATATCAGTCCACTACTGGACATATTGCCACGTTGAATGGCAATGCTAATTTGTTGACCGAATTAAAAGCCAGCATTCCGATCACCTGTGGACTCTATTAGCAGTTTTGTAAGATCTCCTCCTGCTTATCACAAACATGAAACTATACGAAACCTCATGCGTAATTGTATCCTAATTATATTAATTAATCAGGTTCATTCTCCATACATCCTGGAAGACCTGGAGTCGAACACGGATTACGAGATTTACGTGGAGGCTGTCAACGAGCACGGGGTGGGAGACCCCTCGCCGCGGCTTATCTTCAGGACCCAGAGTCAGGTAAGAACTTTATAATAAATTAATTTATTCACTGACACTGTTATATTTATGTTTTCTTTTATGATTTATTATTTGACTGTTAGTAAAACTTAGTAACTAAATTAGTATAGAAATATAATAACTAACGTCGGTAGAGTCCTTAAGGAGTCCAGAGATTTTCGACTTGGCGAGTAGGTACTTGATGTCGTGGCTTATTTGGTTAAAGCACACCCGTAAGGTGGGGCGCGGGTTTAAGTCCCGCCGAAATCGTTTTTTATGGGAACTTATTCAATTTCTTAAAAATATATTATTTGCATCCCTTAAAAAATGGGACATGTATGAAACCCTATTAGAATTGTAAAACCACATTTTTGCTAATAAATAAATAACAATTATTGTTATATTATAATGATTATAAGCAACGCATAGAAAAAGTATTCACAGCAGTAGAAGAGTTTTTCTTCATATCTGAGAAAATTTTGTTGCATTGATTTTCCAATTTATTCGCAAATTTTTATTGAGTCATTCCGTTTATAGGGAAGGTTAGAAAATGTGGTGAAAACAATTATCTCTATCAATCAATATTATTATTACAATCACACAAATCTGCTGACTCGTAACTATTATTCTTTTACAATTTAACCCATTAAACTGCCATTCTGCCGGTAGGTCTCCGTTATTTCCTTCACATCCGACGATCACCCGCTGCCTCCCTCAAATCTCCCTGGAAAGAAGATATCCCGGACCATAGCATGAAAACCTTTCTCATAAATAATGTCCACGTTACCAGGTGACAGAAGACGATGAAGCAGCAGCCAACAACTACAACGTGACCGCGTGCTGCGAGCGCGTGCAGCTGGCAAGCGTGTGCATGCCTCTCTGCTCGTACGACGCCAGGATGTCAGATCTGAGGATGCTCGCGCCTCTGTGTGCGCAGGAATTTCACAAGCTGCTTAGATGTGGTGGTGGAGGTAACTAGAACTCTGGGTTTACAGTGGAAGAATGACCGCCGTCCGGGTGTTGTCTATGTACATAGGAAGAATATGAATATACTTACATCCAAAGCCCACTTTACTCAGAGAATGATAGCTCGTCATCACGGGGATGCCAGGACTGTGTGAAAATTTCAGTACATCTAAAGCATTATCCTTTCCATCCCGTTGGGAGATCTCTTGATCATCTACTTACAAATTCAAGGGTTGAATTAGAACTGTC
Source organism: Eupithecia exiguata (assembly GCA_947086465.1). NCBI lineage: Eukaryota > Metazoa > Arthropoda > Insecta > Lepidoptera > Geometridae > Eupithecia > Eupithecia exiguata. Next base: position 1,058,906 of record OX352245.1, on the reverse strand, counting down.
AGTTGTCTCATAGCAAGCTTTTGCTCCTTTATTCCTTTCACACCAGTCCTTTGACAGCGAAGGTCACTGTGCGTTGTTGGAAACATGATCGCTAGGAAGGCATCTATTAATATCTTTAGGCATCTCTTGGGCCTGAAACGCTATTGTAGCGCTTCAAAATTCTTCACAGAACCCAGTGTCTCTTTCAATGCCATCCAAAGAAAGAGAATTACCTCATTCGTGTCCAAAGTTGACGTGTGTAAAAACGACATTATTGTAAGCCTGTCTGACCGTCTGATGTTATCACACATATAGACGGTGGGTGTATATTGCTACCTTGACTTATATACGTGTACTTAAACCTAGTACCTTTATTTCAATTTTTTTATTTCATTATTTTGAAGAAAAAAAATTGACTTTCGTAATTGAAAAATGGATCTTGTGTCTGAAACATAGCATATAATATTATTATATTCAGCCTTTCAAACGATTAAGGACCTGATTTTCATCATGTCAAGCAACAAACTTAACCAAAGATTTTTCCCCTCAGGTCGCAACCACGACGCGTGCTGCATGCGGCGCGGCGTGCCACAGTCGTGCCGCGGCGTGTGCACGGGTGCGTTCACAGGCGGAGTCAACTCCTGCGTCCCCTATATAGGGAACATTGTGCAGTGCTTCGAGGAAGGTCAGTGTTTTATGTGACAGTTTTTATATAGAAATGCATGTGATTATAGGATGATGGAAACCCAGCAACATTAATCCTCGTCTACGTCGTATCCACGTGATATCAAGTCGGTCCCACGAAAGCCACTTACCCTACGCCCTACGATATTGTACAATCTGCTCTGAGGCTTTATTCATAAGATAATGCTTACAAGTAGGGCCTCTGTATCTCAACGACATTATAGCTTCTGACGTCTCGTTTTTCGTCTTTAGCTTTAGTTTGTTTTATAAGGCTTTCGAGACAGGTGGTTAGATTTCTTACAAACTGCCAATGGTGAACAGTGGTTGAAATGAAGAGCTCGTGGATAAAGCTTACTATACCGATTTAATTTATTTACTAATGGAAAACCGTCAGCATATACAAAAAATAATAATTGAAAAAATAGAAACCAATTGCTTTTATAATAATGTATGACCATCTCTCCGCTCCGCTAGTGAGTTTTCTATAGCTTCCGCGACGTAAAACACAGTTTTATTCCCTCGGTCAATAATGTATTACTATCATCCCCCAAGGAACCGGCATCCTCCCCGGGCCGCCGCGCGAGCTCCACGCGACCGTGACCGGCGACCGAGTGCGTCTGCAGTGGTCGCCTCCGACTGACGGCGCCAACTCCTCCTCATACGTGGTCTACTGGCAGAAGATCGACAACAGCACGCTGCCGTACAGCTACAACCAGATGCAGGCCAGTTATAATGTGAGTGAAGCTGAACACATTCTATTTCCTGGATAGTTCACATGAGAGTGAGAGTATTACACATTTTTGAAGTTATTTATATTGTTTATGTGGTCATGACGTCAGTTGGCTGAGTACCTTAACAAAATGCGCTTATGACAGTTGATACTTTTTACTTTACCTACACCGCCGTTTTACGTAATAATATTGCGTCTACTATTTCATAGTGTTAAAAAACAGTTTAAAAAACTAAAAACTTTGAGTTGCATTATAAAATTATGTATGTTTTTATGAAATAATTAAAACTAGATAGACTAAATAAAACTAAGATTTTCCGACTGCTTTTTTTTGAGCTATATTCCTCAATAGAATGGTTCCCGTTTCGTTGCGTAACGTTACGTAGCTAATTTTATTCCATATAAATTTCATATACTTTTTAGGCTTTTAAATGTTAAGGTTTTTTTTTTACTTTTTTTATTAATTTCTTAAAATATCACATATTTGATTCTCGTCGTATAAAAAGAAGAAGACATTTTATGCTTGGCTCCGACGGTAAAACAAAACAAAAATAAAAACCTTGATTAGCTCAGATGCCGTTTTCTAGCGGGTGAGATAAAATATATTACGTTCCTCATCAAACCCGCTTTGCCTCTTCCTAAATCTTACCTCTCTTCCCAGCATTTGAACGTGTCAGACACCAGCGTCCCTCTGGAGGGCATGGAGGCCAACAGCACGTACCACGTGTTCGTGGTGGCCTCCAACCAGCACGGCGAGTCGCTACCTTCCAGCATGCTGATCTTCAACATCACAGATGACGGTAATTCAACACCTCTAGAATACTTTTCTATACCATCTAGGTGCATGCAGCCCGCCTGACGGTTACCTTACCGCAGCCTATGTACGCCTGCAACATTAGGGACATTGCACGCACTTACGTTACATTTATTCAATGCCCCCTATATCCTGCTTCCTTCTTAATATATAATCCCATGGTTCCAAAACATGTCGATCTTGGACTTTGAAGTCTTCATTTTGGCCTGTCCTATGCAGTTTCATGACGTTTACCACCAGTTGTCCGCTAGTAGCTCTCGTCATTATAGAAACCCAAAGAGTTTTGTAAACCTTCAAAAACTCGTACTTAACTCGTTAGTAGTACTAGACTTGTGTGGTGTATCAAGAGCCGATTGGTGATGGCTAACTTTGACCTCTCTAAGGATCCTGAATCTGTTGAAGAAAAAGGAACATTTTGGGAAAACTAAATACAGCTAAGCTTGTTGAAATAATATTGTTTCTGTTACTCCCTGAAATCCTGTCAAAGCTCCATTTATCATTTATAAATTGGCTATAAATAAGTCATCTCAGTGTAGGCTCAATTTAGGAAAGCCTACTGACACGTCAAAAGACAAGTTAATTTGTAATTTACAATTCCAACAAACTCGCACGAAGCAGCTGGTTCTCGCATGTTGCCAACTGTGAACTTTTCAGCGCCGTTTACCCAAACTTATCACCCACTTGACACGTTTCGAACTTTACGGGTGTTGGTAGCGACAACTTTAGGCCTCATTGAGTTGGCAATCTGTGTAGGGCCTTCTTCCCTTTTGGGTAGGTACTGTCGACGCCAAAGCTTTCTGAACACTGCCAATTTTCAAAACTTTAATTTTACTATTACTGTTTACTTACTACACTTCGTTTTATATTTAGCTAGGTGGATGGCGGCATTTTGTTGGGCCCGCTGAAATATTCATTAAAAATTGTAGAAAACCCGCTTACGATCCACACTTACGAGTACTCCAAAGTGGTCCTTTGACTCCGAAAAGTATTTCATTCTGTCCTGTGCAAGTCCCAACCAGTCCTTCACATTAGAAATCATAAAGCCACTTCCACAAGCAACGCCTTTTCGATCCTATTTACCCAGCAAATCTTTTAAGCCTACTAAAGTTTCCGAGACATTATTTTTTAGTCTCATGTAAGTAATAAACAAACGTATACCCACAGAAGAGAAGCGAGTTACGGACATACCGTCACCGCCACACACTCTCGCGGTGTCTTCCCATTCCGCAACATGGCTGACTCTCAGTTGGCAGCCTCCACAGTTCTCTCAGCCTGATGAGAAGATCAGCTACACGTAAGTAAACCAAGGAGGCTAAAGCCTAGTTCAAAAAGAGTTAAATCAAATTCTCGCACTTAGAACACGTAAATAAACTGAACTCCTTGTTGTGAACTCAAATCTCAACTAAAACTTTCGTAGCATCAGATTTTGATAGAATTATTTTCTGTCCCGATCAGAGTTGAACAAGGAGTCTACAACATTTTTGGTAATTGATTAAAAACAAACGTTTACGTTTTTTTTTAAATATAGTACTTCTTTTGTTTTTATCTTCTTTCGCTTACAATTCGAAATTAATTTTACCCATTCCGTCTAAGAACCGCTTATTATTGTAATGGTGTTGTACAATGCCTTTCTTACTGCTATACAAAAAGTTGTTTTGGCGAAGTCTTTGTTATTAACTTTTGTTGTTTTAATAGCCTATTTGTTACCAAAAAATTGTATTTACAGGATGTTCTACAAATCCCCGAACTCTATGAGCAAAGGCAACGTGACCTTCACAACCACGACCGTCCCAGGCTTCACTTTAGAGAAGCTGACACCCAACACTCAGTACGTTGTCTGGGTAACGGCACACGTGGCGGCAGGGGACTCTCAGCCTTCGGAGACACTGGTGGCGTGGACCGACCCTGCCTACCCCGCATATGTTGAGGTAAGGCCTTATCACAGAAGAGATAAATAATAAATAAATAAAAAATAAATATAGTATAAAATAAAGTCGCTTCCCGCTGTGTGTCACTATGTATGCTTAGTTCTTTAAAACTACGCAACGGATTTTGATGCAGTTTTTTTATAGATAAACTGATTTAAGGGAAAGGTTTATATGTAATATATGCGCCCGTGCGAAGCCGGGGAGAGTCGCTAGCAGATAATAATGACAAGAGATAGGCAAGGACTAGCGCTAATGGCAGTGATCCGGATATAGAATCATTTAGAATCATTTATTCATTTGTTACATGTTGTTGTGTGACAAGGATCTTATGACAATTTCTAGTATCAAACATGTACCCCGTTGGGGCGCTACAAAATAACTTAAAACTAGATATATCTAATTCAAAGAGTTAACTTAAATAAGTTATACTATAGTATTTATCATGTGTCTTAATTGTATTACATTTACAAAAAGGCACAAAGATACATTATTAGGCATGTATTACATTTACAAAAAGGCACACTATACTATACTATAAATAAAGGTCTTGAACCCTCGATACTAGAAATCGCCAGTTGTCACTGGACTGCACGAAGTACTGTAAGAAGTTCTTGCATTAAAAGTTCAGATCTAGAGCTCTACCTACCTGATTAGGTAAATTTTTATAATTATTAAACAAAACTGTAAAATCAGTCTATAGCCATATTTCATTTAGTCAACCATCTCGATCAATGAGTAAACAACGGTACACTTAATAACTTCTCAATTACAAATCCTTATCTTTATCTGAGCCCCAACCTTTATTCAACTCCGAACAAGCCGTAACATTACAAGCGCCTGATTTCATTCAAGTCTGAAGTCTTGAAGGTCCTCCAATCTTTCCTTCCATCAAAAAATGCAAATGGCTCTTTTGAAGCGCAATAACCGGACGAGGTGCTGGAGAAAAGGGGAGGCGCGGTAACGAAGTGTTAGGGTTTGTTTTTGGTGGACGGAAAAAGCGTAAATGGAAGTTCTATTTCTACAATGGATTTTGAAAGAAAATCGCGCGCAATAGCAAGGCAAACGTGAAACGATGTATTGACAATATAATTTTACGAAAAACGTAAAATTTTCGAAGATTTTTCTTTGTAACTCTGTGCAAACAGATACACTATCATAACCTGCGTTCAACATTCTAAAACACTGTACATATTTATTTTCATCAAATGTTGTGAACACTTTCATGAAGATAATTTTCGAAAAAATAAGTGCATAGCATACATATACATATTAATAATTGCAAAATATAACTTGACAACCTTTGTGGCGCGGTGGGTGAAGGTCCGCCTGCGCCGCAGGAGGTTGCGTGTTAAATTCCCGCCTTGGGACAAATGTGTGTACGATCTGCAGATATTTCATATTTCTTTATTTTTGCTTGCATGTAGGTACATTCCATCTTATTTCTATGGTTATCACTAGGTACGAAGGGCACTGCAAAACAGTTTACTTTATTTATTTGTTCCGGGTGTTCTGGTCGTTTTCTATGTATAAGAAAAAATATCTATCTGGGTATTGTATTGTATTATGTATATCAGTTATCTAGTACCCATAACACAAGCTCTGCTTAGCTTGGGGCTAGATAATGCTGTGTGAATTGTCCAGCATTATCATGATACTATTCATATTTTTATTATGAAAATCTAGCACCAAAGTACCTACGCAGGCAAGTGTTAAACAAACAACTCAATCAAAATTGGTTTATCTGTGTAGAAGTTACAATGTCAGATACTCTGAATTGCCTCGGGGGCTAATAACGCTCCCGCTTTCGCTCCGACTTACCTACTATAAACACACCCCTAAATAAATTTATTTTTCCGATAAATGCCTTTCTAGACGCGAATTAAAGGTAACGGCCGTTATTGAAGAGATTTGGTTCATTTAAACACGGATACAGGAAATTATTACGAGATAAGTTAAACATTTAAAAAAATATTTTGAATTTACCAGCAATTTACGCTTGGGCGTTTTAGATTTGGGACTGCTGAACTAACAATTCTACAAACCATATAGATTAATATTATTTCGTTGTTGTTTTTAGCAGCCGCTAGCTAAAAAGAATGATAAAAGAGTTACGTGTATTTCTTACAAAAAATTATTCGCAATTTTCGTTTACAATCAAACCTAAGCATCGTAGGTGCTATTCGGATGAACGTATTTTAATTTGATTGCCACAGGCGCACACGCTGATATGCGAGAACCAGTTACGATGCGTAATGTAACATGTTACACAGCGACCGTTCGTGCAGTCAGTACTGACTGACACGTGCAACAAGCAACGAGACGGATTTTTGACGTTTCAAGCTCGATGCGAATAGTAGATACATTACGTACACCGATCAGTACTCGGCTAACGGTTCGCATCGCTTAACCTTGGCAGTAAACGTGTTAAAAAGGGGAACACTGGCCCGCTATTTACTAAATATTTACTCATGTTTGCGTAGTGATCCTTTTTCGATGTTGTTTCAAAAAAATATTGTAGCTTTCCTTAAATATTAAATTTTATTCCGTCCAACAGCCCCCGACGGTGAATCCTGTGAACCTGGTGGTGGAAGGATCCAGTATGACCATCCTCTGCATCGCCATGGGAACCCCCACGCCAACCATCTCACTCTACATCTCCGGTAAGTGACGAGCCAGAGGTGGTGGTATGCATGCCCTAGTTCGTGTTTTGGAGTGTGATGGCTTCTTTCTAATATGAACTTTAGGTATACCTAATAATTACTACTTCGTATACGAGTCAAAACATGATGAAAAATTGAAGCGAACCAAATCAATAACATTTTGTTTCTTATTTGATAATAATTACTATTATTAAGCTGTTTATCTAAAAAATTTGACTTGTCTAAGTGCTTATTTTGTAAGCCTAAAGAAATAAAGTTATTGAATTTTGAATTTTTTTGAATGAATCTTTATTTCGTCACAAAGAATATTACAATCAAATAAAAGAAACAAATAAAAACTAGTATTTAAAATTGCGTAAAATAACAGCCAGTTATACCTCTATTGTTAACATGTTAACAAGTGTGTCAATGGTGATGTTTAGATAGATAGAAGATGGTTTATTATATGGTTCACAAACAAGTTTTAGGTATGTGATTAGGTTGTTTTGAACTTCAGTGTATACGTCATTATAGATAATCTTTGATTTTGGACTCTGTACATACCTAATGGGCACGTACTAGGGACTATGTAGGTCTCCGATAAACCAGTAGATAGTACTTAGTAAGATAAAAACATAAGCCTATCAGAGATAAGAAAAACAAATTGATATCACTAGTCTACTTGCTTAGTTATTATGGCTCTAATTCGTTATTTTACTGTGACACCCGTTCGAGTAAACATGAGTCTCGCAAATAAAGTGGCCATAGTGACGGGAGCCAGTTCTGGCATCGGCGCGGCGATAGCCGTGAAGTTGGCGGAAGAAGGTGCAAGAGTGGCCATCGTTGGCAGAAACGAAAATAAACTAAAAAAAGTTAACGAAATCATAGCAAAACGTGGCGTCAAACCGCTGACCATTATCGCTGATGTATCAAAGGACGAAGATGCTAAAAAGATAATTGCAGAAACTCTAAATTTCTTTGGGAGACTCGATATTTTGGTCAACAACGCTGGCATTATTAAAGCGTCTACTATTCTAGAAGAAAACGCTATGACAGTTTTTGACCAAGTTTACGCCACCAACCTGCGAGCCGCTGTTTACATGACACATCTAGCTGTAAAACACATCGTCGAGACTAAAGGAAATATCGTCAACATATCAAGTATTGCTGGTCTTAGTGCGCTAGAAAGGACATCAGCTTACTGCACCTCCAAGGCAGGTTTAGACCACTTCTCGCGGTGCGTCGCTCTAGAGCTGGCAGCCCATGGAGTACGAGTTAACACCGTGAACCCTGGTCCTGTGAAAACAGACATCATCGACAACACTGGATTGCCAAAACAAATGCAAGAGACTGTTTGGAAATCTATGGAAGACATGACAGCGCTTAAAAGAATCAGCGATTCTGAAGAAATTGCTGATTTGGTGGCATATTTGGTTAGCGACAAAGCTAGGGGGATCACGGGGTCGGCGTTTGTTACAGATAATGGGGCACTTTTGAAACCACCAACGACTAGATAATGAGTGCAACGATAAAGTACAATAAAACTGATTTTTCAAATTCAAATTCATTCATTCAATAGGCATTCCACAGTGCACTTAGAAAAGTCAAAAATAAAAGAACATATAATATTTCTAAAAACACAACCAATAACATTGCGACATTGCTAAACAGTAGTATTCCAAACATTTCTATCTGAGAGGAAATCTTTAGTACTTTTCATAAGCCTTCTCTTGTAGTTTTTTTCAAACAGATTTTAAATGCTAATTTATGTTCAGGCAACGTATTATAAGAGCTAATGCAATTCTCTAAAAACGACTTACTAACCATCGAAAACCTTGTAGTAGGTTGCACAAGTTTATCTTTGTCTCGTTTCATATCTTCGACAATCCGCATGCTTGCTATAATATCTAAGAATATGTTTTCTAGTATGCATAATATTCTGATAAATATAGAGTGAAGGCATTGTTATTATATCAATGTCTTTAAAAACATTTCTGAGACTTTCTCTGGGTCCGAGTCTATAAATAGTTCTTACTGTTCTTTTTTGTAGTACAAATATTTTATTGGAGTCAGCAGAATTACCCCACAAAAGACAACGTAGGGATAACAGTAGGGAAATTATATTGCAACCTGTACAATATTTGTGTTAAACACATTCAATTTAAATCCGTTACATTTTGTATTAGCAATATCTAAATAATAGATTCAGGTGATTATTACGTTAGATTATCTTATCAGACAAGGCTTTTCGAGGAGTTGTAACTAAATATTTATTTCCCAATATTTGTCTTTGACATACAGATTAGTTGTAACTTGTAGGTAAGGTACTACTTACCTACAAGTTACATCTAATCTGTGTTTTAAATGTTTTCAGTTTAGATAATATTTTAAGTGCCTGTACGAAAGCACTTGTTTATTAATTAACAGTTAACAGAAACACATTTTATTAATAATTTGTAAAATTATTCGTCACAATTTATAGTTAATTATCATAGATAAGTAATCTAGTTATTCTAATATATACCTATCTATTCTATAGCCTTGTTACTCAGTGATAATGTAACTTCCTAACGCCAAAAGAATTTTTGAAATCGGTCCAGTAGTTTTTTATTTTATTCGTTATATACAAAAATACAAATCTTTCCTCTTTATTATATTAGTGAAAAATATTTATTATTAAAAAGGTAATTAATAAAAATTAATACACATTATTCATTGTTTAAAAACTTCGTAGGTGTAAATTGATCTTCAACCTTCCGAGACGGAAGAAGGGGTAAATTTTTGCACTTTCAAAATGTTTCATGAAATATGAAATTAACATTTTTTCTAAAACTAGTCGTGACCTGCATTTGCATAATTTTGACACACTATGACAAATAATTTCTAACTAAATTTTTGGGCTTTTACATCACAGACTATGTAATATTACTTCGGCTAGGGTGCTAAGTTTCTAAATGGTAATGTTATATTGGTGTCAAAACCGAAGCTAATGTCAATAAAGACGGTTGTCCACTAAGTGGGTTGGCTCGTGGTTATGTTACGTTGGAATTAACCATCGACGCCTAACCCCTCGTTTTCACCAAGCAAAACATGTTTACATCTATTGGCATACAAAACTTATTAAATACTTGTCTCGTTACCAAAGAGCTGCGACGTAGACGCTCGTAGAGAAGCGCCCCTACGTCGTAGCACTTCGTAGCTTTTTACGAATTTCAGTCCTTGACCCTGGTGCATAATTTTTTTATGTTTGTAACATGTCACAAAATCTGTATTTTTAATAATGTATATATTATCTACCTATATTTGCCAATGCACAAAAGCAAAAATCTGTAGATTTTGGTTTAATTATTATGACAGAACTCTGACAATAGTTCTTCGTAAGCTTGTTTCAATACTTGTCTTATCGAAACCAAATCTTAATTTCAGCTTTATATAGCAGTTAATGTATTGTATTATGTATATCATTCATTTGGTACCCATAACACTAGCTTTACTTCTTATTTTAAAGCTCAAACAAAAATCTAAATAAAATTATATTATATACCCATAGCTTAATGTTTTTAGTGTTCTGAATAATGTAAAACTTACCAATTTATTCAGTACTGGTAACAGACAGTTCATTAAGTTTCATAACATGGCAGTGATAAAGAAATTATTTACCAGAATTAATGAATTTACGTCGTAGGTACTAGGAATAGATACAACTACGGATTTGAAATTTGAGTAGTTAGTGTTACAGGAAGGAAGGGAAATGTAGTTAAGCTTTTTGATGAACCTGCACTAACACTAACAAATTTGGTACTAGTTTGATGTTAAAAAATGTACAAAGTAGCAATGTGTATCTATATTACTGTTCAAGAGAGACAGCGGTTATTAAGGTTACCGAAAAAATCGTTGAAAAACTCACGTTGCTTGTATGGGCCCCCTCTAATTTTTATCATGAGATACATACAGACGATTACGATGAATAATTCGAGCATCGTTGGCACCTTATGGGAACAGAACCCTAAAAACGGTATTTATAAACGTAATACAGTTTTTTCATTAATGCTTTATTAGTGCGGCAAAATTTAAACAGATTGAGAATGTCTAGAGAATACCGCTGGGTTGTTAATTAAATTTGTCTGGATTCTTTACAAAACCTGCTAAATGTTAGTGAACCCAATATTATTTTAAGCTACACTGATTTTCCGACGTAATTTTGTCTGTGCGTTGTTTGCGAGTCGCGCAATTTATTATATTATTAAGAAACTTTTTTACAAATGAACGAACTATTTTGGTATACGAGACCATTTTAATTCATAAAATCTGTTAGTAGGACACAAAAATTCAAAATACTTCATTTTGAATACTTTGACTCTGTGGCGCGGTGGGTGAATGTCCGCCGCAGGAGGTTGAGGGTTCGATTCCCACCTTGGGACAAATGTTTGTACAATCTGCAGATATTTGTTCCGGGTTTTCTGGTCATTTTCTATGTATAATAAAAAATATCTATCTATCTACGTATTGTGTTATGTATATCAGTTATCTAGTACCCATAACACAAGCTCTGCTTAACTTGGGGCTAGATAGTGCTGTGTGAATTGTCCAGCATTGTTTATTTTCGAACGAAACGAACAGAACACCTTATAGGTTGTACAGCATTTATCAGGTTGTACGATAAAGTATTCTTTTTTTATTTATTCACTACTTTTCTAAAACTGGTTGCTTCAATTTAATAACGTGCATCCTGCTATATTTCCGTCACATGAGCAGTACAACCAGAAAACAACGTTCGCTTCGTAATATCTTTTCACAAAAGACTTTTAGACAGAAACTAGGTAAGTACCTAACAAGATTCTAGCTTGGAGATAGTGCGCAATATACTCTGAACCTAGGTAATAGAGTTTGTTCTCACTTGAACACATACGTCGTTAGCTCACAGCTTTTTGAAGAAGGGCAGAAAGCTGGGATTTCTAGGTGATCGTAGCGCTCACAGTGTGTAGGTAGAGCTTCGTCGACTCAGTGTTCTGGCTGATTGAAACGGCTCCAGTGCACTACCAGTATTGGAATTCCTTAAACTTTTATGAATTTGTTAGATCGAGTATAACGCTTTTGTAACGTTGTCGGAAATAAGACTTATGGACTAATTTAAAGTCACATGTCATATGTCGAATTTTCGCTACGACCTATGGCGCAACACGAGATAAATACAATATGTATTTATCTCGTGTTGCGCCATTTCTTACATCCAATATTATCTGCCCCGTAAAATCGTAAGCACATAGTTTTAATACACAAGATCTAGTTAAAATAAAAACTATGAACAATGGATCACACAGACCTTAGATTTATACGATTGTCTTATGTTAATTCGACGAGCTCCAAGCGCGGTGCGTGAAGGTCTGCCTGTGGCGCAGGAAGTGGCGGGTTCGATTCTCGCCTCGGGACAAATGTTTGTACGATCTGCAGACATTTGATCAGGGTGTTCTGGTTGATTTCTATGTTTAGTAAAAAAAAATATCCATGTTTTGTGTTATCATTTATCTAGTACCCATAACACAAACTCTGCTGCTTCTAGCTTGGGGCTAGTTAATGCTTTGTGAATTGTCCAACATTTAAAAAAAAAGTATTTTATACGCGTACCTGGTCTACATGAAAGGAGGTATTCATATGACTAATAAAAAATGCTCATTGTAACCAATCCCAAACCGTATTGTATTTTACACTGATTCACCTGAAAGCTGGACTAATTGGAATTTGATAAAGTACCTAGATATGAATCTGGTTTTGATTAGTAAAATGGTCTCTCGTTTAGATTGGAGCATGTTTTTATCTCATCAATGTAATCTGCTCATCGGCACTGATTCCAATCTTTATAATAATGGTATTTTATTGGTTTTAAAATCACTTTGATAATTTCAATAATGTTTATATTTGAAAATGTTTTTGGGTATGATTTCCAGATAGCAATTTGCTTTTTATCAAAGGTTTTCATGTTTGTGAATTGAAATTGAAATATATGAAATATTTTTGCTTTTGTAATATTAGTCGGGTAGAGTAACCACATAATGCTCAAGTCTTGATGATCGTTTGTGGGCGATCGGCTATTTAGAGAGCAAAAACACGCCACAGAGACCTTTTCATTTTTGGCCGATTGTGCAACAATAAAGAGTTTTTTAGGGTTTTCATTATTATAGTGCGTAGGCTCACATTGATGGTTGGTTATTTCTAAGAAATATAATAATATCCTAAGAATGCGGTACCAAGTGCATCCCGTACTGAAGGAATGATGCTGGTATAAGTCGCGTCGAAGTCGAATTAATTTTTGGGTTATTATTAAACAAGGAGTTTCTCAATTCTGCATGCATTATTATCGTTTTTTGTGCTGTAAACCTGAAGGAATGATGCTGGTATAAGTCCCGTCGAAGTCGAATTTATTTTTGGGTCATTATTAAACAAGGAGTTTCTCAATTCTGCTTGCATTATTATCGTTTTTTGTGCTGTAAACCTACGGATAAAGGTTTTCATTTTGAAGTCCGTGTTTCTTTTTATTAAAGTGTTTCCGTTTTTATCCACCAGGGCGCCTGGTCCGTCAAGAGGTAACCCGTCACATGGTGACAGTCATCCACAACGTGACCCGCGACATGGACCAGATCTCCTGCTACGCTGACAACGGCTACGGAACACCCATGCAGGCCTCCAGGAAGATTAATATCTCACGTGAGTTTATTCTGTTTCACGAAGGCCCTAGGTCAGGTCTTGTCTATCTAGCAGTGGCCAGGATGAAGATAATGTCACACCATTTGATTTTCTTCGTTTTGAGCCCTATTAGGTTTTGAATTTTAGGCATTCTATTAACCTTTTCAGTTTTCTATATTTATTTGTCACAAATATTATAAATATGTTAGAGTATGGCAGCAGGTTCCTGTCCCATGTATGAGATATGACACATCAACACAATTTTGATATCAATTTATTATACGTCCGTGACACATACCTACGTCACAGCGCCATTTATCCACTAATAAATAACGTTAATTACCACTTCAGAATTCCCTTGAAATGGACATTTTTAATGTACATTCAAGGTATTCATAATTATATACCACGGTTGCTACAAACTTTGCATGATTAAATGTAAAAAATATAGTTTAAGAAGTGATCATAAAACCTATTTTTCCTTATAATATACCAAAAATAAAACCTCGAAAATTAAATAACGGTCCGAATTTCTCCAAGTTAAAAAAAATAAAAGGTCCCAGACGCTTTCACTCTTTTTAATTTTCGTTTTGTGTCATTGGCCTTGGTCCCTCACACACGCACCTTCAAGGTTATCCACTCATTATGGGACACCCTGTATATGAGCAAAAGTAGTGCCAGACCCATTTTGTGTCGGCGTGATTTTGATTTTGAGTACTAGGACATATGGGCAATATCTTTTAATTACAAAATAAAAAACTACTTATTTTTTGGAATATTTTTGTACCCTATATAAAAAAAAATACACGGCTGTCAGTTGTTTTTTCTATTACGTAATTATTTGTGTTTTAAAATGATCATTAAATGATTTAAAACAACAAACTGCACCATAATCATCAAATAAACCGTTTTCCGTGTAATTTCTTTCATCTACAAGCTTGCGAAAGCTAGTCATCTCCTGTAGTAAGCAAGCCTCGAGAAAGGAAGACACTAAAAATTTACAGTTTTCGTAGCTTACAATTGATTCCCGCTGACGTACAGTTGGTACTTTATAAGCTGCGAAAGCTGCCCTGTATTGTTCAGTTTCTCCCCCTCTCTCAAACCATTTACCGACGCATAGGAGCCATTACGCTAGCCGTTAAAGGTACTTACTACTACTACAACATAACTTCTTAATTTTAAGATACCTGTAACTAATCCAAAACCATTCCTCCCCCCAGACGTACCAATAATCCAAGCATCTGGTATCACGATGGCCGCGGCGGGAGACGCCGTGATCCTCGAGTGCAGAGTGGAGGCCCTGCCCAAGCCAACTGTGGCCTTCTGGAGGGACCCTAATGGACGGACTCCAGTTATAGACAGCAATAACTATGCGATACAACTTCTGGCGGACCCCGAGGTAAGAAATAGGCACTTCAATAAATCTCTACTGACTTTTGGAGTCCAAAAGGTCAGTCCGACTTCAAAATATGGAGGGATCCGAATTGATGGACACCCAATATACAGATTTGCGAAAGACTGCTGGCAGACTGCGGCAAGCTGAAGACAGGGCGCGATGGCGCTCATTAGGGGAGGCCTATGTCCAGCAGTGGACTGATGCAGGCTGATGATGATGATGATGAATATACAGCAAACAAAACCCATGAAAATCTTTTACTAGTCTACAATGTTTTTGGTATTTTCTGCTGGTTACTCACCGACTGGAATCGCATACCTTTGCCATCTTCAGCGTGACGGTCCAGTTTTGTTCACTGAGCGTTCAAAAAGCGTAAAGTGCGTGCGCGAGAACTTTCCACTTCAACAATTCCAGCAGTTCCAATAAGAAAACGAATATTACTTCCCGGAAAATATAAAACGAAACGTGTCATAAATCATAAGGAACCTCCAAGATACCCTACTGCGGCCATATAAAATAACCCACATTATTTTGTTTCTGCTGGAAAGTTAAATTGAGTGCAGTTTATCTTGTAACTTTTGAAAAGCGCTGAGTTATCTCTTCTTTTCGCGACATGCGAGTTAATAAAACTTGTAAACAACATGATGTAAACAACACGACGGAAATATCTTCGGATCTTTTGGGGTTGGTACATAGAAAAAAACTTTTCTAACTAACTGCCGGTTTACCAACGGTAAAATATCTTGTCAAGTGCTTATTGGCTTGATTTTAAACAAAGATTAGTTGCCCTGTTTGTCAAATCATTTAACTAATCAATGACTAACAGCCGGTTTTTCATGCGCTTGTCACATTGTGAGTTTGTCAACAATTTCTCATTTGCTAACGAACTGTCTACCCGGCTCTCGTCAACGATGTGTTTAAACTATTGTCAAAAATAACCAGCGAATGAAAAACCGGCTGATAATGATTTTTTTGCTAGCCAAATAATGCATTGTTCTACAGTCAAGTGCTTGTCAAGTCACTGATCAACTAATCAGCGTTTGAGTAAAGTCAACCGATCTTACGTAGGGTAATGTATCATTTGCAGCAAACATGGTTACGCCATGTGTTAAATCACTGCTACAATCTGTCCCGTTGCGAGCGTCTTCTTTCCCCGTACTGACAGCACGAAAACTCGCTGTGTAAGAGCGTTTTCTCACTACGAACGACACGACACGACACGACAAAATACGGTGACGACTCGTCGGGCGTCATACATTTCTATGAACCCACACGTTTACACACGCAACGACACCGCACAGCACGACAGGTTCATAGAAGAAACCGTTTTTTTTGGGAACTTATTTCATTTCTTAGGTTCATAGAAATATATGACGCCCGGAGTCGTCACCGCATTTTGTCGTGTGGTGTCGTGCCTCGTGTGAAAACGCCGTAACCCCAAGACCAAGACATGCCCGTCCGCGCGTCTTACGTCTGCGTCCGCGGCAAGAACAAATCAAAGAAGTTGTTTGAGTGTGCCCATGAGTCGCTGCGGTGCGACTTGCGGAAAAATGACATAACGACCCCAGTCGCAAGACGCAAGACGCAGCGCCCGATGTCGTGGCCTAGGTCTAATCGTTACCGCGCTGCAGCGCTGGTCAGTACCTACCCACCTCTACAGGCTGTTGGCAAGATATTAGGCTTTTCTATATAGGTAGTAGATAAAATGACAAAACGTACTTGTATCCAATTATACTTAGATAACATAATTAATTAATTATGCGTCTTTTATTAGCATGTCTCACGAGCCCGCTGCTGACGTAAATACAAGTGTCCTCGTATTTAAATGAAGAAATAAGCTTTGATATGAATACCGAATTTATTTTATAAACACGAGTTTCACATTTGTGAATGAAATTTGATTGCTTTGAGAGCTTTGCCGTTGTATGAAGCTCATTTTCAACAGAGTTATACTTTCGTTGTTAGTTAATATAGAAATGTAGGTACTCATTTACTAAGAGCCAGTGTTGCTTCTGACAAAGCTTTGTGTAATGATATTGGAGAAGAGAAAAATAAATAAATTAACTAATTGATGTAATAAAATTTAATTGAATTTCTGCTTTGGAAACTTTATTACAATAAACAAATAAATGCAAAAAAATCTTTGATGATAGATAAATATCCTGAAACAAAAGGCGATCTGTCGTTTCTGTAATAATTTCATAAATTTTAAATCGCTTTCTTTCTACGTCTTTATATTTTGTTTTATGAAAAATGTAACTATTAGGTACAATGTACCTATGTTAGGTATTTTCCAAACGCAATGCAAATACTGGCGGGAGCGTAGGGCGTGACGACCTGCCAATAATATCAATATTCTAGCATTTTAGCAGCGTCGATGGTTTTGATAGGTAGGAAATTTCAATAATATCGACATCAACATTTTCATGCAGCCTGAACTTTGCTATTCGCAACGTAGTGGGAATATGCACAATAATCGCAACAGTCATATTCGCGGACCATCGCAAATTGCATTTGTTTTGTTTGATTTGAAAGCGCGTCACAAGTTTACGGAGACGTGGCGAGTGGGGCGTCGCGCGTCGCGTGTGGCGTGGCGTCTCTCCTCTCTCACACTCAACAACGCCATAATTATGTTTGAATTCAGTGTGAAGGTCATGACCAAAATTGACGATCCACGCACGGTGAACCCTTAATCGAGTCTATATTATAATCTACCAAATAAACCACAGCGGGAACCATACGCTGAAATGGTGATGGCTGATGTTGAGCGTCTATCCATTTAAGCTTTTCTCTTCCACAGGACCAGACCAAATACACGATGCGTCTCATAATAAAGAAGATAGCCGAAGTAGACGAGGGCGACTACTTCTGTCACGCAGAGAACGCGTTTGGCAAGGCGCTGCGGCCCGTGTCGGTACGACTACGGCCCTCGCAGGGCGCGCACCACAATGTCACCGAGTGCTGTGCACAGGTCAGTCAATCATCAAACGCGTTCGGCAAGGCGATGCGGCACGTGCCTATATGTCTACTATCATTCTAACAACCTACCTTCTTCATCTACACTCGAGAGCAATGAATCCGGGTCACTCAAAGAATCCAAAAAATCTCGGAAAGTAAGAATGCTAGGTTAATGCAATAAATTGTATTTAATAGACAATTTAATACTCCTTAAATGAAAGTATTAAAACTTCTTAGTTATTGTAAAGTTATATCATAAAAAAATCAAATTTGAAAAGGGAACACTGTCGAAGATGGAACTACGAAATTACAGGATTTGTTTTTGCTTTTGTTTGTAATCTGTCATTTATGTTGGTACATAAACCAGGTTGATAGTGCTCAATATTCATTATTCAAGCTGAAATCATGTCGCTTACACTTGAAGAATGCACCAGAATACTTACATTGGTGGAAACCGGCCGGAGTCAGCGCGATACAGCCAGGACTGTCGGTGTGTCGCTGTCAACAGTACAAAGAGTTCTCCGACGTTACGAAGAAACTGGTTCTAACCTACGCAGACCAGGAACGGGCAGAACTAGGTGTACCACAGCACGAGAAGACCGATACTTGGTGAACACCATGCTTCGAAATCGCTTTCTCACAGGAACTGAACTCACAAATCAGTTTCGACGCCTCGGAGGAAGTAACCCAAGTGCATGGACAGTAAGACGTCGGCTTGCTGAATCTAACTTAAAACCCCTTAGACCTGCAAACGGCCCTAAACTGGAGCGTGGCCATCGTATTTCAAGACTAAGATATGCCCAGAACCACGTAAATTGGAGTATTGAAGATTGGTCGAAAGTTATGTTCTCCGACGAATCAAAATTTATGCTCTACAAGCACGATGGAAGACACAGAGTGTATAGAAGACCAGGGGAAAGATTCAAGCAAGCATGCATCGAAGAAAAAGTAGCCTACGGTGGTGGGTCTGTACTTGTGTGGGCCGGAATTTCCTCTGAAAGTCGCACAGAGCTGGTGATCATAGAAAACGGCTCTTTAACTAGCGTAAGATATGTGCAAGAAATCCTCAACGAACATGTTGGTCCATTTATGGTCAATTTGGGTGAGGATGCTATATTTATGCATGACAATGCCCGACCTCATACAGGTAGGATTGTGAATGACTACCTTCAAGAGATGAACATTACTTGTATGGAGTGGCCAGCGCGCAGCCCGGATATCAACCCGATCGAGCATGCTTGGGACGAGCTAGGGAGATGCGTAAAACAACGAAACCCTCCCCCAATCACGCTTCCTGAGCTCAAAATTGCTCTCACAGAGGAATGGGAGAATATTCCCCAAAATCGTATAAGAAACTTGGTGTACTGCATGCCAAACCGCGTAAACGCAGTAATGGAAGCACGAGGAGGTAATACGAAGTATTGAAATTCAAGAAAATCGTCATAAAGTTCAAAAATGTCATGTTTCCTATTTTTGTTTTAAGGAGAGATCAGCAGTTTTTTTTCTTTATGTAATTTTGTGTAAATAAAATGTATGGTGACTCATATTTTTTTAACTTTCATTTAAGGAGTATTAAATTGTCTATTAAATACAATTTATTGCATTAACCTAGCATTCTTACTTTCCGAGATTTTTTGGATTCTTTGAGTGACCCGGATTCATTGCTCTCGAGTGTATGTAACGAATATTTTGTGGGTAAAATGTAAACCTAGAATGGTAATAAAGATAAAATTGAAAACCACGTCCGTAGAAGTAACATAAATTGCTTTTGACTCGCACAAAAATAACCTTTCCGCAGTACATAAATTATGCAAACATCACAGGCTGTTATTTAAGTTTAGCTTCGGCCCGACGTCGGTACAGACAAGTGGACCACTAAATATAAACCATCCGTGACCATAACCACGTGTGTTATGTCGGATAAATATATCACTGACTGGGACCCTTTTGTAACACGCAGGCTTCAAAATTGTAATGAAATGTGGTGCCTATTTTGGTTTGAATACTTTCTTACTACTTATGAACTAGATATCAAAATAGATCAAGCAAACAATAATAAATTCAATTGATTTGATTGCTGGAGGACCAAAATGCTGAGGCAAAAATCTTTCGCTGTTTTTGCTTTATTTTGATTGTGCGTTTTTTTTTTATTCCATACATTGATCAAAATATATCCTATGATGATTCCATACCTACAAATTTCTGTCAACTTTGTCGCTATTGAGATAAACGAACTCGCTGTAGAATAAAATTTAGGTAATTAAACAGATTCTTATTTCTTGTTTCGTAACAAATTCTTCTGGGTGTATCGCCGCCCGTTCTCCTAGCTTCTTTTCTGAAAATATGTACCTGGAGCTACCATTTAGTTAAATTGCTCCTTCACCTGGTCATCGGGATATTTACAGAACCTTCCTCGGGTATTTTCATCCCACGATAGTCGTCTAGTGGTCGCCTGCAAACACTCAAACTTTCAAGAACTTCCTACCTAAGACAACTTAAATATTCAACTGAAAGCAGACCGCTTTGCAGCTAAACTAATTTACTATTATACTATACTATATTAAACATTCTATTATAAATTCGAACGTAACTCTATCTGTCTGTCTGTTACCTTTTAACAGCTGAATAGATCTTAATGAAATTTGGCTGGGAGGTAAATGGTATCCCAGGGACGGACCTAGGAAAAGGGCATACGAAGCCGCGGGCAACAGCTGGTTTATAATTGAACAGTAATTACAGGACAATTCACACAGCATTATCTAGCCCCAAGCTAAGCAGAGCTTGTATTATGGGTACTAGTTAACATAATACAATACAATACATGGATAGATATTTTTTATTATACATAGAAAACGACCAGAACACCCTGAACAAATGTCAATGCAGATCGTACACACATTTAGAGACCCGCAACCTCCTGCGTTGCAGGCAGACCTTCGCCCACCGCGCCACATCGGTCGTCAATAGTTATTAGTTCGTTAGTTTTCACACAAATCAAATTACTGAGTTAAGTGTTATTTACTATAAATAAACGGTCACTCCATAAATCTGTTTGTTGCTCCGGTTAGTAAGCTTGGATAAGAATCGTGTAAAGTTCCCGAAACCAAAGCGTCTCCAACTGAAAACAGATCTACAAAGCTGGGAAAACCTAATCAGATAAGGGCGGAAATCGAATCTAACTAAGGAGTCAAATCGAACCATCTTGAGAGACATGTTTACGTACATTGTTTCCGAGTTGATTTCGAAAATTGATTACAAATTTGGGACTTGCGGTTCTTTTGTTTTGACTTGTACTGTAATTCTGTTCGATTGAGTACTTACCAATCAATTTTATATATGGTAGGTTAGGTACCTTCCCTTTAAGTATACCAATAACCCTGTATACGTACGATGAGTGAACTGTACATCTATAGAATTGCTACCGCGTGTTTAATTCAATCAATAGCTTTTGTTCTAATTTTGCAAATATAAAAACACGAGTTAAACCTTACCTACGCAGTTACTACTTAGGTACATCACAATATTTTAGCAATATTCCTTTCCAGTTTTTTACTTACGGAAAATGGACAAAATTACAAAACCATAAAACAAAACAGCGCATTTTTTTGTGACAGACAAGCACTGTTGGTGTCTTTACGCAGCCTAGTTAAGTAGATAGATGGTTTTTTTTTCAATACAACGAATTCGTAAGTTTCGGACACGAAATATTAACACCGGTTGTCTGTGCTATCTCCTTCATCAGACCAGCTCGATGGTACCATAATATTGCATTGTCACTAATATCATTATTTTGTAGTTGTTAACTTTATATGATTCAATGTACTAGGCATAACGATTTGGAGAAATCTGTAATGTTATGATCTACTTTATATTACAGATGAACGTATCCTCGACGTGCATTGACGCGTGCAGCTTCCATCTAGACATGGACAACATCATGGACCGGCCCGAGTGCATGGGCGACTTCGACAAGCTGATGAAGTGCGCTGCTGACGGATCGGGTGAGCTATCTCGGTTCCAGTAGCCAAGCGATAGATGTTCATTTCTGCTCTTGGAAGCAGTAATAACATCGATCTGAAGTCAAAAAGCAAGCTTTGCTAAATGCTTATAACTAATTTTTTTAGAGTTCTTAATTAGAAAATCATGCATAAAGATGATTTCAGAAGTGAAAGAGTGGCAAGTAAGTAAAATAGTTCGTTCAACTATAAGGTGCGGTGGTCGGCGCGCCGAGGCGCTCAAATGAAAAGATGTTCACTCTTCTAAATCCCGATTTATTGTGTCACTTCCAAGTAACAATCGATACATAATGCAAGACATATACCTTAGCTAAGATAGCTTGTATAGATATAAAGATAAAGGCATACATCTCACAACTATCTCCCTCCCACAGACCACCGCAGCTGCTGCGCGTCCTGGGGCGTACCCCGCAACTGTCTCGAGCTCTGTCGCGGAGGCTCCGTCACGCGCACCTGTGCGCTTCAACACGCGAGACGTGCGCTCGCCTGTTTCCGCGATGCGGGTGCCAAGCTGCCTGGTCCTCCTAGGAACTTGAAGGCGCATCAAGCACCGACAAAGAACTCCGTACTACTCAGGTTTGTACTATAATAGGACGGAGCTAGACTCGGCCACCTAGACCTAGGCGGGTCCATTTGAGTGCTTTTTATCTTCAATAAATAGGTACATTTTCTGTTACAAAGCAGTTAAAAACTGCAACGCCGCGGATAATTATATCCTTGTACCCGCGAACAAAGTTTTGTGGCTAGCTGAACTCTTGACTTTTAAACTTCCGTAATTCTAGAGGCACTTCCACAAGCAAATAGCCTCAACACTCGACATAAAGTGTTTTCGTGTGTTTTACAGATGTAAATGTTTGATTGCTTATTTTTATTCCTGACAAGAACTGACCTTTTAGGGTCCAATAGGTACCCGGCGATTGGATCCCCAATGAGTCAGTTCTTGTCAAGGTTTCCTAAAGTATTGCCCAAATTAAAATCAAAATCAATCTAGATTTTGCTCGCTAAACGTTTCTAATTTAGATTGAAATAATGAGATTTTAGCTTAACAGCCCTCAATTAAACGAATTTTCATTGCGCTATGCACAGTGCCTTCTGTTCCATATCTAAATGTTTACTTTCTTCTGCTCACAGTTGGGACTCTCCCCTTAAGAACCCCGGCACGGTGTACCTGTACCGGGTATTCTGGCGAGCATACGGAGCCAAGGTTCCAGAGAAGCTGGACACCAGTGAGACAAGTGTGGTACTTACTGGATTGCAGGACGGGATCCGGTACGAGTGCGTGGTGAAGGCTGCTAATGACCTCGGTAAGTCAATAACTAAGCTCCGATCTCTGGTCGTCTTGCGTCCATTACGTTTTTATACCACCGCGCCGGTAAAAGGACCCATCTTTTTGCCGTCGTCATGTTGAAGTTTAGCATGCTTTATTCGTATACAAGGTAGGAAGTTTATTCATAATTGTAATTCTATTTATTTGGTCGTTTAGTATGCATGGTCTTTGGTATAGTCCCTCAAGTAGGCACCAACGTTATTTCTTTTTTTTATCTGTACAATTTGTTCACTATTTTTCTATATGACGTTCTACCAAAATGGTGGTCTTAATTTTAAAGTTGTATTTCTTAATATCCCCTTACTCTCAGGTACATCTTCCCTAAGTGCCCCCATAATGTTCACGACTGCTGGGCAGGAGTCGGGCTCCGTTGCCGCGCCCGTCTCGGGCAGCAGCACTGCCTCCGCCGTAGGACTCGCCATGGCCGTCATACTCGTGGCTGCTATAGTCCTGGCTGCTGGACTCTATTACAGGCATAGGAGGGTAAGGAATACTCAATTTAGGTCTCGAGAGTCCATTATGTACATTACCATCATCATTAGGCGTAGCCCAGCACTGCACAGTGGGAGAAGATCCACCTGCGACGGAAGAGGTTGCGGGTTTCACTCCAGCCTTGGGACAATAGGCTACTTGACTACATTGAAAATAAGTTCCAAAATGCTATCATCCTAGTCAGTGATAACGTAAAAGAGCGTATTTTGATGGCTTTCATTAAAAAATGTGTCTATTTTAGGCAAAAATGAGAATTTTAATCACATTTTTACTATACGAATTTGCCGGCATGCTTTTTTTTTCCTTTTATATAGTATATTCTAAGGTTATTTTCGCGAGAACTCATAATAAAACACTGTTTTTACCGGATTGATCGCGTATATTTTATATTTGTTTATAACCTGACGTTTCGGAGGCTTTTCAGCTTCCATGGTCACAGGCAGACTGAGGTGACATTTGTCTTTACAAGTAATTTGAATTTTACATATCTACCGTCAATTATACAAATTTAATTATAACGTTCCGTATGTACGCAGTAATCACTAACAGTGTCTTGATGGGTTGTAGCTATGGATTGCTGGGTGTGGGACCTGACTCGATGTAGGACTGGATCCCAAGCGGCAGGTACTCTCCAACCATCTTCTCTATTGAAATTATTCGGATGTTTTTGAATTTCAATTGCTTCTCGGAGCATTCTAGGAATGAATGCAATTGAAATTCAAAAACATCCGAATAATTTCAATAGAGAAGATGGTTGGAGAGTACCTGCCGCTTGGGATCCAGTCCTACATCGAGTCAGGTCCCACACCCAGCAATCCATAGCTACAACCCATCAAGACACTGTTAGTGATTACTGCGTACATACGGAACGTTATAATTAAATTTGTATAATTGACGGTAGATATGTAAAATTCAAATTGTAAAGACAAATGTCACCTCAGTCTGCCTGTGACCATGGAAGCTGAAAAGCCTCCGAAACGTCAGGTTATAAACAAATATAAAATATACGCGATCAATCCGGTAAAAACAGTGTTTTATTATTACCTTTTATAGCCAACTGCTGGTTGGCGGCCTCCACTTATCAGCGTCCCAGTGCGTCGTCTTCTGCCGCCTTTGGCCGCCATACTTGTTACAGGCATAGGAAGTGAAGGACCCCCGTATACATAACCCCTTTGAGAGAGTGGGAGCACATTCAATCTTCAGCAATGATTATCAACCGTTTGCATACTTTGACGCTTTAGTTACACGAAGACACTTTTTAATACGTTTACACTTATCAATTTTCAATTTGGGTGTATCTTTTCAGAATTTACGAGTAAAAGCTCAAGGAGGCGTGGCATTTGAAAATCCGAGCTACATGAGGGAACCGAATCCTGATACAATGATCAACGTAAGTTTTCCTTTTGCCACTAGTCTCTCGGAAACCAGAGCTTACCAACTGACGGCCGATGTGGCGCGGTGGGCGAAGGTCCGCCTG
Source organism: Eupithecia exiguata (assembly GCA_947086465.1). Taxonomy (NCBI): domain Eukaryota; kingdom Metazoa; phylum Arthropoda; class Insecta; order Lepidoptera; family Geometridae; genus Eupithecia; species Eupithecia exiguata. The sequence continues at coordinate 1,033,785 of OX352245.1, read as the reverse complement.
CGACGCAGGAGGTTGCGGTTTCCCACCTTGGAACAAATGAACAATCGTATAACGATCTGAAAATATTTGCACCGGGTGTTCTGGGTCTATCTATCTATATTATCTATGTACAATTAAAAATATCTGTATAAGTAATGTCTTGTAATAAGTATATCAGTTATCTAGTACCCATAACACAAGCTCCGCTTAGCTTGGGACTAGATGATGCTGTGTGGATTGTCCAGCATTATTATTATTAGTTAGCCGAGTAATGGCAAGCCTAGGATCTACAGACTGTCAAAAGTTTGAGTTTTTAAATTTTGAGTGCCATTATACTACAATCATTAACAAAGACTCCATTCAGGGTACAATCCTAAACGGTTCGGCAATGAACGGCATCACCAACGGCGCAGTCACAAACGGAACCAGCAACGGCATGAGCAACGGCGTCTCCAACAGCGCGGCGTGGATGGAGGAGACCCTCCAGGCGGGGCCCCAGCCCGGGCCTCTAAGGGAGGTGGACCCCACGCTGTATGAGGAACTGAAGTTAGGACACGACGGAGCGGGATTCAAGAGACTGAAGCCATAGCCCGAGGTTAGTCTTCAGTTAATTAATTTCATAATTCATTTATTTAATTACAAGTGGACTTATTGCGTCCAAATCTTTAAACACTTAGCATTTAGCGCCAGCAGAACTAACGCCCGTCCCACAGTACCGCGCGGAATCGAAATTGCGGAGCTGATGCACCTAGTAAAGGATTCGGGAACGTTATCCGTCTTTTTAAAAACTAACTTTAAAGTAATCTATTGGATTTGACAATGAAAATCACTTTTATAATGAGACGTCTATGAGCGTGTTTAATCTCGATACGAATGACGAATTAATTAAAACAAACTTAGGTCCTAAATACCATCGACGCGTCTCCAGCGCGCGTGGGCGACGGCGAGGCGATAAGCATTCGCAGTAGAGTCGTGCAAGCTTGCACTTTAGGCATTCAATGTTATGATGTCTCTACTGGCTGGATGCATAACTCCTCCCCCCTCAAGTGCGAAATTATCGGGTCTTGCCGATGCTTTGATCTGATGATTTCGCTTCAAAACATAACGATAAAATATAAGACAAATTACGAAAAAGACTAAAATTAAGTACAGAAAAATAGTTCCTAAACTAATGCTTTGGGTGTTCACCACACTGATTTCACTTTCACTTCCACTAATCTCACTTCCTTTTAGCTTTAAGATGCGTGAAAAATATTTTACTTCCTCCAAATCGATGTTCTTGATATTAACGGTGGTTACTGCAGTAATATTCGTCGATTTCAATTTAGGAAAAGTAACAATCGGTGTTATTTTATACTGAAGGTTTCCTGCAAACGTCTTAAGATATCCCAGTTTCAGCTCGCCCAAATATACTTCACAGTCTTCTGAGGTAGTTAAAATGAAAGTACCATGTAGAGATTCTCTACTATTCTCATGATTACATTTTTCCGCTAAAACTGTTGGTTTTGTTGTAAATACAATCCAAGAATCTAAGCCGATCCTCTGAACCTTGATATCCTCAATATCAACAGCATATGGTACGCACAAGGTGGGGTCTGGCTGAAACTCTAGGAGCTGCTCTGCACAGGTGAGTATTGGAAACTGCATCATGTCACGACAAAGGAATTTGTTGTTTTCTGCAATTTTCTCGCATGGCTTTGAGACCGGCAGGTACTTCGAATCTTTCGCCAAAAGGTATGGGAATTCAGGAAAAATAACTACAGTTTTATTCAAGGAACTTCGAAAAATAGGCAGTGAATAGATCTTAAAATAATCATAAGATTTTTTATCAATTAATGGAACTTCCAATATGAACGTTATCTGGTTCAGTTTTACATAAGCTTTTACTTCAATAACCCTTTCTAATTTTAACAAATTGCTTTCATTTACCTTATAGACCAAATGGTGTACATTTTCAATTTCTTTTAATAATGACAAGAGCTCTGTGGAATTTACAATTGATTGATGTAGTACAGACACTTTACTGAATGCCAGCGCTGTCTCTATCTCGTTCAACTCTACATATATGGTCCTAAATGTACTTATAAACATATCGAACATACTTGAAACGTATGTCAGATAGAGACAGGTGTTTTCTTTAAAATTTTGTAGTTTAATTAATTCTTCAATAACTTTAAAACGTTTATCCAATATAATTATGTTTTCTTGTAAAGTTTCTGTACTGTTTTCGAAATTGTCCAACATCCTGGTGATCATCGTTATTCTTTTCTCGGTAGCAATTTCCTTTGAACTAATTCGTGAAATTAGTGAATCATATCGAATAGCATCTTCATTATCTAGATTCCCAGAAACAGCCTTAATAAGTGACCCAAGGGGATTAACTAACCCTCGCTTATACCTATGCGACGGGACTAACTGGCGAAATTTGACGACAGTTGTATTCCGTACGTACTCTACTTGTGTTTTTATGCCCAAAAATTCATGGGTAAAAGCCTTATGACTTTCGACTAACCTAATAAACTCATTGAATTTCACTATGTAAAATTCCAAATTACTACCTATGCCGCTTAAATCTAAAGTCTTAACTATTAACCACTTATCTGTTTGCCTGAACGCTTGTCCTTCTTTCACAGGTAAAATACCTGGATTGTTTTCAATCTTTTGCAGATGAAGGGCCCGGCTTTGGGGAAGTAGGGTCAGTACGACCAAACACCACCTGTGAAGGGCGTTTCACATTTTTAATAGGGACCCTTGAATGTTTCTGATCGGTTTCCACTAACGCTACATTTCGTTCTATTCTCGATTTTACAATTGCCTTCTTGTATCTCGCTTTGTCCTTGCTTTTTCGTGTATTTATATCTTTTGTATATACTACATCTCCTGGCTCTAACTCAACCTGTTCTCCTAATCTTTTTTCCCTAATTTTCTCCTTTCGCTCTACCAATTTGTCAGAAATATATTGATATAGATATTTAGTTCGCTTTGCATGATCCTTAAGTAATTGCTGCATGTACGATTTTTCAAACTCTCCATCGAATAATTTACTGGAATCCGTATGTCCAAAAACTATTTCAAACGGAGTTAATTCTGTGGTTGAATGTATAGTATTATTATAGGCCATAATTGCATACGTCATTATAGAAGCGGCATCAGTACATTTCTGTTCGTATTTTGCTAATCTATAAATTTCTATTATTGTAGAGTGAAAACGCTCAACGATACCAGTCGAATTAGGATTGTTTGGAGTGCAAATATGTAAATCAATTTTGTACATTTCAGCTAATTCTTTCATCAGATTATTGTTGAACTCGGATCCTGGGTCACTACTGATTTTAGTCGGGACCCCATACATTGAAAAGTATTTAATCAGCGCACGTACTACTTCCGGTGTTGATTTATTTTCTATCGCAATAGCCTGACCTAATTTACTAAAGGCATCAACTAAGGTCAAGTAAGATCTATTTTCAATAGAAAATATATCGATAAAGATTTCCTGAAATGGAGATGACTGGGTTTGAGTCAACTCTATGGTTGGCTTTATGGGTTTTCTGTCATATTTCATTTTTTTACATGCCTCACAGCTATTTATCACTGCCGCGGTAATTTCCTGTATTCTATTCCAGTAATAATTTCTTTTTATTCTCATAACCGTTTCCTTTATGCCTCGATGGCAAGTTTTCCCTTCATGATGTTGCAATACTATAGCTTTCTGCTCATTCTCATCTTCTACTACTATAACCCTTTCCGTGCATTCATAAAACTCTACCGTACCATTTTTGAACAACCTAATAATAACGGCGTTAAATTCTTTCCGGTGTTGCTCATCCTCAAAATATATAAAGTATTTTAATTTTGGTTTGATGTATTCTTTAAGGAATTGCTTTATCAATTCTTCACTATTCAATGGCAAAAACACTTCTATAACCTTTTGATGTTCTCTACTTAAAAATTTTACATTAATTTCTTTTCTAGGCCAAGTAAAAACAAGTATTTGGTTTGGTTTTGTATCCACTGCTTCTTTCAAAATAGGAATCCCCTTAGATTCTAGATCTGCAGCTGAATGGATTGTTCCTTCCGAACTATGTGAAAGTGGCGGAAGTAGTATTTGAGGTTCTAATTCGTCAATATTACGAGCTTCTTCCGTGTCAGATACGTCTGACAAGACGATTGTTTCTATAGGTGTTTCCTGATCATCATCGTTTTTTGCCAAATCTACAATTTTGTTCGTTATTTCGTGAAGATGTTTTTGTAATTTTTGTTCTTTTTCATCTAATTGGACCTCCATAGATTCATTTGAAGATGAGTCATCAAACATATCTATCCCATCTAACGCATTCACCTTAATACGTGACAACGCATCAGCGTTCGTGTTTTGTTTACCGTTTTTATACTTAGTTATATAGTCATATTCCAATAAGCGTAATCGCCAACGTGTCAATTTACTATTCGGTTCTTTAATAGAATCTAGCCAAGCCAAGGGTCGATGGTCGGTATATATAGTGAATTTATTGCCGTAAAGGTATGGTCTAAAATGTTTAATGGCCCAAATAACACCCAAAAGCTCGCGTTCTATCGTGCTGTAACGCATTTCCGTCTCACTCAATGTCCTACTTGCATATGCAACAGGTAGATCAGTTCCTACAGTTCCTTGTGATAATACTGCACCCAGAGCTACGGCGGATGCGTCTGTTGTGAGTATATAAGGTTTTGATGGATCTGGATACTGTAGTAAGGGCGCATGCGTAAGAAGTTCTTTGCATTGGTGGAAAGCGTCCAAATATTTCTGATCTATAACGATGCTATTCCGTTTTTTGAGACAATTTGTCAATGGTTTTGTAATTTTTGCAAAATCTTTTATGAATCGCCTATAATAACCAATTAAACCTAGAAAACTCTTGATTTCTGTTACAGTTTTTGGAAGTGGATAGTCTAATATTGCTTTTATTTTATCATCGTTTGGTTTAAGACCCTGATCTGTAATTGTGTGTCCTAGATACAGTACCTCCTTTCTCAAAAACTCAGACTTGTCTAGCTGAACCTTTAGGTTTGCTTGTCTCAGTCTGTCAAAGATAGATTTTAAGTCTCTGATGTGTTCTTGCATACTAGTACTGTAAATAATGATGTCATCCATATATACTAGACAATGTAATCCTTGCAATCCCCTAAGTATGTTATCCATGGCTCTCTGAAAGGTCGCGGGGGCTGTTTTTAAGCCGAATGGCATTCTTAAAAATTCATAGTGCCCCGCTTCCGTGCTGAAGGCTGTCTTTTGTCTATCTTCATCATTGATCTCTATCTGATGGTAACCATTCGCTAGATCAAGAGTACTAAAATACTTAGCTTTGCCCAGCTTATCAAACAAGTCGGTAATATTAGGCAAAGGGTACTTATCGTCTGTCGTTATCTCGTTTAAACGTCTATAGTCAATGACCATACGAAATTTTAGTTCGCCTGAAGCATCCATTTTTTTTGGTACCAAGTGAACAGGCGCATTCCATGGCGAATGCGATTCCTGAATTACGTTGTTTTGTAAAAGCTTCTCTACCTGTGATTTAATTTCTTGTGTTTGAACAGGCGGTTGTCTATAAGGTCTAACATAAATTGGATCTTCGTTTTTAGTTCGAATAAAGTGTTTTACCTGATTTGTGAAGCTTAATGGAAGCTTATCACTGTAAAATATATCTTTGTAGTCTCTACATAATTCAGAAATACATTTTGTTTCCTCTTCGTTCATGTGGTCTAGCCTAAGTCGTGTCAAATTTTCATCCAATATATCTTCTACTTCCATATCTTTCATTTCTATGTCGTTAAGACAATTTACACCTATACTGTTGTTATTTGGAAATTCTTCAACCTCAAATGGACCTGTTACTACTAATTTCCTCAACTTATCAGTCGCGTTTTGGATAATGGTGGTAGCATATCCATTTTCGCAGTTTACTATTGCATCTGGCATTCTTATTCCATTACAAAATTGTTTAAAATTTAGGATCGCAGTGCCAGAATACAAATTTGTGGGCATTTTTACGCGTTGCTCAGACCGCGGGGATAATTCGATGACGTGATTTCCCATACACCTCATTATAGGCAATTCTACTGTCCTAGTTCTGAGACGGTTATGCTTTAAGTCAATGACAGCTTCCAGTTGCATTAACAAGTCGTTTCCTATTAGTCCCTCATACATAGGATCTACTTCATACACATAAAATTTATGATAGTCGCAGCTATTAAACGAAGGCATTAGGGGGATTTCAATAACCTCATTATGGTTGCTAGATGCGTGCGTGCTTATGACCGTGAATACTTCACCCCTAATGTAGTTACCAAAGAATTGGTATGCTTTTGCTGGGCTGATAAAGGAGCGTGTGCTGCCAGTATCAATCATAAATTTACCATCAATTTCGGGTAAGTATATGAACGGTAGATTTATTTTGGTATCGCAATTAATTTTTATCACTTCACATCCTCTTTCGAGGCTGTTACCGAAAAATTTTCAGCCTTCTCCTGTGTGTGTGTATCTCCTAACTGGGTAGAGTCGGAAAAGCTAACCTGCTGTTCATTCCAAACATTCATATCTATTTGAGGTTCAAAATAGTTTACGAAATCAAAGTCACCATAATACCCTTCATTGTTTTCTACATTTTCATTTCCGTATCCATACCAGTCATATCCGCCTAACTCTAACTCATTTAGGCGAAACCCTTGAGGTTGTTGAGTCGCAGCCGGCATCTGTGGTTTTTGAGGAGGTGCAGTCCTCATAGAAACATCCGTATCTCCAAGTTTTGCATTGGGAGGCTTGTAACCGAACTGATTCAACTGAGGCCGATAGCCAAATTGATTTTGTTGGAATTGAGGCCGATAACCGAATTGACCTTGGGTAATTTGAGGCCGGTAGCCAAATTGTTGCGGCCTTGAATTTTGATATTGCATTCCATATTGTTGTGGTTGCATCAACTGAGGTCTAAAACCCATAGGAGCCTGAGGGGCAAACTGAGTAGCGGCGGGCTGCCTGTACTGCATGTTTCCTGGAATCCCGAAGTTAAAACGAGGGGGTGCCATAGGGGCGAATGTCGGTCTAAAACCACTTGGCTGAAAAGGCATGTTCTGCGTGGGAGGATTGAACTTATTAAGTGTAGGTGTTACTACAGGCGCAAGCTGAGGCTTGAGCATTTTACTTCTGAGCGTATACTGCTCGTAGAAGTTCACTTCCTCCAACACATATTCTAATGCTTTTTCTAGAGTATGCGGGTTTTTCATTCTAACTGGTCTCAATACATTTTCAGGCAGGTTGTACAAGAAAACATTCAGCGCCTTGTTGTTATAGATTTCGGTTCTAGTCGCCATGGTAAGATTGCGTGTCTGATTCACTTTAGAGATAAGTATCGATCTAACTGTCTGAATACGATTGCAAAACTCTTGATAGCTCTCCCCTTGTTTCATTTTTAAGGTCTCTAACTCTATCGCTAAACATTCTTCACTTCTAGGATCACCAAAATGCTGTACCAATAAAGTTTTCAGTTTTTCATAAGTATCAACATCATTTCGCTCGCTTGCTAAAGCAGCGGCTTCATCAGTTAACCTACTCGTTATCGAGTGCAAAACGTAAATGTTTTGCTCAAGTTCACCGCGATATTTATCGACAACATAATCACATTTTTTTAAAAACAGATTTAAATGCCGTTTGTTACCATTAAAAATTGGTATTATACACAATAATTCCTTTGGAATCGGCTGTAACGTGGTCATCTTTTATTTATTTTTAAAACTAATTTTTCTTTGTTTAACAAATTTTATACTTATTATCTGTAGAACAGTTCACTTAATCTACTTACTCTAAAATCCCTACAATAGGAACCAGAAAACGTTATAATGGAAGAAGTTCGATTCCAAGAATAACAAAACACAAAGCACTAAGGGTAGGAAAGGATGGCGAAAATTCTACTCACCAGCCAGTCACCAACATGCTTGTTCGCCTCCCAGGATCTTCACAAATTTATTTGGTTCGAACAGATCCGATCCGTCGGAAAATTCACGAAAACTCGTGGAAAACTCGGAAAATCTGCCCCGGCTGCGCCAGTAAAGGATTCGGGAACGTTATCCGTCTTTTTAAAAACTAACTTTAAAGTAATCTATTGGATTTGACAATGAAAATCACTTTTATAATGAGACGTCTATGAGCGTGTTTAATCTCGATACGAATGACGAATTAATTAAAACAAACTTAGGTCCTAAATACCATCGACGCGTCTCCAGCGCGCGTGGGCGACGGCGAGGCGATAAGCATTCGCAGTAGAGTCGTGCAAGCTTGCACTTTAGGCATTCAATGTTATGATGTCTCTACTGGCTGGATGCATAACTACCTCGAGGTCCGCAGCGCGTCCGCGGCAGTTTCACATCTGTTCCGCATCTCGTACAACGGACAACGTCATTGCGAAACTCTTGCGGCTCCGCACCTACCGTACCGCGTGGTAGTATGAGAGCGCTCTAAGGACTGCACCCAGATTAAGAACACCTATTTCGGCACAAGAGGAGAAGCTTTACTTGACTTCCTTTGGTTTTGTTGTGCCTAACTATACTTAGTCAGCGTCCTTTTGTCTCCTTTTTTAATCAATTCTAACAACTAACAACAACTGCTGTTATCTTACTTTCAATTTTAATAGATTTGATTTTTTATTATTTGCTTGCAGGCGTCGCGACGCTCCCCGCTACGCTCTCCGCGGCTGTCGTCGCCGCGGGTGGCGCCACGGTTCTGAGCGTTGCAGCCCATCCTCGGCTCTTATACACCCCCACCCGGGTGACGTCACACTGTTCTCGTCTCGCTCACTCACATGCAGGTCCCGTAGACCTTTCCTCTCTTTATTTTGTTGATTTATTTTGTTTTACGTTCGGGTAGTGTTAATAGGTCAATTATTGCAACAATAATAATAGTGTAAGTTTTTTTTATATTTAAAACAGTGAGCGTGATCGAAATTTTTTGTGAAGATTGGACAATCTTTATTGGCGGGAAACGCGAATCGAGCGTAGTGTATAGACAGAAGAGTAGTATAAGAAATATAGTTATATTTTGAGTATCTTGTTGTGATTTTAACCAAAAAAAAGACCTCATACAAACTTCTCGTCATTCCATGTAAATATGTGTAATTATTAATTAAACAAGAATTTGTTTTAATGTTTTAGTAGTTGTTAGTAGGTATATCTCTACTATTTTCTGTGAGTTTGATAAAAAGTACGTTCATGGATTATAACTATTTACATTCCAATTCTGATACTTTTGTTTGTAAAAAAAGGAAAGGTTTTACCGTGACTGTACTTTTTAATCCAAACTTTGTTACAAAAAATTAAACCTTGCGTCTTTATGTATAGAAAGGTTATTAGTATGAAACTACGTAGCTTCAAATATGGGTAAAAATACTAAAAGTAGGTCATTCTATAAAAATGTGCCTTCCAATGTTTGGTAGTTAGTTTTAACTAGGTAGTAACTATTTGGCTTGTATCATAATGTATTTATGTAAATAGTTGTATCTATGTAAACGTACAAGTTTTATACTTATAAAAAAAATATCAGAACATTTTTGAGAAAAACATCATGAAAACCTGATCTTATTTATCAATTTGTAGGTTAACAAAAGATTTTAATATTTTGATGTTTTATATGTTATTATGTTGCCATAATCAAACAAAATAATATGAATAATGTAACTGGACATCCATAAATATCAACAACAAAATGAGGTTATTGACCCTCCTGATTAGAAGGCCTAAGTAGCTAAATGTCCAACAGCGCGAAACGTCTAATGAGCAGCTTTTGCTAATTAGAGTTACTGCTCATTAGATGTTGCGAATTGTTGAAAATGCCAATGTAGCAAAAAATCCAAGTATAAGATGGTCCAACTATAGGATGGTGGTATCCAGACATTTAGAGAATCTGACTGTTTGCTAAATGGATGTTCTGGATGTAATGGATATCTGGCGCCAAATTCAGGCACAAAATTCAACACACACATTGCATCGGGAGGAAAAGGGACTCGGCAGTACTAGTGGCTCTGTGAGCTGTAGACCTCGCGAGTCGGTCTCTGCATGGCTTAAAACTGAATAACAGCCTGTTTTTCAAACTTTTCTATGTTAAAACGAAAAGTTTAAATGATTGCAAAAATAACAACGTTCGAAAAACTGGCTGAGAGCAAATGTTCAATACAAGTTTCAATTTTAAACAAATTACTTTATGCCTACAAAAAGTATTATAAAATTTCAACTAATTCGCAAATAGTTTTTATGGTATTCATTTATTTTTGATAAATTTTGATCTCAATGTAAATTATCTATGATCCCAAATTTGGTTTTTTATTATATTTTATGAAGAAATCACAATTTATTTATATTTTTGAACTAAGACTCACAACATGGAATTACTACCTAACTAAAATAAAGAAAGTGTTTGTAGGTATTTATTTGCTCAGATAATAACGACGTATTATTTTATTTCGAAAACTCTATATTATTAGACGAACAACGGATGTGATTAGATTTGTAAATAATATTAATTAAAAAAAAATACAAATGTTCCTGGTTGTTTTATTTCCTTTCCCTAAACCCTAAAAATATTTGGCTCAATGTTTCTTCTCATGACGGTACTTTACGAGAGCAATTATTATGTTGCTGAAGCCAATTGTAAAATTTAAACAATCATATAAAATAAACTAAATAATTTTGAACATTTCACACAACATAACTAGCACAAAAGTGAGTCATTATCATCATCAGCCTATGTTAATCCGCTGCTGGACATAGGCCTCCCCGAATAAGTGCCATACTGCCAGCTTGACACAAATAAAAACCTAAACCAAAAAAACCAAAGCACCCGTCATAAGCGAGTACTTACAATAAATCTTTATAAAAATCCATCGGTTAATAATAATTGTATTCCTGGCCTCGAACCGTGGCCACAAAGCACTTCAAAGTCCACAAAGACCTGTCACTCATCTTTGAAAACTCAGTAAAGAAAGAAGTCAGAAATAGACAGATTTAAATCTCGCAGATCATTATAAATGTCTTGGATGGAAGCAGCTGCGACGTGATACATTGTTCAGTTTAATGGGCAGCTGGAGACGGCGTGTGGGATCCATTGAAATCTGCTTTTGTTATTGTGTTTTCTATGTATATAATCCAATATTGTTTTTTATTAAAACTGGCTCAGGGAATGCTCCATGAACATAATGGGTTCGGCAATTTGTACAGGGTGTTCTGGTCGTTTTCTATGCATAATAAAATATATATATATCTATATAAATATGTAAATCAGTTTTCTAGTACCCATAACACAAGCTCTGCTTAGCTTGGGGCTAGATAATGCTATGTGAATTGTCCAGCATTATTTATTATTTATTTATTATTATTATTCTACTAATATTATAAAGGCGAAAATTTGTTCCGTTCTGAAGACGCTAAGACAAAGATAAAACTACTGAATGTATCGAGTTGAACTATTCAATTGAACACATTAAGTGTTGCAATAACACACGGGGTACTTTTATCAAAAAAAACGCGTGCAAAGGCGTTCATATATTTCTTCTTTGCATTGCAATCGTCTTGATAAACTGCTGGACACATGCCAGTAGTTCATCTAGTGGTAATTAATCAGTTTATATATTCAATTGAGATGATGTTAATGTTACTAATTGATAATTCAAGACAGGAAGGGAGGATATGGCGAAGGAATGGACAAAAAGTACGACACCGGACAAATTATAAAGGTTCACTGGCAAAATGACAGAAAGCTATCGGAGTGACGTATTTATACGAATGTTATTATTATATTACTACTATTTTCTAGGCGCTCTTCTTACTATATTTAAATTTCATCAATAATGATAAAATGTAGAACACACCTTTCTTCAGTCATTCGTCCCTCGAATTGCCTCACAGCAAAAACAGCAAATGTTTGAACTGAGTAAGCACGGTAGGTCACGTACCAACGCAATGCCGCAGCGTCAGCGAAAACTGAAAATAACCCAAGCAGTGTCTACGGCGTAGAGCTGCTACGACGCGTAGCAGCTCTACGAGATTCGTAGCAAAAGGAAGCATTTATACAACTTTTGTAGTTTGTACATAATTTTATATTAGTTATTTGTTCCTTGTACCGTAGTTTATGAAATAAGAGAAAGGTCTACGTGCGATCTACCAGAGGCAGAGCAACAAAAATATATATTACAGTATAGCCACCGTCTGTGACAGCTTACTATACCGTAATATATACCTTACTGTATTAATATACATATATTATAGCTCCGTTTGTTATGGGCTTAGCAGTTGTACGCAATGTTTTTCTCCGCTTTTGCGGCGTTGATAGTCTACCTAGACATATTTATAATCAAAGTAAGCACCATAACAAATTGTGCAGAGAAAAAGCTTGTTGGTGATGCATATGAAAAAGTCGTCATGTGCTCTGTTATCGAATATGTCCATCAACATGTGCGTGTACCATAGAACACAGCCATCCATGGGCAGTGGTCCATCGGCTTGCTAACGCGATCAATCATGCACAGGCCCGACAGGCGCGCAGTCAGCTGTGAAATTGAGCGGACGCCAGCTCTCCGCACAGATTAGCTGGTCTTACTGAAGTCGAAGAGTTCTTAAGACCGTGAGGATTCTATCGACGTTGACGTGTAGTGAAACACTACCACAACTTCCGCCTGTGGTTTTGCTCGTCGTTAACAGTAACTGTCTTTGGTCTTTTTTCACAATGAAGGATCCCCTTTTTTGAAATGAACTTTCCAAAATTAATTCCTTTACAATCCCTTCTAAGTACACTTTGTCTAGCAGTCACGTCACAGCCTTTTATAAGTAAGCTAGCGGTCCGCCCCGGCTTTGCACGGGTATATTCTATCGTCTATGTTCATCAGGGATAATGTAGTATTCTAATGGTGAAATAATTCGGTGACTTATTATACCAAAATATATCGTGCTATATCTGTCGAAATATTTTGGTGACGTCATAAAATATATGTTATAGCTGCGTCTGTGGTCACTTGCCGACTACTATAGAAAATATACCGTAATATACCTTGCTATGATTTATATTAATATATGTATACTATAGCTCCGTCTGTATGCCTTGGCTCAATCTCAGCAAGTCAAGTCTCATATTAAAACCTCTTCGACGCTGCCAATAATGGAGGAGTGCCCAGTTTAACAAGTAATGTACCTACATTAATCAATTCACTTGCAATTTAGATTTTCTTCAAAATCAAATGACGAGCGGATATCCAAAACCGCCCTTTAGCAGTCCCTAATTGGGACAGAAACCGAAATACCTTCGTTATCCTGAAGGGCTGAGGTCGCTTGAGACGGTGATAGGGCTAATTATCGGATATTCATAATTTAAGGTTAGATTTCGGCAGTTAGCTAAGGGTTTCTTCAATATATTTTGGCTACGAAATGATTGAAATAGAACGCATATACTGATTAATGGTTTCTAGATAGGGAATTTATTGTTATTAGAGACACTAAGAAAAGTGCCAATGGATAGCTCTTATAGTTATATTGTTTTTATAAAATTAAGTTAAAACTAAATTACCCATTAGCCAATTCTATGGCTAGATTGTAATTATACTCTAGTGTACCTAACATTAATTTAAAATGTGTATATTAGACAAAAAATAATGGTTTCGTAGCCCATTCGGCCAAACAATCGGCAAGTCAGTCAATAATATCTTTTTCACTTCAAAAAGTTTGTCATTATAGCGTAGCTTAGCCGGTGTAAAACTCATGTCCCTTGGAACTTAATAATTTTTCTTTTTAATTTTTGTCTGAAATAATCAGCCAAGGCAAGAACAGTACAAGACATTCATCCTCTTACATAAAGACGACTTTTTACTGTCCCATTTACGCTCTAGTCTAAAAAATTACTTATTAATAACATGTGCGTTTATAAAATCGACACAATGTTAATTGTTTGAGAAAAATAAATGAATGAATGAATCCACTGTCTATTTTATTAAATCACTTAAGTCTCCCACCCACTGCTGGCTAAGGTACAAATAATACTCATTGAAATGGGGAATTCATTTAATTCTGTAGTTTTTCATACAGAGCTTTAAAAGTAAAAAAGTACAAAAAAATTACATAACATACAATCCCATACATAGCTCTTTATTGTACACCACGAAATAAAATAAAATAGACATTTTACATGACACACAAAAGTCCCTACAAACCAAAAAAAATATGTGTTGTTACTTTCGTTCAGTTATGTTCCTATTTATTGTAAGTGAAGAAAATTGACGTTACCACTCTTTACTGTACATATTTCGATAATTATCAAAAGCTTTGCTGGAAGATTGTCTAACCAGATTACAATCTATGTAAATCCTATCAAGTCAGTGATGGTCGAAACGTAAAGCACTTCCAATACCAGAAATAGCTCAGTGAAGTTAGATGAACTGTGAAATTGGGTCGATACCCGCCACAGCCGGATTAGCCGGAATACTGCGCTACGGACCATTGGCTGCGAAAACTAGCCTGCCACGTGACTTCACTCTGGATGCATTGAACTAGCACACACCTCGATCCTCGATCTTGATGTACGATACCGTTTAATGTAGAGCACTAAGTTTTAAAGAATAATCAAATAATTAGTTTAGCCAGTGTTGCTAAACTATGGTTCTTTAAAATACGTGATACATAATATGGGCATTTATCGTCATGTAGTTACATCAGTGCGTCCTACCCGTCATGACCTATGGAGCTGAGACGTGGACACTCACGGTAGGGCTGGCTGGTGGAATGAGCGCCTATGTCCAGCTGTGGACTAATATAAGGCTGATGATGATGATGGGCCAAAAAAAATCACTGGCAGGCAGAAACAAATGATTGCGAAAATAGGTAAAATAAAAAATATGTTAATAGGTAAAAAAAATCGATTCTAAACAAGAATTTCTTCTTCCTGCTAATCTTAAAAACCTATTTAATTTAAATTGAGTTTCTTTTTTCATCTTTTCCTCTCATCTCATTGACATCAAGAGTTCCTGCAATGCAACTCTCGAAACTCAGAGAAGCAGTGTAAATAGGCTATATAAATACAGATATAAAAACATGAAATTTTGTACTTTTAACGAACATGTTTAAACCAAACCTAGTAACTTTATTAACAAAGAAAATTACAATCAAATAATAGAATTAAAATAAAACTAGTATTTACAATTGAAACAATTGAGCTATCTGCAGACTGTTGCAAACAATCTACTAACCTACCTACTAACTACCTAGTAACTTGGTCCATGTTATTAACCTCACGACCTCCACACATGGTTGTGGTATAATTTGACTACAACTTACACATCACTTGACTTTTAAGGTCATCTGACTTTAATTATCCAAACAAGAACGTGCACTTTTAATAAGCATAAGTTTAAATTAACATAATTAAGTTTCTACAATTATTTGTTTTCGAGACTTATTAAATAAAATTCTTTTCATTTCAATTACATAACCTAGCCTATAATTATTATTTGAGTCTTCGTCAACAAGTAAACTAACCGACTCTGTCATAATAACAGCTCGGGCCGCTCCACACTGACGTTGACACGATAAAGTTAGTTATCAAGACGTTGCAGAGAGGATAATATTGGAAAAATACGTAGAAAATACGTCAAAAACTTCAGCCGTGTTGTACAACCGATTGCCGAACCAATTACTTGATTATAGGCTAAAGAAGAAATCATTTTCCTTTTGACTAGGCACTAAAAGCATCATTGTGACTACGAACCTTCGTGCAGGAACGAGGCACCGCTTTATTCAGTCAGAACAAAAAGGTTGAACAGATTTAAAAAGAAAAACAATTCGAACTTTGAACAGTGTTTTGTTATTCACAATTTCACAAAGTTTCGCAGATTTTTGGCGGTAATATCTTTAACTCTTTTCACAGCTTTTCTTATTTGAATGTTTAGCTTTTTATACTATCACCATTTGTATTCATGGAATTGCTAAGTTATGAGTTCTTTAGCTTCAAAGTACTCTCAGGTCCCCGTTGCTTGATAATAACTGTTACTTCCGTTGGAAACAACGAGTTCTTGGCTTTTCATTTCAAAACAATGTTTTGTTTCTTTTCAGATGCTGTTGTCTTCTTTTTATTGTTCTTTCACAGGTTTGTAGGTAGGTAATTTAAACCTACCTATAGTTGATTAAATCCGCGTCATCGTGATTTATTTAACCCCATACGACACTCGCTCATTTTTTTATACAGATTTAAGTATGGTTTGTCATCTATTCATATATTCTATTATTAATATTGACTTTCTCGGAAAGAAAAGTCTTCCTTTACATTCACCCTTCCGCCTTTGATTCCACACGCTCCCAGAGGCATTGTGACGACGACTGTGTACGACTCCAATAATTTAAATGGCACCGAAAAGTGACGAGGCTTTAAAACCAGTCCCCCTGTTCTCATACATCAAGTTGTTTGTACTGGTCGTACGCTGATTTTCGCGTTCTAATATGCAACACCCTACTCTGAGTATCGCGAAGCTATATTGTTTGAAAAATCACATCGCTTCACTTTTGTGGTGCTTTGCTTACAAAGTGTGTCGAGTATCGGCTAGAACTCTACTCTGATGTGAAAAAAATCCAATAATTCAACGTGCTACCATGTCGACACTACCTGGTCTATCGTTCGGTAATAATTAAAATCAAATCACCCTGAATGACCAATATTACCGTACGGTTTCCCCGAATCGGTAGTGGCTGCTTACATTGATGTGCGGCAGATATCTTTCTGTAGGTACCTGAAAAAAACATTCAAGATTCAAGAAGCAACATAAAAAAATCTTTTAAGATTGGTCCTCTCCGGCAGATGTCTTTCTGTACCTGGAAAAATAGATTTAAGTACCAAGAAGCAACATAAAAAAAAATTAAGATTGGTCCTCCGCGGCAGATATCTTTCTGTACCTGAAAAAATACATTTAAGATTCAAGAAGCAACATAAAATAATCTCTTAAGATTGGTCCTCTGCGGTTCTGTACCTAGAAAAATACATTTAAGATTCAAGAAGCAACATAAAAAAATCTTTATGATTGATCCTCTGCGGCAGATATCTTTCTGGTCCGAATAAAAACATTTTAGATTCCTTCTAGCTACTATCCAAAAAAGTTCATTTCATCTTGTTTTACCACAAGATTTGCTGTCTACCACCGTGTACGTAATTAATTTTATCGCGTTGCGCTAAAATAAAAAAAAACAGGGTCAGAAAGTATTGTCGCCCTAACAATGTAAAACCACTATGAGACAAGTTTGAAGTGATTAAAATGCCCCTTGATTACTGATGGTTATCTATAGTAGCCTTTTTACAAAGGATATGTTTGACAATTTGATTATAGACAAAAAAAAAAGATTGTTTTTAAATTTGTTTTTAATTAATCACATGTACTTTTAAACGATAAGTAATTCACAGAAGTGTCCGACGTCGCTCAGGGAAAGCAAAGCCAAGTCATGTGGAGTACGATTCGCAAGTTCGGTCTGGGTTACTGCGATCTACCGACGATGCTGTGGAACGTGTCTGTGCTTCTACGGGTTCTCACACTCAACATCGACAACCGGAATAGGAGACGTAAGTAAAGACATAGTGTGGATTTTATCCCGGAGTTAGAGAACGTCTAGAGTCTAGAAGCGGGATAGGAAATGTAAATAATTTCTCACGAATAAAACGAAACACTTATTTGGTACTGCCCCGAGCACATTAACTTGAGGCATAGGGTCATAAGGTGAGCTCATGTGCCTGGGACTTCATTGGCAATCTTAATATTCAAACCGAAACACATGAAGACTCTTGTGTGGGGACAGTGATCAATAAATTCGAAACGGAGTGTGGAAAGACCGACCACTCGTTAGACTGACAACATACGGACGCGGATAGTCAGAGCCGGCTCATTATTACTATTCATTGCGACGTTTGGGGATGTCTATTTTCAGCAGTGCACGAACATAGGCTGACTGTAAACATGATAGGTTCACAGAAACGGAAGTAACTAATTAAGTATGGTTCCAGGAATCCCTCTCTTTTTCTACATCTTGACCGCAGTGGCGACGGCGTGCTATTTCTACGTGTACCTCGTGTCCATGGTCTGGTTCGTCTGGCGCTGCACGACGACTGGTGACGTGCTGGCGGCTCTCATAGTCTTCTCGCTGGGGATATCCAGTGAGATAGGGACGATGAAGCTGTTCTACATGTTTCTTTTTATGTAAGACAGAATTTGATCGTAAATAAGTAGGTCTAGATTGCATCTTAGCATTGCCATACAGCGATGCGATACAGCCACCGTCTTGAGGACCATCCGGAATGGTATTGACATGGATCAGGTGAGCTGTAGATTATAAATATTAGTTCAGTTGTAAGTTGTTTATATTCTTGTAAATTACTTTGATAGTAGAATCAGAACACACTTAGTTAACTTGTTGTAATAGGTACTAGAGCCACAACGTACGTACGGAGCCTAACCGGACTCGGTGTCAAATTCAAATTGAAACAACAAAATACTGATTATTGATGCAACTCGGCACATGTGTGCTGAGTTACAAGGCTTCATATGAATTCGATTATTTCATCTTTCTTGCCACGTTCGGCTCGTAAATAGAGCTTTCAGCAGCAAGAGTCAATGGGGTTTAAATAAGAAAAAGTCAAAAGAATTATTAGAAACTTTGGAGACGATGACGGAATCAAAAGTCTAAATAATTTGGTCTGTTTTAGAAAACTATAAACCGACTTCCAATTTCGGTAAAATAGTATTAATCTATGACTATGTGTAGTGTAGGACGCCCTCCGACCAGGTGGGATGTCGATTTGCGAAAGACTGCTGGTAGATGCTGGATGCGGCAAGCTGAAGACAGGGCGCTATGGCGCTCATTGGGGGAGGCCTATGTCCAGCAGTGGACTGATATAGGCTGATGATGATGATGATGTCTCGAACTATCTCATTAGGTGGTTGCTAGGGTGGCATTTTAAGTTTTTCGGGATAAATAAATCCCTCGGAAACAAAACTAATATGGACCACCTCGGGATCATTTTCTATACAATAGTTGTAATTATCAAAATCAGACCACTCTGTAAAAAGTTATGCGTAATCTAACATAAAAAAATAACATTTAAAAAAAATATACGCGTCGACTTGAGATCCTCCTTCGTATTTTCGTCGGTTGATAACATTTTACGTCCATTGTTAAGTTTCATAAATTATATTATATATAATATTAAAATTAATAATGTATATGATTCATCTTTTGAAACATTATAATACTTAAATATTGGCTATGTTAATTATGTAGCTGATTAATTGTGGGTAGGGCTTAAGTGGTGGGGAGGGATCTTCTACAGTTCGGGCAATTTGAGGAATTCGCCCATGCTGTAGAAAACCCTCTCTAACAACCATGTCTTCAAACGACCCTTAAACGCTGCGGTGCAGGCTGCATTACGGATACTATCTGGTAATCATCAGCCTGTACTAGCCCACTGCTGGACATAGGCACTCCTGATAAGCTCCTTATTGTCTCCTATCACAAGGGAGATCTCACGACCACTACAGCTTTTATAAATGTAATGTGTAAATTGTCATTATTTATTACCAATGTATTTTTGGAAATAAATAAGGTACCTCCTAACTCTTTGGTTGTTTCAGAGACAAGGTTCAGCAGATAGTGTCCGAATGCCTCGCCAGCGATGCCCAGGTGGTCCCCAACAGCAGATTCTCCAAGAACCTGTTGAAAACGATGCGGGATGTGAAGAAGCGAGCTATGCTGTTCTGGATTGTCATCATAAGCAATGGTGTGGTGTATATTGCGAAGCCTATCTTGATGCCGGGCAGGCACCTTATGGAGGACCTGTTTAATCTTTATGGTAAGGCTATTATCATAGTATATATGTCGCTGCCGGATTGTATTATCAGCCCGTTTGTAGAATGGCTACTCCGATGGCAAAACGGTGCCATTCAATTAATTGCATATGCAGACTGTTGAACAATCAACAATATGGCAGAACCGTGCATAGCCATCTCGTCAAATGAAATTAATAAGATTTTCGCAAAAAAAAAAGAACGTTCGTTTTGCAATCGGCCAAGCCATTATACAAACGGGATGATTCTACGATCCGGCGGTGACATAAATAGCAGAAGCCAATTTTTTTAGGCTGGATAATCCACACAGCTTCATCTAGCCCCAAGCTAAGCAGAGCTTGTGTTATGTGTACTAGATAACTCATATACTTAATAGATACAATACATTACCTATACATACAGGATAATTAGTTATTCACTGTCACTGTGTGAACTGCAGGTTCCGTCCATCATCACGACCACGTTTGTGAAGACGCGAGGTTTTAATACTTATTTTTTTGTTAATCTGATAAAAAATATTTAAAAAAACACGTTTGTCCGGAACCCAATGTATAACTAAAGACTGATTTCCCACTCCTACTGTAATTTCTGACAGAGCCTTTTTTTTCAAATAAAGCATCCCTGAAGAACGATTATTGCTATTTAAAAAGTTACGAACTCTGAAAACGTTATACTCCTTTTTTGAGCAAAATTCTCTTATTTTTCCAAACAGCATCGATAGTTTTAAGTAAAGAATTAAAATCAATTTATTAGTAAGAGATAATTGCAGAATACAAATTGAAGTATTCTGGCAGGACCTTAGTACATATTTCACAAAATGCTCTTAACTCTACTTCCTTATTTCTCTCTAGGCCTGGAGCCAACGTACGAGTCTCCAAACTACGAGATCACCTTCCTACTAATGGCTGTCGGTGTCTGCGTCACGTGCTACCTACCAGCCAACATCACCGCCTTTCTGATCGTCATCACAGGCTACATCGAAGCACAGATGCTATCGTGGAGCGAGGAGTTGCTCCATCTGTGGGAAGACGCTGAAATCCACCACAGTCTCCAAAACGAAGCAACAACCAGCGTCGTCGATTCGCAGAGCAGGAATGAAGAACTGAATAACTATGTGAGGTTTAGATTAAAGGTTGTAATCAAAGGACATTCAACTAACATCAACCTTTTAAGACAGATTGAGGACATCTTTCGAGGAGCTATTGCCATTGAATTTTCGTTGCTTATAATGGGGCTGATCGCTGAGCTGTTAGGGGGTCTCGAGAATACATATTTGGAGATACCTTTCGCACTGATGCAGGTAGCGATGGACTGCTTGACAGGACAGAGGGTTATGGACGCGAGCATGGTGTTCGAGCGAGCTGTCTACGATTGCAAATGGAAGCACTTTGATAAGAACAATATGAAAATAGTTCTTTTAATGCTGCAGAACTCTCAGAAGACAATGACGATGTCAGCAGGAGGTATCACTAAGCTGAGCTTTGTTTCGCTGATGGCTGTGATAAAGTCCGTTTATTCGGCGTATACGACGCTGAGGACCACGATGAAATAGTGTTAAAACAAATGTAGTTTATATGTAGACTGTTGAAATCAGACTGAAGTAAATGAGTATATCATGTAAAATGCATGTAGTTTTGGTATAACGTTGAAAAAAAGTCTTTACACTTCTAGGAAGACAGATGGCATTGTAAGGGTATCTAAGTATTAAGTAATTAACTCAGTAGTATTTAACCGATTTATGAATTATTTACGATGAGTAAAGAAACTATGGAATCAAAAACTAATTAATTATCCATCATCGTCAAAGGATCGCCTCGTCCATTAGTAAGGGTCGAACGCAAATGACTTGTGAAGCCGACGCGAAGGCGACAACGTCGGTATCTAATCATCTGCTTTAATCTTCAATTTTTTATAACTTGTGAGTGAGCTTTTTATAACATTCATCATAGGTTCTAAACTGAATATCAATATCATCTTCAACCCATACTATTCCACTGCTGGCGGCCTCCCTTTATGTGCCATAGCGCCCTGTCTTCAGCTTTCCGTATCCAGCATCTGCCTACAGTCTTTTGCAGATCCTAACTGGCTGGAGAGCGCACTACGTTTGCAGAGTCGTAGTCCCTAGTCAAGAACGCCCCACATTTCAAATAGACAAAATGCTGTGAATATTCAATTAAATTATATTTAATCTTAGTAGCTTCTGCCCGTGACATAGCTTACGTGATAGGTACGTACCTAGAGACGACTAAGCATAATATAATTCAGTTATTAACAAGTCATTAATTGTAGGTTACCTTTATTATCTTTACGGATCAGTAGAGCTAAAACTAAACTCTAGATTCTTTGCAACAGTCTACAGTTAGCTCAATAGCTTCAAGTGTATATACTAGTTACAATATGTTTCTGTTCTTTGATTATTATTATTCAAGGCAGGTATTAAAAGTCAAGCTAGTGTAAATGATATTGTAGGTACACAATTGATTGTCCGCCAAACAAAGTTTAATGAATGTCGTGTAATCAAACCCCTACAAACAGTCAGACGAGTGAGGTATCGATCTGGCAAATAATGGGCATTGCACCTCGGCCAAGTTTGATCACGGCCTGATTGCAATCCGCCGACTAACTGACGGACAAACTGATTCCAACTTAATTGAAATAGAGCTAGAATTCAGTTTTCGCCCGGATCGTTATGAAACAAATAACAGGTAGAGTAGAACTTTCCTATTGTGTACCAGGTAACTAAAATATTAAAATTTGAACAGTGTTAGAAATTATTTAAAAGATTTTTTTAGTCGATATCACGGCCTATCAGATCAAAAATCTGCTAATTCTGAAAAAAAACTACCTTCTCGGAAAACACAAATGGAACTTCCATTTGAAACGGCAGAAATGAATTTGTGGAAAATTTCGTTTTCCGAGAACGCAGTTTTTTTTTAGTTAATCGTTTTCATCCAGTTATTACATTATGTATGATCTTCCCGTTACCTATTTTGGGCATAGTTACATTTGCAATGATCACGAAATTACATTTGTCAAACTGTATTGGTAGGCAAACCCCTTAAAATAATACCTATTTTCATCACACAGAATTAATTTTCACTGTATTGCCGTGACAGGTTGCATGTTTGAAACTACTAAACTTTTTATCTTTAGATCTCGTTCCCATATACCTACGTATCAACTGGTCAATGCGAAAGCTTTTCGAGTAGCTAGGCATTTTCCTTTAGTCGAACATTTGACTACAGAATATTTTGTAATACATTGGTAACACTCTTATATAACACATATAGCTGTGCTACGAGTACCTGTTAGTCTAAGCATCCGTGATAAAGCTTGTATGGTGGGGTCATAACTCAAGGATGCGCTTGCAGTCCTGTCCAGACGCATTCCCTGAGCAGTCAATTCAATACGATTAAATTCATAAAATGATAGGTACGTTAAGTCAGACAAGATAATAATTTGGTAACATGTCATAATGTTTAATTATGTGCACATACAACAAGAAACTTTAAGAACCATGTGGGCAACAGTCCGCGAATTCGGCTTGGAGGCCTGCGACCTGCCCACCATGTTATGGAACGTGTCTGTGATGCTGAGGACTCTAACTTTGAACATCGACAGCAACTACACAAAGCGTAAGTTTTGAAGGTATAAGTGGTATAAAAGGTTGTTGAGAGTTTGCTTAACAAACTTTGAAACCATGAGCACGAGAAAGGTGTACCGCCAACTCGATGATCGTCGACAATAGTCTAGTTGTTCCACCGACTCAACAAGTCGGTAGAACAACTACACTAATATTAATAGACTAAACAAGTCCCTGGCCTAGCCTATTGCGGGAGTCATAGTTGGTCATATACCAACCATAATAAGTCCAAAAACCCGTATGTTACTTTTGAAGGAGTTTTTTGTAAACTTTTTGTACTTATTTGTTTGTAAGGTAGGTAAGTAAGTATAAGGTCTCTGAACCCCATAAGCTTATCTCCACTAAATTAATTGCATTGTTAATTGCATAAATTTCTTTTGACTGCCAGAATTCACTCACTCATGGAGAAAGTTCTTTTGAAATCAAGGATTCACTTCAATCCCAAGAGCTCTTAATTGAGATGGTTTTCAGCTTCTTTTGGTATTGCTACATGTTAAAAATATTTTTAATTACTTTAAAAAAAATTGGTTTGCTACATGTTGGGCAAATCATCGAACATCATTTGTGATGGCATATCACAGGATTTTGCAAGTATAAACTTATAGCGACGAGACGGCACAGGGACGGGCTGTTACGATAGAGTTTGATCTTGAAGTAAAATCAGCTAACGTTTTGCAGGAATCCCCATCATTTACTACATAACAACCGCTGTATTTGCAATCAGCTACTTCTACATATATCTGTACTCTATGCTGTGGTTTCTATTCGTGCGGAGTCCGGAGACAGGTGACCTGGTGGCAGCTATGGTGGTGCTATCGCTAGGAGTTTCCAGCGAGATAGCAGCTGTGAAACTTGGAAACATGTTCTTTAATGTGTAAGGTTGGATTTACAAGCAATCATGTTTTATTGGACACAAAGAAATCACTTTTGATAATCATTATTAACACAAAAAAAACATTTGTGTAGTATCAGTTTGCTACTCAGTCCAACGTTTTTGGGCGTTACTGAAAATACCTATGTGGCAGCGGCAACCTCGGTCATATTTTGTACCAGTAAAGGGTTTTACCCAGTTTTCAGTACCTATGTTTGTCAACTTTTTCGTAATCCTAATTTAAAATTATAAAGGCGAAAGTTTGCGAGTGGTCCTGTTGGTTGTAAATATGTTAGGCCAAAGTAAACGCCAAAATTACAGAATAGATCGGACTGAAATTTTAAACACAAAGATCTGGACTTAGAATAACATATAGGCTACTTTTATACCAAAAACGCGTGCGAAGCGTGTTAACAGTAAATACAATTGTTTATGTATCAAAGAATTTTTTCCTACTTATTGGCAGATGCTGTAAGCTAATAATTCTTCAAATTATTCTCATACTTTCAGGAAAACTTTAAGACGTATTCTAAGCGAGTACTTAGAATGCGACGCCCGCGTCCCTCCAAGAAGCCGATTCTCCACCAACCTGCAGATGACCTTGAGGGCTGTCAAGAAGAGAGCCTTGTTCTTCTGGATATTGGTGATGGGCAATGCTATTATCTACTCCATGGCTCCGTACGTAGTTGGCCCTGAGAGACATCTAATAGAAGATTTGTATGTAATTCATGGTAAGGAGATGCGAAACCCATATTTTGCTATTAAGGGTCTGCTCACACCGAGATGCGACGCGAGGCGAAGGACTTTGATTCAAATTATAATTTTATTAGCGAAAAGATATGTACTAATTTTATTTGCATACGAAAACTGTTTGTATCTTTTGCGTAGTAAATAAAGTTGTATTTCGAATCAAAGTATGCGCTGCGTCACGTCGTCGCGAGGCCTCTCGTTGTGCGCGGATCTTTGAGTTTATCGACTAATTTCCTAAAAAAAATCATAAAGCACTTGAGTACTCTTTAAATACCTCACGCGATGTGCGTATAGGACAGACATGGGTCAGTATGAGGTTTAACGTTTAATACTTTCATGGCGTACGACGCACATGTCCCTCGGGATCACCGAGGATGGGCAGTTAATGCGTTATGTAACATAAAATAAAACTTAAACAACTTAAAGTTTGACATTTGAGATATTTTGACGACGTCTGTGGCGCGGTGAGCGAACGTCCGCCTGCGACGCATGAGGTAGCGGGTGCGATTCCTGCCTGGAGACAAATGTTTGTACAGTCTGCAGAAATTTGT
Source organism: Eupithecia exiguata (assembly GCA_947086465.1). Classification (NCBI taxonomy): domain Eukaryota; kingdom Metazoa; phylum Arthropoda; class Insecta; order Lepidoptera; family Geometridae; genus Eupithecia; species Eupithecia exiguata. Next base: position 1,008,117 of record OX352245.1, on the reverse strand, counting down.
TCAGGGCGTTCTGGTCATTGTCTACGTATAATAAAAATATCTATGTATTGTATTTTATTATGTATATCAGTTATCTAGTACCCATAACACAAGCTCTGCTTAGCTTGGGGCTAGTTAATGCTGTGTGAATTATCCAGCATTATTCATTTAATCAATTTTAATGGTATTATTTCCAGGCTTTGAACCCTCGCTGGAAACTCCTAACTACGAAATATCTTTAGTTTTCATGACAATGTGCATCATCTCCAATTGCTTCGTATGTGCCAACACTATGGCGCTCTTCATGACAATTGCAGGGTACTCCGAGGGCCAAATCATTGCGCTCAGCGAAGAACTACTCAACGTGTATGATGATGCTGTACAGGAGTATTATAATACTACATGTATTACTATAAAAACCTCGTACATGTTGGTTACCAATGAAACAGCAAGGAAGCACATCAATAAAGCAATCAAGAAGCGATTGGTAATACTCATAAACATACACGTTTCAAACATTTATCTTCTAAGACAAGTGGAGCAGTTCTTCAGTCTACCAATAGCAATAGGCTTGGGGTGCCTTACTGTTGGACTATTGGCAGCACTTCTTGGTGGTCTGGAGAACACCTATCTTCAGATTCCCTACACAGTATGCCCAATTATCATGGAGTGCTGGGCAGGACAGAAAGTGGTAGATGCGAGTGAAAGATTCTCTCTGGCGGTGTACTCTTCCAAATGGGAGAGCTTCGATAAACACAACATGAAGTTGGTGCTTCTGATGCTGCAGAGCTCTCAGAAGACATTATCATTGTCTGCGGGAGGTGTACCGGTTCTGAGCTTCGCTTTCTTAATGTCTATATTGAAGTCTACTTATTCTGCGTACACGGCCCTGAGGTCTACGATCTAGATTCTGCCTAAGTTTTTGTAGGATTATGTTGTGCCTCTTCTTCTCTTATAAAATAATAAAATAAAACGTCAAGTGTGAGTTGGACTTGTGCGTCAAGGATTCCGTACAAGCTTGTACTCGTAAGTTAAAATTTTTATAAATTTGTGAATTAACAAAAAATTTACTGTTTTTCGATTTTTTCCTTTACTTTTTCTATGAATTAACTACAACTTTACTTAATCATCATTAAAAAGTAGATATTATGACTAAATCGCAATATTTCTAGACGTGACGTCACGTTTCACACATCTTTTTTTTAAAGAGAAATAAAGAAGGTAAATTATTTATTAGACAACAAACACAACAAACTAATTTTATTTTGATTGAAAAATCAACGAAGGAACAGAACCACTGAGTTGACAAACTGAGCGGTGACGTCACAGAAAAAAGGGCACCGTTTAATCTCCCGAAACTGAGCGCCGTTTAATTTTAGTCTCGAGGTGTAGCGAGACGCAGCGCCACGTCGTCGTCGGCGTCGTCGTCGTGAGGCCCAGCGCGATACCTCTCTGCGCAGCGAGATACGGCGTGACGCAGTGCGCACTTTTTATGACAGTGCTTCAAACTAAAACTTTATTTACTACACAAAAAGATACAAAATTTTATTGCTGCCTCGTTCTACGCCGCTCTGCACCGCGCTGCGTCTCGAGATGCCTCACGTTGCGTCGCGTCGCTTCTCGGTGTGAGCTTATCCTTAAGTTAAACACCCAGTTAGGTACCCTACCTAGGTACTATATATAAGATTTCCATATGAATAAAATGTCGGTAAAATGTACAAATTCTCGTATTATTGGAATCCGTTTCCAGCGAGGCTCAGGTCCGTAGTTTGACTTGCAAGAGGTTCCCAGCTGTGGGCCGTAGTGCGACGTCCACTTTAAAATCCAATTTATCAGCTTCTGAAGAGAACTCCAGCTCCCGGACGCAGTGTGCTATTATTGTCTTCATTATTATCATGGCGTATTTTTTACCTAAAATTAAATAAAACTTGTTTAGGGAATTACGGACACCGATAAAAATTACAGCCAGAGTGCCTATTTGTACTGTGATCCATCCACAACTGGTCATAGGCCTACGACACACAAAGTACTGTGATCCATCCACAACTGGTCATAGGCCTACGACACACAAAGTACTGTGATCCATCCACAACTGGTCATAGGCCTACGACACACAAAGTACTGTGATCCATCCACAACTGGTCATAGGCCTACGACACACAAAGTACTGTGATCCATCCACAACTGGTCATAGGCCTACGACACACAAAGTACTGTGATCCATCCACAACTGGTCATAGGCCTACGACACACAAAGTACTGTGATCCATCCACAACTGGTCATAGGCCTACGACACACAAAGTACTGTGATCCATCCACAACTGGTCATAGGCCTACGACACACAAAGTACTGTGATCCATCCACAACTGGTCATAGGCCTACGACACACAAAGTACTGTGATCCATCCACAACTGGTCATAGGCCTACGACACACAAAGTACTGTGATCCATCCACAACTGGTCATAGGCCTACGACACACAAAGTACTGTGATCCATCCACAACTGGTCATAGGCCTACGACACACAAAGTACTGTGATCCATCCACAACTGGTCATAGGCCTACGACACACAAAGTACTGTGATCCATCCACAACTGGTCATAGGCCTACGACACACAAAGCCACACATAGCAATCCTGAGTCCCCTCCTCTCATCGGCTTTCCGCGACCGCCATAATGATGGGTTAGGGTACAACTCATCCGAGAAAAATCTCATCCGCGGATGAGTTGTCCACTTCACTTTTTGTTACGGGTACAACTCATTCGAATCAAAATTCGCTTGGCTATAAAATTCGGTAAGAACCGTCCGTTTCTACCGAAACTAGTGACAAAATAGTCGCTTATCGATCCGTAACGATTGTGTATTGTTATTATTGTGATTTATAAAATAAACAAAAAAATAAATATCGAGAACCGTAAAACAGACTCCTGCGAGCTACATGGCCTACTCATACAAAATGAATACCTGACATTAAAGATCAGTGCTCACCTATACACGACCTGCGTCCATAACTAAAAGGCAGGAAGGCGGCGGCGGGGGCAGCCAGCTCCCCGTTCAGCCAGCGCTCAGGCCGGTACTCTAGAGCGTCGGGGCCCCACGCTCGCTTGGAGCGCCCGGCGCCCCACGCGTTGATGGCGCAGGCGGCACCGATGGGGATTGTGCAGGATTCTGGAAGATGATTAAAACTCCCTAGTTTCATATCGTATCGTTGTTTGATTTTGATACAGGCTCAGCCTACTTAAGAAACCAACAAAAATCTTATATAAAATTAATTCAGCACATGTTTTTTTTTTTAAGGTATGTACTGTTTTTATCTATTCTTATGGTATATCCAAGATTATCACGCAGAAACAGAAACCGCAGAATCTCATATTGTTGGTTCACGTACTAAACTAATCAGTCAGATAAAATTATCCCTGTCCTTTTATTTCAACGGTAAAGAAAAGGACAGCATGAAGTGCTGTCTTTAATCATTTCTTTACTTTGAGTACAGTCGACACCACTCTCACTAACTTACACCTCTACTTAAGTACACTTACAACCACCTTGTCTACGTAAGCAGCCGCTGGATCGCACTGACGATGGCCTCGCAGTACGCCATGCGCGCCAGGTCCACCTTCTCCACTGGTGCCCAAGATCGACCACATCCTGGGAACACTGCCCACCCATCGAACCACTCTCACTTACTAAGCTGTACCTCCTTGTCCGCATACCGCATGACCCCAGGCAGCGGAGGGAACAGCCGTAAGGTCTCGTTGATAACGGCTTCGCAGTACGCCATGCGCGCCAGATCCGCCTTCTCCACCGGTCTGGAGCTGCTGCCGAAGATGGACCGCATCCTAGAATTAAATTGAAACTCCATTTTTCATTCTGTACTGAATTCTGATTTAAGTCCTTGATTTATGATCAAGATAAAGAATTATTTATTATGCTGCTATCCTACCTGCAGAAATAAGGGTCTATAAAAAGTTTTTGGCCACTGAGTACCTAATCATTTCTAGAACATGTCTGTCTCTAAGAGTTTATGGGATAAGAGAACTTGATTTAATAGTTTGTTAAAAAATAGCGAAGAGAATACCAGACGACGTATGCGATGCAGTGGGACAGCAGTATCTAAATAATAATTAGAATCTATACAAGAGATTTGCTACGGTCCTAAGCGGTGGAAGGACTTAAACGCAGCCAATACTCCAGCCCCAAAGTAAAACTTGTGTTATTGATACTAGGCAATTCAGTAATGGAGTTACTAAAGATATTCATCTCATTGGTACTATGTAACTGATATCGTACAAATAGATTTCATTTTAAGAAGGGACAAAGAACAGCTACGAGGAGTTCTCAGCTTGTAAAAGTGACGCATTACCTAGTGTTGTGTAAGTAGATTAAGTCGTTATTAATTAAGTGATCTACCTAATTCAATTTAGATTTAACTTATCATTTTGAAATGTATATAAATATTTACATTAGATTTTTTTTATTACTAAATTTAATTATTGTGTAAGTACAAACTTGTACTTAAAAATGTATAAAAAAGGTGACGTGTTATTCTAGAAATTGATGAAATAAATGATTACTGATTACTATTATTAAAACATCAGACACAAAATAAATGTCTGCAGATCGTACAGTACAACCAGTTGTCCTGCGACAAATCACCCCTCGCTTACTCTTCCTTACTCTTTGTGAAGCTTGTCCTGCACCTCTGGTTTAGAACCCAGCATGAGAAGTATAAACGTCAAAGTGGTCGCCACCGTCTCCTGGCCTCCGATGATGATGGTGTTTACTTCTGACTTGATCTGCTGCTCCGTGAAATGAGGGTCTGATTCTCCGATGTCCAGGAGGATGTCGAGTACTGACTTAGCATCTGGGAAATAAAATATACAAAACCATTTATGTGCCGAAGACATTTATTATCTATTTAGTTTGTTAAGTATTTATTTTACCATTTGTTGGTGTCTGCATATTATCATATTTTGTTTTCTCTCTTTCAAGCTTTCTTTTCTGCAGCACCTGAAAACAATAATGTTCTTTGGCTGATTATATATTTCTGGCCATATAGTATTTTAGGGTACCTACCTAATCCAAAGAACAAAAAATCATGAGAAAAAAGGGAAATTGGAATTACATAAGTCTGTGGTGCTGCGCACCTGACCAGCCAGCTCGCGGTGCGATGCCATCAGGCGGTAGCCACAGTACGGGTGAACAGCAGACAGCGAGGAAGGTGGTAAGGCTTACCCTGCCCGACACATGGTGCAGAATGCGCACCTGGCGGGTCAGCTCGCGATAATATGTGACTCTGTCAGGCGGTAGACACAGTCCGGATGAACTGCAAACAGTGGGGGATGGTGGTAGGACTCACAGTCTCCGACACATGGTGCAGGACGCGCACCTGGCGGGTCAGCTCTCGGTGCGACGCTGTCAGGCGGTAGACACAGTCCGGGTGCGTCAGGAGGTTAAGGCCGCGGCTGATAAACAGTTCGAGGCAGCGGTTGAAAGCGCGGTAGTACTGCTCCTTTTCTACGCTGTCCGAGATGCGAGATACGCCGAATGCTGTCTCTGGTGGTTATAATATGTATATGTTTGGGTTAGTTGAAGCGATTTAGATGTTTTTTGGATAAAATACAAGGGATTTTGATTACACACACATTATCGTTTCATATTTCGTAAACAATTTTTCTCTTTATAATGAGAAGCTTGCTGATGTAAGAGTAGGTTTGTGCGGCAGCGGTGTGGCGCTACCATCACATCATTAAATCATTTCATCAAATGTATGATGGTACATGATATAAAACATTTCAAACACCAGACGTTTAATGATCACTTTCCATATTTTTTAGCTTTGGTTTTTCTTGAGGTTTTTTTTATTCAAATCTCTGTTCAAAATAATTAACTCACGACAAATCGCCTCCAGCGTGGTATAACTCAGGTCGTGCTGCGCGTCGAAGGGCGGGCCGCCCGCCCTGCGCCGCATGCCCCCAAGCAGCGCGCGCGCCTGGGCGTTGAACACGGGCAGGTAGCCTTCCACTACTGACGCGGTAAACACGCAGGAGAGCTTCTTCACGGAGTGCTTCCAGACTGATGCTGGAAAGGATATGGAGCGCTGCTGCTTGCTGTTTATTTTTTAAACAGAAAATTTTGCGGGGGTCGACGTTGAGAAACGATCGTCATATGAGACCGTGCCGTCCTTCGTTTTGTGCGATCCGACGTCATCGACACAAAACGAAGGACGACCTATCCATTCTTAGAGATCCGAAACGAAAGGTGTCTTGTTTTGGTGACGCGCCCGAAGCAACTTGTTGGTAAGGTTTCGTTTCGTGTGATCGACGTCATCCGTCAACTTCGTTCGTGTTTCAAAGTAGACCTCCTTCAGGCCTATTCGGAAAAGAAAAATCGAATACCTTCTCGGTTTTGACGCTGACGCTTATGGCCTTTTGTATTTTTTTGTTTTTCGTCCTGTATCCGAAAAACAAAAGAGGATCGCGCCAGCTTTAAAAATGTATTTATACATGACTAGCAGCGCCTTGCGGTTTCACCCGCGTAGTTCCCGTTCCCGTGGGAATTTCGGGATAAAAAGTAGCCTATGTTCTATTCCAGACTATAATCTATCTCTGTGCCAAATTTCATCCCGATCCGTTCAGCCGTTCTGGCGTGATAAAGGAACAAACATCCATCCATCTATCCATCCATCTAAACTTTCACGTTTATAATATTAGTGAGATTATCTTTGGGGGCAATATATGACGCCATTTTGTGAAAAGGATAGGGATAGGATTTCGCGTTTACAGGAGCTAAACAGAGCAGAGCGGCGTACGCGCAAACAATACCCCTACAATTAATACGTGGATGACAATAAAAAAATCATGAGATCGATAGTTTAGTAGAAAAACGGTATTAACTAAAAAAACAAATGGTATACTTTGCACAATTATTCCTGTTATTTAAAATAGTTTTTTATTTTATTTTTGAAACTACTACGAACTGGATCTGCATTGTATGTATCCTATAGAAAGAGTATATATTTTTCGAAGTTTTTTCGATCGAGATGAAAATTTGAAAAATTCGAAAAAAGAACGATTCACCTCAATTCACACTATATCCACACCTCAACAAAAATAGTCTTGTATTCTATATCCGAGAACAGCGCACCCTGGCTTGCTGCACTTACCCGGCGCCGTAACTAATCCGTCGTCGACGTAGATCGTCACTTACCCGGCGCCGTAACCAATCCGTCGCCGACGTAGATCTTCACTTACCCGGTCCCGTAACTAAATCGCTGACGTAGATCTTCACTTACCCGGCGCCGTAACTAATCCATCGCCGACGTAGACCTTCGCGAAGTTGTAGAAGTGCGGCTTCTCGATCAGATTGTTGACTATCGTCCGCACGTCGTCTGGCTCGTGGCAAACTGAAATCGTGTATTTTTCCGTTACGGCATTTGGAATAAAAAAATATGTAACTTGCTCTGGTTTCGAACGGATAGCAGAGCAGTTTTAAAATTGACGCACTTTGACATTAAAAAAATAAATAAACAGTTCCCGACAATTCACACCGCATCCCAGCTAAGCAGAGTTTGTGGTAGTTACTAATCGGCAGATCGTACAAACATACCTATGTCCCGAAGCGGGAATCGAACCCAACCTCCTGCGTTGGCGGACCTTCGCTCGCTATGCCACAGAGGTTGTCTAAGTAAGTTGAAGTTGTTACATCAATAAATAGTTACTACTTCACAGGGTTTAATTAAATAGGTAGTCTGTAAACTAACTTTATCTACGTAAAGAACATTAAAATCTTTAAGATAATTTAAAATGCACGTTTTAAATTATCTTAAGAAAAACGCACTTAGGTACTATTAATGTAGATATCGAATCAAACTGGAGTTATTTCTTACGAAAATACGAAGGAGGCAATGTCTGTCTGTCTCTGTATGTTGGTAGTTTGGTAAGTACTTACAAATAAGTGGCGACGGTCCAACCCAAAATACGAAGGGCTTTCCTTTCTCCTCAGCGATCACGGACGTTTGGTCCAGGATACGAAAGATGTCTGCGACAAGGAAAAAATCATCAGCATAAAAAGAAAAAAGTTTAATACTTCTTGGTAAGCGCAGTTTGTAGTTGAATTATAAAAGTAATAAATATCAACACCCGGAAACATTAATGACATGCCACTCGACCCGACAAAACACGATGCGTGTTGAATTTCAATTGAAAATTGAATCAAATCGTACGAATTTTCTATGCTGTACTCAAACTCAATAACTTTTAGGATTATAAAATAAACACTTAGATAAGTTACATTTTAAACTATAAACAGCTTTATAAATAGCAATTATTATCAAATAAGGTGCTATTGATTTTCTTCACTCAAACTTTTGTTCACTAGTTGAAGAACTGAAAAATTAAACACGTAAGTTATATATCACCTTATACTTGCACTTAGATATACATTAATACATGTTTATTATGCATATCTAAGTCTAAATATAATATCTAATCTCATCTCACTAATATTATAAACGTGAAAGTTTAGATGGATGGATAGATGGATGGATGTTTGTTCCTTTATCACGCCAGAACGGCTGAACGGATCTAGATGAAATATGGCACAGAGATAGATTATAGTCTGTAATAGAACATAGGCTACTTTTATCCTGGAATTCCCACGGGAACGGGAACTACGCGGGTGAAACCGCGAGGCGCTGCTAGTATCACATAAATAACATCCGACGCGATGAAACGTCGAGTGTTGACAATATGGTTCTGGTTTCAATAGTGTGTGGAGCCTTAATACTCACATACGTCGTTGTTATGTGATATCGCAGTAGGACACAATATGGAACGCTTTGGTTGTATACATCACATCCTACCCTACCCCCAGGGGAAAACACAGTCCAGTTGATCAATTTATGACATTCAGAACTGTACCCAGCAAAAGCCAAAATCTAGATGCAGATGATGATATTGTATGAACGATCCTCACCTTCCGCGCCTCCTCGTAGCTCCAGCATATTGCCAACGACTGGCCACTGAGGGTAGGAAGGCAGGTGCGCCAGAAGCGCGCGCGCACGCCGCGTGCGTGTCCACACCAGCACGTATGACGTCAACAGCACGCAGCACGATAGATACAGCCATGTCAGCATCTGTTTCAGAGGAATCAGAAACCAATAACTTTTTCATTTCTCTTGCTCAAAAAGTGTGTTAATATAGCGTAGCTTAGCGGGCGTAGAATTCCTTTTTAAGGTTAGGGTTATAAAGTAATATTTTTTTAATTTTCGTTGAAACATCAACCAGTACAAGACATTCGTCCTCTTGCATAAAGACTCTTTGGTGTTCCATTTACAAAGAACATACGTTTCATTTCAATTTATTTTATCTACCCAAATATCATAAACCCTCTCTAATGCGTTCAAAAACCATAGGCAATGACCAGCATTACCAACCAACAGAAATGAACGGAACTGTAATGAACTCATAACCTACTGAAAACCGAGTTCAAATTTGGAATAGGTGTCAAATTCAAGTGAGTGTGCTATACTAGTATCTACATTCTAACTATAAATCGCACGACATTTTGATCTCGAGTGACACAAGAATAGTGACTTTGTTTGTTTTTCTATGATTTAAAAAAAATACAGATATTCGAAACGCCGCCATTTCGAGCTGTCATTATATTCGTTAGCTTTTTATTTCCAGTTACGAGTAAACAAATTTTCTGATAAGTTGAATAAGTTCTTTATTTCTGTCGAAAATGAGTGATAGTGACTCAAAACAACTGTCAATGTTAACTACCATTACTATAATAAATAATTTGCTTCTGTATGTGTTCAATTTATTTTTTATTGCATTACACTGGTGACAATGCTGGTCACTCTCACGCTCACTTGAATTTGACACCTATTCCAAATTTAAACTCTATAACCTACGGTTTTCAGTAGGTTATGAGTTCATTACAGTTCCGTTTATTTCTGTTTGTTGGTAATGCTGGTCATTGCCTATGGTTTTTGAACGCATTAGAGAGGGTTTATGATATTTGGGTAGATAAACTACTATTTCAAAATGGAATAGAAATGCCTTTTTGGTCATTGTTGGATGTTTTGTATGGTGATTCTTCCTCCATGGTAGAAATCGTAGGTAAGTAGTAACTATACGTAGCGCATAACGAAGACAAAAAAAGATTGGTATCAAACAGCGAGAAATCTCAATATTTGCTTACTACAAATTTAACTGAAGATGAACTTGGCTTATTTAATTGAAAATTAATTTAATAATATGCAAATGGGACAGAATGACCAAGAAATAATCAATATGATTCTATTGATATGACAGAATCATATTGATTCTATTTATCTCTTGCGCATCACATGAAATATTGTATTTTAAGGCTAACGACAAATTCGTGAAGTAAAAATGGTGGAAATCGGTGTGGAATATTTACTGAAGGTAAGTTATGATTGTTCTATTTTCTCAAACTTGAAGTGAAAAGTATTGTTTTTCACGCGGACCAAAACCACACTGAAAACACTGAAAATAAGGTAATCAAATTTATACACTTATGTATTTACTGAGATAAATGGCAATGGAAACCTTGTGCATACTAACCTAGGCATGAAGGTTATATGTAGTTACCCGTCTAAGTGTAGTCTTAATAACTCTTGTGCGTAACGTATGGTGCTGTCAAACCGGCCAAGAGCGTGTCGTGCACTTGAAACTGAAAGATTCCGTCACATATTCGTATACCTTAAATTCAGAATGTGGGGTTTTGTTCCCATATTGGCAGCATAGGAAATTTGTTCTCGTAGGAAACGAATTTTGAAACAAATAATTTTTGAGGTTCATAACCAGCGTCTATGAAGTTTTTGCATTCTACCAAAAGCACAAACTCTTTTGTATTATACCTCCATACATTGACATTTTGAACACAAACGAGTTTCTTAGAAAGTTTTGATTTCGTTACGGAGAGTATAAACATCCTGGCTTATTCTACAATAATTTTTGTTCATAAGTTGTACCTTTCCTACGTGGCTACGTATGAACAAGGTTAATAGTATGAAATTAAAATACCTCTTGTGATAACAATCAATGGGTTAAACCACAGTAAAATAATTAAACACGAACATGTTTGTTAAGGTAGAGTAGGAATACCTATATCATTAATTGTGACATAAAGTACTGTTTTAAACCCAAACTTCTTGTACTAAATTTTAATATTTTACACTATAAAAAATTCCATCGATGAAGATCAACTCTTATACCTACGTCGTTTTGTCTTTAATCCACAAAATGGTTTTTATTTTTCTTTAAATATTTTGTATATATTTAAATTGATTGCTGTTGAATTTTACGACTAGGTATTCTTCTTCAAGACAAGAGTGAATAGGTATCCTCTAGACCTTCGTGATACAACGTCGGCCACGTCTTCACTTTCCATCATGTGAGATTATGGTTAAACGTTGGTCTATAGACTATAAAAAATTGCTTTATAAATAAAAATATGAAACATTTAATAGTTTGGCTTATTATGTAACCGTCTTCAAATTCATGAATATACTGATACAATTCAGCCCGTCGATAGACGGACGGACAGAAAGACAGACAGACAGACATTAGGCTTAGCAATAGGATCTAAGTTATAGGGAAAAAAGCTCCAACCTTTGCGTACAGGACCCTAACAAAATCATAAGTCCAGGATCGGTCGTCCTTCGTTTTAGGCGATCCGCCATAAGTCAACTTTGTAAGACCTCTTGTTTACGCCCGTAGCCATGGAAACCAAAACACCAGTGAGTGACAATTATTATGTGATGATGTTTTAGATATGTTTTACGACGCACACATAGAAATTCTTCGAAAATCATATTTAACTGGAGCAAAAGAATCATCTACAAAATATTAATCTAAATCTATTGATAAGGTGAAGATATCACCGGAATTGTTGTAGCTAGTCGTGATTTTCCAAAAGTATTGTTACTTTTTAAGCTTCATGGAATAAATAGGAATCTGGGGATCTCGGGGATATAATTTATATGGGACCATATCGGGATCAATCTATACAAACGCGAACAAATTATCACAATCGGTCCATAATTGACGGAGAAATCTATGAAGATAGGTACATTAAACAAGATCCGTCAAGTGCGAGTGTAATTTGCCAATTATACAAATATGTAGCCCACCACCCAAGGTTGGACTTTGCTATTTAATTAAAACTGAAGAATTTTCGACTATTTTCAAAAAATTTCAAAAAGTATGAACCTACAAAAATTTTAAAACTGTTTTGTAATGTACAAACTGATACCCTTCACAAAATCCCCCCCCCCCCCCCCCTCTTTTATTTTTACTTTTTTCAAAAAGGGTTATTTTTACCGGTTTCTCTATATTTTTCCAGTAAAATATAGATCTATATCTTCAAACGCCACATACATTGTACGTGGATTGCTCCGTAAACTTCAGGGATGGGGGAAATGGTCGATTTTTCGACTATTTTAAAAATATTTCGAAAAGTATGAAACCTACTAAAATTTCAAAAACTGTTGTTGAAATGTACGAACCGATACCTTTCATTTGATACCCTTATAGTACCCCTTTAGTGATTTGCCCAATAAGTGTAGGTACATGTATATAATTATGAAAGCTAGCGCGATTGTCTTTTGTTTTTCATACCTGACGCAAAAATCCAAAAAAGGCCTCCAGTATAGGAAAAACAAAGGGGATCGCACTGGTTTTTAATAAATTTAGCTCTATTTAGGAATCAATGAATAAACATTTTTATTCGAATACTTACACTGCTGTAGGCAGCCCACTTTTAACTAAAATTCCAAAAATACAAAGAATGAACCGACCGCCTTCACCGCACTTTCCAAGTGACAAAGGACAAACCGCAGATTCTACAATAATGTCAGTATTTAAAGTAAATTATCATGGAAAATGCTCTGCTGGACAATAATTGGAGAATATTGCCCTAAGTATCAAACACGCTAGTCATTGGTTGTCCTTTATGGTTGTAGCACACTTGGGCCGCACCGACGGTGTACAGCACAAAAACAAGAATGCACAAATGAACCTCAGCTTCTCATCTTCTCTGGATACGTTTGAAGTAAGCGAGCTTGCCACAACCAAGCCACTCGTTGGTTGACACCATGCTTCAAGCGAATGGCCCGCTTGGCCACGACATGCCCGCCCGCGCGTCTTGCATCTACGTCCGCGGCGAGAACAAATCAAAGAAGTTGTTTGAGTGTGTCCATGAGTCCCCGCGTTGCGACTTGCGGAAAAGTGACATACCAACCCCAGTCGCAAGACGCAAGAGGCGCTGCAAGACGCATCGCCCAATGTCGTGACCTAGGCCTGAAGCAATTAGTACGTACGGCAAATTGCCGACCCTGCGTGGACAGCAAGCTTCCTACTAAGTGCTATATCTGCATATTTATTTTAGTTTTTTCTGATGTTTTTATTGTGAAACAAATCGGTCCAGTAGTTTCGGAGCCTATTCAAACAAACAAACAAATCTCTCCTTTTTATAATATTAGTATCGATTGAATCATTGAAAAGGTTATATTTTAGGACTCTCTCGCAAAAGCATATCTTTCTATAAAGAAAGTTGACAAATTGAACGGTGACTTCACAGAAAGAGCGTTTTTGTTCAATTATTTCGTTTTACAAGAATTTTTGCAAAAACATAAATAAACGACTTAAAAAATTAAAAAAAACCATGCACATACCCAATTTACGGTGACGACGGTGTGTGAGAACTGCGAACAAGTGCACTTTGTAAAGAACAAAGTGCACTTGTGTGATCGTCATGAAATGATACGTACGTGCGTGGTCAGCAAGCTATGTCTGGCCAGATAAATGCTAACTGCTCACACCATTGAAGTTTCATAGTAACTAATTGTCTCACACGCATTGTCCCAAGGGTATGAGAAACGCATTCTCATGTGAAAGCTGAACCTTTTGATTCACAACTAAATTCTATGGCATAAACTATGGCTTTTCAATTCAAGCCTATTTTATACCATTTACCTCCATACCAAATTTCATTAAGATCCGTTCAGCCGTTTAAGCGTGAAAATTTTACAGAAAGACAGACAGAGTTTATTTCGAATTTATAATATTAGTAAAGATAGATGAATATATAGGAATACTTTTTTTTTAAATAATAATAAAATAATATAAATAAATCAGAACTAGTATTTATAATTGAAACAATTGTGCTAACTGCAGACTGTTGCAAACAATCTACAGGTGCAACTCCATTATCAATACCAGTCGAAAGCGCCCCCAAATCGCTGACTGCATTACCCCGCTATATGAATACAAGAATTTATTAATAAAAATAATATTTTACACGTCACTAGGTAGTTTCATAAATTATCCTACAATATAATTAATGAATTAACAATATTAAATGATTAATTTTGTGAATTTATAATTTAAATGATATTTAAATACTGATTGTACATATAGTTATGTAGCTGTGATTGGTAATGCAATGACGATGTACTCACCAGCTCTCGGGTCGTAATAATAACATTATACTATAACAGATAAGTAGATTCTCATCTTAAAATAAGCGCATTTCTGAGTGAATTCAATATCCGAACTGCATGACAGATTTTTTGTGGCAGAGTAGGTAACTTAGCACGTTACGTATCAGCCAAGGACAAACAAATACAATAATTATACAAAATGTAAGGACCAAACATTCAGGGGTGTTTCAAACTTGATCACAGAATCGAGAAAAACTATTTTAGTAATTCCCGAATTTTAGGCCTACGTCCAGTGGATTAGCATAAACCGATGTTGAGTAGGTACAGTGCGCGTCAGAATTAAGTATCCCCCTTGTCTACAAAATATTTTCTAACTTCTATTCGCTTGTGTGTGACTAATTTTCAATGCAAAAACTTATCACGCCGCTAAGTATCGAACCACCCACCCTTTTGCGGAGACTCGAATTCTCGGCATTAGATCAACTGAGCTATTTAGCTGTTGGAACAATGCGTCCAATTTTCTCTATCGGTCTAATTAGTCCCTATTTTAATGCCAAGTTTTACATTTTTTTTATGGATGCGGGTAGGGTTTGACTTTGTCGTTTGTAGCGAACAAAGTAATGTCACTCGTCTTATTCCGTGTGGTTTGCTTTGTGCATATTTAGCGAGAGATCGAAATATTGTTACCAATGTTCTGTCGTTGTAAACAAATTATTTTTGATTAAATTATCACAATCTATTATAAAAAACCTTTCACTGTTTACAGATATTATTTGTTATTATGGTGTATCAAAATAATTATTTCGTTATAATATCATAGATTTATACGTAGGTAGTAGTTATTGTATAATATTGTAGACATTTATAGAATATTCTTTTTTGTAATTTTTGTTTTTTTTTCATTAACTTGCAATTAAGCCCATAAAGAATAATATCAATTTAAAATCTTACAAATTGCAAAGAAAATAGATAACAATTGATAAAAAAAAACGAAACACCGCTCACGAGATTCGAACCCTGTCACTCCTATCTTGTCTAGCATTAATTTGCCGGTTACTACCGCAAGGCCAAGTTGATACTTAGAGAATTCATCGAATTTTAAGTAAGGTTACCAAATTAAATGAAATTAAAATGAAACAATTTATACAAAAATTACATTTTAATGATACAGAACATACAATTTTTGTTGGAAACGTCTAAAATATGAAAAGAAAATGGAAAATTATAAAAAAAACATGTAATTTTGATCACCCAATCTCCAACGATCGCTGACAGGATTTGAACCCACATACATTGAGATAGGGGGAGACTTAATTGTGACGCGCACTGTACATACTGTGCCCCGAAATTTGCTGATGGGTTCTTCAGCCCTGTCCCTGTTCCAACTCAAATATCGTAACGCCCGTAATAAAACTTCAAAATTTGCATGAATTGCGACCGGAAACGGCCCTAAAAGGTCCTAAACACATAAAAATGTCTTCTCACACTTGATTTCATCTGACCGGACCCGGTCCAGCGGGGTCGTTTCCAAATGAATGGACTTCTAAACTTGCTTGATCACGTGACTTTTTACGGGACCCAATCAAGTAGTCTGTAGTTATTTAATAGCTATAGCCCGTGGTTACTCACCTGTTGTCCTGGAGAAGTATAGCGGATGTGATTTCCTAGAATCCTTTAAAATATCTCCTTGCAACATTTCAATGTGATCCGTTCTGCTGCCGTTTATTTTTAAAAGAGTAGCAGCATGCAAATAAAATACATGGAAATATGAATTGTTTTCACTTCTGAACTTCTCAGGTCTGAATCTGAAAAGAATTAAACTAATTCCTGCTTTCGTAATGCCCGCTGGGTTGTATGACCCTCTACGCGGTAGAACCATCTACGCCGTAGAACCCTCTACGTCGTAGAGCCCTCTACGTCGTAGAGCTCTCTACGTCATAGGGGGTTGTTGTACATTTGCCACAAAGTAAATTCGTCACGAAAAAAAGTATGGTTTAAAAAAAGTTATTATATTTGGTTGTTGTAAATTCGTCACAAAGCTTTTCCGGAGAGACAGCAGAAAAATACACGGTATACAATACATATATACCATGACTTTTTGATACCTTTCACGGTTTCAGACTTCCCCTTGGTAGCCCAGAAAAAAAAACACCGTATATAAATCATCAATAAAATATATTATAATCACAGTAATAATCACATTTTCGCATTTAACCTTATATTTAAATAAAATTCGAAATAAAAACGTGATAATTTTTTATGATTAGGATTTCAAGGATTAACATTACTTATACCATAAAAATCACAGTTCACAAATGGCTAATTTGCTCATAACAAATACAAACATAAAAGAAATTAAAAAAAATCACAGTCATAATCACATTATTTTAGAAACCTTACGGTCCCCAGTCGTACAGCCCTCTATGTCATAGATACTTCTACACCGTAAATGTCTGCCTCGTAGATGATGTTAATTAGTTAACACTTTCATTGTCCACGGTGCACGGTGAGGTCCTAGGTCTGATAATAGCCGCGGCGCGGCGCGGCGGCGGCGCGGCGGCGGCGGGCCCCGCGGGTCGCACCGCAGATCCTGGGCAGTGAAAGATTTTCACGTGACTGTGAACCTTTCGTAGAAGGTTATTTATTTGCAAAAGGTAAATAGGGAGTGCCATGCCGCCCTATACTTACCTGCCTTTAAACACCTAGTTAATACGAGGAGGTAAACAGTGTTCTAACATAGGTCGTAGTTGATTGTATAACCGAGTATTATCTGCGTAAATAAGTAAGGACTAAACAAGGTTACACCTATTTGATTGTGGGTTGATAGTATAGACTTTGGATAAAACCAAAGTCATGATCAATGGCCACTAATCCAACACCGGTCATTGTACATGTTCACTTTCTCGAAATCGTTTCCGAATACACTGACCTTGGGCGGATCCTGCAGTTAGGTAAAAACCAAAGTTATCGACAAAGCTCAAAGAATTAGCAAGCTGAAATGGCAATAGGCCGGCCATATCTCGAAAAGAACCGATAACCGCTGGGGTAAACGTGTTCTTGAGTGGATACCGTGACTCGGCAAACGTAGGTGGTGTAGGACGCCCTCCGACCAGGTGGGGTGACGATCTGCGATGCGAAAGACTGCAGGCAGACGAAGAAGCTGAAGAGAGGGCGCTATTAGCGCTCATAAGGGGAGGCCTATGTCCTATGACTAACAAAGGCTGATGATGATAATGATAGTAGTGGGATGATGTATTTCAGTTGCCGCTTTAACAATAAATACGAAAAACAGAATAACTATTTAAGGGACCCATACAACAAATGTGACTATTTTTTCGTCATTTTTGATCGATAATGATAACGGCAAAAGGGGGACGCTAGAAATATTCACAAAATATTTAGTTATATATTCACTTTAAAAATAAATAATTAAATCAAGCTAAATAAATATTTAAGGGAGGCTCCCATACAACAGACATGATTTTTTTACTTTTTTATAGATATTTTTTATAAACTAATACGACTGGCCTTGAAGAAATTTTAATTACACTGCATTATTTTTATCAGACAATACGTTAGAATTATTTCCCAGTAAGTAGTAGTCAAGTAGCCTATTGTAGGTAGGTACCTTCATTATTAGGTAGTAGCACAAGTCAATATAATAAAAAGCGGTTGTTTCCCGGAAATAAATGTATACATGGGCAACTTTAAGTACCCTAATAAAACCATACCATTAGATTAAATTACAGTTCTTATCACATAACATTTAGTAATATAATGAAGGTGATCATTTAATTCCAACGTATCATCTTACTAGATATGTAGGTAGGTAGGTACGCACCTACCTACCAAGGTAATCCCCACCTAATAGGTATCTACAGTATAATAATATACCTTTCAACATGCTTATTCTACGTAAAGTACCTACAGTGATGTGACGACTTCTGCGGGGCGGCGAGCGAAGGTCCGCCTGCGACTCAGGAGGCGGGTTCGATTCCCACCTTAGACCGGGACAAACGTTTTTCCGATATGCAGTTATGTTCCGGGTGTTCTGGATGTTTTCTCTGTATATTATCTCTGTAGTGTATTGTAATACCTAAGTATATACAGTTATCTAGTAGGTACCCATAACACAAGCTCCGCTAGCTTGTGTGTGTGCGAATTATCCAGCAATATTCTATTCTAACCTATATTCTATTATTATTATATGTAACCCCCTGTTAAATTTGAAATCAAATTCTATTGAAATAGAAAAACCGGCAAAGTGCGAGTCGGACTCGCGCACGAAGGGTTCCGTACCATTCATCTATAAAAACGGCAAAAAAAAACACGTTTGTTGTATGGGAGCCCCCTTAAATATTTGTTTTATTCTGTTTTTTAGTATTTGTTGTTAAAGCGGCAACAGAAATACATAATTTAATCTGTCAAAATTTCAAATGTCTAACTATCACGGTTCATGAGATACAGCCTGGTGACAGACGGACAGACGGACAGCGAAGTCTTAGTAAAAGGGTCCCGTTTTTACCCTTTGGGTACGGAACCCTAAAACAGTTTCCTCGCCAGTGCGAAGAAGTATGAAGATAACCGCCAATCGTACCTAAACTATTTTTGAAGCCAAACATGGCATCGTTTTTTTTTTATATTTGAATTTGTGCGTGTCTTTTTTAGATTCCGAGTCATGATTTCATTTCGATCAGCCCGACTCGTTCCGTACCTTTGGACAAGTTAAAATTTACACCAAACAACTGCACCCTGAGCCTCTGAACGAAGCCCTGCTGTCTGTTAAATAAAAAATAAAAATATTAAATAAGTTACGCAAATTATGCACATATTGCGTGGTAACTCGACTTACAAAAGTCATGTCAATGTCACACACACCACACTGTCATTGTCATCGAAAAATTGGGAAAATCTTAGAGGAACGGGGAAAAACGATCTACGGTCTACGGAAAATCCCAGTTTTTAATGAGGTTTTTAATCAAACCAAAGAGAATAAAAGCACTACGATAATCAGATTTTATTTAAAGTGCTAATTTTAAACTATTGTAGGTAAAGTAATTCAAACGTACCTATACTACGTTTATGTGGTTTGTGATTCAAACAATTATTATTTTGTTGACAAAATAATTGTGGCACGTTAGCAGCTCGTAAAACTCATAAATTCAAGATGAGTTTGCGGTCGAATAAGCGCAATACGCATCTATTTGACTTGTATTGGGAGGATATAATCGTTTCCAATGTTATTCCGTATTTATCTCTGAAAGACTGTTTTAATTTTCGTTGTGCATCTAAAACTTGCTTGCAAATCATGGATATTCACATTGCAAGAATGCCGTCACTGAAGCTAACGAACAATGGTTTTTCGCCGCATACTTTTCAGGTAAACAAATATACCTGCCATCTACGTACGGTTATTCTGTTATTTTACCGAAATTGGTGCGTTTTTGTTTGTTTTGTGCTAAATAAGTTAATTATATTTTCAGGTTTTCTCAACTAAATGTAGAAAGCTGACAGAGCTGAACCTAGCCCGTTGCATGAACATAACTGATAAGGAACTGATACCATTACTGCTGCAGAACAAAGGCATAGTCAGCTTGAACCTCAATCAGTGCTACAGCCTGTCTGCTAAGTGCTTGCAGCCGGTCATCCTGCACTGCAAGAACCTGCACACTCTAAAGCTTGAACGCTGTCTGTGGCTCACTACCGGAGCAGTTGAAGCCCTTGCCCTCCATCAATGCAATCTGCAGTTCGTAGATTTTGCCCACTGTCCCACAATATCAGAGAGCTGCATTATCATCTTCATAAAGAAGTTCCGGGATTTAAAAACATTAAATTTGGAAGGGAACGCACAGGTGTCGGATAAGGTGCTCTTCACTATAGCTCGATTCAGCAAGAGCTTGAAGCTCCTCAACTTAACTAGCTGCGCGGAAATCACGGATAAGGGGATCACGTAAGCTTTTGCCTATTGAAAGTTGAGGTCAATCATAATCAACATCATTCAAAACTCAAAAGTCAGTGCTTTATTTCCTTTAAAACTTACTGGACTCTTGGACACGTCACAAAATTCAGATTACATAAGCAAAACTAGGAAATAAAGTGATCGCTTTGATTTTTGTCCACTTCAATCTTTTTAAGGTAAAGTAAAAAAGCGAACAAGAAACCTTTACCATGTTCGAATGTTAGTTCGAGTTGGAGCAAAACTCGTCCCAAGATTTTTTATCCTCTAGCTAGATAATCTGATATTTTATAGTAGGCCTTTTTACAAAGGACATGTTTAACAATTTGTGTGACTTTATTTATTGTCAATTTTTGCATCTCACTTGGAGTTTTGTTGGAGAAGCGTATACAATGCCCTTTAAAAGATACATTTATCTTAAGGTTTTTTTTTGTTAGTGCTTACCCGCACTTTTTGGGTATCATTAAGAAATTAAATAAGTTAAGTCCCAAAAATTTTCGGTTTTGGCGGGACTCGAACCCGCGCCCCACCCTCAGTACGGGTGTGCTTTAACCAACTAAGCCACGAAACCCTAGTCGGGTTAACCGAAAATCTTTGGGACCTCTTACGGACTGTGGGTGGGGCGCGGGTTCGAGTCCCGCCAAAACCGAAACCCGTGTAACCCAAGGTGTGAAAAAAATACCATGAAAAATCCTTATATCGCGTACCTACGCTGCGGAAACTATTGATAATAGAGCAAAATGATGTACCTACCTACTACAGTTTCATAGAAGACATTCATCTACAAAAAAGTCCGCAACACTGTGTCTAACTTATTGTAATGGTTCTCAGCTACAAATAAAGTATTTCTTATCTTATCTTATCTAACTATTAAAGTTATGTCACAATAACTACTTCTCCATGTTAAAATATACAATAGTAACGCCGATAAATCCTTATAAGCGCGTAAAGTGAGAAAATTATTGACAATAGAGCAAAGTGATGTACTACCTACAGTTTCATAGAGGACATCAATATCTACAA
Source organism: Eupithecia exiguata (assembly GCA_947086465.1). Classification (NCBI taxonomy): domain Eukaryota; kingdom Metazoa; phylum Arthropoda; class Insecta; order Lepidoptera; family Geometridae; genus Eupithecia; species Eupithecia exiguata. The sequence continues at coordinate 986,678 of OX352245.1, read as the reverse complement.
AAAAATGTGCGATACTTATGTCTAACTATTACAGTTATGGCACAATAACTACTTATAATGAGGAAATTTGTTTGTTTGTTTGAATTGAATAGGCTCAGAAACCTTTTGGCGACTTAGGTCTATCAGGAAAAATGACTAGGGCGTGATAACAACTAGACCGATTTGAAAAATTCTTTCACCATTAGAATCCTAGATAATAAAACAAAAATAAAAAGTAATAATAATATCTAAAGTCATCATCATCAGCCTATATTAGTCCACTGCTGGACATAGGCCACCCTTAATGAGCGCCATAGCGCCCTGTCTTCAGCTTGCCGCATCAAGCATCTGCCAGCAGTCTTTCGCAAATCGTCATCCCACCTGATCGGAGGGCGTCCTACACTACGTCTGCCGAATCGCGGTCTCCACTCAAGAACACGTTTACTCCAGCGGCTGTCGGTTCTTTTCGAGATATGGCCAGCGCTGAAGTATATTTTTATGATAGGTATATATTTTTTTTATTCGGCCCCGACACAAAAAGGGTTGTTATAAGTTTGACGGGCGTATCCATCAGTGGGTTGTTGCGACATCATAACTCCCAAGTAGATAATGGGGCATCCATTAATTACGTGAGGCGTTTAGGGGGGGAGGGGGTTGAGCAAAATCTCACCAAACCTCACGATGGGGGGTCTCGGCAAATATCACGTAATTTGTCCACGAATTTTAGCAGTTCCTACTAAAGGTTGTTAGTTTTGTGTTGGCGCGGGATACAATTTTGGAAAAGGAAATCATTAGGTAACCATTCGCGGCAAATTACTTTTCCGTTAGATTTATTCCTTGAACGCCAAAAATTCAAACCACGAATAAATTTGAATCTCGCTTTAACGCGAAACGAACAATCTGAGTATTTTATGTATTGTTAGTTTATGTATTTACCTGTCTACCAACGAAGGAGGGTAATGCAGTTGGCACCGCAAACTACAGACAAATTTAAATCACAGGCCATCACGAAACGAAGTCCTTTTTTCCATTAATTTTACATTAAATTACGTGTTTTGAAAAATCGAGATAAAGGGAGGGGGGGGTCTAGCAAAATCTCACGACATCTCATCAGGGGGGGCTTGAAAAATCGCCAAAATTACCTACGTAATTTATGGATGCGTTAGTTAAAATACCTCTATCTACCCGTGCGAAGCCGGGGCGGTATTATATATTTTTCACTCATTTTTATTAGAATCACAACCGCCGCAAACTCCAAAATAGTCTAGGCCCACTACGCTTGCAATAATTTATATTTAAAGTCGTATATATTTTTTGTAACAACCCAATAAACTAACAAACATTTTGGCGGCTTAATCAAGTTGTTATTTCTTTTGTTGGTGTTCTTCTTGTCATTGTTTGTTGCTAACTTCACCTCACATTATATCTATGTACTTATTTAAAATAAACTTACTCAATTTTCAGGGCTCTTGGGAATCATTGCCAGAGTCTAGAAGGCCTGCTAATCCGTGGCTGTAGGTACATCAGCGAGAACAGCCTGGAACCCCTCCGACCCCGGATCCGCCTGGACCGCAGGCCTATGTCTCTTGAGCCGGTACCTATATTCCTGCAGATATGAAGGGCAATCCAAATAGTGAGAGCTAAACTTCTATTGTTAGGATCCAAGCAAGTTGATGCAGAAAAGATGTAAGGTGAAACCTGTGTTTGTATGAGCATAGTTAACAAAACTATTGTTAACTATTAGCTTTCAAATGAATCATAACAAAAAGCGATTTAAGCATTGCTGATGGAGTTGATAACACTATTGAAGGCTAAACTTTTCTTTGCATTGGTTGGTGCTACTGGCGGTGGCAAGGATATTAATCAAAATTGAGACAGAAAATTTGTACTGCTCTGTTGCATAGTTTGATATGGTAGTAAAATATCTTTACAATTATTAATGAGTAGATAGAACTCTTTTTCGACCTAACTATTTAAATTTCTAGTATGCTCCTGCCCCTTCTTTAGGGGCCTACTGCCACATCCAATTTATTTCTGTCACGTTGTTGCTAACCTGCTGCTTTCTATTTTATTAATTACTAGCGGCGCATCCCGGCTTTGCATGGGTAGGACATTTATTTTTTAAGTATTTTGGGATAAACATAGAGTAAATGTATATTTATGCAGGAAATGTGCACACCCCTCTCACGCACTTCGGCCCCCGGAGAAGCAACATAGCTTCTCCGGTTGAGTTGCTGTACGGTAATAGTGTTTTATTTTGCGCATCAACCTGTGTACTACCTATGTGGATTATTTATATGTAGGTATATCTGTATCAAATGTCTAGTTATAGTTCTAGTGTAGTATAAAATTACTATTTCCGACACCATTTGTACAAAATTGTTTTTAATATAAATAAATTAAAACAACGGAAGAAAACACACTCCGCTTGTGGCTGATAGTTACCGAATGCGGGGGAAACGCAAATTCTTCTGTTTTTTTTTGTATTTTCTCATAGTCATATTTTTATTTGCAAGAAACATTATGTGCATACAAAATAAGGTCTTAATCTAGATATAAGTGCATTATGTTCTACCATTAATGACGGCATGCAAAATTTTACCTACACATAATACTTTCATTGAAAAAAAAATTAAAAACGAGCTAGACATTTTTTTTACTTAATAGGTTAATTAGGTACATGTCATTTCCCAGCAGGTTCATAAATTAGGGTCTTTTTTTACATTGATCAAAATATTCACTAAGCGAGTAAAAGCAGCAGTCAAGTGACCATTTATGTAACCTTGGTTTCAGTGTATTGATGGGTAGCTCCTTGAATCCATCAGGTAGAGCATTAAATATCTCCACACTCATGCAGAATGCATTCTTTCTAACTTTAAATCTTATAATATTATCTAATATTGGTTTTGCTCGCAGTGTCCGAAATTGCATCGCCTTTGTCTTGTCAATGTTTACTCTTAAATTATTATCATTCAGCCTTTCTGCGTTCAACACTACAAGTTGGTAATAAAGATGGCAGAAAAGTAGTTTTGCAACCATTGTTATCCATTTGCTATAAACCCTTGATCCAGTCATGAAGTTACGAAGTAGGTAGGCACACGAAGCATTGAAGGCATTCACTTCGCAGCATTCGGGAATATATTAATAAAGATTCTTGACATACCTATATACTCGTAGGTATAGGTAGGCCTAAATGGTAGTTCTGAAGTATTTGGGAATAGATTGATACTTATTAGTCTCAAATATTTCAGAACTACCATGGAATCGAAATTTGTAACATCATGGCTACATAGAAAATGGTAGAAGATTTGCGGCAAATTACATTTCCGCTAGTTTTAATCCTTTTAAAACGCAGAAAAAATAAAAATCCCACTGAATGTAAATCGTATTTCGAAAAGTGAAATTAAGTATCTCTTTCAGCACCTAGACCTAATACACCCCTTGCTTCGCTCCACAGGACTTTCCTTCAGGCAGCCTCGCGGAGATTGCTGTAGCCACCTACAAAAGATTATGGGATGAAGGGCTCCTGGGCTAGTGGTGAACACTCCACCTTATATGAGAACATCCTGACCTCCCTGAAGATTACAATGCTCAGATAAGAAACCACGAGGACTCCACTGTCGCGTGTTTCCGCTTTTATGGCGTCGTTCATTATAACCACGTGACACGTGAGGTTTTCTTTGCAATTTTTATGCCAAAACACCACAAAACCTACCGTGATTTGTGGTGTTTTGAGTTTTACTTTAATTCCACACAGTTGCATGTGCTATGATCGCAAAATAACTGATGTTATATTTTTAAATGTAAGTACCTATATAAAGAGATCAATCAAGACCATTGTGACCCGTGTGTGCAAATAAATGATCTGTATTTCTATTTCTGTAAAGAATTCGTAACCATGTGTATGTAAGTATAGGACCTACCTTAGTTAAATGTGGTTTTCATGCAGTGTTCTGGCCAGGGCTTGGAATACCGGTTTTTCAAATAACGGCTCGACTGACCTTGACGTGGTACCGATACGTCTTTGGTATCGATATTAATTATATCGGTATATTTGCCGATATTTTGCACGTAAAATATCGGTATCAACAATAAATTCAATTTTGTGCAAGCGATAGAAAATGTATTAGAAGTATTTGTTGTTAATAGATTCCGTATGCACGCGCGTTATAAATCCACCGAAAATAGGTAAAGTCGCGAGAATTGCTATGAATACCGGTATTTTAGAGCAAAGTATTGATACTCGAATTTATCAAAAAGGAAATACCGTTATTACCGCTATTGTACCAGTATCAAGCCCTGGTTGTGGCTTAGATATTAAATTAATTATGAAGATTTAAGATATTACTGAACAAAACTTTGATTGCAACAAAATGCTGATAAAACTGTTATGAATTATTTTGTGATAGTCGTCGACAAAGTATTGCTGGTGGTTCTTATTTACAGCTGAACAAAACATGACGCTGTCCAAATGTTTTTAAGTGATTAGGTATTCTAGCTGAGGAAAATTAAAAATAATAAGTAGGTATGTAAATTTACATACTACTTCTTTTATTAGGCTAGGGGTTATTATTGAGCTTGTGTTTTAAACCTTTTAAGTTTTTAGTGGTTATTTTCATCGTCTATGTACCTATGATGGTTTATTTCTGTGATTTGAGTTTTTTTACCATGGATATTTAGCTATGGTTTGTGATATTTAATACTTAGATCATAACTTCCAATATTTACATAAGCTAAGCAATGTTTCCTTTATTCAGTAATATATGTAGGAATACTTTTATTTAGAAATATTTATAAAGGACTATAGCTTCTGTTTGCGGTTTCGTACGCGCTTTTCGGGGATAAAATGGTACGGTAGCCTGTGTGTCCGTCCCGGGAATCATAATTGCGATTGCGATATTTATGTGGTACCTAGCTTATTCAAGTCTTGTACTGTAGTGTGAAAATATAAGAGTCCACTCCATACTAATATTATAAATGCGAAACTCTTGTCTTGTTACCTTCTCACGTAACGGATCTTATTGAAATTTGGCAGGAAGGTAAATGATATCCCGGAGACCGACATAGGCTACTTGAAAAGCCCGTGCGAAGCAGCGGACAGCCGCTAGTAATAGTATAAGAATTTCGGTAGGTAAAGTATCGCAAAAAAATTCGCAATATTAGTTATTTACATACCTACATTATTGTTATTGTACATGTCAGATTTTAAAACTAGTATTTAAGTCATTGTATTCGGCTTGTATAGTTACGGATACCTACCGTCTTCCACCCTACCAAATTGTATGCGTTAACCGGTTGGGTGTCACAAAGTAACGGACAGACATCGCTATAATCCATGTAGGACGGCACGTTTGTGTCGTCCACGATTTGTTTTTGTTGTGACGGTAGATTGTCGGAACAAAATATGCAAAAAAAAATGTCACATACTACTACTGTTATGCTTACGACAAGGCAACTACCCTGATCCGTAAAATATTGTCACGCACGATCCTATAGGAATAACTAGATACGACAGTCGTTCGACGACAAACAGTCTATATAATGTAGAGAAGATAGTCATCCAACGATATTTAACGCTTACGATTACGACACAGTAGAATCACGTCCTAAGGACTTGTAGCTTTGTATCGATTTATAATGGTGAGTCGGCATATTATCTGTCGCTGCGTACGCTCCGATTGCCCCATTCCGATTCCGATGCAGTATAAAACTAGCTTCTATATTATGTCGCTGCGTACGCTCCGATTGCCCCATTCCGATTCCGATGCAGTATAAAACTAGCTTCTATATTATTTGTCGCTGCGTACACTCCGATTGCCCCATTCCGATTCCGATGCAGTATAAAACTAGCTTCTATATTATGTCGCTGCGTACGCTCCGATTGTCCGATTCCGCTGCAGTGATGCAGTATAAAACTAGCCTCTGCCCGCGGCTTGACACACGCTTTTATTGTCCGGCCCCGGAATACCGCTTACCACCACCCAGCCAAATTTCATTAAAACCTTTCCGTTGAGGCGTGGAAAGGTAACAGACATAATTACTATCGCAATTATAATATTAATGTATGCATTATTTTGAATTGGATGTTTTTATGTGTGCATTTACTTAAGTAGATATTATTAGTAATAACCGTTGTAATACCATTATCTTGGATAGTATTATATAAATTATGTAATTTGGATAGTAGCTGTTGTGAATACGAACATGTATTCTAATAAATCTAAAAATCTTACTTTGAGTTGTTTCATTATCTATCAGGGATTAAAAAAAACAACATTTCGTCACAAAATTATATTTTGTGTGATAACACCTGCTACATGTCTTACTGTTATTGTATTTACAATATTTTATACCTAAACATTAGTAACAAATAACATTCATAACCTTAGAGGAGCAGATCTTACGAAACACGTTTTCATTCTAGCGGAGGAGCCACTCAGTCACAAGACATTAATGTGCTTTTCTCGCCGGTTCAAACTTTAACCTAGCAAAAATACTTATACATAAACAGAATGTGTTAATAACATTTGGCAATAAATTACTGGGATACAAACGAAACCTTAAGCAAAGCAAAAACAGTGAAATAATCCTAATTCATAAACTAACATTGTAAAAGAATACAAAACATTAAACTTAACTGTCCTGTAGGCCTGTCGCGATCGCGCCGACAGTCTTCACACTATCACATTGATCAAATACAATACTAGACTCCCACTCGCTATGCATCCCTTGTCAACTGATATGTTTACAGGACAAGTGAAACCGCAAGCTTATTAGGAATCTAACTAAATAAAACTGCTACCCTAACTTAAATAAACACTCGTAACTACACATACAATACAGCCTTGTGTTAATCCAAGCAATGTACATTATCTTACAGGGAGTTAGCAAAACGGGACGAGAAAGAGGCACTTGAGAAAAGAGTCGAGAAATAGAACCCTAACGTAATACTATTGACAGATACAACTGTACATCGATAATGTATATTTTTATTCGCGCGTGTGTACAAAAACATCAAAAACAAAACAGGATATACATATAAAATACGAGTTCCAAATTAATCTTTACACCGAACCAACAACTACAACAATTTGCGCTATTCGCGACGTCAGTGTCATACAAAACTTACAGACTGTTTCTTTGGAAGTATTATTTCATGTAGCGCATGCATCCCCCGGCCCGCGACAAAGGCGCTCTCAGCGCCGACACGAGGACATCCCGTGTCCAATTCTATTTAAAATACATTATTGCACTAAAATTATGCTACTTTCAGCTGTAGTCTTCGTATTTATTAAAAAACAGACAATTTATTACAGTTTAATCGCAATTTTGTACTTTAATTCAGCTTACTGGGTACCGACCGCGTTACGTACATATCATACAAAAAGCTACAAGCTGCCGTCATTAGGATCTTGGGGGTAAGGCAACCAAAGTGTTATCTATATTTACACTTACAACTAGAGCACGTTATTTGTACTATGCCTTAATAATGCACTGTCAGTTTTGGTCATAGTTACACTAATTCACACGTAATGAGTATATGTCATACTATTGGTTTTTCACTGGGTAAGCATCACTGTTTTGTCTGTGACACTGTTTGGGCTGCTGCTACCGACGCATACTGGAGTTGAGTGTTTGCATCGCGAGAGATGGAGGGTTGATGTATCCATATGCATAGACATTAGACTGCTGGGCTCTGGGGTCCGGGCTGGGCACCGGGTACTGGACCGACGGCTGAACGTTCATCATCTGGAGGTTGGTGCCGAACTGCTGCTGCGGCATGCGGTACCCGTTGAGTCCATACTGGCTGATGAGGTGCGGGTTCAGGTTGGGAGACATGCGAGAGCCCGGGGCCATCTGCATGTGCTGCATGGGGCTAAGGTTGCCTGGAAACAACAATTACCTCATTGAATATCAACAACCAATAAGCCAGAACTGCGCAATCATGTCGTGTGCTCTTGGAACAGTTTACCATAGTCGGTGATCAATTCCTTCAAAAACAGACAGGAAAAAATATTGTGCAATAAAATGCACTAACAAGGCTGACCGCGGCGATAGTTGCTACGCAGAAGCTGACTGCAAAGTATTATTTTTGCTCCTTTTATATGTATTATTTTTATTTTACGTGAAAATTTCCGAATTCGTGGCATCTATATTACAAATGATATAGGGTGATTGCTACAGTTATTGACCACTTAAGGAAAATAATATTTTCTAAGCTCTATGAAAAACAAAACAATAGAGATACAGGTTCCTATGATATACCAATCAAATGGTAATATATCTGAGTAATAGAATATTAAAACAAATATTTTAAAATTAGATATTTATTATAAAAAAACATTATTTAAATCAAATTAGGCAAAAAATTCAGTAATTAGCCATGAAAACGCAGTAATTATCATACTGAGATACAGTTATTGACCATGCATAATATAAAATTTAAAAATGATCATAACACCAAAACGGCTGAACCGATTTTCATGAAACGTAGATTAAAGCACGTTAAAAACATTCAGGTAGCATTTAAATGAAACTTTAATAAAATAGGGTTAACAAAAATAAAGAATTTTTAAATCAAATTAAAATTTTAGATAGTTCACACTTAATTCTTCCTCTCTTGATTTTATAAACTTATTAGCCTTCTTTTCTTCCAGTTTTCTCTTCTTGTCTTCCTTTTTACGTTCTCTTTCCATTTTTTTCTGTCTTTTTTCATCTTCTAGTCTCTGTTTTTCTTTGTTTTTGTTTTCTAGAATCTTTTGATACTCACGTCCGGAAATAGGATAAGGATAAGGTTTCTAGACGGTATTCTTTCTTTCTTTTCTTCTTTCTTGGAAATCCTCTCCTACCCATATCAAATATCCATTCTTCTATGAGTTTTTCTTCTTCTGTAGTCAGAAAGGGTAATGGTCCAAAGTCGCTTTTGTTGTTCAGGTTTTTTATCTTAAAATGTAATGTCGCTATATGTATGCTATATTTTTTGGCTACTGCCCGAACAGAAAAAACTCGGTTTACGTCTTCTAGAGCCTTTCCAATTGTTCTTTGGTATATTGCGGTACTTTGGGCATGTTGAATCAGTCTGAAAGAAAATAAATAGAGCAATGTAGTTATTGACCACCTGAGATTTACTTATTTGCCACCCCGGACAAGAAAATAAATAGAGCAATATAGTTATTGACCACCTGAAACTTACTTATTAGCCACCCCCGGACAATAACTGATCCGATGCAGTTACAATGCTGAGATTTTGAGAAGACTTTAATAATACCACAATAAAGCAGAAAATGTAATCAAAATACCTATTTCAGAAATTCAGTTATTGACCGGGGGTGGTTAATAGCTGGATTTCATACAAATAAGATTTAGTAATTGACCGGGTTTTTTTTTTGAGGTTAGAATTACTTTACGAACTTTGAAATCACACTAAATTAACTACTATTCAATTACCAACAGATATGCAACAAGTTTAAAATAATAAATCAACAAATTACATAAAAAATCATGAATTTAAAAAACACTTACCTTATTTTTTTCGTAACGAACACCGCACTTATCACAACTTTTTTTAACTGACCTCACCAATAAAAAATAACGCTATCTAGATCAAATATTATGAACTAATACGAAAGAAGAATGATTATAGGTATAGTTTTTGTTTCTTTCATTCACGTGCGATCTACCATTATCTTATTTCGATCCATTTTGTCTCAAATGGTCAATAACTGTAGGGTGGTCAATAACTGTAGCAATCACCCTAACTGCCTGCGACGCAGGAGGTTGCGGGTTCGATTTCCGACTTGGGACAAATATTTGTACGATCTGCAGGTATTTGTTCCGGGTGTTCTGGTTGTTATCTATGTATAATAAATAAAACCGGCCAAGTGCGAGTCAGACTCGCGCACGAAGGGTTTCGTACCATTATCTGTAAAAACACTAAAAAAATCACGTTTGTTGTATGGGGGCTCCCATACAACAAACGTGATTTTTTTGCCGTTTTTATAGATAATGGTACGGAACCCTTCGTGCGCGAAACCAACTCGCACTTGGCCGGTTTTTTTTATTTTTTTTATGCCCAATGCTTGTATTGGGCTTTTCGCGCCCTTCTGCGTCCCTCTGACACCAACTACGCAGCCACTCGCGCGTACTTCCGAGAATTCATAAAGATTTGCACGTACTATACTACAAATAATACTAGTTACGTTAGTTTGATACTGACTGGGAGTATTCCGTGTGTTCCGCGGCGAGTCGAGCTGGTTATGCGGGTAGGAGTACTTGGCGGCGGCGGCGGCCGAGTGAGAGTAGTGCGCGCCGCTCGCGCCCGGCGGTGTCACTGGTTGGGCGGCGTACTGCGGATTACATACAACGTTAGAGTTTACACCGATTACAAGGCTAAAGTAACTGAGCAGCACACAGGGATTACACTGTTGGTTGTGTCCATCATCAGAGGTAAAACGAAGCTCAAATCTCACCATAACCTACATTCAATGACGTTTGACAGCGATATCGATGGTATCCCGGAGATATAGGTTACACATACAGGAGAAGCACGGGTAAAGTATCTGACAGAAACTAGTATTTTATATAACTAGTAGTAGTCTCTGCGTGGTATGCTCAGCATAACATGACGGATCATAATTCTTTGTCGGCACTGCCCCCGACATGCAATAGCTCAAGGTGGACAGTCATCTCTAAAGGGCTCCTAACGCCGGTACATTACATACCTGGTGCGGGTGGTGCGGCGGGTGCTGCGGGGCCTCCGCCATTTGCTGTAGCTTGGCCAGCGAGCAGGAGGGCGGGGGCCCCCAGCCGGAGCCAGAGTACTGCTGTTGTTGTTGAAAGGAGAGGTAGCCTCCTTGGTAGCCGCCGCCCGCGCCTCCGCCCATGCCGCCACCGGACCCGCCTGGAGGAACACACATTATCCTTAAACCGTTTCAATCAATCTCTGTATTTACGCATTAGTAAATTCAAATACTATAATAGACTACATTTATTGCTTGATCAACCGCGAGTGCGAACCGTACCTGCTAACTGCCAATCGAGGGAATGCGAGGTCTCAATTTTATTAACATCGCTTGGAAGTGTGTAATTTAAAAAAATTCAAAATTCAAAAATTCAATAACTTTATTTCTTTAGGCTTACAAAATAAGCACTTAGACAAGTCAAATTTTATAGATAAACAGCTTAATAATAGTAATTATTATCATTATTATATATTATTATTATCAGTAATTATTATCATTATTATATATTATTATTATCAGTAATTATTATCATCATTTATGGCATTACTACCCTGTTTAAGCCCTAAGCTACCCCGCTCCTATTATCATTTTTTAGTTTGACAGTCGCTTTTTAGTCTCAGTAAATAAATAAATAATGCTGGGCAAATTACATCATACTATATCGTTTTTTTTATATACATAAAAAACACCCAGAACACCCTGAACAAATATCTGCAGATTGTACAAACATTTGTCCTGATACGGGAATCGTACCCCCAACCTCCTACGTCGCACTCGGACCGTGTCGCCCGCTGCGCCACCGAGGTCATCACTGAGGTCGAGTAGGTCATCATCACCTACTGAAGCTGACACAATATTGAAGCATCTCAGGCGACAAATTATTCTTTGTAATCTCAAAAAATAAATGTCGCCTGAGAGACACTACAATATTGTTGATTACCGAGAGCAAATTGTGTCATATATGACACAATTTGTTTTCACACAAAGATTAGTAACAATAGATTGATTTATGCTTGTTATTATTTTTTGCTAGACACATATAATGTATGTAGGTAGTAGTTTGGCCTAAGTATTTGTTTTCCTTTTTTCTTAAATGGCATATCAACAAATTTTGGTGACTGTCGTCTTTAATGTTCTAATTTTATAAAATTTTAATCCTGTTATTGGCTGTAAGTGATATTTTTATGTTAAGTTACTTTTATTTAAGAGCTGTGGATTTTGTAAAATTAATAAAATAAAAATAAAATAAAATTGTTCTGGCACATTCGGGTATCCAAGACGTTTCATGAGGCTTCATGAGGAATACCAGATCGAACGTGTAGCTCTTAAGTATATGCAAGACAAGGTAGTCACCGTGGTGCGGTTGAGGAGTCGGCGGCGTCGCGCGATGCCGGGCAGGCGGAGTCGCGGCGCTGCGCATAGCTTGCTTGCTGTCGTTGGCTGTGTTGGCGTTACTGCTCGTTGCGCTATTCCTGAAAGAACAACATCTGAAGTAAACCACATTTTATTTAGAGTACATAGATCAGAGTCCCGAGTCGAGCGGTGATCGTGACGTCTCATTTTTCCATAGGTTTTTGGTACAGTGCCTTTCATATCGTGCTCACAGGGAACTATAATACCATACAAATATGGCACCACGTGACGATCACGTCTCGATACTATAGTTAAATGAACTCGGGGTTCTGATCTACACAAGGTTAAGAACTCCTCACGAAGTTTTTACTTTGTATTATCACAACAGTAGAACAGCTGCATCGATTTTTATTAAACATAGCATAGAGCACACCTGATGAGATCATCTTTTATATAAACGGTACACCCGTTTTAGTGCTATGAATGGCACAAACAGACATGTCACTCGTGTTTTTTTTAATGACAAGTAATTAGACATCCCACACAGTGCAAACTAACATGGCACAATATTGCCCTGAAAAAACGCATGCGCAAAAAGAATTGATTTTATTATGTAATTTTTTTCACTTCATTAATACCTATGTAACGGAAAGTAATCTCACCTATTCCTATTATTGATCTTCTGCTGCTTAGGTGGCTGGTTAGACTGCGTCATGATGGGCGGGATGTGCATCGACGAGTGCGGGTATTGCGGACTGGGCGCCGCGTGCATGTGCATCATAGAACACGGGGACGCAAGATCTGAACCAATCGACGTAGGAGATTCTAGCCCTAGCTGAGACACGTCGAGCTCACAAGCAGGGTATTGGACTGAGTGGACAGAGTTGGAGGTCGAATCGGGCGTGTATACTCCCATAGATTGCAGCGCGGGACTCATCGCCTCGCAATCTTCTTTGCTGCTGTCTTTTGGTGACTCTTCCTTCTTCGATTGTCTCGATTTCTTCTCGATTTCCTTCTGATCGCAAGGCCCGTTTTGATAAGATTTGCAGCTTGGGGACGTCATGACTTGCGAGTTCTGTTGCCGGTATTCTGCGCAGCTCGTCGCCGCTTCTTGCTGTTTTACTTGTCGCTGCATCATTTGTTTCATATGCTCCGCTTGCGATTTCTTTGATTCGCACTGCGTTTGGCATGCGGTGGTCGATTTTGGTTGTTTCTTTGACTCAGCCTTCTGCGAGCACTCTGCTTTGGATGTAGGTGTTTTAGTTTCTTTGTAGTGAGGTAGTCCGGTCGTGGCGTAGAGCGCGCCATACGCGATGTTGTGGAAATCTTTCTGGTGGAGCTTCTGCGGTGATTTCTGCATCTGGTCTAGATGCGGGAGGTTGAAGCCTGAGAGTTTGTCGAGGTATGTTTTATCAGTGACGCTGTTCTTCATGTCGAAGAGACGGTTGTGTTCCCAGGAGCCCTGCAGGCGCGCGGGGTCCCAGGGCGGGCCCCACGGCTGGTACTGCCCGTGGGGCGTGTGGTAGTTCATCTGGTTCATCGTATAATCCGGTTTAGGGATCAGTTGCTCGTTATCGTACTTAAATTTTGCGACCATTTTGTTGTTTAGGTCGTTTTGATCCGCCTTCAGATTGAGTTGATTGGAGCAAGATTTATCGTGCTTTACTGCAGCTTTAGCAGAGTTTGATTTTTCCTTCTTAAAAAAATCTTGCTTTTTTGGAGCTTCGGTCGTCTTTGTTTCGACTTTGCTCGTCACTGGAGCGGAGTTTATAACGTTTATTGGGACAGACGTTTCTGGCTTTCTTGCGTTAATGTTCGGACTTTGTTCCGGAAAAAACATCTTCGGTTCGGGCGTACTGCGAGGCGTGGCCGCTTCGCTTTTGCTTTTCTTCTCCGGCTTTTCTTTCCCGTGCGCGGAATTAACCCTCACTTCCCGAAGTTTACTCTTTTCCCTCGGCTTAAGGTCGTTTTTATCTTGCATGTTCGTCGGGATAACGCTCATGGATCCACTCAAGGAGCTTTGCAAGTTAGAATTCATGAAGTTCGTGTCCATATCGCTTCTTTCCATTCCCATGCTGATTGCCGCATGCGCGCTTTGACACCGCGGTAAAAAACTTATATCGGTGATGTTGGGGACTTTAGGTATGACAGGATTTATGACAGGCGAGGAAATCGGATGAGGCACTTCGAGTTTAGTAGGCTTGCTAGCCACTGGATCCGGCATGTTGTTAATCCGATTCTGTTCGCTGGCCTTGTGCTTCTCTGTCTGGACGCTTTGTGTCTCCTTGCCTACGTTTGCTCTATGATTCAGATACGAATGTTGAGCAGAATTGATTTGCTGAATGGTCATAGAATTGGCGACAGAATGTTGATGATAGGTTGGCAACACCGGGTCACCGGGGTTTCTAGGAGTTATAATAATCTCGTCTTTCCGCATGCTCATGATGTCGTTACGAAAGGGCATATCGCTCTCTTTACTCACGGGCATCTGCGATTGGCTTTTATTTCTGTTATCTAATTCTACAAAAGGGTCTATTCTATGACTGTCCGGTTTCTTCACATTGGGCAAGTAATCTCTGTGAGGATCGATGTTCTGAATTATCGATTCATTCATTTTATTTGGCGACTTCTTCTCCGTGTTTTTACACTCTTCTATTATTTGATGTTGGATCACAGTTTCTTTTCTAATATCGCACTTTTTTGGCTCAATGCTGATTTCCATCGGTTTTTCAGGCGATTTTCTAGGTTTAGGATAGTCGTTTATAACAGACTTATCCTTTTTCGGCGAGATGCTAGGGTGTGGCGAGTTACCCGTATCTGATTCTACTTCTATGGTTTCAATTTGGCTTTTTTTCTGAGCTGGATCTGTTGGTCTTATAGTGTTTACCTCTTCTTGGACTTTTGGGTCTAGAACTATGTGAGCGTTCTCTGTGGAGACAACAGGTATGACTTTCGACGGACTTTCATTCTCTTGGACCTCTTTTGGTTTGTTTTCGTTATTCTGTGGCACAGGAGCCACTGAGTTCGGCTTCGGCGATGGAAGTGGACAGCTTTGGCTGTTGTTATCATCTGATTCCGATATTATGATGGTGTCTTTGTCGTCAATTGAAGATTTAGGAGGAGATTTGAGCTCGCCATTTCTGGTCTCGGGAACTTCTTCCTTCTCAGGCGTGGCGATATCCGATTTAGTTTCATCAGAGTCTTCCATTCTATTGTCATCATCATCTTTCTCCGGTTCATCGGCTTTAGATTCGTTGATGACCTCGTCTTTTTCCGCTACAGACTTGGGCGAGTCCATGTGTATGCTATCAAGTTCCATGTCACTCGTGTGATTGTCAGTGCTATTTTCTTCGACGTGCTTCGGTGTAGGCGGTTTCGCGACCGCCGTTCTACGATCTTGGCTCTCTTCCACGTCCATTTCATCATCAGCCTCGCCCGAGGAATCTTCGGAGCTGGCGTCTTCCCTTTTATCTTCAATCTTTTCGTCCGCTTGACTCTTAGGCGACAGCGTAACGCTTTCCGCTATGGCTAGTTGCTCAGGCTCGCCCATCTCAGAATCGTCTGTTTTGTCGTAATCGGGTGCAGCGGCCTTCTCGGCGACTTTAGCCTTCTTGGCGGCGGGCGATGCTAACGTAGGCGTAGTCTTACCGACTTTAGGTCGTTTCTTCGTCCGGCCGCGCCAGGCAATTTTACGTTTGGATTTGCTCGCTTTGGCCGAGCTCGCGACCGGAGAAGCGACGATATCGGCGAGCTCCTCTTGGCTCTCCTGGCTGTCCGACGCGTAAGGCACATTTTTCTGTGGAGTCTTCTCGTCATTCGCTTCTTGTACGACTCGCGAGGACCGCCTGGCGACACTTTTACTCCTCTGCCTCCTGGGCGTTTCTTCCTCCTCCTTGTTCTTGAGTTCGTCGTTGTTTTCGCAAAGTTTAGTGCTAAGTTCTCGTTTCCTTTTCCGTCCACCCTCGAGAATGGGCGTCGTTTGGTAGGTGGTCTCGCTGTACTTGAGCGGTCTCGTCCGCCGCCGGCCCGACGACGTGAGTTCCACGGGCGCCTCCGAGACTTCTTTCTCCGATTTCGTCTCCTCTTTAGTCTCTACTTTCGGAGCTGGAGTTTCTTCCGCTTCCGTCGCAGTGTCGCTTTCTGTTTTCAACCCTGTTTCTTCTGTTTCAGTATCCTGATCCCCCGAAACTTCCTCCGGAGATCTGAAAGGGTTGACCGTGGGCGCGAGGAGAGGCGTCCATCTGAGGCATTCCGGGTCGATCTCCAACCTCGGTTTACTTCTCACTTTCTTAACGTGCTTCTCGACTCTATTCCAATCGACGCAGAGTCCTAGTTTCATTGTCTCCGGTATGTGTCGCACGAAGCCAAGTAGCTGGAAGGTAATGGCGATGTCGTTCATGTGCATTCCCGTAGAGTGTGCCACATCCTCGAAGGTGAAAGGTTTATCTCTGTAATCGTATAAGAATTCTAGTACAATAGACTTCCAATAAGCGTGATACGATACTCGGCCGAGGTCTGAAAGGGGTTTCTCCGGTGTTCCAGGTTGTCCCTCCTCTTTTGAAAGTAAATAACCTGAAAAGATACGAAAAAAATGAGTACCAAATGAAATGAGATGTTTGGTAAGAGATTTGATGCAAAAAGGTAGGCATTATGACTCCACCACTCACTAAAATGGATGAGGAATCTCCCGAATCCCTGTCGCTGGTACTGAGGCATTGTCAT
This sequence comes from Eupithecia exiguata, assembly GCA_947086465.1. Classification (NCBI taxonomy): domain Eukaryota; kingdom Metazoa; phylum Arthropoda; class Insecta; order Lepidoptera; family Geometridae; genus Eupithecia; species Eupithecia exiguata. Next base: position 969,882 of record OX352245.1, on the reverse strand, counting down.
TATACACGACACGTTATACTTCTGCTGACAGTGTTTCTCTTTAGAAAAATATCCGACGAGGTGACATCCTTTGCTATCATTCTTTGTCAGCACGTAGAAGAGAAACGGTTCGACGTCGTAGTATAGAGTTTTGTGGTCTAGGAAGAGTTTGGCGAGCAGGCATAGGTTCTGGCAGTATATCTTGTTGGCGTTGCCGTCGACTTCAAAGACGGAGATGTCTCCGCAGCGGTAGATCTCGGTTGCGGGTGGGTGCCGCCAGAGACACTTGTCTAGATGTCGCATGAGGACCGCTCGACTCTTCGCGTATTTCAGGCAGAATTCACACAGGAATAGCTTCGGTAACCTGGAACAACGAGATGTCGCGTTTAGTACAACATTTTAGAATACAAGTACAGTGGTGTCATCAATAGGTAGGAAGACTCGGTGCCATCAACACCACTGTTCGTTCGTCTGCGCCCCGCCGCCCGTGGCGGTCGTGTCGTAACATTTGACCTCTCCTACTCAGTCTGTGGACGTCAGAGGTGATTAAGGGAACATACCAGAGGGGCTTTCTGTGTATTAGCACATCTACTGCGATCAGCAATCTTATGACGGCGAAACCTCTTGTTCTAACAAGAGGTTCTAAAATTTGCTCTACAAATTTTAGAAAAATTCGAACTGATCCGGGGATTTTACTTGGGACTTTAGTACCAAGATGAATATCATCATAACTTTCGAATGTTGTACCGATTTTAAAAATACAGCTATAAATACTCTCGCAAACACATCAGCTTTCTACAAGTAAAACTTAATTAAATAAGTTCATTAGTCTGGGGGCACAAATGACACATACCCAGACATAGGGCCGGTTCACACCGGAATGGCAGAGGCCGGCAGAGGCACGGCGAGCACTTTCAGTGTGAAACAATTTTTAATTTTATCTACATAAATAAAAGACCCAGTATCGCTTGAAACGCTCGAAAAGCCGAATGCTGCCCGCGGCGCCGCGAGCCGCCTTTTGTACTGTATTATGTTTTATTTAGATATAAGATTATTTATATATGTATGTTTATTTTTATTGTACAATAAAGTGTTCATTCATTCATTCATACCGCTGCAACACTGACAGTGAGCGCAACAACCAGTACTCTGTATTGTAGCGACGGGATACGTTGTTAGAAATAAATTACACCGTGGTGTCGGAAGGACGCGCGCGGTAGCCGGCGGCGATGCGAGCCTGCCGCGACCGGCTTCGACGGCCTCGTCGCGTCGCTGCCGTCCTCTGCCATTCCGGTGTGAACTGGCCCTTAGACTGATTGTCAAAGCTACACTATACATACTAGAAAATAGTCGAAACATTACTAACCTCGCATACTCTTGCGGGAAGGGACTTGAATACCACGTCTCAATCTCCCACTGTCCAAACTCGATCGCGGAGGGACACCGCGGCGCCGCTACCGCGGGGGCCGACACGCCCGGCGTGGCCGGAGGCGGCGGAGGCCCGGGCGTCGTCGGCGGCCCAGCCCCAGACTCGGGGTCAGCGTCGCCCGCCGCCGTACGAGCTTGATTGAACAGATCTGCATCGCTTTCTGTCACTCCAGGGGGTAATCTTCTGCTCTCTGTTAAGAGAAAACAACGATTAGGATTCATCAAATTCTAGCTATACTGTGGCACTCAAGATACAATGTAAGTAAACCGCTCCCAACACAAAATACAAAAATCTCTTTTTGGGGTAGTTTGAAAAATTATTGTAAGCATTTTGTTTACAAACACATGTTTACAAAACATTGTATCTGGAGAGTATACATTTTGTAACACAAATTATTGGAGAACAGATTACACCAAGGAGAATACCAGAAGATTGTTGAATTAGAGCTACCGTGTACGTTACAAATGCCACCCCCTGCAAAAAGATAACAAGTGTTATTGGAAAATTGGAAAAGTAAATCATTAAATTGATAATCAGCGAAATTCCCTAGCTCACACGGTAGCCCCACATCCAATAGCAATTAATTCAATTAAATAGGATAAACCAAGTTCAAACACAGGCCAAGTGCAGGGTTAAAGAGTTTATACATTCACATTAAAGTTTGTCAGTGAAAAAAGGGGATATGAGCTTAACTTGTGTAACTCTTACACAATATTCTAAGTAAGAGTTGCAATACAATATTCACCAAGTTATTTACAGGGTGTTCGGCAGACCGTGTACCATATGATAACTGGGGGGTAGGTGAAACCAAGTACAATAGCTTGGTGAACTGGCGTCTTCGCAAACGTGATTCTGATGATGGGCAGAACCTACAGTTCACGTAGTGTTACTAATTTACCAATAACCCTGTATACTGAGTGAGTGGCTTTTCTGGGTTAAAAAAGCCGCCAAGCTATTGCACTTGGTTCCACCTACCCCCAGTTACCATATGGCACACGGTCTGCAACACCCTGTATATACAGTCATAGCTGCTGAATATATAAATATAATTTATATAATTTTATGTACTTAATTATGAATCAATTTAAATTTATTACTATTGGCACATTTATACTTTTTTAATTAATTATTTCAGTGAAATCTACATATTATGTATATTTTTAATATATACAACGTATTTGTAATTTAATCAGAATTAAGAACATGACATGTAACACAAAATTGTTATCAATAAATTGAACTGAAATGAATAAAGGTCTGCGGAGTCTACAAAGGCTGATGATATTTTGTCTACATGTTCTACCATGCTCATTTAGCAGTTATCTTCAAGCAAGTTCAGAGTGGCAGCTAACTGTGACTGTTCTTTATATATATTCATATATTTATGTGTAATGCCAGGTATGTATTCTCTAGCGAGCTGTAAAAGTTGTATTGTAGACTGATAGATAGAAAATTCTGTTACCTTAAATGAAATTTGTCAGATACCTGAACCCATAGTACATGCAGTGATATTTGAGGACCGCGGACTGCGAACGGCCAGCGAGCGTCTCGCAAGGCCAACGATATCGGTGAGATCTTACATATACATTAGAATCTGTTCAGGTTATTTATACAGCTCGCTAGAGATTACCCGACTTTACGTGTAGTGTAGTGTAATGTTGGTGTCACATATTGCAGCCGTGGCGCGGCACCTCGACGGCGGCGGCGCGCGACGGCTGCACTGTGCGCTGCTTACCGCTGAGTGCGCCGCGCGCCGCCGCCGCCGCCAGCCCGCGCGCCATCTTGCGGCCCGCGCCCGGCGCCGCGCCGCCGCGCTCCGCCGCCGCCAGCGCCACCAGCGCAGACGCGGACGCACGACCCACTAGCCCGCTACTCATGTCAACCAGTATGTCTTGGCTTTGGCACAGCCGTACGGGACTGCGCACTCGCAGGCTTGGGCTCCGCGTTCGTCCCCGCGAGGGGCTGCGAGGCTTAGCTCGATTAGGGCTGCGCGCTTTAGCTCGACTTGGACTGCGCGTTTTGGCTCTACTTGGACTACGCGTCTTGGCTCTACTTGGACTGCGCGTCTTAGCTCGACTAGGACTTCGCCGCCGGGCTCTGCTCGGACTCCTCCTTCGTCGACTTGGGCTTCGCACGTTTCTGAGCGGACTTCGCGTCTTCGCACGGCTCGGACTACGTCTGCTGACACGGCTCAGGCTGCGGCCGCCACGGCCGCTCGGGCTCCAACTGCCGTCGTCGCTGGGGCTCCGCCGCCGGCTCCGGCTCGGAGTCCGTCTCCTGCATCTGCTAGGGCTCCGCGTCCGACGTCTGCTATTACTTCTCCGTCGGGATTGTTGACGAACTCTCTGTCCACTCGGACTCGTATTCGCGTATCTGCACCGACTCCGCCGGTCTCCGGAGATACTATGCTGGACGCGGGTGCGCTTCCGACTCTCCGTACGATCTCTCGAGGAGGTGGGGCTGCGGTCCTTAAGGCGCGGGCGGCCTCGGCCCCGCCGGCGCTCCTCCGGACTGCGGCGTGCGGGGCGGGCGGGGGGAGGCGCCTCGTACGTGGACCCCCAGTCTGTGAACCCGCCCGCGCCTGCGTCAAACCGGTCGAAGCGTGCGAGCGAGGCGGCGCACCCGAAGGCGGGGCTGGTGCCGAACCCGCCGGCGTCCGCGCGCGCCGGCAGCGAGTCACGCCGCAGCGAGGCCTGATAGCGCCGGAACGTGCTGCGCGTCTCCTTCAGCACCTCGCGGTCCTCCTCGGGTGGGGTGCGCGCCGCGGCGGGGGGCGGAGGGGGTGAGGCTGCTGGGGGAGCGCGCACCGCCCGCGCCCGCGACTTGGACCGCACCGAGTAGAACTCCGACAGGCCGTCGAATAGCGTGGTGAGGAGACGCTCGCCTCCGCGGCTGCGAGTACGGGCAGCGCGGCGGGCGGCGGCGACGGGGGCGGGAGGAGGCGAAGGGGAGGGGGACGCACGGCGCTGCTTGAGCGCCTCGGCCGCGAAGCCCCAGGCCCCGCCGGGCGCGGGGTCACTGGCGAGCCTCTCGAACACGGAGGAGACCTGCGCCGGCACGATGGCGCGCGGCTCCTCGGGCGAGGAAGACGCAGGCCGGTGCAGCCTCAGCTCGAGCCGCTGTACGCGCGTCACGCTGACCCCGCACGAGCCGCCCTCCCACCCCTCCCACTCGCTGGAAGACCGCCGGCGGCGTCGCTTCACCAGGTTGAACGCGGAGAACCTGAAAAACTTCTGCTTCTCCTTGGACATGGTGGGCTCAGGCGCGGGCGGCGGGGGCTCATTACCGTCGGAGGGCTCGTCGTCGGAGGTCGCGCGACGGGCTGGCGTCCGCGGCTTGCGCGCCTGCTTCACCGCTCCTCCCATGCTGGACCTGCGAGAACAAGGATATACGGTGAGATTGTTGCTCACAACATACTAGACTGTATACACAGTAGGGTAGGGAGTATACTCACTTGTGCTGCGTACAACGCTGGCAGCGCCAGGGCGGCGGGCCGCAGGCGGGGTGCGCGGCGGCTGCGCAGGACTCACAGCGCGCACACCAGCGTGCGCCCTCTCCGCACACGGCGCACGCGCAGCACGCGCCGCACGTCCACCGCACAGACTGCACATACACGTTCATCATTATAACTACAGCTGGCTAATACTAAGGCCCGTACCACATCTCCACCGCGAAATCTTGGCAGCGGAACCGCAGTAATTTTGCCTTGACTTGTTTGTTGTACAACAAGCGAAACAGAAGCGAAACTGCCAGTTCCAACGCATAGATTTGCCGCAGATCGGCGGAATCGCTGATCTGCTCGGACGCTAACTGTATCTCCACGCTCAATCCGCCCTTTCGCTGCGTTTGTTTCGCATGTATGTATGTTGTGGCAGTCGTCAATTTATATCCTGCTACTCGAACGTCGGCGACAAATGTAGTAGCCTAATGTTGCGCAGCGGAGCCAAAGCTGCTACGATTTCGCGGTGGAGATGAGCTACGGGCCTGAATGTTAGCTTAGTGGAGACTACACACCAGTTGGCACCAAAGTCCGGCGGGTAGGTGCGACATTTCAACGTGAATATTTATTCCTCCATATCCATTAATTACGTGAGGCGATTTTTCAACAACCCCTCTACCGGTGAGACGACGTAAGATTTTGATCGACCCCTTCCCCGTTCCCTCGACTCACGTGAGAAAACGTGTATGTTTAATGTAAATAAGTAATCTAAGTTACTGTTTGATCAGCACGTAGAGAAAATCACCTCTAAGCCAATAAAGATGCTCGGCTTTCTATTCCGGTTGACTAAAGATTTCAGTTCACTTAAAACTCTAAAAATTCTTTACTGTTCACCTGGTCCGTAGTCACTTCGAATATGCCTCGCAGGTATGGAATCCCTAGTATAATAAATATAATGTCTTTGCTTGAAAAACCTCAGCGGAAATTTCTTAAATTTATTAATTACAAGCATACGATCATGAACCCCGACTACATAAATAGCTGCAAAAACCATCACTTGCTACAGCTTGAGTTGAGAAGAGAAGCCGCGGCCCTGTCACTATTACTCGGCATTGTTCTGAACTTGGTTGACTCACCCACACTCCTATCAGGAATAGGACTAACCGTTCCGTCCAACCGAGCTTCTCGACGTAACCACCTTAAATTATATATTCCGAACTGCGCCACAAATTACCGGAAAAACACATATCTTCTGCGGACCATGCAAGCTTTCAACACCAAATACTCCAAGAGTGTTGATCTCTTTAACATGAGGCGAAATGCTTTTAAGAGGTTAATTAATAATAATTTCTTCGAATGACATATAGGTACATACATTATTTTATTATTACTAATATTATATTAGTAATAATAAAATAATGTATGGAACGTATATATATTAGTAATATATATACGTTCCGGATGCAGAAAAGGGCCGTACGAGCAATAATTGTAAGGATCCCAAGCGACCACTCGGCGAGACCCCACTTCAAATCCCTCGGGATTCTCACATTGCCAAGTTTGGTTATTTACCAGGTGGCAATGTACGTGCGGCAGAACCATGACACATACGCGACGCTAGGCAGCACTCACTCGTACGCCACGCGCGCCCGCGACAGACTTGCCGCCGTGCCTCGCACATTGAGCAAGTCGTCTAAGCAACTGACACAATATGTCATGGGCCCAGATGTGTACAATAGGCTTCCTAGTTATGTCACAGAAACCCACATCCTATCTGCATTTAAGGTTAAACTTAAACGCTGGCTTATTGAGCAAACTTTTTATAGCTACGATGAATTCGTAGCTTATAAGAATAAGAATTAAATTTTACAAATCTTATTTATTCATTTAAATAGATAATAATTAGCAGTTGCCTAATTTATTTTATTTTTTGAATATTCATGTTATTTCATTCGACCAATGTATGAATCTATTTTGAATGTATCATATTTCATTAATTTTTAATCGATTGTATTTAATCAAATGTATTCTGTGTTCAAATCACACAAATATTGACTTGTAATAATTATTATGAATAAATGACTATTATGACTATTATAAACTTTGTGCAGTCGTATCGTACATAATAAGTATAAAGTAATTATATCCACCCTAGTTCCTCACCTTGTAGTTACCAATCTGCATGATTTGGTACTGACATCAGGCAAACCAGATTAATCTTGTAATAGGAAGGTAATTTAGCTCCTTTTAATGTAGTTTTTTTTTTAATGAATAAGTAGGCAAGCTCTGTTTATAACTTTATCACCCAATTGTATTTGTGTTTCTTACACCTAATTGTTTTTTTTTTTTTTTTCAAAAAAATAAATGTAGAATAATTATGTTACTGTCTGCTACAATCTATCCCCAGGAAGCCGCTGGAACTTCTCGGTGCCCGCCATGATTTGGATTGGGTTAGGTGGGAGCGTGGACTTCATCAGACGGTTTCTTTCAAGCTCCGGGTTGATATTCAGAGAGCCTCGGAGGAGTCGGTGATTAGCCGGCGTCAGCGAGTTGCTGGCCTTCCTAGAGGGCATCGGGTGGTTAGACTAGCAGACCCCACCCGTCACGCAAAAAGGGCCCACCTGTGGCCTAGTTGCCGAAACCAGTTCAGGAACAAGTAACAAGTAAGTCGGTGATCAGATCCGGTATTGAACCTGTTGATCGCTGAGACTTCTCTGAATATTATGTGCTTGCTGTCCGTCATGATGAAGTCGATCTCTTTTTTTTGTCACAGTGTCGGGCTTCGCCATGTCCACGTCCTTTAAGGCTTTTTTTCCTAAAAGAAGTCTGTACTTGATTGTGGTGGATTGAAGTTAAAATATATAATTTGCTTTATTTTTTTACGTAAGACTAGTACAAATACTACTTATAAATAAAAATAATAATAAAAAAATAACACTATGTACGTTCTTAGAAGTCTTAAATTTAAGACTTCTAACAACATACATAGAGTAGAATCACAGTGATATTTTACCTTTAAAATGGAAATAGTAGTTTATGCAACTGTGCATAATGGAGGGCATTACAACACAAGTGTGGGTTTAAGAAACGAGCCGAAGGCGAGTTTCTTAATAGCATCACACGAGTGTTGTAATGCCTAATTATGTACAGTTGCATACACTACTTTATCTACCCAAATATCATAAGGGCTCTATGATGGGTTCAGGAACCATAGGGAAATGACCAGCATTGTTACCAGTGTAATGCAATAAAAAATAAATTGAACACATACAGAAGCAAATTATTTATTATAGTAATGGTAGATAACATTGACAGTTGTTCTGAGTCACTATCACTCATTTTTGACAGAAATAAAGAACTTATTCAACTTATCAGAAAATTTGTCTACTCGTAACTGGAAATAAAAAGCTAACGAACAAATGACAGCTCGAAATGGCGGCGTTTCGAATATCTGTATTTTTTTTAAATCATAGACACGAACAAAGTCACTATTCTTGTGTCACTCGAGATCAAAATGTCGTGCGATTTATAGTTAGAATGTAGATACTAGTATAGCACACTCACTTGAATTTGACACCTATTCCAAATTTGAACTCGGTTTTCAGTAGGTTATGAGTTCATTACAGTTCCGTTTATTTCTGTTGGTTGGTAATGCTGGTCATTGCCTATGGTTTTTGAACGCATTAGAGAGGGTTTATGATATTTGGGTAGATAAAATAAATTACATGATAATAATATTTGCAGACCCAAATGAGCTTGGGTGAAGTTTGGCTCTAACCCCCTCGTAACCGCCTCACGTACATAATGTGTAGTGTGTAATAATATTATTATGTCATCAGCTCATAGGAAAAACATTGATAATAGAAATGAAATAAAATTAAATTTATATTGTTTTTTTTTTCTATTAGGAACAATAATATATTATTATAATGTCTGTGAATGAAACTGATACCTCTTCTTCTTATCCGGTACGCTCTTGACAGAGCGGTCGTGATCGTTAAGTACTCGCAGTATTGGAAGGGGCAGATGTGATGCGCTTCACGACATTTTGCTACCATACCATTTTGCAAACTGATACCACATTCCTTCAAAAGAGACTCATTAATATAAACCACCCCCTCTCAAACCATTTATATTTTATGATATCTTACTACCAGTATAGTAAAATTGCTGATGGATGATCATAATCAATGATAAAACTAAAGTAGAATAAAGGATTTTACATATAAACAATTTCAATGTGGTGTAAAGATAAAGAATCTCCCCTCCTTCCTGTCCTTACAAAGAACATTTCACAGTAGCTCATTTTAAAGACAACAAGATAAAGTTAAAAACTACAACCCGACTACGTGAAAGTTATAAAAGTTTGAAACATTTACATTGACAAAATAGAATGACGTATAGGTCATATTTGATAGGCATAGAGTTGAAAATGAAAATAGGTCGTAGGTATTGTAATTTTTCTCTATGGGGCCTGCAGCCTGCGGCTACCTAAACTTTAATACGCGTGTTGAAGGCTTATTAGGGGTCGGAGCCCTAAATCCTATAGCCTATAACCATCGGGGTATTGAGACGAATCAATCGATACATAATTTGTTGAAATCGAACCAGAAGTTTCAGCGCTACGTGGGAACAAAGAAATCGGCCACATACATACAAACATACAAATATACAAACATACAAACATAGGGTGCTAACCTCATAACCCTCCCCTGTTGGTAGTCGGGTAAAAAACATCAGAAGTAATACTACAAAAAACAGGTTTATAAACATAGGCCCTATGTTTAAATGTCAATCAGGCAGTTAGAATGTGGTCATGGTATGATATTAAATTGTTTCTTTTTATAGACTAATGTGACAATTTGTATGTAAAGAGGGCACTCCTACTTATTTAACTACTTAGCAAAATGTAATTACCTAAAGACTGCGGGATAACTGCTATTTCATTCATTATTTGAATGGGACTTTAGATAAATTGGATTATTGTTTTTGAGATTTAAATAATGCTTGGATAGAAATATACAGGGTTTTTGGTGCATGGAGTAGCGTGCATACCCATGGAAAAAGAAGATAGTAGACTGATTTCAATGCATAAGAGGGAGATGGCAATTACTAGCTACTTAGCATAATTATGACATAAAGCATAGTTTATACGAAGCCAACACTGGCAGCCAGCGCTGGCTAGATATTTGCCTTGTGTAAACAGTTTTTCAAGCCAAGCCAGCGCTGGCAGCCAACGCTGGCGAGAATAGAGCGCCCGTCTATTTTTTTCTAGCCAGTGACCGCCGCCCGCATACCGCTTGACCCCCGCGCCAGCGTTGCGGACACGTAGACGCATCTCGTCAGTCACTGGCGAACGTCCGTACGTGAAAACGTGTGCACACCCGAAGAAAAACCCGTAAATGAATGGCACCGTCTAAACAGCAGGGGCCAGGCCAACGCTGGCTTGTATGCAGGACTGGCACCAGCATTACTGGCTTCGTATAAACTATGCTTTATGCATAAAAATAAATCCAGCTTTATATAATACTAGCAGCGCCTCGCGGTTTCACCCGCGTAGTTCCCGTTCCCGTGGGAATTCCGGGATAAAAAGTAGCCTATGTCCTATTCCCGACTATAATCTATCTCTGTGCCAAATTTCATTGAGATCCGTTCAGCCGTTCTGGCGTGATAAAGGAACAAACATCCATCCATCCATCCATCTAAACTTTCACGTTTATAATATTAGTGAGATAAACATCAAATCAGCCTAATGTGCCATATTCTGGGATGCTAGCTGATTTTAAACCAACAGATTTTGTACTCAGTCAATGGTAGTGTGCCAATTGTGCCAAAGACATTCTTTCACAAGGGTTCTGATTGCTCTTTTTTTGAAAATTTTCTGAAATTACGTGTTCAGAATCTATGATTCATATTTATTTGCCGTAGGAGCACAAGTAGAGATGTAAATAGAAAAAAAACAAAATGTTCTTTTTCAAAATCTTGAAAAAAAACATGAAAAAAAACATGGCACGATAGTTTTTTTTCTAAATTAGGTTTTTTTTCCAGGATATAATAAATTCTATATCAGAAATGAAATAAAACACTAAATCTGATTATGTTTACTTTTAAATCAATAATATGTTAATAAGTAATTAGTTATAAACTATATTATAAACTAAAAAGTCTTTATTCTTCTTCAGACTACTTCTGACGAATCATCTATATCCACATCAGTAGTGCAGGTAGTGCTAGTGCTTGTTCCATCGTCATCGGAATCAGAGGGAACACTAACGACCTCTTCGGCTTGGTTCTGTGACGACCTTGAAGAGGACTGCACAGATTGCAATCTTAAATTGTGCTCAATGTACACTATTTTCCTAGCCCTGTCATTTGTCAGTCTATTACGTCTTTTGGTGTGAATTTCACTGTACGTAGTAAACGTTCTCTCGCACGCACGCTGCCGATGTGGTAGGAAGCGAGAGGAATTTAACAGCTACCACAAAGCAGTTGATTTGCAAAGTCCTGCCCATCAAGCAATGGAATTCAATTTATTCACCGTTCAACGTTAAGTTACGTTATTTTAGTCGTATAAATTTGCTTTCAAATGTAAAGAAACATTATTTTGAGTCATTTATAGGTAGTTGAAAACAATATTTCGATTTAGGGATCCGTTTGCGAGATATTAAGTGCTTTTAAGTGCAAGTCAATATAATTTCGTACTTTTGAAAAAAAAACCAGCTCTAGAAAAAAAAACCGTTTTTTAAAATGTTTTTTTTTACTGTTTTTTTTCGGCCCAGAAAAAAAACCGTTTTTTTACATCTCTAAGCACAAGACACACTTGGTTAGGTCTATTTTCATTTCACATTATAATTAAGATATCTATTACGACAAAATAAATAATTAAAGCAACACAAAACAAAGAAAATTATACCTGTACCTGCTGTAAATGGGCATCGTAAAAAATTTAACTAAACAGAATAATTATGAAATTATTTACTTTATCCTGCTGTCACTCAAGTATTTTAAGTTTTTTCTTCATAATAATACATTTTTCACTTGTACCTAATGTCACATGGCAAGCGCCGCCGTATTAATAAGAGGGTCACATACTATGGGTATGTTCCCTAACCATTTGATTAAATTTAATTGTGCTTGTTTCAGCTAAGTGTTTCATACTGGATAGACATAGGATTATAAAGAGTTTTGTATTTTAAAGTACATCAACTCAAATATTTCCCACAATCCAGGCCCAGTATATTGTGAGAATCGTTGTACTACAATCCGTAAATCCTTACTCAGTAGCACTAAGGGCGCCTTTAAATTTGCCGCAAAGTGCTGCGCGTCTGCAGCGCTGCGGTCGCGCTGCTTTGTAAATCCAAAATAAAAAACGCGCGACTGCAGCGTTGCTGCCACGCATCAGTTCATCGATCGACTAGTGACTATACGCACGTAGTTTTTTTTCAAGTCTAAACAGTATTGGCCAGAGTCCATCGTGAAACTAAATATACAATACTACGATTCTCGAACCTAGCGATGGCAGCGCGGCCGCCGCCGCGCCGCGCCGTAGCTCTCGCTGCAGACGCTCGGCACTTTCTGGCCGTTAGCGGCAAATTTAAAAACGCCCTTACAATTTGTAGTACTAAGAATCAATATGTATTAATTTTAAATTTATTGTGAAGTAGTAATAAACATTTCATCACTTTTAATTTTTACAAACTTATAATACCAATACCTGGGACAAATACATACTAATAATATAAATTCGAAAGTAACTCTTGTCTGTCCGTTTGTTACCTTTTCACATCTAAAAGGCTGTACATATATTAATGAAATTTGGCATGGAGATAAATGGTATCTCAGGGACAGACATAGGGCACTTGAAAAGCGCGTGCGAAGCCGCGGGCGGCAGCTAGTACTATATAAAACTAAGTGTACCCAAAAGTGTAACAAGCGTTAGCAAGAACAGTTGTTACACTTGTTACATTACAATTATTATTTACCTTTAGTGCGCCTTTCCATAGTGACAAACCGTGTCTTCTGCTCAGACTGTTAACTAAAATTAAGAGCTTACCTTTACAGTAGTTTGTGAGATAGATTCCGTTAGATTGAGGCACGAGAGGTGGGCATAGGATTTGCACTTTTGGCAGCAGATCAGGGGTTCAACTGCTCCAAGCCTGTTCTTTGCGTCTGTGCCCAGACACTCCGAACACACCGAAACTCCTTCAATCTGAAGATGGAAAGACTTCACATGTTTTTGGGAGTCACCAGCTTTTGGGAGAGCATGCCTATCATAGTGGACTTTTTTCCAATATGAAAACTCAAGGCATCTACCATTTTCAATAGGTCAAATATTGAAAGTGATTGATGCAATAACAAAACAAAATTAACCTTTTTTTTTTTGAGAACTATGGGCACTATGTTTACCATTCTTTACTAACAAAGATATTACAATCAAATAATGGAACTAAATTAGAACAAGTACCTATTAATTAAAACAATTGCTAAGTCATTTGGGTCATTTGCATTAAAATTGTACATTCCTCACTAGTAATGTGTCCCAAAATTTGAAATTTTTTTATGCTTAAAATATCCATAATTGGTACATTTCATTAACAAATTGGCGTAATTTAATCATTGCTTGATCGTATAAATTGCAATTCATCAATAAATAATAATCTTATTCATACTTTTGCGACCCTCAAAAAACAATAAAAAAATATCTCCATACAAATTAATCATGTCCCACAGAGGTCTTTGCATCTAAAAAATGCTTTGGAAGATTTCCCTCTGATATATTCAACTAATGAAAATATTTATTCGTCACTGATTAACCTGAGCAATACTATTTTATCAAATTTATCATTAAAAAATTAATAATTAAAGAGAAAATGATTTTTTAACATTATGTCTCAGTTTTTTCTTCCATTTCGTTATGTTTTGTTCGTTACGCTATTTTCATCAAAAAACCTTTTGAAAATCAACTAGAATTATATATAAAGATTGGCAACACTCGTCAGTTTTCTAAGAACTATAGAGAACTCCACTATTTTGTTTACTTTTTGTTTACGGTGAAAAGGTGCACATCTCATAACGCAAAAAGTTCGGTTTCGTTACGAAATTTAGACCTTAAAAGTAAGAAAACGCCGTTTTATTCAAGTTAATTTTACTGCTTTTCAAATACAGTGTAAAGACATTCAATTACAGTGTGTTTTATCGACTTTTCAAGTTCAGTTTCATAAGTTATTTCAGTTTTTTCTTGTGTTTTCATCCGAGTTAGTTACAATATTCGTTACGTTACGAAACGGCAGGTCGCGTACACACTGGGATCTTAACCGACTTAAAAAAATATGTGTAGTATTGTGTTAGTTATCATCAACCGCAAGATGTTCTCTTTTGCGACATACTTTGGCATAGTGGTTGTTGAATAGGTAATAAAAGCTACTTTAGTCTAAAATCAATCATCAGAATCGATAACAAATAAATACATTTCGTATAGATCTATAATTAATTTGGTAATAACTATGACAAATTGTTTTGAATATGCTAATTTACTTCGATTTATGTAGCGTAATATAAAGCTTAATTTAATCGAGAACAGGAGAATTTAGATAGGTGGGTACCTATTTATTATGTCATGTTATATTTATAATGTTACTGGTCAAATTTTCATGATTCTTTGATATTTGTATTTTAGGGGTACATCTATATCTATGATTAGGAGTTAAAACAGTAATTTTATAAATAAAAATAATAAAAACATTTATTTAAAATAGCAAGTATTTTTAATTAAAACAATCAAAGTTTAGCGTTTTCTTTTATATGTGCGAGTTGATAACGTAGAATTCAAGTCCGCCAGTTAACTTCTATCAGATGATGATGATAAGGTAAAAATCCTCTAATTGTGTACAAAGCCTTATGCTTCCAATTAGTAACAAGTTCGTTACGTTCCGTTTCGTTTCCATTTCGTAGCATGTACAATTTTAATGCAAATGACCCATTTGAGTTTGTGATACAAGGATAAAAAGAATTCATAGAACCTGAACAGATAACTACGAGAGGCGCGGCGTGTGGTGTGATGATTATATATTTCTTCCATAAAAAGATTTTGAAAATTATTCGAATTATCCGGATAAAATGGATTTCAGATAATCATGAATAGTAAATCTGAACAGCAGTGTTTACTTTATACTACATATTCTAATAATTTCATTAAATTTTGCCAATGCTATTATCATTGGTTTTGTGTTTAATATTTGAGGATGTTTATCCTCAAATATTAAACACAAAACCAATTATTATTATAATTATTATTATTCACATGTTTTCTTAAGTTGATATTACTGCCTGAATAATATCATTGAAATGATCTCATTTCAATCATCAATCCATCAAATCAACCAAACTGGATAACAATCATAAAATAGTTTAAGTTTATGATGTTTTTATGACCATTGTACACACCAAATAACATAAGTCAAAAGATTGTGCAACATGTACCCAACTTTACGCTATGTAGGTAAAGTTGTTTGTTTACATTGGACACATGGTCAACATGCACCACAAGCCAGATGTTTTTTTTACTACCTAATTTGATTCATATTACTTCCAATAAGTATATAATAACAAAATTCTCATTCATAAACATTAACATAACTATGTCTAACATACCTTTTCTGGTGATTCTGATGAATTTTGTGATCTCGATTTAGATCGGTCTGAAGTTGAAGGTCTAGGAACGGCCTTGTAAAGCCCTCCGTGATGTGCCAGCAGTCCTTTAGCCACGGCACGCTTGGCAGCAAACCTTATCACTACATTCACATTCACATTTGGTGCCACTGACACTTCATACGCTTGGTACAAATGTTTCTCTATAGATTTGAGCGAGGAGCCTTCCCTTTCGCCCAGCTCGCGCACCGTCTTAGCCACAGCCCTGTAAACGTCCGAATCCGGCGTGATCTTGAGCGTCCTAGACTTGAAACCCCCAGGGTCCTTGTAGGAGCTCTGCCCCTTGTTGTACACTTTGAGCACGGTGCCTGAGCGCACGGCCAGCTCCAGCTGCTGCGCTACCACGTCTTCATGGTAGTTGTGGTGCTGCCTGATTGCATGACATATCCTCTCCACGCTCGGTCTCTGTTTCTGGGACCGTATTTTGTGTATCGCATCTAATATCCATCGCTTCCACACTTCATTGCCGACGTCGTCCGGTTCGCACATCTTCGTCTTTACTCGCTTATAATTACGTACAGCCGCCGGTGTAACGGTACGGTATCCAACTTATGTCAACACCCATCGCATTTTGGCGCCTCGAGCGAAATTCCATTTTATGAAATGGAACCGCTACGAAAACACCCGGCGAGAGGAGCCGTGGTGTGGGACGCCGGTTTACAGCATGTCACCGCTCACCGATGACACATCGCGGCTAGCGAGCGAGTTTTGGCGGAGCGGGCATCTATCAGCCGCCATCTTGTAGCGATCAAAATTTTACGTCGAACAAAACACGCGATGTAAATAATAAGGACATATATTACTACACTCTCACATTCACAGAAATGCACAATATGGCAAAGCCTTGATTATGTACATGAGATAAGATAATATTTTTTATGCTATACTCAAATACGATGGAGCTTTTCCGGTTCGTTTTTTTGTCCACAATGCTCCTTTATCTAACAAACAACACATAAATCATCATGTAATTTCTTTGTAGTTTTATTTGTGACTTAGTTTTGCGTATTTTTTCTTTTCTTGACGTTGATTTATTACAAAAATTACATGAAAACATTCACAAAACACCAACAAAAGACTCTTCAAAATGGCTATCAATCAGATTACTTTCATTGCCTCGTTAAAAAAATATTTTGATATCCTGTCGGTCACATTTGTATTGCCATCTAATTTCCTTAATTATTTTTTTTCATCTCACAGATTTGTCTATGGCATGATGTTTTTTCTATTGTACGGTACTCCGACTAATAGTATCAGCTTATAACACATCGGAGTGATATTGGTCATTGATCTAAAAGGGGATCTCTTTTTTCATTGATATTGGTGAAAAGGTATTTTGGTATATGACAAAAATCTAAAATAATATGATTGAGATACCGTGTTGGCATAAAGCAGTCGGAAAATATTAGGTTTGGTTTATATAAACCAAACCTAATATTTTCCGACTGCTTTAAGGAATAAAATTTCACTCCTAGTAAACTCTAAGACTCTCGGTCTTGTCATCTCACAAGCTCATGTATAATAAAATGACTGTCTTTTGTTAAAAATATAACTATTACTAGCGGCCCACCCCGGCTTCGCATGGGTAGATTAGCGTTTTTGTATTAAACAAAAAAAATATAAATTTTAACATACTCTTGGCAGACTTTCCATGCTTAGAACACTCGATCTTTGCTTTTTACAAAATAAATAATCAAAATCATCCGTTTGGGAGCTATGATGTCGCAACAACCCACAGATAGATACACACACAGGCACCCACCCACAGAGATCCACCCGTCAAACTTATAACAATCCTTTTTGTGTCAGGGCCGAATACAAAAAATATATAATTCTATTATACTATAGAATATACTTTAGCGCTGGCCATATCTCGAGAAGAACCGACAACCGCTGGAGTAAACGTGTTCTTGTGTGGAGACCGCGACTCGGCAAACGTAGTGTAGGACGCCCTCCGATCAGGTGGGATGGCGATTTGCGAAAGACTGCTGGCAGATGCTTGATGCGGCAAGCTGAAGATAGGGCGCTATGGCGCTCATTAAGGGTGGCCTATGCCCAGCAGTGGACTATTATAGGCTGATGAAGATGACTTTAGATATTATTATTACTTTTCATTTTTGTTTTATTATCTAGGATTCTAATGGTGAAAGAATTTTTCAAATCGGTCAAGTAGTTTGGGAGCCTATTCAATTCAAACAAACAAACAAATTTCCTCATTCTAAGTAGGTAGTTATTGTGCCTTATCTGTTATAGTAAGACATTAGTATCGCTGATTTTTTTGTAGATATTGATGTCTTCTATGAAACTGTACACCACTTGGCTCTATTGTCAATAATATCCTCAGCTTACTACGCGTTATAAGAATTTTTCAGCGTTAATTTGTATATTTTAACATGGAAAAGTAGTTATTGTGACATAACTTCACATTACCATCTATATCATGCAAGCCGTACTATTTGTCAGGAAACACAAATATCTCTTTAAAACCAATCACGACATAAACAATGTGTTTAAGAGACAGACGGAACAAAAATAAAATAGCCACCACCATCCAAACTTGAACAAGCAAGACAAAGCCTATACCACAGACTATCTAGAATATATAACAAAATACCTGAATGCATAAAAAACGAGAACAAACATACACTTTTTTGCAAAAAACTAAAACAATTTTTAGTAGATAAATGTTACTATTCCGTTAACCAATTTAATGTGGACAAACCATAGACATAGAATTTTTCACTACTATGGGACAAACTGACATGAAAATTAAATTAAGGACATCTTACATAATTGACATTCTGACTACTAGTATAAGTTTTAAATTATCAAATTTGTGTATGAATTTAAATTGTATCCTGCTATTTATTTGAATTTTTGGTTTATTATGCTTTCAATATTAATTTTACTTCCAATTTTAGATTTTAATTGATATTAGTTTGTTATTTTTAATTCAATCGACTATTATTGTATGAAGTGCATTAATTTTTGCAGTGCCCTTACAGGGTGCATGTACTGACCACCTACACCTAGCCATTCACATAGACTAAGAATGAATTGTACATGTTAGCAAATAAATGAAATCGAACCAATATTCAAGATTTTCATTTACAATCATGTTATACAATAAAGGTCTTAGAATAAGGTAAAGCTACAACATAACCCCGGGTGGGGCGGGCACTGCAATATGGATCATAGACATTTTACAAAATATTATTAGGTAAAATTTTAACTTACATATTCATGGAACATATTTTTGATTAGTTTGTTTTACAATTTTAACATTTTTTTGAATGTGTGTACGATATAGGTCCATAAATTCAAAATATTAACTTCCTCTCCTAACTTTTTCTCTGTATCAAAAAAATCCTGTAAGGCGTAGTAACTTTTGTAATGAGGTACATTTAAAAACCTTTTCGAATCTTAAAAAGTTAGATTCATCTTTTTAAAATATTAATTTCCTCTCCTAACTTTTTTCTATGTATGAAAAAATTCCTGTAAGGCGTAGTAACTTTTTTAATCAGGTAGATTTTAATACCTTTTCTTAAATCTTAAAAAGTTAGATTCATCATTTATGTTGTTGTAAATTTTTATTGACATAGAATGTGTTCCAGAATAGAAATTTTTAAGTTTACCAACCAGACACATCCGTCTGATGCATCAAAGTTCATCAAAGTTTCGTTCCGGCCCTTGTTGGGGGCACGGAGGGAGGCCTCGAGGCTTGGCCTCTTTACCCCGGCTGCAACTCGAGGGGTGACGACCCCTCGGTCCTTGGGTTGAGACGTAATGCTCTTTTGTCTCTTTCTTTCGTTTTTTTTTTTTTTTTGAGGCTGCATGTTTTGTTTTTGTTTAGGTTATTTTTTTTTTTTTTTTTGTTTTTTTTTTTTTTTGTTTTTTGTAACCCAAGGGCTTAAGGTGGTTCCGCGGGGATCAGGTCCCGCGGGAGGGGTCGCCACGGGCGATCGTCATCTGAGGGCCGGGGCTGGTGAGGCGCGATGTGGTGCAGGTGGTCGTGGTGGCCGTTGTCGGCGCGGTCGTACATCCTCCGCGCCGACTGCACGATGAAATCTTCGATAGTGGGGATCTGCAGGTCGCGGGCGATAACGTCGTTCCTGACGTAGCGGCCCGCACCCGTGCAGATCCTCAACGAAACGTTCTGCAGCGCCTGGACCCGGTCTTTGTTGGTCTTGGAGGTGAGAGCGTACCAGGCCGGCGCCGCGTATGTGAGACGGGACCGTACGTAGGCCTTGTAGACCCGCACTTTGGTCCTCAGAGGCAGGTGAGATCCCAGGACAGGTCGGAGGAGCGCTCGGGCGACGCGCGCTTGTTGTAGCGCGCGGTCAACCTGTGGCTGCATCCTCAACGACCTGTCAATCTCAATGCCGAGGTACCTCACGTGCGAGCTCCAGGCCACGTTCTGGCCCCGTAGTTGCAGTTGTGGTGGGCTTCTGATGCGGCGGGAGACAAATAGCGCGGCCGTCTTTCCCACGTTAACGGCCATGCGCCATTTGTCCAGCCATGGCGGCAGGATGTCCAGCAGCCGCTGCATCCTGCGGGCTGCGATGATGGGACTGGTGGACGAAGCGAAGTAGGCGCTGTCGTCCGCGAAAAGCGCTAACGAGACATCCCGCTCCCCGGGGCGTAGGCGGCCCTCCAGGGTGGGGATGTCGTCGGTATACAGCGCGTATAGCGCGGGCGACAAGCAGCTACCCTGTGGTACACCAGCTGCAATGGACCGGGTTGTAGATGTAGCGTCCTCGACTGCGACAAAGAAGCGTCGGTTGTCCAGGAAGGACGCAACAATCTTGGTGAGTGCTGGGGGTGTTGGGGTTTGCAGGAGCTTGTACAGAGCGCCGGGGTGCCATACACGGTCGAAGGCCTTCTCCACGTCCAGGAAGACCCCGACGGTGCAGCGCCCGGCGTTATGCTCGACTGCAAGGTGGTGCAGCACCCTGGTGAGCTGCAGGGTTGTGGAGTGGGCGCTCCTGAAGCCGAATTGCTCAGGGCGCGGCTCGATAGTTGGAGCCAGGCGCCCCAGGAGCAGGCGTTCCAGGAGCTTTGCCACTGTTGGCAGCAGCGTTATGGGGCGGTAGTTGGCCGGGTAACGGTGGTCCTTACCCGGCTTTGGCAGAACTATGACCCGCCCGGTCTTCCAGGAGTCCGGGAAGTGGCCCGTCCGGAGGATCCCGTTGAAGAGCCGAGCGAGTGCGGTGACTCCGCGGCGGGGCAGCTGGGCGAGGGCCATGTTGGGGACTCCGTCGTAGCCTGGCGCCTTTCGCCTGGGTAGGCGGAGGACGGCCTTCCGCACCTCGGCAGGAGAGATAAAGTACTCCCCGCCTAGGGGCGGTGTTGGGCCCGACAGGAAGTCCCTCACTGTCTCCTCCACTTCTTGATGGTGCCTCAGTGTGGCGAAGGAGGCATCTACTGGAACGGGGTGTGGAGTGAATTGCTCCGCCAGGTGCTCGGCCAGTATTTCGGCACGATCGGCGGGAGCAAAATGCCGGACCCCGTCTCGGTCCAGCAGCGGGTAGGTTGGGGCAGGTTTCCTTGTGAGCGCTCGGTTCAGCGCATACAGGTTGGTATCGTGTTCGGAGGCCCGGTCGATCGTGCGATCCCAGGTCTCGCCACGCCATGCCTGTACGGCGGCCGAGAGCTCAGCGGTTGCGGCGTTCAGTCTTGATTTAAGGTGGGGACATCGCGAGCGCGCCCACTCGCGCCGGAGTTCACGCTTCCGCGCGATGTCCCTCTTGAGGTGATGTGGGAGGTCGTTGCGTCTGCCTTGGCGTCTGGTGATGGGAGTGGAGGCGGCTTCTTTGGCCTCCTTTATGCGCGCCATCAGAGCAGAAGCCTCGGCCTCCACTTCGGCCGGCGTCTGGATGGGGCCGACATCCACGGACTCAAGTGCCTTGGAGTACGCCACCCAGTCGGTCCTCACGCCCAGGGGCCGCGGCGCAGTGAAGTCCGCGGCCAGGTCGAGCGTTATGAGGAGTGGGAGGTGCTGTGAGTCCAGGTCATACAACACCTCAACCTGGACGGGGCAGCGCACTAACTTGTGTAGCACTATGTCCAGGACGTCGGCAGCATGTGAGGTGGCGGTCGGTATGTGAGTGGGGGCATCTGGGCCCACTACGGTGAAGCCGGTCGCATCACTATCGTCCAACAGTTTGCGACCGGCCGGGTTGATCGTGCGGGACCCCCACGCTGGGTGCTTGGCATTGAGATCGCCAGCGAGCAGCGTGGGAGTGCGAGAGTTAAATATGGCTGCCGTGTCTTGGGTGGCGTACCGGGGCGTCGGCGAAGATGCGAAGTTCCTCGCCCGCCGCTCTCACCAGCACTCCGGTGGTCCTCAGTTCTGCGAACGGAGCGTGCGCCAACTCTTGGTGGACGAGGTCGCGCCTGACTAGGGCGGCCGTGCCACGGTAGGCCTGCCCCGATGAGGGCGACACTTCGTCGCGTCGGTACGTGAAAAAGTTGGGCACACTCAACTGCTGGCTGGGTCGAAGCTTTGTCTCGCCCAGGAGGATAATGTGTACATCCTGCGACTGGGCGAGTAGGCGGAGGGGCTGAAGGTGTTTCCGGACCCCCCCGGGATTCCAATAAAGGAGGCGCAGTGCGGAGGACCTATCCATAACGAAGGCCTTCAAGTACGGACAGTCCCCGCACCGCTGCGCTTTGGAGGTCGACTCCCGCGGCGATGGCGACCAGAAACTCGGTAAGGACCCCTAACAGGATTTCTGTTGGGTTCCCCACTGGTCTGGCCGTATTGGTCCCGGCTGCGGGCGCTGTGGGTGCGCCGGCGCCTGGGACGGTCTCAGTGTGTATGGCGGTGGTAGTAGCGGTGGTGATAGCGAAGGGGCGCTGGCGGCCGCGAGTGGTCTCGCGCTCACGCTGGGGCGGTGGCCCTTGCTGGACCACTGGTGCGGTAGGCATTGGTATGCCCTGGTGCTGGTGCGGCTGCTGGATGGGAGGTGCCATTGCCCAGGTTGGGCCCGACTGGCGGCGTGGCGGGGCGGGGCCAGGCAATGTGTATGCCGGGGCCGGCGCCAGCCGCTGTGCGGTAGTGATGGGTGAGGCCGCCCGACAGGGGGCGGAGGGTAGGGCGCCTTGGATGGCTCCTTCGGGCTGCAGTGGGGTAGAGGAAGCCACTGGCTTTCTCCTTCTTCTTCCTCCTCGGGGTCTTCTCCTCCTCGCGGGCACCGTTTCGCCCCGGTTCCTGGCCGGGTTGGCCATTACCTCAGGGGCGTTCGGCGCGACAGCAAATGGCCGAGCTGTTGGCCATGTTGTAGGTGGGCGGCGGCTGGGTACCGCCGGTCGATCGCCTGGGCGGGGGGTGGGTTGGGCTGCTCGCCCTGGGGCTTCCGCTTCAAATGGTGGCTGGGCTATCGGCCATATTGTAGGTGGATGGCGGCTGGGTGCCGCCGGTCGTTCACCTGGTCGGGGGGCGGGTGAGGCTTCCCGACCTGGAGCTGTCGTGGGGGCAGGTGGGGGGATGGTGATTCCCCTTTTTCGTGCCTCACGCCGGAGCACTGGGCAAACGCGACTGTTTGCTGTGTGCTCGCGGCCGCAGTTGGCGCAGGTGGGCTTGTCGGTGAGCGGGCGGGGGCAGTCGGCGGCGGCGTGTTGGGCACCGCACCGTACACAGCGCATCGGCCGATGACAGTGCGCCGATGCGTGGCCGAACGCCTGGCATCTGTGGCCACAGAACAGAGAAGTAAGTGGAAGTGCTAAGTGGGCGTGGCACGCGTGTCACAATTAAGCGTAGTTACGCTTAACTGATCTCAGTCGTGTTCTAACATCGCTTTGAATTGCTTGTCTCGCGACAAATTCATTTTTCCGAAGCTATGCCGTATTGTTCCATTTTGGAATGTAAAAATGATAGTAGGCGAAAAAATCTTAAAACCGGAGGTGTTTCATACCATCGGTAAGTAGGATTTTAATTGTTTTCTCCTAAAGTTTCAATTTATTTCAATTTACAAATAATTTATTACAACGGTTAGTCAAAATCAACCTTAAGCAATTATGATAAAGTTGATTTTGGATTGTGTCTATTCACTTCGTTCTCGAAAGTTCTTCGCTACTCGATTAGTGATGTAGTCAAGCAAATCGGTACTGCTTTGCTGTTGATTTTATCGATTAATATCGATACAAGAAAATAAATATTTTAATGTGATTTTAATGTTGAATCGATTATTTACTTAGCAAAAAACATTCTTTATTAGAAAAGAAAACTACAATAAATTAATAAAACCAACTAAAAACTAGTCTTTACAATTGCAACAATTGAGCTAACTGTTGTAGCAGACTGTTGTAAAGAATCTACAAGAATGATTGGTTTATTTAGTAGTAGCTTCTGCCCGCGGTTTCGCACGCCTTTTGTTGGGATAAAAGTGTGTTACTCTCCATTCTTTCAATTAACTATATGCCAAAAATAAAGGCGATTGGTTACTAAGTTAGGGTGTGAAGAAAGGACAAACTTTCGAATTTATAACATAAGTTAGGATTAACAAACCAAGGAGAAGTAGTTCAATGTGCTTTATACAGGGTGGAAAGAATCTATGGGCCCTGGAGGGGAACTACCTTAAATCCTTTAGCTAGCTCATTTAACTGAAAGGACCCTTTATTTTTAAAAAGAAACATAATTGCATTCAAAGATTTTCTAAAAATTCCTTGTCTCACCTGGGAACCAACCAACTAAAAATAAAAAAAAATAAACCCTCGCTATTTTATTATACGAATCAGTAAGATTATTGTTCAGGATAAAAATTGTCAAATAAACATTGGACCTTTCACTCATCTGTTGTATAGGATACCCATGAAATCGAATATTTATTACATATTCTTTATTAACAATACCTAGTATTGTTCACTTGTAACAAGTAAATAACACGTTATAATTTTCTTATCTCTAACATCCAAAGACATCGTATGATGAAGAGGCTTGCTAATGTTATTAATTGGAAGACCAGGTACCTTGTTGCACACTTCGATAAGAAAATCGTTAAATGGTAATAATAAACCCATGCACAATTCCTTCTTACATGAGGCGTTCTGACAAAAACTTTAAAACGGAGTGTGTTTTTTATCAACTTGCGGCAACAAATTTGAATTTCGAACGATAGCTTTCATCATTTTTAGGGTTCCGTACCCAAAGGTAAAACGAGACCCTATAGCTAAAATTCCGCTGTCCGTCCGTCTGTTTGTCTATCCGTCTGTCACCAGGCTGTATCCGTAACCGTGATAGTAAAGAAAAAAAGTAGCCTATGTTTGATTCCAAGATTAAAATTACTTGTATGCAAAATTTCAGACCGATCCGTTCAGTAGTTTTGACATGAAGAGGTAACAAACATCCATACATCCAGACATCCATCCAAACTTTCCCATTTATAATATTAGTGTGATAGTGTGATTTTTCACTGGTCAACATCTGTCTACTTAAAAAAATGTTTCATATTTTGTGTTTGTTTCTATTGATGATAAAATAAAATGAATATTAGTTTTCACTTTTTTTTTACTTATAAGACATTATTTATTTTTATCCTGAACAATAATCCTACTGATTCACATAATAAAATAGCAAGGGTTCATTTTTTTTATTTTTAGCTGGTTCGATTCCCAGGTGTGACAAGGAATTTTTAGAAAATCTTTGAATGCAATTATGTTTCTTTTTAAAAATAAAGGAATGTTTCCTTTCAGTTAAATGAGCTAGCTAAAGGATTTAAGGTAGTTCCCCTCCAGGGCCATAGATTTTTTCCACCCTGTATATTCACGATGGCTCGGAATGAAACCGAGGCATGGAATCGAAAACAGATACGCACGAAATTCAAATATTACGCGCGAAATCAGAAATAGAAGTTTTCCATAAAAAGTAAAAAAAAATCTATAAGCCCATGTTTTGACAAATTTAGATTTATAGCTTCTATTTGAGCAATTATTATTAAAGGAGTTTTACTACTAAAAATCTACATAAATTACCTGTTGCTCCATTAATTTTCTTTATTGTAATATGGGTTCATAGAAATATAAGTCTACGACTTCTTTTCTGCCCCCCTAGCACGGGGATCGTTGTCTAGGGTAGAATAGACAATAATGACATTGCATCGCTACACATTGCGTACATTATTGAAGTTATAGGAATGCATTTCAAATAATTTAGGCATTGGATGACGAAGTGACGTAATTTTTCTCTATTCTACCCTAGACAACAATCCCCGTGCTAGGGGGGCTGGTAGTTTAATTCCTTGCAGACCGCAGAAAATTTAAAAAACCGATAAAATATTTGAATTTCGCGCGTAATATTTGAATTTCGCGCGTATGTCTTCTCGATTCCGAGGCTCGGTTTCATTCGGAGCAATCGTGAATAGCCCTGCTGGTGCAGCCTTAATCGAGTAGCAGTAGATCTGCGAACTATCAATCGAATATCAATCTTATACCTAACGAAATTAGGTTTATAATAACTATCACGGAGAATACCGCCATCTATGGTCAAGTAGCGGAATTAACTCGTCAGGCCAATGTTTGGTGAGTATAGATCGTAAATACGTTCTGCTGCTAAAGTAAAATGAATCTTATTGAGTAGATTTCAAGGTTTATTTCCAAATCTTTGACGTTGGCTAGTTTTGACTGAACTTGAAACTACCAATCAAACGAATTGTTTCTTTGTATTGTATTATATGATTAGGGGTTTATTTGTGTGAGTTTGGCGACATCGGTTCCCGTAGTAATTTTGTTGCATTGCACTTCCACTTACTTCTCTGTTCTGTGTCTGTGGCACTGCGCCACTCGGTTTGCCGCGCCGCGCCAGTGTTCCACGCACACGCCCGGCATATAGAGGAGCTCCGTGAGGCCGTATAGGCGCACGAGCTCACCCAGAAATTTTTAAGTTTACCAACCAGACACATCCGTCTGATGCTATACTCTCTTCTTAGTTCGAGCCATTTCTGATTGGACCGAGACTGCACCGGAATTAGGTAAGTACCTACATACCTATTTTTACGGTATTTGCAAACTAACGTGTACATTGCTAGCTAGCAAAACAAATAAAAATCTTTAAAAATTCATATATCCAGCTAGAATTTTTTTTCGGACCACGGTTTTTTTATTCGTTTTGTTTTCGGGTGCTGCACCACCCCCCTTTGTTTTCGGTAGTAGTCTTGACACATTCTGTATTGGTTTTGGTCCATGGCGAGAGAGAATCAAAATTTATTATTTCTGAGCTAAACAACAAAATTACGGTTTTCTGATTTTTCTCTTTACTTGTGCTATTTACTTTGTGTTTATTTTTTGTTCTATATGGACGTCGCTTCTTGCCAATTTTTTATGATTTTAGGTCAACGGGAAGTACCCTATAGGTTATGTGTGCATGTGATTCACTATTACTATAGTAACTCTGATGTGATTCCTTTGGAAAATAAAAAAAAATGGGCATAAGCAGCTGTAACTTTTGATTGCCTTGAATTAGAAGTTTTATTTATATTGAGGTTCCAAGAGGTTGCGAACCTGAGTAACTCGATATCTCCACGCATTTCTGAGAAAAGAGGGTTGACAGATGGACAGACGGAATAGAAAGTGATCACTATAGATCGGAAATTCGGGCGCTTATTTACCTAAAGTTGGTGTAAGACACAACATGGAGCAGTTAAAACCATCTTTCTCGGGAATACTTTCCCGTAAATTCCCGGGATTTCAGAACATTCTAAAATAATGATTTTTTCACCGGAACCTTATTTAAAGACGAAATATAAGACACTTTTATTCTGACGCGAAAATCGATTTTTGTAAAAAAAACGCGTTCAAAAAAGGTGTCTTATAATTCGTCTATAAAAAAGATTTCAGTGAAAATACATTCTAGAAAATTCCAAAATTCCCATTTGGAATAAAACAAGTTTGGGTTCATCTCACAAAACAGACAATTATATACCTATATTTTTTTTATAATATTTGTTTCTATTATTCTTACGCAATTATCAAACAAATTATAAATGCGTATGAATAAGTGTTTTAAATTTCGTGTAGAAAAAGGATTTTGGCATAAAATCATAAATATAATTAAAAATGTTTTTTTTTTCAGAAATATTGACTTTAGTGAAAAACACGTCAGAATAAAAGTGTCTTATATTTCGTCTATAAATAAGATTCCGGTGAAAAATCATTATTTTAGAATATTCTGAAATCCCAGGAATTTACGGGAAAGTATTCCCGAGAAAGATGGTTTTAACTGCTCCATGTTGTGTCTTACACCAACTTTAGGTAAATAAGCGCCCGAATTTCCGATCACTGGTGATCACATAGGGGTTCCTTTTGAGGTACGGAACCCTAAAAAGGCTCCAAGCCCTCATATAAACGCAGCGCAGCATACTATCATTACTCTATGGTCGGTCGGTAGAAGTCACAGAGGGTCACCTCTGCATGCCGCTGGCTGTCAACGGTCATTGTACAGGCCATTTTCTGTGTGGTTAAATAATTTGTATATGGTAACATTTAATGGTAAAATTTTGCTGACGGTAGATTTTCGCGGCTTGAAAAGTTTTGTTTTGAATGCAACTTTTAATTAAAATCTTTGCACTTTATTTCCAATTCAATGGAATGGAATCTGCAAAGTTCGCAGCAGACAGACAAAAATCCAAAGAATATTAGAAAACAATCAAGGAGCTGGCGGCGCCGCTGTTAACAATGCGTTCCAAAAAGTCCAAGACTCGGCAGTCTGTTTTCGAGCGGTATGTTTAGTTTAATCTACCTGAACTTCTTTCAGTGCCTACATCTTGCTTGCTTAGAATTAGGATATTAATGCTTTCTTTGGCTTGGCTATAAGCTGTTACAAAAACTTCGGCTAACTTTCTCGAAAATACGTGCCTTGCTAGAAAAATGTTTACAGCATTAGGTACCTCTCGCCTAGAGAGTATTATGTTCCTTGAGCATTACCTTTTGACCAATCTACCCAATGTATAGTACAGATTAGCTGTAAATAAGGTAGGCCCCTAGGTCCACCTAATTTACACGTTTTTTTTTAACCAGAGTCCTAACTCAGATTTAAAAAAACTCCAGTGTTAACATTGAAATAGTTCAATGTTAACACTGAGTTTTAAGTTAAGTTAAATAGTTCAATGTTAACACGTGAGTTTTTTAAATCAGAGTTATTCTAGTAATAATAGTATTACTAGAATAATAGTACTTCAATGATTGTAAAGTATAAGTCCAATACCTAATAATAATAATACTGAGTGTTATATTATAATGTGGTTTTTTATTAATCTCTTCACTGCTGCATCACTATAAAAAACTTAATTTTTAGCATATCCTAAAGATTCTTAATTATTTCCTGTTATACAGCAAAACATATTCAAAGATTATGGTACAAAAACTTTATTTCTCAACAAATACAATCATAAGTACAATCAATGAACCATATACATTTATTACAGGGCACCCAAAGTGAAAATCACTATAAATGACATTGGATGTACGTTTTGTGGAAAGGGCCAGTGTTTGGACGATAGAAGGCCAAGTGAAGTCCCGCGCAGAACCACTCGTAGTATGTCCAGACTAATTAATGAAACCGAGGACATCATTATTTATGAGAACTATCGATGTATGCCCCTTCTGGGCAATGAGAAGGAGACTGCCTCAGACTGGGAGGAACATGTTGCTAGTTATGCTGTGGTTTTTTGCAAGAATTCTGAATCTTAATGCACATAAATCAAACAATGTAATCCCTAGATCCTTTTAAAAGCATAGCTTGTCATACAAACTGTATTATGTAAACTACAAATATGTAGTTCTAGGGTTAAAACAAATTTTTGAGGCTTATTACCTTGTTGGGTACTAGTTAAGATTACTGCTGAGATTGTTAAAATGTTTTTATTACTTTGTTAAGGAAACTTTGAAAGTTCATTCAGGAAGTAAAGCCGTGGACACTTCACCACGGTACGGCGCCGCCACCGTAAAACTACACGGCACCGGCGCCGTAACACGGCACGGTGCGCCACGCCTGGTTCCTAAACAGTCAATATCTCGTAGTCTTGCCTTTCGGTGTGCTTGAATGGGCTTGTCTAGGTATGGATCGCGAAAGAGTTGGAAGACACTGGACGCGGTCCATACCTAGCTAAGCCCGTTCAAGCACAACAACTGCAAAATATCGACTGTCGAGGAGCCAGGCGCGGCGCACCGTACACGGCACCGCCGTGTAGTTTTACAGTGGCGGCGCCGGACCGTGGTGATGTGTCCATGGCCTAAGGACCTAGTACATACAGACAGTATATGTGATATTGTTGAACATAGTTGTAAGGTTGTTGATTTGTCTTAGGGCATTTAATATTAACTAAGTTTCTGACATTAAGATTTTCTAGTGAACATATTTTACTGAACATTGTTTTTCTATTCAATTTATTATTTTATACACAGAGTATATTTACATAAAATAGTCACTAATCCATTGTCACATTCGAAAGGTATACCATACCTATACTCCACTCAAATTGTTTGTGAACTGCCAAAGCACGAGAAGCTTAGCTGTGGTTTACAAAAAAATACTTTGAATTGAGCTGGAGTGAGTATTTATTGCGGCAAGCTGAAGACAGAACGCTATGGCGCTCATCGGGGACGCCTATGTGCAGCTGCGGACTAATATAGGCTGGATGATGAGGATAGTTTGCCAAGTCACACTACCTACAAGTTTAAAATATAATCTGAGATGTACCATGAAACCCTAACCCAGTGCATTATTTGATCAAACATTATTCTATAGAAGCTCTGCAGTGTGCATGGCTCTTATTCTGTTTATGTCATCAAGGTTGCCTGGAGTACTTTTTACCTGACTGGTTGATTTACATGCAAACTACTAAAATAGGTGCATAACAAAATCACAATTAAAAACAAGAACAAAAATTATCAATAGATTTAAAGGAAACAAAATCAATGTGGTAAATTATAAAAATAATTTCTTAGCTGTAGATACCATTTATCTAAATGTGTTATTTGATTGAAACTTTGTTTAAATATAACAAAAACAGTAGAACCAATTTTGATAGAAATTGAAAAGTCAAACCACTTTTTCCACCGAAACCTAGCAACACCACAAGATTAGATACTTTACAGGAAAGCTGTAGGCAAATAGAATACGCACAAATCTTTAAGACTTCTGTGAACATAGCTTCGAATGCGAAACTGCGCAGTATTGGGCTCACTGCGCCCTTATGGAAACTTAAAATACGTTACTGCTCAGCCACTGCGCGCGCGTACTTTCAAGAGTTCATAAAGATTTGCGCGTACTTTATACTATCATAAGTACAAAAATATTCAGGTTCATGGACAAGAGCCATATATCTCACATAATTCCTACTACAACAATATTGCACTATGACACTAAAAACCCGTTATAACTCTACTAGTACATTTTATGTAAAGTTTTATGCAAGTTGTGCGACCTTTTATTATAACTATGTACATTATTGCCGTGCTTTATTACCGAACTTAAAATAGTCGTCGCGTTTTGATTAGATATAAAACGGATATACATTTGCTTATTATTTCAAATTCATGTTTATTTCGCCAAGATTTTTGTCTAGCATTCTTGGCTGTTCACTGCTTTGCGTAATTCGTCCATCATATCCAATCAAAAAGCGTTTTATCACAGCTCTAGCTCGATTCAAACTTACTGGGCCCCTTCAACGTACATCCAGAGGCTTGGATAATCTGCGAAGCCGCGTAGATCCCGCATTTCGCGGCTATTTCCATGGACTTTCCCTGGACCAGCTGAGCTAGGAAGCCTCCCGTGAAAGCGTCTCCCGCTCCATTCGTATCCACGATCTCTTTTTCCGTGAGAGGAATGACAGGTACATGGTTTATCTGTCCGTTTTCGCTTACGATGACCGAATTGGAACCTTGGGTGATAACGACCGTGCGAGGTCTATCCTCGTTCAGTTTCGGTAGTGCGGCTATTTTCTGCGCAATCTGATTTAGATCTTTGGTTCCGAAGTTGAATGCTTCCGCGAAGGCTACTGCTTCCTGGAAGGTAGAGATGGTTTGCTAGGCACTTTATTAAATAGGTAAGTTATTTTTATTAATTCAAGCTTCACGACTCCCATATAAACAAAATTCCTGGATAGGTACACCCTCTACACCGCCGCGCGCCGAGCCGTCCAATCTTTCAACTAGGAGAATAGTAAATAACATGGATGGACACAGATTTTTTTGTTTACTTCAATCTTTTTAATGTAAAGTATCTACTGAACAAGAAACCTTTATAATTGTACGAGCCGTACAGATTTAGCTAACTAGAAAGAATGCGGAAAATGTTAGGTTGTTAGTTTCCAAGTTGTAGCGAAATCCGTCCCAAGCTTTTTTATCCTTTCTATTGAGCAAGGTAATCGTATATTTTACAGTCAACTTTTAAAAAGAATATTAAAAAAAAAAGTTTTTTTTTTCAGATTTTTTTTTCAACTCACGCGGAGTTTTGTTGATGTTTAGTTTTCTACTTTCTTCTTCTACAATACTAGTTTCTGCCACCGGCTTCGCACGCGTCGTTTCTATGGAACCGTTTTGAAGTTGTTTGTGTTGTTATCCCATGGGAACTGGGATTTATGGGCACTTATTAGTGATACTTATTCAGTAATCTGTGTTTATGGGATAAAACCAAAGACATTTTCCTCGGGACACGATATGCTCGAATAAGTAATGCAATCACGATCAATGCGGAGAACGGGGGGAGTGATTTACTGCTGACTTAGTTCCGCATATAGCGTTACCTACTGTTTCACAATTTTTGACAAGGTTCTGTAGTGATTGACGCAGTCGATGGAATTGTATCGATAAAAATGAATGAATGACGGAAAAAGTAGTATTTCTTTTCGATTTGAAATTGAAGTAAACACGATAAAAACTTACTTTGTATAATGATTATTTAAGTTGAGGTTATTCATAATGATTTCACTGTTCACCCTCATCCCGGGGCTTCTACGTGTCCCTAATGCCTTCTATTACAGATTCGCTATATAAATTCAAAGAAATAGAAAATTTAATAATAACATCAAACACAACTTGAATGTAAATGCAAGCAAAAATTAATTAAATATTAAAACAACATTTTTTCAACGTAAGTTTGTCCTTTAGAACCAAAGACGCACTGACAAGACAATTTCGGTATGTTAGGCTAAAAGGCTTACTGAGTGGCAGAGGGGTGTAGGGCGAGTAACGCGTCCAGTGGAAAACGTCTTTGGATAAATGTGATGATCGCAATAAAGAAACTTGAAACTTACCATCTCATTCCCGAAGAAGACGTCCACATAAGGCAGCAGCTTGCTCAGCGAGTCCTTGAAGAACTGCGACACGAAGGGAGCGCTGATGTTGAAAGCGAATGTGAGCCCTTTAGCGTGCGAGTGCGTCGCTAGCACCAGTAACGAATCGAGGGAAACGGCCAGGAAGAAACCCTGGAAGTTGCAAAGGAACAGCGTTAGACTTGCCACGATACTACTGTGGTTTCACACATAACACTACTTAATCTAATCTTAAGCCTCACAGGGTCTT
The DNA here is from genome assembly GCA_947086465.1 of Eupithecia exiguata. Classification (NCBI taxonomy): domain Eukaryota; kingdom Metazoa; phylum Arthropoda; class Insecta; order Lepidoptera; family Geometridae; genus Eupithecia; species Eupithecia exiguata. The sequence continues at coordinate 936,811 of OX352245.1, read as the reverse complement.
GTGAACATGGTGGTTTCGGCAGGATATCAGCGCCAATCTACTCTTGAGTGGTAAGGCATTTATGCTGAGCCGAGACCTTTTTGCTGCTGTAACACAGCAGTCAGTTTTTTTTTGAAAAATATTTTGTTAAATTGTTTTCGTTCTCGATGTTAAAAATTGTTACCTTCTTTTTCAAACTATATTTTTATGTAGGTACTTATGTTTTGTACTGCAGTAGCAAATAAATGAATGTCTATGTCTATCAGTTGGTCTCTCAAAATGGTAAAATTGGAATCAGTTTTTAAAATAAGATATTTTGTAATATCATGCATGACGAACAAATAACTTGTTTAGCAGTGACAAAACACGGTATTTGTTCGTGCCTATTTGATGTTATTTTCAATAAATTTGCGCCACAAAAAATCTTCCAAAGTGGAAACGACAAAAGGGTGTAAACCTTCCAGCTTTATTGTTACCGAAGAGTAGAAGACCTCGGCCGCCTCAAAGTACCTCTTCGCCTCTTCAGGGTGTAGATAGGACTCCACAAACTCCTCTGCAGCGGCGGCGAGGTTAGCGAGCGGTGGATGCCTAGAGACTGTAACACTATCAGTTTTTAGTCTTACCGAAGAGTAGAAGACCTTGGCGGCCTCAATGTCCTTCTTCGCCTGTTCAGTTTGTAGATAGGACGGAACAAACTGCTCTGCAGCGGCGAGGTTAGCGCAGAGCGAGCGGTGGATGCCAGTTATGAGCACGGCGCAGGTTCCCGTGGGGTGGCTGGAAGACACCTGGTAGCGGACGTTCACTCCATCTTCACTGAGGTAGGATGCTGGGAGTTAGGCCCGTATTATCAAATCTTGCTCAGTCTATGCTTGAGTTATGCTTTTCGTGATGGCGCGAGTTTTTTTTTTGTCGTTTTTAACATTATCACCATTCTACAAGTACTACTAAAATAAACCTAACTGATAAGTAATTTGCTGCAAATCGTAAACTATTTTCTGTGAGTCAGAAGTCGAACTTAGGTTTTCATAATTAGCAAATGGTTTACAATATGCGCAAAATTAATCACTTTGCAGAAAAAAATAAGAACCACAAACGTATTTGAATCTCGCGCCAACACAAATCCATAACGTGTCCAGTCCATCTGTATATGTATACATATCATAGCTCCCAAGCGCATGAACCGATTTTAGGGTTCTGAAGGTGGTCAACAAGAAACCCTTATAGTTTCACCTATGTATTTCATCTGTCTGTATGTCCGCGGCCCAATTTAGCAGATACCAGAGAAAGCTGATTTTTGGCATTGGTAAACATAAAAATCACGCCGACAAATTGGTAAAATAAAATCCCGTAAAATAGTAGATCAGTAGTCAGGCACGTTCTCGCCTAGTTGTACACAACTAGGCGAGAACGTGCCTGACACAGAACAAATTGATTCCTACCGAGTGTGTCAGTTAAGTTCCCCTAATCGAACGAACTATCTAAACATACCCTCATGGGCTGGATGAAAATATAAATGTGTATGGATGTTGGACCCCTAATTATTACATTTATTTTATACTAGCAGCGCCTCGCGGTTTCACCCGCGTAGTTCCCGTTCCCGTGGAAATTCCGGGATAAAAAGTAGCCTATGTCCTATTCCAGACTATAATCTATCTCTGTGCCAAATTTCATCCAGATCCGTTCTGCCGTTCTGGCGTGATTGAGTAACAAACATCCATCCATCTATCTATCCATCCATCCATCTAAACTTTCACGTTTATAATATTAGTGAGATAGTGAGATTTATTTGTTGTTACAGCGGTCATTTATAGTTATACATACCCCCCTGGCCCCTGCCAAATTTTCTACTGTTCAACCAAGCCTTGGGCCTTGACCAAAGTAGAACAAAAATAAATCATTTTTTTGTTTGAGCCCCTTTAACTTAATAAATTTTTAGGGTTTCGTACCCAAAGGGTAATAAGGGATTTATTAATTTCAAAGGGTAATAAATAAAACCGGCCAAGTGCGAGTCGGACTCGCGCACGAAGGGTTCCGTACCATCATCTATAAAAATGGTAAAAAAATCAGGTTTGTTGTATGGGAGCCCCCTTAAATATTTATTTTCTTCAAATTTTAGTATTTGTTGTTATAGGGGCAACAGAAATACATCATCTGTGAAAATTTCAACTGTCTAATTATCACGGTTCATGAGATAATGCCTTGTGTTGTGACAGACGGACAGCGAAGTCTTAGTAATAGGGTCCCGTTTTTACCCTTTGGGTACGGAACCCTAAAAAGGAACTCTATTACTAAGACTCCGCTGTCCGTCTGTCATTTCTTTGCTATGGAAACGGAAAATAATTTATAGGTACGATAATAAGAGACCTATGTTTTATTACAGGCCTAGAACTGTATGCAAATCAGCCAATTTCAGCCCGATCCGTTCAGTAGTTCAAGTGTGAAGAGGGAAAAAACATCAATCAAAATTTTCGCATTTATATCTTTACTAACAGTTGCGTTAGTAGCGGCTTCGCAGGCACTTTTCAAGTAGCCTATGTCCGTGATATCATTTACATCCCTGCCTAATTTAATTGAGATGCGTTCAACCGTGAAGGCGTGAAAAGGTAACAGACAGGCCGACAGAGTTCTCCGACAGGGACAGAATATCACTAACTAATATAATAAATGCGAGCATGATGTGGCACTATTGTTAGAGCGGAGATAACATTATGAACACCGCCTGTGTATGTGTAGGTACCTACCTGCATAAAGTTATTTGTATTAACTTACGTAGATAACTTCTGCCCCTCTTATCAGTAACGAAACAAATGTTTACTTGAGTCTTGCTTCTCACACAGTGATGTAATTTACATGGCATATTGAGAGTCCGTCTAAAGATATCAGCCTACATCTCAGAATAGGGAAATATAGCTTGTGAACTTGGGAATATGTTGGTAATTGTAAGATAATTACATGCAAAGCAACCGGGGTCTTTTATCCATCATATTAACGTCGTATTTAGGTTTTTTTGTTATAGTGCTTACCCGCACTTTGGGTATCTCTAAGAAATGAAATAAGTTTCCAAAAGCCACCGGCGCTATAGTCCGTAAGAGGTCTCAAAGATTTTCGGTTGAACCGACTAAGGGTTTCGTGGCTTAGTTGGTTAGAACACACCCGTACTGAGGGTGGGGCGCGGGTTCGAGTCCCGCCGAAACCGGAAAATTTTGGGAACTTATTTCATTTCTAATCGTATTTAAGTAGGTGGGTACCCTACCTACGTTAAACAGCTACATGCAACGACCTATCATGAAAAATTCTTAGTTAGCGGTTTTCCGAAATAAAAATTAGCCTGATGGGGCAGTACCTACTCGTAAAAACGAAAATCGAAGTTTTAGATACGTTTTTGTGCAAACGCATGTGACTTAGGAGTTGGTTTTAGACGAAAACGAATCAGACACTTCGAATTTCGGAAACCGGAAATAGATTTTTGCAAACGCAAGTGACTTCTATTGAGTAGGCCCTCAGGTGGATGTCCTTGCCGTGCATCATTTTTAGTTATTTATCGGGTATTTACCATGTACCTTGTGTAGTTATACAACTATTTTCACGTTTATGATATGTGTTTGAATAAGTTGTGTTTGAAGATATTTAGGATATGGAACATGTTGGTAGCTCTTTTTGCAGATCACACGCTATTCGTGGAGGCTCATTAATATTACTAAATAAATTCATGAAATTCAAAGACCGTCAGGACATAATATGCTTATCTGTTGAAAGTCACATCGAAGTAGCATGTGTGGAGTTGGAGCAAACGATTGTAGTAAGCGTATACAGCCCACCATCAGCTTCCTTTGAAACATTTGAAAATGTAATGGAAGATATTTTATTTAAATTATCAAAATCAAATAAAACTCTCATTGTATGTGGAGACTTCAATATTGACCTTTTAGAAGTTTACTCCCTCAGTACTAGATTGACAAATTTATTTAACTCTTTTAATCTAAGGCCATTATTTATGGAACCTACTAGAATAACTGAAACCTCAGCAAAATGTATAGATAATGTATTTGTTTGCCAAAATGAAAAAATTGCAAGTAAAAATATAATAAGCAATTTAAAATCAGACCACTTAGGTCAACTAATTAAATTAGAAATTCAAGTAAAAAATAATAATTGTAAAAAGAAAATAAAATACATACCTGTGACCACAAACCGATTTGAACGGTTGAAATTGGATTGGGAATGTAAACCATCACCTAATTACTCATACAACAACCCAAATGAGTCGTACAGCAGATTTTTTAACAAATTCACCAATGCCTTCAATTCAATATTCACACCCAAATCGATTATGGTCTCAGAAAAACTTAGCTTTAGTGAGTGGGCAACAGTGGGTATACATAAGAGTAGACAAAAATTGTATGAACTGTATAGTGAAAAACAATATAATTTTAGCCAAGAATTCAAAGAAAAAGTTAAAACCTACTCAAAAATGTTTAGAAAAGTGTGTCAAATAGCTAAATCAAATTATATTAGCTCTAAAATTAGAAATAGTGAAAATGTAATAAAATCAACTTGGAAAATAATAAATAGTGAGACTGGGAAGGCCAGTACCTATGTTAATGATTATAATTTAAAGGTTAATGATTGCGCAATCAAAAATGATGTCGAAGTAGCCCAAACATTTGAAAACTTTTTTACTGACATTCCAATCTCTACTACAAAGTGTCTAAACTCTTCTCAAGTAATCGCTGAGTCATTACTCATAGAAAATGTACAAAAATGCAAAAGTAAATTTAATTTCAACCATGTTGATGAAAAAGATGTTAAAAAAGCCTTTAATCTTTTAAATATGAAGAAAACTGCAGATCTCTGGGGCATTTCCGTTAGAATTATTAAACCATTGATTGATACCATTGCACCAGATCTAGCTTTAATATTTAATCAATCTATCGATTGTGGCGTATTTCCTGATCTCATGAAATGTAGTAAAATAATCCCACTGTTTAAATCGGGTAGTAGATCTGACCCCACTAATTTTAGACCAATATCAGTACTGCCTACATTCAGCAAAGTTTTTGAAAAACTTATTTTACATCAATTGCTCAGGCACTTCAATGGCAATGACCTGCTACATTGTAAGCAATTCGGGTTTACTCGCGGCAGGTCAACTACTGATGCTGGTGTAGAGTTAGTATCGCATATTTTTGATGCTTGGGAGAAGTCGCAAGATGCTATAGGCGTTTTTTGCGACTTGTCAAAAGCATTCGATTGCGTACACCATGAAACATTAATCAGGAAACTACATCACTATGGATTAATGGACTCCTCTTTGGATCTTCTTACATCTTACTTGAGTGATAGGATACAGAGAGTTGACATTAATGGGAAACGGTCTTCGGGGTCTGTAGTTAAAATGGGTGTACCGCAGGGTTCTATCCTCGGTCCTTTCCTATTTTTAGTTTATATTAACGACCTGCCTCATCTGGTAAAGAATAATCACGAGATTGTACTGTTTGCTGATGACACTTCATTAATTTTTAAAATGAAACGACAAAACACAAATTTTGACGATGTGAATAATGCAATCTCAAAAGTAGTCCATTGGTTTAGTGTTAATAATCTGTTGCTTAACGAAACCAAAACAAAATGTATTAGATTTATTCTACCTAATGTTAAACAAGTTAAGGCTGATGTAAACGTAAAAGGAGAAACGTTAGAAATTGTAGAAAGTACCGTTTTCTTAGGAATCACCTTAGATAATAAACTTCAATGGGGCCCACACATAGATAAGCTATCGAAAAGACTTAGTTCTGCAGCGTATGCAGTCAAAAAAATCCGTCATCTCACAGACGTGGATACATCTAGACTTGTTTATTTCAGCTACTTTCACAGTATTATGTCTTATGGTATACTGCTGTGGGGGAACGCTGCAGATATTAACACCGTATTTGTGCTGCAGAAGAGGGCTGTTCGTGCAATCTATAATATGGGTCCCAGAGAATCCCTGCGTGATAAATTCAAAGAAATAAACATAATGACAGTCCCCTGTCAATATATTTATGAAAACTTATTGTACACTCATAAAAATATCAAAAGCTTCCCTAAAAATAGCGATATACATAATATAAATACTAGAAATAAACATAAACTCGCTGTGCCCACAACCAGGCTTCACAAGATTAATGTATCTTTTAAAGGGCAATGTATACGCTTCTACAACAAAACTCCTAGTGAGTTGCAAAATCTATCAATAAATAAATTCAAACAAATTGTCAAAACCTTTCTGTGCAAAAAGGCTTACTACAAAATATCAGATTATTTAGAAGATAAAAAAGCTTGGGACGGGTTTTGCTCCAACTCGAAAAATAACAACTAACAGGCTAAAGGTTTCTTAGTCGCTTCTTTACTTTAGTCTACATACCGAAGCGACAGAAATCAAAAGTACCACTTTATTTCCGTGTCAGTGCTTTATTTTAAGAATTTGACCTTTTCTAAGTGTACAATTTTGTATTTATGGAAATAAAGAATTTTTGATTTTGATTTTTGATTTTTTGATTTCATGATCTTTAAAATCATAGGAGACTTACATAGCTCTCTGCTTTAGAATGTTAGCGTATTCATCATCACCGACGCAACCGTAGTAGGTGCAGACCTTGGGCTTCTTAAGGATCCATTCTGCGACTCGGAGCGAGTTCTGCACACTGCCTCCAGCTATAAACTCAGCTTTGCTGGAATTTTTTTAATGACCATGAATACAATTGTTTACTTCTTTTTGCACATGCTGGTGACCACAGATGACAATGATAGCATTATGCATAAAGTTAGAATAGGACAAAGCTACTAAAACTATTACTATGCTTCCTCTAAGGTTACCATACTATACCATGAGAGTGCTAAGGGCGCTTCACCTTTATTTTTTAAACATCTACTACACTGTGTGTCATATGAACATCAGCCACAGGCTGCTAATCTATTTACATAATGCATTAATTAAATCAACTATTCTAACTGTGTATTTTTAATTTATTTATGCAAAACACATCATTGACTTATCAGTTAACATTAATACTCAGCACTTGTTATTAACAGCAAAGTTACCTAAGTATATTAAAAATATTTTAAATTTTAATATTGAAGTGTTAAATAAAGGTACAGTGATACAACTCATCACAAAGTTTGAGCTTCCTCTTGATTGTTTGCAACATTCTGCAGTCAGCTCAACTGTTACTTAAAATTGCAATTGAAACAGTTGAGCTGAACCGCAGACTGGTGAAAACTACTTCTGATTTGTTTCTTTTCTTGATTCTAATTTTGTTTCAATAAAGTATTTTCCACACAAACAACACAATAGGCGGCTTTTATTGCAATACACATAGTAATTATGTTAGTGACATATTTGTGAGTTAAAAAACATGATTTCTAAGCTAGTGACATATTTCTAACCAAATCCTAAACTAACCAATCTTCATTCAACTCTTACCAATACCCTGTGTTTTACCTGATTTGGCCTTGCCTATAAAGTTAAAATATTAAATTATATTAATACATTTAAATATTGAAGCTTTCTGGTTGAGGCAATTCATCTATGTAGTGTACGTAAGTTATAAAAAAAAATGTTAATGTAATGTATTAAGCATATCAGTTATCTAGTCAGAACCCATAACACAAGCTCTGGTTTAGCTTGGGGCTAGATGAGGCAGTGTGATCTGTCTTTATAATAATCATGTAAACCTAAATTTATAGCTTGAAGTTGATTTTTTTATCTTTGATACTGAATATAAAAATGACATTCAATAAACATTACTATGGAACCTTATAAAATATGTTCCATACTTCTAAATCTGATTATGACTCTTATTAGTATAACATAATTAACAACTGATCAGATTTAGAACTTAGGGTAATCTTAGATAAACTCTGGTGGACAATCCACACAGCATCATCTAACCCTGGCCTAATTAATATGGGAATTATCCTAGAGTCCAATTATAATGTTATTAAATTTATTGATAAAACTTACTGTGTCCTAAGCTCTTCATAAATTGGCATATGCTTTGCTTCAGCCATAATAGCACCATTAGGCTCCAAGCCATATTTCTTCAAAAAATCTTCTCCAACATTAGAGGAGATGTCCAGAAGAGGGTTACCAATACCCAGCAATGAACCTTTCTTGAGGAAGCAGAGACAACTATAAAACCCACAAATAAAATATAGGTTATTTCTGAGACAAAATGTTGTATGGTCTGTAGTTTAGACAACCTGGACTATCTGTTAGAATATTTTCTAACCAATAGTCCAGGCTCTTAGCCTCTTTCTATAGAGAGGAAAAATCGCCTAAAAAGGCAAAACTTACGGTTGACTATCCATGATGTAATGTGCAGTTTGTTAACTTATTAGCACACCACAGTAGCACACAACGTTCACGAAATCCTAACTGAGACTGCAAGCAAGTGGTGTGGTCGGTCGGTGGAAACCGTGGTGTATGCTCGCTCCCTTTAGGCCTGAATTGAACTACACTAACACATGTTGAGTTTAAATGGTACAGAATGTCAAGAAAAGCGGAATATAAGTAACAGCGTGTTCTCTTTTGTTCTCCGACCAAATAACGAGCCAGATATTTTTTTGCGCAAAAACCAAAGAGATTAAAACCACTACGTTATAGCAAAAACCACAGAACAGAAAAGTAAGTGCAATGCAACAAAATTACTACGGGAACCCACAGAACAGAGAAGTAAGTGGAAGTGCAATGCAACAAAATTACTACGGGAACCGATGTCGCCAAACTCACACAAATAAACCCCTAATCATATAATACAATACAAAGAAACAATTCGTTTGATTGGTAGTTTCAAGTTCAGACAAAACTAGCCAACGTCAAAGATTTGGAAATAAACCTTGAAATCTACTCGATAAGATTCATTTTACTTTAGCAGCAGAACGTATTTACGATCTATACTCACCAAACATTGGCCTGACGAGTTAATTCCGCTACTTGACCATAGATGGCGGTATTCTCCGTGATAGTTATTATAAACCTAATTTCGTTAGGTATAAGATTGATATTCGATTGATAGTTCGCAGATCTACTGCTACTCGATTAAGGCTGCACCAGCAGGGCTATTCACGATTGCTCCGAATGAAACCGAGCCTCGGAATCGAGAAGACATACGCGCGAAATTCAAATATTACGCGCGAAATTCAAATATTTTATCGGTTTTTTAAATTTTCTGCGGTCTGCAAGGAATTAAACTACCAGCCCCCCTAGCACGGGGATTGTTGTCTAGGGTAGAATAGAGAAAAATTACGTCACTTCGTCATCCAATGCCTAAATTATTTGAAATGCATTCCTAAAACTTCAATAATGTACGCAATGTGTAGCGATGCAATGTCATTATTGTCTATTCTACCCTAGACAACGATCCCCGTGCTAGGGGGGCAGAAAAGAAGTCGTAGACATATATTTCTATGAACCCATATTACAATAAAGAAAATTAATGGAGCAACAGGTAATTTATGTAGATTTTTAGTAGTAAAACTCCTTTAATAATAATTGCTCAAATAGAAGCTATAAATCTAAATTTGTCAAAACATGGGCTTATAGATTTTTTTTACTTTTTATGGAAAACTTCTTTTTCTGATTTCGCGCGTAATATTTGAATTTCGTGCGTATCTGTTTTCGATTCCATGCCTCGGTTTCATTCCGAGCCATCGTGAATATACAGGGTGGAAAAAATCTATGGCCCTGGAGGGGAACTACCTTAAATCCTTTAGCTAGCTCATTTAACTGAAAGGAAACATTCCTTTATTTTTAAAAAGAAACATAATTGCATTCAAAGATTTTCTAAAAATTCCTTGTCTCACCTGGGAATCGAACCAACTAAAAATTAAAAAAATGAACCCTTGCTATTTTATTATGTGAATCAGTAGGATTATTGTTCAGGATAAAAATAAATAATGTCTTATAAGTAAAAAAAAAGTGAAAACTAATATTCATTTTATTTTATCATCAATATAAACAAACACAAAATATGAAACATTTTTTTAAGTAGACAGATGTTGACCAGTGAAAAATCACACTATCACACTAATATTATAAATGGGAAAGTTTGGATGGATGTCTGGATGTATGGATGGATGGATGTTTGTTACCTCTTCATGTCAAAACTACTGAACGGATCGGTCTGAAATTTTGCATACAGGTAATTTTAATCTTGGAATCAAACATAGGCTACTTTTTTTCTTTACTATCACGGTTACGGATACAGCCTGGTGACAGACGGATAGACAAACAGGCGGACGGACAGCGGAATTTTAGCTATAGGGTCTCGTTTTACCTTTGGGTACGGAACCCTAAAAATGATGAAAGTTATCGTTCGAAATTCAAATTTGTTGCCGCAAGTTGATAAAAAACACACTCCGTTTTAAAGTTTTTGTCAGAACGCCTCATGTAAGAAGGAATTGTGCATGGGTTTATTATTACCATTTAACGATTTTCTTATCGAAGTGTGCAACAAGGTACCTTCCAATTAATAACATTAGCAAGCCTCTTCATCATACGATGTCTGTGGATGTTAGAGATAAGAAAATTATAACGTGTTATTTACTTGTTACAAGTGAACAATACTAGGTATTGTTAATAAAGAATATGTAATAAATATTCGATTTCATGGGTATCCTATACAACAGATGAGTGAAAGGTCCAATGTTTATTTGACAATTTTTATCCTGAACAATAATCCTACTGATTCGCATAATAAAATAGCGAGGGTTTATTTTTTTTTATTTTTAGTTGGTTGGTTCCCAGTTGAGACGAGGAATTTTTAGAAAATCTTTGAATGCAATTATGTTTCTTTTTAAAAATAAAGGGTCCTTTCAGTTAAATGAGCTAGCTAAAGGATTTAAGGTAGTTCCCCTCCAGGGCCCATAGATTCTTTCCACCCTGTATAAAGCACATTGAACTACTTCTCCTTGGTTTGTTAATCCTAACTTATGTTATAAATTCGAAAGTTTGTCCTTTCTTCACACCCTAACTTAGTAACCAATCGCCTTTATTTTTGGCATATAGTTAATTGAAAGAATGGAGAGTAACACACTTTTATCCCAACAAAAGGCGTGCGAAGCCGCGGGCAGAAGCTACTACTAAATAAACCAATCATTCTTGTAGATTCTTTACAACAGTCTGCTACAACAGTTAGCTCAATTGTTGCAATTGTAAAGACTAGTTTTTAGTTGGTTTTATTAATTTATTGTAGTTTTCTTTTCTAATAAAGAATGTTTTTTGCTAAGTAAATAATCGATTCAACATTAAAATCACATTAAAATATTTATTTTCTTGTATCGATATTAATCGATAAAATCAACAGCAAAGCAGTACCGATTTGCTTGACTACATCACTAATCGAGTAGCGAAGAACTTTCGAGAACGAAGTGAATAGACACAATCCAAAATCAACTTTATCATAATTGCTTAAGGTTGATTTTGACTAACCGTTGTAATAAATTATTTGTAAATTGAAATAAATTGAAACTTTAGGAGAAAACAATTAAAATCCTACTTACCGATGATATGAAACACCTCCGGTTTTAAGATTTTTTCGTCTACTATCATTTTTACATTCCAAAATGGAACAATACGGCATAGCTTCGGAAAAATGAATTTGTCGCGAGACAAGCAATTCAAAGTGATGTTAGAACACGACTGAGATCAGTTAAGCGTAACTACGCTTAATTGTGACACGCGTGCCACGCCCACTTAGCACTTCCACTTACTTCTCTGTTCTGTGACGGGAACCGATGTCGCCAAACTCACACAAATAAACCCCTAATCATATAATACAATACAAAGAAACAATTCGTTTGATTGGTAGTTCAAGTTCAGTCCAAACTAGCCAACGTCAAAGATTTGGAAATAAACCTTGAAGTCTACTCAATAAGATTCATTTTACTTTAGCAGCAGAACGTATTTTCGATCTATACTCACCAAACATTCGCCTGACGAGTCAATTCCGCTACTTGACCATAGATGGCGGTATTCTCCGTGATAGTTATTTTAGACCTAATTTCGTTATGTATAAGATTGATATTCGATTGATAGTTCGCAGATCTACTGCTACTCGATTAAGGCTGCACCAGCAGGGCAATTCACGATTGCTCCGAATGAAACCGAGCCGCGGAATCGAGAAGACATACGCGCGAAATTCAAATATTTTAGCGGTTTTTTATATTTTCTGCGGTCTGCAAGGAATTAAACTACCAGAAAAGAAGTCGTAGACATATATTTCTATGAACCCATATTACAATAAAGAAAATTAATGGAGCAACAGGTAATTTATGTTGATTTTTAGTAGTAAAACTCCTTTAATAATAATTGCTCAAATAAAAGCTATAAATCTAAATTTGTCAAAACATGGGTTTATAGATTTTTTTTTTACTTTTTATAGAAAACTTCTTTTTCTGATTTCACGCGTAATATTTGAATTTCGTGCGTATCTGTTTTCGATTCCATGCCTCGTTTTCATTCCGAGCCATCGTGAATAGCCCTGCTAGTAGCACATTGAACTACTTCATCGATATTGATAGATATTTTAATACAGACATCTTGTTCAATTCGCAAAATAAGAAAAACTTGTTGGAAGTTTATTTGTTTATTTGGTATACAAACGGTAGTATATTTTAAACCATTAATGAACACATAGACACACAGACAGACAGGTAAAATTAAATGAAATTTTATCTATTGCCCCTGAAATAAAACGTATTTGTTGAGAACTTAATGAACTGGACTTAATGATGTTTATTTAGCGACTTGTATTGGTTTGTAAATCCTAACTAATGTGATAAATTCGAAAGTTTGTCCTTTCTTCACACCCTAACTTAGTAACCAATAGCCTTTATTTTTGGCATAGAGTTAATTGAAAGAATGGAGAGTAACACACTTTTATCCCAACAAAAAGCGTGCGAAGCCGCGGGCAGAAGCTACTACTAAATAGACCAATCATTCTTGTAGATCCTTACAACAGTCTGCTACAACAGTTAGCTCAATTGTTGCAATTGTAAATACTAGTTTTTAGTTGGTTTTATTAATTTATTGTAGTTTTCTTTTCTAATAATGAATGTTTTTTGCTAAGTAAATAATCGATTCAACATTAAAATCACAATAAAATATTTATTTTCTTGTATCGATATTATTCGATAAAATCAACAGCCGATTTGCTTGACTACATCACTAATCGAGTAGCGAAGAACTTTCGAGAACGAAGTGAATAGACACAATCCAAAATCAACTTTATCATAATTGTATAAGGTTGATTTTGACTAACCGTTGTAATAAATTATTTGTAAATTGAAATAAATTGAAACTTTAGGAGAAAACAATTAAAATCCTACCTACCGATGGTATGAAACACCTCCGTTTTTAAGATTTTTTCGCCTACTATCATTTTTACATTCCAAAATGGAACAATACGGCCAGAATACGGCATAGCTTCGGAAAAATGAATTTGTCGCGAGTCTAGCAATTCAAAGCGATGTTAGAACACGACTGAGATCAGTTAAGCGTAACTACGCATAATTATGACACGCGTGCCACGCCCACTTAGCACTTCCATTTACTTTTCTGTTTTTACTTTTCTGTTCTGTGGCAAAACCCACAGCAAATTTGAAAGTTTATATCGTAGATGGAGAATTTACCTAGATGAGTGGCATGCGTGGCCGCAAAAAGGGACAGAGTAATACGAAGTGGTGTTGCCGTACAATTTTGTTACCCTGACTTTAGGTTCGTAATTTCATGTCTGGTAGGTGGTATTTTAGTATCATACATCATTCATTAAATTAGGAACCTACGTATGCGGGAGTAGGTAAACTTTTAATTTAATGAGCATAGAAATAAAACAACGTTCAGGTATCAATGTTAGGTTTCGTTTAAATTTATTACCACCGCCACATAATACGAGCTAACGTGTAAGTAGACATCATTTCAAATACTAAAATAATGTAATTTTGAAAATAATATTATTGCTAGATAATCAATTCAAACACTTACCAAGCACAGACTTACAATAAAAATTGCACTTTGGAAATCACATTTCTTTTAAGTAATTAAATCTTACACATAAGGTATTGCTAAGATAAGACAACCATTATACGAAATTCAAAAGCACTTTTAAATTATACTTCAGGTAAAATGTGCAGAGAAAACCAAATTAATTTTTTTACACCTTAAACACAATATTACCTACGTATCCAAATATTTTATATTCTGTTTTATTTATTATGTAATAATGACCATTGTGTGTGATGATTATGATTACTCTCCACAAATCATAGGATCACAAATCAATCAGTCTTTATTTCTATCAGAAAGCCTAAATCAATACCCATACACTTGATAAATAAAATTGTACATACACTAACTACACGGTACATACCTACTTACTAATTTACACTGGTGGTTTTATTTATACTGCGTTGTATTTCTCTTACAAACTCAAAGTTTTCATGATTTTCCTCACGTACCTTTTCTTTTTATTTATCTTACATGCCTGAAATAAAATATTGAAGCATTAATATGAAAATCATAAATAGTACTATAGTAATAGTATTAAAAATAGTAAGTAATATTAGTAACACCAAATCCCAATACCATTTAAATATTTTCGATTTAATATTTGATAGGTAGCAGAGATGCGATTTATTTGAAATACTTCTATTTAAAATGCAAATTCAAAATGCAAACTACCTATTTTTATTTGCATTTAAATGCCTTTCAGTAAAAAACATTTTGTATTTTATTTGAAATACCTTTCGAGATGCATTTTGCATTTTTAATATTCCCTTACGATTGGAATGACAAATTCGGCACTTTTCGTTCACCGTCACTTTTACACCCAAAAACACTGCACCACACCATCGTTGCTTCAGATATATATCGTTGAGAGACGCCGATGAAATGTCGAGAACAACAAATACTGTGATGTGCCCGGCATGAAATGCAATGAATTGTCTGGCATGATGAATGAGACAGAGAGACATTCATTCAATCTGATTTCTTCTCAGGCTACAAGCATATTTTTATCTCTCTCTTGTGAATGAGATGGGTATATGCAGTACCTCTAGTGCCTTGTTCCTCTGATACAAACGCTTTCCTTCCGATAGTCGGATCAGACTATCCATAGACAATTTCATCCATCCGACAATCAGACAAAAATCGGACATGTCGTCCGGCCGGCCTTAGTCGCCATTTTCTATTCCACTCCCTCCACCAACCAAAGTCCGCGCGCCCGCCTGCAGCAGCCAGCCAGTGTTTCATAATTCCTAACCTACAAGCGGCTGACAAGATCACGTTTGCTAACCCGGTGTCAATCAAATCGAGAACCTTCGAGAAGTTTGTTCTAGAAGAAAGCTTGGAAGAAGTTTTTGAGTTATTTTACCCATTTCAATCACAGCAAAAATGCTGCGTTTACCTCGTGTTGTTCGACAGACAGTGTCAATGCAAAAATCGCATCAACTTGCTAGATTTTACGCGAAGGATGTGAGATTCGGTGCTGATGTAAGAGCCCTCATGCTTCAAGGCGTCGATGTTCTGGCTGACGCCGTCGCCGTCACAATGGGCCCCAAGGGCAGAAATGTGATCTTAGAACAATCTTGGGGATCTCCGAAAATTACAAAAGACGGTGTGACAGTTGCCAAAGGTGTCGAACTCAAAGATAAATTTCAGAATATTGGAGCAAAATTAGTCCAAAACGTAGCGAACAGCACCAACGAAGAGGCCGGGGATGGAACCACCACCGCCACAGTTCTCGCCAGAGCGATCGCCAAGGAGGGATTCGAAAAAATCTCAAAGGGTGCGAATCCAATTGAGATCCGTCGGGGAGTGATGCTGGCCGTGGACGCCGTGAAGGACAAGCTGAAGAGCATGTCGAAGCCGGTGACAACGCCCGAAGAGATCGCGCAGGTCGCTACTATCTCCGCCAACGGGGACCATGCCATCGGCAAGCTGCTATCCGACGCCATGAAAAAGGTCGGCCGCGACGGCGTCATCACCGTCAAGGACGGCAAGACCCTCAACGACGAGCTAGACATCATTGAAGGTATGAAATTCGATAGAGGTTATATTTCACCATATTTCATCAACTCAACGAAGGGAGCCAAAGTAGAGTTCCAAGACGCTTTATTATTGTTCTCTGAGAAGAAGATCAGCAATGTTCAGACCATCATCCCGGCTCTGGAGCTAGCCAACCAGCAAAGGAGACCCCTGGTCATCGTGGCTGAGGATGTTGATGGTGAGGCTCTGTCAACCTTGGTAGTGAACAGGCTAAAGATTGGACTTCAAGTTGCTGCTGTGAAAGCACCAGGATTTGGTGACAACCGCAAGGCTACCCTCAGTGACATGGCGATCGCCACCGGCGGAGTTGTGTTTGGAGATGATGCAAACATCATCAAAATTGAAGATGTAAAGCTATCAGACCTTGGTTCAATTGGTGAGGTTATTATTACCAAAGATGATACCCTCCTTCTCAAGGGTAAGGGCAAGAAGTCTGATATTGACAGAAGAGCTGAACAAATCCGTGATCAGATTGAGGAGACAACCTCAGAGTATGAGAAGGAGAAACTTCAGGAGCGTCTCGCTCGGCTAGCGTCTGGTGTAGCTGTCTTACATGTTGGAGGTTCCAGCGAAGTAGAGGTTAGTGAGAAGAAGGACCGTGTCAATGATGCTCTGAATGCCACCCGTGCAGCGGTTGAAGAAGGTATTGTTCCCGGAGGTGGATCAGCCTTGCTCAGATGTATACCCACCTTGGACAGTCTCAAAACAGCCAACAGTGACCAGGCTACTGGAGTAGAGATTGTGAAAAAGGCCCTCAGAATGCCATGCATGACCATCGCAAAGAATGCTGGAATTGATGGATCGGTTGTAGTTGCTAAAGTAGAAGATTTGGGACCTGAATTCGGATATGATGCACTGAACAATGAATATGTAAACATGATTGAGAAGGGAATCATTGACCCAACAAAGGTAGTCAGAACAGCCTTAACAGATGCCAGTGGAGTAGCCTCTCTCCTGACCACGGCCGAGGCTGTCATCTGCGAGATCCCTCAAGACAAAGAAGCTAACCCTATGGGTGGTATGGGAGGCATGGGTGGTATGGGGGGTATGGGAGGCATGGGGGGAATGATGTAAAAGTGCACAAATGTACCTATAAACGCATTTATGGTGTAAATGAACTGGATACTAGTGGTAACATCACCAATATGGGTATTGCAATTCTTTAGTATGTCTGAATAAGTGCGAATGAATATTTTTCTGTTGTTTTGAGTCTGATCGAATTGTAGCAAAGCATTGTCATGTTAGAATTATTTAGTTTTTATCTTGCTTGGTTTGTACAAGCAAATGTTATTTTTAATAAATTAATAATTAATGTTACTTGTGTAGTTTCATTACTTTCATTTAAATTTAGCAAATGTTACTTGGGGCAGACCATGTGATATGCACAGTGCAAATCTGTGGTAATATGGTAATGAGGCAAATAAAGTAGTTCTTTAAATTTATGCTACTAATTTTCTGGCACCAAAAGTACTCAATTCTTTTGTTTTTAAAAGAATACCTTTCATGTTCTGCAGTTCAGCTTGCACACTGAACTGCAGAACATTACACATTGGGTAGGGTAGAAATTCAAATCATACTAAAGCCTTTACGTAACTGCAGCGCGGGGCGGGCGGCGCGCGCATTCGAATACGACATCAACTATGTTGAGATCTTTAAAGGAAGGCCCTACCTAAGTAGGTACCATACGTGCCACACAACTTTGTATATGCAAGTTGCTCGTTATCGTAAGTTTAAGCACACAGTTTTTGAACAAACGTGGAAAAGTAAATCGTAGGGATACATATATTTGACGACCTCTGTGGCGCGGTGGGCGAAGGTCCGCCTGCGACGCAGGAGGTTGCGGGTTCGATTCCCGCCATCTATGTAATGTATTGTATTATGTATCAGTCATCTAGTACCCATAACACAAGCTCTGCTTAGCTTGGGGCTAGATGATGCTGTGTCTGCTGTGTGAATTGTCCAGCATTATTTATTTATTAGACATAAAGCTGTATTAGAGATGAGATGACAATAGTAGAATGGAATAAGGTCGGAAGCAGGGACGAGAGAAATCCATTGGATGGATTTCTCTCGTCCCTGGTCGGACGCATAAGACTTTAATTCTATGGAGATATTACTTCATAGGTATGGAGTCACTGTAGTAGTCCATCGATTTCTTGACTCATTTCCAGTGATCGGAAATTCGGGCGCTTATTTACCTAAAGTTGGTGAGTGACACAACATGGCGCAGTTAAAACCACCTCTTTCTCGTGAATTCCTAGGATTTCAGAATATTCTAAAATAATGATTTTTCACCGGAATCTTATTTATAGACGAAATATAAGACACTTTTATCCTGACGTGTTTTTCACTAAAGTCAATATTTCTGAAAAAAAAAAACAGTTTTAATTATATTTATGATTTTATGCCAAAATCCTTTTTCTAGACGAAATATAAAACACTTATTCATACGCATTTATAATTTGTTTGATAATTGCGTAAGAATAATAGAAACAAGTATTATTAAAAAAAATATATATACTTAGATGTCTGTTTTGTGAGATGAACCCAAACTTGTTTTATTCCAAATGGGAATTTTGGAATTTTCTAGAATGTATTTTCGCTGGAATCTTATTTATAGACGAATTATAAGATACTTTTTTTGAACGCGTTTTTTTACAAAAATCGATTTTCGCGTCAGAATAAAAGTGTCTTATATTTCGTCTTTAAATAAGGTTCCGGTGAAAAAATCATTATTTTAGAATGTTCTGAAATCCCGGGAATTCTCGGGAAAGAATTCACGAGAAAGAGGTGGTTTTAACTGCTCCATGTTGTGTCACTCGCCAACTTTAGGTAAATAAGCGCCCGAATTTCCGATCACTGCTCATTTCATCATTTTGAGGTTTCATTTAAGCTTCTAAAAGCGGCTACACACACCCCTGCCGCAGGGGCAAGCCGCTTTAAGTATACCTGCCATAGAGTTATAATAGTATGCTATCATAGAGTTATTATAGATGTATGCTATACTAACTCTATGATACCTGCCTATACGCCTCTGAGGCGCTCAAAGACCGCTCTGTTTGTACCTATTACCACATATTATAATGCTATTACTAAGCGGTGGTAATAACCTAAAATAAAATAAGTACCTATTATAGTAAATAAGTAGGTAGCAGATCTTACGAAGTTACGAGTATATTGGCACTATAGAACCTGTACATCTTGAACTTAAGATCTTTTTTGTACTACAGTTAACAATAAACATATTTCTGATTCTGATAAAATCGCTGTTAGTGTTATCTAGAGTTCATTGTCCAAGCCGGTCGCTTATTGTATTGCTTATCAGAAATACTTGGTCTATGTATTTTATTGACTAACTAGCGACCCGCCCCGGCTTCGCACGGGTAGATAGAGGTGTGTAACAAAAAAAATAAAAATTTTAACACTTGGCAGACTTTCCATGCCTAGATAAACACTCGATCAAGTCTGCTTCTGACAAAATAAACCATCAAAAATCATCCGTTTGGGAGCTATGATGTCGCAACAACCCACAGACAGATAGACACATAATGATAGATCCGCCCGTTAAACTTATAACAAGCCTTTTTGTGTCGGGGCCGAATAAAAATATATATTATAAACATATACTTAAGCGCTGGCCATATCTCGAGAAGAACCGACAACCGCTGGAGTAAACGTGTTCTTGAGTGGAGACCGCGACTCGGCAAACGTAGTGTAGGACGCCCTCCGATCAGGTGGGATGACGATTTGCGAAAGACTGCTGGCAGATGCTTGATGCGGCAAGCTGAAGAGAGGGCGCTATGTGGCGCTCATTAAGGGTGGCCTATGGCTATGTCCAGCCAGTGGACTATTATAATGTTATGTTGATGACTAGATAAATTAGCATAGGTACTTTTTATTTTTGTTTTATTATCTAGGATTCTAATGGTGAAAGGATTAATATCGCAGATTTTTGTGTAGATATTGATGTCCTCTATGCAACTATAGTAGGTAGGTACCTACCGAAGTACATCACTTTGCTCTATTTTCAATTATTTCCTCAGCTTACGCGATATAAGGATTTTTATGGCATTTTTTTCACACCTTGGGTTTCAGAAGTTTTCATACGGATCCCTTACTTTTTGAAAATATTCTATCGCCTTTGTCCATCGGGGATAATGTAGGATTGTAATGGTGAAATAATTTTTCAAATCGGTCCAGTAGTTTCGTAGCCTATTCCCGTCAAACAAACAAACAAATCTTTCCTCTTTATAATATTAGTATAGGTAGATCATTTTTATTGACTAATGAAGCGACAACGACCGACGTAACAACAGGGTAGGTAGATCGTTTGTACGAATCTTGGTGGGTTAATAAGTAGTAAGCAACACAATGGGTTAATTATGTGATGTATTGATTACCTACTTTTCTTTATGTATTGGCTACTAGCTGTTACCCGCGACTTCGTCCGCGTCAATCCTCCCCGGATCAAATCTAACATAGGGGAGGATCAAGTCACCCATACGCCCCGAACACTTGGTACAATAAATATCTTCTGTTAGTTTGTGTACCTACCTACCTATGTTTTAAGTGCATAATTTATACATGGAGATTAACGGCACATAAAGCAACAGTTTGCAGTGAAATTCCACGTGTTTTACTAAAAAAACATTTGTATTATGTTAATAAATGGTGCTTGTAGAGGCGAAAAATAAAAGGGGTAATCAAGTGTCCCCCGTTTCCCCTAAGCCAAGTTCATCTTCAGTTAAATTTCCAGATTTTGCGCTGATTGATACCAACTTTTTTGTGTCTTTGTTACGCGCAACCTGAGACCTACCTACGCATTCGACCGAGGCGCGAGGGAGGAAGAATCACCATACAAAACTTCCAACCCTTTTTTACTTTTATCGAAGCATCCAACAATGACCAAAGAGGTGCGTTCAGTTCCATTTACAAAAATAAATTCAAATGAAATGTAGATAGTAGCCTACTATCCTACATAGGTACCTACTATTAGTACTACTACTATTAGTAGTACTAATAGTACTATTAGTAGGTACCTATGTTCTCAGTAAATGGAACACCGAAAAGGCACGAGGACAAATGTAGGTATTGTACTGGCTGATGATTTCAAACAAAAATTAAAAAGAAAAATTTCTTTAACCCTAGACCTTAAAAACTAATTTTACTCCCAAGCTATATTGACACACTGTTTGAGCAAAAGAAGTGAAAACGTGATTTTTTTGCCGTTTTTATAGATAACTAGCAGCGCCTTGCGGTTTCACCCGCGTATTTCCCGTTCCCGTGGGAATTCCGGGATAAAAAGTAGCCTATGTTCTATTCCAGACTATAATCTATCTCTGTGCCAAATTTCATTCAGATCCGTTCAGCCGTTCTGGCGTGATAAAGGAACAAACATCCATCCATCTAAACTTTCACGTTTATAATATTAGTGAGATGGTACGGAACCATTCGTGCGCGAGTCCGACTCGCACTTGGCCGGTTTTATTTAAGTCGCTTTCATAGTGACCTGTACTGTACGGCATGAGGAAAGCGTGGTAAGCATCGATCAAGGTATTAGACGCCTCCCAGGGCGAATGTCTTGTTCGTTGTTGATCGTAGGTTAGGTACCTAAGGACTGTTAATTGAAGCCCTACATAAAAAGTCTGCGTTAATAAATTCCGATTTAATTTGCATAAAATTGACATTTCATGTACTACTTATTAATAACAGTTTGTATCACCGAGTTGTATACATGTTGGACTTAATTCCTATAATGTACATTTCTTTATAAAATATACACAGTTATAACGAGTAAAATAGTTGGCTACTAATCTTATAACCTACAAAAATATCTGGTCCTCATCCGAATCTCCAGCACCATAAACAAAATGTTTCCTCTGTACATTTCCATCGGGACTTTCGATTACGTCAGTAACAACGTTGTTCTTGCAAGGAGTCACAGGGTACCTTACAGGTCCCAGCCATTTCCTGCTGAAGCCATAGTTTCTTGGCATAGCAACACTTTTAGCTGAACCACTCTTTACCGACTTATCAATACTGTTGAGGGACGATTGAATAGACTTCAAAGAAGTTCTCTTCATAATGTCCTCAGTATTCTCGTCTAAATAATTATCTGTTAACTCAATATCTGTTGGGATACTTAAACTCAATGGACGGCGTTTAGGATTTGCGTTTAAGTTAAACTGTCCCCTCCAAGTATTGAACTTTTCGGATTTTTTCCGAGGCATTTGTTCTTGGGACGAGAAGTTCCCGAAATCTGATTCCTCGTAAACATTATTTTCAGAGATGCTTTTCTGTAAGTTACTCCTATTTGGGGTTGTTTGTTTGCTAGATTTATCTTTTATCCTGTTTATAACTTTCTCTTTTGTCAACTTAATAAGTGCATAAATCGTTTTTAAAGCTTCTTCGTTTAGTAATTCGTCATCTGTTAGTTCTCCATCTAAGACACTTGCGATACTTCCAGTAATCGCGTGTCTAGCACTGCTTATTTCATTATCTGTCGCAGTTTTGTTAGTGTTTTGTAGAACTATAAGCTCAACTGTGTTAGGCGCCGCTTGCAACATTGCTAAAGCCTTGTCATATAGTACATTCAGCAGAGTTTTACCATTGACGGAAATGATTTGGTCTCCTGGAATGAGTTTGTGAGATAGGTCAGCTGGACTTCCAGTTGTGATGGATTTTATGTACACGTTACCATCAGAACCTTCAGCTACTTGTAGTCCTAATGCATTCATTGCATCTCTTTCTAATATAGCTGTTACGAATACTCTTTCGCCTTGCACACATTCCATGTTATCTAGCTTGTCAAAGATAGATGTGTTCAAACAAGAATCGTTACTTGTTACGTAGTTTAGAACTTCCGGGTAGACTTTGGGAGATTCTAGAACGTACGCAGTTGGCGCGTTCGACGTGTTATGACTGTAATACCTTTCTGGAAGCAGTTTCATGCTATTTACACTAAATTGCTGTCTCTGTTCGGAACTAAGATCGTCAGAATCACTCTGTGTGTACACCAAGTCACCTTCAGTTTTGAAACTAATGTTTGGACTGCTTTTGAGTAGTGGGCTTGTGTATTTACAGTGCAGAGGTGGAGATCTCATTCCATTGAAAACTCGCGTGCCCATTTTGACCCCTTGTCTCCTTGGAAGACTGCTTTCAGAGGAGGACAAGCCTTCATTGGATGAATTGCATTTACTCTGGTTTGGCCCAGTTAAACTCTCGTCCATTGGTAACAAAATCTGTCTTAGTAGTTCCTCTGTGTCAGGCTTTTCATTTTCTTTGTTATGTACTTTCTTCTCCCCAAAAATATCAACTCTAAACCTTCTTCTGACAGGCCTTCTTGTCCTGGTTGGGTTTCTCACAGCCAAGTTGTAACTGTCTTGGTAATTGCTGCAGTCAATCCTTTTTGGGCTCCCATCTGTATTCACAGGGCAACTGAGTTCATCTGATAAATAATTTATGAAGTCAGCTTTTGCATACAGTTTTAAATACAATCTGTGGTGTAGGGAGGCTAACCAAAAAGCGAAATAGCTCTTATTGTCTGCCATTTTAAGTTTATATTTGACTCCTATTTTGGAAAGTCCTGAATAAGCATTTGGTAATATGTATAAGCTTTTTTTGTTGTGGTAGAATGTGTGAATGTAGTGCCAGGGCAGGCTTTGCAGGACTATTCTATTAGGACATGTACTCGAGTCCTCTGTCATTTGATTGTTTCTGGAATAAATTGTTATTCCTCTTGGCCCAATAGAGAGCCAAACATCCCTGCAGAAGCCATCTCTAGTGGCCCATATTGCAGAGTAGAAATGGGCCCCATAATCTCTGAAAGTTTGTGCCAATGTAATGTAGTTAACAATAGCTCTGCTCCGGACTAACCCATGTCGAGACTCATGTGCTCTTTTCATCCTTAGTTTAACATCAGCCATGTTACTTGTGATGACTGATTCTGGCAAATAATGCTCAAGCAGGAAATAGTCAGCTGTTCCATGCTCCCTGTAGGAGAATTCCCCAAATTCAATGTGTAAGGCATATCCTGCTAGTAAAATGAGATTCTGAATAGTTGAAGTCAGGGAGCCTTCTACTGTAGCCCTCCTCAACTGCAGGTAAACTCTGTACCTCCACTCCCCCCCTTGTATGTTGGTTGATATATTTTTTGGCAGAAAAAATTTGATTCTCAAAAACAATATCAGTGCCACTGATTCATCAGAATATTTCTTTTTGCTTCCTACCTTGTGCCAATTTTCTGGAGCTATCTTTTTGATTTTGCAATCATCAGGAAGGAATACAAAATCACCTCCAATTAAAATAGCTACACCAAGCATAAAGTTGTGTTCATATTTCTCACTGTGGACTAGAGCCTCAAACAGCTGCCCGGCTGTTATAATGTTTGGATCACATGTGACATCAACTTTCTGTCCATTGAGTAGCACTACTGTCACAACTCTTTTATCAGCGTTGGCTGAGAGAGTCAAGTCCATATTCTTGGTTGGTTGTGAAGCTCTGATGATGAATTCAGGACCAACACATCCATCCTTTTTGAAGCCACAATCTGCTTTGTATAGTCTTGAGGCTGCCCTTTGCACTGGCTTTCCCCGTCTAAAAGCAGTGGGTTGACTCTTTGTTCTATCATTGAGAGTAATAGCATTCAGGGAAACTGCATTATCAAGGCCTGGTTCATCAATCTTAGTGCTGCATGCAATGTCCAATGTAGAATGAGCATGGCTAAGACCTCTCCTTGTGGTATCAGATAAATTGAAAATTGGCTTTCTATGATTTCTGGCTGGAATTCTGCAGCTTGGGAATGGGTCTTTCTCATCAGGTGAAAGGATCAGTCCTACACAACTTCGGGGTCGTAGGCTCACTTTCAAATCTGTGTTGGTACCAACCTCTTGAGTTTTGGAATGTCTCCATTTCAGTGGGTTGCTGTGGTAGTCCATAACAGGGCTGATACCAGTGGATGTTGCTGAACAGGAGCTTCTGCCAGAGTCCTCCTCAAAATTACGTTGCATGTTTGCTGAAGGCTAAAAAGAAAACCATAATTTAGCTAATAAATTCGTAGACAACGATAAATTTATAAAATAAATTTAAAATATTAGTTGGAACACGTACCTACATATAGTGTTAGTCTGATAGGTAGGAAACTCAGACTAAGTACTTAGTCTGAGTTAGGAAACTAAACACGCTATTGCTTGCAGTAAGTCTAAGTTTGCTTTTAAGTGGACTGGGTAAATTTTATAATAATGCTAAATTCTGTTTTCACAGTGTTATCTATTTGAAAACGCAGAAATTAATCCGTAAAACAATGAAAATTTATAAAAACTTCGGTTAAACAGTTAGGAAACAAACTCGCCTTTTCTTGTAATTTATTTGCTCATAACAACAATCAACAGCTCCAGATGTACAAAGGATTTTTGATACGGTAATCCATGGATAGTGATGGACGATTTTTGTCTCAAAATTTCTAACAAATACGAACTCAACCAGGAAACAACTATTATTATAAGTATGTACACGTAGTTAATTGTATACTCTTTGACAATTATCTACCACACAACTACAAACAAAAAACAAACGAAAGACGAACGAACGAAACTTTCGAACTTTTTTTCGCGCGTCGTGCTTGCGATGATGTTGCCAACTTGAGCCTGCGTTTCGTTTTCGGGAGTAAGTAGAATAAACATGTCAGTGTCAATAGAGTTGGCAAGCAACGACAGCCCTGTGCTGCTATTTTAGCGCTTTCGGCGCTAAAACTAGCCCTTTTATAAGTTATGTTATGCGCACATTTGAGAATTTTGGAAAAGCGCCATCATGGAATGAGTTTTACAGATTCATCCCTCTCTCCCGTAGTAGGTAGGTACTCAGTAAGGTAGATGAAGTAAAGAAATAAAAGTATTAATAAGAAATAACATTTGTAAACAGTGAAAAGTTTGTTGAAAATCAACCATTTTTGTTCGTAAATAGTTGACGTTAAAACTGACGCATCGTTGAAAACGCTCAAAATTCTCGGAGATACGCACAAATAAATAAATAACATAAAAATGTTTTATTTCAGACCATACATAGTCCAAACATATTCGAGTAGCTAAAGTTAAACACACATAATAACATTAGAGTGTTTGTTTTCGTTTCTTTTGTCCTGGAAATAACAATGTCTATTCATAGATCATATGTAGGTAGAGATAAAACATGCACGCCTTTCTACTACGGTTACACTTGCGAAGAAGGTGCCTAAACGCAATACCTACCTACACATAAATTGGTCTTTAGTAGGTACCTAAATAATAAGTTATTGCACGCTTAGAGTATACCTATACTCTAAGCTTGTTCCTCTAAGTTCACACGACACGATTGTCATTTGACTGATTTGATTTGAAAGTAATTTTTTGGCTTATACTCTAAGATTGCACGTCATTCTCTCTCAAACATATTTTTGCATGCCGATTGACGGTCAAGCATGTTGATCCATAAAATGTATTTACCTATTACCTTACATAGCACATGTTTTGGCATATAAAAAATCATTATCTTTATCTTTATCTTTCTCATTGGGACCAAAATTATAGAACGGCCGGATTTGTCAGCCAACTAGTGCATAAATGAGGTGAACTCGCGACAGAGCGACCGAGTCGTTCCATACAAAGCGCGCGCTTCCCGACAGGCCGCCGCCCGCCGCCGCCGCCGTATCGGCATGCGGGTACGGTAGGGGATATATGATCTAACAGCTTACAGCACATCTCATACCGACTTTAGTTCAAACGTTCCTACCTGCCATGTATTGAACCGCTGAAAACCATCAATTTTTAAACGTAAACCTAAAAACTTGCGAATTTCATGCAATCTAGCACTTTTTCTCCCGCTTTAACGCCGAGTTGGTTTTTTGATCTGGCACTGGCAGCACTGCGAACCGCGATAAAATAAATACAATACATTATTTTGTCTAGTTGTATTGATTGGATTTCTGTCGTCCCTGGATAGATTTTTCAGTCGTAATTTGCTTGTTGTAATTTCTTTGAAATTCCTCATCGAAATTTCATCGCAATGACCTAAAAGATGGCTACTTTAATTCAATCATACGAACAGCAGTATTCAGTGCTTACTGCGGATATAACATCCAAGATCGGGCGATTGAAAACAGGCAATGTTGAAGGTACCTCTATATACCCCTGACCTTTGTAAAATAAACAAAACATGTATAACATTAATTATCTTGCAATAGTATAACTTTTACTTTACAATTACATTCCAGAGAATGGTGACCTCTTATCCAGGGAGATACAAGCTAATTTTGAAGAGGCCAATGATCTGGTAAGCTTTCAAGGCCTTATCATGTACTTATTGATTGTAAGTCATCTTTACTTCTTCATCAACCTCAGTCTGATCTGCTGCTGGTATACCCAGCCTGCCTATGTTTGTAATGGTACCATCCATCAAAAATCATGCCCCCTGTCAAATGCTCTGTCTATGTTTCTATCAGTTCAATGGTAATCTTATACCTCATTCAAAGCAAATTTAATAAATCTATTGATAGCTAGCACCTTATTGATCTTTCTCTTGTCTTATCTTTTGTTGACTTAAGTGCTGTGTGTATTTTTTAAACAAATGTTAAAACCATTTGTTAATGAAATTATTAGAAGGAATTCCTAAGTGCTTCCTTTGCCAAAAATAAAATTACCCTCTTTTATTGCTTCAGACTCTGTTGTCATGAATTCACATCACCTTTATGATTTTGATTACAGAAACAGAAAATTTAGTAGCTAGGTACACATGACACATTGAGTTGTAACTTGTTCTGCTTGCTCTCATAAGATTATGGCTGAAAATCAGTGTTTATGCTTCTTTAGCAGTTGTATTTTGTATGTGTGTGTCTGAAGTTGCAAATAAAGTCTTTATCTATCTATGTAAACTTTCCTAATTTCATTTATTTCATAGGTACTTATTTTCAGGGTTACATACCTCAAAAGGAACCCTTATTGGATCACTTTGTTGTCCGTCTGTTCATATACTCAAATTTGTAATCTCTTGGAGCCCCGATATAACTCAAACTTCTAAGTCATCAAAGTTACAGCTTTTTTGCCCAATTTTTTGGAATTTTTCAAGGGAATCACATGCACAAAAAACCTATAGGGTATTTACCGTGACCCAGAATCATAGAATTGACAAGAAGAAAGGTCTTGTAGCACAAGTAAAAGAAAAAATCCGAAAACCGTAAAAGCCAATGTCTGGAATTGGCGTCTTTTAAAAGAAAAATTTTGGCGCGTCCTTCAATCTAACCTGTTTTTCTAGTACAGTAGGTATAGTGTTGTCAACAAATCTTATTTGACAAACACATTTCTAAACTCAGTCTAAAAAAAGTTATGAGAGTTTGAAATTTGCAGGTATTTATTAGGTTTATTGTCTAGAAAACTATTTAAGTGATTATACATAGAATAGCAAAAAGTATGGATGCTAAAAGAGCCAATTTCATAACAATAACTGCAAATCATAGCACAGTCGATGATTTCCTACAATTAACCATGGATGAGTTACCTTATCTGTTATTATTTATGCTCTCGGGACATATAAATAAAACAAGCCCGCCGCTATTAATCATCATCAGCCTATATTAGTCCACTGCTGGACATAGGCCTCCCCTAATGAGCGCCATAGCGCCCTGTCTTCAGCTTGACACATCCAGCATCTGCCAGCGGTCTTTCGCAAATTGTCATCCCACCTGGTCGGAGGGCGTCCTACACTACGTTTGCCGAGTCGCGGTCTCCACTCAGGAACACGTTTACCCCAGCGGTTATCGGTTCTTCGCGAGATATGGCCGGCCCACTGCCATGCCACTTCAACTTGCTAATCCTTTGAGCTATGTCGACAACCTTGGTTCTCTGTCGGATGTATTCGTTGCGAATTCTATCCTTCAGAGAAACTCCGACCATAGCTCTCTGGGCGACTTTAAACTGGTGGACCAACCCTACCGTGAGTGCCCATGTCTCAACTCCGTAGGTCATGACGGGTAGGACGCACTGATTGAAAACTTTTGTTTTCAAGCATTGGTATTGGTAATAGGTACCCCCCGCAATTCAATAATCATTCGTAGAGGATTTATTTGAAACTCAACTTAAAAACAGCTCTGCCCTGAATTAACAGAAGATATGAGAGTGAAAGATCAGTCTTAAGTAGCTCGTTGGGTTCCAGGCAAAGATGTTTTTTCATTTAGTATATAAGAGGTGACTTTTTTTTTTTAGAATTTAGACTTGGTGCCTTCACGAACGTGTTTGTGATGATTGTATTGTCACTAATTTACCAATAACCCTGTTGATTCACGTATTATCACTAATATACCAATAACCCTGTATACCTACTATACGTATATTTTAGTTCAAGAGGGTATGACAGGCAGACAAGCAATACACTCCCATTATTGTAGTCGTGTATTAGGAAAACGTACCCTGGGCTGCTGTTCCCACACTTCCCACGTCATGTCTGTATTATGGTATGTAGGATGCCTACATTATTGGACAATATCATTATACGACATGACGTGGAGAACGAAGCTGATGAGTCCAGTGACGACGAATTGTAATTTCAAGATTTTGGAAAAAAATTAAGTAATTTCTTCCAGGCAACCTTTCAAGTATATTTAAGTAAGTATCTCTTCATTGATTTACCACAATGTACTAAAAACAGATAACACGGTGATAGAGGAGCGGAGACGGGGAGATTGTTTGGGGAGTAGGTAGGTACCTACCCCTGAATGTTCAAATATAAAAGCATTCAATAGCTTTCATTTTGTTGCAACTTGACCCACAACTTGCACCTAGGTGATAAAAATAACCTTCAATCAAACCTAAATCAATAATACATCAATACAAACTAACTCCTATAACTCATTCTGGACTGAAACAACCGCTACAACATTTCATAACTATCGTTCGGTACAATCAAAATCAATAAACAAACATACAAACATACAAATATACAAACATACAAACATAGGGTGCTAACCTCATAACCCTCCCCTGTTGGTAGTCGGGTAAAAACAAGGTTTGGTTGATGCAAAAAAAAAAAAGATGTCACCTTTCATACAAAATCCGGCATTGGCTTTTGTTGATAATTCACAAAAAACAGTTTGATTCACGCTATGGACCAAAAACCTATAGGGTACTTCCCGTTAATCTAGAATCATGATATTTGGCAAGAAGTAAGGTCTTATAACTTGTGCTATGTGTAAAGTAAAAAATGAACGGAAAATTGTAATATTGTAGTCTAATCACAAAAAATAGCATTTTTTTGACTCTCGCCATGGACCAAAACCTATAGGATACCTACTTCCCGTTGAGCTAGAATTATGATACTGGCAAGAAACAAAGTCTTATAATTATATAATTAATCTAATGTTTAGTTACGGAACCTTCGTTGTGCGAGTCCGCTTGATGTTTTTATTTTACCATAGGGACACCACACGAATACATTCGGAACAAATCTAGCAAGCAATGCCTTTTTATAACTGATCTTGGTTCGAGGTTAGGTCCATTAAGTGCCCTGTACATGCTGACTGACTTGTCCTCTATTTGTCGTTGTTCCAGCTAGAGCAGCTTGAGTTGGAGTCGCGAGGCGCCGGCGCCGGCGCGCGGGTGCCCGCATACCGCGCTGAACTACAACGCGTCCGGGATGAGTACCGCTCCGTGCTCAATGCTGCTTCTAGCGGATGTAAGTTATACCTCTAACTAGAGCAGCTTCGGTTGAAGCCGGGAGGCGTTGGCGCGCGAGTTCTGCTGTATTTGTGTTCATACCAATATTGCAGTTTGAATAAACGATTTTTTTTGCGTGTCTGTTTTTAAAATGAAATTACAAAGCTAAAGTGGGTTTTTAACCTTTTTAGGGTTCCGTACCTCAAAAGGAACCCATAAAGGATCACTTTGCTGTCCGTATGTCCGCCTGTCGGTCTGTCCGTCTGTCAACCCTCTTTTCTCGGAAACGCGTGGATGTATCAAGTTGAAATTTACATCAAATAGCAAGATGGCGCTTGCACGAGTAGCATCGGTTCCGTGACAATTTATTCAAAAAATTAGTTATATTAGTGTAATTCCAAATTAGAAGATATAAACATCAAAGTAAAAAAGTGATTCAACAGCACAATTGTTATATCCTAGAAATATCAAAGATTTCAGGAACTGTATTCGACAAAAGGTGAAGTCATTTCAGTGATCAAAACGAACCTGTTACTACAATTTAAAACAAGAAGTGAATACTGACGTGAACAATAAAAACCCTGGAAAGCTGTGAGTAACGAATGTACCACAAAATTTCTGGTTTTCTGTGCATAAATACTCATCATAACCAAACTTTCAAACCCAATGTAAACAAGGCATGAGTCATAATCATAACTTGTTCGAAAAAGTAACGTTGAGAGAGAATCATAAATTGGTTGGAAATTTCAGCCCATCGCACATAGCACATTTGGCTTAGTTAGAAGTCGCACCGGCTGCAAAGCTGACGGCACCGGGTTCAAACCCCTTGTAGGGGTATGTTTAATAGTATCTTGGATTATTTGATTTAATTTTCATTTTGCGAACGATTTTAAACCCTGAGGCATATCATATATTTGAACAACTTTTTGCTTATTCAAAATACACAAGTCCGAAATGAATGCAATAATGACCAGGTCACGAGCCAAAAAAGTTACGAATGTAAATCAAGTAACAGAAAAGGACAGCTTTGTACATAACTACTGTAAAACGATTGACAATTTAAAGAAAAAAATTCTTCAACAAGATTTATTGAATAAAACTTTAATAGATGAACAGGAAACGAATGCTAAGGAGTTTGAGGACCTCTGTAAACAGACCCAACAGTTAAAACTTAAAGCTTATAAGGAAGAGGAAAAGAACAGTAAATTGCATGATCTATACCAATGTGTTTTAACCGAAAACACAACTTTAAAAAATGAGTTGGAACAATGGGAAAACCAACCGGCTTGTTCTAGAGTTTTCGAACTTGAAAGAAAATTGAACCTTAAAATACAGGAAAACACAGAGTTACAAGATCGATACAGTAAGCTATTACTACACTGTAATTCGTCAACAAAAAATGGATACAAATTCCTTAAAAACCGATCCAAAAAAGCTAGAAATTTAAAGAAAAAATACCGAAAAATAAATATAAAGATCGAGCAATTAACAAAAGCAAATTCAGTTATAGAGAAAGAATTGTTACATAGAGAATATATAATCAAAGCATTACAAGCAGAAGGAGATAAACTATTAGAAATTGTACATCAAAATGAGGAAACTATTAGGGAAAGAGAAGTAACATATGACAAAGTACTTTTTCTGGAAGAGCAACTGATCAACTTGAATAACTTGATAAACAGCAGAGATGAAAGTACTAAATCTGACTTTATTGACAAATCTGATAATCAAAATATGAACACAGGTAATGCTATGAATGTAAATAATGGGGATAATTGTAATATTCTGGAGGAAGAAGAAGAATGTAATGTAATGACAAAAGAAGACAGAATTAAAGTAAAAGAGATAAAAAGATCAGTAGTTATGCTCTCTGACATTTACGGGAAAAGCGTTTCAGTTGCAATGAATCACGATCTCCCTGAAAATTACGTTATAGAAAATATTTGTAAGCCCCATAATACGTTTAATAATATAGTGAACTACAATTCTGAACAGAAATCAAAGATGGATGCTCTAATAATACTAATAGGAGAATACCTAACTGTGAAACATGATATCCATGGTTATCTTAGAAAAATAGATGAAACTGCAAAAGATATCAACGAGAGCAAAAAGAGGTTGATAATAACCACAATTGCTTATACTGCGCACCAGAGGCGGATTAACTGTCGGCAGCGCCCTAGGCAAACACCTCATTGGCGCCCCTCTGTGAACGAGCCGCGGCAAAGCTCAGTATTGGGGGTGGTGTTAGTTACATAACAACGACAAAGTTCCTCAGTGGTTGACAAAAAAGTATTTAAGGCAGGTAAGAAACTAGAAGTAATGGCGAGCGAAGCGAGCCGCAATTATATTCATGCTTTTGGTTAGCATGATAGAGGAGGTTGTCAATTGTCAAAGTTAGAGCCAGGACCATATGGGTTTGGCGGGGTTAGCCAGAAAGATAGGGAAAGAAAGATAACGGCGAGCGGAGCGAGCCGCGAATTTTTTGTGATTTTTTCAAGGTTAATTACGATAGGTATGTAAATGGTGAAACGTAAATATTTGTGGCTATCGGTAATAAAATTATTGGGGGTGGTGTTAGTTACATAACAACGACAAAGTTTTTCTAAACCTTTGCCACGCGCCGGTGTGCGTCTCTTTATATACCTAAATATTACGTGCGGCTCAGATTACCTAATTAACATTTAACTTGTTAATAAATCTAAAGACTATAATCAGTTAATCAGTGGTTTGGTGTTGATATATTACCTACAAACTTAACTATTACCGGAGTGCCCTCAACGAGGAGATAACCCCAACTAGAGAATTAACAAAAAAAATACGGTTTTTAGATTTTTTCCTTCATTTGGGTTATGAGACCTTGCTTCTTGCCAAATTTCATGATTCTAGGTCAACAGGAAGTACCCTATAGGTTTTGTGTGCATGTGATTCCCTTGGAAAATAAAAAATATGGGTATAAATGGCTATAACTTTAGATTGCGTTGACTTAGAAGTTTTATTTATATCGCGGCTCCAAGAGGTAACAAACCTGGGTATAATGTCATTAAAGTCATTTATTTCATCTTTAAACTTATAGTAAGCACTTAGACATGTCGAAAGTTTACATAAAATGTGTACAATGTACCAAGATCACACTTATTCAACATCAGAATTATTTTCACAAAATAAGGATGTATCCGCCATAGCTTCGTCAATTGTATAGTAACATTTTTTCATCAAATGGTTTTTAACATATTTTAATAATTCAATGTCAGGTATTTGTCTTAGGTCGATTGGTATTTTATTATAAAATTTTACAGATATACATTTGAAGGTTTTTAAAATTTTACTAAGTCTGGTTCTAGGTACCACTACATTTGCCTTATTCCTAGTGTTATGATAATGAACCTCTGCATTTGTCACCACATCTCCAATATTTTCTAGCATATAGACTATATTTTGATATATGAACTCACTAGCCATGGTCATAATTTTTAGTTCATTGAATTTACCTCTACATGAGTCTCTATATTTTAGGCCTAGTATGTGTCGAATACATCGCTTTTGCAGTACAAATATTCGGTTGCTATTTGCTGCAGTACCCCAAAACATTAATCCATAACTCATAAGCAGTGATCGGAAATTCGGGCGCTTATTTACCTAAAGTTGGTGTAAGACACAACATGGAGCAGTTAAAACCATCTTTCTCGGGAATACTTTCCCGTAAATTCCCAGGATTTCAGAACATTCTAAAATAATGATTTTTTCACCGGAACCTTATTTAAAGACGAAATATAAGACACTTTTATTCTGACGCGAAAATCGATTTTTGTAAAAAAACGCGTTCAAAAAAGGTGTCTTATAATTCGTCTATAAATAAGATTTCAGTGTAAATACATTCTAGAAAATTCCAAAATTCCCATTTGGAATAAAACAAGTTTGGGTTCATCTCACAAAACAGACAATTATATACATATATTTTTTTTATAATATTTGTTTCTATTATTCTTACGCAATTATCAAACAAATTATAAATGCGTATGAATAAGTGTTTTAAATTTCGTGTAGAAAAAGGATTTTGGCATAAAATCATAAAAATGTTTTTTTTTTTTCAGAAATATTGACTTTAGTGAAAAACACGTCAGAATAAAAGTGTCTTATATTTCGTCTATAAATAAGAT
Source organism: Eupithecia exiguata (assembly GCA_947086465.1). NCBI lineage: Eukaryota > Metazoa > Arthropoda > Insecta > Lepidoptera > Geometridae > Eupithecia > Eupithecia exiguata. The sequence continues at coordinate 901,913 of OX352245.1, read as the reverse complement.
TCCGGTGAAAAATCATTATTTTAGAATATTCTGAAATCCCAGGAATTTACGGGAAAGTATTCCCGAGAAAGATGGTTTTAACTGCTCCATGTTGTGTCTTACACCAACTTTAGGTAAATAAGCGCCCGAATTTCCGATCACTGCTCATAAGAGAATGAAAATAAGCAAAGTAGACATCCCTTGCAGCTTTCTCTCCGCCTATTTCTTTAATTTTTTTGATCGCATATGTTGCGGAGCTTAGTTTTTTTGATAGCTCATCTATATGAGTTTCCCACGTTAATTTTGCATCTAACCATACACCTAAAAATTTAATTTTATCCCTTCTCGGTACATCCATTTCCTCTAGTGCTCTGTCAACCACAGTGCCAGAATTTGTCTCCCTTGCTCCCAAACCAAATTTTACAATATGAGTTTTGTCAACGTTAAGGAGTAAGTTGTTTACGGAAAACCATTCTTTTAAATTTACGATGACTTCTTTTAACTTATGACTAAGATTTACATTACATTTGTCCTTAATTATTAAACTAGTATCGTCCGCAAATAAGACTATGTCAGAATCCTTACAAGCTATCGAAACATCATTCACATACAATAGAAACAATAGTGGACCTAGCGTAGAGCCTTGGGGTACCCCTAGTGATATACTATTTACATCAGACCTACATCCATTTACTTCTGTAACTTGCTCTCTATCATAAAGGTAGGATTCAAATATTTGGAGTTCTTTATTTCTTACACCATAGTGCTCTAACTTATTAAGAAGAATTTTATGTGAAACACAGTCAAACGCTTTTGAGAGATCACAAAATACTCCGTAAGTTTTTTGTGATTTCTCTAGGCCCGCAAATACATCTTCTAATAGCCTCGTTATAGCATGCTTAGTCGATTTCCTTTTTTGAAAGCCAAATTGTCTGCAGTTCAACAGATCATGGTGTACAACATAGGTGGCAAGTTCTTCAGCAATATACTTTTCTAAGATCTTACTTATACTAGGGAGAACAGAGACAGGGCGATAATTATTGCACAAAGCCTTATTTCCTTTCTTATGTATTGGTACAATTTTCGCAATTTTCATTTGCTTGGGAAATATTCCATTTAGGATACAATTGTTGATAATGTGCATCATTGGCTCAGCGATTTCAAATTCAATTTTCTTTAATAGATATGGAGTTATATACCAAAAGTCGTTAGATTTTTTTGGTTTCAAACTTCTTATTAATTTTATAACTCTGGTAATGTCAACTGGTTTTAAAATAAAATTAGATTTTACTATTGGAATAAATTGATTCATATAAGATTGAGATTTTTCTATTGAACAAATTAAATTACTTGTCACATCATTTGCAATATTTACAAAATAGTCATTTAAAAAATTCGCAATGTCAATCTTATCTAAAATAAACTTATTACTAGTATCACAATGTATTTTATCACAGATATTAGGACTAGTTCTACACGCTTTCCCTGTTTCTTCCTTAATAATTTTCCATACACATTTAATTTTATTAGCAGAGCTTTCGATTCTCATAGCTATATGATTCTGCTTAGCCATAATACAGACTTTTTTAAAGATTTTACTATATTTCTTTATATATGACTTAAACACAGGATTTTCATTCATATTATACAAAGCGTAAAGGTCAAAAAGCCGTTTTCTAGATACAATTATTCCTTTTGTGGCCCACTCGTTGAATTTTTTTATCACCGTAGGGCTTTTTTCTATAACAGGCATGCACATATTCAAATTGCTTAAAAAATACTTAAAATAGTCATCATAATCTGTAAATATCATCTTATCATCTATAAAGTTCATTCTTAAGTTTTCTTTCAATTGGTTTATCCTAAAATTATTTATTCGTCTAAGCATCACATTTGGTGGTTTTGTGTGTTCTATATTAAGCGTAATATTTAGAGTTTGTGCGTAGTGATCAGATTTTACACCGTTTATTACTCGTGCATTTTTCGTTTCACGAGCATCAGTGAAAATATTGTCTATACATGACATTGTCGTTGCTGTAACCCTAGTGTAGTCAAATACCTGCTGTTTTAACAAAAAGCTATTCATAAGATCCAGCAGACAGGTGCAATCTTTATTTTGGCTCAAGAAATTAACATTAAAATCTCCACATACTACAATGGTTTTTCTATTGTTTGAGGTTACTTTATTCAGACATTGTTCGAGTTTACTCAGATATAGGTCTAAATCAGCTGACGGTGATCTGTATACTAGCACGATTATAACTTCTTTTAATTCTATACACAACAGCTCACAAACAAACTCTTCAGACAACTGGGATACGTCGTTTCTAACTTTAAACTTAATGTTATCTTTTACTAAGATTAAACAGCCTCCTTTTTTATGAACAGTTCTACAGAAAGAAGCCGCCTTAACGTAACCTTCTATACAGAATACGGGAGTATTATGTACTTTAAGAAAAGTTTCCGTCATACACATAATGTCTATATCTTCAGCTTGCAGAAATAGACCAAGTGAACAGGCCTTATTGTACACACCTTGGACATTTTGGTGACACACAATCATTTCACCACTTCTATTTTTGTGGCTTGCGGAAAATTTACACTCGTGGGCGGTAGAATGGCAGCACCTGTAAATATCAGAATAAGATTCTTGCTGCTTTCAACTTTTATCAAATTGGTAATGATATTTCTTGCTATAGTATTTTGTACACCTATGCCAGGTTTCGTTCCATACGCATTGATTTCAACAATAGTTATATTGTCGTTAAGGGAAGCAATAGTAAAGAGCTTGCTGTTCACATAAGATATTTTTTTGTTGACTTCTCTGTGCGCAGCAGTGGCGGATCATCCCCAAGGCAAAGTAGGCATGTGCCTAGGGGCGCGAGGTTAGAAGGGGCGCGAGCGCGGAAAATTTTACACTACTAAATAATTAATATGTAAGGTAATACCTAAGTGTAAAATTAATTATATGAGTAAGCAGGCCTACTTACAAAATATAAATGATTATTTAATTCTGTCGAAACTTTTTATATTTATTGTTCTATGTGTAGAACAAAAAATTTAAAAAGAAGGAACTTAGCAAAAATCAGATGATTAGTATGATGATATTGGTTGACGAGCGTCAGAGGCGGCTTTAGCGGCGCACACGGGCGCAGGACCATAGGGGGCGCCATGCAATGCACCCCGGTGGCAGCCGTTTTAAAAGACACCAACAATCGTGGGCATTTGGCTGTATTAGCATTAAGGGAAGCTTTTGCGGGTGCGTGGCGCACATCCGCTATGAGGATCCAGCGCTCGGTTTTTGTTGAAAATATTGGTTTGATATGACGCTTTAATCATTATGCATTAGGCTGGCTGTAAGTTTTAAAATCACATTGCCATAGATTCGCGAGATTTTGAAAGGCACGTGTTTTAATGCCGCATCTTTATCTTTTACTGTTTATCTGCGCCGATCTTAGGGTAAAGCGAGCGGTGCCCAAGTATCCATAACGCGAATCCCTTATTGAAACAATCTATTTAGAGCGAAAAGTAATATTTTTATCATTTTTTCAAAATAATTTTATTACCGATAGCCACAAAAGTTTTACGTTTCACCATTTACATACCTATCTTATTTAATCTTGAAAAATCACAAAAAATTCGCGGCTCGCTCCGCTCGCCGTTATCTTTCTTTCCCTGCCTTTCTAGCTAACCCCGCCAAACCCATATGGTTCTTGCTCTAACTTTGACAATTGACAACCTCCTCTATCATGCTAACCAGATGCATGAAAATGATTGGGCTCGCTTCGCTCGCCATTACTTCTACTTTTTAACCACTGAGAAACTTTGTCGTTGTTATGTAACTAACACCACCCCCAATAATTTTATTACCGATAGCCACAAATATTTACGTTTCACCATTTACATACCTAACGTAATTAACCTTGAAAATATCACAAAAAATTCGCGGCTCGCTCCGCTCGCCGTTATCTTTCTTTCCCTATCTTTCTGGCTAACCCCGCCAAACCCATATGGTCCTGGCTCTAACTTTGACAATTGACAACCTCGTCTATCATGCTAACCAAAAGCATGAAAATGATTGGGCTCGCTTCGCTCGCCATTACTTCTAGTTTTTACCACTGAAAAACTAGAAGTAATGGCGAGCGAAGCGAGCCGCAATTATATTCATGCTTTTGGTTAGCATGATAGAGGAGGTTGTCAATTGTCAAAGTTAGAGCCAGGACCATATGGGTTTGGCGGGGTTAGCCAGAAAGATAGGGAAAGAAAGATAACGGCGAGCGGAGCGAGCCGCGAATTTTTTGTGATATTTTCAAGGTTAATTACGTTAGGTATGTAAATGGTGAAACGTAAATATTTGTGGCTATCGGTAATAAAATTATTGGGGGTGGTGTTAGTTACATAACAACGACAAAGTTTCTCAGTGGTTAAAAAGTAGAAGTAATGGCGAGCGAAGCGAGCCCAATCATTTTCATGCATCTGGTTAGCATGATAGAGGAGGTTGTCAATTGTCAAAGTTAGAGCAAGAACCATATGGGTTTGGCGGGGTTAGCTAGAAAGGCAGGGAAAGAAAGATAACGGCGAGCGGAGCGAGCCGCGAATTTTTTGTGATTTTTCAAGATTAAATAAGATAGGTATGTAAATGGTGAAACGTAAAACTTTTGTGGCTATCGGTAATAAAATTATTTTGAAAAAATGATAAAAATATTACTTTTCGCTCTAAATAGATTGTTTCAATAAGGGATTCGCGTTATGGATACTTGGGCACCGCTCGCTTTACCCTAAGATCGGCGCAGATAAACAGTAAAAGATAAAGATGCGGCATTAAAACACGTGCCTTTCAAAATCTCGCGAATCTATGGCAATGTGATTTTAAAACTTACAGCCAGCCTAATGCATAATGATTAAAGCGTCATATCAAACCAATATTTTCAACAAAAACCGAGCGCTGGATCCTCATAGCGGATGTGCGCCACGCACCCGCAAAAGCTTCCCTTAATGCTAATACAGCCAAATGCCCACGATTGTTGGTGTCTTTTAAAACGGCTGCCACCGGGGTGCATTGCATGGCGCCCCCTATGGTCCTGCGCCCGTGTGCGCCGCTAAAGCCGCCTCTGACGCTCGTCAACCAATATCATCATACTAATCATCTGATTTTTGCTAAGTTCCTTCTTTTTAAATTTTTTGTTCTACACATAGAACAATAAATATAAAAAGTTTCGACAGAATTAAATAATCATTTATATTTTGTAAGTAGGCCTGCTTACTCATATAATTAATTTTACACTTAGGTATTACCTTACATATTAATTATTTAGTAGTGTAAAATTTTCCGCGCTCGCGCCCCTTCTAACCTCGCGCCCCTAGGCACATGCCTACTTTGCCTTGGGGATGATCCGCCACTGCTGCGCACAGAGAAGTCAACAAAAAAATATCTTATGTGAACAGCAAGCTCTTTACTATTGCTTCCCTTAACGACAATATAACTATTGTTGAAATCAATGCGTATGGAACGAAACCTGGCATAGGTGTACAAAATACTATAGCAAGAAATATCATTACCAATTTGATAAAAGTTGAAAGCAGCAAGAATCTTATTCTGATATTTACAGGTGCTGCCATTCTACCGCCCACGAGTGTAAATTTTCCGCAAGCCACAAAAATAGAAGTGGTGAAATGATTGTGTGTCACCAAAATGTCCAAGGTGTGTACAATAAGGCCTGTTCACTTGGTCTATTTCTGCAAGCTGAAGATATAGACATTATGTGTATGACGGAAACTTTTCTTAAAGTACATAATACTCCCGTATTCTGTATAGAAGGTTACGTTAAGGCGGCTTCTTTCTGTAGAACTGTTCATAAAAAAGGAGGCTGTTTAATCTTAGTAAAAGATAACATTAAGTTTAAAGTTAGAAACGACGTATCCCAGTTGTCTGAAGAGTTTGTTTGTGAGCTGTTGTGTATAGAATTAAAAGAAGTTATAATCGTGCTAGTATACAGATCACCGTCAGCTGATTTAGACCTATATCTGAGTAAACTCGAACAATGTCTGAATAAAGTAACCTCAAACAATAGAAAAACCATTGTAGTATGTGGAGATTTTAATGTTAATTTCTTGAGCCAAAATAAAGATTGCACCTGTCTGCTGGATCTTATGAATAGCTTTTTGTTAAAACAGCAGGTATTTGACTACACTAGGGTTACAGCAACGACAATGTCATGTATAGACAATATTTTCACTGATGCTCGTGAAACGAAAAATGCACGAGTAATAAACGGTGTAAAATCTGATCACTACGCACAAACTCTAAATATTACGCTTAATATAGAACACACAAAACCACCAAATGTGATGCTTAGACGAATAAATAATTTTAGGATAAACCAATTGAAAGAAAACTTAAGAATGAACTTTATAGATGATAAGATGATATTTACAGATTATGATGACTATTTTAAGTATTTTTTAAGCAATTTGAATATGTGCATGCCTGTTATAGAAAAAAGCCCTACGGTGATAAAAAAATTCAACGAGTGGGCCACAAAAGGAATAATTGTATCTAGAAAACGGCTTTTTGACCTTTACGCTTTGTATAATATGAATGAAAATCCTGTGTTTAAGTCATATATAAAGAAATATAGTAAAATCTTTAAAAAAGTCTGTATTATGGCTAAGCAGAATCATATAGCTATGAGAATCGAAAGCTCTGCTAATAAAATTAAATGTGTATGGAAAATTATTAAGGAAGAAACAGGGAAAGCGTGTAGAACTAGTCCTAATATCTGTGATAAAATACATTGTGATACTAGTAATAAGTTTATTTTAGATAAGATTGACATTGCGAATTTTTTAAATGACTATTTTGTAAATATTGCAAATGATGTGACAAGTAATTTAATTTGTTCAATAGAAAAATCTCAATCTTATATGAATCAATTTATTCCAATAGTAAAATCTAATTTTATTTTAAAACCAGTTGACATTACCAGAGTTATAAAATTAATAAGAAGTTTGAAACCAAAAAAATCTAACGACTTTTGGTATATAACTCCATATCTATTAAAGAAAATTGAATTTGAAATCGCTGAGCCAATGATGCACATTATCAACAATTGTATCCTAAATGGAATATTTCCCAAGCAAATGAAAATTGCGAAAATTGTACCAATACATAAGAAAGGAAATAAGGCTTTGTGCAATAATTATCGCCCTGTCTCTGTTCTCCCTAGTATAAGTAAGATCTTAGAAAAGTATATTGCTGAAGAACTTGCCACCTATGTTGTACACCATGATCTGTTGAACTGCAGACAATTTGGCTTTCAAAAAAGGAAATCGACTAAGCATGCTATAACGAGGCTATTAGAAGATGTATTTGCGGGCCTAGAGAAATCACAAAAAACTTACGGAGTATTTTGTGATCTCTCAAAAGCGTTTGACTGTGTTTCACATAAAATTCTTCTTAATAAGTTAGAGCACTATGGTGTAAGAAATAAAGAACTCCAAATATTTGAATCCTACCTTTATGATAGAGAGCAAGTTACAGAAGTAAATGGATGTAGGTCTGATGTAAATAGTATATCACTAGGGGTACCCCAAGGCTCTACGCTAGGTCCACTATTGTTTCTATTGTATGTGAATGATGTTTCGATAGCTTGTAAGGATTCTGACATAGTCTTATTTGCGGACGATACTAGTTTAATAATTAAGGACAAATGTAATGTAAATCTTAGTCATAAGTTAAAAGAAGTCATCGTAAATTTAAAAGAATGGTTTTCCGTAAACAACTTACTCCTTAACGTTGACAAAACTCATATTGTAAAATTTGGTTTGGGAGCAAGGGAGACAAATTCTGGCACTGTGGTTGACAGAGCACTAGAGGAAATGGATGTACCGAGAAGGGATAAAATTAAATTTTTAGGTGTATGGTTAGATGCAAAATTAACGTGGGAAACTCATATAGATGAGCTATCAAAAAAACTAAGCTCCGCAACATATGCGATCAAAAAAATTAAAGAAATAGGCGGAGAGAAAGCTGCAAGGGATGTCTACTTTGCTTATTTTCATTCTCTTATGAGCAGTGATCGGAAATTCGGGCGCTTATTTACCTAAAGTTGGTGTAAGACACAACATGGAGCAGTTAAAACCATCTTTCTCGGGAATACTTTCCCGTAAATTCCTGGGATTTCAGAATATTCTAAAATAATGATTTTTCACCGGAATCTTATTTATAGACGAAATATAAGACACTTTTATTCTGACGTGTTTTTCACTAAAGTCAATATTTCTGAAAAAAAAAAAACATTTTTATGATTTTATGCCAAAATCCTTTTTCTACACGAAATTTAAAACACTTATTCATACGCATTTATAATTTGTTTGATAATTGCGTAAGAATAATAGAAACAAATATTATAAAAAAAATATATGTATATAATTGTCTGTTTTGTGAGATGAACCCAAACTTGTTTTATTCCAAATGGGAATTTTGGAATTTTCTAGAATGTATTTACACTGAAATCTTATTTATAGACGAATTATAAGACACCTTTTTTGAACGCGTTTTTTTACAAAAATCGATTTTCGCGTCAGAATAAAAGTGTCTTATATTTCGTCTTTAAATAAGGTTCCGGTGAAAAAATCATTATTTTAGAATGTTCTGAAATCCTGGGAATTTACGGGAAAGTATTCCCGAGAAAGATGGTTTTAACTGCTCCATGTTGTGTCTTACACCAACTTTAGGTAAATAAGCGCCCGAATTTCCGATCACTGCTTATGAGTTATGGATTAATGTTTTGGGGTACTGCAGCAAATAGCAACCGAATATTTGTACTGCAAAAGCGATGTATTCGACACATACTAGGCCTAAAATATAGAGACTCATGTAGAGGTAAATTCAATGAACTAAAAATTATGACCATGGCTAGTGAGTTCATATATCAAAATATAGTCTATATGCTAGAAAATATTGGAGATGTGGTGACAAATGCAGAGGTTCATTATCATAACACTAGGAATAAGGCAAATGTAGTGGTACCTAGAACCAGACTTAGTAAAATTTTAAAAACCTTCAAATGTATATCTGTAAAATTTTATAATAAAATACCAATCGACCTAAGACAAATACCTGACATTGAATTATTAAAATATGTTAAAAACCATTTGATGAAAAAATGTTACTATACAATTGACGAAGCTATGGCGGATACATCCTTATTTTGTGAAAATAATTCTGATGTTGAATAAGTGTGATCTTGGTACATTGTACACATTTTATGTAAACTTTCGACATGTCTAAGTGCTTACTATAAGTTTAAAGATGAAATAAATGACTTTAATGACATTATACCCAGGTTTGTTACCTCTTGGAGCCGCGATATAAATAAAACTTCTAAGTCAACGCAATCTAAAGTTATAGCCATTTATACCCATATTTTTTATTTTCCAAGGGAATCACATGCACACAAAACCTATAGGGTACTTCCTGTTGACCTAGAATCATGAAATTTGGCAAGAAGCAAGGTCTCATAACCCAAATGAAGGAAAAAATCTAAAAACCGTATTTTTTTTGTTAATTCTCTAGTTGGGGTTATCTCCTCGTTGAGGGCACTCCGGTAATAGTTAAGTTTGTAGGTAATATATCAACACCAAACCACTGATTAACTGATTATAGTCTTTAGATTTATTAACAAGTTAAATGTTAATTAGGTAATCTGAGCCGCACGTAATATTTAGGTATATAAAGAGACGCACACCGGCGCGTGGCAAAGGTTTCGTTACGCCTGTTTTATGTTTACTAACTAATATTTATTAGTCACAAACTTCACAACCGTGTTTGTGATGATGGGCTGAACCTGCAGTTCACGTATTGCCACTAATTTACCAATAACCCTGTATAATGTAAAACTATGGACTTGCCTGACTGAAATAAAGAGATTATTATTATTATTACGCAATCCTGAACTAGGGCAGTAGCCCTATCTTTGTAATGACAATGATGAATGTCTCTGTAATTTGATTCTCACATACTATTCGGGTCAAGCATTCTGTTAAGCAGGTAGATAGCCATTATATTAGGTCTTTGTAATTTAATCCACTGGTCAGAGCATTGAGCGATATTGATCTGCCTTCAAGTTCATTTTCAAACTCATGTCTACCCATATACATAACTTAATACATAAATACGCGCGCAATCCTATGTGCTCTCGAGTTTGTTTTCGAACTTAGATGCATCTACCCCACTTTCACTTCCCAGACAACGTCGACCAAGAAGAGTCATTCGAAGACTGGGGCGGCGCGAACGAGCAGCGCCGCAAGCTGCTCGACAACACTGAACGCTTGGAGCGCACTGGGAAGTCTCTTACTGAGGGTTACCGCATGGTGCTGGAGACGGAACAGATCGGGGCGGCTGTGCTGCAAGATCTGAGTGGCCAGCGGGAGACCATACAGCGTTCTAGGGCTAGGGTGAGTCTATTTAGGTGGTATCTATTCCTGTTTTTAATCTTTCAGGAGTACCTCCCAACTGTCTGTCAATGTCACAGAACAGAAAAGTAAGTGGAAGTGCTAAGTGGGCGTGGCACGCGTGTCAAAATTAAGCGTAGTTACGCTTAACTGATCTCAGTCGTGTTCTAATATCGCTTTGAATTGCTAGTCTCGCGACAAATTCATTTTTCCGAAGCTATGCCGTATTGTTCCATTTTGGAATGTAAAAATGATAGTAGGCGAAAAAATCTTAAAAACGGAGGTGTTTCATACCATCGGTAGGTAGGATTTTAATTGTTTTCTCCTAAAGTTTCAATTTATTTCAATTTACAAATAATTTATTACAACGGTTAGTCAAAATCAACCTTATGCAATTATGATAAAGTTGATTTTGGATTGTGTCTATTCACTTCGTTCTCGAAAGTTCTTCGCTACTCGATTAGTGATGTAGTCAAGCAAATCGGCTGTTGATTTTATCGATTAATATCGATACAAGAAAATTTCTTTATTAGAAAAGAAAACTACAATAAATTAATAAAACCAACTAAAAACTAGTATTTACAATTGCAACAATTGAGCTAACTGTTGTAGCAGACTGTTGTAAAGAATCTACAAGAATGATTGGTTTATTTAGTAGTAGCTTCTGCCCGCGGGTTCGCACGCTTTTTGTTGGGATAAAAGTGTGTTACTCTCCATTCTTTCAATTAACTCTATGCCAAAAATAAAGGCGATTGGTTACTAAGTTAGGATGTGAAGAAAGGACAAACTTTCGAATTTATAACATTAGTTAGAATTTACAAACCAATACAAGTCGCTAAGTCGTTTGTATACCAAATAAACTTCCAACAAGTTTTTATTATTTTGCGAATTGAACAAGATGTCTGTATTAAAATATCTATCAATATCGATGAATAGTTCAATGTGCTACCAGCAGGGCTATTCACGATGGCTCGGAATGAAAACGAGGCATGGAATCGAAAACAGATACGCACGAAATTCAAATATTACGCGCGAAATCAGGAAAAGAAGTTTTCCATAAAAAGTAAAAAAAAAACTATAAACCCATGTTTTGACAAATTTAGATTTATAGCTTTTATTTGAGCAATTATTAGTAAAGGAGTTTTACTACTAAAAATCAACATAAATTACCTGTTGCTCCATTAATTTTCTTTATTGTAATATGGGTTCATAGAAATATATGTCTAAGACATAGTATATTCTAAGGTTATTTTCGCGAGAACTCATAATAAAACACTGTTTTTACCGGATTGATCGCGTATATTTTATATTTGTTTATAACCTGACGTTTCGGAGGCTTTTCAGCTTCCATGGTCATGTCTGCCTGTGACCATGGAAGCTGAAAAGCCTCCGAAACGTCAGGTTATAAACAAATATAAAATATACGCGATCAATCCGGTAAAAACAGTGTTTTATTATGTCTAAGACTTCTTTTCTGGTAGTTTAATTCCTTGCAGACCGCAGAAAATATAAAAAACCGCTAAAATATTTGAATTTCGCGCGTATGTCTTCTCGATTCAGAGGCTCGGTTTCATTCGGAGCAATCGTGTATAGCCCTGCTGGTGCAGCCTTAATCGAGTAGCAGTAGATCTGCGAACTATCAATCGAATATCAATCTTATACATAACGAAATTAGGTTTATAATAACTATCACGGAGAATACCGCCATCTATGGTCAAGTAGCGGAATTGAATCGTCAGGCGAATGTTTGGTGAGAATAGATCGAAAATACGTTCTGCTGCTAAAGTAAAATGAATCTTATTGAGTACACTTCAAGGTTTATTTCCAAATCTTTGACGTTGGCTAGTTTTGACTGAACTTGAAACTACCAATCAAACGAATTGTTTCTTTGTATTGTATTATATGATTAGGGGTTTATTTGTGTGAGTTTGGCGACATCGGTTCCCGTAGTAATTTTGTTGCATTGCACTTCCACTTACTTTTCTGTTCTGTGGTCAATGTCCGTTTTACCTTTTAAAGATTAGATACAACTAGCTTCTGTCCAGTTTGTCCGGCATAAACAGTAGCCATGTGTTATTCCAGGTCTAGGTCCATATATTCATCCAGAGCCATTCACTAGTTTGGGGTTTTCTTCGGCCAATCATCTTCACATGATCTGCAAAAACTTTCGACTTTTAACTAACATATGGATTAGTAGTATAGATAGTTAGTATCCAAGAAATTGACCATACCCTACTTGTTCCAGCTGCGCGAAACCGACGAGCAACTGAACCGGTCCTCCCGCCTCCTAACCACCATGATGATGCGCGCGCTCCAGGACCGGTTCATCATGATCGTGGTGTTCCTGTTCATCGGCGTCGTGCTGTGTCTCGGCCTGTATATGAGCGTTACCTAGCATACGGCCACCGCTGCCGGCAAACGTCTGCAGCGGTCAATAAGCTCCGGCCTCGCAGGAGATACGTCTGATGAGACTCACAATGGAAAGGAAGCTTTGGATAATGATGTCTTTGATGAGAACTCTGATTTGGATAATACGGAAGATGTAGAAGGTAAAGAGCATTTGGATAAAAAGGGATATGTTAATGATGAAGGCAAAGAGATGGCTATAGGTGAAGATGGAAAGCAAGCTTCAGATAATATGTTTGATATGAACACTGCTGAAGCGTATTCTGATGAGTCGAGAGATGGAGATGATAAAGGCAATGAGGGCGCTGCGGTAGATAACACTTATGAGCGAGAAGTAGACGAGGCTATTGACAACGCTATAAGAGAAGCTATGTCGGGTGATAAACGTGCAGACACCAAGATGTTAACCAATTCCAAGTCTTTTGGATACAAAACGCTGACTGATGCTGATTTATTTAGTATACAAGCAGCAGTAGATTTTTGCAAGTACAGACTCGAGTTTTGCTCTTACTCCCAAGAAAAAATGAATCGTGTCAAGACCATGTTAACTGAAGAGGAACGCATTCGGTATGGCATTCCCAAAGGCGCTATACCAACCATGAAACGGATCGAGCAGATGGATCCAAGTGGCAAGATACCGAAACCCAAGCGCTTCTATGCCGATTCGTCGTTCTACATCTTCAGTTTTTGGCTTTACCTCTGCCTACGGTTCATACGCGCGCGTTTGTACGAGGTGTTACGGGAAATTGATAATAAACCTAACGTCGCACAAGTCTGAAGACGGCTTCGGAGACCTATCGCTTTTACTCTTGACCACGTGCAGATAATCACACCGGTATAAGCAATATTAGAGGCTTTCTTGCACCTACATTCACTTGATGAGATTCAGCAAAAGATGTTATAAAACACTCTTAATTACAAGAGTGTTTTCTCTTAAGATGATATTAAAATCAAATTATAATTGATGTTGTAGTTTAGAGTTGATTATACTTAGATTGATTCCACTACAAACAATATAAATGTATCAAAGATTATTTAATTGTTAGTATGAGTGTAGTTAAAAAGTATGGTTGTTTCAAAAGCACTTTAGTAAGAAACAGAGATATTTTCAAGTTATTAATGGTGTGTAGAATAGATCTTAGAAATAAATCGGATATTTTGCGAGTAAAGAGCATGATTCACGTTACAGTATCCGTGCCGGGTAAGATATCTGCATGTAAGTATACCTTTGTATGAGGTAAGTCATGGTGGACCGTTGAAACATCGGTGGATATTGTACACATAACACGGCACGGCCCGGCTCTGAAACGGTGCCGCGGTGTTACGTGAATCATGCTATATTATGTGAGATTGCGCGTGTTGATTATTGTAGATAGTTATTTATTCCTAGCGTAAGAAAATGTGTTATTTATCTCTATAATAAATCTGGAAGCTTAATAATGGTCTTTAATTTGATGTTGTAAAATAGGTTAGAAAATGAAACACATTTTTATCTATTTCTCAATATAATCTATGTACACTCTTATTACATTCTTACACAAATAATACGAAAATAAATTTACATCGCTAATTCATGAATCAATATATTTTTTAAATACAAACAATACAATGAACAACAAAATACTTGAAACTCTTGATACTGATGAACTCTTTTATTGTATACAAAGTTGATCTACCTGTAGATTGATTGCAACAGTCTGCAGTTGTAATTTTCTTTGTATACAAGAGGGTTACAAAACCCAAGGAATATTGGTGGAAAATATTTAACGACAGGTATCATCGATGCAAAGCACAGAAGCTCGAAACAATTTTTGGTTTTGAAAGCTTTCATTGATCATCAAAAATCAAATTGATCTGTCGTTCATTTTCGAATTCAAATTACACATTTTTCACTGCACATGATTATGCATTGGTTGTTGAAGTTTAAGTTTCAGTTTTTAGTGATAACCTTGCTGTTATCAGTTACTGTAAGTTTTCGTTCATAAATGTCTGTTGACATAAAATATCTTGGATTTTCAATCGTAGTATTGGTACTTTTATTCCGTTATGTATTCAAAAACTAGCATTTACTCTAATTCGTGAAAATAAACACAGAATCTGAAAAAAAAAATTGTAAAATACATCCCAGTAAAACTAAATAACATAACATAGACATACATACAAATTACCGAGACATGTCAATATTAAAGACAGTTTACCCACGTGTGTTTATATTAATAAATAGTTAATAGAAGTGGTTAAAATGTCTTTGGTCAGTTAGATCAACTATAAGACAAATATTTTTGGGAGAATCCAAGCAAGATCGAGTCCATTCTTGGGAATAATATCGAGTTTCTGATCCTAGCGCTGATCAGATTATAAGTCTCTATCTAGAAAAAGTACAACGCGCCACTGTCTCTAACTGTTCACATTGTTCCAGCAAAAAAGCTCAGTCGAATACCTATCATAAGGTATGTTCAGAGCTACGCGCGGTATTCGCTACCCAGAGCGGTAGCGAAATATTTCACGCTTATCCCGCCGAGAATTTTGTATGTGTTGCATATCCACGTCGCTTTCGTTGCCGCTTTTGGTAGCGAATATCGGTTAGTTCTGAATGAATAGGACTTCACATGGTAACTAGTAACATCATATTCTCAGATGCCAAGAAATAAGCAATTTGGAACCGTATTTACGCGCTAAGCTAGCTCTAGGTGTCGATCACGTGAGGCTTTCCGTCTCTGTCGGAACATCTTCCTCTATCACTTGTCCGAGCGAGACCAAACGCATCTTGTACTCGTTCAGTTTCATGTCCTGGAAAAAATTATAGCTTTCAAAATTTATTTATTGAGTTATGATGTAAAAGTACCAGACGATAAAGATGAAGTCAAAACATAGCTACCTCTAGAATTTAGATACAGACAACTAGTCCTCTCAGAGTTTAGAGGGGGTAGGTTGTAACTGGTCAGTAAAAAACTGGCTAGCGAGCAAGACGGACGTTTCATTACTTAGGAATATACCATTTGGCGACGAGAGGATGGGATATCGCTAAGTAATGAACGTCCGCCTTGCTCGATAGCCAGTTTATTACTGAAGACTTGACGATATACCAGTTACGCAGTAAGTTTTTGACAAAATTTGCTCTAATTTTTGATCGCTAAATAGGGTAATTACGATTTTTCTGATGCGAGTTGTTTTGATGAGACGTTCAGCCTAGCATTATTAATAAATACTTTTTGCCCGCGTCTTCAATGCATGGTTTCTGTAGAAACGTTAAAACGTTTATATCCCAAAGGAACTGATTTAAGGATAAAAAAAGTAGCTTATGTGTTATACCAGGTACCTACACCTATGCAAAATTTCAGCTCATTCCGTTAAGTAGTTTTGGCGTGTATCTGGAAGTAACAACCATCATCTATCCATCCAAACTTTCACGTTTAGATGCGAAAGTAAGCACTAGTGTGATTGTCCATTTCCTCACCTGATCAGCCAGCAGCACCAGCAGATCATCCTGGTCCTTGGCCAGCTTTTCCAGCTCCTGGCCGGCCGCCTTCTGCGCCTCCTGACTTATCCGCAGCTCGTTGCCCAGCCGCGTTACTTCCGTCGACAGCTCTTGTATCTTCGATTGGCTTTCTTGTAACTAGAATTTGGAAAATAAAAAACAAATAAAGTAATGGTTAATGTAAGCAACAATATTTACCTGTATAAAATACTCAGCACGGAATACCGCGGACCGCTTGACATTTAACAAAAGTTATCTATCGTTCTGGGTAGCGAATACCACACCCCATGAAATCCAACCAAACTTACCTACCGCTCTTGGTAGCGAATACCGCTTAGGTTCGAACAGGTCTTTTAGTTCCTTTTTCGTCGGGGGTAGATTGAGAATAGATAAATTACCTTCGTTTGACTGTCTTGTAGCTGGAACTGACTGTCCAGTAGCTTGGCCTGGCTGTCCTGTACCCTCGGATCCTCCCCTGTGCTGATAGGCACAGAAGGCGGAGGAAACCCGGCATTTACTTGTGCCTTCAGCAACGTGTTCTCGTCTTTGAGCTGAGCTTTAGCGGCTAGCGACTCGTTTAGGGCGCTCTGGAAACACATTATTTAACTAAAAAAGGGCGACGTAGTCCATATAAATCACAATACAGTAGTGTGAAAAACATTTTGAAAACACATTTTAAGGAAACCTATACTAAAAATATGAACCATATCGATAACTGGAAGAGGTGTATATCCGCAAAGGGGTCTTTTCTTTGGGAAAGAATGGACTCTTTTCTTTTTAAAAGTCTCTGATGAACATAGGCGATAAAGTATAACCGTGCGAGGCCGGGGCGGACCGCTAGTCCAGAATAAGGAGAAAGCAAAAAAATATAAGAGTTCCATTTTCTAATTTTTCTTTTGTTTTTAAGTATAGATGCATTTTGAAATTATGCTTTACTTAAAGACGGGTGATCTTAGACCCGTATTACGAAAGCTTGCTCAGTCATATATCTATGCTTGAGTGACGTTTATGCCATAGGAAAGCAGAGCATAGATCTATAACTGAGCATGCATTCATAATACGGACTAAACAAAAACAGGTCTTACGTACCGCATTAGAGTACTCTGTGCTGGTATTGTCTTACACCTTTAGAAATAATAATAATAATGCTGGACAATTCACACAGCATTATCTAGCATCAAGCTAAGAGCTTGTGTTATGGGTACTAGACAACTGATATACATAATATAATACAATAAATAGATAGATATTTTATATTATACATAGAAAATGACCAGAACACCCTGAACAAATGTCTGCAGATCGTACACACATTTGTCCCGAGGCGGGAATCGAACCCGCAACCTCCTACGTCGCAGGCAGACCTTCGCCCACCGCGCCACAGAGGTCGTCAAAAATGATAAGATGTCGTTGATATTCGATAAATGGATTTTATTCCACAACTCTACGAGTTAATGCTGATAATGATACGAGATACGCGCCCGTTGTGAGGTTGACATGAACTGATGCGAGCACGCGCTGATCGCTACAATCAGGTAAAAATGCTGACGCGAGAGAATAATGCGGTTTCACCGTAGGTACATGTTCGGTTTTTAATAAAGGAATTCATTAGTTACCTGCAGCGAGTGGTTCTGCTGCAGCATCACGTCGAGTTGCTGCATCACCTCCTGCAGCCGCGCGTCTTGCTGCCGGATCAGCGCCTTGTACTGCGCTAGGCCTGCGCTTTCGTTCTCTCCACCGTTCTCTGTAGGCGGGGGCTCCGTGCGCGTTAGGGACTGGATTAGCACACCTGGCAATACGAGCAATACGAACTGCTGTTACATATAGTGTTTTATGTTAATGGGGTGATACGACGCCATTTTGTGAAAAGGATAGGCAGAGGATTTCGCGTTCAAAGGAGCGGGACAGAGCAGAGCGGCGTCAGTGCAAAAATCAAGTTTTTACTTATTATCTAAAAAATTATACCTAGTAATTTTGAAAATCTAGAACACACACCGCCTGCTTTTTATTGTTTTACTGTACAAAGTATCAAGGCTTATTTTTAAGTATTTATTGAATAGCGATGATTGTACAGTTTAGAGCGAACTTTGGATTTGTTTTCTATAGAGAACATTTTATGTAATCGTGTTTTCGAAACACTAGGGTTCTAGCATCAATGCTGAACTAAAGCTGAAATTAATCTCAAAGTAAAGGCTTCAGTATTATGGAAGATATGATCGCTGACGCCAAGTAATTTCAGGTATCATCGACTCTTAAGCCAAAAGAGGATATTAAAAGGTGAATTTTCAAAAAATAAAAATTCTTTGTACCTTCAGTCAGTTTGTAGAGCGTACAGAAGTCATAGTCCAGCAGGAGGTGGGTATGTGCGCGCGCGCGCAGCTGCGGCTGCTTGGCGGCGCGCGTGTACGCTTCGAGGCGGGACACCTCGGTCAGTCGGCTAGTGAACACTTCCATGCCTATCCGCTTTGTTACTAGCTGCTTTAGAGCTTCCTGGGGACAACATGCCATTTATTTAATTTGGTACGTAAATTATGTTCAGGACTGCACTAGACCTGAGTCGGATAGAATGTGAGCTGAGGAGGCTAGCTACCAAGAGTATTCCACAAGATATACAACGGGCACGCGGAACCCGGGCGCAGATAGGTCAAATTAGACGGTCCCCACTGACTGGGCGTGGACTGGTAGAGGCCTTTGCCAGACAGCAGTTATGACTAAAATAATACTACAAGGTGATGCCACAAAATTATGTGTACTAAGCCAAATGAGTGTTCAAGCAGTTTTATTTTATTTTTGTCTATATACCTTTTTATAAGACCTTGAACTTTGAAGGCTTTTGCATTTACTTTTTATGTACAAATGAATCTTACAAGAAGTATAACTAACCTTGCTGTAACTCTCCACCGAGTCATTATTGTAATAAATACACAGCGCTAGTAGGAACGCCGCCAGCCCCTGCAATAGGCCTTCACCCTCCTCATCCGGACTGGTTGTCTGCGCGACGAGCCAGGACGCCGCCTCCTCCACTTGTAGGACTGCGGAGACGGCGGCGGGGCAGCTGTGCGTCCATTGGCAGAGGAGCATTAGGAGTGCCACCTGAGGATAAATAAATAATGCTGGACAATTCACACAGCATCTATTGCCCCAAGTTAAGCAGAGCTTGTGTTATGGGTACTAGATTAAAATATTCTTAAATAATATTATGTTAGGTACATGGAGTGTATAGAGAAGATTACACTCTCGATTCTATTCTTGAACCCAAATCATATCATATCTGTAACTAAACTAAGAGCCATACTAACAATTTAACAATGTTTTTAGTGTTTGGGTAGGCTAAAGGGTAAAAACGGGACCCTATTACTAAGACTTCGCTGTCCGTCTGTCACCAGGCTCTGTCGCTGTCTCATGAACCGTGATAGTTAGACAGGTGAAATTTTAACAGATGATGTATTTCCGCTATAACAACAAATACTAAAAAACAGAATAAAATAAATATTTAAGGGACTCCCATACAACAAACGTGATTTTTTTCAGTTTTTATAGATACATGTTACGGAACCCTTCGTGCGCGAGTCCGACTTGCACTTGGCCGGTTTTATTACGTTTTAATAGTTTCTGCGGCTACGCACGCGTCTTTCTTAGAAAAATATACCTATAGGCTAAAATGATAATCAGATTTCGTTAGACGCGATGGAATACAACACCCATAGTAGTTAATCCATCAATCCTCACTAAATTTTAATTAAACTGTGTGATGATATGGCAAACTGGTTTTGTTTGACAGTTTTGAATCAACCATCAAGGTGAAAGTTCCAAAACAGCTGTATTAGTTAAACATCTATATCAAACAGTTGAATCAATATAAATTTCTCACCTTCGGCTTCAACTTAGTGCTCTGCATCAACATAGTAACGCACTGATGTATCAAGAGCACCGGCGTGCTTCCAATATTCGTCGCTAGCAACACTCTCAGCAGCTGCTCCTTCTGTCCAGGGTTATCAATCAACGCGTGCATCAGCGCTACGCAGGAAAACCAGTTGGATAGCGGATCAGAGGAGAATAGGCCTCCGCAGAGAAGTTGACCGCTGGTTAGGCGGGAGACTTCTGTTGAAGAGGGGAGAAGGGTTTGGACTAGCTGCGATTGAGATAATTCGTTGCGGTAGAGATAGCATTGGAAGCAGTAGAGGATTGCGCATCTGTGGAGAAAGTCTCTGTTAGTAATAAGAGTCTACTCATGTTGTATGAGACAATGTAAAGGATTTCTTCAGAAAAAAACTGAATTAGGAATATTCAGTTTTTTCTGTTTTACAAAAAATACAATACAAAACAAATTTTGACGGAATCACCGCTCCTCCAGCTTACTACACATATCTTGTGTAGTGGCATATTGTATTAGGTAGGATGACCACCCTAAATGATATTGAAAAGCTTAGCTTAGCTTGGGGCTAGCTAACTTTTGAGAATTTGTCATTTCTCAAGATAAATACGGGAGCATGAAAAGTGCTTTTTCATAAGTCCCGGTTTCCGGGTAGGCGCTGCCGGGAAGTCGGCGGCGAATTATGAAATTTATTAAGTGTGAAAAGTGTATCTAAAAAAATATCTCGGTACGCACCGGGATAATTTGCATACAATTCGCCGCTGGGTTATCGGCACCGGCTACCCGGGGCGACAGGGACGTGTGAAAAGAAAAACACTAAAGGTCCCAAAATTTTATAAAATTGCTGCAAAATATTAACCATTATTTAAGCAATATTATAATATTGACCAGAACAACATTAGTAGTGAGTAGTTAGACCATTGAAGCAAGAATTCACTTACCTTAATCCAAAAGGCTGTTTTTCATTGACCATCGACATAAGCAGCACGACAATGGCCGGCCGCGGCGGATTCGACGGCGCCATGACACTTCCTAGATACTCCTGGTTAGCCACATTCCCTCTAACCATCTCCCCCACGGTATTTATTGTCTCTGTCAATATATCTGCTGGAACTCCACTCGACATCAGTATATTGCATATCGCCGCCAATAAACCAACATTTTTCATGATTCTCTGGCAGTCTGTTACAATTTGCGCGGAATTACTAGGAGCGACTAACGTACGCACGATCAGTAGCATACAGTGCACGTTTGTGACTTTCTGCGGTGACCAACCGGCTTCCTCTGCGTCGTCCGTAGCATTAAACATTGGCAGCATTCTTTGTATGTAGCTGCCTTCTTTGAAAAAGTTGATGTTACTGCTGTTGTTTTTGAGTAAATTCCACATTAGTAGCAAACAGTCCTCCACTATTATACCTCCATCAGAATAACCCTCTGAGGAAACTATTTCGAATAATCTATCGAAGGCGTTTTCGAAGGCTACGATTTTCTGTATGTTGGCATTACTTTTGGTTAATGTAATAAGCAGTAGCAGAGTCTCATTTCTGACTACCTCTCTGCTGTCTGCAAGTAAGTCCATCATTTTGGACACAGCCATTGGCTTGACTAGAATGATCTCTTGTATGTCTTTAGGTCTGTTAGTTAATACAGATGTGAGTAGCTGAACAGCTGATAATCTTACTCTAAAGTCGTATTCATCAAGGAGGTCTAATACTAGTTGGATGTTATTGTCCTCTTTTATGAATATCTCTGTGAACTGTTCTCCAATGTTCATAGGCACATTTGGATTGTTTTCTTCCTCCTCAAATTGTTTTGGAGATACAATGTTGTTGAGTGTATCTAGGGCATAGTTTACTGTTTCATTGTCAGCCCTATCCAGCTCTAAAACCTGGAAAAGTAATTTTATAGTTTCACCACAAATACTATGCACCCTATTAAAGGTTTTATAATAAAGTTGGTTCCCTTGGGGTCTGAAATCACCTCTTAGTTTAGGGCACCAATTTTATGGCACCCTTTAATCAAGAAAGTGAGAGCACTGATATCATAATGGCTAAGCCATCCCATATTGAATAAATTACAAGACCGAAGAAGTAAATGCCTTGGCTAATGCTCTCTTTCTTATATAAACAGGGAAAAATCCAGTTCTGTAATTTTTTGTTTTGTGTACCTAATTTAATACAATAATCATAATAAATACCTGTTTGAGCACACCCATAGCCTGAGCCCCAACTTCAATCCTGTAAGTCCTAGACATGGCTTTGAGAGCCCGGCAGGCATCTCTACGGTCCTCCAACAATACTGAGCTCTGAACTCGCTGTACAAGGCGCTCCACCTGATAATTTGTATCAGTAGTTAACAACGCATCAATGTTTTCAGAATTAATATTGGTGAGTGTGGTTGTTTCACATAGCTGACGAAACTGGTAATTAAGTAATTGAAAAGAATCTATCAAACAAGCATAACTACGTAGAGAAGTTATATTGTACGTACCAAATACCGACCTATAAAATAGCGCAGCGGTTCATATAACCTCTTGTTAACAGAGAAAACTGCCGGGAATAGAAAACATGTTGCCCACTTTAAGCGACTTTTATTTGCATTCCAGGAATGCGAAGAGAGCGTGCGACGCTACACCCACACAGAATATACGAGTGTGAAGCAAAGGCAATACATACTACATTATAAATAGGTCAAATAATCTGCTATTATTTTCGTAAAGAGGAATAGTTACCGTATCCGCTGCCGAAGGTTGCTGGCCAGGCTCGGGCGCGCCCAGCACGGTCTTGAGACCGCTTTTTAGGAAGTCCATTTGTAATAACTTTTCACTATAATCCTTAACAAGAATTTATTGTATAAAAACCGACAATCATCTCAAAAACTACGAAAATTTCGTAAATTGATAAAGTATGTAGAGATCCCGAGGCAAGCAACAAGACACAGAGACAGACAGACACGTCAAAATTAAACGTCAATTTCATTTTGACACATAAGGGTGACGTGATGTTAAGAAAGCGCGATTCGCTTACAATTTTTTTCATTCTTTTCGGAATAATTTTGTTGCATGCTGTTGTAAAACCAAAAATAGCTCACATTCACCAAATAATTTATCTAAATGTTATACAAATAACAAATAATAATCTAGAATACATCTATTTCCCATCCATTAAACAACGAACTTCTTTCAAATAACACGAAACTCTAAGCACGAAACGCAAAATCTTCGGGAATGTCACTCGAACGAACAGCTGATTGAGAAAAAAAACAACACAACAAATTCTTACGTGTAGTGTAGTGTAGTTACTGTTCTTAGCAACAAATACACAAAGTACTGTGAACAAATACCTAGTCAAGAACATTTCAAAGGTGCCTTGTTCTTGTTCCTCTAAGATTCAAAGAAAGACTCAAAGTTGTTGTCACCAAAGAGAATAAAACCACTACGTTGTCACAAGGAGATTGAGTTGTGTAGTCTACAAAATCAAGAAATCAAAAATGTCCACTGATCTGGACGCGAGTTTCAATGAGCAATTCATGAACATTAACATGAAGTTGAAAAGGTGCGCCAGCTTAATTTAATTGTTAATGTACCTATCTACCTCTTGGCCATGTTCATACATTAACAACTTATAACTTTTCTTCTCAGGCGTTTCATGCGTAAACCGAACATGGCAGAATGCACCAAAGAATTTCTAGCCCTAGGAGTTCGCTGCGAGTATTCGGATCAACCCACTTTTGCAGGACACGCATACGTGGGCGCAGCCAAATGTGCTGCCAGTGCTGGTAACATTCTAGAGGAGGCTGACCATTACATGACGGCGGGAAAGCAGTTTATGAAGGCAGAGAAAAAGCTTCGCTCCATGAAGTTCTATAGTCCTGATAGAGAAAACCTAGAGGTAAGAGCACAGACTTAGAATAATAAAACTCCTAGTAAATATTATAAGTCTGTGGGTAAGAGATACTTTTGAATAGGTGGTCTCTATCTTCTGCCATGTACATGATCATATTTTTTTTTGAAAATATTCATTATCTCTTTACTCCTTCCTAAACCCTTAAAATTACTCTTTAACCAAGTATTACACATATTCTTGAATTCCAGGCTGCCATAGGCTGCTACATAACAGCTTTCGACAAGTACCCCGAAGGCTCCCTGATCAGAGGCACTATTTACATGAGGTTGTCCCAGGAGCTTGTGGCACTGGGGCAAATCGAGGAGGCCTTGCATTACTATACACAAGCCATAGAACATATCAAAGATGTGACCATGAAACAAACTTGTTGTTTAAATAAACTCAAATTGGAGATTGAATGTGGTAAGTGAAAAGAGCCAGTTTGTGGTGTCTGTTAACCCAAAGGCACCAAAAAATATAATCAGAACAGAACCAATAAATTCCATACACCAAAGAGAAAATGGAGGTGGTTTGCACAGGACTGTGGTGGTTGGCACAAACTTTGAGAGGCCTATAACCAGCAGTGGCTGAATCCGGCAATATTACTTAGCGGGAAATAAATGTTTTTCTTTACTTCAATATGTTAAAACTACTGTAACAAAAACTTTGGAATTTCACCTCACCTCCTGGATTTTTCAGGTAAATATGAGCAGGCATGGAACACAGCAAATGAAATGTCTAATTCTGATGGGGCTTTTGAAATGAAGTCATTTCCTGAATCTTGCATAGCAGAGTGAGATACTTTACTTCATCATCATCATTTAAGAATTATATCTATTACTAAATAAATGTTAACACAAGCTCTGCTTAGCTTGGGGCTAAATGATGCTATATGGATTGTCCACTGCTATTCATTATTTCTTTATAAACAAAGAAAATTTCAATGAATTAATAGAAACAAATTAGAACTAGTATTCACAATTGAGTGAACTGTAGACTGTTGCAAACAAACTACAAATAGCTCAACTGATCCATATCCATCCTATTTATTATTGACCTTTAAGTTATATACAAACTGACTTAAATATAATAAAAAAAAACTTACAATATGTTTCCAATAGGATTCAAATAAACAGGATTCTGCTGACACTACTGATGAAACCATCTGAAGACAGTGAGCCTGCATCCTTGAAGCAACTTTTTACTGATCTCATGAATGACAATGAGAGTAAGTGAGTCCTATCTACAAAATAGCCTTCTCTTTGTGAGAAACTGCCAAATCTGACCGGTTATCACACTAATATCATAAATGCAAAAGTTAGAATGGATGCCAAAACTACTGAACATGTTGGTCTAGAACTGGAATGAATAACTCTAAGGCTACTTTTTATCTCAAAAATCAGTTCACAATGATGATCAAAATCCTAGCCATAAATTTAAAAATCTTAATCCTTTCAGAAATTCCTTTCAACCCTGACCTAAGGCTGAAGCTGCAGTCCATAGTGAGTTGTGCTACAAGCGGCGACGTGCAGACGCTAGTGGCGGTTGCATCAGATGCCGCTAGATACCTCACCACACTACAAGATGCCTTGCTGCAAACTATCATCATGAGAGAGCGAGCAGAGCATTTAGCCATTACATAATTATATACCTAGGACATAATATTGTTATGCTTTATTTAAGTGTTGGTTGCATAACCCTCCCCTGTCGGTAGTCGGGTAAAAATAAGGGAACATTTATAAAATACTAGCAGCGCCTCGCGGTTTCACCCGCGTAGTTCCTGTTATGTATTTGATAGTTGAGGGTGGATTCATAAAAAGTAACCTATTTGAAGGTAGTTGATTAAAAGCCAGTTTTGGTAATGAACTCAATCACGGCGTTATCTTTTAGTGGCGACTTCGGAAAATAAGTGCATATGAGGCTAAAATGGCATTCAATATGACGAATATTGTGTTGCCGGGGCCATATAGCCCAAAAACTCATGTGTGGTGTGATTATAAAGAACAATTATTGTGTGCTTTGGACGCGGCGGGTCTGTCGCGCGACTCGAGACAGGACGAAGATAAATCGCGCTCTTTGTTCTTGTCACAGTGCGCAAAAGACACTTATGCATTAATTGCTTCGTTGTTAGTGCCGTTACGCCCATGTCAAGTAGAGTTTGGCGCGATCTTGCGACTTTTGGACAATTTCTATGAGCCAGAAGTAAATGAGATTTTACAAGCGGGAAAGTTTCATGTACGTGCCCAACTAAACAAGGAAAGCGTGCAGGATTTTGTGGCAGCAATAAGTGCACTAGGGGCTAAGTGCAACTTCACAGACTTGGAGCGCCAAGTGCGGGACAGGATCGTGCTGGGAGTGCGAGACGAACGTCTGCGTCGGGAGCTGCTGAAGACCAAAGGATTGACTTGCACAGCGGCGATACAGATGTGTCTCAATCACCAAGCTACTTTTGAAGACATGTATCCTGGCCAGAGTTCAGAGGCGGCTCAACCTAGTTCTACTCAGACATCAGCTGAGTCGA
The DNA here is from genome assembly GCA_947086465.1 of Eupithecia exiguata. NCBI lineage: Eukaryota > Metazoa > Arthropoda > Insecta > Lepidoptera > Geometridae > Eupithecia > Eupithecia exiguata. The sequence continues at coordinate 875,316 of OX352245.1, read as the reverse complement.
TGGATATTGGCAAAATTAATTCCAATGAGTGTAAACATTGTACAAGAATACACAAGACTGGAGAGAAGTGTACATTTATGAAGGCGAAGTGTTTTAAATGCCATAAGTATGGCCACATAGCAAGAGCTTGTGACAGAAAGACAAAAGTACATCAAGTGGAAGATAAGAAGCAATCTGATGATAAACAGAAGTCATCAGGAACTGAAGACATGATGGGTGTTTATGTGTGCGCAGACAGCTATCAACCTCCAATAAAAGCAAAGGTGGTCATCGATGGAGCTAGTTTGATGATGGAAATAGACTCTGGTGCGTCTCGCAGCATTGTGTCAGAAAAGACTTTCAAGAAGTTGTGGTCTTCACCGCCTGCACTACAGAGTACTAATGTGAAACTAGTTACATGGACCAGAGACTCTTTGAAGGTGGTAGGAGTGGCGAACGTCCGTGTGGTTCTTGGCGGGAAGGAGGCGCAGTGTGAACTAATCGTGGTCTCCGGTGATGGCCCAAGCCTGTTGGGCCGCAACTGGTTTCAGTTGTTGGGACTACAAGTGACTGGATTGTACTGGGCTGAAGAAGATATAGTGCCATTTAAAAATGAATTTCCTGAGCTATTCAAGGAGGATCTAGGCACATACAAAGGTCCAGAAGTTTCACTCCACTTGCGCCCTGATGCGGTATCGCGATTTCTAAAAGCTCGCGCAGTACCATTTCCTATGAAGCAACAGGTTGAAGAGGAACTAAACCGAATGGTCGAAACAGGTGTGCTGAGCCCGGTTAGATACTCGGAATGGGCTACTCCATTGAGAATAGTCAAGAAAGAGGATGGATCTTTGAGAATCTGCGGAGATTACCGATCTACTGTGAATGCGTCTATTCAAGTAGACAGATATCCTCTCCCTACGTCAGTGGAGGCATTTGAGAAGCTCAGTGGAGGCCGAGTTTTCAGTAAACTCGACTTGAAACATGCCTATACACAAATGAAGGTTGATGATGAGACGGCCAAGCTATTAACGCTGAATACGCCCATTGGTCTAATGAAAGTAAATCGCTTGGCATTTGGTGTGAGTGCGGCGCCATGTATTTTTCAGCGAGTGATGTCTTCTACGCTGGCGGGCATGGAGGGCGTGGCCTGTTTGCTGGACGATGTGGCGGTGGCGGGTGCGACGCGAGAACAGCACAACCAGAGGCTGCATAAGGTGATGGAGAAGCTTAATGAAGTGGGCTTTCGACTGAATAGCGACAAATGTGTATTTGCTGCCGATAGCATCACATTTTTAGGTCACATGATTGATAGCGAAGGACTTCATCCAGCGCCTGCCAAAATTAAAGAAATTAAAGAAAAACCCGCCCCTACAAATAAAGAAACTTTGAGAGCTTTTCTGGGTTTATACAACTTTTACCAGAAGTTTTTACCTGACCGAGCCACTTTATTGGAGCCTTTGTCGCTGCTGGAATCTAAAACGGCTTGGAGGTGGGGTGAAAGCGAGCAAAGAGCGTTCGATAAAGCTAAGCTCTTATTATCGTCAGATCTGACATTGGTGGGATATGACTTAAAGAAAGAATTACTGCTCATATGTGATTCATCTGAATATGGAGTGGGCGCTATCATAGCACATGTGATGGAAGATGGATCGGAGAGACCGATCATGATGGCGTCGCGCACCCTTCAAGCTCATGAGAGGAAGTATGGGCAGATTGACAAGGAAGCTCTAGCAATTATGTTTGGATTATTAAAATTCCATGAATTTTTGTTGGGTCGCAAGTTTTGCATAATAACAGACCACAAGCCATTGGTGGGCTTGTTTAATCCAGGTAAACCAATCCCTGACCAGATTTCACCTAGGATGCTACGTTGGTCTTTAAAGTTGGCATGTTACGAGTACACCATCAAGCACAGACCAGGGAAATCTATTGGCAATGCGGATGCATTAAGTAGATGGACTGAACCGACTACAGGGACATTGGCTGAAGAGGACCTGAAAGAAGTATTGTTGTTAGAAGAACAACCTAGAGGCTGGAACATGAGCGCTAAGAGTATTGCTGCAGAGACCAGAAAAGATTGTTTGCTTCAGAAGGTATGGTTTCATGTACTGCATGGTTGGCCAAATAGGAATACTGATTCTGAATTGCAGCCATTTTGGACGAGAAGGGAGGCTCTTTCACACACTAAAGACTGTTTATTGTGGAGTAACAGAGTCATAGTACCAGCCAAGTTACACGAACAGGTACTGAAAATTTTACATGCCCCGCATGCGGGTATAGTTCAAACAAAGGCATATGCAAGAGGTTATGTATGGTGGCCTCAGATGGATAGTCAGATTGAGCAGATGGTGGCCAGCTGTGAACACTGCCAGCTAGTAAGGAATAGTCCACCGAGAGACCCTCAGACATGGGTTATGTCTGAGAAGCCATGGCAGAGGGTACACATAGACTTTGCTGGACCATTTCTAGGAAAGACTTTCTTTGTCATGATTGATAGTCACAGTAAATGGATGGAAGCAGAGATTGTGAACTCTATGAGTAGCGGAGCGGTTATTACAGTGATGAGAAGAATTTTTGCATCACAAGGCTTACCAGATGTGGTGGTATCTGATAATGGCAGAGCATTCACTTCGGATGAGTTTAGTAAATTTGTACAGAAAAATGGAATAAAACACCTACTCTCTCCACCTTACCACCCAGCGACAAACGGACAGATAGAGAGAGCTATTCAGACATTTAAAAACAAAATTAAGAAAATGCAGCATTTAGACATGCCCTGGAGTGAAATGATAAGCAAAGTGCTTTTTCACATGAGAACAGTGCCTAATAGCGTAACAAACAAAACCCCAGCTGAGATGCTCAACGGTCGCAAGTACAGGACGGCTATTTCGTCTCTCCACCCTGACTCTAGACAGAGCCGAGGCGAGGAACAGCTGGAGGCGGCGGCGCAGCGTCCGCCCGCACGGGCCTTGGTGGTGGACCAACCCGTGCTGATACACATGTATGGAGCCGGGCAGAAGTGGCAGAGGGCCACTGTGGAGATGGTGGAGGGGCCCAGCTCTTACAGGGTGAGAACGGAAGATGGAGAGCTACATCGTAGACATTCAGATCAGATACTGGCGAGAACAGTTACAGCAGAAGCTAGATTAACTGACAATGAAAACAGAGATACAACTGCCTCAGACTCTCAGGCAGCTGCGGAGCCCGACATTGAAGTACCACCCTCAGAGAGGTGGCCAGACATTATTGGTGTACCTATTATTTCTGATTAGTTTATATTGTGTTCCTAATTTGAATGTTGAATTAGCTATTTTGATTTATATAATTGTGTCAATCTATATACCAATTTAAAGAAAGAAGGTATGTTATGTATTTGATAGTTGAGGGTGGATTCATAAAAAGTAACCTATTTGAAGGTAGTTGATTAAAAGCCAGTTTTGGTAATGAACTCAATCACGGCGTTATCTTTTAGTTCCCGTTCCCGTAGGAATTTCGGGATAAAAAGTAGCCTATGTCCTATTCCAGACTATAATCTATCTCTGTGCCAAATTTCATCCAGATCCGTTTTGCTGTTCTGGCGTGATAAAGGAACAAACATCCATCCATCTATCTATCTATCCATCCATCCATCCATCTAAACTTTCACGTTTATAATATTAGTGAGATTAAACCCCAATAAGTTGATGTATACTTTTTAATCTAGCTTAGCAGCATCTAGTCAAGGTAAATAATGTAATTCCGAATTAAGAAAAAATACAAAGCTTACACCATCCAACATTTAATTTCTTTGATTACACATTTTACTGTCCTAAAAATTTTCATTTTTTTTAGTTTCTCTGGACTTTTTTTGTAAAAACGGTACTGTTTTTATTTTATCCCTGCTGTATTCTGCTATTTCTTAAGACTTTTTTTCAATACTACTTCTTCCTTTTACCTCATCAATAACATTACCAAAGTTAACTTTTTTGTCAATCAACCTACTACTTTGTGCATTTATTGTGGTCACCTCATTGGCAAAGTTAGTAGCACTATCAACCTTCTGTTGAATTGATTGAGTCCACATTTCTTCAAACTCATCCTCTTCAGATTCCTCATCATCATCATCATCACCACTCTTGGCTTTATTCTCATTGGTTTTGTGCCAAGCATATTCAAATGGATAACTGGTGTTTCTGTTGTCATCCAAAGCTATTTCGAATCTTGATGACAAAGAGTTGAAGGTAGTGTGAATCCCTTCAAGGAAATTGACATCCACCTCATCAAATCCAGTTATGGATTTGAACAGATCTTCAGCTGACTTCATGTCTGGAACTCCTTTCTTTTCAAAGAACTGGAAAAAAGAATATGACTAGGTATTATTATATTAAATACAGAGAAAGGATAAAAGTGAAGTTAAATAGTTTTGTCTTAATTTCAATAAAGTAATCATCTATTCCTAGTTGCCACCACTGGTGGCAATCAAGACAACACACTATGCGGTGTTCAATACCGCGTATTTTACTTGAGCCTTAGTTGGTTGCCATTATTGAGATAAGGAAAAAAATATTCTTACATTAGCAATATTACGGCAATCCCTGAGCAGGAACTCCAAGCCATGGGGATGGTCAGGTTGAACCGACTGAGAGACATCAATAAACCAGCATTTGTTCTCCCACCACAGGATGTTGTACTCCGACAGATCAGCATGGATAATGTGCCCCACATTGTACATCTTGTGCATAGCTTCCACAACTTCATTGTAGACACTGTGCCATTTCTCTGGCTTTAGAATTGCTTCACGCAGCTTTGGGGCAGGCTTGTTATCTCTACCAATGAAGGACATTACAAGAATGTGCTTCTTCAGGCATACCATCTCAGGGCAGTTCAGACCAATCTTTTGCATTCTGACCATATTGTGCATCTCTTTCTCAGCCCACATATGCACTATCTTCCTAGGATTCTGCTTCGAGAACCTGTCTTTGAAACGATAATCAGCTTCAATGTACTTGTCGCGAGTTTTGAACTCATTGAGGGTAGTTTTAAACACTTTGATGGCACACTCTTTAGGAACAGTCAAGTCGGGGTAGGATGTGTCTCCGTTGGCATGTAGGACAACAGATTCTTTACCAGTGGAGATCACTCCGTTTATATCTTCTAAAACCCCATTGTTGATGAGTTTGAAAAGAATCAGTCGAGTGGGCTCATCAAGACCCATTTCGGCAGTAGCATGGCTTTCCTTCCTGTCCAGCATTTTGTTCTTGCGGGTCTGGTGATGCTTGGTTTGTTCTCTCAAGTGATTAAACACAGAGTTGGATAGTTTCATGTCGAATCCTGCGCCGTCTCCCGTGCACACTTCGGGAGGGAACGCCATAACCCTGCAGGCGTTACGACGCGCGTTTATAACGCTGTCGTGTTTCGTAACCATTGTGCCATCTTTCATAATAAACCCGCGTTTCGGTAGGCTAGCGAACTCTTTCTCGTTCGTCTCGAATCTGTCCCAATCCTTCTTGTAAACCTTATCCAGGTCTTCATCATCGGATTCAGAGTCGTACACCAAATGGTCGGGAACATGACGGTAGTTCTCGTAAGATACAGATACTTTGGCCTCGCCGTTTTTCTTCTTCTCCACCAGTTTAATCTGATCGTCGTATTCTTTGTCGAACTGACATTGCAAAACTTTCGCAATGATTGCATCCGAGTCGCAATATCCACTGGAGTTGGATTTTTCGATTTGTTTCAAGAGTTCTGGAGGGACCTCACTTGATGAGCTAAAGTGCTGATCCGACAAATCTTCAGCGAATTTGGTTTCCTCTTGGACCTGGAGACCTCGCGCTAGCTCCTCCGACATGATATCAGTTAGGTTTCCGACTTCGACAGGCGCGCTTACCTTTTTCCACGGATTCGACATTTTGATACCAGAAATTATATCGCAGTTATGTATGGTTGCAATGTTTAATGATTCCTAATGTAGGAAATAGATACAAATTTAATAATTTTTTGTAGCACGAGCACACAACACAACCCACACGGCGCGGCGCAAGCAGAAATAATTTCACCACTTCACGAAATAATTTGATTGATTGGATTTTAACAGCTGATTGACAAAGACAGTGACAATTATTTTTTTGTCGCTGACGTCTGTTCAACTCTTCTTCCCAAAAGACAATTTAACCCGAAGAATATCTAGCATACCCAAAACACCAATGTTTTATGAGGATCCTATAGATCAATGCAAAACACACCTAAAAAAAAACGGAAACAAACCTGCAGAACCGTATTGGGGGTAGGTTGACAATCCCAAATATTAACATTATGTACCTATGACATTTAATTTTTTTAATAACATGTATTTCTTGCAATAAATATTTGATTGATTGATCAGCGAGCGGAGCGTGCCGCGACATTTAATGAACTTTTTCGGATTCTTCAGATGTTTGATGAAAAGTACCTAACTAAGTTTGTCAAATCGCCCTCGCAAGATAGGTATACCTTTGCTAGCTAAAGCTTAGTTAATTAGCTTAGCTTGCTTGTCTTACAAATAGGGTATTTTAATATACGAGGGAAAAATTCTAAAAATATATTATTGGGATAGCTTAGGCAATAAGTAGGTAGTCGTTCATAAAATAAGAAAATTATATATAAATTAAATTCAAAGTTTTCAGTTTTTCATTCTGTATTTAACCACCATGAAATAGAAGGCGCAATAGTTACAATAAATAGTTTATTTAATAAGTAGGTTAAAGTTTAATATTTTGTCTTCTCTATTTATGCACATGTATACCCACTTTTATAACTTTGTCTCTCTCTCCCAATAAGGTTTGCTGGAAGAGAACTCTTTTAGGGTTAAGCTCGCCTTTGCCATATTTGTTCTAGTTTAATGTTTTTTTTTGTGCGATAATGAAAACATAAAAAAATTAAAATGAAAATTTTTAAAATAAATCTAATCTAAATTAAATATGTCATATCTATTATTATACTCTTGAGGCTATCTGTAAGCCGCTTGGCACTACTAGTAGAGGCTGTTACTAGATTGCTTTTTAGATTCCATTACTAGCTGGTTAAAAAATGCAAGAGTTGATATCTAGTAGTGGAAGGTTGCGTTGTTTCATTGCAATCTTAGGGCCAAGTCTTGCGCCAAGCAACTACGTAGTTATCCTCCGATGTCCTCCGCACAAATCTCGTCCGAAGTCATATTTTTTTATGAGGCTCTAGTTTAGTATTATTACATCTGTGACATAAATAAATTCTAACAGTTGTTTATAAACTACCTAAAATAATAATAATGTAATAATTTCCCTGTAATAATTTTTCACTCACCGTCCGTCGTCTTAGATTTTTACCAAAATTACCGAGGCTCGCTCCGCTTGTCATCAGCTTTTTTATCTGCCACCGCAGCAGTCATTACAATTTTCCAGAGGTCGCTCCGCTTGCTGCTATAGGTATTTTTTTTTCATAACTTGTTTGTGACCACACCCAAAGGAGAAACAAAAATTTCGGCGGCTCGCCTTTGCCTCTATTTTGTTGTTTATCGGCGAAAAAATGGGACTTGATCTCAATCAAGATCAGAAGAAATGAAAATTGCGTATAAAAAGACGCGGCGACAAAATTGTAGGTTATGTAGGGGCAGTTTGTGCACCAACATTTTGTAAATCTAAGTTTGTACCTTATAATAAATAAAGCTATAAAATTGCCAATCGGTTTTCTTCTTTACAGTGCTGACTGTAAGTAGGTAGGTGGCAAGGAAACCATTGTTGTTTGTTAGCCTAACCTGGCACAGCATAGAACTATCAAATTCCATACTATTCTCAGTGTGATAATAAGCTTAACAACAACAAGTGCTTAGAACCGAGAGGAACGGAAGGGCCTAAGCCAAGGTAACGAATAAAAAAATTAGAGATTTTTTTCCAGTTTATTTTACCCTAATTCACTTTGCTGTCTTCTTGGTGCCAACTTTGCCCACATTGGCTTGCTGTGCTTTCAGGACTTTGACAATCTTCTGTTCCTCGATAAGGAAAGCTCTGACGATGCGCTGCTTTACACATTTGTGGCACAAGACTCCTCCATATACTCGCTTTACAGTCTTCTTGCGGTAGCACAGACGGGATCGCTCAGCGGGCCTAGCCGGCTGGATACCACGGAGCTTGCTTTTGCACTGACCACACCTTGGGATCTTCTTGGGCTTCTTGACATACTGATAGACCAGACGGCCACCAGGTGTCCGAACTCTGAAAAAACGAGAATTTTATTCAGTTAACTTGTACCGAGACAAAAATAATAAACTAAAATAAGTGCGCAATGACTAATATCAACACTGTGTGATATCAACACTGTGTGATATTAACACTGTGTGATATATACACATCAGCCACGTGCTGCCTATATAATATTTTTCTGTTGACATATCAAAATATTCGTAAATCGCCTAAATTGGAACTTGTCAATGAAAATGACTATGTTATGTTATGATATAGTTATGAATGAAAATGCCCATTAACTCAATGATAAGGAAGCTGAACCAAGGGATTAGGATTTATGGATAAGTTTAACACCAGATAGACATCCAATGATACTAAATTGAATGTGACCTAATTGGTGAACAATGATATCTGTTCACAACAGTAACAAAAACAACCAACAAAGTTCGATTCAACGATGATTATAACGGGAGAACCAAGTAATACCAAGTATTCAAGAAATCAGCACTTGAGAATTTACATGAACACATCAGGCGAAGGTTCATTCTTACTACATGGTGAGGTTATGTTTATAAACTCTGTGATAGAACTTGGAAGATATTTAATGATATGAATAGATGTTACAGAGACCTCTTATCAATAACTAGAGAAGTAATTACAGTAGAACTACCTACTTACATTCTCCTTTGGTTTGACTTCGTATTGTACGAAAGTCGTCGTCTGAATGTTAGCCGCTGCACCATTTTGGAGCTGAAATACGAAAGGAATATAAACCACCTGGATATACACACGCAATATCACTAGTATTTGACTGAATTTCTTAGTCCATTTAGGGGATTTACACGGATTTTAGTTTATTTTCAACACAACACACAAATTCCAACCTCTTTGACAGCTCTTTTACGGGAAAAGAAAAACAATCACGAAAATGGCAACATTGACAAATGCCCACATAAAAATTCTACTCCAACTCAACAGTCAATGTCAAAATTAGCGTTTTTAATGAAAACCATTTCCCCAAACCATTTCCAACTGGATAGAAAATAGTTTTCATCTGTGAAAATCAAAGGCAAAAACTGAAATTCAAGTTAACAAATCATTGTTTCGAAGATTACTATATGGTCAATGGTGTTCGTTCACTGCAGGGTTGCCAACCATAGAATTTTTTTCCTCGTACTAAGCAGCTAAAAATCTCGTATTATGGCTTTCGAACCTCGTACTTGCCTCTAAAAGGTGACTAAACCAAAATTAATGCATATCAAACTGTTGAATTTAGGACGTTTTACACAACGAAATAAACTATTGCAAGTTTCTACTAAATAAAACATCACTTTGTATTAAAATAATCCTTAATATTACTATCGTAAATAACTAATGAACGAGATTTGTTTGTAGGTTGAAAACTTTGCATAGGTAACTATGTACTTCTAGTCTCAGTTTTCATTTCCAAATATTATATCAGGAACATCCTCATTCGCATCGTTTTTCTTTTTATTTTTGCACGAGATTTTTATTTATTTTGTGAAGTTACACCTCTCTGGTTGGCGCTATGACATGTGTGATCAAGGCGACAGACAAATAATGCGAAGAACGAAATGTTTTATTTCTCGGGGATTTCTTGGTTCATGGGATAGCGAGCGAACTATAGACAATCATCGCGCCAATGCGACAAGTTTATGTCAAAATCTCGTACATAATTGTACGAGGTTGATAGTGCCCTCGTACCTCGTACGGAAGACCAAAAATCTCGTATTTGTACGAGGAACCTCGTACGGTTGGCAACCCTGGTTCACTGAGATGCTTACATGCTACAGCCGCAGCCCGACCACATGCCTCGCTTGCGCAGCTCAGTTTGTGCAGATAATAATGTGCAACATAGAGTTATTAAAGTAGCTACTAGCCATATAATGCCGGGTACAGACCAAGCGAACAAAAGCGAACGAAGGCTAACGAGTGGGATTCGACGATCGATGACGAACGTTCACTCGCTTTCGCTGTTGTATCCACACCACACGAACACATGAGAAACAGTCGGCGCGGCGGAGCACAGCCGAAGGCGAACGAAGGCCCTCATTTGGGCTCGCTTGCTTTCGCCATGACGTCCACACTGGTTCAATCGCGTTCGGTGGTTAGCCTTCGCTCGCCTTTGTTCGCTTGGTCTGTACCCGGCATAATATGGCTAGTACTATAATAACTCTGTTGCCTAAACTTATGACCCATATACTAACTCTATAGGTAACATGAGAAAGCAAGCTTGTGCTCGTGCGTTAAAAATATGCCTATTTTAGGTAAAAAGACGGGATTAAAACTACGTAGGTAGGTAGTTTTTTATATGAATATGATCATGTGACCGAAAACGCTCTGCGTTTGGTTGGTTCGCTGGTGACGTCACACTATCACAGTTTACAGTGTCAATGGATCACAGATTACGGGTAATCTGTGCAATGGATTCTTCGTGGTGTGGCGTGTGACGTCATTGCTAGGAAAACGGGAGCCATGACAGAGATTATCGTATACGTTTTTGCCGCGCCATTATTTTGTTCAAACTTCGACTGGTCTTGAAGAAATATTAGTGACACTACATTATTTTTATCAGACAATACGTTAGAATTATTTCCCAGTAGTAGTTAAGTAGGTAGCCTATTATTTTATTTTAAGGCTTTGCTGGACTGAAGTGCGGCTTGGCTTGAATGACTAGCCACACGTGCAAACTAAATTTGCGTGCTCTGTCATAACTGCGACAACTGGTTGGTGCAAGCGTGCTTGCAAGTAAGAATTTGCGTGTGGCCGGGCTTCTACTTGCACCGTGTTCAGTCTTTTTGCATAAAATCTGAACAAACTGAACTGCACAAGCAAGACGGGGCGTGCGTGCGGCTATCACATCTTTCGATGTTTTTGACGTATCTTCATTTTTTCTTGGCAATAATTTTGCTATTAATGTCAATGTCAAGTCAGTCAAATTGAAGTAGCCAGAAAAATAAAATGGCTGCTGTTGTGTGATGTCTGTGCTGGATTACAATTTTGTGATTTTTAGTTGAAAAGTGAAAAGTTTCCCTGTTTCATCGCGTGGAAATGGGTGAGTGACATCACATTTGACTTCCCTAATTTACGAATCTGCCTTGTACAGACCACGGATCTTTGTTTTTCATGTACCTTCTATGCCCAAGCAAAACTAAGATGTTTTCATTTTTGCCATTCAATTCAACGTTGTAATGTTTAATGAAGTGCCCAGCTCGTTGGATCTATACTAACTTCTTTAAGTTCTTAATTATGAACTCACTGATTGCCCAATTGTAAATTTAAAATACTATTCACAACTTTACATACACCGCTGGAATAACCAGTCCGTAATGAGCCTGTCTTGTCCATCTTACTTGTCCCTGTTCCATTTTAAGATGCTATGGGCTACTATAGTATGAAATTTCTCAATACACTTGGAAACATTGGCTGCTATTTACATTTGTTTAGTTTTCATCCATTCTGAATACCCTTTTCAACCTTGGCATGACTGGTAAAACTTTAGTGGGCAGTTATTATGTGATAATACAGATAATCATTATCACATAGTCTGTGATATCCGTTGTTTCATGTGTGACAACTACCTATTTCATTATATTCCAATGGAGCAATCAAATTCGCTCAAATAACTTATGACCAATTGTCATTAAATAAATAAATAACGCTGACAATCCACACAGCATCATCTAGCAGCATTGATTGTTCTCCAACATTAGTTGTCTTCCATATAAAATAAGAGTGTTTTTGACCATTGCAATGCCTGTAGCTAGTGTAGCGAAGCGCTGTGATGTATCATATCAAACCAATAGGCTCGCTTCATGTTAATACTCAATATTTTTATTGCAAACATGTTGTGCATGGGATCTTAAGGGCCTAAACTATGATGCCATTTTGTGAAAAGGATAAACATAGTATTTCACGTTTATAGGAGCAGGACAGGACAGGGCAACGCAATCCCAAAAATCAAGTTTTTGCTTATTATCTATTATTTAGGTCATTATTTGAAAAAACTGCAACATATAAAATGTTTTTATACTTAGTTCCATTCTTATTCTAAAGATCTTACTTAACTTCTGTATTTATTGTATTTGTTCTAAGGTTTTTATTTATTATAGTACTCTGGGTAATTTCTAAGAAATTAATAAATCCCAAAAATTTACGATCTCGACGGGATTCGAACCCGCACCTTCCCCTTCAGCGCAGGGTTGCTCTTTTTCCAACTAAGCTACTGACAGCTGACAGCTGAGCTGCTACTGATAGCTGGGTCGACTTGATAAGATCACGTAGCTTAGTTGGAAAAAGAGCAACCCTGCGCTGAAGGGGAAGGTGCGGGTTCGAATCCCGTCGAGATCGTAAATTTTTGGGATTTATTAATTTCTATTGTATTTGTGTTTTTTTTTTGTGTATTTATTTATTATGTTTTTATTGAGAAATCAAGCTTTTAGTAAAAAATTTGAGGTAACTGTGATTTCTTTCTATCAAGAAAATTTTATGAAATCGTGTTTTCAAAACATGAACGATAGACCATTTATGTAATTAAATTTCAAAGTGAAACATTCAATAGTTTGGTAGATACGGAGATCCGGCGCAGTTGATTTGAGGTGGTATAGGCCCTTAAACTTGTCCAGCATATTTATTTTACGTGGTCAAAATTCGGCGAGGCATCATCATCATCATCGTCAGTACCTACTTGGGCCCATTCACTACCTACTGCATTTCCCTCTGTGACTTAATTTGATCTAAGAAATGAGGTCAAATAAAATCCTTCGGAGTCAACCTCCACCACCCCGTAAATAATACGATTCTCGTAAAAGCTAATCTCGATTTGTTACGCTCATCTAAAAGACACATTTTTCGAAGGATTTAACCGCGGCGGTGAACTTAATATCCTGTCATGTATAAATCGTCGAAATCCAATTTAAAGCCCTCATTTTGTGGCTGCATCTTCCTTGAGTACGCATTTTGAGCAGGGTCGTAACTAGGCAATAATTCACGGGGGTTAGGAACTTTACATACTATGATTCAAATCCTTAACAAGTTGATGTACGTTATCGCACACTAAAACATTGTTTTGTTTAATTGTTATTTACTACTCCCCAGCAAGATCACCCTTGCTTACCTTTGGCTATTGATTCGATTTCCGATACCAGAATTAAAGTGTATCTGTAACATCTTAAAATGGATATTTTTTCATGGAAACGTAAAAGTTTATGCTCAACCCCCTCTAGCCCCGTAGCTGGTCCTTACCTACGACCCTGATGATACTTATGTTCGTTATATGCCATGTTTCATCCAAGGTGTCAGAAATAAGCCCTTTAAAAACGATCAACGGGGCTTACTATATACCTACGTATAATAAAAACCGCTAAGCTACGTTCCAAGAACCCATCGACATTGAGATGGGTCATTTTGTAATAATAGTAACAATAGTGAGTATACTGGGCTAGGGCTGTCGCTATCAACATATGTACATAACCTTAGAGAGACTAGGGAGAGACATATACTTTTGCGGTAAAGCTACTTTTAACCGACTTCGAAAAAGGAGGACGTTCTACGTTTGGCTGCTCCCTGATATCTTTGTCAATTATTATTGTAGGCTAGGCCGATTTCGATGATTCTTTTGGTTTTGTTACAGAATAATCCCAGGGTGGTTCCATATCATTTTTTTTAAATCAAAACTTAAGAACCATTGTATACTTTAAAGAATTCCAAGTTGTTTTTAAGTTTTTGTAAATAATCATTAAATTATTACAGGAAATCATCAAGGAATTAACCCTTATTTTTTACTTTTAAGGAATTCGGGCAGCTATGCTGCTCAAATTATCTCGCATCTTTACAAACTATATACTATAGCCTTTGTAATATCAGTAGCATACCATTATTATGAATGTCAATATAAATCTAAGGAGAATTTTGCAAAATCCCAAAAAACAATCAAGTTTTATGGCACGATTGTGAATGAAAAATATTATATTTAGGCATTACTAACAGACGAACTCGTTTAATTATAAATTCCGAGGCAATGTTAACGACATTCAAGTCACTAATGGAAAGCTAAAAGTCATTTCGCAGTGTGATTCACGGAAATTTATTAAGACTAGTGTTAGAGTTCGTTGTTACCTGTTCTATGAATAATTTACTGGTCACTGGCGCTTAACTCCATGACACAATGTCTATTTTGCTTTGCAAAGTACCTAACCTAATAATTTTATAGACATTACAGGACAATTTGTGATACCTTTCCATTGCGAGGAAGGTTTGATAGTTCTTACTTAGGTTTGAAACTTGAAATTTGCCGGGTATTCCAGTCAACATTTTATGGGGTCTTTTCATTACAGCCTTAATGAGCTTATGGATATCTAAAAGCATCGCAAAGCATCATAAGCTCATACGAAAGCCGTTTTATGAGAACCTTAAGAGCGCTCTCATACTACCGCGCCGAACCGTAGGTTCGGGCTAGAGCTTCACAATGACGTTGTCCATTGCACGAGATGCGAAACTGTCGTGGACCTCGAGTTGCGGCTCCGCAAATTCGATTCCACGCGGTAATGTGAGAAGTGCGTTAAAACTTCTAAAGAGGCGAACCTAACCTAACTGCCGGGATCCTCGGGGTAAATAACTCAAATTACATAAAATTCAACATTCTTTGGTTCCTTAAAAGTGAAAACATGATTGAGAAAAGAAAATCCTTGAAAATGTACTGTTTCGCAGTAACATGTTGCATGCGACAGCCCTGCGACTGCCTTCTCAGTTTTCTTTTACGTTTTGGCGTGGCAGGCAGGATTCGGGGGCCGACACCTCGGCCGCGCGAGCCTCGTCCGCTCCATTGTCCCGAGGAATCCCGTTCCCGAGACGAACATTGTAGTATGCCATTACGATAGTAGTTGAACACCGGTAGGGAGTCTGGAGTCGCCTATCAGAGAATCTCTACTTTGATGCTGTTGCACTGACCTAAGAATTGATAGGTGTAGAATATAGAAAGTGTTATTTTAAGGGCCTATACTACGACGCCATTTTGTGAAAAGGATTAGGCAGAGCATCGCTAGCCCTAAAATCAAGTTTTTGCTTATTATCTATTAATTAGACATAATTTGATTTTTAAAAAAATGCGTCTTTAAAAATGTTCTTTTTCCCTGGTTTTTTATAGTAACTAACCTAGCAATTACCATACTTATTCTAAAGATCTTAACTTCTGTACTTAGTGAGTTATTAAGGTTTTATTAAAAAAAATGAGGTAACTGCGACTTCTGTCTATAGAGAAAATTTTATGGAATCGTGTTTTCAAAACATATGAACGATAGAGTAAGTCCTGAACTTTACCATTTATATAAATTAAATTTCAAAGTTTAAATATTTAGTAATTTGGAAGATATGGACATCCAGCGGAATTGATTTGAGGTAGTTTGCTTCATCTGGTGAAAAAATAAACCAATGAAATCGTTGAATAGTCGTAGTAGCTATCTATAGGTTACAGTACCAAGTTCCTAAAGAGGTTTTTCTCTAGTTATGCCTGGGTATCGTCAGCGTATCCTCTTAACGAGACGCAGTAGAGCGTCACCAATGTTCAGAATAGCTTAAATGAAAACACGACAAATTTTACCGTAACGATAGTGAACGGAGCAAGTGACACTGCAGTTTGTAAGCTCACCAGCCTTCAAAATCAAGAACACGTTACAAAGTGACCAAGAAAACACCAGCCTTGCGACAAAAATAACGATTGTACATAATAAAATGCACGGCTCTGCATCACAATAGACCTTCGCCCACTGCAGACGTCATTGTTGCATACGTCTATGAATCTCGGGAAGGCATAAAAACGTCTGCTATTCATATTTTATGGGAAGGCGTCCAATGAACGAGTGGCTTCAGTGCGCTATGTGTCAAAGTTATGGGATAAATCGTTTCCAATTTGGAATGATTGATGCTTTGCAATCTATGAAAAAAATTACATTTTATCTGCTGTAAAAGAAGCAATATTCACAAGGACTAGACTACACATTTCGAAAAATTCTAATCCCTTGCTAAACCTAGTAATTTTTTTTCCACAAAATATTTACAACTCCAGGATATCATTTACGTCCTCCAAATTTAATTTAGATTCTTTCAGCTGTTAAGGCGTGAATAAGTAACAAGTGGTAGTTTCCAGAAATGGTGATTTTTCAAGGTAGGTTATTATATTACCTAGACGAAGGTATTGTTAGAAATGGTTATGTTTAGAACGGGACATTGTAAGTAATAGGACATAATTATAAGTGGTAATTTTAATTTGTGGCCTTATAGCGCCGAAACGAGACAGACAGACGTACAGAGTTACTTTCGAATTTATAATACTAGTATGGATGGATTACTATTACGATACGATATAACGATATTATACTGTAGAGGAAAATTAATGTTTCATGAGCTTTTGAAAATTAGACTATTTCTTTTCTCATCTCTTATATTCGAATTGAAAGTACAGTCAAGGCTTTGACAAGTTCCCAGCTTATTTCCCCCGCTATGAACCAAGTCAAGTTCCTTCAAGTAATGTGGTTAGAAAGGCATCAAAGCAAGTACCCTCTCTTCCATCTTTAATGTCCTGCATCTGTGACCAATCGGTAACTTTCCGTAATGCGATCACGTAGTAAAGCAATTCTGATTGCAGTCGAGTTGGGTTCAGTCCAGTCCAGAGGAGGCGAATGAAAATTGTAAGTATTGGTGCGACCACAAAGTGGTCAGGAGTACTGAAGCATAGATCGGTTTACCTGAGGTAATCTCACTCAACGATTGGTTGGAACTAGAACTGTTTTCAAATCATATTATACTCTCTTTAGGATATCTCGCCGTCGGATCGTCGAATCAGTCCGTTTGTAGAATGGCTAGGTTGATAGAAAAACGAACGGTGTTTTTGGGGAATATTTTATTAATTTCACTCGACGAGATGGCTATGTAACGTTTAGCCATATTGTTGAACGTTGATCGTTCAACAATCGGTGTAGGAAATTAATTGAATTGCGCCGTTTTTGCAGTAGGCCTAACAATTCTACAAACGGGCTGATTCTACGATCCGGTGGCGATATATACAGGGCGTCCCAAACTTATGGAACATGAAGGGGAAGTACCTTAAATATCGTAGATAGGGTATTTTGCTGAAAGAAGACTTTATGTTACTTTTAAAAGTTAGTAATTCTGCATTCATAGATTTTCTAAAAAATAATTGCTTCGTCTGGGAATCGAACCGACTTAAATGTCAAAAAAAAAATCATCCTACTTCTATGATGCCAATCGAAAGAATAGCTAAAAAATAATAACTTTGCTTAAGTAACATAGTATTTTTTAAAAAAGGAACAACATTAAATTAATCATTTTAATAAAATTAAAAGCATACATGAAAGTGCCGTAGTCAATTAAGTAAGTATTTTTGTAAATTAATTAATTAAATGCTCAAAATGTGATCCCTCTTGTCTTACGCAAATCGCCAATCTTTTAATGATTCCGCTGCCTGTTGATTTTTATATCATTTTATGGTGAACACTCGATGTGATATGGATCAATTCTGTTTGCAACTCGCCCACGTTCTCGTATCGCTTTTTGTATAGCATATCTTTCACGTATCCCCAAAAGAAGAAATCTAATGGTGTAAAGTTCAAATTCATTCAAACAAACGCTCTCATAAACTGTTCCATTTTCAAATTCTTTCGATTGGCATCATAGAAGTAGGATGATTTTTTTTTGACATTTAAGTCGGTTCGATTCCCAGACGAAGCAATTATTTTTTAGAAAATCTATGAATGCAGAATTACTAACTTTTAAAAGTAACATAAAGTCTTCTTTCAGCAAAATACCCTATCTACGATATTTAAGGTACTTCCCCTTCATGTCCCATAAGTTTGGGACGCCCTGTATACTATGACAAGACTGACCCAGTACCTAAGCAAGCGCTTATCCCAAAGATGAACAAATAATCGTTTAAATTCACTTTCTTAACAGATGATCTATGCACGTGGTACAGGACGATGACGTAAAGTGAAGATGCAAAGCGACCCGGGACTAAACCCCTAACTATCTGCAGGAAGTTTATACGCTCCTCCTAACATCAAGAATTGTAATATTAATCCTTATCATTTTAATATGAGATCTTACTTCACTTAGAGCATATGGATATAGATTCACTTTACATGATATACGTACATTACGGATGTAAGCGGGTTAACTACGAACCTTATTTGTGTTGGAAGAACACCAACGTTTCATCCCTTAACTTCCCGCTTACATCCGTAATGAATTCGTCAAACTACGATAGTTTTTATAGTAAAATAATATAAGTAGTAGGTAAAATAACTATACGTGGACACTACTATACCGGCTGCCAGCGCGGCGGCCCCAGAGGTGTATAGTGTTTAACATAATATTAGCATATGCATTAGTTTTAAGAAATTTTGTATCTCATTTTATGTAAACATTTTTGGTTGTATGAAAATAAACATCTTTAAACCGAAGTGTGTTACAAAAATGTTGCAAGCAAATTCTATGAAAATTTAAAATTCCGCTATGCGATTACTATAACGGATACAGAAAAGATTAAATTCATTTTATCTTGAATGGTTGCACCAGCACCAATATTCCGTCGTCATGTGCAGACTCACGGATAGACTCGCTTACCCAAGCCTCAAACGTATAACAGCTATCGAAGAATTTGCTGCTCCTTTAACATTTACCTTTAATGCGACCGCAGCTGTGCAGTCAATAATTCTATTTTAAAATATCGATCATATCACTTCTTTTGTAGTCGTTAATGTTGGGATTTAAGCCCCGATGGAACTTCTTTGTGATTGTAAAATCCTTTCTGCCGAGCTATAGCTTTGAATTTATGGTTTCTTGCTAGGTATCTTATGCTGTTATTGTGAAGTTCGTATAACTTTTTGAAGTTTAAAGATCTTTCAGAAGTTATAAAAAGCCATAGAAGGAACAAACGAAGGAATTTGCATTGCTGTCGGACGCAACATTTGTATGGTTATACTGTATGATTGCTAAAAGAATCCATAATACAGAACCCAAGGGCTGCAGAAGATTTTTTTCATGAAAACGCATCTTACGAATGCTGCCTTATCGATGAGAGACGAGAATACATGATTGAGTTGTAGAGAAAAGTTGTAGGTATAGATTCGAAAGTAACTCTGTCTGTCTGTCTGTTACCTTTTCACGCCGAAGGTAAATAGTATCTCGGGGACGGACATAGGATACTTGGAAAGCGCGGGTGAAGCCGCGGGCAGCAGCTAGTAATACATATTATAATAAACCCTACCAAGTGCGAGTCGGACTCGCGCACGAAGGGTTCCGTACCATAATCTATAAAAACGGCAAAAAAATCACGTTTGTTGTATGGGAGCCCCCCTTAAATATTTGTTTTATTTTAATTTAATTATTTATTTTTAAAGTGAATATATAACTTAATATTCCGAATGTTTCAAGTGTCTAACTATTGCCATTATCAATATCGAGCAAAAATGAGCAAAAAAATCACGTTTGTTGTATGGGAGCCCCCTTAAATATTTATTTGATTCAATTTTTTAGTATTTGTTGTTATAGCGGCAACAGAAATACATCATCCGTGAAAATTTCAACTGTCTAACTATCACGGTTCATGAGATACAGCCTGGTGACAGACGGACAGCGGAATCTTAGTAATAGGGCCCCGTTTTTACCATTTGGGTACGGAACCCTATAAATGAGTAAATGGGCACGTACATATTCTAGCAAAGCATGTCAATGATGTTTGTCGTAGTTAATAAACCGCAGGAATTTCTCGATACAGCCTTGACGTCGTTGTCTTTGTTCCTACTTACCTACTAAGGGTATGCAATGTAAGCTAAAGGAAACATATAAGCTTCCCTATAATAGTGTTTGCATTCTTTATAATTACCACGAGACTCGGCAATTTAACATATATTTATTAGAGATCGTTTCATGTGGTTCTCGTTGACAAAAAATAAAGAAGATACAAGGCCAAAGGTTCTCAAGAACAAAAATAATACATTCGACAAAACATGTTCATAAATTTTCTTTTCCTCGGTGACTCATACATAATACGAACTTGCTACAAAATCATCATTACAAAATAAAATCTCGCATATCTCACATTTTTAGATCCTATTATAAATCTACTATTTTTACATGCTACGTCACAAATTCTTGTAGGAGCACGAATACGCAACGTTTGTTTACGAGTCGTCGACCTGAAGCAATACTAACGTATTGTTGTAATGTGCAAGTTTACAATCTAGGGCGTTACCCCTCTAAAATGAAACGTTTGTTCAACAGTGCCTTAGTTTAGATTACAACTTTGTAGCATGGAAGTGTTATGTTATTATGAGGCACTGTGTCGGATAAGTCATAATTGCTACGCGTAGTGTAGGTACTGAAGTTGCTCCTTGGTCTTGACTAGAAGCAACTTTCAGGCTTCATTCCAAAACGTAAAGTAAAGATACGGCTGGTCTACTTGTAGTATTCTGTCGTAGACTGAGGGTTAGGTAACAGTATTAACTACCGCAAAACTTTTGAAACTATCATTGTTATTAACACAAAATTAATTTATAACGTTATTTTTAATATTAAAAGCTCAAAACTCAAATCATGGTAAATATCCCGTTATTAAAATTAAATAACGTAGTTAAACTATCGAAATAATGTCAGTTTTAAATTAGCTTTTCCAACTTGCTAATGGTACCTCTCTGTAGCCTTACTTTGCTAACTCCTGTCCTGTGGCCTCACCCGTGGCACAGAGACCCAATCTTTGCCTCTGACACAAATAATGCTGGACAATGCACACAGCATTATCTAGCCCCAAGCTGAGCAGAGCTTGTGGCTAGATAATTGCTAGAGCTAGGCATCTTGGCATGTTACTTTACCTTACCTACTTACACGTGTTTATTAAAACCTACAATCTTTTCAGTGTTAGTTTTCAGCCGACAATAACCCTAAAGGCAGTGCAAGTTGCTTTTGAAATAGGTTGCATTCGCACAATGTTCTCTGAATCACCACTTTGTTTGGCAGTCGTATTACCATGATGATTCATTATAATACTGTTGATGCGGAGACATTCTGCTTCTATTTCTTTAGTTCCTGGGCTAGTGGCTAGATTATTAAAAACACATACATATAAACAACGTGCGTGTGACACATTACAAAGTAATGTTGGGTTGCACATAAAGTACCACATGCTTGTAGGTGTAGTATATTTTATTAGTTCCATCAGCTACCCGTTTACAAAGCTTTGTCTAGGTGTCTCTAAATCAAGTTTTCAAACTCTTATCGAATATACTTACAGTTGGTCGTAAGATACAATGCCATAAAAAAACAAAAGATTTTTTGTATGAATATTAAAAATCTTTTGTTTTAATTAAAATAGATTTGTCTATCTACACGTATTATTCCATTATATTATACATAATACAGGTACACTGATTCATTAACTGCAAATGTAACTTTGTATTCCTGTACATTTATGTATGGGATTACAAAGTTATGTATGCAGTTGGTGTATCTAGAAAACTGGACCGAAATATTTTAGATTTTCCTTGATTTACACTAAACACTAATTGTATTCTCAATTTGAAGTAAAAAAATCGATGTCTGCTAGAAGTGCCTTAGAGTTTTGATCATCATCGGTCAGTCAGTCAGTGAGTGACAAAATTAAGAAATTTTGACTACCTAGTTATAATTCTTATACTACTGGTTCAAATCGAATTGAGAAATTTGAAATATACCGTGTTTATACAATGCCTGCTTGGTTACTGAACATTCAGGCTTCTAGTTTTATCCACAAAACAAGTTATAGGGGGTCGATAATGGCCTGAAATGCTTCGGGAAAAGGATGGTACGGCTGTGCCGCTTTTTTGGCTTGACTTGGCGGGGTACTGCCGTGCCTCCGATGCGTCACCATATTCTGCCTTTTGAGTATACGAATGTCAATAGAATTAGAATAAATCAATGCATATGTATAAGCAAGCTACAATTTAATAATAACATTTAAACGACATTAATGTGAAAATGTCAAAATTAAATATATTCAATTACACATACCTAGTTATTTCAAAATATCCTTGCTCAATAAAGAAATAGATAATATTTTAAACTCTACTTTTGTGGCTACCAACCACGCTGAACCAACATTTGAAAAAAAAATCTCAGTCAAACAAATAATGTCGATGCCAGATTCCAAGCGTAGTTACCTAAGGGTTTGCTTCATGCCTACAACATTTAATCGCAACTTTATAACGAGATTTGAAATCCATCTTCCGCTTAAACTAGAACAGTGACAAAATAATTACCATTTCATCTAGATAGGGAACGCGAATTGAAAATCTCTGCTGCATTTAAATTACTGAAATAATTTATACAACGTAGGCGTATCAGAGTTTGCAATGAATTACGAAGATGTAGAGATAGACCCTGATTCTGTCTCTACTTCTACCTTCGGCCAGCACGCGCCTGTATTAGTTACTGCCAGTGAGAAATATAGCTTAGTCATTCAGAATTGTGTCCCGCCATTTATATGGAAAGTTAAATATAATTCAGCTTAGGCTTAGACAGAATAGATAATAGTATGACAGACCTACCTAATCTAGTAAGCGGTCCACACTACACATGGGGAGTTCTTTGAGAGTAAACATCTTATCATCACCCCCATCAATCACAGCCTGACTTCTACTACTGGGTAGTGGGTAGGTATAGGTATAGGTCTCTTCATTCTTGTACCACTATCTTGTAATGATTCTAGATCATGTTGTTAAATTAAATTTCGAGGCTACCAACCACGCTAATACAGCCATGGACAGAAAATTCTATGCATCGGTGATCGATCAGTTAATCTATACCCTAGCAATTTGCTGCCATTTGAAACCCTTCTAATGTTGCTTCAGTAACCATCGTGTTTGAATCGAGTCTTTTAATTTACAAGCACGAAACAATCTTTAAGCTTACAATCATGAGACTGATCTTAGAGTTGAACTTTAAGCCGAGTCATGAAAACAGTGTCACGATCACAAAGCTAAACCCTTACCTAACAGTAACAAATCGTAAATCACGCCCAGGATGGTCGGATCACGGAGATGGGACGATAATCTGGTTATTTATTCATCCTGCTTGTACGGTGATGCCCCTAATTAAACTCAGGCTTAACTCGAAAAACCTCCACTAATACTGACATATTTGGTACTATTTATTCAACTTTATTCAAGAGCCGACATATTCAGATTCTTGAGCTGCTTAACGACTCCTTGCCGAGTTAGGATCGTATTAATAACAGCCAGGAGCATCTCAAGCATGGTGTGATTCTCCATTACAAAACTGCAATTAAAATGTATTTTTGGCCGTTCAACTTTTCTTTTTGGCAATTTGTGTCAGTGATCAGATTACTGTACAACCGCATTAGCGGTCCCCAAGAAACGGCTTGGGGACCGCTAATGCAAAGAACTGATATGGGAAAGGCTTTTAAAGATTAAAAGTTCTAGCCACGATGTCGTTGCCATTTCTAGCAACTCGCAGCATGTGGGTCAAATTGCGCATTTTATTGACCCCAAAGTTTTTTTGCCATGTGCCTTGCCGCAATCTCCGACACGTGTCTGATATTAAAAAAAAATATTGACGCGTCTTTTAAATATCTTTCCATAGAATAGCAAAAAAATCTGATGCAAAGCTCCGATAGTGTGTACGTATCACGTTTTTCTGCTACACCTATATTATTGCATGCAATTTGTGCGTACGTGCGAAGAGGAGTTGCATCCTTAATTGCCCTGTGCGCGCAGTCCGTTCCACCATTTTATTTACTTGGCAATCCGGGCATCGCTCTCACATCAAATTTGCTTCTGAGAACTGGTCAATTTGTCATGTGAGCTTGGTCATGGTCATGCTAAATGAGCTCTGAGTACCCAGCTATTTATTATTATTTTCCCATCGCGTAATCTCGATTCTCATTTAGGTCGAGACCTTTTTCTCCTCGCAGCTCTGTGTCGTTTAATCATCGCCATGTAAGAAGCGATTTCCTTAAAGTTTTTCCATGTTCGTGCAGTTTTAAATCTTGATAATCACTGCCTGTTAGGGCGCCGCGATGTTTGTCGCGCGAGGGAGTGCACGAGCTCTCCTATAAGGGTACAGAATGGTCGCCGCGTCGTCGGATTGACGCTCAGTGCGAATGTTGAGGTAAACTGCATTGCACGCCAATGTGGTTAACTCCAGGTTACATGTTATTTTTTGTTCGTGCGTTGCGAACGAAATTACTGGTCGTTCGGCGCCGCGCGGCCGCCTCCTCTCCTCTTTTTAACATGGTGCGCGTCCAATTTTATTATTTTTATTTAACACCTGCGCCCCGTAATCTGTATTCAACGATCTCTCAAACGCTTAACTCTTTTGGGTTTTTTTGGGCCTGGTTGTGCCGAGTCTGGTCGATTTATAGCGACCGTGTTTTGTCCACCGAAAAGTGTCGTTTAATTTCGTGTCGCCGCCGGTTCGAAATCGATTATGTTTGCTCTTGATTGCATTGCTTGACCCGTCGCTCTATTTTAAAAGACTGCCATAAAAAAACAAGTCACATATACCGTCGATAAATGCATACCATAGTAGAAGGTTTGATTTGGGTGCCTATGATTTGTAATATAATTGTAGAGGACTAAACGCTAATGGCTACTGGCATGCGGAGCTGTGCCTGCGCCGGCGCCGCCCTACCCCGTCATTATCTAAATACATCGGAGTGTACCTGCAGGTTCTCTGCTCCATAATTGTAGTTTGATTCCACGACACGGGCATGATATCTCTCAAAAGTACCTATTATATGAAAACTACCTACTTGAATTATCGAATTTCTTAGAAAACGATAAGGATTTGTTCGTTGAACTAATTGAAAAGAAAATGGCGCCATTTCTAATCAGGATAGTGACCTTAAGCCTCGTTAATTAAAATAACTTCAACAACAAGTATGCTATTACACTGTTTGATCATACTGTGTGGTCTTGCTTCAATTTCTGAAATCCATATCTTCTCAATAAACATACCCATTGCGCTCTACCAAATATAAATATGAGTATTCGTAACCATATTCTACTACAACTACGACTACAAAAAAAAAACAAATTTCTGACAGCCAATTTTCATTGAGAAATTTAAATACTTATAAATTCACCTATGTGCCACAGATTATTCCAGTGTTACTTATCGGTATGCCTACCCTGCCCGACCTCGAACCCAATTCAGATTATAAAATAAAACCCCGAACAAAAAAAGCGGCATCGTGGCGCCTTTACGGACCTCTTAAATATCCTAACAATAATTTCAAACAACACTTATTTGTAGGCTCTTGCGACTTAGTTTCCCTTGCTCAATAGCATCTTTTAACTTTGTAACCGATAAATCATATTCGCCTCCATTGTGCCCAGAAACGTATGTTTTTACACTTGGAAATATACATCGACAAATGGAATAAATATAGTGTTTGTTCGTTTGAGAAATGGCTGATGGTCCCAGCTCAGCTCCTCTCCTGTACTAATTATAATTACCTACTCGCCAATTTGATTCTTAGTTTTTTGTCTTGTTTTAATCCTGCCCCAAGGTTTATGATGAGGAACATTAAAATTTTTGATGTTACCACCTGAATGAATTTAATTAATGTTTTTAGAATTTGCTAAGTACGGTTACGATATCGCCTAGCTAACTAGAGTCTCTAGACTCTAGTTGTATTATTTTCCAACATCAGATCATGTATAGAAAGTAAGAATGTAGGAGATACGGTTAGAGGACGGTTACAATACTAGAATACATATACATAAACGATTTTTGGAAAAAGAGAGCTGCCCCCCTAGCACGGGATTGTTGTCTAGGGTAGAATAGACAATAATGACATTGCATCCCTACACATTGCGTACATTATTGAAGTTGATGGAATGCATTTCAAATAATTTACGCATTGGATGACGAAGTGACGTAATTTTTCTCTATTCTACCCTAGACAACAATCCCCGTGCTAGGGGGGCTGTGTAACGAATGAGTGTGACACCAGTGCGTACTCAAGATTGTAGCAAGTGACATAAGGACATAGAATTAGATAATCTACAGTTTTATAAGCCTCAACTTGCATGCATTTTGTATTTTGCAGATTACACAAAAAATATACCTGAACAGCGTTAGATTTATAGATCCTTGTTTTCTATAAAAGGGTCTGAAATGCGACGCTCGTCTATGTGATGTCAATCATCCGTTTTTATCCCTCGGATAAGGCTCCTAGGTTTCTCCATAAATGAGTTCTAAACAGCCCTGTCTTGCACCTTATTTATTGATATTACTTATTAATAATTACATTTCAAATAGAACGAGCGGCTGAGTTAACTCACCTTAACGAGAGTTTTATTGCTATTACACGTTTAATGGCCGACTGAATTGGTTTCGACGACTGCGCGTATTAATTGGATCATAAATTGGTTTGTAATTATTTTGATTTGTGAATTTGTGACACTTATGAGGTTTTTCTTCCAACCGTCTACGACGATCTACAGACGTATGCCAAATTATTATCTAAAGATTTGGGAGACCCACTAGTACTGTATGCTAAAACATTTCTTAAAATACTCGGAGAGAAATACTATAAGAAAAAATATGCAAGTTTGAGATTCCCCTACCAGAATATTTCGCTATTCATTTATGCAATTGTCGGAAACAACAATCAGAACGTTAATCTGATTAAATTTATTTTTAAGTATTACCGGAAATGCCGGTGTTAATTGGAATTCAAAGCGCTATTGATTGCCCTTAACGTTTCGGAACGAATCTTAATCGATTTCGTTCTAAAATCGTTTTCTTAGCCAATAGAATAAATTCAAATGTTTACCATATTAACTATTGATGGCAACTGGTTTCTATTATCTTCACCGGAAATAAAAGTAGGCTCTACCAAAACGGTTATAATGGTTGACAAATTTAATTATCATAGTTTCTCTGACATACCAATTCTTTGTTTTATATCATTGGAAAAGCTTAAATATTTCATGCATGTGCATAATATTTCGAAGTCAAGTAGGCTAGTCTATTCATGAAAGGATGCTTTGCTTTGCGTGCACAATTCTATATGCTGAAAGGTCTATTCAAGCTTTATATGTTTTGGAATTGTATTTAAATGGTGTAGTTCTCTGAATAGTAAAATCATAATTCATTTATGTATTTGTCCGATTGAATTTCGTTTATCATCGGCGCTGGCATTCGTCTCGATCTCGAGTGCCATTGTCCGCATGATTGACGTACCTATCGATTGCTTCGTTAAGCCTCTTCAAAAGGACGTGGGATGCTATACCCTGGTCTATCGCGTAAATAATACCATCTCATCTCATTTTACGACGTGTGATATTTCTTGCGGTGGGACTAAAATCATTTTCTATGGCTCTTTAGAACTCGTGAGCTTGTATGAAAGCGATACAGCTGGGTTCTTTATTTTTTCCGTCTTGATTTGATATTATCCGTTGAAGGTTTCTGATCCTTTTAACGTTTTATAGCGTGTCACTGTCAGACCCTTTTAACTTGTATTTTTTTAACGCTAATAAAGCTGCTTTCGTCTATATCTTGAAAGGTAGAGATTAAAGTCGTGTTATTGCGATATAATGTTCATCGCGATTTCGCTAGGCTTGCTTTCTCAAGATGTGAGGAATTTCAAGATTGTTTTGTATAGCATCAAGAGCAGTGATATAATGTGTTTTGGTATGAGGTTTTGATTGACGGCAGGCGCCGGCCGGCGTACCTACAAAGGCTGTCGGACACGGCCGGCGCCAGAACCAGCCACTGACTTTTAGTACTCGCTTTTGTTACACCCATATGTAATTTGTTGAAGCCTCTTGTAACACAGTACATTAATAGGTTATAATTAATTATTAGTAGTAAATACTTAGAGTATTAGAATATAAGTATTCTTCAACAGTTTTTCGCCGGGTTAAAAAAAACCTGTTATGATGTCTTCTTATATTTTTTTTTTCCTCAGCCTATTCCGTCTCACTGCTGGGCAAAGGCCTCCCTCAAATCTTTCCACTCCGTGCGATCTTGTGCGATTTCCCACTAATCATTTAGGAAGGCGTAGAGGTCGTCGTCTTTTTATAAATAAATAAAAATAAATTCCAGGGTATGTTGAAAATTCATGGTTCCTACTTCCTAACCTTAGGCTTGATTTAGAAATCAAACTAAAATAAAAAAAATCGTCGTCAAAGGTTTGTTGAAGGAAAAATGTAAAGCACAGCTCGCCTTTGTGTCCATTATTTTATCTACCTACTATACGTATTTTTTTATGACATTCTATAAAAATTAAGACGTATTTAAATTCAAATATAATGGAATTTCAGCAACTCGCTTCGCATGAAACACTGGATTCCTTTTCATAAAATTAGCATGATACATGTCTCGCATACTTTTCATAATCTACTTTGTTTGTTCAATGAATGTATTCGCATCTATTTATCCCTCCTCTATAATCTACGATAAGGGTATCTACTTTACCAGAATTTAACGTCTATAAATCATGGTCTTGTATTAGCTTAGTTAGATTGAACGCCTGTTGCGTCTGAGCGTAGGCGAAGGCTTAGAAAACATGCCTGCTTAAAAAATGTCAATTGGCCACGGTGAAATAAATGGTTTCCGTTCTTAGAGCCGCGGAGGCGTCGACAAAGGTTCTCATTAACAAAATCCAACAGCGACTCTAATCCTTTCGTTAGACCTCTATATTGTGGTCACGACCCTGTGTAGCTATCGGCTTTTTTGTGATCGTATAAAAGCCTCTGATTTTGGAATTTATTCTCTGTGCCTCATCTAGAAATTTTAATATTTATTCAATAACTTATTTTACAGATTTGCGGTACTAGTAACATTACAATTAAAGATCTATAAGGTCAATATATCTTTATGTTTATTAGGGTAGGCAAGTTGTAAATTACACGGCCTGAAACACTCAAGTAGTTTCCTCCGTACGAGTTTGCATATTCAAACGCGCATTGATTTACCTACTGGAAACTTACTTTTATTTAAAAACGTCATAATTTCATACATGTAGGAACTTTTCACACTAAAATTCGCTGTAAACTGTGCAGCTGGCTTCTCGGTAACTGGCTGGGCAATTGAGACGATTCAATCTCTAATCAAAATTCGACCGCATGCTCACTATTGTTGTTCATATTGGCTGATGTCATGGTATGTGTTGAAAGATCAAATGCTTTTACTCGTCTGCGTCGTGGATGTATCAAACACTAGATCACGGATAACCGGAAACACAATAAATTCACTGAGACAATAAACGAAAAATTGAAAAAAAATGCGTTTTTAGTATTTTCTGTTCCTAAAACATGTGAACACAAATGTATTAAAATGTTTTACGGCTAAACTAAATTGATGGAGGTTTTTAGTACAAAATTTACAGCATGACTCTTATCGACTTGATAGTAAACGTATCTAATTACGCTTTTACGATCCACGGTTACAATAATTCAAATTAATTTGTATTTATAACCACTAAGTCAATTCCACTAACATTCCATTCTGATCGAATTATGTATCCAATTAATTTAGGCTACTTATATTTTTTAGTCGGTAACGATACAGGTATTACGATTTAAAGGTTCGGTGGGTCGGCGTCTTGAAAGGGGTCTTATCTGTAGTTGACAGCTAACAAAATCCTTTTAATTAGCTCGATTGGGACCTGCTCCGAAGTGTTGTCGGCTCACTCCCACGCCGTCCTCTCTCGCACCTCCATATTAAGATTTCAATTGCAGTTTATATCAACATTTAGCAGTGACAGTCTGGGATTAAGTGTGAATAATCTCCTGAGCTTCAAAGTTTTTTACTACATCGAAAAAACAGGCTTGTGTAAAAAAGTTTTGTTCCATAGGATTGCTTACATTGTTACCATCCATTTGATATTTCCCAAGTACCTACTCGTGTCGGCAATCAAATGAATACTCATAAGAGCATTTCTATGAAGGCTAACACCTCAACATCAATATTTTCTAAGAATTGTGTCTGTATGATTCTGCGAAGACGTTAATATGCCAGTTTGGTACATTGTAGATTTGTAGCATTGAAATAGGCTTTAAAGTACTCTCTGACTATTAAATTGCCGGTTGCTTCAAATCCACGTGATTTATTTTGTTTTTCGTATCTGTTTAAGCGAATTAGAAAAATTAGTAGTTATAAGAGCAATGTAATATGTCAAACAAGGTCATATTTATAACTTTGTTACACAAATAAAGAATTTTCTATTCTATTCTAAAAATATGAAAATGTTTTTTACACCTTAACAAAAAATATCCTATTATTAACGTGGCCAGCTACCAAACGAAGGAAAAATTTGAATAATTATCTGAAATCTTCTCCTTCTCTCTAAATCTAGTTAAAGAACATCCGTAAGAGCGAAGTGACCCGATAACAGACCCTTCTGTTATCGGGACACTCCGCTAGTGTATTTATGGCGTGAAGCTACCTACTGCTAGTATATAAATATTTGTCAATCCGTCTTGCGACAGAAATACCCCCGCAGCTGGATTCCGCGACGTCTACGCGGGTGAACGAACCCGTGAAATACTGCTTAATGATAACATTCGCTGCGGATCTGTGACATATTGCACGAGCTCTACCTCTTGTGTACTTAGTTGATATGTCACTGGCGGTATTATGGTAGGATCAGGTATGTTGAACTGTAGGTGCAAACTGCAAAGCATAAGTTTGTCATTTGATAAAACCTGACACCTTAGCCCATGTCCAGATACAGAGACTAAATCTGATCTATATAGTTATTCTCGGCTTGACTTTCTGAAGAAACTAAAACGAAACTGACTGAAATTAAAAAATGCACATAGACCTACATCGGTAATATGAAAAAATCATAGGATAGTAATTAATTTATGGGTAGCAGTTCGAAATGTCTGATGCTCCACCACAACAACGTTGTCCCTTTGTTTGTGTTAAATATAAGGTTTTAACAAACAAGGCCATTATTTGGAGTGGAATAATCCGCTTCGCATACAAAAAAACAAAGATTTCGCCGAGATTCATCAATCTCAAGTTTCGTGATTGTTCGCGTATGCTTGTCACGTGTGTTTACTTTATTCGGAGTAGCTACTTGTTTGTCGTACCAATTACCGTTCCTCCGATGATCTGCCGCCGGCATCATCGCTATCGCATCACCTTTATTTAAGTGACTTTACGTCTCTCGTATTTACCAAATCTACTAACGACTCGATAAAAAGGCTTCGATTCTCGTATTTACAAAATCCCGAGCTAACGACTCGATGAAAAGGTTTCAATTAAGCCCAACGTCCTCCGAACCCGTGTCATTCGTTACGTCCATTTGAATACTCCGTTTCTTTAAGATGTCGAGTGAGACAATTTATTTGTGAATTCGAGTTTCATAAGGGCATCTCGGTAGAATAAATTTGTGTCTGGTATCGAGATGGTCATTGTTGTATGGTGTTAAGTCCCGTGGTGCCCAATTATTCTGCCGGCGGTGGTCGGCGCGGGCAGGCGCCGCGCCCCTATCGCGGCTCGCCATCGATTATACTAACCGGTTCCTTTTTCGTTTATGGGTCGGATGAACTTGATATTCCACTTTGGACGAACTCATATAGAATTTCTAATCTGGTTACTTTTTATTCCTCTCAACAAATTGTCATTTATGGAATACATTTTTCATCGTCCAGCTTTTCGATCTGTTTTTACTTGACTATCGCTGATGGATCTTCGTTGGCGCGCCGTCGTAGGTTCAAATTGCGACGATTGTATCAATTAGTCATTTGTTTTTCTTGCTAGTACTTGTTGAAGGTATTTGCTTTATTGTCCTGCAAAAAGTACTATTTTCACATCCACACGTCAATGTTATATAAGCATTCATTATTTTCATTCAACATGGGTTTTCCACGTTTGTACAAGAATCTTATTCACCTCTGTTTTATAGGAGCTTATTCCTTACTTGAAGGGATCGATACTTCAACAGAATACTAACAACAAAGTATTTAAGCAACCTTTGTAATCTATTTTAATGAATGCCCTTAATGGGAGTCGTTGCGAGCTGCCATTCTATGCGCAAATTACACCGTTTACTGTCCTACCGAGAACAGAATTTGTATGAACTCTGCGTAATTACAACCGCTAAGCGACTCAAAACATTCTCGTTATGAAGTGTCTACAACTGGTTTCGCATTAAAATTTGATCGCACGTAGCGTAAATTTGATATAACTGCGCGCTCAGAATGTTGAATTCAAAGTTCCGGGCAATCTGTTGTCTTGATTTTGATGAGTCCGGCAAACGTTGATAAACGTGGTTTAGTAACAGACTGTTTTATGGCCTGATACAGCGATTAACTTAATCTGATCACACCCACATGTCGAAGTCCGAAAATACAGAAGCAGCAAGTTGCTTTTCTCATGACCCTCTTGTGCGGACCGTGAGATAATCGCAAACGGTAGTGTCCGAGCACGTACTAGCTCCCTTATTAGGCTAGTGATATTTTTTTCTGTCGCTGTCTGCTTGCGGCGAGCCGTGGCATGGGATTGAGCGCATGCATTACTTTCCGCTCAGTACACGTTCATTTGCTACTTGGCTACTGACATTTCGAGCTTATTCATCTTTTTGCGCCTCGGGACAATCCTAATAAATACGCATTACAAGTGCTCTTACGCTGATTGGCATGTCAAAACAAATGTACATTCAACGAAGGAGCTAGTTTATGTTAGGACTGTCCGTCGAATTAATATATGATAGGTTTTAAACCGGATAATATTCTTTTTATGATAAATTTTTCGTACATTTCGTTGTCTCCTACCTATCTGAGTCAGGAATTCAAAGTACTCTTTTTATCAGCATCGCGACGTTTCATTTGGATCGTAGTTTACGATCCAAATGAATCCATAGTTTTATATCTGTCAACGTATATTTCACTATTGTGAAGGTTAGCCATCGCCCTTTTGCCGTTTTAAATGGTTTTTGTCGTGATTATAAAACCCTCATCTCGTATGCCATTAAAGTCAGGCTCGGGTGTTGTAGTGAAATATGTTAATACACTTCACTTGTTGGTTGTTGGGAACAAAACGGTCGGGTGGCGCCAGCCGTCCGCATGGCCATCATTTCAACGACCAGTTTTTATTCCGCTTCAATATGTACCTCTGGCTATTAAACTGCAAACTTTTGACTTCGCGCTTTGACTCGCTGCTTATTATTCTCTGCAACTCGTAAACAGACAATACCACCGTAACTTAATAGGTACTCCTAGAACAAAAGGGATTGCATAAACGAGCCTGTCAGTTATATCTCGTACTATCTAAGTTGCTTGGACATTTCCATTAAATCAATACGATATCGGCTTTATCAAAGGTATATCGAGCTTATTGAACTGCTAATAAAGGTATGGCGGAAGCCTTCGAATCAGGTCTTGGGATGGAAACCCGTGTCCTTATGAATTATCCAAACGTCTCGCGCATGCGTCTCGGCGGCGCCTGCGCACGCCTCACGCAGTTGACGTAATACCACTATTATGATAAGTTTCACTAATAGACGAGCACGAGCACTCTAGTAAATTTCCTATTAGATTATGAGGGCAAAGTTTCTTCAAAAATCACAAGACACGCAAGACAATCCATTCTAAATCAGTCTCTAACAAACCTATCGTAGCCTGCAGAAATTGGTTGTGCTTTTTAGGGTTCGTACCTCAAAAGGAAATAAAAGCCGGCCACGTGCGAGTCGGACTCGCGCACGAAGGGTTCCGTACCATTATCTATAAAATCGGCAAAAAATTACGTTTGTTGTATGGGAGCCCCCTTAAATATTTATTTTATTCTGTTTTTAGTAGTTGTTATAGCGGCAACTGAAATACATCATCTGTGAAAATTTCAACTGTCTAACTATCACGGTTCATGAGATACAGCCTGGTGACAGACAGACAGCGAAGTCTTAGTAATAGGGTTCCGTTTTTACCCTTTGGGTACGGAACCCTAAAAAGGAACCCTTATAGGATCACTGTTGTCCGTCTGTCAACCCTCTTTTCTCAGAAACACGTGGACGTAAAGAGTTTAAATTCACATCATATATTCAAGTTCGTGACCTCTCGGAGCCGCGATATAAATCAACAACTTCTAAGTCGACGCAATCAAAAGTTATAGCCATTAATGCCCATTTTTTTTTTTAATTTTCCAAGGGAATCACATGCTCCAATACCTGTAGGGTACTTTCCGTTTACCTAGGATCACGAAATTTGGCCTGAAAACTTTACCTTGCCATTAAAGACAAATCTTCCATGCTGATTCCTGAGTGAGGCAGTCCGAGAGTAGTACCACCAGTAGTAACTACAGTACAACCCGTAGCAGTAAACAATGGCGGAGATGATAAACGGTCGCGTTTCATTCCTTTGTGTATCTGTCTATCATAAAGTATCTGTTTCGGGACCTAATTTATTTGGGTCTTTAGTCGAGATGAGACAACATGTAAAGGTTTGGTCCGCAGTTCGCACTCTGATTGGATAGACAGAGTGAGAACTTAAGGACGCTAAAAATGGATCGAAAAAGATTTCACAGACTTATTTACTCGACTCAATGTGCACACATTGGCAGTGGCAGATTAGATCAAAAAGTAAGCATTAGGCTTGACAAGACAGACGAAATTAACACCAACTAGTGCCAGTGCAAGTCTTAGTAAAGGATGGACCAGTTTCCATAAATGTTTGAATCAACTCTGTTTCAATATTTTATCCAATTATTTGGGTGCTCCTTCTTATTACTTAACAGTAATGGATACATTTTGTTTTATTACATCGCCAAATTGTTCATTGCGGATGCGCCCATCAAAGTTATTAACCGGAAAGGTGGATTTATCATTAGTAGCAATAATAAAACTGTTTTTACTACAACTCCGTCGCTATAATAATAAACATTAACCCCTCTATTTGGGCGGTGAATGTTTATAGAACATTATGGCTGGATATATATTTTTGTTTACACGATAAATAATAATCAAAAGAAGCTGATTCAGCTCATATATGTTTTCCGAGTCTGTATCGTTCGGAAATAGATTGACCTGTTTTTGTTAAATATACAATTTCTGCCTGCTCTTGATTAGATATTACTTTCCCACCGGTTTAGTTATAATTCTACTAATTTGTGAGCTAAGTGATCAGGTTCTAATAAGACTACAAATAGTCTTATTAGAACCTGATCACTTAGCAAATGAGTCTTCCATCAATCAAAATTGATGGAAGACTCATTTGCATGTAAATTTTTATTGGAAGGTGATTTCATATTAATCTGTTTTACAAGCGAGAGTCTTCATCAGGTTTTTTTTATTGGTGATGGTCAGGCATTTGGCCACCATCTCACTTGAATAAGTGATGTGGCCTAAGATTGAGCACGCTTTTCCAGTAGGAACTTATTCACCCTGGATTTGAAGACTCCAAGATTATACTCTGGCGGGAAAACATACGCTAGAAACAACTCTTTGGCCGTGCTTAGGTTAGATACTGTGGTATATCGACCGAGGTGTTGATAACTCGATTAGTTCTCATAAGTTTTAGACAAAATCCATTATTATCTTCGACTGGTGTACAGGAATAACCCATTCATTTGATTAGCGGTAATTACCTAAATTCAAATGCGCATGAGTACCCCTCAGATGGTCTATTAAGATATATCATTATCTACTATCGGGTGACTAGTAGGATTAAGTTACCCTAAATTCCCTCTTAGAGTCAACAATCAGAATGTACGCCAATTACATGCAGTTGCAATCAGGGCAAGTCGCTAGCCTCTTTATACAATTAATTGCTATGCATACTTGCTAATGATTGTGTGACGTTACTACGAGTACGTGCGGAAAGTGCGCGCCAGTTTATCCTGCACCTGATTGCTCTCTCTGTCTCCTGCAGAGCTATTGAGAAACTCCTTTACAGAGTTATCGATAGTACGGTAACAATAACTTGCAATGACATTAAATCTTACGAATCTGACATTAATTTCATTGAAATCTCTAATACAATGGCTTGATAATAATATAAATAATAGATTCAGGCGTTACTTTGCGGAAATCCATTGCAAAATATAAGGATGAAAATATTTAGTAACAATTCCGCGAAAAAAACCTCCGATAAGTTCCCCTTTCTCAGTTTCACTCAACTTTCAGCTTGACTAAAAAAACGCTTGTTGGTTATTTATACAACAAGTCAGCACAGCACCTAATTTCTTTCAATTTCGGCCGCAAGGATAATTGATATGCTCTTAGTGTATTTTATTCGTCGGGACAGGAGCAGCAATGTGATTTATTGCTAAGGATGCTTTTTTGGTGGCCATCATTGGCAACATCAATCAATATGATCGTCCGTTATGCGATACGGTGGTCCCACAAAATACTGACTAGGTATTCGAGTAGAATATTTGGTGCCTAATTACCAAAACTTGGTTTGAAATTTGAAAACTCATCATCACGATTGCTCACAAAATATAACATGCTAGCTTGTCTTTGTCTTAGTCTTGGTCTCGTAGTCTTTAGAACAAAAGGTCACGTCCTAAAGAAAAGCTTCGAGCATTTTATCTTAATTGATCAGTATCAGTTAACCTTTCCGATATTTAGTCGAAATTGCACTTGAGTCTAGCTAGTCTCTAGTCTACTCTAGTCTGGAGTCTAAATTACAAGCGTTGCGAGACGTACAAGTTGCGATGTGGTTCGTGCCAGCGCCTCGGCGTGGTGATTACCGATTGGCCACGAGTCGCAACGATAACAGGCGTTGTTCCCGCCACGGGCTTGTAGGCGTGCTGTTGCTCTGGTTTTCTTGTTGCCAAAGATCTTGCTACAAGATTTGCAACACCTTCACTAGGGAAATGCACGTTTATTGAATACAGTCGAGCCTGGGCTGGGAGAGTTGTCGCCGAGAATAGAATCATCCAAGAGAGGTTCAATATAAAGCTTAGTATGAAATCAGAATTATTGAATAAAGTACAGGGAAAAAAAGAAAAGAAGATCCCCCATTAGATATGAGAATTATAAATTCCATGGTGAAAAAGAGAGTATGGAAACTAATATATAAAAATTTTGACTAAGTCGAATAACCCATGTTACCCAAGGCGGTTGAGTGAAATAAAGGATAATTTGCAAATTGTGAATATTGATAATTAGGTATATTTAACATACGAAGAGTGGTCATCCATACAAGTCACGTTCATCATAAAATTCGCTATAAATGAGATATGTACAGCGATTACAATAATATATTTTGTATTCATATAGATACATATAATTCTACTAGCTGTGCCCGCGACTTCGTCCGCGTGAAAAAGTGACTGAGCAGCATTTTTTGGATATATATATTGGTTTATTTTGGATTATAAACACCGTCGCTTCGGTATTTAAAAACAAAAACTACTTTACAGTAATGCTTCTCTATACACGATATTAGACGTATAGCCGCATCGATCACCAAAGCATACAGCCTTCTAGGATGCTAACACGTGACAGAGCCACATAAAACTGACCGTGCGAGAAATAGCTACTTAATACTTAGATCCACACCCACAACTTTTAGCATCTGACCTTGGGCTTTATTAATTGTCATCGCGAAACATAGCCTATGTTTCGCGACACTGGAAACAGGACTCGTTTCAAACTAACGGAAAATTATTTAGATGAGAGGAATCCGAGGAATAAAAACACTATCCTACCTTTTCCGCACCATGTTAAAATCTCTGCTTCTATCAGGTGTCGTTGTAAATTGTTCACTTTTAATCTGGTACCGTTGCAAAGTTTCGGGCTTTAATTTCTAAGGAGATGTATGGGTACGCCGACTTACATTTATATTATGAGCTGGTAGTCCAAAAGCACTGAGAGATTCTAAAAATTTTACTGGGTAGCTGATAAATTCTTCATTTTCCTTAACTCTGTTAATGGAGATATACTCAACATTATCCCCCGAAATAAAGCTCAAAATACCTTATTATGAAGTTTAGTAAAGTTTCAGTCAATGCTACTGAACAGAGAAAGAATTAGATAGATATAGATAGTTTAACTAATGTTCGACGTGATAATTTTTTAATACGCATAAATGCAATAGGCATAATTTTTTTATTTATGAACCGAAGACATGAAACAAACACTAAATGTTAAGTCCACATAAAAACCAAGGACAAGCCGTTTCTGAGATTAGCGTGCACAAACGCACAGATAAACAGACAAACATTCTAACAATGATTTGGGTGCTATTAGCGTTGTTCAAGGTACCAATAATATATTTACTCATATATCTTCGATGTACAGGCAGCGGTCAGTTACATTTGTATTACTATATGTATACATATAGCCCAACATTGTCCTCAGGAATTTATGGAACGAGCTGTCCAAGCGCGGCTTGCTTACTAGATATAGCTCCTTAGAACACCATTTCCATAATTCACTTCGTACAAAAACCTTTTTTGAATCCAAAACATCGTATAATACTCTTATTTGATGTAGTTACTCGTATGTTATGTACGTTTTATAAGCTCAGTAAACTTTTACGTTCTTGTTCATAATTTACCGTCGAGAGCAGCTAAAGAGTAGATAGTTATTATTGACCATTTGAGTTAAACGATTTGAGTAACGACAGTTTCTAGGTAGTGTCTAGGTGTGCTCTGTCATTTTCTTGATACGTGATGCTGCGGCTATTATTTCTTATCAATTTGATTTTATGTCTCTAAATGTAGGAGTTATGGTAAAATCACAGACTAAAATTGCCGCAATAATATGATAGATGGCAAGACATTTATTTGCTACAACACACACTATAATTTTTTATATTTTTACTTAATACAATTTAAAAGTAAGCCTCGATAAAAACGTACATATTGTTTTCTTTTAAATACATTAATAATTAATAAAATAAATAAATACATTGAACCGTAAGCCGGCATAATAACCCCAAAAAAAAAAACAGTTAATAACATATTACCTGTTTTTAATTTAGCGAAGCCAACATTATTTGATCGAAGACGCCAACGAACGGGCAACTATCGCTAAACAACATAGATGACTTGCATAAGATTAGATAGTGTTATAACTTACAAGGTGTTGGATCGCGTTTGAATCACACGCACATGATACGTATCAGACACAGATCAGATGACTGCGCGATTCACTCGCCGTCTCTTATTAGCCCTTTATGATTTACTCCTCGCTCGCTGCATTGTTTCTCTGTTTACAATTGCTTTACGAGCTTCAAGATCCTTCTCCTTTGAAGATAATTGCTTACTTAATGTCATGGTTACTGCTCTTTTCATCTCAGCGTTCATGTCTTATGTTACTGAAATGTTCTCATGTAATCAATCGTAAACCGTTGTCTTATCTGATTAATTAATTGCGAGCTTCCTTTCATGTGTGAACCGGAGCAATTTAGGATGTGCATTTTTACCGCGTATGTGGACCGCGCTAATCGTAGCACGGTCACGTAATGAGTCACCGTGGGAAACTAGATCTGTACAATGCGAGATATAATCGATACACCGGCTGAATGACATATCGAATCGTGTAACTCTATATCGTGACCCATTCGGACACGCTGTGTTTTGAAATGGACACTAGGTTCGACTTCATACTCCGTTGAGTTCTGAACACCCTCCGCCGGAAGCGATGGTTTATTGTAATATCTTGTACTTGTTATCTAGATTGATAGGTTTCCGGTGATTGAATGTGTTTTTCTAGTTCACAATTTAAAAAGGTCTGAGAACTATGTCTTGCCTGCTATTTTTAGAACGTAAGTCTAATTTTCATCCAACTTCTACGAAACCGAACGCCTTAAAGTTCAAACAAAGGTCATACCATAAAATAATCTGATTGTATATTAAATATATTGAGATAAGCCATCGCGATAACAATGCGGATCTGAAAGTATACATAATAATTTAATTAAATCAACAATGGTTTTACTGTGAGTTAAACGTTTTCACCGTAGATTTAACTTACATTTTTCAAAGATAAACAGAATCAATTCTACCCCTGACAGATGTTAGTTAGAGTGATCCTGATCAAGTTGCGTGCCTATGAAAATGATCTCGGTTCACAATTCTCGGATTTGTGCATCAATCAAATGAGAGGCGTCGGGCGTACTGCCGGCCTCGTGTCAGTGTCTCCGGCGGTGACGGGTGACAGATGGTGAGATTTTACGAGCATGATCATCAGTGAATGTTTGAAGCTGGTTGCCAAATCACCGATTCCGGCTTCGCAGATATGGGAGACTGGGTGTACAGTACATACAGTAAGCCGTTGTTCAATTTGAATCTCACCACCGTATAGAAACTGCAGTAAAATATTTTAAACTACCGTGTAGGTAGAATTAAATTGAAGATTGTCTGTTTGATGTTCGTCTCTTGGCTAGACCCATCCGAATCTTTTGAATGTGCGTGGAATCAATAACGTTTATTTCGTAGAAGCACTTAGAATAACTCAATTCTAAAACTAAGTTAACTAAGAAAAAATCTTTCATTTGAATCTCTTGTTGGTGAAACTACGACGTTTACTAGACAAGTTATTTATTTGTTTGTATAGTCTATGAGCTTTTGTTTTATGGTGCCTTAGTTGCAGTAATGGGTTTTCTTTCCTTATCGCCTGACTGCTGCTGCTCTACATTCTCCGACGATAACGTTCGCCAACTAGGCTAGACCACAATTACTCCAATTTGTTTACGGATAGTCACGGCGTTGTCGGCTTTTAAACCAAATTGACTGTGTGCTGATTTCGATAATTGATTGTTAGGTGAAATTCTCATTATCCGCTCAGTCATTCTAATGACGTCTATTAAACAGTGTTTGAATAGCATTATTATTATTATACTGGAAGAGCAGCCTCGCCAGGCTTCCTGAAGCGGTGTCCCACGAAGCGAGCCTCTCAAAGTGCTTCATCTCGTCCCAGTTAATGGCTGATTTCATGGTTTTCCTAATTTATTATGTAATGTTTATCAGACAGATTATTTCTTACGATTCACTCTACCGATCGGTGCAATGAAAAAATATATTTTTTGGATTTTAAGGGGTTACCGGATAAGCCGGTTATTTTTTCAAAATTCTGTGAATGTAGTCTCAGTTTTCCTTACTTATTTAAAAAAAAGGAATGTTTCCTTTCAACTCGCTGTGCCCACAACCAGACTTCACTAGATTAATGTATCTTTTAAAGGGCAATGTATACGCTTCTACAACAAAACTCCTAGTGAGTTGCAAAATCTATCAATAAATAAATTCAAACAAATTGTCAAAACCTTTCTGTGCAAAAAGGCTTACTACAAAATATCAGATTATTTAGAAGATAAAAAAGCTTGCGACGGGTTTTGCTCTTACTCGAAAAATAACAACTAACAGGCTAAAGGTTTCTTAGTCGCTTCTTTACTTTAGTCTACATACCGAAGCGACAGAAATCAAAAGTACCACTTGTTTTCCGTGTCAGTGTTTTATTTTTAGAATTTGACCTTTTCTAAATATACATTTTTGTATTTATGGAAATAAAGTTTTTTTTTTAATCATTATAATCTTTACTATTTCTGGTACTTGTCCTCCATGTCCCATGGACGCAGGGACAGCCTGTATAGCTCGGCTTAGCCTCCTTCGGCTGCGTCGCGCGGTGCTGCTCCACTCTGGCTGGATGCAGCCTATGCAGTGAAATAACGAAAGAATAAAATGATCCTATGAAGCATACAAGCAATATTTCGGCCACTATCACCTCACCCACCTCAAGGAAAAGGCCTTCCTATCTCCCACTTTTTATTATACAAGACGATGATTAATAATTTATTTGCTTTTGCATATAGTATTGTAACTCAATGTTTGCATGTCAGTGTTTCCTTACTTTTGTATCGTAGAAAGCTAGAGCTAGATAACACAGACAACAAGCAATCAAATAATTGTAATTAAAATGTTATTCCAGCTCGTCCACTTTCTGTTTCCAAGTAATATCACGATTATAACATTCATTAAACGGCATTAACAGCCATAAAAGCAATAAGAGAAACTGTAAAAACGGCGACAGTCACTTATGGAATATTTGGCAGATGTAAGGACTCATTAAACTCGGCATAATGGTTTCTGTTAGGTTATTATTTCTATTTGTGTTTTGCCGTAAAATAGTGGATACTTGCTTTGCTGTTCATGGGTTGCCGTTAAACTGTGGATGATGAAGCATCGTTTGTCCATCTATACTTATATTATAAAGAGGAAAAAATTGTTTGTTTGTTTGATTTGAATATGCTCCGAAACTAATGAAAAGTTCTTTCAACATTAGAATCCTACATTATCCCTGATGAACATACATAATATGGTGCGAACCGCTAGTTTCAGAAACTTTTTCATTTGTATTTTGATGCTTGAGGGGTGTTCTAATACAAACTGTCAATGTTACGTTTGAAACAAGTGATTTCTGATCGATCATGTCATGATCTATCTTTCACACATTACTACATCAGTAGGTATGAAATAAGATAGGGGCTACGATACAAGTGGTTTTGATTTACAAAGGAACAGACTCCCCCTGACTTCCCGAGCACCAATGATTACCAATTTAAATTGTTCAATTGAGTTTGTCTTCTATGATGATGATGGATGCACCCACCGCGCTCGATCGGTTTCCTGCGATCATTCAATTACGGCTACGGCCATAGAATTGGATGGAACAGAAGTATCCTTTTAACTCTTACTTCTTGATGTCAGCGTAAGTTTTATACGTATCTTTAAATTTAGCTATCATCGAAAGACACTTGCTTGCACGGGCCTGTTAACTGAATGAATTTGTATAACAAATTCCAGGTTCCACTAATGTTCTATATCTAATGTAAAAGTTCCAGGTTAACTAATCTCAATTCTGTTTTTTTCGGAGAGGAACTAACTAAGCTGACTTTACATTTGTGTTACATTCCAGTAAATTCCTTCTAATAAATTTCCTCCACCTCTTCTAGTAAAGATTGTACGAGTGCGAATGCGGGCTCTCGGTTGTAAATTGTAATACACAATTGGTAGAGGCCGAGATTACACTAAATTGATATTACTGTCTGTTAAACGAGTCCTGAATGTCATTTGCTGCATGAATAACATTGTTGCTGTCTGTATTTTAACTCTCAATAAGATAATGTAGATCGAATTCTTTGAGATGATTCTCATTTGCAATTGCAATTTGACGTAGGGTGTGCAAATCGCTGGTGGTTCATTCAAACTGAATGTAAAGTACTATTTCAAGCATAAAATTTCCTTCTGCAAATCTGGGCTTGTTACATACGTACCTATGCCTGAACGTGATCTATGTAGTTATTTGACTGACAGTCTTTATAAAGAAAGTTTAACTTGAACCACTGAATCAGTTATTCCGTTCCCAGCCGTCCTTCCTGACCTCTCATTTCAATACTTCAACCGTGCAATTACTGTAAATGTTAGCCGATAAAATATCAATGAGAATATCGAGTGTACCGTTCAATTTAATTCTCTCTTTCCTGACTTGTGGACAGCCTCGGGCATTTTGTCATTACATTACACTGTCTTTAATGAAGTGGTGCCCAGCGAATGTTGCACGATTACTTTATAGTGATGGGATTTTATTGGTTTTCTCATTATTATTTGTTATTTCTTTGTTGTACATGATTATCGCACATGATTGTTGATGTTGTTGTGATGAGTCACTATACAGTAGTACAATAGTAGTTTTATCTCAATAAAAGAACCATGACTCATGATTCGTTATTCGAAAAATTTGTATTTCTTTTACTAAGAAATAGTTATGGTTTCTTTATATCCTTATAAGTTTTTCACAAAAGCCCCTCATGTAAATATTTATGTTTGCTAGGGTGTGCTCGTAAAGTTTG
Source organism: Eupithecia exiguata (assembly GCA_947086465.1). NCBI lineage: Eukaryota > Metazoa > Arthropoda > Insecta > Lepidoptera > Geometridae > Eupithecia > Eupithecia exiguata. The sequence continues at coordinate 831,320 of OX352245.1, read as the reverse complement.
CGCCTATAAGTACATTTCCCTTCTGCATCAAATATTAGTCTTTCCGCGTAATCTTATCAGCCCATCCCTAGTTCAGCTACTGTCAGTATCTGGTCCATTTGTAACAGGATCCCGGGTTCTCGAACTTGCATTGCAGTGTGATTTTATGCACAAACAGTGACAAGCAATGCTAAATTATTGCAATTTGCCGGCGTGGGCCGATTTCGTGGGCTTGATACACTACATAGCCGCCTTCGATGCTAATACTTATCATTACGGTGTCATTACTGCCACCTATATCTCCGTCCGACTTCGAGGGATCATTAGAGGGTACAATTTCCCAAACAGGTACATGTTTCTTGGATGTAGCACGGTGTGTTATTTTCATTCGATCAGCAGAATGTGCTTAAAACTTACAAATGCAGTTCGCACGTTTACAAGTTCGGGAGTTTCGATGTGGCGTTGTACTAAAGCCTATGTATGTGAACAAGGGACGCTGCGGGATGCGATATAAATCCCATTCAGCCATTGTCCTGTCACGCCTCGCAAAAGTGCACTTTGGTTAAGCAAGCGCCAGAACAGCGCCCTGTAGAGACGATATTAACATGATAAAGGTTTAAGAGCTCTTATGTAGCCACTTACTGATATGGTAGGTGTAAACAAGTATGTAGGTACAGATAGCGAGTTGATTCAAATAATTGGCTAGACTCGATCACGAGTTTGTTGAAACCAACAAAAAATGAGTAGTTTGCGAAACTGACTAATCCTCCGCGGATCGTGATAAATCAATATTTTATTGCGGAGCCAATGACTATTCTTAGAGTAATAGATGAACAAATGCAAACTGTTCCAAGAGAACGATTAAAGTAACTAAGCAAGCTGAAATTATTAGCTCCGACTGCTCCCAGTGATACTCACGTAATGTGCAAAATTGCAATGTATCCGCAATTATGATGGCTAGTTGTAACATTTCCGGTGGGTAATGAGGCGCGCTCACGCCACCTCTCCACTTGTTGAAAGCTCCTCGCTTTCGTGTTCCGTCCGGGCTCGCCGCGCGCCGGCCCGCATTAAAGGCGAATGTTTTACAATCCTCCACACTAGTTTTTGCTCTTTTTCGCTGCGGGAAGTGCGAAATTCGCGCCTCCACCGACCACAACAAAACAACCAACTTCCAAATAGGTCTTCGCAACAAAACTCAAACGAGCATAGCTTATAAAATGTCGGTAGGTCTCACATTAATAATGCGCCTACAATAAAACTCAAAGAGAATCCAATAATCCGATTTTAATAATATTTTTCGATCGTAAAACACTTCTGATATAAGTAACGCCGTCATGGCGTATCAGGCGCGTTTTAAACAGTCTTTCTCAATATTTTTATTGATCAGCATCGATAAATCTCGGGCTATAAATGTTGGGATGGGGTCTGGCGAGGTGCTATATATCACACCATAGAATTCTTTTGTCGATATATCATGGTATGCCCGGTTATTATAACCACAACCACGCCTAGCCCGGCCCGCATCCCTGACACATCAATAAAGTTTATAAAGAGCTGCCTTCTGAAAACTGGCTCGCCTGTGGAGTTAATGTTTGAAGCGACGGATGAAAGAGTGAAAGGAAGCTGAAAGCGTGTTGGGTTACTCAAAGAGGAGAGTTTATCCGTTCCGGGAACGAAGCACAGCGTCGTCGTCGACTCGACATGTGCGCGGAAATGCCCTGTTTACTTTCGTCGGATTCGGACAGCTCCTTTTATGTCTAGTTTATCGTACACCAACACCACTGTTATGGATAGCTAGGGATTTGGTAACTCTATTTATAACAGACAATGAAACGATATCACGTTTCCCTTCTTGGGCTATAATAATATGGGCTGTGTGTAAATTTTGCCGATTTCCTAATCCGTTTTGGTTTTGCGACTCATTGGTAATGGTTACTCTGGTTTCATTATTCAAACCTGGTACTAATAACAGAAATAGATATCGTAACCAAGAAACTATTTCACTAATTTAATAGGGTTCGGCGGCGCGCGGCGTTTCAAAGCGAGCTTTCAATTTCATGTCCTCGGTTTCCGTCCGTGTGGTCACTTAAATTCTTACAAGGCTTTGCTCTCCACATTTTTATGTGTTCCTTGCCTATGGTTCTCGTTTTTCCCTTCGAACATTTCCCACCTCAGTTTGTCGCCGGGAATTTAAACGAGCTCGCTGCGATCAAGATTTTGCCCTCGATTACAATTTTATTTGTGTTCCGTGTGAGAAAACTTTTAGTGTTCTGGACAATTTAAAAATACACCGCGTGTTTTACAACAATGCCCGCACATGCGTCTATCTACGATCAGCTTTATATGGCATAGCATTCCTTTTATAAATGAACATTCGACAACCTTTGCTTTTTGGGCTCTAAATGCGTTAGAATTTGTGTTACGCAACGTCATTATCTCTACGGGCCAAGTAGAACGTAAAATGCAGCTGTTCATAAGATATTATTCATGTCCAAAAGACCCATTGTATTGTATCGAATCGAATTCATAAGAATAAAGTTTTTTTATTTGATACATGCGGGCGCGCTGGCGGTCTGGGTTTGTTTTGTTTTTGGCGGAGGCTCCGTGCGATGGACAGAGGATTAACAAGGAGCTCGGCGCCATCCAGGGCGTGCGGCCGCGTCGGTACTGGAATAGCAAATCCCTCTCGTTGTGCGGCGACTGGATCTAGATGCCGCCGTACGCCCGCGCCGCCGCCGCGTGCGCTGATGCGCGCGATTGCCCACATTTACATACTATGTATGTACTGTACTGGTTGAGCGTTTTTATTAAACTACACAAGCATTATACACGAGCGGTGCTTTTGAAATTTATATTCCTCCTGTTTATGGATACACATACGGTCGTAAACTTCACGTATGCCTTTTTAGTTAGCGGGATCATCCTGTCTCCGCTCTTAAGCTAGCTAATTGACTGAGGGCGTTGTGCCTTCAAATTGTGTTCAAATATTAGGTGTGCGGACGCGTAAAGCGCATGACAAACACGTCCGTCCGTCTGTTTGTCCAGCCCGATGAGCCTGGCTTTGTTTGCCTCCTGTTATCTGTACGTGACCTGTCTTCGTTTGCCTCATCTCGTGACTTTTCTTTTGTCCGCTATTTAAAGTAAACAGTCGTTACATGAGACCGTGCACACGTATTTGGCATTAAATGCTCGTCATTACCTACAATGCTTTTTATTTGAATTGTTAAAGAGCGGTTGAAAGTTTTTGCGCCCTGTCCACGTATAAGGAATCCTGCTCGTTGCTATGCTGGCTTGAAGATTAATTTGTTTACATTTTTGTTACAGGTATGTACCAGATTAAACATTTACTTTTATCGGTCTTCTGCATTGATCGATGGGGACTTCTCAGCTCATACTATGTCTGAAGGTAAGTAATCAGGTACATCTAGATAGTTTTTATCTTTGGCCCGATAAAAAAATAGATAGATTATACATTTGCATCGCCATGATTACAAATCACAGTCTGTACTTAAAATCCAACATGTTCTTTCCGAAATTCTCCTTATTGGTATTTGGTATATCCTATCTTGTATCTGCATTCTGCAGGTCATTATACCGACAAACGAACAAACAGATACAAAATAAACAAAAAATTAAACGTTTGCACGCTTCAAATAATGAGTTGTAGTAATGCGGATCTAGTCCTAATTGTGTTTAATCCTCCTAATGTTATTATATCCGCAAATTACATGAGCGTTTTAGTAAATTCCACTCCGTACTTACCTATAGCATTTAATAAAGACCGCTCCGAATTCTAGCAATTTATCCAGGTAATCTGATAATTCTTGAAAGAGCACAACAATTGCGAAGTCCTATTAAAGGAAAACCGAAGATTCCTTGGCTCCATGAGCATCGCTCGGCTGGCATTTGAAGTAGATGCGCGGTATTCCGTACGCATGCGCTAATTCTCGTTAATTGGCGCCCAGGCATGCCGCTGCCCATGTGAACATTATTGGCCAACCTACTAGCTCTACCCAGAACGCTCTTTGTTTAACATGTACATCTTCCACGATTTTTCTTCTACTGCATTAATTTTGCAAGATTTGTACTGTTATACTTGTTTAATTCTTTACACTCTGCACTCTGCCTTTTGGTTTCGGTATTTTTTATTGCCCAACACATCTTACAACAACACTGTTTTAGACAGAATTATAAAGCAATGTAATATATTTCGCGTTTTGTGTATTTATCACGTCTTATCTTGATCTTAAAGCCTAAACATTCGTGGAGATCCGACCCTCTTCCCGATACAAGACACAAAAGTACCTACTATGTCGGTCGATATCACAAAACATGCCCGTAACCATTCCGAATCGAATGCGCGTATACAAATATCTCGGTATTCAATCTTCTGCATGCCTACCTCGCTCCAAGTTCCCATTCCCAAGACTTGTACATTTTTCGGCGACACGTGACCCGCTCATTTAACCTGATTCACTGTGCAAATGTCAAACTGTTTTTGCATTTGTTGTGCTCCTGCATTTTTAATCACACGACGTTCTCATTAGAGTTGCTAGTCACATGCACCCGTCCGGTTCTAACCGTTATTGTAAATTTAATTAAAGGTTTACGTGTGTTTACATGGTGAAATTAGCGCCAAGTTCTTGCTACTTTTGCATTTATTGGTCTAAAATGTTTTAAGTATCTACTCCTTCATTGAGAGCTTTGTTTGGTATGTAGTATGTTTATCAAATGCCTTTAATACCACCCACCCACCAAGTAAGCAAATCCTCGTACTCATACCAATCATTACAAAAACGACGAAACAAATTCAATATCATATTTTGCTCCAGACGATTGATCGATAATTTACCATTAGTAATTTATCAAATCAAATCCATCGGAGTTATGCTCCATTCTTCAGCCATATAAATACTTCAACGGCTTGAGCCCTAATCATTCAACATTCTAAACCAAATCTGCACGTTCTGCAACTCCTACGCATATTATCGAAAGGCCCAGACAAATCGCAAGGTGTAAATTGTCACACTTTGTAGACCTATTTGTCCTTGAGCAGTTTAGCGGAGTTGATTTAGGGAAGCTCGTAAAGCGCAGCATTATCGCCATTACCTTACAATGGTGGCATTTGAAAGGGCTGGTTTGCGTTAGCTTGCGACTGTAAGTTCAGATATATTACTGCTATTTCCTATTTGAAATTCTTGTCGGAATTGTTTTCTGTCTCACTTGTCGCATTTTAAGAATTCGCATGTACAATGTCGGTCGGTCTTGTTGGCATATTACCTTTGAAGCATCTATCTTTAGATGGAGCACGTGCTAATGCGTGTCGGATTTCCAGTTCCATTAATTCTGGCAACATTATTGATCGTCAAAAGAACCTTGAAGCTTCCACATTTATCTATTCCAAGGTGTGGTGTGGAAGTCTTGCTCGCAAATCACTATGGCTTTCTACGGCCTAGCCTTACTCGTGGCGTGGCTAGCAGCTTTCGGATTATTCAAAGCATTTAGCTATTGTTGCTTGCACAATTATCGGCTTCGCCAGCTGAGTTATCTGTGATCAACAGCATGATATCATGTTTCGTAGATATAAGTCACGATTTCGGTTTTAGATTACATGTAAAGCAACTTTGCAGAATTTCAAGAATGCAAAATTGCTAATAAATAGGGTCGACTGAATGGGATTTACTTGTTCTTAAAATCATACCAAAACAGAATCTGTGTTCGACGAAATGAACATAGGAATGTAGGTAGGTAGGTATCGTAGTCTCCAGAGCAACAATGTTGCGTCTAGAAGTCTGGGGTGTCTATGGCACTAATAGTGGTTTTGTAACCACAATGTATGGATATTCAATACCATGCTATTCCTGGATAGTTAAATTGCTTTATTATAATGATCTTCTTATTCTTATGCTTTCAATTCCATAAAAGCTACACCAGTAGCTTTTACATCAACCACAATAAATAAACAAAAAGACAGGTGCTGGCAATTTGTTATTCAGAGGCGCGCCTTTCAATTCCAAATCATAGAAAGGTAATAAATCAAGAGATCGGCTCGCATGATCGCGTCTCACCCAAATTGAAATGAATACCTACTAGCAAGCATACTACCTAGCCTCTAATCACTCAACTGTTAAGTATTTAATAAACTCGACGCAACATTTGAGCACTGGCCCGAGGAGCGGCGCGCATAGTGTTTACGAAAGCGATTTGCATAAACTTTTTAAATACGATAATTTCTATAGAAATACTTTTACGGCTATAATTCGGTCCAGCTTTTATAGCCGATAACTTTTACTCGTTGCCATTGATTCGAGATAATATTTTATAACGGCGACTAATTGGCGTCGTCGAAGTAAAATTTGTCGTTTGGATGTTTATTTACGGCATTATCTTTACTGGCTTGTTTACTATCGGTATTCGTTCCTGATGGGCTGTCGAAGTGGACCCCCAGCATCTATACTTTGGACGTTTTCTAAACGGAAGCTAACATCATTTTTGAGCCCTTCAAACGTGTGATATGCACCCATAGGTTTAACATTCATGCATATTTCTATGGAAAACATTGCTAAAAATACGTAGTTTCTGTTGCTGTCAATCAGTCGTATTATTTATTTACTGATTTAATAAGTAAAAACTAACATCACGTTTAATTGCTCGCTGCTCCTTTGACCATCGAGTAACCTACCCTAGGTGCGGCTTGCAAGCTTAGATGCGGGCGATAGAGCGTGTCATGGATCCGCTGAGCCTATGTAGACCGCAAGCCCACCGCGATGTCTACTCCAGTCTGGTCCGGCCGTTGAACTCGATTTGCACAATCGGAGCAGGCTGGATACCGGCAAACTAACGCTAATTGTGCTCTTGTTATCCGACTAGGAAGCTGTGGAACTAGACAATGGATAGTGGTGATTTACAATGCCCGAAGGCTTGCAGTCTTTCGGCACATTGCAGAAACTCATTTGCGTTATAGGGGCGATTTTGATGATGTTTTCTAAAAGCTTAGATCTGATATAGTTACTGAGGTTGGTAGAGCCGCAGGCAAACGTTAGTTGTTAATTAAAGTTTCATCAACTGCTGAATACTTGCTTGCTGCATAATAAAGAGCAGCATACTCAATCGGTATTCTGTATGGTATTATATTATCAAGCTTTTATTAGCAATACATAAATGTAATCGTATCATACATAAGACTTTCAGCTCATAAAAACGAGCATACACTATAAAAAGTAAATGGGTACAGTCCGAGACCGATGTCGTCGATAATAATCATGTCAAGTATGCAGACTGCGACATGCTCAGGCATCCTAAACTGGTGTGAAGTGAATTTGCCGCGTTTAACACAGAAACAGAAACACGGGACACAAAAAAGTAACTTGACAGGGTTAGAATTAACTGCTCGCTGCGATGTGTTCAGGGAATCTCAGTCTTTGTCCGTCCGAACGAGATTCCTGAAGCTGTATCGAGGTGTTAGATCTTCAGGGTCGTCTTAATATTTCTTGTTAAGCGGACTCCGTAAATATACGAAACCTGTTCCTTCGCCTTCTCAGAATGCGATGGACCAACTTACAAGCAGACAGGACCATAATTATTAATATTATTATGCTTGACATTGGCAGAAGTAACGTACGTTACTTCTTCGTACCTACTTACTAGCTTGTGACCACTGGCAGATTAATGTATGTATCAATATTTTACAAGCTTGTAGGTATTATAATGAGACTGGAAATATATGTAGTTGTAATCATTACAGCACTATGTATAAATACTAGCATTGCCATTCTAATGGAAATGCTACCAGTATTCTAGGCACTCTGCCTAGGATAATGGCAACTGCCTGTTTCGGTATGTTTTATTTTAGTTAGGCACAAGACATCTTACTCCAACACATTTAAGACAGGAGTATAAAACAATGTAAGATTCCTAGGTGAACCATGCAACCTAGTGCATTTCGTGTTTTGTGTATTTGTCACGTCTTGACCTTAAAGCTTAAACATTCGTGGAGATCCGACCCGCTCGTGCTCACGCTCGAACTTTTTGTTCACGTCTCGGCCGCCAGCTTTCCGAGAACTGTCGCTTTTGGGGAAAAAACTACCGAGACCTGAGTCGCGGTCGACAAAGGTGTGAATGTAATTAATGGTTATCAAAGGATCCGCCTTCTGTTACCCACCAACCTATTTGGACATGAGCTCATTTAGCGACTGATAACTTCGATGCTCAAGATCTCTTTTTGTAATGAGTTTCTTTTTTAGCCTAAGACGCTATATCATCAATCACGATGCGGTTTCTCAAAAGTTAATTGGGAAGATCATAAAATGTGAGTTATGCGGACGCGTCTAATTCCATCCTTACGGCTAAGACAGAGTCATTAGTCGACACCTCACCTTCATAATTTCATAACTGTCGCGCTTGTCGGTGGTTATCGCCGTCCTGAGCTTAAACGGCTATTTCTGTATCTTTATTGCCTCTATGGTATCGAGTTCTGGTATTCTAATTTAGTTACTTGTACTCCTTATCTTTAGTAGCAAACTGGGTGTAACCAAATGCCTTCGCTTACGAATAACTTGTCTGAACTACTCTACCCATGATATACCTAATTGAATCAATGCGAATCGTGAGCTGTATTTCCTTTCACTGAATTGTTTATTGATAATGCAGCTAAATTTGCTTCTTTTCTATAATTAAACGATGGTCGTTGAATTATAAGAATGAAGCAAATTATCAGATTGGGTCGCAACGAACGATCAACCGAGAAATTCAATAATTCATCACTGCATCATCATAACAACCCGTTTCCATCCACTATTTGTTAAAAGGCCTTCCCTAATACGGCATTACTACCGGGTACAATTAATTCATTAACATGATAAAGAATTTGTTTTTTCTTAGCAAATGGATTGAGGAAATGCAAAAATAGGTAGGTACCTACCTACTTATTACGCATTGTTTCTAAGAACACGGCGTCGTGTATCCATCGGTGGGTACCGTACAGCATTAACTGACAGACAACTCAATGAGGCATTGTGCGCCGGTGTCGGGTGCTCTTCTGCAAACCGACACTGTATCCACGTGTAATAACGGAGACTTACAGGTCCACGTGTGATAGATTAACGCGGAAGTTCAGCTTTCTTAAGTTCCCAGCTTTACAATCGTCATTGGAGAAGCTCTTATAATCGCATGGAGGTTGGTGTTGTTTTCCGAACTTGGGTGGCGAACTACATAGTTTCTACATTGGAGTACCTACCTCGTAAGTCGACAGAGGAAAAACAATTCTATTAGGCCTTGATTATACGATATCTGCTGAAGTAAAGCAGCGTAAAGGAAATTATAAATCTCGTATGAGGGTGAAGCTATAATGAGATAATAATCTGGGAGACTATGGTAAAATGTACTTGCAATTACAACTAAGATTACCAGCACTAAAGCATGCACTGCAATTATGATCGCCATTACGATTTAGGTAATGATGACCTCGGCCCTACCCTCGATGGCACGATAAGGCAGGAATGCCCAGGTCCGTTACATTTATGTAAAGTTTTCCACTTCCATGATTTCAGAGTTAAAAACAGATACAGTTTTTTCTTATTTTAACTTTATAAGATGAATATGTATTTTTAGAATCATGAAGGGACAATACATCACTGATTTTCCCCGCTGTTGAATAGAGCTTGATTGTAAAGAATCAACGTTACGGATGAATTTCAAAAGCAGGTACAGCCACAGGTAGTATAAAATCTTTGTATAAATCACACAATGTTCTCTAAAATCCTATAAACTGAGGGGTTCCATTGTCCGGAGCATTAGAGACGACGCAGTGTCTGGCAGATGCGACGGACGACCCATTGTGCATAGTGCTGTAACCTGAGAAAAAGTCCATTTTCCGAGAAACAACCCGATTCGATGCACATGTGAGCGCGCTGTTGTATACCTGTTGGGCCGTTGCCGTAAAAGGAATCTTTTGTGGAACATCCGGGACGGTTTGGGTAGAGGGCAATAACTGTGGAGGTTTTGTCGTATGGTAACGTTTTATGGGGACTAGCCTAGTGGCATGGTCGGGACACGGGTCACAAAAACTTTTGAATGTTTATCATACACGCTTATGGCTGCCATACTCGGTTCTTTGCTAGAAAATCAATAACACCTTATTTGTAATTTAATAAATTATTATAAATTTTGACCGGTCCACGTGCTTATTTTGTAAACCTTAAGAAATAAAGTGGAAAAAACATCTGAAATCTGAATCGGAAATCCTAGATATTTATTGCACATTATCTCCTTGGCTGCAAAACCAATGAAATATCTATAAAATTGTTGAAAATATAATACAACACATTATTGGAGCAAAAGTTAGAAATCATTTTTGGCTTTGACAGCTTATATTCATCATTTCATTCATCTTTCGTCCGTTTTCGAACTCTTATTTTGACCTTATTCGCGCGGCTAATAATTGGTCGGCCTTAATCTTGAACACTCTGTTCAAATGTAAAAGATCGTTTTTTTTTGTACTGAATATGATCGTCGGATTAAATAAGCAATTCTTTTATTACTATTTTTGTATTCATACATTTTAGCCCAGGGTCTCTTGTTTATTAACTACTACTCAGCTATCTTGCTCAACGCTTTACATTCATAGACGTCTTGGTTCAAGTTCTGATTGTAACCAGGTGCTGCCGCTGTGAATCATAGACATCACAATTTAACATTATTTAATAGCTCAAATAACTTGGCGATCGTTTGATTATTTCATGTAATGAGCAGTTTAGTGCTAGTGCATTCGGGCCAGACGGCCCGGCGGCGAATGTACAGAAATAGGCTGCAAGTTTGGCTTGGCATCGCGTCACGGATGTCGCTGTCGTGTCGCCTGCTTTTGTGTCTAACTGCTGAACTATTCTGAACAAACACCTGCACGCACAAATGCCAGACTCGACGATATCGCAAGCGCTCAAGCTTACGCTGGAATTTATGGATTTACATACATTGTAAAATGTTTTGTTATTAGTTTTCACATAATATAACCTAGCCCCAAAGTAAGTAGAACTTGTCTTATGGGAACTAGGAGTGAGTACTACTCAAATACAAAATAGCTTTGACAGACGTTTCATTCATAGATATCATAATATCAATCAAAATATACCTTACACAAAAAATGACACTCAAAAACAACAATATTATACCACATCAACTAAGTGCTAAGTTAAATTCAATACACATTTTGATTGGAAATAAAGCTTGATAATTTTAATGGGTTTCCTGGGATGCCCCAAAGCATTTTGCTGTAAATTCCCCTTTCAGTTAAACAAAAAATAAATCTTGCTATAATGTTATTTATGACCCTCCGGGATCTAATCAACTAACAAAGCAATCGAACTCCTCGGAAGCTGATCGGTACAAGGATGTGTACGTTCTATATCGATGACGTCATCTCCATCGACCGCCCAGGGGATCGGCGGATATCGACTCGTTAGTTTAATTAGTACTAGATAAATTGTTACTCCCAGAGGATATTGACATCGTCGGTACCGTAATATCCATTAGCCAGAGTATTATCGACTATCTTCTTAACTCGACGTGATTATGGATGCCATATCATCATAACTCTTCCAAATCTAGATTTGTACCAGCAGTCGTTAGAATAATTTTAGCATGGCGCAGGATGTTGCAAGATTTACGACGTCTGACAATCACAAACTAAATTATTTATTTCGGAAGCTGTAAAAGTTATGGTCTAATAATAATATTATGTCCGAGATATAACATCGCTAATAAATGTTTCCATTGCCTCAAGTTTGTTACTGCACCGCAATTTTGTGCTCTTAATGATTTCACTCGTTTCGGCAAACAACTTTGCGTTTTGATCGATTTGTTGAAGACTTTGTTTAGAAAACAATATGACAAAGAGGAAAATATGCAATTAGTACAAAGCTTGTTATTGTAAGTTGACAATCATTGACGTACCTTTATAGATTATTATTCATTCATCTTCGCAGAATTGCTTACAATACAAGTCAAACGTTAAGCGACGTGTGACGTATTCATTCTAATTATAGACGTGATTAATGTAACTTTGAGCACATTGCTGGAGCAGAAACAATAAAGAGAGGACCTTATCTTAGGGGCACAGGCTTGAGGATGTAGCGAGATAACAGAATTGAGAATAGGGAGATAAGGCATACCTACTCCACTACTCATACAAGACAATTACAAGAAGTATTGAAAGCATCACGAGATCGGCTCGAGTCGAATAGGTAAGTCGCTGATAGAGTTCTAGGTAACAAGTGCTTCGAGGCAACAGATGGACAACTGCCAAAGGTAAAACAGAAAGGTGAACTAAAACGCAAATAGCTGGCGCAAGCCGCAGTGAAAATTGGAACTGTAATATACGATGACGTAACCCCCGCGGCCAGCACCGAAATCGAAATGATCGACAGCCGAGCACAGGCGCGGTAGTAAACACGCGTAAGCGTCATTCACAGACACGGCCGGAAACTGGCTCAGTGCGAGTGTGTACAACATAGTCAACGTCACGGTCGCTGATGTGTGCATAGGGAAATTATTAAGTAATTCCAACACAGACGACGATGAACAGATATTATTTGAAGACAGTTGCATCACGCTCAGACATGGAACCGCCATATACTGAGAACCATTGTTATTGAGACTCTACACATGCCGTTGCGTAACGCTCGCGCATAATGAAAGATCATCTGATTGTTCTCGATTATGCATAAATGGTAATCCGCGTTCATTAATACCAATGATCTTAATGAATAATACATGAAAACTAAATACTGATTCAGCTAATAAAGACTCTGCGAGACACATTAGGTGAAAAGAAAGTCTGGACCGGTCATGTCGCGACACTATCAAGTTTATAGTTATAGACATGTCGCGTCTTAATGGAATAAAGTAAGAGGTCATGACTTGTAGCAGAAACTAGTTTTAGTTATGATGACCGTTTTAAACCGACACACCTAAGAAGACATAGGTAGTCAAATTCTGTAAAATGACCCCGTGGTCCTGCTACGAGAGCGAACGGTACATTAATTAAAGCTCACATCAATATTGAAGCCCCAAGGGTTTGATGCATTCACCGAAAATATTTGCAGTTGCAATCATTTGGAAACAAGCTATGAAGCTGGTTTATAGCTTAATTAATGAACGTTCGGATTGCAGCAATAGAGCCTGCGACTATAATTGCACATATAATAATCGTCATTCCAACGAAAATTGCTTGTGAAATCATATTGAACCATAATGCCAATAAATTCAGCAACTATGTATCATAGACTTTTATTGCTTCCAATCTATAAATGGGAAGCTAACGAACACCTGTTGCGACAAACATGATATCAATTTGAGATACCTAACTAGTGCTTATAAAAGTTAAATCGGTATCGGTAGTTGATTGAGTAGCATCGGGCTTCGACATCGTATCGTTTTGAAAAGTTATTTTGCGGAGTGGTGGGGCTGGGCCGGGTCGGGCGCGGGCGCGCCGTTATGTTTGTAGCCGCGTTGGTGTGGTGGGGACCGACCATCAATGAACCACGTCTCTATTTGCATAAACATGCCGTTCTAACTTGTGCATAGCTACTTCATTCACAAGACAGCGAGACAACACTCGAAAGTTTGAATTAATACCGATATGATGCTGGAATTTACTTCCAAACGCAATTGTGCGTTCGGACAAGTCCAATCTACGTGTGTATATAGGTATTCCATTTTGCAATGTTGCATGTTCTTGTATTTTAATTACATTTTGATTTATCGCGTCTGCAAGTTGTTCTTTATCAAGAAGGTACTCTGTATTTGTGTATATCTTATTAAATTAATTTAGTATCTCAATAATTTTAATGGAAATTGTCACCTATGAACTCGTCGACAAACAGATACGTTTTTATGTTTCGCAATAAATGGACACGGTCAGGCAGGTCCTAATATTGGTCATTTTAACCTGTTCTACTATTAATGATTTATGGACTCGCTCAACTCGCTAAATGATGCGTAGGAGTATTTTTTTCGACAGCATTTTTCGATTTAATGAGAACTTCTATTGATTTAAGTTCTTATTAAATCGAATAATGCTTTTTTGGAACATAATTAAACAAATAATATATGTATTTAGGTCTTGGCGCTCATTAGGGGAGGCTTATGTCCAGCTCTGGACTAACATAGGATGATGATGATTTAGGTCTTTAACTAAACATCCGGAAACCTACTTAAATCAGCTATTGAAGGTTTTTATTTGTTATAAGAACCAGAACCCTTGATTTATATGAAATGATATGTATCATGTCTGCAAATATGAGTGGGAAACAACGTGATGAAAAGTATCATTTAGCGAGGCGACGCGCGACAGACCTTAATGTTCGGGTGATAGTGGTAACTAGCGGGCTGGCCACCCGCGTATTGACCCCACCGGCACGCGACTTGCCGAATGCTACCTTTATCTCAGACGCGTAATGACGAGAGAAACACAGATTAAACCGGCTTTCGTCGAAATATTCTTAGTTTGACTTGACCCTATGGGTTGTAGTCGTAAAATGCTTAAAGCTATCGTTGTGGTTTTAGACAGACGGCAGTTGCTACAACATTTTTGCTTTTTGGGATCTGAATTATCATAATTAGATTCATCTAATCATTAAAGACATCTCTGTTAGGTATACTCCGGTTTTCAAAACCAGATTTAGTCGCTCGTAGCGAAAAGTAGAAGCAAATTCAATATTCTTATGTTTTAATGAATTGGCTTTCCTTTTCCCCATATCAAATACAAAATCAGTATTCCTTCCATCTCATCCATCAGTCCTCAACATCATAGCTGTCTGGTTGTAATCGGTGCTCAATCACGTGACGCTATCGCCCCGCCCCCGGCCGCTTGCATCGCTAATGGACCAGCCCCCGCGTTTCGCAATGATCATCTATTACAGAGGTAATTGCGAACACCTCTGCGTTGTTTGGCCGATACTCCGACAGGTTGGCATTATCACAGAAAGATAGCTCTGTGGCTCTCTATATCGCATGGTACAGTGTGAAACGTACAAGTATAACGGCACAGATTCTCTTAGATAAAGTTCCTTATTGATTAGATGAAAAATATATGTATATGAAAAGAATTTTAAGCTCTCAGCAACCGCGATCGGTTCACGCTTGTTAAGACTTTAGTTTTGGCTCTGGATGTACTCCTAGTCTAGTGTAGAAATGCTTTGACATGCTTAATTCTCTTCAGTCACCTCGTTATTCATTGTAAGTTGACTTACTGTTTCATCAGAATGTAGTTGATCGTGAGGCTTGCAATCCAACCCATGTGCCTCTCTAGTTTCCCAATCGTCTATTAGGTCGGGGTGCGTGGGCGCCGGTGACCTCTCGCCACGCGTGGGCACAACTTTCTACAGATCCACCGATACGCCTGACCCATCTTGTCTATCGAAAATTAATATTTATACGACTCGTCGTTTCCTTGTTTGTATAAGCAAATTCATTTATGGCAGAATTTTTGAAATACAGCTTTCCTAGTTAAGAACGCCGTTTTTCCCGCCCACAACGCTTGCTAATTAATTGTGTGTTGTTTTGTCAAGGATACTTTGTGATTTTAGTAAGTTATATACATATATTAGTTTTAATAAGTAACCTTAAGGTTAACTATTAATGTTGCTCTTAAAATGTTATTTTAAATTGACGGACTTAATTCGCTTTCTTTCTTGGCTCCAATTTTTTAAGACTTCAAAACCAACCAAATTGTGTTATAAATATGAAACCTGTCGAATCTTCTCGGTGAAAATTGATGAATAAACGCGATAAATATCCGTGAATATTATTATGCTTATGAAATATCTGTAAATAAAACTTTACAGATATTTCATATAAATTTAACCCAGTACCTGATTACCTGAGATGGTTGACAGACTCTTTACCATGTATTGATAAGCCTAAGCACGGTTGATTACACACCATCTGTCAATAGGATGTATTTAGTTACACTATGAGAACGCTAAGTAATTTTCCGCTGTCGGCGACTCAACGACCACATTTCTGCTCCTATAAGCCATATCGGGTTTTAAATTTGGTGATCAAGTGTCATATCATGTTACCAATATTATATTAAAAAGAAGCAAAAAAATGTAGGTGTATTAATTTTATCAGCAAGAATACTTTACTACCTTCGACTTTTGTAATAAAATAAAAATAATACGGATTTTGAGAATATTTCATGGATTGATGATGAAGTTCGTGTCTTTTATCCATCCACATTAGAGTAGCAGTATCTATTCCCGTTTGGCACTCTATTCTGCTCATTTAAATAAAATTTTATGACCAAAATTTCGTCAACTGACATGAAGATGATACGTGCAGGCCGTTAAACAAAATTATAATAGTAATGGGTGTCGTGTGTCAGTGGTACGTTCGTTATTAATGTCGTCTCCAGCGGTTTATGTCGCGGAAGTCGCCTACGCTACGCGATGAAATCAAAAGTTCAGCCCTACCCCACTCCGAGTCTCCTTCCTTATTCCCGTCGACCTCATCACTTTTCACTTTATTTTTATCGATAACATTACCAGTTTAGATAAAGCTATCGATGTTATTGCCAGTCTTACAGATTTCCTAATAAGAAATAGAACCAATGATCTGTTCTGGTGTGCTGCCGTTGGTCGGGACAACATTCTGCATATCTAATTCCCAATTAACTCCTGACCGAAAGGTGAGGCTCGCTCTGATCTTAAATGCAAATTATTATAACGCTACCACGCACCGCGCCATACCGCTCTACCGTGTATAATTTAATATAAAACCAATTTCGATGTTTAACAAAGATCTTGCGCAAGATTACGGTTTGGCTGCCCACAAAGTCCCATATTTCGGTCAAAAGTCGTCGTTTGGTTCCACCATACGCCCACGCGTGCAGTGTGGGTTCGAAGCTCGCGTAGGTACACGGTACAACTGCCATTACCCACCGTCATGGTGTCATTACTCGTACAGTAAACAGCTTCTTGTGCCAAATACATAAATATGGAAACTCGTGTGAATTGAAGGCTAGCTTCAAACGGCCGCGCAAACATGCACAATTACACGCCTTTCAGATACGGCCCTTGTTGTGGAAAATTGATTTCTGTTAATATAATTACGTGTAATCCAAGACAATATTCGTGTGGCGTCAAAGCGTAGGTGTGAATAATCAAACTTTAATATTTATTGCTTTGTCTCTCGTGTAATTGTTCCACCGTAAACTTTTTCAACTTCAGGCTTATTAGTTTCACATTTAAGTTCGTTAACATCTGACCTGGCTCGAAAAGCATCAAGTTAAGACGCGATTGCCTATCTCGATCCACCTGGGGCCATGTCATGCGCATACAGATCAGATATTACTTTCCCGTCTGTGGGCGGCACCTGTCGTGCCTTTACCGGCCATTTCGCTAATTTATCCACTTGATAGACACTAGCTAAAGGGAGTTAAATATTGCTGTCAAGTATAGGCGTGAAATGTCCAAAATTTATCTCTCCCAATTAATCATAGGTACAGTTTCTGGCCAGTTCAGTTTCTGGACAACTACTAAGTTTTAAATTTATGCTTTCGAAGTACCTTATTATGGTTTTAGTGTTATAAATATATCTCTTATCCGGAATGCTTGGCATAATATTTTAACGGGGTTTCATGACATAACTAGCAATCCTCAACCTCTCTATATAAGCTTTTATCTTATGGGGGTAATGTCCATAATCCCCACGCTGGGCATTCGGGTTGGGGAGCGCAGTTCGGTGGTAGGATTGTTCTGCGGGACTCGCACTGCTACCCGCCCCCCCGGTGGACAGCCCTCAGTCGCCTCTTACGACACCCGCGGGAAGAGTTGGGGTGGTGCAAATTCTAAGCCGGCACCACACGGCCCCTAACTAGGAACCGTCGTGATGTATTGATATTTGCGAGATATTATTCCCTGAATGAACACTTTTTCATTCAAAGCTGCTAAGATCTCATCTATTGATTATAAAATTACCATTTGAATCGTGTTTCTCAACTGATTGTGTACGTTATGTAAGAATGTCGGATTTGTTCGATTGTCATTCTTATGCGCCAACGTTTGTTTTTGCCTCGTTATTAAAACACGATTGTTCGTTGTCAGTCATCCAAGACTATTAACAATTGCGGCTTTGACTGACAAGCTGTATTCCGCTTTATGGAATCACAGTCGCCCACTAGATACAGAATTTGTTTGTACCGCCGCTTCTCAATTAGTCTCTCGGTTATTGCTTTGTGCCGTACAAATCATTAATTTGATCTGTCTGCGTTTGTTAATCTCTCTGTGAGGATTTACCTTTACAACTTTTGTGAAATTCAAATCAATAATTTCTATAATTTTCTAACAATATTTATCTGACTAGTAAGTACCTAAATTACGTCTCTCTTGTACGAGTATTTTATATCAGTAGATAGATACGAAATTGCATATCCGAATTTTAACTGCGTAGTATCATCAACTCGTCATTTGAAACCAGATTTCGCTTCAATTTCATTGCTATTTTATGTTGATGTTTATAAGGTTGATATTTATAATGGCGACTTGTTTTATACGATCACTTTTTGGCTGGCAATATTGGAGCATGTCTGGCATGACAAAAATAATGTTATCAGTCGCTGTATTAGTGTTCTCTCGCGGCCGCGCCTTTACAATTAAGATTATCTAGTCGCGATTACAGATTGTGTGCCCTCAAAAATATTATGTTTGCTTTTCGTACTGTTTATGATCCATCGTGGAATATTTGGGTTTCTGAAATATTGCCGGATTAAGGGAATCAGGTCAGTCAATACATTGTTGTTGTAATTTACTAGATACAGTAGAACATGCGCGTATGAATGATATTTATCGGCACTATGGCAACAATTTATTATTCGATCACATTGCTTTCATTCAGTTCTATTGTAGATAATGCATGTATCTTGTCGTTGTCTTGTTGTTTTGTTTAAATAGGTCACTACACTAGTCCCTACCGACGCGACGCGGCAACTTTCTGTCGTTGTATGGTAAGTTTCGGCCGCTAAATATTTTTAAACTTACGCGATCTGAACACATATTTATAAATATTTAGGCCGCTAGTTGTTCAGTAGCTAGTTTGTCAGGCAGGTCAGGCTCCACTGCATAATTCCTATGTACAGCAAGTAGGCAAGTATCAATCCACGGTATCATACTGCAATCTGCAAACATGAATATGCAAGAGAAATCTATCAAGATGTTAATATCAGTCGTCGGACGAGACTTGCTCGGAAGCTAATTACAAATTGAAAACATCACCAGGTATACTATCATTCTTAGTTACATCTACTATCACCTGATGATGCTCGTAAATCTACGCAAATGGCTTAGGAACAATTACTATCATACCTGAGTAGTATCATCTAACATTATCCAAAGCTTTTCCATATCCCACCATCCAGCAGCGGTTCCTAAATTCTTTGCATTGGAAATAGC
The DNA here is from genome assembly GCA_947086465.1 of Eupithecia exiguata. Classification (NCBI taxonomy): domain Eukaryota; kingdom Metazoa; phylum Arthropoda; class Insecta; order Lepidoptera; family Geometridae; genus Eupithecia; species Eupithecia exiguata. The sequence continues at coordinate 811,896 of OX352245.1, read as the reverse complement.
GAAAATGATAAATAGAGCAACTGGTAAAAACAATTGTGGAGTACTTGTACTTGATATGATAAGACAGTCGTCGTGGCAGTTGTCACGTATAATATAACCACCTGTTTCTCGTCATTTACATTTAAATAATCAGGTCAATATCAACATTTATCTATTTTACGAAATCTATGACGAACTAATGGTACATACCTATATTACATTAATTGAATTATTATTAACATTCGCAAAAGTCTAAAACCATACATAAAAACCAGTTTGCTTGTGAGCTGCATTTAGTCCATTTGCAGGTTATTGTTAATTTTTTCAGGAATAGTTTCTTGATCACCCTTAAAGCTTTTCAGGTCATCAAACTTAGATATCCAGTTGCCAATTCAGATAACGGTCGTACTTAGTGATTCTCACGTCAAGTAATATGATAATAAACTTTACTTTGAAATCTTGTAAATATTGGCTTACCGTCTGTCGTGTTTATCGAGGAATCAATGAACTCTGGGACAAGTGCGTGTTTTGCCTCTATCTACGGGCTGTTTGTTAACAACTCCTACAAATGCTGCAACGGCCATCCGGCCATACAATTTGTGTATTTCATATTCTATATAACACATATCCTGTCCGAGTCCTCCTTTACATAAGACATCTAAGCTGTAGCCCATAAGCTCCTGGGATTACTTTCTTGTCGACCACAAACTGCGGAAGATTAAGGGTGTGTAAAAACTATTACGTAACCTGCTCTTAACCTGATACTCTTTAATCCCTGGGGCCACAAAAAACCGTGCCGGGATCCTGTTTGGGAAGGAGCTGCGAGATGAGCGGGGCGCGGGGAGCCGGCACCTTCCCGGCGCGCCACTCTGCCGCCGAATAAATTATGTTCTTAGACCCTATCGTATCGCGCTGGCCTCCTCGCCCGCGCGCCCCGCAGGACCCGTCCTTATCGATCGCCTCGCTTAATCCTAGAGGTCGCTTGATCGGCGCCGCACGGGGCTCTAGCCACGATGACCTTTCCCCCCCGTCCCAGCCGTGATCAAACGGCATCGGCATGCCATTTGCAAGAGTCACGACCAAATTACGCGATAACTGAGGGGGCGGTTGCGGCTGCTCAGCGCACGCTGTTTTAATTATCGACATCCAATCAGCATCCAAACCACAAGCGCAACGCATTACGGGTTTTATTTTATCTCACCATCGAACTTTCACGGAAGCGGCATGACTATTGCGATCAATATCAACCGAAATTAAATGTGATGCCGTCGACAAACGACGTGAATGTTATTCATATCTAAAACGAGATGTTGCGGGATGTTGTGTCCTACATCAGATCCATGATCGATTACCCTTTTACCGGTATCTTAAACAAATCGATTTATTTGATCGGTTGCAATTGCACCACTTTCGATGTCCGATTCATTTTCGTCCGCGTTAATCGCTATCGGAAACATCTGCTGCGCTGATCGCCCCAACTACTTTTGCGTGTTCCGAACGCGCTTTACCTTGATTGAATTTTGATACATGGGAATCATCTGTTTTTGTTCTACTCTGTACCAGTCTCGTTGTTTTCTCTAATGTGATTGTTTGTTCTTGTTGATGAGCTTCTGATAGTCGTAACAGCTCATATCATAAGGAGCTTTTCCCACGAGAAACGACCTCTTCATGTCGCCTCCATAAATTGCTCAGTGATACAAACTGAACTATCCTAAAATGAGGCACAATCACGCCATCAGAACCCCCGTCGCGAATAATATTAAGCTAATAGCGTCGATTATTTGCAAATTAATGTTTCGGACGAGCTCGCCGAGAACAATAGTGTATTTGCACGTGTCATTTGAATACTAGCTAAGCTAATAGCACTTGCGCACTTCGGCAAAAGGATTCTTTTGGTAAGTACATTCTCATTGTACCAGCCGGCCCAGATCTAGATCTCCTCCTTTATGAACAGTCGGACGATCATGCAACAGTTATTCATGTATTTGACGCGGTGTGCACGTGATCCGCATATGGCGATTGAGCAGATACTCGAGATAAGGCCGATGCATGCCCAAATCTGTCGGACTTGGAGCACGACCACCGCCGCCGCTGTCTGCCCTTATTGCAATACTAGTTCACTTCCTTCTCTGGAAATCGCTGGGATATATACAACGCCATACAAATGACTAGGAAATATACCTAATCCAGCTGTAAATAAATACTCAGTCTCCGATGATAGCGCTGCTTTTGCTAAGGTTTTATTGCTGAATTTCTCTAATGTTGTTAAAGGGAAGTAGGTACGAATATAAACGCAACCCGTAAACTATTAAAAGCTGCAGCTTCCGACAGATGGTAGATTTCAAGAACCACTGCGAAATTTATGTCTTGCGCTAAAATATACCGCTCGTAATGTTTCACTGGTTTTATCATACACACATTTCACGATATGCGTGAATGAGAGCATTGTCATCAAACAATGTCTCTTTTGATCGAACGAAGAAAAATTCCACTTTCGGTTTATGTTCCTCGTCAAAACAAACCACATCTTTGTTGTCTCGATGATTGGGCCGGCGACAGTCTGTTGACGTTTTATTAACTCGTAATAGTTGGCAATATTTGCGTGGTGTCAATGAATCGCATCGCGCGTTGTGTTCGTTTGTACCGAGTAAAGTATAGGCGGATCGCGCTCTCGCCGCCATGTGGAGTGGATGGAGGCTGCATGCAGCGGTGCATAGTGCACGCGGAGGCGGACGCGTGCCGGAGGGGGGTGGGGACGAGGCACCGCCGCCGCCCGCGGCCCGCCCGGCGCCGTCACTCGCGTCCGCCGCGTCATCCGAACGCGACGTATCCACTCGCGGTCTCGTGCGCGCCGACCGTGCGCCGTCTCTCGTGGGACGTTACTTGTCACACTCCACATTTATAATCCAGTGTAAAAATAAGCCGGCGACAGACGCATCCCAAGTTATATTTAAATGATAGCGCGGACTCGGGGCCAGGCTCTCCTCGAACGCTCTCCAACATGAGACTGAGTACGTGCCACAAACTAGATCATAGCATAAATCTAAGCTAGGCTTCACACGAGCCTCCGTATCGTATAACCTTAGAGCTGCCTGCAATCCCGGAGCTGCACAGTGATTTGTTTGTTTTGGTGTTGTTGTTGTCATGAAATCTTTGGCTTGCGCGACTGTGTTCGTTTCACTATTTTGAGGATTTGTTTAGGTAACTCTGGAGTTGAATTATGTGTGTTTTACAGTATTCATTTTTTATTTGTGTCATCTGTAAGTAGAGCTACACTCGTTTCAGTTTTTACAAGTGCTGTACATTTCGATATCTAAACGACAAAGTCATGTTAGTATGTGTTTACATCTGTTTTCTCATCAAACATGGATACATCTGGTATGCGCAGCTATAAATGTGTATCCTGGCGAGTTTCTTCATTCAGTCAAGAATACTAATTAGCTTTATTATTATTGGATACATTCCCGATCACGTTTGTCAACACCGTGATTAATTGGCCGGTTCTGATTAAACCCTCTATTAAAATGTGTGTATTTTGCTGTAAAATCTAATTATAAACGTTATAATCATTAAATTTGCACTATATTTTCTTTTCTTCATAGTAATTTCATATGATACCGATCCAAAATTTTAAAAGAATATATTTTATTATCTATCAGAAAGAGGAAGTCCGTAAATGATAATATGCCTATTACCCATAAAGCCAAGAGCGTCAAATCTCTACCATCTCCACGAGTAATATCAAAGTAGGTAATTAAACGTGTGTTTACGTCTCGATAACTAGATGTTGTTATTGCAGCTGATAAGCGTAATTATGGCACTCGAATTATCACTATCGGGAAACAGTACAACCTGAACGGCCTCATTTTCCGATTAAATTTACATTTATTGATCATTAATATCATTCCGCCCGTTTGTATTCTCCAAATCCATATATCGAAGTTTGTTGAGTTTTACCTGCTTGGAGTCTATTGTTGCGTTGAAATTGGAATCTTTTGTGTTTGAGTGGAACATTCGGGCGTATGAACTCAGGGCGCCAAGGTACCTGTTCTCGGCAAAAAAACATTTCTCTCGACCGTCGCGCCGGTGTGGGATGCATATTGATCGTAGCTCCGACACGTTTACTCTCCTATGTCATTAGCTAAACAATCTCTGTAACATATTTTTATGTCTTTAACGACATCTGGCATAATTTTTACGTCGTTCCGTACCTAATTGGTATTCTGTCAGACATGTCATATGATATGTGATATTTTATTAAATCTTGTCGTTAGAATGTCTGAATATTTTGTCATTTGATATTTAGAGTGATTTTAAAACGTAATGCATACACTAAGCTTTATGAATTTTCATGTAAATTAAACGAGTTTTCTTTGTGCGTCGTCATTTCAAATGCATTTGGTATATCTATGCATAGAAATAGCGATTCAGATGATCCGCAGGTCAAATAGTTTTGGGTCATTAGATACGTTAGCAACGTTAGTGGTAAAAATGGCTACCTAATGGATTTTATAATTAATTTTCTTCGTTTTTACGCCCACGGGTTTTATAGCTCGGAGAAGGAACTTCAATTAAATTGACGGCACAGTGGTTTAATCCTTCTTCTATTAATATTGCATGTACATCGTAGCTTCTATCCTAACTTTTATGACATTTCTGATAGACAATAATTACGTTCCGCCAAAGAAAACTCATAAAATTATTATGTAGAGTCGTAAAGCTTATCTGGTAAATCCCATGGGAGGTAACAGTTAGTGTCAATGGCACGGGGCTTCGCTTCACCAGGCGTGACGTTTAGTGATCTTTTACATACAGCGCAGTTGGTAGCCTTATAAGCTTGCTGTGCTTCTATGCAGCCAGTGTCTGTCTACTCGGCCTAGCCAACTGGATCGCCTCACTTCTCTACTGATGGATGATCATTTACAACTTCGCTTCTAATAGAATATCAAGGATCGATTCTAATTGCTTCCAATTAAATTTCAAGATCAGAAAGTTTATAACCTATTAAGCTATTAATGAACAGTCCGTACTCGGTACCTCGGCTTCAAACAGCTTTTAGTGACTTTTGACATTTCGAAACAGGATCTGAAAATTGAATTTAATACGTGATTTGTATGATGCAGGTGTGCAATTGACATTATTTAAATATGTTTATACTATACCTACCCAAAGTGCTAACACCTACAGAACGTAGACTACTATGATCTTTGACCAACACAGAGACTTTTTTTCTTCTGAAAGATTCTTCTTTCTTCTCTTTCACTGGACCGAAACACTAGTTCAATAGAAATCAGTCCTGAAGTCATAAAAACTGCGTTCAGAATATCTAATGGTGCGTAAAGGTTTCCTTTTCTGATGCTAGTTGCTGTTACCTATTGGTTTTTTAATTGATTCTCGTATCCATTGTTGTATCATTGTTTTTTAATGATTTTGTTTAATAGCGATCCAGTAAACACGACCTTCCTTCCTCGTTTATGTGGCTGTCGGATTTCTTCTGGGTTTTTCCGCTTATGACATGTTTTATTTCTCTGTAAATAGCTTACCGTCATAATTTCAGTAGTATCATTTACGTCAATAGATTTTTATATAAATCAAATAAGTGATACTAGTGAAATTATAACGGTTTAAATTCAATTAGGAAAATCAGCAAGGACATTGGTCCTAGCTGCTCTTCCTACTAAGTACTAATCAGAACAAAATAAGTAATCAAATCAAATAAATTGAAAATTATAGTTACGAGCCGAAGATTGGGCAATAGTTTAGAGAATTTTATACTTTTTAAATTCAAAGATTTTGAAAGTTTTGTTTACTCTCCACTTTTTGCATTACCCATTGTAGTGTATTTGTAACTCTCTTTTGAATTGGTTAAATAAACTATTACCAGGTATCAAGTGTGTATAATGAATGATTAAACATCATCTCGCTTTTTCGGAACATAACGATACCCTGAGTTTTATTCTATAAACTTTCTCTCTCTAACTCTTTTTCGGCAGGGCTGCCGATGGTCGGGTTTAATGATAAAATTAATAAACACATAGGTATTTAAACTTCATTTTATAGCATTTGTACAGACATAATGCTATAAAATGAACATTCGGGTTCATGGTCAAGCAAGACTAACATTCATTTCCCTTGATTGTTGTAGGTCGGGGGCTGGTATGCGAGTGCGGGGGCCCGCTCGCGTGCCCCGACGGCGCTTCCAACGGGACCTGCGTGACGCAGCCCGGCGGCTACTGCTTCGTGGCCGTGGAGGAGGTGCTCGAGGACAATGGCACCTACGGCATCGAGAGGACGGCGGGCTGCCTGCCGCCGGACGAGTCGGGCTTCATGCAGGTCAGTGTGGTGTGGTGGTCGTGGACCATGGCATCTACGGCATCGAGCGGACATCGGGCTGTTTGCCGCCGGGCGAGTCGGGTTTCATGCAGGTCAATATGGGACTTGCTCTCTTGACAACGGAACCTATTTAAGAGCTTTTGTTGGCATCATCTGGGATTCATGGGATGTATGTGGATGGCAGAGGAGCGACCAGAACGACGTTATAGAGAAGAGGCCTATAAGCAACAGTGTGTGCTCGCGGCTCGCTCACGGACGCGGGTTCATTTAGGATTTAGATACATTAAGGCTCTTCTTAAGCGTGATCACCACGTTAAAGTGCATATTATCTAAGGTTGCGCCCTCGGCTTTACACGTTTTTAGGTACCCAAAGGGTAAAACGGGACCCTATTACTAAGACTCCGCTGTCCGTCTGTCCGTCTGTCACCAGGCTATATCTCATGAACCGTGATAGTTAGACAGTTGAAATTTTCACAGATAATGTTTATTTATTAATTAATTAATTTGAACGACCTTAAGCCTATTACACAAATTATACTTAATTCTAGTCAGTACATCATGTTAATATATTTCTGTTGCCGCTATAACAACAAATACTAAAAAACAATAAAATAAATATTTAAGGGGGCTCCCATACAACAAACGTGATTTTCTGCCGTTTTTATAGATAATGGTACGGAACCCTTCGTGCGCGAGTGTGTCTCGCACTTGGCCGTTTTTTTAAATACAAAACTATATGGACATTTATGTAGTCTTTTTATTTAAAAAAAAAAGTACTTGTACCTGAAATTTCTGCCCGATACGTTTAGTAGTTTTGGCGGGAAGAAGTAACAAACATAGGTAGATAGAAAACACTTTATTGGACACTTGACTTAGAAATAATATACAAAGTATCACAGAGGCATCTGTATAGAATAAACGACAATTGCCCGTCATATAGCTAAAGAGCGATCTCTACCAGACAACCTTTAATGGATAGTAACAAACATAGATGTAGCTGTAAGCCTTGGAATCAAACACGTGCTACTTTTTATCCCCTAAAACAGTTCCCATGGGTTAGAATGAACCTTACGTTTTCATAGACAGACAGCGTGCGAAGCCGCGGACATAAGCTAGTTTATAATATTAGTGCGAGCAGTTTGTGCCCGGGCCGCGGGCTGCGGCTTCGCAGGCATTGTTTCTATGGAGACGTAAGGTTATATATAGCTCATGGGAACTGATAATGGGATTAAAAGTAGCCTTTGTTTCGCATTTATAATATTAGTATGAAGTGTGATTGTAGTTTCTCTCCTACTCCGACATTACCTGGTCTCCGGTGCCAGGATGTTCTGATAACTTTGTAACGTCATCTTTTCTTCTATTCCAGTGTAAGAGCTCGCTGGTTCCCCACACGCACCCGAAGACGATAGCGTGCTGCTACGACCGCGACCTCTGCAACCGTGCGCTGCGCCCGCGCGTGCCCTCCCCTCCGCCCGACTCCACCGACCCTCCCGCTGTCCTCACACCTTCAGGCTCCGTCGCTCCTCCGCTACTGGTTGCCGCTGCGTTGTGCATTGCCTTGTTAGCCTTCCTAGCAGCAGCCTTCCTCGTCTGTAGGCGACGACGCCGCGCTGGCAAGCGACCGCCTTCCCCGCCTGCCTGCACACACATGGGCGAAGCATCATCCGGCTCCGGGTCAGGGCTCCCGCTCCTCGTCCAACGCTCCGTCGCCAAGCAGATACAAATGGTCGAGTCCATCGGCAAGGGACGCTATGGAGAAGTGTGGCTCGCGCGCTGGCGCGGCGAGCGCGTCGCCGTCAAAGTCTTCTTCACCACGGAAGAAGCCTCCTGGTTCCGTGAGACAGAGATCTACCAGACTGTCCTAATGCGACATGAGAATGTCCTTGGATTCATCGCTGCGGACATCAAGGGGAATGGATCTTGGACTCAGATGTTGCTGATAACCGACTACCATGAGAACGGATCCCTCCATGATTATCTACAGACGGTCGCTCTCGACACAACATCCCTCATGACCATGGCGTACTCCATCGTCAGCGGACTAGCCCATCTCCACATGGACATATTCGGGACGAAGGGCAAGCCCGCCATCGCGCACCGCGACATCAAAAGCAAGAACATCCTCGTCAAACGCAACGGCACCTGCACGATCGCAGACTTCGGTCTAGCAGTGAGATCCGTCGCCGAAAGGAACGAGGTCGACATCGCACCCAACACTCGAGTCGGTACACGTAGATACATGGCTCCGGAAGTTTTAGACGAGAGGCTAGACGTAACCAACTTCGAAGCCTTCAAAATGGCCGATATGTACTCTCTAGGTTTGGTTCTATGGGAGATGTGCCGACGGTGCGCGACGGGTGACAAGGCTCAGCATGTGGAACCTTACGCACTGCCGTATCAGGAGCACGTGCCTCCGGACCCCTCGTTCGAGGACATGCACGCTGTGGTGGTGAAGCAGGGCGTGCGGCCGCCCGTGCCGTCACGTTGGATCGCTGGTGAGCCGCTGGCGACACTGGTGACGCTGATGTCGGAGTGCTGGCACGCCAACCCGCCCGTGCGGCTCACGGCACTCCGCGTCAAGAAGACCCTCGCCAAATACAAGACCGAGACGACGCTCAAACTCGTGTGACAGTGCAAATACAGACTCCGAGTGAGATGGTTTCATTAAGTTCCTCGATATTTATTTTGTATATGAAATTCGATAACAGATCACCCCCCATCGATGTGGAATCCCAAATTGACCACCGTTTCGTTTAAATCTCAGTATTGTTAAGTTTATTCGTTTGTCCCAGTGACCGCGGCCGGTAGTCGCCGGAATCTCTCCTTTTGTTCTAAAACTATGTTTTATTTTATTATCGTTATGTATAGTTGTATGGAGTGGTTTTTATATCGAAAATTTGTTGTCTTCCGTTTATATAAGCAATCGAAGTGTTCGTGATGTGATGAGGCAGCTATGAGAATATACATTAATACTCTATTTAAAAGTCGCAGGTCGCGAGTCTGAGCGACCCTACGGTCGCGTGTTTGTGATATTATGACAATAAGCCTTTGTAACGTTCAACATTTTTAATTCAGAATGGTTTCCAATACAAAACATTATCACAAGTTAAAGTCAATGCCTATCGTCGTTGTACAGATATCTTAAACCTACTCTGCGAAGCGACACTTTGTACTAAGCTTATTCTCACACAAGGTTACAAAGTAGACGAAAAATTTATTATTACCTCGTCTGAGAATGATTTTAGAATCGATAGAATATTGAACTACTTGATAATGACAGAATTTTCTTTCTAAGCCTGATTCCAATTCAACCAACGAGATAGCCATTATACATGCATTTCTATTCATGTTTCTCGACACTTCTCTCTCGTGTACTTAAAGTTGATAGAAAAGACTAATTGTATAGTGAGTATTAAAGATGCAGTGTTAGGGATGCCTTCGCCATGAGTAGTATTACATTTAATTATAATAGTTAGTGTTGTACGCTACGCTCTTGGCCTCCAAATGTAACCATAGAACACAGGGAAAATTGATTCTCGACAGTGGACACAATTACAGGTAGTAATTAAAAGACATTTAGAAAACAAGAGCAGAGTTCAATGATGTACAATAAACGTAATCGTTTAAGTTTTTGGCCCGTAGCACATCTCCACCGCACAATCATAGCAGCGAAACCGTAGTCGTTTCGCCATGACTTGTCCGTTGTACGACAACTGATACTGAGGCGAACCTGCCTGTTCTAGCGAATACATTTCACTATGATTCTACCTCTTTATTCCGCCGATCTGCTCGGACGCCACCTACATCTCCGCGCTCGGTATGCCTTAGCATTTCGCTACAATACCGCATTTGTTTCGCGTGTATCTTGTGGCAGTCGGCAGTTTATATTCCGCTATTCGAACGGCGAAAAATATAGTAATGTTGCAGCGGGAATCCCTTTACGGTTCCGCTGCTATTATTTCGCGGCGGAGAGGTGCTACGGGCCTTTACCTTCAATAATGTTTAAGTAAAAACACCTGAAATATGAGGTGAAGTTTTAGGATTCCCCAAAATTGGTGTTTCTAAAGGTGGCCAAGAGTGAGCAAAGCATTTACTGGCGCATAGGTGCCCTGTACAGTGTTGTGTAAATATAGGTTAGGGATATCGTATAGGTATCTAATACATGTTGATAGTTACGAATAAATATTAATGGACATAATGATGCATTTTATTTTCTGAACATTCCTTTCACTGCTAGGAGATAGAAGGAAGATAATCACAACCATACTACAGCTGAGAACGCAGAACTTTGCGAAAATAACCCTGTTATATCTGTGCTGTTAGATTATCTAACACTAAACACGCTTATAACCGACTTCAAAAAAGAGGAAGTTCTCAATTCGGCTGTATTTTTCTATTTATTTATGTAGGTATGTATGTTACTTGATATCTCCGTCAATGGTTAACCGATTTTGCTAATTCCTCCTGGTAAACTCAAAAAACCATCATAGTATTTGTGTGGAATCACGACTACCTACAACATTTTGGTTATATCTCTGCCAATTGTTTATCAATTTTGATGATTCTTTCGTTGTTGTATAAAGATTGAATTTGAGGTGGTTCCGTAGAAGTTAATCCTCTGTGCGTCGTAAAACGTATCCTATTCATCATCACATGGTAATTTTCACAATCACATATGCTTTCCATGGCAACGATAAGCATCCATCCCGCATCACATCAAACTAAATTAGACTCTAATTTTATTTAGGTGTCACCACTCGAAAAATTAGATCGCGCTATCGAAGTTAGAGTAGTAAATATAATAAGAAGGCTTGAAAATACTTCCAATCCCATTAGTATAATACCTATAGGAATTTGAAGTCTGTTTATAGTTTTAAAGACGCCCTTACAAAGAATAATAATACTCCTAGCCGCCCTAAAGTAGTATAAGCGCTGCGCATTGTTTTCTACGTAGATGGAGAATTTACCTTATTCCTCTAAGGTTTTCTACGTGGTGCGCAGCGCCATCTAGCCACAAATGAAGACGTATACTATTATTATCTATTATCGAGCAAATAACCACAGACTTTTATATAGTATTTACCTTAGAGTAATAAGGCACTCAATCTACGGTATTTACCTACTAGGAGAATAGACAAAATAAGACTCGCGCGACAGGGAAAAATTAGATTATTATTCTCACTTTTTTTCATTGGCGTCGCCGAACGCCGACGTCATGCGCCTAGACATTCATCTCATCACCCATTAGCAACCACATGTTTCGCGGGCATAGGCAGAGCGTTATGATTAGCTAGGATTTTTTCGCGCCTACCAAAATTAAGACTTCTGAGGTATAGGTGTAAATTATAAGCGTGGTCAACCTACCTGTTTGGCGACGCGGAACTTTGCTGAGATTTCGATAAATTTCCGTGTTTGGTGAACATTTCTATTGCACTTTTTCTGTTAGATACCTACTGTAATTCCTACAAGTCATGGTGTACATTTTTGACAAAAACCAGGGTGGTACTTAAAATTATATTTATTCTATTCAGCTTATATAATTTCTCACACTTCTCAAAATTGCAGCAGTCTAAAATCCCACTGATTGGACTTTACGTCAGTCACACTCCCTACAATAAAATCTAAGTTTCTTGTCAAACAGTCAATTGAAACATAAGTTCATGAATTGATTCAACATGAGCGTTACTAAATAAATCTATATAGTTAATCAATACGGCGCGTATCTTCGTGACGGTGAGCTCCCTCTCATACCGGGCCTAAAAGAATAATAGAACACTGTTAGATTTCAATATGTACTAGAAAGGTAAAATCATCAGACGCAGGAGTTTTAATTTATAATTTTGCTTCTAACAAGTCCTGCTATTGATGGTGAAAATAAGACAAGTTCTATACCTTCTATCATCAAATGTGTCACGGCTGAAGTCTTCATACATCCTGTAATAAAAAATCTTATTTAAGAATGATACCAAAACTCAGCTTAGTTTGCTTTATGATGAAATCTTATGGCTCAATCAGTAGCAGTGCTATTGCTTGAAACAACAGGTTTGTGGCGGCAAGTTATATTTAATACGAGTTAAAAAATATGCTTGAGATTGATTTTAATATTTCTAATAACCACTAGTTAAGACCCGAAAACTATTAGAAAAGTCAGAACTTTTCAAAATGCCAATTCAAAATCTTACCCCCGGGACAACTGGGGTCCAGGCGGGGGGCTACGACGACTGTACATAGCATCGTACGACGACCTCATAGATCCCATAGCGCTCCTCATGGGCGGCAGTGAGGGCATCGGGGGCATCGGCTCGCGGCGTAGCGGCGGGGAGCCGAACTCACGCCCGCGAGACCCGCCCAGCTCCAGCCCACGGGAACCTCCCACCGGGTAGCGCCGTTCAAACAGGTCCCGCGGAGAATCAAATCTCGCACGCTCGTAGTATGCATCGTATGGATCCTGTCACATAAACAATGTGTCAGTAAATTAAAGGATGAAAAAAATTACAAAAACTGAAAGTGATAGTGTAGGTGTCGCCGGCAAGACTACCACCGAGAGTTTTAAGAGATCGGCCCGAGTCGGTTGTCGCGTGTTATCGCGTGCGGGTTGACTGGACGTCGACGCGCAAGGCCTAGGCTAGCGGACCGAGGGGTCGGTTAGAGAGCGAGCGGTAGTAAGGAGATCGCGTTACCCCGAATCCTCCCATCATGCGGTCGCGGAGGAAGGGCGGCGGCGGCGGAGGCGGGTAGGGGTCGCGGCCGAAGGCGCGGTCGCGGAAGCCGTTGCGGTCGGGCCCGAGCACCTTGGGGCACTCCTTGGACCAGTGGCCGCCGCGGCCGCAACGGTAGCACTGCTCGGGGTCGCCCATGCCGGGCCGCTGGCGCACGCGACTGGTGGACACTTGCACCTTCATCGGCTGCCCGTCTACCATCATGCCGTTCAGCTCTTTGATGGCATCGTTGACGTCGCCCGTCGCGTCCAGATGCACGAAGCCGTAGTTGCGCACGATATCGCACTCGACCACCGTCCCGAACTTCTGGAACAGCTCGCGGACCTCGGGCGCGTTGGTCTTGTCGGTGAGGTTACCCACGAATATTTTAGTGGTCGGCGTCGACGGCGCCTTTCTACTTTTGGCGGCTTCGATTTTGATCGCTTGCCCGTGAACTAGCTCTCCGTTCAGATTAGTAATGGCTTCGCGACCGGCTTGCTCGTTTTCCATGTGCACGAAACCGTAATTTCTCACGATATCGCATTCTACGACGGTCCCGTACTTTTCGAAAAGCGGTCTAAGATCGGCGTCCGTAGTTTTATCGGATAGATTCCCGACGAAGATTTTGAACGTACCGGCGCCCGGCATTTTAGTTTCTGAAACGCATACATAATTTGACGAAGTGAGTCAGCAGCAGCGTTTATGACATGGGTGAATTGACAATGAAAATTCGTAGACCGAGCATTACCTACATGTTTCGTGTTTATCCCATGATAACACTTACCTTAATATCACCTGCTAAATACACAAAAGCAACACACTTCTCACGTAACAATTCTACTACGCACAAATAAAATTCAGCTCGTTCCAACAAAATGGCGTCAAATTTTATTTTAGTTCCACGTTCCACGCACGCACCCAACGCAACGCACCAGCTTTTGTGAACGTGATTGTGCTGCCAACTCGAAAACTGCAAAACATGCCAGCCAAGTATCATCAATTGTTTCATTTTCATGGATAAAATGCTTTTTTTGCATCCTAACCTTAAGGTAGGTAATAATAATAAATAATATTATTGGACAGCATCATCTAGCTCCAAGCTAAGCAGAGTCTTAGCCACCTAGCTAAATATTGCCGTGCCCTAGCAGGGTACATACAAATACAAAATCGGTTATTACAGGTTAATCGGTTAACAAAATATTTGTAACAAATAAAGTTAGAACTCTATCTCCCGTGATAGCTACATATTAGAAACACTTTATCTATAAGATCCCATGTACAATATGTTTGCCATAAAAATATTGAGTATTAAAGTACCCCTCGTTTTAAAATACACATGATTAATCACTACAGCTTATTCTACTACTACTAACTATTACTTTATCACATTATCATTACTACTACTACTACATCAAGTTAATGATAAATAGTTAATGCTGAACTATTGACACAGCATCTTCAAGCCCCAAGCTAAGTTGAGCTTGTGTTATGGGTACCTACTAGATATCAAATACCAATACTTACTTAATACATAGACTATTACCACCGACTGACGTAATTGTTCTCCTTGATTGTGGAGGGGAGGATGTTTTTTATTGCAGAAATGTGCAGAAACGGGTTGCAGTTCCGGCACAGACGCGTGGGGCGGCATGTGGTTGGCGATGTCTAAAATAGGTTAGACGCGCGTTATAATCGATATTTTTGAATCGTTTTCGCGCGACGTAGTTTGTACATCACCAAATTACAATCGTGACGTCATAATACCTACCTACTCAAAATGTTACACGCTCGGGTTCGATACAAATCGACGAGCTCTTAGCTTCTACCTCGTGTTCTGTGTTGACTAGTACTACACTGTAGATGTAGATTTATGGGATTCAAAATAATTTAAATGTCAGCATTATGTAATTATTTATTTCAAAATAAAATTACCCATATTCACGACCATTTGCCAAATGAAGCATAAATAGTATCCATAAAAATTCTGCAACACTGGTTATTCGAAAAGCAGTATTCACTCATTTCATTTCTTAAACATTCAGATTTGTACTTCACATCCGGTGGCTCAAAAAAAAGAGGTGATTTTCTCCGTCCACACTCAAAGCCAAACACACCCAAACACACAAAAGAAGAAGAAGCGTGGCTGTCACTGTCATTGTCAAATCAAATCAATCAATGGGAAAAAAATGAATAAATTTCTCATTGCATCTTGCTTTGCTTGGATTGTCGTGGCGCTGTTGAAAGACGTTTTATTCTGCAAAAATTATCTGAAACTATAAAGATACCTTGGAATTCGTGTTTTAGTGTCCCATGAACTACAGAGTGCACATATCTGCAGTCAGTTAGAAATAGGTAAGTTTTATGTAATCCAAATTTCTAACCAAATCCTCAGTGGCCAAAATAGACGAAATGGGTCTCTGAATTTATTGGCGTTTTTGCTAATTTATACGTTCGCTTGCGCGTACTCGAAGCGTGTTTTGACTAAAGCGTTTATTATGTGTTTCTGTGCATACTCCGATTAGATATAAACAAACTTAGTGTTATTTGAATGTCCTTATTTTCAAGTAGTGAAAGGAGTGTTGCATCTGTATTATTTTACAAGCCGGTACTTTCCGAAGTCTCAACAGCGTCACAGCGTAAATTTCCTATTCATTTGATAGTGTTGGTCAAACGTTTTCCCTGAAAATCGGAAATGTTACCAATATCAACCAATAAGCAGGTAAGCATTCACACATTTTTTACATTAACTTGAAAGTGTTGATCAATTAATGTCCCTGAAAATCGGTAAATTATTTTCACTCTCCCAAAGTAGGTAAGTACTTAAAACTGTTATAAAATTCTTATTTAAAATCTAAAATTCAACTGCAGGTAGGTATGAAAGAAAATTGTTTAAAGAAGGAAGCACCGTACAATTTTTTTAGTAACTTAATTCATATAAGGCCCGAGCAGTCTCGCTATTACTACTCGATATTGATTGAGTCATATTAGCTGACATAGAGGATAACTACTCCAATTTCTTGCTTAATAGAGGATAACTACTCCAATTTCTTCATATTCATTCTGTTATGATGTGTCAACACAAAAATACAGAATTATGAATCACATACAGATTTCTGGCTAGTTCAATTGCTAAATTATTTGGATGTAGATGCGCCTAACATATTCCAGGGTGGACGGCACCAGAACCTAGCAAAAGAGAGTAAAATGATGATGATGAAGATTTTAATGAACATGTAGGTATTTAATTTGAATAACATCGCTAAACATGAGATCACATGCATGTATTGAATACTAATAAATACTCTTTTTGGATAACAATTCTTGGTAAAATATTATTACTTAAGCAGAGTAAATTCTTATTTTATGTATTAATTTAATTGTTTACTACCGCCAAGCTTGCATAGTTAGCTGAATTTCAAAGTTTTAAAACCATACAATGCAGTGAATGGGCTATTGTAATTAATAATTTATCCTGACTATACAATCCCAAAATAGTGTAACTTTTATCTTAAGGGTTCGAAAACCGCGGCCTGCCGCCAATATCATGTTGTCAGTCGTCTTTGCCGGTCCTAAGACAACACCGGCATTTGCGTAACTCTATTGAATTGAAACAAAGTGTAAAATCGCCCGCTGCTATGCCGATAAGCGGCCCTTAGGCATCGCCGCAGTGACAGAGAGGGGCGGTGTGCGAGCGAGGCAGCCGCTGCCGCTCAATACCCCGCTTAGGGCGCCCCCCGACACCCGCGCCCCGCCGTTATGTAATTCTATGGCGAAGAATGTTGCTGTAATTGCCCTGATGATATTCAAGTAAACTGCTCTGGGTAATGGGGAATGTGGGATTTCGAATTCAAGAACCTAAAGTGACACTTAAATCTGAGATTTGCTACGCATTGAGCACCTAGAATCCGCAACATATTAAGTACAGTTTTTTAATTGAATTTACTATTTTTTTTTAGCATGATTTACATAGTAAATTGACATGACTATATATTGTCATCATCATCATGATGATGATGACATAGTCAATTGGGAAATATGTTTTTCGAACTTTCAATTCATAAGACGAATAAAGGACCTTTAACCTTGTCCATGATATAGATGTAGTTAAGACAGTATTACATTGACTCTACGAATAAATAAGCATTGGGTAGCTTACGCAAACTAACATAATATTTAAACAACAACAGGCTTAACTTTTTGACAGTAAAATTCAAATAACCGAAACTTTACAAATGAGATTGCCAATTTAACATTATCAAATTTGTAATCATTACAATCCAGATACTGTTTATAGCTTGTAAATAAACAGAGTGAGTGCGATAAACTCCGGAAGTGGCGGCATGCCGCGCGCCGCTGACTCACATGTGTCATTGCCACGCTCTCGTCTGCCTCCAGTGGCACCCACACTGGCAAGACTCAGCCTGATGTGCCTCCAGTGGCCGACCCATGCCAGATGTAACTATAGGCTTCACGCGGTTCAAAATAAAGGCTGTTATAACATATCTACAGCTTAGCATAAAATAACGCGATTTAAATACTTCTTAATTGGAATTCCCCTTTTTGCTCTTCCACACACAAATGCGAATGTTAAGAGGAAGTTTGAAAGTGGCACCAGTTACGGAAAAGATGAGGAGGAACAGGTTAGCATGGTATGGGCATGTTTAGCAGAGAGAAGAATGTCACGTAACAAGGAGAGTGTAAGGTCTGAATTTGGAAGGATATAAGGAAAGAAGATGACCGAAAATAAGATGGGCTGTCTGTTCAACCCAGGTAAAAGTCGCTGTGCTTAGCCTACTAGAGGTTAGGTAGGTCGACTGGTCAGCCCAGCGATTTTTTTGCGATCAAGACATATTAATTTTTGGCTAGAATTAAATTCTTCTAGCAAGAAGAATATTATTCTAGCCAAAAATTAAAAAGTGTCGTGAGCGAAACTCAAGATCATGGTTAGTACACCGTTTTAGCAAATCGTTTCCGAGAACCTATAGCGTGGTAATGACATTCTAAGCGCACAGATACGGTTAAAAAACCATTAACCTACATGAAGACGGTCTTTGGAGTGCCTCGTCTGAACGGGGGTAGTAGCTCGACTAAAATAATTAAACACCTTATAAAAAATCGGTCAGCTTTAAGAAATACGAAAGCAGTGTTTGTTTTGACTTTTGTCTACAGAAGAAAACAAACTTTGTATTAAACTATTGCTAAAAGTTGAAAAAACTTTATAACGAAGAGTGAGGAGGGCGTAAAGACTTAGGTACTAACTTTGTCGTAGAGTAGCTTCGTGTCCGTCTTCTCTTCCATCGGATAATGTGAGTGAGGGAATGGACAGTGCACCTGTGTTTGCATAGTGTGTGCACTACAACATGTCCTGCGCACCTGGCTAGACTCCGTTGACTGGCCGCCGCCGTGGTCGAAATTCGGCTAGAAGGACATATTCGTAGGTTTTTGTTATAGTGCTTACCCGCACTTTGTGTATCTCTAAGAAATGAAAAAAGTTCCCAAAAATTTTCGATTTCGGCAGGACTCGAACCCGCGCCCCACCCTCAACATGGCATCAGAGTTTGCCATCAGAGTAGCTTATAGTTCTCAGATAATATAGCTACATTAGTAAAATAATTCCTAGAATCTGATCAGTACTATTTATTACAAGCAAAGATACAAATTGTAGGTACCTTTGAATTGGATGATAGCGAAAACTTTTATTAACTTTAATACTTTATTGGCGAAAACAATCTGAAAACGGATTCATGGAGTTTACATGTAATTCTAAAGCGATTGTAAAAGCATAGAACTCGCTTGTGTACTAAAGCAGTGTGAACCCACAACGTTTCCAAGAATGGAATTGAGCAATGAAGGTGTCTAAGGTGAGAAACGGGGGAGACAGGGGAGGGGGGATTAAGAGGCTCCTCATTATGGAAACTCAAATGAGATGCCGGCGCGCTAATCTCGGGAAATGGGATTGTCTAGGGACTTAGGCATTTGTTTCTGACGGCTGTGGCAGTGGCAGGTTACAATATTTCAACATTTGCGTTAAATCGGATGGAATTAATGATATCGTGTAAATCTACATCTACCTAGTATCAGTTTCACTAAAAAACTAAGTTTTACTTTCAACTATGACATTTTTTAACCACTACGTCTGTATATTTATAGCAGAAGCCACACTTATAATGTGTTACTTCTCAAACAAAGAATAGGCTATTTGACTACATTAAAAATAAGTTCCAAATTGTTTTCATCCTAATCAGTGACAACGTAACAAAGCGTAATCAGGTGATTTTTATTAAAAATATGCTTTTTTTAGGTAAAAAAAAAACGGGATTAAAATTACACATTTTTTGATACATGATCACGTGACCGAAAACGCTATGTGTTTGGTTGGATCGCAACTCGCAAGTGACGTCATTTACGTCAATTACACTTTGCATTATTTTTATCAGATAATACGTTAGAATTATTTCCCAGTAGTAGTCAAGTAGCCTATTACTTCAATTTTTGATATGAATTTTTTGAGCCTTTGTCGTCTGTTAAACTTCAATATCAAGAATTCGAATCGCATAAGCCCCGACTCAAACTCAAATTTAACTTAAATTCAATATTCAGCACAAAATTCATTGTTCAATAAAGGTACTAAGCATCACTTCGGATTCAAATTCTAAGTACTTAATTGTTTTTATTATTAACCTGAAACCTTTAATAGCCTTTCCACGTTATTAGAACTTAACCCCTAATAAATATACTGTAATGCCTCTTCAGGCATTTTAAGTAAATAATCTCAGCCATTACGCTACTACGTAACCAGTCCAGTTAGCTTTTGAAAAACTACTTACTTAAAACTACTAACTTACTAAGTAAATCACTTAGACTGAGCCTATAATATAGGTTTTCTATTTAAATCATAATATTATATATAAATACCATTGCTTGGTATTTTTGGACGTTTATAACCAATTTTATATTTGAAGCATCGGCCAGCGCTATCCTAGATGAGATGTCCTTTACTTTTGATACGTTATTCAAATGACTTATCTTATATATGCTGTACGCTACCAATGTCTAACGGCATATACCTACAACCTATCACTGTAGGTAGTGTACCTATTTCTTACAGATAGCTACCCACCTACCTATATTATAGGTATCTGTAAGAGAAGCCAGACCGCCTGTCTTCACTGATGACTTCTCCTAACAACTTAACGGCATACTGACTGCTGCCTAATCTACGGGGTGGTACTACCAACTTAGCAACAAACTGCTTCCTTATCTGTGGCAAGGCGGGGGCGCGGGGTCCCTACGTCAGGCCCATTGATCGTGTGACGTCACCGACACTGCAATGCCTGCTTGGAATTGGCACTGTGTCGGTTTTACAGTAGGTTAAGTACGCGTTTACGTCATGCGGTACGTTATATAAGTTTGGAAGATTATTATTAATATGTTTATTATCCAAAGAAGGTAGAGCAAGGCAACATAGGTAGGGAAGAGGGTAATAATTATCTATGGATATGATCCCTACAAACATATGTTAATTTTGTTGTTTGTTAGTACTTAGCATACCATCGGGAAGTGAAAACGCGACCTTAGGTGAAGAATCCAGGAAGAAACTTTTCCACCCCCGATTTTAAGACTTCGATGTTGTACTCAATCGCAAAAAAAAATTCAAATCAGTAGAATACCCGCTACATATAAATATGTTAAAATGACTTTCGCACACTAATCAATGTTGCGCTACTGTATTTCAAATACTTCATGAAGGCTAAGAAACGGGTGAAAACGGATATGGCAGTGAACAATAGAGCAAGAACAGAGACTTGCCGATACGGGAGTTGGTTGTTCCTTGATTCAAATGTTATATGTACGTTTTGACATGCTAAAGTAAGTTAAACTTTAACTCCATGGAAATAAAGCTACCAGCTACCTTTTACTTTTTTATTTTTTTTCGCACCTTTTTGTACATACGCACTCCACTCATCCAATAACTTTGTCCAATGTAAGTTTGATCAAAGAATTTAGACAATTTCATCCAATTTACTAACAACAACTATTTGATCTAAGATTTGGACACTAGTTTCTTGCGGCTTCACACGCGTTGTTTCTATGAAAACTTTGTTTTCCCATGGAAACTTAAATTTTATAAATGAACAAGTAGTCTATGTTCTGTTCTGTTCAAAAGTTTTGTCGTGAAGAAGTAACAATCATCGATCTATTCATCCAAACTTTCGCATTTTTAATATTAGTGTGATGTGATTTCATTAGAACTCAACTACGCAAATTACTAAGGAATCTTGGACAAAGATATTTGACTAGTGGAATGGGCAATCAAGAAATTTGATTAAATCTTGGACAAAGATATTGGATTGGATGAGTGGAATGTGACCTTTTATAACAAACTTTGTCATTTGAACATAAGTTTTTTGTCAGCACGGTTTTTGAATAACATAGCATTGCTAACCCAGTTCAATACATTAACGTTTAACGTTATTCCTATGGATAGTTAATCCATCGCCTCTTTTTTATTCAGTTTAAAAACAACCCACTATCTTATCTACGCTATCCTGCAGCCATAGGAAATATATTTTTAATAATTAATAGAGTTGTTTGATCACAATGTCACTCGATGGAAAGTAGACGTACCTGTTCCAAGTTGTTTGCATTTATCAACCTCTTGTTTTAATAAACACGTTACAATAACCAGTAGGTCCGTTCCTAAGAGGGCTCGTGTGCTATTTGTATAAGTGCCTGGTTGTGACTTGAGAGGAATGCGGCTGATGGTGGATAACGCTATTGTGTGGACTATGAAAGCATTTTCTAAACTAACCGTGGATTTAAATAAAACAAACGCTTGTTATGAGAATCGTTCGTGAGTTGGCTCACTGGTATGTTACCTATGCTAAGGCTTATTATTGTGTGCCAAATGTATGTACAAGGTATTCATATTGTGAAGAGTTATGTACGGACAAGTGAAAGTAGTGAAATCCATACTATTAATGTAAAACAACAGAGGTTAGCTACTTTGCAGAGCTATCTATCTGTAAAATGTCTCTAACTTTTTCAAGCCTCTACGACTAGGCTGTCTCGTGGATTTTTTCAAGGAAATAGATGGTATCCTGGGAAAAGACATAGCCATTGACATCCCGGCAATCCATAGCAAAATCGACCACCACTCAATGCATGGCGCTTGTCTGTAAAACACTAAAAGCAGGTCCTGCCTGCCAACCAATGAGCATAACTATTAGCCTGTCTTATATCTGCTTTGTAGGTCACCAGAGTCGCATAAATAACCATAAAGTCTCAAAAAGTTGGGCTCAGAGGACACGAGTTAATTTTTAACCTTTGTTTAAACTTTAAACCATCAACAACAATCCTGTAACCGCCTGCGCGGCGTAAACTCCAAACTGTCGTATATTACGTCGCTTCGGCTGCGGGTTTAGGCGTGCTGACGTAGCAACTTTGGTTCCAGATGTCCATATGTTCTGTTTCTTTCACACATGAATGTTTTTATATTCAAGCAGATGGCATGCAAGTTTTATGCGCTCAGCGATGCATGCCGTCACCTGTCAACCTTACAAGGGCCCAGATACATAGCTGTAAAGCCTTATGTACAGCCAAATCCGGTTACGTTAAAATGCACTCGTTGGTGAATTGTTGTTAAAATATTTATCCGGAAACTTTCGAACAATGTTTGGTGAGTGAGCAAATCCCTGATTCTCCGGGTTCCCCGGTGTGAATTACGAACGAAACGCGAGATACTTACAAATTTTACTTAGCCGTGGCTTGGCTCGGAGGGTTGGTAGGGAAGGGGGGCGGGTTGATTACTGATCACACTCGTGCTTGACGATAATTCGATAAAGCGTCGGTGCCAGATCGGGCATCACCTCTATTGGATCTTTTTATGATGGCTTTTAGTCCGGTTTCCAATACCGGATTTTGTTTTTTTTCTCTTTTTATTCTTTAGCTGATATGCTAGGGGTGTAGCGTAGGAGTAAATTCCATACAAAAACTTCGTAAATGCTTGGAACGACGACGTTTCCGTTTTCGGTTGAAATTTCAATTGCTAGGGGTTTAGTAATCCAGACTTCTTTTCTAAAAAGCTCTCTTAGGCCTACTTTCATTTTTAATCAAGTTTCAAACAAATTACGTTACACATTATTGCAACTTTTTTTTAACAGACTTATATTTAAGAAATGAAATAAGTTCCCAAAAATTTCCGGTTCGGCGGGACTCGAACCTGCGCCCCACCCTCAGTACGGGTGTGCTCTAACCAACTAAGCCACGAAACCCTTAGTCGGTTCAACCGAAAATCTTTGGGACCTCTTACGGACTATAGCGCCGGTGGCTCCGGTGGCAGATTTTCGGTTGAACCGACTAAGGGTTTCGTGGCTTAGTTGGTTAGAGCACACCCGTACTGAGGGTGGGGTGCGGGTTCGAGTCCCGCCGAAAGCGGAAATTTTTGGGAACTTATTTCATTTCTTAGAGATACCCAAAGTGCGGGTAAGCACTATAACAAAAAACCTTAGACTTATATTTTATTATGTTCTCCATATTTTTTATCAGACTCATATTTTATTATCAAAGGTCCATGATCTTCCATCCAGTAAATTCTGACGTAAACTGTAGCAGATTGAAAAAAAATTATAGGAAAAAAAATGCATCTATCAATCTCTTAAACCATCGGTCAACGGCCCTTGTAGGGTGTAACCGTCGTGCACTTGAACCAGGTCGCTGTTCTAAGGTCACCGGAGCCAAAGACCCGATGAAGAATAAAGGCTAGCTTGATGAGACGTAACTATACCTAACTATACCTAAAGGAATCTGCAGAAATTCCAAATGAGTTTCTGAAAACATAGCAAAACCAATCGCGGAGCAATGGCGCAAAAAATTTTTCAGCAAAATTTACCAAAAAGTTTCAAAAAGAAAATCATTTTTAACCTGGGTTCGTTTTTAAGCAAAGGATACTTACAAGTTGGCGCACAAACCTATAGATAGGGGTCTGGTCTGGAAAACTGAACAAATAAATTAGAAGTAAAAGCGTTGACTTCGGTCGGTTTCGCAATGTGATCGTTTTCACTGCAGAGATTTATGGCTCCGATGTGACACAGGGTAGAGTTACGTTTAATTTAATATTCGTAGGACAATAAATATAATACTCCAGGCAGGTATGAACTGATCATTTTCGTTCTATTCGATACCAGTTTTCAGGTTCAATTAAAAAACGCATCTTGTACCTAGTAAATTGAATCTTCGCAGTTCTGTGCTAAACAGAACTAGTTATAGTGAATCTTTTTATCCCATTAGTTATGTACACTCCTCAGCTCACACACGTGCACTGCTGAACTTCATTATCATGAGCCTACGTTAGTCCACTGCTAAACATAGGCCTCTCCTACTACTGGACTTAGCGCCCCGTTTTCAGCTTGCCGCATTCAGCATCTTCCTGCAGTCTTTCGCATATCGTCATCCCTCCTGGCCGGAGGCATAAGAATCGTTAATATCTATTGTTATACTAAGGGCTGTTGATTTTGTTTGAGCAAATAATAAAAATAAAACAAAATAAAATATACCGAAGGGCTTCCTACAATACAGTCTTTACTCAAGAACAGCTTTACCAGCGTTTGTCGGTTTTTTGCGAGAAATATCCGATTTGTTTGGAGGTCGTGCGAAGACAGATGCAGAGTGGGTGCTCCAATTACGTTTACTAACATGTTGTTTCGATGAAGGATGCACATTTAGCTCTGGTTATAAAAATAAATAAAAAATTAAGTGAATATCATTTCTAAAAGAAAAGTTATTCATACTTTGTTGTGGTCCATGTTAAACGCACGGTTGCAAAATTTTGGTTCAAACAGTTGGAAAAATTTATAAAAGAACAGTAAGAAAATTAAAAAACTTTGTTGACAAGGTCAGAACAGGTATGCACTCAGTGCCAGGTGCCAAAAGATACGACAGCAAGTAGTAACACCATCTATCTGCATTATGTTTAACCGACTTCGAAAAATGGAGGAAGACACTACGTGTGGTCGGCTGTATGTAAGTAATTGTTTTTAGGGTTCCGAGATCGGTTTCGAAACCCTTATGGTGTCGCTCTGTCCGTCCTCCTTCCTTCTTGAATATCTCAGTAACTACCGCAGCTATTAACTTGAAAATTAAAATAACGATACATATCGTGCGCCATTACTCATTGAAAGCAAAAATAACTAAAGAAATATAAATTAAACTGCAAATGATTAAAGTACAAGCTGTGATGTCGAAATTTCAAAACAGACTTATGAGGTCATGTGTGGTTTCAAATGTAAAGTATTCGTTTGTAAATTTCAAAAAGTTTTTAATATTTTTGTATGTTTCTTACTTTTCGAAATATTGTAAAAATGTTGAAAAATTGATCTCCGAACTTTTCAAGCGATCCATTTCCAATGTATGAAGCGTTTGTAGATATAATATGTAGATATATATTTTACAGGAAAATACAAGACTAAAAAACAACACTTTATAAAAAATGGTCTAAAAAGGGGGGGGGGGGGGGGAATAAAATCAACTTAATACAGTGTCAAATGAAGGAATTCCGAGTCGGTTTTTGTTTTTTCAATTGATCTAGTGTTCGATTAATAAAGCTTACGACAAGATGAACATCCATCTGAGGGGAGCGGGCCAAGTTACACCATTTAGTATTATCTTTTAATTAACAAACTTTGTTTTAAGAGTAATCCAGATCCAGGCTCCAGCGTGCGTTGGGCCGGAGTTTACCTAGCGTTAAATTAAGCAGATCCATTTCAGCTGTAAACTGTAAAGTTACTCTGTTAATGTAACGGGTATAGTTTTAGGTACTACTTTCTAGGTATGTTTTAAAATATTGCATTTTATGGATTACCCACCTAACAATGATAGTGACATTTACTATGGTTTGTGGTGTTTTGGTTACCGCATGTAACCGAAATAAAGCGCCATTTTACTCGAAAAACTTTAAACAAATAAAAATTAATTAAATGGAGTTTGCGGGAATTGAACCGCCAATCTCAATTCTGCGGGAATTCATCCGCTCCGCTACAGAGGTCGTTGTCGTTGGTTTGGAAACATCAAAAACAAAACGTTAATTGATGAAAACCGACGACGGCGATGAATTGCTTGGCTTATGTTATTTCATTATGAAACAATTTGATTTCAATAAGTCGTTTTCATAATGGCTCTTCACTAAATTCTCTCTCTAATTAGTAACCCTTTTCACTTTTCGACAGAAACCGGCATTTCACGTTTTACGCAATCTGGCAAAAACACGATCAATTTTCCCAAGTAATTTGCTAGTTTTTAACCGACTTTAAAAATTCAAAAAAGGAGTAGACTCTCCCGAGAGATTAGTATTCTTCCCGTCAAGCTAATGTATATATACTATTGCATGACTTATGTGGAAATAAATAAATTTTGTATTTTTTTAATACTTTTTTTAAAATTTTTGTATGCTGGCCTTCGATCAAAAATAAGGAGTTTGCGGCCTCCCCCGTAGATACCTAGAGCCTTACAAAAATGTCACTCAAAATTGGGTTCGTTTTGTTTTGACGCAGACAGTTTGCGCAGAGCCTGATAAGTTTTTTCCATACGGAACAAGAGATTGGTGGAGTCGAATTCATTTTATTTTATTTTGTAAGTAGGTAGGTACCTACCTGAGAATTATATACCTACCTACTCAGTTTATTTTCTATAAGGATTAATTAACAGAATTCAGGTAAAGATAACGAATCATTTATTGATGAAACTATAAATTGGTG
The DNA here is from genome assembly GCA_947086465.1 of Eupithecia exiguata. Lineage (NCBI taxonomy): Eukaryota > Metazoa > Arthropoda > Insecta > Lepidoptera > Geometridae > Eupithecia > Eupithecia exiguata. The sequence goes on along the minus strand of OX352245.1, from coordinate 785,135 downwards.
TCTCAACAGTAGGTATTTATACAAAAGGGTCATTTCAGACATACAATAATTTAAACTTACAATACAATTTCAGGCAGGCACTCTAGATTAAAAAGAACTGGTTCCTGTCTGCGGCTTTGCACGAGTTTTTTTTACGGGAAAAAAATAAACGTTTTATAAATTCATACTTCTGGTAGGTAGGTAAGAACCTAGTCTTTCTTTTATTAGAGAGTCTACGCAAATGAAATTTTAGGGCGGGCCAACTAATTATTTTAAAAATCATCAACTAGTAATATTAAACTTATTTTTATGAAAAATATATTAATACATACTAAAAATGAAAAAAAAAATTAGAAGAAATAGCCTCTCCATTTATCAATTTAGAACAAAATTAATATTTTAACATAGGCAAACCAAACAACAATATTTTATGCTGATTTCACAAGTATATGACTCACATCTCAATATACGGGTAAAAAATATATATAAACTTAATGAAAATAAGAAATTCCATCCTTTTTCAGCACTTTGGACGAGTGATTCTTGCATTTTTTGTACCCATGCTTTTTGTCTGAACGCTAAAATGACACTAGTTGAAAAGCTTTCCTAACATGTCAAAATGTTTCTCTTTTGCTACTGAAGGTTGTGGCGTGCGCATTGTGAATCTAAGGGGGGCCGGCAAAGCCGGACATTTTTGATCGATGATGCTGGCGCATGTCCTTCTGCGACGCAGGAGGACTCAGATTGAGACTGGAGGTGATATTTTTCATGACTCGACGGATCTGATTTTATCGTGGGAAACGACATATATGCCACTTTTCATTTAGGAAAAATTCGCGTTCAGAAGCTAGTGCGGATATAAGACTGCACAATAGTTTACTTAAAATTAGACTGGTGCCACGTATGCACCGAACGTGACGGGTTATGGGATCTGGAAGCTTGATTTGTGTGATAAAACAGACACACCGTACGCCATGCCAGCTGTGTGAAGTTTCCAACATTTAGTTGCGTACTTACACAACCTCTATAAAGCAAGGTACAGACTGAGCCCACGGCACGTAACGGGCGCAGTCTGTACCTTGCTTTATATATTGTAATAGGTATTTGGTTAAGGTGGGCGCGAACCTCTAAGCTCCCGTACCAACAACGTACCGATTCATTTGTAAATCATTCCCTTGATTGCAATGCAATTTTGCATACTTTATCGGATAATGAATAGCTATGTTTTTATCCTTTTAGTTTTTCAAAATACTTAATCATCCTAAAATGACAGCGAAAATTCATTTCAATTCATTTTCAAGCAGTTTTATTACTTTCGCTCTCATTTAATGAACATTGTGTTTTTTGAAAAATTCTTCGCTATTTCTTATCCGATTATGTATGCAAAATTTCATTAAAATCGGGAACATGTTTCCAAATGAATCGGAAAGTACGTTTGTATGGGGCCTAAGAGGTTCGTTTTGCACCCACCTTAAGTCGACAGGCTTCAGCGGTTCTATAGGGTGATAGCAGTGAAGTAGATTCTTGCACACGAACGCCGGGATCCAGGTCACAGCGCGACACGCGGCCGCATGCCTTCACGGCACTGGAGGAGGCCACTCAACTCACCTCCACTTAGAGCCCCGTTGCTAGTAATATTAAAGATAACTTATGGAGCTTTTTATTCTATTGATATTTATTTTGTCAACAAAATTAACAATATATATTTTAGTCTGCTCTATGAAAAACCAACCTTTCGATTTGTTTAAATTTAAAAAGTTCCGGCCCTACCATCATCCATCATCGGCCCTGCGTAACCCATATGCAATTTACTTAAATATTTACTCACGTTTTTTATTCAATACATAGGTACCTGGAGTAACAGAAATTATCCTGGAAAAATTATACGTTATTATAATGTAAGTAAGTAGTTAGATTTGCAAGAAATGTTTTTCTATTTACCCAATAAAGTGTGTTAAAAAAGTATAGAAAGCTGCCGATGGAAGCTAGTACTTCAATATTATAAACAACGTAAGGGAAAAGGGTCAGTAACTAAATCAGCCCTCCATGTTCCGTAGACCCATATCCCAGACTTTTGATACAATAAAAGCGTGTGAAAAACATTATTCAACAAAAGTATTACACAAAACCTTTAGGGACAGGTGTGTGAGCACTTTAGGAAACACCATTAGCGTGAGGTAGGTTTATTGGATTTCACACAAAAACACCGCGAAGGACAGAAATATTACAAGAGGAATGTGTTTCAAGTGTGTGTTAGGTTTTTGCTACATGATTTTGGTAATGAGGTTGGATTTTTTCTGACCCCCGGAAGCAGGTTCAGCAGAAGTCGTATGTGTTCAGTTCTGATCAAGAGCAATAATTAATAGTTTCGGCTTTTTTCTATTATTATTTCGTAGTCAACCTTCGTTCGACCACATTCTCAACTGATGGAAAGCTTCTTGTTTTAAATTAGTGGTTTCTGCATTTTTGTAAATCTCTGTGTAATTTTAAGACGAATGTTTTTGCGCAGTGAGTGAAGGTCTACCTAAAACGGTAGCTATCGGTTATATAAGGTAGCGGGATCGGTTTCCGCCGTGGGACAAATGTTTTTTCCCCTTGCGTGTTTTGAAAGTGAATTACGCATTTATTTACAAGTTAAATATATTTAAATAATATAGTTTAAAATATACCTAGTTGAATTCGCTTGCTACTTTGGGACTAGATGATGCTGTGTGATACCTATGCATAATCTATTTATTTATACAGACGCTACGTACCCAACGATTTTTCTCTTTTTATTCGAAATTCTTTTAAAGTTATTCATATTACATAAAGTAAATGAAACTGAATTATCAAATTTTCACAAGCTCTTACTTTAGAAAGATCTAGTTAAGTTTTAAAATCGCTTTAAAACTTTTCAGGTTTAGAAGTTGAGCGCTGTAGGCAACTTCGACTATCACTCATCGCCCAACTTTCAACCATTTTCTAACTCCAATTTTACAGCAGTCTTGACGTTTTCACATTTTACAAGTCACTCCTTCTTTTAACACTCCAAACCTATTTTATGAAAACTGATTAAATAACTGGACAATCCACACAGTATCATCTATAGCTCAAGCTAAGCAGAGCTTGTGTTAATTAGATATAGTATTGGTAAACAAGCGATTTTCGTAGACCCTTTAGCATGTTTGTAGTCGCTGTGTCATTATCGTATACGTACCTTATTACGTAGAAGTTAGATATTACGTAGAAGCTTCAGCGAACCGTAGCAGTTTCGTAGATGCTGTAGCAAGTATCGTAGGCGTCGTAGCAATTTTCGTAGACGATGTAGCAACTTTCGTAGACGCTTTAGCTAGTTTCGTAGACGCTTTAGCACTTTCTAAGCGCTGTTTATTGTTTGTAAAACGTGCTGTTATAGTTATACTGTCGACGATGCAGCAATTTTTGTAGATGCTGCAGTAAGTTAAATGCTGTCGCAAGCACCCACAACTCACTCAGTGAGTGAGTACCGAGTGCTTGCTACAGCGTATGTGTCCTGTTCTGATGAAGAGCAATAATACAATAGCTTCGGCTTTTTTTTCATCTATTTTGTAGTCAATAACTGTCGTTTGACCACATTCTCATCTGATAGAAAGCGGCATGTTTTAACTTAGTGGTTTCTGCATTTTTTGCTTGCTACAGCGTATATAACTTACATATATATACATGAGTTGTAGTAATCAAAATATGAAATAAGCATTTTGATGCGCTGTACTTTATAATTTAAAAACTTGCAACAATACCTACTTAAAATGAAATTCTACATGGTAGGAAGGTAATAGTAGTTTGAGTCCTCGTAAATATGTTGCGCGAGTTCCGTCCTTACGTGCTCTCATCTGAAGGACTAATTAGCTACGATCGTTTCAACTGTGACGTAGGGTTGCCACACTACTAGCTTATTTTATTCACCCCCTATTTTTTAGGTTCCGTACCCAAAGGGTAAAAACGGGACTCTATTACAAAGACTTCGCTGTCCGTCTGTCACTAGGCTGTATCTCATGAACCGTGATAGTTAGACAGTCGAAATTTTCACAGATGATGTATTTCTGTTGCCGCCGCTATAACAACAAATACTAAAAAACAAAATAAAATAAATATTTAAGGGGGCTCCCATACAAGAAACGTGATTTTTTTGCCGTTTTTATAGATAATGGTACGGAACCCTTCGTGCCCGAGTCCGACTCGCACTTGGCCGGTTTTATTTATAATCATTAGACCTTCGTTTGACCTCAATCTTGTGATAGAAAGTGACGATGTGATCCTTCATGTAAAGTTAAATAACCATCAAATAAAATCATAGCACAGGAAAAAATTCAGTGAGTGGTTAAGTAGTTTAAGTACTGAAATAAGTTAAAATTCAGTGAGTGGTTAAGTAGTTTAAGTACTGAAATAAGTTAAAATTTGCTTATATCGGATCCCGATCCTTCAGATTAGACACATTTTAACATATATACATCGAGTACTTCCTTATGTACATTGCCTTCGTCTTGGCTTTTGTAGCTTTCTCTTTTGGTTATTCATAGACTCTTCGTTATCACATCACACTATCACGTTCTATGCATGGATATTTGTTACTACTTCACGCCAAAACTACGAAACAGATCGGTCTGAAATTTGTATAGATATACCTAGGTCTAGAATGAATATAAATAACGTACGTTTACGTTCCCATAGAAACAACGTGTGCGAAGTCACGGGCAGATAGTGGTATAAAATAGTGGCAACCCTATATTTACGTGCATCGTCGACTGCAACATTCTGCATTATTCAAACGACGGTTTTAATTGCTCTTCTGCATTTCGTTAGTTTTTGTCGAGCTTTATGTGCTGGAGATCTGTTGGACTTTATTTAGTTTCACTCGGAAATTATAAATAGCCGCGCTAATGATGATCGAATTCAGTTTAAGATTATTTTGCGCATTAACGCCAAAATAATTAGCTAAGATTATTTTTAATGCTTCAAATTTCTAGCTTTTTTAATACTGGTTACGGTTGAAATTGAAATAGATGAAAGCACCGAAGAATCGAACCTCGGTGGTTTCCACGCACAATCTTGATTTTCCACTAAATCCCCTTGTTAACGATCGCTGGCACCACTCAAAAGTCGAAATCGAATCGTTCACACTGAATATTTCGCGAGTCTTCGAATAAAACTAAAAATCCTGACGCACAATATTAATACAAACAATATAATACTATTATTTTCTCTAGCCTTCACAACACAAACTTACATCTATATATCACCATAACAAATAACAAAATAGAAGAGAACAGGCGATAGAAATGTCCTTCCAAGCTCAGCAGGCGGTCTGCGTCCATTGTACGAGCTTGGAATAAAGACATTGTCCAGTTGGCCATTCAAGCCGCCTCCATCACCCGCTGTTTATCTCGCTCTATTGTAACAACGTGCCTTTACTTGCTATAGACAGGGTATAGGGTTAGTTGTACGTATTGTTATTACTGTCTCGACGCTACAGTACAAATTAACCTTTAACCTGCAGTTAACCCCTTGTTCTAAATGTTTTCTTAAGCTGGGCACTGACCATCGTTACGGGGCGTAATGTATCGTTCGTAGCGAGCATCGTACCGCTACGCCGTGTGCTAAAATCGATCTGAGTGCACGAACGTGAGCTGTGTAACACATTACATTACGGCCCTAACCACTAACACCGGTCAGCATCCGACTTATGTTGAAACAGTAGCTAAGCAGTGTTATTTCTCACTTTGACTTCTTAAAAGTAGATAAACTAAGTTAGTAAATAGAATTAAGAAAATATATTTTATGTTTTTTTTATAATCGTTGGTGTTCTTTCAGCACCAATGAGGTTCGTAGTTAACCCGCTTACATCCGTAATGAAGATTTTTTTTAGGGTTCCGTACCCAAAGGGTAAAAACGGGACCCTATTACTAAGACTTCGCTGTCCGTCTGTCACCAGGCTGTATCTCATGAACCGTGATAGTTAGACAGAATACTGGTTACGGATGAATTTTCACAGATGATGTATTTCTGTTGCCGCTTTAACAACAAATACAATAAAACAGAATAAAATAAATAGTCAGGGGGGCTCCCATACAACAAACGTGTTTTTTTTGCCGTTTTTATAGATATTGGTACGAAACCCTTCGTGCGCGAGTCTGACTCGCACTTGGCCGGTTTTATTTTGTTATTGTGCATGTTGAGACGTCCTCTACTATAGAGATACAGTCTTAAGACCCATAAAAATAAGTAAAACAAGATCAATCATTTTGAAAATCATTTTGAAACCTATTTAATTTATATCATATTGTCAGTTATTACTTATTGTGATAAAAATGTTTGTAGGTACCCACAGACAGTTCATGACACTGCAAATTCAATTTGCAAAGACTGTTTCCCCGAATTCCAAACACGAGGTACAAATCATGTGGGGATATTGGTTGAAACAGACACGATCATTCGAAAGTCCAGCCAATAAAGTTCCTTCCCCATCTCTCGGCAAACAGCTCTACTTCCAAGGAATATCAGTCGGCAAATATACTGAAATTTCAGTTGAAAAGTTCTACAGTCAAGTCCGTTGCAAATATTGAACTCCGTTATGAAATATTGGACTGAATATAAATAGAATCAGAATAAATAACGTTTATTTCCATAACATCTGTGCAGATATTTAGAAATGGTAATGAAGTAAGAAATGTAATTTAAAGTAAATCGGAAATTAAGTGTCGTTCGAGTCACTTCAATCTTCAAGTTGAGTACCAGGGAGAAAACCGCACGGAATGATGATATTTATATCAGAAAAAAATAATTTTCTTGTCGCCTAAAAAATTTCATTAATGGTACGTCATCTTCTTAGCCGTGAGGTGCCGGCTTAGAATTTACACCACCTCAACTCTTCCCGTGTGTGTCGTAAGAGGCGACTAAGGGACATACACCGGGGGGCGGGCAGCAGCGCCTCTTGCAGAACAGATCTACCACCGAACTGCGATCCCCAACCCGCATGCCCAGCGTGGGAATTATGGGCATTACCCCCCATTAGGTAAAAGCCTATAAGGCGCTTGTCAGGGGGAGGTCTGCGTCCAGCTGTGGACTAATAAACGCTACTGTGGTTCAGGTGGTATGTCTGTATTGATTAAAACTAAAATTATCTCAATTAATTTAATCGGACTTACTTCATACTAAACTTTAAAGTATCTTATTGAATTGAACTATAGTATAGGTAAAAAAGTACGTAGAAGAAATTTCCTTACATTGCACTTTTAACTATTATTATTTTGGTTACAGATCGCGCTACATCGAGCAACTAAGTGGTAAGTCATAATTTTACAAATCCTGTTCTTTGTAATAAAAGTCCTGTTTTCTGAGTGGCAATAATGATTCATCTCAAAATTAATCTACGCATATATTGCATCCATTCGCCCGGATATTGCCTTGTAACGGCGGCGGTCCTAATAAATTGCGGGTACTTTGATAAAAATGCTGTCCGTCGGGACGCGGCACGCAAATTACGCGAATCTACAACCTAAATCATTCTACGTCAGAGAACGGGAATGGACGTAGATGCACGAAGAGGAATTAATGTTGTGATACAGGCTTTGAACCGCAGCTAAATGCAGCTGCGTAAAAGTAATTTTATGCCTTCGAATTTTAATTTTAATGACAATCCTGAAGATCTGAATATTTACGGTATAAGATCAAGTATAATACTTTTAGTTTTAATTACATATACTCGTTAAATCCAAAAACCGTCTTGTAGTGTCGTACTAAATATGTTGGCTCTAAGTAAAAAAAAGAGTGTGTACTTTGGCTTGCATTATTCATCATCATCAGCCTATGTTAGTCCACTGCTGGACATAGGCCTCCCCTAATGAGCGCCATAGCGCCCTGTCTTCGGCTTGACGCATCCAGTGTCTGCCATCCTACACTACGTTTACCGTTTACGTTTTACTCGTATTATTAGTATTCCATAATTCTGCCAGTTCCATTGACAAAGTGGCTTTCACACCTGAATGTTGTCCATTTGCGGTATCGTTGTGGTGTACCAATAGTGGCAGCGAAAATTGCTTTCAGAGTTTTACTTTGTGGTCGTGTCTCGGCTTTGGAAACAGGATGCGATATTTTTGGTTGAGTGAAAATATTTTAAAATTGCAAAACTGATGCTTTTTGACACATTCAATCCATGCAATTCTGACTTTGACGCACTTTAGGGTGGGTAAAGCCAAATGAGTGTTTTGGTGACTGGAAAAGCATTTTGCGTTTATGTTTTCCGTCCCTAACACCATACAATTTTTCATTCGTTAATATGACACAAGTACTTTTACAATATTGTATCCACACCGAAGTGATTTTTGCGGAGCAACGACAGCAAGTGTGTCGGTAACGACGGAAAGTTATCTTACCACTTAAAACTAATCCAAAGTTACTTAAAGATATCCTGTTGCAATAAATAACTGTTAAATGAGTTAAATGTTGCTTTACATCAAGTCTTCTACAACTTTGGTTAGGATGCACTCTGACCTGAGGCTCACAGAAGCTCGATCGTTTGTAGCAGCATAGCTGGATTACTGATGTATTCGTAGACAGCTCGTAGACGGGAATCAGTTCCAGGTTTAGACCTTAATCTATACGAAAATTCAGCCCTTAAGTTTCAGATTTTCAGATTTCAATAACTATTTCTTTAGGCTTACAAAATAAGCACTTAGACAATTCGGTGTTATTAATTTTGTCTTCACTTAAATTGTGTAATTTGTCCACTAGTGGAAGAAGTGAAAAAAAACCTGAAGAAACCACTAGTACATTCACATATCACTAGTAGCATAGTAGTTATGACGTGAAGAAGTAACAGACGTGCATCCATCCATTTAAACCTTCGCATTTATAAGATTAGTGTTTTGAAAACCACACACACACACAACAAAAGCAGGTAACACAACCCCTGCTCAGCAAGCCACCCTCGACTCGACCATGTTTTATCATTTCAAGATGAAATGGAATTTCTCAAGGGGCCCATTCGGCATTGCAACGCGATGACGTCAGGATGAGTTATCGATTGCGCTTTATAGGGGCCGATACGATCGCGATTCGATATCTGAAGGTCGTTCTATTGATCGTATTTCATACGTTTAATGGTTTGGCCCTATCTCATTAGGAAACCATGGTGGCGCCACCAACAAAATATGCACAGTTGTATGGAGGGAACCTCACCTGGTATCAGCTTTGTTGAGCTACCAAATTTGTTACCGGCAACTAAATCACCCGCTGGTGGCGCAACCATTAATATGTATACAGTTATTTCGATTCACCATCAGTTGGTGGTGGTATTTGTTTTGGTGTTTCTTGCTTGGTAGCTCAAGACACCACAGAGGCGCGACCGGTGGCGCCACCATATTGTCCTAATAAGATTTGGTACAGGGCCACATTTTAACTAAATTTTGGTCTACGGAAATAAAAGGGCGAAAAAAGACAAGATATTGAAGAAAAAGAAGTGACTGACTCATAGGGTGAAAGGAAATATAGAAAACGTGATCATTACAGGAAGTAAAATAAAGACTCGCTATAAGAAAATCGACACAGATGCACAGCGCGCACAAAAGTAGTTTTTCTCAAAACTCAGCCGATGCTAAAAACTGATTGCCTTGCCCGCCCCTTCGGGACGCACCACAAAGGCTAGGCACTGAATGCGTTACACATATCAACGTTTGAAAGCCTAACTTTTCGGCCTTACAATGACGCTAAAATAAGGTACATTGCTTTTTGAATAATTCTTATTGTATTCAAGTGAGGGAATTTGTGCGCACCGTGCGCCTGAGATTTGTTTAGTCTATTAGCCACGTTGCCTCATTTAGTTCCGACTCATAACTCAAGTTCAAGGTGTTTTATTATCTAAAACTCATCAGTACAGAAAGTCTGGTAAGGGCTCAAACACTATTTTTTTGCTCTCGAGTGTTGTATCTTTTCGAGTGATGTAAGTAAGTTTAATGTTTCAGAAGACGTTTACGACGATAGTGGCCCGGATTCTGATAACATTGATTGTCTTTTATGGCCTGACCACGCGAGTAATTTACGGACTTTTTCACCGTCATAACGTTATGAATGATGGTTCAACTGATATTGCTTTTAAAGCTTCGACGTAAAAAATAACTCTGCTGGTAGGTAAGGTACCTACATGATTTACAGAAAGACTAGCTGTAACTTGCGATTTTGACTGCTTTTGTTTTGTTAAGTCAAAGGTTAGCCTTTTCTTTGTTTCTATTTCTGGTTTAGGTGGCCACATCACCGAAATAATCTAACCAATATGCAAGGTTGGCTGTCGATGGATACCTTCATCGTGAAGGCCTTAATATTGTTTATAATTATGGTAACAAACAGACAGCGGTACAAATATATCATCGTATATCGCTGTATTTTGTCGCATTTTCTCCAGCAGGCTGCCTGGGCATCTGGGCTCACCTTGAGGTATCCTTTGTTCATCGGCCGTGTCGAATTCTGCGAGACACGAGTACAAGAGGCAGGTGTAGCGCACTGCGGGTTTGTTACTTCACTTCTCAAAACTATAATTTATCGTCAACAGGGATACTTCCACGCAACACAATCTTTTCAATAAGTTCTACACTATTTCGATCCAATTTCATGCATGGTAATTTAGAAGTATAAGGCTTCTGAGTCCGGCTGTAATTGGTGACGGGATTAAGTTATTGACTTGAATGTTTGGTGCTGACAAAGCTAAACGTATTTTACATTAACTAAACAATTTTTTGAAGGTCAATAAACCCACACAGTAGACCCCAATTCCGTACCCGTAATTTAACAATTAACGGGTATTTCTCGAGTTTATATGTCTTTGTTATATTACCTTTGTTTTGTTAATTAAAAGGTATGCTTTTAAAAACAAACATGTACTGCACGGTGTAGATTTTCCCCATAGTTTTTCTAAGTCAATCAACGTTAGGTACTGATAATACATCAGTTTTTCGTTTTTCTGCTGATATTAGCCACACCTTTCCTCCTAACCAAATCAACATGCCCTGAGCAGATCATGTTGATTTGCTGAGTAGGAACAAGAGACATAGAGGCAAACAGTTGCGGTGATGTGCGCGTCTCGCGGGAGCCCGTGATTTCCTCAAGCACCGCTCCAATTTACTCCGCGCCCCGCGAGAACTGAACTTATCGTATTATTGTGCCTTTACCTGAATATCTGGGTCACTGGTTTTAAATCATATCGATACCAATACTGATATTATAAATTCGAAAGTATGTCTGTCTGTTAACTTTTCACGCCTAAACGGCTTAACGGATCCTTATGAAATTGGCAAGCAGGTAGACGGTATCCTAGGGCCGTCCCTAGGATACCGTCTACCTCCCTGCACACACCTTCCTACATAGGGTACGTTTTTGTCCAGGTAAAATGCGTACGAACCCGCGGGCAGAAGCTATTTCTGCTATAGTGCTGGGATGTTACACATTATATAGTCCTACAGTAAGCGCCTTGAAAGCCAGTGTTTTGGATTCCAGATGACTTAACACACGTTTATTTTGAATACAGGCATTAATTATAGAAAAAACCAAGATCTTTCTCATGTCAAGGGGTCTACTTGGAAAAGGAAAAACTAAGTTTCGGATTCATTTTCGTGCAAAATTAACTCTTATGTCGCTTTCATTAGATTAGCGTTTACACGAAAACGAATCAGAAACTTCGTTTTCGTTTTTACGAGTACGGGCCCAGATAACATAAACGTTTGTCCTGCGGTGTGAATTGAACTCGCAAGTTTCTGCGTCTAAAGCAGGCTTCAGTTCAGTTTAAAGAATTTTTATTTCTCAAAAAGAACATAGTTCACTTAAATGAGAATGTACATACATTATTCTTAAGCTTATGTACTAACTTAACTAATTATTATATAAAATTGTAATAGGTAGGTAGTACATAGGTAGTTAGCTAGTAGGTTAAGTTTTAGTTTTTAATAATGTTTTTAGAGTAATATTTATTTGGTACCGTTTGTTTAACAGATTTTGTCGTAAATATGTTGCTTTAATCTTTTCCTAAATATGTGCATTGATAAGCAGTTTTTGACGTTATCAGGTAAGTTATTATAAATCTGCGCACCTTCATACATGATGTTTCGTTTTCCATAGTTGGTCCGTGGACTCCTTAGTTTTAACTTATTTTTATTTCTTAAGTTGTAGGTGTAGGTTTTCTTTGTTAGTGTGATTTGCGTATGTATTTTATTAGTTACTATTTTCCTGACAAGGATGCAAGTGAGGTAAGTATATAGTTGGTTGATATTGAAAATTTTGGTTTCCTTGTAAATAGTATGTGTGCTAGTTAGATAGTCATTTGCTCACTACGCCCAGAGGTTTTCGGTTTTACGAAATGTTCGGTACAATTGTGCTAAAAGGCGTGGGCGGATAATACGAAGTGTAAATGTGTCGAGAATTGTAAATGTAATCATCAGCAAGGAAATATTACTTTCCTAAATGTGTCAGGAAACATAAAACGTTTCTTTAATAATTCCCTCAGAATGCCTAGTATTTTTGTAAAAACTTTTTTGACATCAATTTATTGTTAACTGATATTTATATCCTGCGAAGACTTGCTAAAAAAAATTTCATGGGCGCAGATATGACTAGCCAACCCGTTTTTTCTGTGATCATTTATTACCCTAAAATGGCGGCCAAAATTTACCTACTGCTAATCCAGTTTTACACCTAATTTCTACTAATATTACTACCAGAAAAAAACACTATTTGTATTCATGTTTCTATTACATACCTATATTAAAACCAAGTAACCTCTTTTATAAACAGCTTCAGACACTTTTGCTCACAGAACAATATTTGTCCACTCTTAGTGTTCATAGAGTACTGCAAGTTATTTCTTTGTAGGACAAACCAAGGTATTTCTTTAAACATCCTAGACTGTCTCCTACGACCAAGTTATTTTTCTAGGTCCCTCTGAAAGGCTGGTCGCGCGCAGTGAACCTAGCAATATGTTATTCACACGTAAATCGCATAGATTTGCTGTTCATACGGCTATTTCACCCGTCCGACTCACTATCGCTGTGAATATTGCGTGAACTTTATATTTGAAAGGAATGTCGGGAAAACATTTATTTTCAGCGCAAAATATTGTGTGTTGCAATATTTTGATTTAAAATGCAGCAGACAACGCAGCTATTGACATGTGTGTTGAAAAGTTATGCTACGCTATATAGCTGTAGCTTGATTCCAATCACGGAATATTGATGTTTGATGCTGTATGAAGATATTTATTTTCTACATTCCTTTTATTTTACAATTTTTTTGTTTTTTTTTTGCGCGGTTTATTTCTTACTTCAGTTTACTTTGACTACATCCTTCCGTAGATTAGAGCTTTTAATTACTCAGATTCTGGAATCTGAATTGTATTCTCATTGTACCAATAAGCATTTGCGTTGGCAAAAGCTTTCTATTGATTTTAAACAGTTCCAACCCTTGGAACGTGATAGCATTACTTCTACAGAACGGAGAGGTAATCGCCTCACTCGATTCAGCGCAAGCGACCCGTGACGCGACCTGTTTTAATCACATCATACGCACTGCAGCGCCTATAGACGCTGTGATGCTTTAAAGTACCATTAATTTTCTCTTAAGTAATATATGGAGAAAACGAATTTAACTTTAAAGCCATAATCTCGCTCCTCAGCTCCTTTGCTCAGGTAACTATAAAACAGGTCAGCGGTTTTATCTTACGTGTATCGTAATATGGGGTAGTGCATTTCTAGGTCTTACGAGACAAGATTTCTAAAGGTAGATGTGAATTTCCTTGGAATTCCAAGTTCGCTAACAATTTCCTTTTACAAATCAGTTCAACATTAGACAAACAAATTTCCAGCTTCTAAAAACATAGCGTGCCTTAATATAAAGTTTTTGAATAATTCCCATCTCCGGTCTCCAAATTATTTCAGAAGCGATTCCTTCCTGCATGCTTTTCTTTGTTTTGAGACGATTTGAAAATATACCTAAAAGGCAATTTATCTACAAAAACGTATTTAAGAACATGTTGAAAGAACCCTGATTCAGATCACTTAGGACATTTCTACACATTTAACAGCTACTGACTTGATCTGCACTTACAAGCAAGTACGAGTACCTCGAGAAACCAGCACTTTAACAGGCTTAGACTAGCCTTAGACAACAGCGCGTCTTGTCTGCCCCTACAGGATTTACAGCTTAGTGCAGCGTAGTTCGAGCTAGCCTTCGAATGGATGCCGCCATGTATAAAACAACTGGCTGGTATTAGTAGAGGTTCCATCCATAGAACAGAGATAGAAACAACCGTGCTTTGAAAATGCTATTGCTATTGAGATTTAGAACTGTAGGTTACTTACAATGTAGTTCTGCCTACTCTTATTACTTTTTCATGTTTTTTTACCTTATCACACTAACACTCAGAAATTAAGTTCGGCTGTCTCTTGATTATTATTTTAAGTGAATATATAAATTAAGGTACGTCAGCTGCTCAGATATGTATACACTTCCAAGTTTTTACTTTTATTTTACTCGGAACTTATCATATAAAAGTTTACGCACACATTTTTCATACTAAGTAGTCATCGTTCTTGTCAGAATACGATATATAAACTATCACAATGACCATGCACTTACTATTCAGTCAAATTTCAAAACATGGGAGTGTATACATATTTTCGCAGCCGACTGTACCTCAACTAGGTGGTCAATATAAAAAATAATCATCGTAACTATAAAGTGGGAGAAATCTTAGCAAATGAAGAAAGCTCAATTTTTTCACGACAGCCAAAGCTATACACTAGAATAATTAATAGTACCTGTCACAATCAACTGTTTTACAAGATATCTATCTACTTCTCGCCAACACATCTCCATTACTGTAGCTACATCAGGTAACATAGCATGCGGCGACCTGTCTGTGTGTCTTTGATTGATGGGCATTACCTGCGCAATGAAACGGTGTGTCAGCCTGTGGGGCCCTGTGTCCTCCCCCCATAGAGCCCCGTGACGCCTGTGAGGCTTTGTGTACTCCCGTGGGGGGGATCCTGACTCACACACACGTCATTAAATTATAACTTCGGGTGAGGTTTCATTGAGATTTGAGACGCAAAGGGCGAAACGGTTTTTGTAAATCTTTTGTAATTTTGACATGAGTCTTACATAACTTGAAAAGTATATGAAAGTATATTTTTTTTATACATATTTTGTTTTTTATTTATTTTTTAAATTTTGCGACAATGTAGTCCACATTGTGCACAAATGAAATGGTCGCGAGTGCTCATTTTGCGACACATCCTGAGATCTAACGTAATTTATTATTAGACTTTTCAGATGAAGATTTAAGTTCTTATCAAAGTGACGGTAATCGCCCATGCCGCTGGGTTTTTCGTAAGCACCAGAAATGAGTAAAGCCAAAAACGTTAGTTATTTCCACACAGATACGCCTCATTGAAAACGTACCCCAAATTCCAAGACAATTCAAACCTACACCCACGCATACCCTTAGCCCAAATTACAATTTCAAATCCCAAACTTTGATATCATTAGCATTTTGTTTTTCGTTTCAGTAACTTTTGTTCCTGAAATACTGCCCGCCTCCCCCTGAAGCTCCTGAAATTCCTCCCGACCTTTGAAATACAAATATTTCACAACTTCTTGTTTTCTACGATGGAAAGAATAATTGTTTGCGTTTTCGTGAACGCAAAGACTTTAGACCTGAATTGTTTTCGGAAAGTTTTTCACGTCTTGCGCAAGTGTTTCTCGTCAACGAGTGCCCTATAAGAAACAAACTTAAATAAATAGTGATCTTTTATGGCTTGTGTCATAATTAGAGCACTGATTAATTTTATTTTGTTTACTGACAGTTAAGCATATTTAATTACTTTGTTTAGTGTTCTTATTGAATTATTTGACTTATTTGTTATGCTGACTACTCTATTGTATTAGGTTTAATACCTTTAATGTAAGATTAGATGTCCTTAGTTTGTTGAAGAAAGGTCGTGGGTATTCAGATACTTCGTTCAGATTCAGATCCCTAGGTCATGCGGGACAAGTTGAAAATTTTATCCCGCATGACCTAGGGATGCACCATCTCACTAAGATAAAACCGTGAATTCTGTATTAAAGAGTATTTCAAAGAAAAGACTCCGAAGAAGCAAGATTTAGCATGGCTTAATCTTGCTTCTTCAATAAAATTGGATTTGCGTTTGAAAATTAAACTGAGGACTCTATCCTGAATTTATTTTACAGTCTAAAGAAACTTTAAAACTGTCCTCTCTGAAAACTGTGATTCTACTTCAATGGCATAGCGGGCGAACCTTCTGCGACACAGGAGGTTGCGGGTTCAAGTCCCGCCTCGTAACAAATATTTGTACCATCTGCAGATATTTGATCTGGGTGTTTTCTCTCATAAAATATATCTATGTAGATGTAGGTAGTATATCAGTCATCTCATCTCGTACCCATAACACAAGCTCTGCTTATATTGGGGCTACATGATGCTGAGTGAATTGTCCAGGGGTATTCATTCATTTATGTGTGGGGTTTGCTTTAAATTGCCAAACTCAAAACACAACAAATAATGGTAAATGCACAAATACGGGACAAATATCTACTGACTGCCCAAGTTCAACTCGAAATTCGTTGAAAATCCTCCAATGTTGAAATGTTTCTTTACAATCAATAAACAAGGCAATAAAGTTGGCTATTCAAAAGCCAAACATGGTCTGATCCCTGGTGGCGTGTTGGAAGGGTAATTAATATCGCCGGTTAGTTTAAATGAATGCCTTGTTTTTGAGGTTTACAATATCTATTGTACTGTGTTGTTGATCGTTAGTGGAACTGTGGGGCAAATGATGCTGTGTGAAAAATATCCAATCAGTATTATTATTATTAATTTTGAGTCTATTTTGATCTTTATTTGTGTATGTTTATCGGTTTGACAAACATTTTATTCTTATTTATCTGTTACTCAAAGCATGCGGAATAAATATAATTCCATCTAATGATCAGTTTCCCAAGTAAAATTAAATTTTACACATTTTTTAATGAAAAATAGAAAACGTGACGTAATCGGTCACCACACACATCGTACGAGGAGATCACGCATGACATTTTAAGCTGAAACGAATGTTTCAGTACGTTTAAGGGTTCCGTATTAAAGTAACTACGCGCCGAGGATTAGACATTGATCTCCTCAGGAAGGGTCAAGGGACTGCCCAATGGCCCATAAATAACGATGGGATAGCCGGCCCATATCGCCACGCTTCGGTGGAATACAGCCTTTTTGAACAGCCCTGAAACTGGCCAGGTTTTTGATGCCTTTGTCATAAGCGAACTTATCTCATTTAACACAAGCTCTGCTAAGTTTGGGGCTAGATGATGTATGAAATGAGTTATTCAAAATTCAATTACTTTATTTCTTTAGGCTTACAAAATAAGCACTTAGACAAGTCAAATTTTATACATATTGGGGTAGTTAATGAGGTTCTTTTAATTACTTTCATCCTCAGATATCAACTGTGCCTTGTCTATACAAGATTTAAGTCTAATACCCATATTAAATAATGCTAGTAGTAATATACGGTAAAAACATAAAAAATTCTAATAAGTCCGTCAGGTACATTAACTCTCACTTTTTAGCACGGCGGCGGCGTGACGTCACTCGCAAACTTAAACGCGTTTTATCATTGTAATGTTTTGTTTGATTGACAAAAGAAAAAGTACCTGTCTAATATCTTCAAATTATCTAACTGTTGGACTAAACAGATTAAAATTAAATAATTATTATATATAATAAAAAATATCTATCTATGTATTATATTATATTATGTATATCGGTTATCTAGTACCCATAACACAAGCTCTGCTTAGCTTGGGGCTAGATAATGCTGTGTGAATTGTCCAGCATTATTTATTATTTATTTATTATTTATTATTACAACCTGCTTGTACAGGTTGTAGCGACAATGTAATCACATTCAACAAAATGCAAACAGAATAAAAATAGAATAGTTTTAGGGCTTCCTACGTAATTACGGATCAACTCGCCTAGTACGCTTGCGTAAGTACAATACGCATAAACCTTTCGATAAGTAGGCCTGCCAGGCCACGTAAAGTATGACCTATAGGGTAGCACCAGGAATTTATTAAAGGCAGGGTTATAAACATCAATTTAAACAAAAATTTATTGTTAATAACTAATTATATTTTTAGGGTTCTGTACCCAAAGGGTAAAAACGGGACCCTATTACTAAGACTTCGCTGTCCGTCTGTCCGACTCGCACTTGGCCGGTTTTTTTAGAACCAAAAGACGAAAATATCACGGCTACGGGTTTTCGTAGAGCTATCGTAGATAATGCTACGACGTAGACGGCTACGAATCCTCGTAGAAGTGACTCGCAAACTTCATTGCTACGAATATTCGTAGAACTAACGTAGATGCTGTACGGCGTAGACGTACATTTGTATGCCTTCTAATTCTAATTCGAAGTGGGGGAACTGGGATCTGGACTGACATCTCGCATGGGAGTGTATTGTGCATTGTCCCCCTGCCTAACTAGGCCCTAACCAGCCCAGCTCCTTGAAGTACCGGAGCAGGACTTTTGGTGATTGACAGCTTCGTTTCAGCTTTTCTGTGGAGGTGGACAGGTTTGCTATTATTAGCTAAATTAGCTAATATATATTTGTATGCCTTGTTTTATTACAATTGTTCACATATTATAACCGAAATACCGGAGCACTAATTTGTATTATGATCTGTTCAATAGTTTTAGCAAATGTAGTCATATCGGCACCGACCTTCGCGCTTAATTAATAAATTAAGAAAAATGTAATGATGGACAATTCACAGCATCATCCAGCCCCCATCTAGCCTCTAGCTTTAAGCATTAATAGATTTTTTACATTATTATCTACTCTATCTACAGCATTCTGCTTGATAGATAACGAGGAAGTTCCGTTATCTTGAACTTCCTCATTATCTATCTCACAGTGGGTGCTCCAACAAACAAAGTATAGTTTTCCTCTTATTATAAGTGGTTGCTATGAACAAACTAGGTCGACCGGGCACTATAAGGCATATAAATCGCTGATCACTCGGATTCACAAAGGGGTTATGGAGGCTCTACTCCACTCTTTGAGGCTTACCTAACCTCCAGCTTGAGATATGAAGGGAACTGTCCGGCTAGCTTACAACTGGCCTAGTTTCTGTGTGGACAAGGAAAACCAGTAATATTTTCGGATAAGGAAGATAAATATTTGCTCTTGGTTTTGTTAAAATAACTTAAGCAAAGCTTGAGGAATATCATAGTAAATTTACCCTAGAAGCTTCTTATTACACGACTACCCTAAAAATGAGTGTTATGTTGTCTACTGAAGGGTACTGTATCTTTGTCTATTTAGTAATATTTAATGTATAATTTGTCTGTGTCTGTCATCGACCTTAATTGACGTGAGAAGAACCCATAAATTCATACATAAAATATGTTGAAATCACGAAAACTTTCAAAACGTGAAATAATTATTGCTCCACAATTACTTTTCGTAGCCTGACAACACGTTTTCCAACTTCTATATCGTCCGTTTATCAGCCTGCCTAAACTAAATGTTTTATTGACTACTTGGCAAGCTTCGAACGCTTCTTTATTCACGCCGTACAATTGAATGTGGCTATACAAAGCAGTCCATTTCCCCACCGCAGCCGAGCCAACCAGCCACGGCCACAGCGTCACAGTAGTATTGAAAACTCGTGTTTCCATTTACCGCGTGACGTCCGTCCACCTGAGTTTGCAAACCCATTACATTGTCCCCTACCACGTTTACTCAAAGCCCGGCTAGTTGGGGCACTAAGCAAGGCTTGCGTTGCTTGCTAAGTTGCTACATCCCGGGGTGTAGCGCGCAGCTTGCCGCGCAGTCGTCGCGCAACCACCGCCGAGGACAGACGCATTTTCCCCGCTCCCGCAAGTTTCAGTGATAGTGCAGTGCATGTGAATAGCTGTTATATATCCGGTGAGTTTACCGGCCGGCAGATGGCGCTTTGACGCGTCTGTTGCAGTTATAAGTTAGTTAAGTGATTTGAGGGAGGAATCTATTTATGGAGTTATTGTCTGGCGTTGTTTGCGTGTTAGCATTTGACATCAAATGTGTTATTATATAAATTCTGCTGTGGATGTCACGTCGTATATTTATCGCGCCATAAAAAACTTGCATAAGAATATTTCTGTAATGACATATTATCTAACCTATCATCCTCTGCCGTTTTTTGTCTAATTAAAGTTAAAATGCTTACAGATTCAGATTATTACATAACTTAATTTCCAACGCTGAGGTAAGAAAAGTCTGCGCTTGTATTACTCTATAATAAATGATCACATCCGAATGCCGGTAAACTCTTAGTGCCCGATGCGGCTCCGTACCGCACGCTGGCAGTGAAAGCGTTACAGCCCCCCTAGCACGGGGATTGTTGTTTAGGGTAGAATAGAGAAAAATTACGTCACTTCGTCATCGAATGCGTAAATTATTTGTATTGCATTCCATCAACTTCAATAATCTACGCAATGTATGGCGATGCAATGTCATTATTGTCTATTCTACCCTAGACAACAATCCCCGTGCTAGGGGGGCTGGTGCGCTAGGCTTCGACATAGCACGTCGCATCTTAGCAACTCTAGAGGATAAGCCGCATGCTGCATAGCATATCTGAAATGTCTATTATAGTTAGTTAATGCTGTACATGGTACATGATAAATCAAGTTGTATGATAGGGTTTACATTATTATCTACTCTATCATAGACACAATCATACAGCGTTGTATGGATCTAATGAGGTGTGTTGACTTGACAGGCATAAAGGTAATTTTGATGCGTTGCGTGAATGGTTAATAATAACAGTTTTGTTAAAAACTGATACCTGTACGCGTGCCTACGTCAAGTCTTCCTCAGATTGAAAGGATCTTAGAATAAGCTAAATCATAGTGGATACAACAAGCCTTTGTCTCTTTAATAAATACCTAAATAAATAATACTGAACAATTCACCCAGCATCATCTAGCCCCAAAGTCATCAGAGCTTGTGTTATGTCTACTAGATAACTGATACTCTTGATATATAATGTAAATACAGATTAGGTATATATTTTTTATTATACATAGTAAAGACCCAGAACCGGAACAAAGAAATATCTGCATATCGAACAAATTTTTGTCTCGAAACAGGAACTGAACCCGTTGCACCTCAGATGTCGTATCACGTACTTACGGATTCGCTCTTTGTTGCGCATTAGGAATAAAGGCAAGAGTCCATAGCTATCAGTGAGGTGCACTGGTCAATCAATCAGCCCTAAACAAAGGGCTGTGCCCTTCGTACCAACCCTCTCACCGCTGTGCCATTAACCTCGTTTAACGTGTCATCCCTGCATGCATAGGCACTACCCCTAACACCACCCTTAGTTTAAAACTCGCTGCCCTGATTTGGGTAAAAGCGTTCCCTGATTTGGTAAAAAAAAATAAAGAATAATAAAACCGGCCAAGTGTGAGTCGGCTCGCTAAAAACTGATTCAATAAATGTTTGTTGTTATAGCGACAAAAGAAATTTTCAATTCAATTCAATTCAATAACTTTATTATCAGACAACAATGGTCCATAGACAAAATTACAAACTAACACAGTACAAAATTAATGTAATTACATAAAGATATATCAAAGTAGGTGTAGACCTAAACTATAACTAGTTTCACCCAATGGTGGAGAATGGGACAATCGTACTTCACTGATATTGTTTTCAGAATGCTGTTGCGACTACTTCTCACTCTGCTCATGCTTGATGCGACTCGCTTCCGCATAATCGCCGCGAAGCCGTCAGTGAACGTATTCGCGAACATTTCTGAAGCACTGCAGTAACGAGGCAGCCCCAACAGCATTCTATAGATGTTATTATATTGGACACGCAGGGCGTTGATAGACTTCTGTGAATACCTAACCCATAGGCTGCTCGTGTAAAAGCATTGACAGAAAGCTTTAAATAGAGATATTTTCACTGCGATTGAACAACGAGCAAACCTACGGGCCACCATGTTACCTCTTACAGCCAACGCCCTGCGTTCCCTCTCGATATCACAGTTATCTTTGAGATCAATAGTTATGATATGTCCTAAATACTTAAATTCTTTTACAATTTTCAATTGCTTACCATTTAAAAATACAGGTGGAATGTTTAGCGGAGCTTTATTTTTCCCCCCTGTAATTACCATCACTTCACTCTTTATATCGTTATACAACATTCCGTGTCTTACAGCATAATTTTCACACGAAATACGTATTCTATGAAAATTTAAACGGTCTATATTTTACGGGTCATGAGATACAGCCCGCAGACGGACAGACATCGGAGGCTATATAAAAAGGTCCCGTTTTCACCCTTTCGGTACGGAACCCTAAAATGCCTTTTTTAAACCTGCCTTTGGCAACAGGCAGGTTAAAAAAGGTCTGCTATAGTCGGTAAGTAAGTAATTCACAGTAAAGTGTTATTTTGGGATACTAACTTGTGCCCGCGGCTTACAGCAGAACCTCAAGCAATCGGGAATTGTAGCTTTATCCCAAAAAACAGCTCGTTTAGTGAAATAGTTGAGTCTTTCCGAAAATAACCCGTTACATTACATTCAAACCTTACCTCTTAAAGTATAACTATCTATACTTATTATATTAGAAAGAAGAAAAAATTGTTTTTTTCTTTGAATTGAATAGGTTTCGAAAGTATTCGACAGATTTGATAAATTATTTCACAATGGTGAAAGAATTTTCTCGGGATCATGTAGGATTCTAATGAAAATCCTTCATTATCCCTGATGAACACAGGCGATAGAATATACCCGTGCAAAGCCGGGGCGGACCGCTAGTAGGAAATAACTAAGAATATCTCGTTCTTTGGGAATTATGTAATATTCACCATTTTTTTCTATCTCAATATTTTTTCTCGTTGCTTACAAAACTCTTTTGACTCTTCACTTTAAAAATGTACGTTTCCATAACCGGTAGTCATGTGGTACGAAAAAGGGTACGATTATAAATTACACCCGTCCGTTATTATAACTCGGCATTTACGGACGAAACGCTTCAGAGACTTCATTTTAGATGGTTTAACAAATAACAAATTTGCGAAGCGTCAAGAAATATAAAAAAACGACACTACGAATAGTCGGTTCTATGGCTTTTAAGATGACGACTTACAAAATATTAAATATATAATTTAGCAAACGTTTACCTTTAAACATAGATTAATTTAGATATTACTAATAACTGTAATTACGTATCTTATCTTTTTATCGTGAATAGACCTTTGTTTCGTTACGGTTATTATTGAGCTTGATTTGACCGTTTACAGCAGATTAATTAATTACATGAATATACAGGGTGGCTTATTGTAATGGCTGCGGTATACCAAATCCGAAACAGAATAAGAGTTAGAGAAAAGACGTGAAATTAGTCATGGGCTCAATTTATGAGAAGATAAAAGAGCTCATAGTTTCGGATTTGGCCATCCACTCCCGTCTCAAAAAGCCATCCTGTATATAATGTAATTTGATTCCTTTAAAAAACAACTAAAAGCGACTTCCCTTAGTTTCAAACTTTTATGGGATAAATATTAGTATTTACCCCAAGGGATTAGTCCCTCGGGACTTCTGTTTTTATGGGATCGCCTCGGGATCATCCTCTATATAACTGCAAAGAATCATCCGAATCGGTCCAAAAACGAGTGATAAATCGACGAACATACACACAAAAATCATACATACAACGTAACGTATAACCCCCCCTCCCTTTTTTCCAAGTCGGTTGAAATATTAGACAGTGCAATTCCTACACCCACAAATATCACCAACAGGCCATGTCGGCTCGATACAGTGTTGCTACCGAATGTACGCGATACCCGCAATGCGTAAGTACGCGTGGGCCATTCGCGAGAGCCGTTAGCATCAATACTAGCACTAAGCCACGAATGTACACTTGGAGCTTAACATTTACTGTATTATTTGGAGTTTCGGTCATGATTTCGGGGAATCTAGAACGCTAACAAATTTTGCAAAGTGTTTTTGCTTTTTGCAAGAAGCGTTCTCCTAAAATGCCGATTCTGATAGTTACCAAAGTTGAATACCTTACTCATTGTATACACTGAGCTATCAACTGTAGTTATAAAATTTATAACTACAGTCTGACTATGACTGAAATTACATTAAATGTAATTTCCATCCATAACATTAAATGGAAATTACATTAAATGTAATTTCCATCCATAACATAGTCAAAACAACCTCCTCTAACTAAACAAAGCCTTTCAGTCCTGTAGAACCCAGTACAAGACTTGGCCCCAGTTTGTAGATCCCAGATATAACGCATGGACAAAGGGCGCCAACTTAATTAATATGGTAACTCTGGGCTCCACGGTAAAGCCAATATGCCCTGACAAAGGATGCAAACCCTTCAGGGTAGACGAGCGATATTGTGTTCATGTAAGGTACCTCTATATGTATTATTTTACAAGTATAACGCCTGGAATGGTCACAGACCCGGCAGTGGTTTGTAAATCTTAAAATCATACAAACCACAATGTTGGATGTTGCCGTTTTTGAGAGACTGAACAAAATTTACAAAATAAAAAGTACAAATCGCAAGTTATTTCAGCATCGTAACGAAACAAATGTATTCATTATCAATGTCGAAACAGTCGACACCCGCTCGCATTCATAATGAATTTGTCAAACTACGACAGTTTTTATCAACAAATCTATGTTTAAGTTTTTAACCTAAATCAGCTGTACATAAAAAAGTAGTTAAAACACGCAATACCATGATCAAGAAATGAAAGTGGGTAAGTTAAGAACAACAGCCAATAAATTTTCCTTTATATCTTTTAACAACCACCTTTCAACTTTAAAGCGAGAGGTGTGCCGACCTGCCGCGCCTACCAGGACGACAGACCCTCCTGTATGTCTTTTACGAGTACAGCAATATTTATGCCCAAACCTAGATTGGATGACATGAAATAGGCCAATCGCACATTCCTTTCTCTCATATGCAAAAATGAAACATGAAAATGAGTTTAGAATCTTTCAGTAGCTAGCCGATGAATTTTTTTGGACATTGTACTTCGAGATTACCTTTTTTCAACTGTTTATCGGTGTTCTTGAAGTCAGGTGATAAATAATATCTCTCTCAAGTAAGTACAGTAAATTCTATAGTAATCGAAATAGTACATTGTACACCTAGGCGAGAACGTACCTGATTTCTATCGAGTGTGTCATTTGGGGATGATGCGCAGCCGAGGGGCTAAACACACGAGGTAGGAATCGCACTTTCTCCCGAGTGCTACATAGTGCTTTATATTACACCTACGAGGGAAAATCTTCAAAATCACTCGTGTAAATTGAAAATGTAAACTCGAATTATGTGGAATTCGTATGCTAACGTAATTTTAAATATTTTACACATTCGATGACGATGTGACGTCATTTTTCTATATTGTACCTAAGACAACAATCTCAGTGCTTGGTAGGCCGAGCACAGGGATTGTTCTCTAGGGTAGGTATATATATATAATAGACATAATGACATCGCATCGTCATACATTGCGTAGGTACTATTGAAGTTGAGGGAATAAATTTCAAATTATTTACGCATTCGATGACAAAGTGGCGTAATTTTTGTCTATTCTACCGTAGACAACAATCTCCGTGCTTGGCCTACTGTACCATCCATCTCTGCTGCAATGAAGTCTGCTACTAGCATCGTCATCTCACAAGCAAACTACTTTTACTCCTATTAACGATTATTTATGCAGTTGCAGTTTCCACGACTATCCTCAGTTCGTCTTCCAAATCAATCGTCTACAAATCGCGAAAGTTAAAAAAGAGATACTCTTGTTTGTTAAAATTCAAGCTAATCATGGTATCCAGGCTATCTCAGCCACAAGGATTTCAGGTCATCTTCCCTTTCATTATGGTTGTATTAACTTTTATCTATGAAGGTCAGGTCAGGTCACTTGACATTTTAAATTAGCTCATCCGGTGGAATTTCTCTTCGTGACCTTATCTGAGCTCCTTTGTGTTGGATACATTTTAAGCTTTCATCTAAATGGGAGGATAAGGTTTCCTGTGACAAAAAAGGTACGTGATAAAAACGATATAAGTGCTTATTTAAAATCGCTAAATGTCGATGGAGGAATTCATACCATCGGCGAACGGTAGAAAGGTAAATATTTGCTTTGCAAATATCTATGTTTAATCAAACTAGCTTTACAATTAAACTTTAACCGTCTTCTAAATTAAACAATGAGTAAATAGCGGCTGTCTCAAGTGCACTTGCGAGTTTCAGAACGCCTTTCCAACTTCGAAGAGTCTAAGTCTGGAGGCGTCCGCAAACTTTCCCTCAGGGCTTGATTTGTCCTTATTAATTATGCCGTTGAAGTGCAGACTCTGACACTGGCGAATTAAAGTTTCACAGAATTCGTTACGACATTATTCGCAACTACTCGTAGATTTATGATATTTCTTTGAATACATTGTTTGATTTAGAAAATATGAATAGTATTTGTTGCTGTTGGATAAATAATACGATCACTCGGGGACAGTGGGAAGAAGTTAAACTACTACTACTAGTAGTAGTTGAATATACACAAAAAAAGCCTTTTAAAGTGTAGTACTCAAATTCTTAAACTGACCTTTGTGTCGATAACTATAGATTTTGTTGGATTAACCAACAAAATTACGCTAACCTAACTAACATAGGTTAATGAAGTTTCATTAACTGGTTTAGCTTAATTTTGTTATTATTTTATACCACGATTTTATATGTGATTGATTGTTTCATAGCTTTTCACCTTAAAGAACTAGTATAACCACTTCTGATTATCATCTTATTTCTTTTTCGTTTATTATTCAAGAAACTCAAACGACTGTTATGTGACAAATTCCTTTCAAACATTTCTACTTGAGTTAGCTCTCATCTAAGTACTTATTTTCTTTTTAAGGCTAGTAAATTGGGCGAATTTGGGTTACATTAAAACTTTTTTCTGTGATATTGTTATCGGAAAAGCTTAGAAAAAAATCATGATAATCTATGGCATACAAGGCATCCTCTTCTATAATGAAAAAAAAACATTCTAAATAACAAAGAAAACACACTTAGTGCAAAGTACCATGTGTTTTCTTATTTATTAGCATTTTCTCCTAATTTATCAATCACAAGACTTTTTTATTGTCATCACCACATTAAATAAAAGAATACCAAGGGAACCTTCGGCTAATTTTTACAAATAAATGTCCTAATTAATAGATAATAAGCAAATCTCGATTTTGTGCTTACGCCGCTCTGCTCTGTCCCGCTCCTATGAACGCGAAATCCTAAGCCTAACTTCTTATAACAAATTGGCGTTATAGGTCGCCCCCCTTAAAAATACTTGTAATGTAATTTGTTACCAGTGGAAACTTTATAAATAGCCCTTAGCTTATGTACGAGTATGTACATGTATTTAGGTTCATATTCTTAATTTTAAATTTTCTACTTGTATGTTTTCCTAAAAATAAACGAATAATAAAATATATCAATGTTTTTAACACGTAAATGGAGTATCGGAAAGAGCAAACTAGTTCACAAGGTAATGCATCTCTCGGCAGTGAAACTCTATAACAGCTGGTTGGAGGGCTTCAACCGAATCAGCGGGCTCTCAGCGCACAACCAAGTTAACCTAGTTCGAGGCCGGACGTTGCGTTTGCCTGCCCAGAGACTGTTACCTATTAGGTACCTACTCTACCTATTTAGACTAGAATTACCTAGGAATTTTGTAATTAGCTTTCAGCAGCATATCATGCATACTTCATGCTTATAATCTTAAACAAACACCGTGTTGTAAAAGCCTGAATGTAACTTTTCTTAATAATTGTAAAATTAAATGAAGGGTTTTATTTGCGTGCGACTTCACGGCATTATCGTATTATCTTAATAAAATTTGTATATTTTTGCGTAGTAAATGAAGTTTTGAATCATTATCTTAAAAAATGCGCGCAGCGACGCGTCGTGTCGCGTCTCGGTGTGAGCTGACCATTAATCTGCAAAAACCGGGCAAGCCGCACACGTACAAACATAAGTAAATCGAGTAAATCTTCGCAAATGACGATGTAAACGATTCAGTGTGTTCAGCTATTAGTCGAGTAACGGTACTTGTCGTTTGTGGCTTTATTATTATTACCGTCCATTAGTTGTAGGTTATAAAGCCTGAGTGAGCGACTTTGTTTTATTCCACTAAACCCGAGTTTTATTCCGCTAAAGCGGAGCTTTAATCCACTGAACTTGTCTCGAGGGCCTCATAGCTCAAACACCGCATTGCGTAACTAACTACGGAACTTTACTAATTTGTTTCGTTTCTTTTCAGGTCAGGAATAAATATTCAATACTCGTTAGTAAAAGCTCCTCATTTTGTAATTGGGTATGTATAGTTTTTTTTCTGAACGATGTAAAATGTGTCCTTTTTTTTTCGGAAACTATTGTAAAAAGAGCTCACAATACACATATGTACAAAAAGGTGAAACGGATTTCTATGATACAAATAAGTTACCTAATGCAGGGAGCATTAGGGTAGGCCTGAAATGAGTCTATGAACGTTACCAAATTATCAGAAAAGAAGAATATGTAATGCCCTCGCCTTTAGATTCGGCCCCACGCATGCCTTTCAAAAACTGGGCTCCTATAGGTCCGAGATCATGGAAATTAAAAACTGTTATTCAAAGTTTATATTTTATCAAGTTAAATGCGAGCAAACTCGCGTTCAGTAACTATCAACCACTCAGACCTGTGAAGCGAAGTTCGTAGCACTCGCTACGGCGTAGCAACTCGTAGCAGTTTGCTATGAGTTGCTACGACCCAGTTGTACGGAACTTGGTCTTCGTATTGGAACAAAATTGATTGTATCGATGTTCTCCTTTACTTATAAATAATGATCCTGATAGCTTATTATCATCCTCATCATGATTTGAGATGAAGTCATCATCACCACGTCTTATCGTAGTAGTGGTCATTCAAATAATATGCCCAACTTATTGGCTAAGCCAATTGTTGAATATCAATGAGCATTGTTAAATATCATTATATTTACTAGCCTCTTCCTGCGGTTTCGCACACGATGATGGTGATGGTGGGAACATGTGTGGCCTCAATGTTATACCAAGTCGAGAAATATTATTTTGCAAGGTTTCAGACCGATCCGTGCTGTAACTTTGGCATGTCTTTGCCGAAACATTTTCTAATCTTCACAAACTTACGTTTGTCAGTAAATTTTAATGCCATAAAAGAACCTGCTGAACCTGCAAATCCCATTTCCACCTATCGCGGGTGGAGGTGATGGGGGGGGGGCTCGGAGAGTCGTTTAAGCGCATTACCGCCTCCCTTCGGCACTATGGGAATGTCGGTCGCAATCGCAACCACGGCCTGAGGAATAAGGTTCCATAAACGGAATATTTTAATGTCCAAGATGGATAAATTGTAAAGTCGAAGTAATAGTTTTAACCGATAAAAAGCAAAGGGGGGAGTTCTATGTTCGGCTGTATGTATTTTTAATGTATGCACGTTGATATCTCCGTCACTGGGAGCGGTTTGGAAAATTCTTTCGACTTTGTATGGAAGGATTCCGAGGTGGTCCCATAGAATTTTGTTTCCAAGTGATAATGGTCGGTATTTGTTTCAAAAACTTTGTAAAAAACAGTGTAAATAATAAGGAATTTGAAGTCGGTTTTCAGTTTTTCTAAACAATCAAGTTATTAAAGATATCAAGCTTAATTATAAGGTTTGTTAGTTGTTAGGTGTACTGGTGCGCTTTAGTTTATTTATAGATGAGAATGATCATTAAACAAGATAAAGTTAAAAACTACAACCCGACTACGTGAAAGTTATAAAAGTTTGAAACATTTACATTGACAAAATAGAATGACGTATCGGTCATATTTGATAGGCATAGAGTTGAAAATGAAAATAGGTCGGAGGTATTGTAATTTTTCTCTATGGGGCCTGCAGCCTGCGGCTACCTAAACTTTAATACGCGTTTGAAGGCTTATTCGGGGTCGGAGCCCTAAATCCTATAGCCTATAACCATCGGGGTATTGAGACGAATCAATCGATACATAATTTGTTGAAATCGAACCAGTAGTTTCAGCGCTACGTGGGAACAAAGAAATCGGCCACATACATACAAACATACAAATATACAAACATACAAACATAGGGTGCTAACCTCATAACCCTCCCCTGTTGGTAGTCGGGTAAAAAGCAGTAATCGAATGGAGTCTAGAAACCAAAGTCAGCGGGCAGAGCCGACAAATTGGCGAAACACTGTGCGTGCAATATTCATACACTGAAATGTCGCCAAATAAACAAAACTGAATAAATAAAAGAAAAAAACTTTGTTTCCTTGTATTAATTTGGCTTAAAAGTAATATAAATATTTTTATTTGCCTATGTTATTTAGGAATTAAAAACATTATTATTGCAATTCCTATTTTAAAAGTTGCTCTGAGTTGTGTTTATTAGCTGGTATCATTATTAGTACAATTATGTATTACTAGCAGCGCCTCGCGGCTTCACCCGCGTAATTCCCGTTCCCGTAGGAATTCCGGGATAAAAAGTTGTAGCCTTTGTTCTATTCCAGACTATAATCTATCTATGTGCCAAATTTCATCCAGATCCGTTGAGCCGTTCTGGCGTGATTGAGTAACAAAGATGCATCCATCCATCCATACTTTCATATTTATTATATTAGTGGGATGGGATTTATCAAAACCAACCCAATTCCATCAAGTCTTACTCCATAAATCATAGAACCTTGCAGCGGAAACCGCAAAGTAGGATGAATGGGAGATTTCAGCGATGCTCGCATTCTTCGGGGGCAATAAATAGCTTTGTCTGTCTCTCTGTCCGTTGAAAAATGCGGAATTTTCGATACGGATCTTGATTTATTGCACTTTTGCAGATTTCAAATACTTTGTGGATTGGCGTCTTCAGAGATTTGAATTTGATTGCTTCTTATTTTATTCATATTATTGGTCAGAAGTTGTGAATAAATGCAAGAAGTCAAGTATTCAGGTCAAATAAATAACCAAGAAACTAATATCACAATTCCGGCCTACACAAGTGCCAAGACTACTACTAGACTAGAGTACAAGATAAATTAATTTAATTGAAGCGCTAAAAAAATAGAAACCTACATTACAAAAACTAACCAAAGTTGTATTAACCCATATCTCATTATTTTGTGACATACAAAGAAACACATTCAATACAAAAACTGTAAATAAAATTCTTAATTAATATCCTTTGAACTCGAAGATATACTCCAATAAAGACTTTTCGAATCAAAGCAGAATCGCAAAATTCGATTGGAACGCGACGAACAGGCGATAACATCTCGTAATGCTATTAAATGAGAATTTAATTTCCGATGGCCCACTTTTATAGGCGACGCTATGGCGTTGGCCCACACTTTATCAATATCAACCAGAACAAGGTTTTTATTGCTTTTACTATGAAATTCCTGACCCGACAAAGTTGGGACTTCACAGCGACTTAAATAAATCTAAAACTCACAAACAAAATTACAGCTAAAGAATAGAAATAAATTAAAACTAGTAGTTTCAATCAAAACAGTTAAACTAACTGCAGAGTTTCAATTTGACTAACTTCTGCTATTCATATTTTTCCCTCTTACTTACAATCAAATGATCTTTACACAAAATCTTTACATGGAGGCAATTAAACATAAAAATATCTATTCAGGAGGTAATCATTAAAAAAAAACATGAACTTACGCTGTGCCATTCTGAAATGATCTTCTTTCACAACAAGATAAAGTTAAAAACTACAACCCGACTACGTGAAAGTTATAAAAGTTTGAAACATTTACATTGACAAAATAGAATGACGTATCGGTCATATTTGATAGGCATAGAGTTGAAAATGAAAATAGGTCGTAGGTATTGTAATTTTTCTCTATGGGGCCTGCAGCCTGCGGCTACCTAAACTTTAATACGCGTTTTGAAGGCTTATTCGGGGTCGGAGCCCTAAATCCTATAGCCTATAACCATCAGGGTATTGAGACGAATCAATTGATACATAATTTGTTGAAATCGAACCAGTAGTTTCAGCGCTACGTGGGAACAAAGAAATCGGCCACATACATACAAACATACAAACATAGGGTGCTAACCTCATAACCCTCCCCTGTTGGTAGTCGGGTAAAAATTATGAAAAAGAATATTTTATTTGTTACTCAATCAACAAAAACAAAACACGTATTTAAAAATGTATTAGACCACTAGAAGCTCCAGTTCATATTATAACAGTTTGACCATATCTCTTCTGATCTCGGCTATGAGTTATTATAGTAACTATTGGATTTCGGAGTCCCTGTATTGTTTCTGTTACAAAAACAGTAAAGCTTCCGTGACGGATTTTGTCGGAATATCAAATGCATCAAGTCCTTTTACTGAAATGTTTTTACTCCTGTTCAAATGAGACATGTCGAAATCATGTAGATACAAAACAGACATGTTCTATATCACATGAATGTCATCCCCCCTATGCTCACACTCCACTACAAGTAGATCGTTACGCACTGAATGCACGCGGTGATTCCGGATAATTGCACTTGTATGGGAGCTGCGGATTGTCTGCCTGTTCGTAATGAAAGCTATCAGCGCCCCCTGTGGCGTGGAAGAGAACTTCAATATGTGGATAATGATAGTGCGTGTCTGGGTATTTATGAATACGGTCTGCACCTGGGTTTTGAAAGGATGTTGGTTTGTTTATGGCCTCGTAGCTTCCAAACTTAGGATCTCGTTTCTATTATTCGTTCCGTAAGACAGTCGTAGTTATAAATTTTGTTTTACATTGATTTGAATGTGTCAAGGAGGCAATTTGGCCGGGATACTAAAAACGGCCTATCTATTGCGTCAGTTTTTCCGGTCGATAACAAGAATCACACAAAAGTTTACAGGTGTCTTCAAAACCTTCGTGACACCACGTGATGATCGTTGTCCACATCGTCACTTTTTATTTACGATGAAAAATCGATATAAGTTTATTATTAATAACAAGGATTTATATTTTGATAAGCTTTTGAGATTCGTACAGCTAAAACAAAGTGTTTCAATTAAGATTTATAGTGCTAAAGAACCACAAAAAATAAATTGATTCAATCAATAAGTGCCCTAAAAATGCATCTAAAATTTACATTTTCAAGTTGCGCGCGTGGTCATGACGTCACTTGGATGCGAGACCTAAACAAATGCACTGATGTTGCTGATGACAGTTGATACTTTTTAGTTTGCCTATGCCGATTTATCAAAATGAAAATGAATTGAATTTTAAAATTATTTTCTTATTTTATGAACGAACTATAAAACGAACACTTTTCGACTGTTTTTTGCCTTAGCTATCTCGATAATTATTTTTCGTTTTTTTCTCATATGCAGTAAAATATTATATATTCAAAATTCGTATCTGAATTGGGGCGCGACCATCCGTCATTTCACATAATATTGAATGCGTAGCGACGTGCGCCGACATCGCGACAGCATCTTCAACATCAACATCCCACCATCCCTTTGTTTATAGCGTGACGCAACGTGTTTGCGCGGAACCCTACTCCCAAAGGGTTCCGTGGCCACGTGACTGATGACGCCCGTTCCTCCTAATGGCTTGTTCTCACTTCGACCTGCTTATTCCACGCCAATCTGTCATCGGCAGGCTGAGTGGGTGTTTTAGCGAAATTGGCTAAAGGCCTGTCGTGGTATTTTAAGATGTTACAGATTTTAATATTTTCGTGAAAGGTAATATTATTCTTGTAATTTGTGCCCCTGGGCGTTGATAAGGTTATTAAAATATAAAAGGAATATTGTCTGACGGATTTCTGAAAATAGTCATAAATATAGCTAATAATTTCGGGAAAACTTTCCACGGCTTTGTCAGAAATGCCGTTTATTTACTGATGTTTAATTTCGAACAAATAATATAGACTACAAAATATTTGAGTAATACAACAAATTGTTTTGATGTCGAACGTAAAAATGTTGCGTTAGAAATCTGGTAACTCCAAGCTCTGCTATGTTTGAGGATAAAACCCATTGAAATACTGTTTTTAAGCATCCACCATTACGAGTATATCCATCCCTTGTATAGTATACCTAACGTTCGATTCAATCGGCCTCGGTACAAGCTACGTGAGCAGTTAACCGATCTGCGGTGATGACGTCACGACCTGCCCAGAACTACAGCCCAGGGGAACAATGTGCCTGATTATCGGGTGTAGACTGGTTGGCATACGCGATTGGTTGGATCGGAGGCGAGCTCGGAATACTTAGTAATAGGCGAATTTCTTTCTTTATTCCTTGATAAACATTAATACAAAAGCTAGACATAATTAAACCATGTATCATACTTTTTGACGTGTGTGTGAGACGTGTATGGACAAAATGTTCAAGTTTGACTTAATAGGCAAAACATACAATACATAATTACAAACGGTTAGATGGGCAAAAAAGGCAGTGTAGGTTTTTAGTTTTAGTTTACGTACATATTTCTATGTACGTAAACTCACCCCCGGATAAACTCAGACGTCTCAAATGACGAGTTTTTGACATATTTTCATTGAAAACTGTCAAAAAATCGCGACGTACGACGTGTCTAAATCTAAGTTGGATTTGAGTATTCGGGAGTAAGTAATGCTCTGAAACTTTACTGTGATTGTGCTTACACATTCTCGACGTCAAAATCACTTCGTAGCCAAACTTTAATATAACAAAAGCACATGATCATTGCTCACGCTCCGGGTAACGTTGCTCTGGCAAGTGAGCACAGTTCGTTGCTTCTAGTTAGCGAGTGCGTGGCGTTGTCGTGTGAAGCCGCTCGCTGGCCCGTGAAACGCTGGAGTAGAACAGCTCAGATATTTGGACAGGGAAAGGTAGAATGTGACTTAGAATCTCTATCCCTACCCGTTATAAAGAGCGGAACATGTCGCCTCCGACCTAGACACGAACAATCCAGAATCTCTTCTAAACTTAATCTACTAAGCACTTAGGCGAACCAAGGTCTTTCTTTCATTTTGTATATCCATGTGCTGACGATGGTGTGCTAAAGTTCACTTATGAATGACACAATATCGGCAACAGTGCAATGGTGTAAAAATATGAGGAGGGTTGACCCCAATACGATCAAGATAGGAAACCAAAATTTGTGAGTTTGTTATTTTGGAACGAATGGAATAGATGGCTACATTATCCCAGACAACATTATAGTGATATTAGTATGGATTCTGTTTTCTAACGCTAATGTCGTATCTTCGCATTCAGTGATACCAACTTTTTTGAAGACATTCCGATGTTAAAAAGTTCTTTATGAACCGAAAAAATACGGCAAAGAAGATTTAATAGCTTACCTTACGCATACTCTGAACGTGTAACCTTTACTGAATTCATAAACTTGAATTTATACATTTTCAATTCGGAGGTGTACTAACAATGGGCGCATACTCATACATTTACATATTTATTGACTATCGAACAAAGAACCCAAAATGATTTTTGTTTTTTTCAAAAACTCACTTTTTCTTACTCCTTCGAAACTATAATTCCATTTTTTTTAATGCTGACAATTTTTTTCAAAATCGAGCACGTAACACCTAACATGACTTTTCGATAACTGTCACGGTTTCAGACTTCCCCTCCTCCTTCGTGTTCCTCAAATAAAACTCACCCTGTATATTAATTGTGAGAAATAAATGTTTTAAATCAAGCAGAGATGCCTAGCACCAGCTATATTTCGCTAACAGTACACAGCTGTTTCTACTTCCCCGGTTTGATTACCGAAGCCGGTTATTTGGCAGGCTCACTCTGGGCTCACACGGTTTTGGCAATTTTGGCATCGACGTGAACGGCATTCGGTAACTTGGCTCTATTATTTGCTATAATGGGTTCCATAATGCGCTGGAATTAACTACAAGCTGTGGATAGCATACCTATAGGTTTTGGTTAGACATAGGTCAAGACAGCACCGGAGTTGGAGCACTAGAATTGTAGGTAGTTTCTCTTAAAGTAATAACAAAGTTATAAATATTCGCTCTCGTTAATTTATAACGCAAGACAAACTATTGATAAGTATTCAAGATTCATTGAAATATTAAACTTAATTCTCTTTTAACGTGCGTTTTCGAGTAAATAACTAAGTTTTATCTTTGAAATCAAAAGTTTGTTTAATTTTTATATAGTCGATCGTTTGACCATAATCTCACCTGATGGAAAGTGAAGATGTGGCCGACGATGTATCACGAAGGTCTAGATTTCTGGAAGATACCTATTCACTCTTGTCTTTAAGAGACCCAGGTTGTAATTAACTGGAAAACAGCAGCAGGGTGTTCCAAATCCCAGCAGCGGGACGAATGATGCAGGTGGAGGAAAACCACTTAGTGCGAGTGGACGGATATATCCACCAAGAAGGGGTGGTAATGCGCTATGCGTCTGCTTGTCCTGGAGTGGAAGGGGTATGGTGGAATCAGGTCATGTAGTTAAGTTTCTTCTCCGACGACGGCCCTGGACCGTGTAAAATGTTATACCGCTGAGCGACGTAGTCACTTCGAAAATCAAAAGCTTAGAACTTTTATCTGCCTAGTCATGTACAGTACAGTTTTACGTTACCTTTCAAAGTTAGGAAAGTTAGGATAAACCTCATATCAATTTAGGTTTGGACAAATTCAATAACACTGGCATTCTATAAAATGGAGAATTGAGAGGGCCGCACCAGATGTGCCTCACGCCTTCGCGCATTTCCTAAAACGTTATTTACGGCCCGGACCGTGCCCGGACTTTATAGATTAAAGATAGTTTAAAAATCAGCTTTTATTATTTTTTATCGTAAGAATATATTTTAAAGGAACGGAATGTTAATTGGTTTTGTTACATTGCTGAAATTGGTCTGCAAGGTTTACATTTAAATGAATGGATCGCGGTGGATGATCAAACATAAACAGATCAATGTGTGGCACCTACTTCAGGCAGTCGAATCATTTGCGGCCTCATTTCCAAGTTAAAAATCATTGTTGTACACTTTCGTCACCGCTATTCATTAATTACGACTCGGATTTAGATATTAGCTTTCAATTACTTTATTTCTTTATGTTTACAAAATAATTTTATACGAGTATGTACTATGAATTATTATCCAATAACACAACCCCGTATTTCGGGTTGTGACTAATTAATGGCCTACCGCGTGTAGTCCTTTACTTACTCTTTAGACCGCTCTACTAGTACGTAAATACATTTTAGCGATAAGCAACCGCACTGTTAATGATAAACTACCAATGGACTAGGCCCCAACTACGGGGATACAATTACATACCTAATATGCAATAATTACAATCATTATTTAGTAGAGATTCGCGTATCATAGCTCCTTTATAATCATCACTCTTTGCCCCATTGTCGAGGCCCTGGATCAACTATTCGCCCGAATTAGTGTATCCAGTATGAATTTTCTGGATACACTAATTTTATTTCTTTCTTTTCCTTACTGAAATATTCAGTTCGGAATCCCGTATGACGTAGAGCAAGAGAACTCTTCATGATTATAATAACCTTATCGTGATCGTGTACTTTTATACCGATTTGTGGGATGTTTTGCTTTAAGTTATAAACCCTTTAGAATAAAAGTTTAACTACGAACCAATTATAAGGAGTTGTATGATGTACACAATATGATAGTTTGCTCTACATCGCCTTTCGGTCTATGAATGCTAAATTGGACCGACCAGCACTTGACAAGTTGACGTGGGTAGCGTGGAGACAGTGGCGACTCTTTTATTCATTACTACCTACCGCTCTGAGGGACCGTGTACATTTACACAAATTCGAGGCTCCGTGAGACTTGTTAAGAACTGTAAAAAATCTGTGTTTGAGATGTGTGCAGCCATTTGCATAGTCATCGTCATCATCATCACACTTGTGCACACTTGTGCGCTTTTGTGCAGAGTAACATAAAATAAATAGTACTATACATTTTCTCAATGCTTTGTCTTGCTCCAAAGGGCCCTTAATTTTTCCATTTTATTCGTCGTTTTTTATTGATTTGCCTAAATCTACGTTCTAAAAGTTTGTAGGTGCCCTAGATTAGACAATGCTCTCTCTGGTACCCTTCTATAAAGATCGGACAACCTTAGGTTGCAATTTACAAAAAAATTAGGCGGAGCTTATTTTTTTGTAAATTGCAAAAACGCCCAGGTAATAAATCTCTGGCAATCACTTACATATTAGCATCTTCATCATTATCGCAACGTCTCAGGCGGACCTTCACACCGTCTCAGGCGGACCTTCGCCCTCTGCACCTCAGGTCATCTTAAAGACAGCTAGACATTCTGTGGCGTCTACGTCTGGAATAAAGGGCTCTACAAACTATTGAAACGCCACGCAACCCGTCAATGCGATGCGTGATGATTGAATCTAATGATACCAACTTTCTATGATCAGAATCACAGTAAACACCCGACCTTTCATCGCGTCTGGTGTAAATAAAGTGATTCTGGCATAGACAATTAGTATGATTTTATTCGACAAAACGCATCACATTTTGTCGGGTCGCGTGGCATTTCAATAGTGCTTTTTCCACCTTAAGCATTGATCGGCATTCCTTCAGCGTATTCACTATCGATTTTGTTTCTATAAATGCTCGCCCCATTACTACCGACATCATTATTAGTACAGTGAAAAAGTAGAGTCAATCGAATCGTTAGTGTATTAACTGGTAGATTTCTCCCTCGCGACTAATAACTTAAACATGCTGCTTCACACCCTCGCATGTACATACACTATGATTAAACCTCTATTTTAAGCTATAAATTCGTGGTGTTAGTTCAAGTGTGACATTGTCGGTAAGCAATTTAATGGTGATACGATGTGGGAGTCATATTAAAGGGACTAGTGGAATCATTTCGGTCTTTGTTGTATCTATAATTAGGTCGTGAGATTTCCTTCTCTAGAATCATTAAAACCCATAGGTATTTTCCTTGTATTTTCATTAGCCAGAGTGAAAATTAATTGCCCTGCAGGTTTTTGTCCTGTAATTTTCAGTAACTATCGATATAGATATATATACATTGTATTATTATTGTACAAGTAATACAATTTCAAGTACATACATATCTATTACGGTTCCAAAGATACCGCCCTATTACAAACAGATAAATACCGGAGCATTTGGCACTCAGGGTATGGAACCCAACCATAAGTAAGCTAAAATTAGAACCAATACTGAAGAAGAAGCAAACTTTGGTCTGAAATTTAAGACTACATAACTAGATTCTGAAAACAAATATTTGTCTTCAGAATGTATACGAAAGTTTGAATGTTTGTTAACTCTTTACGCCAAAACTACTGAACGGATAGGGCTGAAATTGCATACAGGTAGTTCTAGGGCTGGAATAAAACATACTTTTTATCCCATAAATGAGTTCCCATGGGATAGAAATAACAAACAACGCAACACGCGCGAAGCCGCGGGCAGAAACTAGTAATGTTATATTATTGTAGAGACGTAAGTATCCTCAACGACGAGTCACCTATTCTGCGAAATAATGTGAGCCCCTCGCAAAAAGTTACAAGTTACTTCGATGTCGTTACCTCCCGGCGCCTTAGGTCTTGTCTAGACTAGACCTAGCCTTGTCTGTCGCCTGCCGACCGGCAGAGGTTACCCAGGGGCAAAATAATATTACAAAAATAATTTTAATATATACCCTACCACCTACGCTTATTGTCAACATCTTGGATATACAGCTTGTTTTTGGGATATAGAGTGGTTGGCCATTACCTCGTCTGTCGCCTACCAACCGCCAGTGGTACCGCCCCGAGGCAATACAGTATTGTAATAAGTTTTTATAGATAATGTTATTGTCAACATCTTGTAAAATGTGGATACCTATTTATTTTGTGATTTGTGTGTGGGTAATAAATAAATGATAGCCAGATAAATAAATAATGCTGGAAAATTCACACGAATGGTTCCCTTTCGAATCAAATTTTATTACATAAGTTTTTTTATGCGAATCATTCCCGGCGCGTAGCGAACTGCTGAAGTACAGTCAACGTGAAAACGATCGGATTGGATCTTCAAAACAATACATCATCATCCATTCACATAGCCCCAAGCTGTGTTATGAATACTAGATATTTAAGTATTACCCCTGGCACGTGAATATCTTGGTTTGAATTTTACCATATTGGGAACTTGGGAAGCCTGATGGCAAAGTTAGTAAAACACTTAAACACGGCACGTTCTGCCGCCATGTAGAACTTTTCCATTTGCCTCCATTACAGTAGCCTGGTACAAGGTACAGGTTGAACGCAGAGCAAGCTGTACTATATCTTTCAGAGGACACCGTGTAACGGAGCTTCCGTTACAACAAACAATCAGATATGTATAGATATGCACTAAGTAAATTATACAATTCTTCGTCGATGCCGAAGTATAATTTACCATGACAAATTCTGAAGTTACCTATGTATGGTAAAGAACTAAAACAAACCCTGTAAAAGCTTTCATCCAGCCCATAATGTAAAACCCTAAGCACACGGCACGTTCCTACCACCTCCTACCGCTACCCAAGAACTTTTCCATTCCCCTATATTACACCAGCCTGGTACACGTTGCTCCGCATTATTCGCCTCTATTACACTAGTCTGGTATCTCCAAAATACAAGTTGAAGGTGGGCAATCTGTATATATCTCTGGGGACATGTCTGGATCAGGTGGTTTGAACGTCTAGCCGATTTTCTTATTAAATAAACGTATGTGCTTAGCTAGCAATTAGCTATAATAGTGGCTTGTGTTTGCGGTTTTGTTCGCTAAATACCTGGGTATTTTATAACTTGTAGGGCTAATACGAGTATTAACGCCCAAAATTAGAGGTGGAACTCTCTAAAAACAAACCTTCACGTTTCTTGGAAATATTTTTGGTATAGGTAGGAGAATATAATAATATCTCCGAGAAGTCTCTACGTGCCACCTGATTCAGTAATATATTTCTTTTTTGCGAGTTATTAACTTATTATAATTATTATTAATAGTTATTAACTAATTTACGGTTTTCGGATTTTTTCCTTTACTTGTGTTAAAAGCACCTTACAACAACCTTCAAGCAACCTTACTTCTTGCCAATTTTCATGATTCTGAATCAACGGGAAGTACCTTTTTTGTTTTGTGTTCCCTTCCCTTGAAAAATTGATAAAAAAATGTGCATTAACGGCTGTATCTTTTGATTGCGTCAACTTAGAAGTTCGATTTACATGCGCGGCTCCAAGAGGTTACGAACCTGAGTATATGATGTGAATTTCAACTCGATACGCGTTTCTGAGAAAAGAGGAATGACAGACTGACAACAGTGATCCTATAATAGTTCCTTTTTTCTCTTTTTGAGGTACGGAACCCTAAAAACTATGCTATTAACTTATGGCATTTTCATCGCGCGCTGCTATAATTTCCATTGACCCGCTACTGTAAGGCAGATGCCCGTTGTGGGAGACTTGTGAGCCGAGCCCTTTTCACATGCACACTGTCTGATCGGCGGCGCCGCGGCCGTGCAGTAGCAAAATTACTCTTATGCATGAACCTCAGACAACAAGCTTGTTCATGTGAAAAGGACCTACTGCTTAATAAGCCCAGCGCGGCGATCGTTCCTTTCCTATCCAATGCGCTTGTTAAAAAAAGCTACAAGTAATGTCATATGTATCCAAAGTAGCATTAAGTAATTTCACATCTGAAAATAAATAATTTTAATAATCCTGGAAAACTAACACAGCATTATCTAGCCCCAAACTATGCAGAGCTTGTGTTTATGGGTACCTGATAAATAATGATTATAATAACGCAGCTCCATTGTGGGTAATAGTGGCGCCATTATCCGTAATTACCAATAATTGGGTTATGGACTCCATGGATATTTCTGCATATTTAATGAAAATAATTATTGGACCGTTTGTTTTGGTCAGTAACCCAAACCTTCCTGTACTACTATATGTTTTAAGTGTGTACCTACTAACAGTTTCAATCTCTGTTGAGTTTAATAGATTATTAGAGAGAGATATAGGTAGGAGAGCATTTAAAACTCTTAAAATGTATTATAATGTATGGCAGAACGAAACACAGTTATTTCATTAGCCAGGTAAATGTGCAAGCAATGCAATGAAATCCTTCTTAACAAAGGAGACAGTTTGTGAGTAAAGATTTATATTAGTTATCTAGTGCCCATAACATAACCTCTACTTACTTTGAAACAAAATGATTGTATGAATTGTCCAGCATAATACAATAACATTTCATAGATTATATATCAATGTTTTTTTATTGTATATTTTATTGTACATAGAAAATACCCAGAACACCCGGAACAAACATTTGTGCCAAGGTGCGTCGCAGGTGGACCTTCCCGCCGCGCCACATCGCTTTTTATTATTTATATGTAGGTATAGTTTAGAATGCACACAAATTCCATTAGCCCGGACAGGCAACCCTAGCCGTCTAGTCCAGACCAGACACCTCGGATATTAATAAATCTAAGTGGCGGAGGCGTATCTCAAACAGTTTGTTTTGATGGTAATTGAACGTGCTTCCCTCGGGGGCGTTCAGTTTAGATGTTAGCTTTTGAATTGCTAGGATTTATTTTGATTTTGTGCATTGACTTTGAATGAAAGTGTAATTATTTTTGCTGATACCATGTGTGCCTGACAGACGAAACATAATTTACCTTGAAGGCTTTTGGTTTTAGTTCTTTAGTTTAGTGTATACTTTTACTTGTATGTATAGTTTAATTTATTGAGAGACTGAGACTTATTGAGTTCTTGTTTTAATGACTAGAATAATAATTTGATCGTTTTGAAAAACTAAAACCGTCTACAGTTTTTAAACTTTTTCGGAATAAATAATAAACACTCGGTACCACATTTTTTACGTGACCATCTCTAAATTATTCCCTATTCAACAGCACTTATCATCCACTTCGGTCCACAATTGACGGAGTACTCCACGAACACACCCACAGCCAAACGTAAAACCTCCTTATTTGAATTCACTTTAAAAGTATTGCCCTGACTCTCACTGACTCTATCGATCCTTGTCCATATAAAGGTGGCCTGACAGACCTTCAGGCCCGGAATGTTGAATTTGCCAAAATGCCACTTTATTGGTTTTCCTTTCCATTGTTAATTTCCTAATTAACAATGGAAAGGAAAACCATAACCTAATTTTTTTTAATTATAATTACTACTTAATTCTATGTAGAAGTAGATGGGAGGGGGGGATAGTGGCACTGGACGTCTTTACCTTGCCTTGATGGGGGTGCTCATGAGTTGCGGAGATGGATTTTACCTTTAAACTTTAATTTTCCACTCTTTTCCCGTGATTTATACAAAATATATCTGCCCCTGGCATATAACAAGAGACGTCGCTTCATAGCCTGTTGGGTTTAATGTCTGCGGCCCCTGTGTTGAGCACCCCTGTGCGTCCCTTTATAATAACAACACTGATATTCGGGACTTGGGTCGGACGGAGTCGACCATATTATATTTGGTTCAAACTGAGAATTATGTATTTTCTAACTCTGGTTATGATGTTTGTACGTAGCTAGTATTTGTTGTTTTACTTTTTCAAATGAACATATCATGAGTTAGACAAGTTATCATTATGTGCATGTAGTTTATTATAATTTTGTGGGTTATGGAGGTATTTAGAGTAAGTATTATTTATTTTATTTTTTTCAAGTGCCACTGCCTTTGTTGCTCTTACATGTCCAGTCCATACCAAGGCTGCCTGGAAGAGACCGCTCATAGCGATAAGGCCGCCTGTCTACTTCTTCTCGTAGCAGTTTGTGTGGTACAATAAAGTATTATCTATCTATTTATCTATCATTAGTCCTTCCCACTGTGGGGCAATTTCGATAATACATAGTTTTGAAACTAAAACATTATCTAATTAGCTTTAAGCCTATCGTTTTGTGCACAAACAAGTTTGTTTTAACTGTGTGTCTTCTTAATATTATCGTATTTTGTGTTGCAAATAAACAATTGTATTTCGAACCAACCTCGGACTCTTTAGTAAAACATTAGATAATTATTGATATTTTACTTCAGAGGGTTTTTGTTTGCTCACTCGGTGTATTTGAAAAATGTGGGCGTCTTTGTAAACACAGAAATTTACGTATTTCGCTCGCTTATCGACGACTTCGACGAATACCAAGTTTCGGGGAAAATAAAGATGTTTTCAGGGAAATCCTGCAAATATTTGAGATTGTTTTGGGAATATTCAGTCGGACAGGCAGTTCTCGTATTGACGAAGGGAAAATACTTGTTCATTTAATCTACACA
Source organism: Eupithecia exiguata (assembly GCA_947086465.1). Lineage (NCBI taxonomy): Eukaryota > Metazoa > Arthropoda > Insecta > Lepidoptera > Geometridae > Eupithecia > Eupithecia exiguata. The sequence continues at coordinate 740,725 of OX352245.1, read as the reverse complement.
CGTGCACAATGTTTATCTACATGTTACTACTAAGATATATGTTTTTTATAACGGATTATCTTCGAAGCTACGGATCGGATTAACAAAATTCTTTTACTGATGGATATTTTCCTTGCTTGTGCTACATTAAAGTAAGACTACGTTTCGTCGACGTGCCACGTGACCAATGCGGCAGGCGCAAGGCAGACGGCGGGCAAACGTTAGTGCACCAATCAATTTCTTTACTTAGTATAAACAATTAATCTTTGTCGACGGCATCGATCGTGTATTGGCTTAAAAAAGATACGTCATGGCAGGTAAAAAAATTCAAAATTCAATAACTTTATATCTGGTACCTATAGGTATGTAGGTGTAGGTATCACAGTTTTATTTTAAATGCGAAATTTTGGATTCTGAGATGTATATTTGTTATGCCAAAACTACTAAAAGCATCGGGTTTAAGTTTTTCATAGATACATCGATGTAGACTAGACGTGGATTAACACAAGCTACTTTTGGCCCCTTTAATCAGTTCCCACGTGGGGACATATAAAAGCTATCGTTTATAAGTAGATCTTGGTTAATTCTATTAGATTATCGTATCTATAAAGACAATTTTTTATTTCGGATACAGCGCGTGCAAAGCCGCCCTCCCAAACTAGTTGGCTCGTAAATTCCTTCACAAAACAACGAGTCTCTCTTCGTTGTTAGGTAGAGACCTAACATCGATCGTGTATTATTTAACAAGTGAAAAGGTCATTGCCGACATGGCGTGGAGTCGGGCATAATGTATATTCGATGATGTTTGTGGTCGCTCCTTCACCTTTTGATATCATTTACTTCCCTTGTTGTTTTAAGTTGATTGTTTCGGAGGTGGCCTCTGGCATTTAAGCTCCGCTCACGTGAACGTCATGTTTTAATCTAATAATACTTGTAGCAATTACAATGGCTCAAACATATCTAACTGTTGAGCGATGGCTACTTTCTTGTATGGTAGTTCGATATTCACTTTGCTCACTTCTTCAAAATGTCACAAACAATGTATCATCTAGTTCCAAAGTGCTTGGGAAGACAAATCCAACGAACCCAAACTCGACGGGCTTACGTTGTTTCGTTAAGGAGTTCCTATGGCCACCTTCTATCGCCATCATCATACAAGCTCGATGGTACCATAACATTTTACCAATTTTGTCACCAAACTTACATAAGTATGCCAAATTTCAGCTCAATCGGTTTAAAGTATAAATTACAGTTGCTAGATTTATATAAAAATAGGTTGCGAAGCCGCGGGCAGGAGCTAGTATAGGAAACATTGGTCACGATGGTTTCATGTTAGGTTAGACTCTAATGGATTCCTGAGCTATGTTTCATAGCCCGTCTCTCGCCTCGATATTGAGCAGTGACGCGGGACCGAATGTACGCAATATGTCTATCGTACTGTACCTATCGGGCAATATCGTGGAAGGGTGTTTTGTTTTATCTGACGATGAGTTAAGTTTCTTAGAAAACATGATATAGGGAAAATACCATTACATAGTTTTCGTAAAGTGAAGCCTGATCGTTCCTTGTCTCAAAACAGAGAAATGTGCTAGCTCGTTTAATCACTCCTAGCATCTAGTGTTTGTTCACACAGAAAGTCCGTATTTACAGGACCGTTTCTAACGGATCTGCCGCTACTGGAGGTGACCGTGCAACGCCCCGCGCAGCTTTGATCCGATTAAACGGATCCTGTATATTTTGTCGGATCGATATTTTGTACTGGCTCCGGAAAACTGTCATGTGTGTGACCTCGCTCACACGACTACATCCGCCATCGCAAAATAAAACGTTACGATAAAACGGACTGCTCTGTGAACGTCCTCAAACTGGAAAATATTAGTATTTTACACGTGTCAAATGAATTTAATATAATCAACAACAAAGGTCTTACTCCAAACCATCCTTTATTACAATTCGTTGTTAAATAAAATGCAATCGATACAGTCGTGTGCGTGGAGCAGCGCCGCGCAAGAATATTGCACGTTTTGCAAATATGCAATCCATTTACATTGGAATCGTTGCAAGTGGTTGCAGGGGTTTTCAGTTTTGTTCTATTTATTTGCTGCAATGATATTCGAATATTATGTAAATAAGAAAGGACATAATTTACGTATTAGTTTTAATTCAAAGTCCATAGTTTGTTTACAGTAACTCTTAAATTGAATAAGTCAGTAGTTATAAGGTCTATATTATTATTTTTTTACAGTAAATATGTTGTTTTTAATATTTGCATGAAGCAAATGCCAATTTTCTTGCAAACATGCCTAGGGCTTTTAGAATCACCGACGGATGTTTCACTAGGGATCCCACCCTAGAGTTCTAGACTAGACCCAACTCTTATCACCAGAAGCATCGTAAAGCAAAAGAAATATAAATTTGAATTATTTCAAAGAGCTTCTCCTTTTATCAACATTGCGCAGCAGGCAGCACTGAAAGCGTTGAGTGCTACGCCGTAGCGGTAATGCTACGGCGTAGCACTCGCTCGTAGCATTGCTACGCCGTTATACAAATATCTTGATGAATGGGATTTCGTTTAATTGAATGCGGAAATCCATTTAGCATCCTTTTCAACGAAATTAAAAAAAAGTATTAAGGGATTATCTCGTAAAGTGTTCCAAATACGGCTTGCGAGGCTGGCTTGCTATAATAATAATAATAATAATAATTTATTTCAGACTATAGAACAGTTACAGATCTTATTTTAACTTATTCTACGGTCCATAGTAATATATACCTTAAAACTAACATACATACAATATTAAAAATTATAATAATAAATAATTATTATTGCTATGTTCCACTAAAGCAATGCAATGTGGTAAACTTTAGGGCAACCCTGTTTTTCTCAGTGTCTGCCATCCACCGTGGTCCAGTGCTAGCCGCCTATATCGACGCCCCGCGACGCGTACTATGTCGTCGACCCTTGTCACAGGGCGCCTGACGCTGCTTTTGCCATTTTTTGGCCACCAATCAGTTGCTGCTCTGCTCCACCAATCATCACCTAGCGATGTGTCCTCCAAGTACATGTTCTTGTGTCAGAAATCATCTAAAAGTTAAAATTATGAGATACCAGCTTTTATCGACCTGTGTATGGTGTGTCTTGTATGGTGAACAAATACAAATAAATAAATAATTATCATCATATCAGCGTAGCTGTCGCCCACTGCTGGGTACAAGCCTCCTTCAATCTTTGCCAGCCTCCCGTGTGCCCTTCGCATCCAAATAAATCAATAAAATTGATAAAATTCGCTTCTCTGCCAGATCCATCTGTTGTATATACTCTTGAAGTAAATTAACTTCTGGCAATCAATGTACTTCTCGACAAATGACATAATAGTATTATTCGAAGGTTACTGCAGATGTCCCGACCTCGGTACTCGCGAGCCCTCAGCTAGTACAACCTAAGGCTATGGAGTGGAGCCAACACTGTGAGAAGCCTTTTAAGTAACATTAATGGTCGTGGCACAGATAAATTTCACTCGTAGTTTAAAAACCTCCTTAATAACGCATTGCAGAGTTTTTTGAAAACAATAGGTTAGCTCTGCTTTTCTATGGCGGCAGCATAGTGTAACTTTTTTTTTCGTCCTTATCTTGAAACTTATATAAATGTATACATTTAACGCATTCACTGCCTCGGCGTTACACGGAGCTAGAGGTGGGCAAGTGCGTCGTGGGCCATAAAATGCCACGAAAAAAGTGTTAATCTCAGCCAGTGCCTGCTGGGTACACAATTACTGTGCGAGCTTCATTGATTACACGGTTTTTGTTTTAAATATGAAGCTCTAAAACGAGCTCAAAGAACCAACATTGTTAAAACAAATCCAATAAACATATTGGAACAAACCTAACCCTTAGCAATTCATTCTGAAAATTGAGCAATTCGAGGTATTCTCCGTAACTTTTTTAATCTAACGAAGCTTATAAAGCGCGGACTCACGTCATTTTCGGCCTGGAATTTCAATGGCTGCGTGAGATATATGTGTGTGAGTTTGTATGCTATGTAAAGGCTAAAAAAAAGAACCTTTTTACGTGCACACGGTACGGCACGGGAAATTACCGCTGTAATTACGGTGGAGAGCGTCCATCTATCGACTTCCTAGTTTTCAGTTTTCAAAAGAAAATCGCAAGTTATAACGAAAGTTCTATAGAAAGCTGTCAAAATATCGTTTCCGCTCTCTCTTCCCATATAAAACACACCTTAATGAGCCCATTTTACCAGAACTATTTTAATTTTCATGGAAAATTAGACTTTTTTGAAAGCAATAAACCCTTTACTTAAGCCTCACCTTTTTCCAAAGCCTTATGAGATTTACTTGCCTTTTCAGATTATTTTTATGAAAGCTGCCATTACTTATATAAATTCGTTTACGTTTTGTATAAAGGTGGATAAAAGGTTAAACTTGTTTGTAACGTGATTTACCCGTACGTTGCTCTCAATCAAGGATAAAAGGTGAAACGAACGCTATCCGATAAAAAGTGAACAAAACTGCGGTTTAAAATCTAAGTCTTTATAATAAAAAAAACAATGATTTGCTAAGAAAATAAAACATTTTTAGCTTGTTTTTGTTTTACCCTAATTAAAAGATCTGAATAATTTGAATATGGTTAAAACGTCGGACGTCCAGCCGCAAGATGGGCGGACGATATAACAAACGTCGTGGGGCGAACCTGGATAAGATTGGCATAGGACCGTGTGGAGTGGCACAAGAGTTTGGAAGCCTATACCCAGCAGTGGGTGAAGTCGGTTTGTGGATGATGATGATGGTTAAAACGTATACCTCAAATATGGTAATGTATTCCTGGCTATATTTGAGGTACATGGTATAACAAGGTCCTAATTCGTTCGTTTCTAATGAAAGGGCAAAGCCCGTAATGACATGCATGTTCACGATCACGGCGGCGCGGGGCGGCCCGTAGATACGTGTCGCTAGAGGGTAGATACGTGTACGTGCGGCGGAGCGCTGTCTACGGCGTGGCATGCATCAATCACACCACCTATTTGAATGTTCTGATGAAAGCTGTGCCCTAGAGACTTGTCGCTATCCTCAGCTATTTTAGACAGCGCTGGTAGTTTTATCACAGTACTTATAATGCTGGACATTATCACAACATCTAGCCCCAAAACAAGCAGATTTGAATAAATAAACTAACTAATAATCCCTCTAAAATATTTATTACGGGATCATTCCCTATACTATAACGAAATAACTTTTAAATTAAGTCCATAATTGATGGAAAATCGACGAACATACAAAAATAAAAGCGGCCAATTGCGAGTCGAACTCGCGCACGAAGGGTTCCGTACCATTATCTGTAAAACCGGCAAAAAAAAACATGACTGTTGTATGGGAGCCCCCCTTAAATATTAAATTGGCAACAGAATGAAAATTTGAACTGTCTAACTATCACGGTTCATGAGATACAGCCTGGTGACAGACGGACAGCGGAGTCTTAATAATAGGGTCCTGTCCCTTTGGGTACGGAACCCTAAAAATACATACAAAAAACTAATTTTTTTATTTTTGCAATCGGTTAATTAAATGAATGCTCACTTGCTTGGTTTGGGGCTAGTGGGACCAGGTGACTGATTTACTAGGCAGGGATCGATCTGCCCCACAACTTTCTATGATACGCTCGTATTCCTGGTCCCCCAATCTATCAACCTTCATACCAGAAAATGTTTAGAATTTAACAGATATTTATTTTTATTACTTTTGTTACAGGTTATCGAGCGACTGAAATAATATTGGTAAGTTGATTTAAAACGAGAAAAGAAGGTTGACAGACGGACAACAAAGTGATCCTATAAGGGTTCCTTTTTATACTTTTGAGGTACGGAACCCTAAAAATGTACAGTAAACACCAAAGTGCACTGAACTATCCAAAAACTTGTAAAGCCGCGTATGCAGTTGCTGCAAAAGCTTTGAAAAGTTCCACGGTTTTTGTCTTTGAGTGTAGAAAATGCTACCGTACACATCAGTGCACACTGCACAGTATAAGTAGACGTTTTATTTCCTTATGAATAATTCTCTGTAAGGCAACCTTTGATCGCGATCATTACAATAAACACGAGGTGCCTCCTCCTGACTAAACATCAATTATTTATATCATTCCGTCGGATATTTATAATTTATATTTGCATTTTCATTTCATCTTTGTGAAAGTATGAGATCATTGAATCTTCCTCCATTTGTTTATTAAAGAGTCTGTGTCCAGTCGAGTGTACGATTCGTATATTGCTTTTCAGGCATTCCCCCAATTAAATTGCATTGTTTAGTCTAAAAAGACTATAAATCCATCTAGACAATGTTAATACTATACCTAAGTGTTAATAATTATAAATACACGTAAATAAGGTGAAGTTTTTTTATTTGTCGTTTATCAAAAACAAACGTTAACCTAAAGTTACGTAGGTATTATAGTTACGTACAATACCACGCCCACGCCCTGTTTTTCAAAGTGACAGGCGTATATCCATCACTTTGAAAAAAAAATAAGTAAATAGAAAACTCATGATAAAAATCACATAACTCTTAATCCTATTTATCACCAGTAAACCTGAGCGCGCTCGAACGGCGCTACCGGCGGGCATTGCCGGCAGTCATCGAATTTCCTACAGCATTTTACTGAAATGCCGGCGGGCTCGCTGCCGATAGGTGCGCGATACTGCATACTACATAGGTATTATAAAGATTTAGAAAATTCGATGACTGCAGGGAATGCCGCGTCTGCAGCCCGGCCAGGTGCGCGTTTAGCTTTACTGTATTACGTGCTCACAAAACAATTTCTGCGTGGATAGATTAGACTGACGAATACTAATGTTAAAAGAAATTTAAAAATTTCACTATGGACACAGATTCTTTCTGTTTTGAAAAAATACGGGGCTCACATAAATATTCCCGAAAAATGGCAAAAAATATTTCGTTAATTCCCAATGAGTTTAGTATTGTAACTCGAGTGTTAATTACATACAGTTTCTTACCATCAACATCACCCCTGTTAACCCGCACTCTATTTGTGCATTCAATAATTCAAAACTATCAGCTCGTATCAATTACTAGCAAATGACTCCACCTTGTCCATGCCATCAATCATACCGCTAGGGGGCGCTTTACTGTACACGAATAAACCCTTATTTCTGCACGTTAGTATACATTGCAATGACGTAGGCTGATAAGTTCTGTGATTACCAGTACCGATGGAAAGTCAGTCGTGTTTCGATGTATTTAGGTTGTTTTTGACATGAGTTGGAAAAAATATTTTGAGCAGTTCTGATATTATTTGCTATTGGAAAGTCACACGTGTTGCGACAGGTTCTGGGTTGATTTTGACATTTGAGTAGGTGTCACGTTACCCCACTGATATGATTTGTTCAGTCGTTCGTATGGGCTCGTGAGCTCGCCTTGTCGACGGGTGATATCGAATCAGCGACGTACGTACACGTCTGGGACACTTCTACTGCATTCTGTAAATTGAAAAATAAATGATATACCATATCCAATATGATATACCATACCAATGATGTAGATAAAATGCAAATAAATGTATTTTTATTAAAACTACGAGACTGTCGCGGACGTTTCTATCGCCTGTAGAGGTGTTCCCAATATCCAATCCGTCTATCGTTTTGGCTATCTATAGATAGATATTTAGTAAATCAATATTGGCACATTTTGCCAATATTATATTTGTGTTATTATGTGTATTATGAATTTAACTACGAAAAGGCAAAACCAGAGATGAGTAGTTACTATATTGAATATAGGGTATATATATATAAAATGTTTGTATAAAAAATATAAACGCCATTTTTTACGCTTTGTCTTCGGGATCAATTGACCGGTACTAAAAACTTCTACGAGTGTAAAAACTTTCATTAAAATACCAAGAATTTGAGCGGCAAAACCGACAAAAAACTTAATTAAAAGGAACAGTCAAACTACTCTGCTTCGTTTATAAATGACATCCAGTACGCGTAGAATAATGATCGTTTCCATCCATATGTTAATGGTAAATGATGGAAGCTGGCTTTTACTCAGGTTAACACTTCCATCGCCCATGACTCACATGTACGAGTACAAGCCTGGTCTAGCTGCGGCGCGCCCCATTTACTACCAGCTGATCGATTCTGATGTAAACAAAACGACTAATTGACTAGCATAATGTTAATCTAGGTCTAAAACTACATCTAGCAAAATGTCACCGCAATCCGTTCAGTACTCGTGTTTTTTCAAGAGGTAATAAAATATCCAAACATTCACACAACACATTTATAGTGTAATAATTACACAAAAGATAAAAAATGAAAGTGAGCTCTTGGTCGATGGCGCGGCGCCACCGCGAGAGTCGAAGTCTAAACAATGTACTGTTTGTTTTGTAACTAATACCGCGGTTCCTCCAAATGGCCGCTTATTCAAAACCATTCCGGAACCCTCCTGAACGGAAGTTCATTAACCCTTGCCGCATGCTAAACTCTTACCCGATATCAATCGAACGTGGATGTGAAACTCGCTATTTATTTTTTATTGGGAAAAACTGTGGGTAAAACAAACATAATTTTGTTAACAACAACTTCGAGTTCGTTTTCAGTTTGACCCTGCTTGGGCCCAGCTGTCTCAACGTCGAAATATAATGAAAGGAAACGGACAGACGGAAACAAAATAATATATGAAAACTACACTTGAAGTAAAATTACGAATTTAAGTTTTGCACATTAAACTGCACTTGCATTATTGTTAAATAAATACAACTGAAGAAGGACTATCTTATCAGGACACCATGGTGGCGCCACAGTCTTGTACCAGCAAGCGAGAAACACCAAATTATACACCGTGGAGTGAGTGCGACACCAAATAGCTCTATATGTACATATTAATGGTTGCGCCACCAGCGGCTGATTTGGTTACCGGCGACAAATTTGGGTGCGCAATCAAGGTGATACCAGGTGAGGTACCCTCCATACAACTAACTGTACACATTTTGTTGGTGGCGCGACCGGTGGTGTCCTCTTGAGATAGATTAGATTCTCAAATGAGTTTCGCTTCTGTTACAAGTTATATTGATCATCGCAGTCTCCGTGCAATAATAATAAACATCCTTGAACTTCCTGTCTTACCTGCTGCACTGTAATATCATCCTTATGCACAAGAACACAAGGTTTGTTTCCTCTGAGTTTATGCCGTTGCAAGATAATACAGGGTGTAATAGAACAAACGGTAGTTGGAGTTTTCGCGCATCGTCGCAACTCGGGCCATGTGCCCGAGCGAGACTCAAAAAATGTGCGGAACTTTTCACAGCTTTTAGGGTTCCCTGGCAGTTAGGGCGCATTCACAGGATCCGTTTTTTTTCGTGATGGCGTATGTACTTAGTTGTAGGAGCGAGTTCACACACCCAGTAATCGATTCCGGATCCAGTAATCGATTGTTTCCAGTAACGAAGGATCTATAATAACGGTGCCGATGCTGTCAAAAACGGATCCGCTCTATGAATGCCCCTCAAGGTTTCACAGAAACACACGACAAACTTTTACAACACCATTGTTTTAGTTGGGCGTTGAGAATAGACAGTCAGGTAAATAGACGTTCGGGGAATTAAACATTTAGGGAATGGACTTTAAGGTATTGGACCGAACCCGTTCAAAACAAACTCCTAGCTTATGAAGGATGTAGGAATCAAAAAAGATGACAAGATCAAAATTTGTTGAATTACCTCCAGATTGTTTGCAACAGTCTGCATTTGGCTCAACTTTTTCAATTGTATTACTACTTCTAATTATTTTCTATCGTTTTACTGTATTTCCTTTATTTTAGTACATATATTGTAAGTGAGAGAGACTGAAGACTCCTCCTCCTCCTCCTCCTCGGCAGCCTTTATTGGTCCACTGCTGGACGCAGGCCTCCCCCTGATAATATCCTTGTTGGTTTGGACTGAAGACTGACTGAAAAAGATTACTAAATCCTAGTTTGGAATTCAGTATATTGTCTGTTATGATAAGTTGTCTAAGTGCTTATTTTGTAAGCCTACACAAAAAAGGTTTGACTTTGATGCTAAAAGATGCTTGGAAGTTGATTCCAGTGAGCTCGACAGCGGAAGGTAGGTTTAAATAAGCGAGTGACAGTGACCAGCTGCCGTCTGACCGTCTCCATGGGTAAGAAGAGAGCTAGGCAGGCACCTCTATACCTACCTAGGTAGGTACAGGTACATAGGCAGTGACCTCTCGATAGCATTCGACATGGCCGACCACACCGTTAACGTTAACTTACATTCTCGGAAGTTAAATATTTGTGTTACGAGAACAATACATTCCAAAAACGATTTCAAGAACAATTCCATGAGTGAAATACAGCGTATTCAGTGCTGCCGTTATGAAAAAGCTGATAAGCAAGGTCCAATTAAGCCGGGGCGCGCGGTATATCACTTGGTGTGTGGCAGAGCGGAATGAATCCACGGGGGCTTTGGAAGGACTAGGGGGCACTTCACGACGATTTTGTGGAATGTTTGCTTTGTTATTATAAGGTACTAGCGGCCCGCCCCGGCTTCGCACGGGTAAATAGGTATCAAGTCTGCTTTTTCAAAACAAACAATCAAAATCATCTGTTTGGGAGAAATTATGCCTTAAAATTCCACAGATAAATGAGAGAGAAGACACAGACCCACCCGTCAAACTTATACAACCCTCTTTTTGAGTCTTTATATGTTATTATTACTTTCATCAAATTGGTCCAGTAGTTTTATTTTTTATTGTAGTTTTCGGTGAAAAAGTGTACCTACCTACTCAATGGACCAGAATAGGTTGAACATTGGAAACTGCTTGTGCAATGACAATTGATGTGTGAACTTGGTGGCTAAGAAAAAATACCTACCAGCGTTCAAATATGAGGTTGTTGTACAGCAACAGTCCATAATAACGCTACTACCTGTATTATATCGCTATATTTGCTTGAGAGTATTTCAGCAAGATCGTCTCTGCCGTACCTCGCTTTGCGGAGGCAATAAAAATGTCTGCCGTTGAATGAATATACACATGTGACATGTACGCTTATGCGACATTCTTGTAATGTATATTTTAATGTTCTAGCGAGTAGTAGAATCTATTATTTCGGAACACGTTCTAGAACTAAATAAAATCCTAAAGCCTTGATATATTTTCTGGTATCTCTAAAATTTCTAAAACATGCAAAACAAGCACTTAAACAAACAAAAAAAACTTCAAAGATATTTTATGATGAAATTGGCTCCATAATATAATAAAATATGATATGACGCACATTCTATTAGCCGCATCTCGCTCCAAAATCGAATTTTAAAATCCATCGGTGGTAAGGTAACCGAATCACCCCTGATCCACGTCTCGCTACGATGTTAGATGAAGCGCTGCAACGGATTTATGGTGGAGCAACTTCAATTTCCATGTGAATATTTTCAGCGCTTTATACAGAAGTTGAGCGCTTCATCAGATTGGCAGCGGTAAAAGCGAATATTCCTTGTTTGAAATATTGGGAACAGGATTCCAGACAGTTTTGACAGCGACATTCGAATATCCGATCGGGAGGCGGGAAAATTGATCCGGATGTCCCCGACGCCGCTACATACGCCATGAATTTTAAATGTCACATACCCCCTGCGCTGCAGGGGAAGGTGCGGGTTCGAATCCCGTCGGGATCGTAAATTTTTGGGATTTATTAATTTCTTAGAAATTACCCAGAGTATAATAAATAAAAACCTTAGAATGTCACATACTTTAAATTAAACATTTGTGTAGGTATTTGCTAAATTAGTTTTGTGACAAATACGAGAAGACATTATTGAGCCAACAAATTGATTTAGGATTTTCTTTCCCATTTCTAACAGAGATTATCTCCATATTCGCAAAAAAATCCAATAAGTTCGAGTCACGACCGTCTCAACAGGTTTAATCTGAGAAGATAAAATACAATAAACCTTTTTCGTCGACAAGTCAGGTGTTTTCGGACTAAATCCTGCGGAATGGGTTCCCGTTCGAATTTCGAATCGCGTTTGATGTCAACGTTTCTGATTTATTGGCGCCTTGGCACGGCCATTGAAAGTTTCAAGATTCTGTACAAAGGAAATACGAGTACGGGAATACATTGTTGTTGCAATATTATTTACCTTCGCTCGTTCGTTCGTTCACATACGGAAAACAACGTTCGAAATTGGAAGTTATGTCTTTTGCGATAAGTTTCCTCTTGCGAAACGACTAGCTAGGCGGTGCCTAACTTATTTTCCCGTCTCAACCAATAATGACGAAGTATTTTACAAGTTTGTTATTTGTGCGTGTTTCCTTATTGACACTTCCTCATTCAATGACTTGGTAGATAACTGTTAGTAGTCATTACCTTTAGTTAGCTGTAGCATTAACTAACAAAACACAATAGACTGATAATACAGAACAACATTTTGGCTAACAAACCACTTGGTGTTTTGTTAGCCTATGGTAGACACAAACATAGCCTGTTTGTGTTTTTCACAGCTAAGACTGAACGGATTTTGATGAAATTAGAACTGTAGGCTCCCCTTTATTGTTACATAGCGGGCGAAGCCGTGGGCAGAAAGTAGTACTAAGATAATAAAGTGATTACAAATTGTTTTTTGTTAGTCTATGGCTATAGCTACCAACTTATTCAAAACATCGAAAACCATCTTACATTATACTATGTTGTAAAGTTTGACCTCCATTACGCAGTGTATGTTAGAGTTGAACCCGGCCGGCGGCGCGGTCGGCTCGTAATGACCGCAGCTGCACAAGGGGTTATGCTTTGATGTGCTCCGCTGGAGTGCACGCGATCATCTGTTTTAAATTATGTTAGCCTGAGAGATTAGCGGTTGTTGGACCATATATCACTGATTGGGAAATTATACTTAATGCTACTCACAGCATCACCGAGACCCAAAATAAGCAGAGCGTGTGTTAGTATAATAAATGAGATAGCTAAATACATACTTAGTTTTTTTCTTGGCATAGAAAACACCCAGAACATCCTGAAAAATATCTGCAGATCGTACAAACGTCGGGAATCAAAACCTCCTGCGGCGCATGACCTACCTACTACCTACCTAGGACCTACGCCCCCTTTGCCACGGAGCTCGTCAAAATATAGAAAACTAGCTGTTGCCCGCGGCTTCGCTCGCGCTTTTCAAGTCCTATGTCTGTCCCGGGATATCATTTACCTCCCCGCCAAATTTCATTAAGATCCGATCAGCCGTTTAGGCGTGAAAAAGTACATAATTTTAGGTCCTAGAGGTAAGTTTACTTTAAAGATAAACATTATAAACCTAGACTAATTTGTTTAACATGTATCTTATTATAAGTGAACCATGTGTTTGTTGAGAATAAAGTTCTTTAAACCTAAAAAGTAACAGACAGAGGTACTGGCGAATTTATAATATTTGTATAGACATCGCCCGTTTCATCAATCTTGGACAATCCCTAGCCGCTTTGCATTTTTTAATTGTAAAACCTACCTATGTATTTGAAAATAGATTGAAACTACGGATCATAAAATCATTAATCAATTTAAAGGACCAACTCCAAACTATGCAAATTTAAATAAATGCTTTCAGTAAACTCAGTCACTTCAGTAACTTAATCTAATGTCCATAGTTGCGTAGAACTTCAAAGTAACTGTTTATAACTCTGACTTAACCTAGTTCTAACTGTACTCGTTGACTTGAGCACAGCACCCATTAAATGTCGACTTATGCTGGATTTTACACAAAAACGCCGTCGGATTGTAATCAAAACAACGATCAATTTTCTTTATACTCAACCTTCAAACTTAGCTGTCGGTCATTACGACCCTTATCCAGAATATCGTTTCATTTTCCAAGAACTTTTTCTATTCTTTCGGCGTTTGTTACAGCAATTTATCGCACACCCAGCTTTTTTGACGGTTCATTAGACATCGATTTTTTAATATTTTGAGTGTTAAAACACGCTCCATCAATTAAGTAGCCACGGACATTTTCCATAAAGTTTGACAAGTCAGGGGAAGTAATCTCTCGTTTTTTCCCTCAGCCTGTCCTGCTCGCACGAATCGGGATTGCCCCTCTCGGATCTGGAAGTAACCGGTTCTCGCCGGAATTTCCCGGGGTCGGTAATGTGATAGCTTTCAGCCGCGGGCCCCGGGAGAACTCGCCCGCTTTTACTAGTTTATTCTGCGTGATGTGTTATTGGCTAATTAACTTGGATGATATAGGAAGGGGGCGAATTTACTAGCTTTACTCCGTCCACGCGTGCATTTTACTTGCAACACTATTTTTAAAAAGAAACGACTGCAATTGTTCATTCGGTCAAAGAAAATAAACACGCGTAAAGAGTACTAATTTATCAAATTTTATAGTAAAATGGCAGATATTGTGATTCAGAGAAACGTTTCGTTTTTATATGCACCTGAATCCTATGATATAAAAGTAAAATTCCCTTTTATCCTCAACAAAAACCTATAACAAATTCGATATCGGTTTGATAAAGGTTTAAGACTATATTATAAGTTAACTAGTTTCTGTCCGCGGCTTCGCACGCTTTGGGTTTATAGAAACGTTTAAAGGTTTTTTATATCCCATATGGGAATGGATTTCTGGGATTAAAAGTAGCCTGTGTTTTATTCTAGGCCTAAAACTACCTGTATGCAATTTCAGCCCGATCGGTCCTTTCAGTAGTTTTGGCGTGGAGAGGTAACAAACATCCATCCAAACATCCTAACTTTCGCATCTACAGTGTGATGTGTTGTAGCAGTATCGGTTTGTAAAGGCACAATCATAAAAAGTACGGCGTGTTATATTTTAAACAGTGTCCGAAAAACTAGCTTTTATGGCAAACCCACGCTCTAATGTACCAATACACGAACACAGCTGAACTGAGCTCCAACACATCGATATAACGTTCAGTATTGCTTGACTTGGAATAGAAAAGCAAAGCCGTGATGTATCGAATTGGCTGAAAAACTTCGCTTACGCACCGCAAGCATAACAATTGGGTCTGTAGTTGCCTGCGCGGGCCTGAACTTCTGTGAGTGAGGTTTAGTGTGAAATGGACCGTAGTGAATTGGTTTAAGGTTGGTTTATCTTTGGTAATAAATAAGGCGTCGGCTCGTCTGGCTTTTCAGTGTATAAAAGTGGATTTTTGCTTAGCTTTTTTGATTTTATTAAATACCCCTTGCTTTCCGAAGGGTGGGAAATATTAGCAAAGTCATGCCATGAAAGTAAGAAAAACGCGTATAATGAGTTTCTTTCACAAACATTTTCTTTCTTATCTGTTTCACCTTTCAACATCCGTCACCCCTTTACAAGAACCATTTCTCAGACAGGTACTAAAACAAGACGCCCAAAACAACCACAAGACGATAAAAGATGTGTATCACAGTGAAACATGGCTCTATCACTCTTCTTTCTTCCACACTGGGGGCCTATTCACGGCCCGTGACCCGTGCGAGCGAGACGGAAGAGGGGTGGAATGCATAATTGGTCCGTTGGTGTGACGTAAGCGTGCGACGTTGCCAGATTTCCTGCCGACGTGTGTTTTCACCACGGAATGCGCGATTTGCTTATCTTAGGATTTCTAGTAGGCTTAGTTTAACATTGTGTGGGATTTATTTTGCGAAATGTTATAAGAAAAACGCTACAAAATGGGAATTAACTGCACTAGGTGCAATATTTTTTACTTTACAACATTACCAACTTACCTACCTAAATAGTGAATGGGCTCTTCTGTTTTGATATTTAACTCTTTTATAGTTTTTTGTATACGTTCACTCGCTTTGTAATTCGATGCTTTAAAAACAAAAGAAGTAACTCTATATACATAGGGGTGAAATAATCCAACAGAAAATAAATAATCTATTCTTGGCATCATTCTTGGCTATTGCTGTTTCATGCAATCCAACAAAAATAATGGGTCAGAATGACCCGCTCTAACTCCATCAATTATTCCTCTCCCATCGACAGGTTAATTCTTTCTGGCATTCAAAATGGCCGCACGCAAATTGTCAATTTGCATATAATATGAGAGGGCTAGTCCAATTAAAATATCGCGTACGAGTTGGCACAAATCTCTGAAGTGAACAGACATGGCCTTAGTCAGATAAACCTGCGTGAAACTTAAATTCAGGCTGGTATGGTACTCGTAGGTTATAATAATATTGGTTGCCATCTCACTTGCAATTTGACAATCGTTTTTAAGGATCTCAATTGTATGAACGTTTTCAAGATTCAATCTATTTCCGTGCCAAATTTCAATGAGCTTTGCTCAGTCGTTTAATCGTAAAAGTAACAAACAGACAACAGTTACTGTCGCTTGATAATACTAGAACAGAATTTCGAAATAAGCAGTCGATGAAAGTTTTTAGCTTCCCGAAAAAGGGAAAAGGGGCCTTGTTCACTATTGAGTGTTATTACTAGAAGCAGAACAGGAAGAGTTAACTACCGGAATGTGCCCCGTTTTGTAGCAGTTATGGAAGCTTCATTAATGTAAGTGCATAGATCTCATAGAATGTGAAATTCGAGTGGTACGCATGCATGTTTTAAAATTTTAATACAGTATAGCACTCACATTTAACCCCATAGGGGGTGGAGTTTTGACCGAGTACGTCCTACGGTCAGTTTGAACAAATAAATAATGATGGATATTTTGCGACACTATTATTTTTAATATTACCTACCCACCATTTAAGCCATAAATACCTACCGATAAAAAACAAAAAAATATTCTGAGCTTGTAAACCAACCAGTAGTTGTAGCCAACCAATATTATTCCATACGAACCAGTTGCAAAAAAACAGACTCCGTTGCAATTATTACCTGCGTAATATTTATTACATTTGACGGCCGCTGTATATACATATAACCTGAGAAATCATTTATGCACAACACACAGAAGTAAAATAAAAAACGAAGAGAGGTGGTACTTATACAACTACCCGCTCATTCTTGGCATAAGGCCTAGGTCACAAAACAAGCAAAACATTAATTTACTTCAGAAGTCAATAAAACATTTCCCAAGTTCTGTTTATGTTACGTTAGGTTAGACGTAGAAACACTTCACAAACAAACAGGTACCCAGTTTATCCAAGTGTGGCACACACAAACACGGGCGAAGCCCGGTGTTTGCGCTAATCTCGCGTTGAATAGAGCAGCGTGGACGCCAAAGGGGAGTAAATAAAACAGTGGAGTAGCGGTGAGACCTTGCGGGTTGAAATGTTGAAGTTAGTTGGTGACGATATATCGAGTGAAAGAAAATAACGCCGTAGTGGCTCTCTCGGAGAGAACCTCTGGTCTAGGAGCTATTGTATCGCAGCTGGTAAGAGTGGCACCGTGCGTCTTACTTATAATTATATAGCTTATCATACATAAGCGTGTTTTACACAGCGCGGCGAAATCATGCCAGACAACATTTATTGTGATACCTTACCGTTTTACAAGTCTTTATTCTACTTGCCCTGTTAGTCAGTGTGGGAATAATCATGCAACCGAATTTGAGACCAGTTGATCTTAGAGCTTAAATGTGGCATACTTGATTAAGTTCGGTGACAATGCAATGTCATGATACCATCGAGCTGGTCTGATGATGGAGACAGAAGATGGCCTTGGAAACTCCTAATCGAAACACACCCTCCGGGTTGGAAAATGTACTTCCTGATGAGGTACCTATGCCACAACAGCCAGTGAGACCTCCCAATACAACTTCCCGATACAACTCTACTACGTTGAGAATTTGCCGAAAGCTTAGAATCTCTACACTACTCAACTCTACTCTACACACTTCAGTTTCGGAAAACTCTTCAACAAAATCTAACTCAATTTGTAAAATGCAGTAAAACTCAGAGAACGTAAAGCGAACATAATTGAACGTCATTTTTATGAGTAAAGTATTTGCAAAGACCCCTGCCCGAACCGTCCACTCTACTCTGTTATTGGAGTTCACTGCGGCTGTTGAAGTGCACTTTAAACATAAACTGTTGGTTCACAATTTTTACAGTACTTAATACTCGTATTTGCTAAAATAATGAAACATTTAAGATGTGGCGTGGCGACAATGAAGGGTAAAGGTTGTCGCACATCTGGACCGCACCGCTGCACCATACCACAAAAGTGTTTATTCAAATATGGGCTTATACTCGTAATATTTAGATGCATTTTGTAATTACGACATTAGATAACAGACAGCGCGCGGGCTACTCGCCAGAAGCTTGCGGTAAGCCATTCTCTTACTGTGAAATGTATCTTTATTTTTGTGCTGTGCTGTAGCGGTGCTGGATGTATGTTCTATGTCGTTTGTTTCTACTGACAAGCGCTGTTTTATTTCACGAACACTAACTACCTACTTACAATCACCCCACAAAGTTACCTTTGGCAAAAAATGATTGTTTTTATCGGGTGTGAGTAATCACATTTTGTTGAAAAGAACCGCACGACTCTCAAGTACTTATATGTTTGTTTACTTTTCTTTACTTTTAGTTTTCACAGATTCCAATCATGAAAACACGAGCTGTATAAAATAAAACATTCCTAGAACTTGCGCTTTAAGTTTCCATTTGATTGCTTCAGTGCTTCAAATAAATTGCAATCCATTCATGAACCACTAAGTTTATCAACAAGCTGTTCGAAAACTATCTTCAACTGTTGTTAAATTAACATTTATTGATAATTGTTTACTGTCTTTGTTTTTAACGAAATGTAAAAAGTTGTGTAGATTTTTTAGTTTATTAACAAGCACTTTGTTGAAGCTTATCTCATCTACCAACCAAAAGCATAGGTATTTTCTACGCCTAGTATCAGTAGTACGATCATTTAGTCCGATTCTAATAATATGACTCGTACAACATTTCACGCCTACGTGCAGCCTGAAAACAAAGATGTTGTTTTTATCTTTTCTTTATTTAAGATCTGATATGTACATTCTATGAATTACATATTTATGTATTCTGGTAAATAAATGATTGATTATAATTACACAGCCACAAAAACAGTATTAGAACTGTTTTTGTGGCTGGTACGTGCTCACAAAAACATCAGGAAAAAAACTCGCAGTACTTATCATGGATAACAAATTTTCGCTCATCTGGAAAAAAGAGTTTCGTATTCCATTTGTGCGAGGCAAAAATAGTCCTCCAATAATGTCTAGCACAGACAACGCGGTTGGCTGACTCCTAACAAGTTCTCAAAATAAGTAGGTACCTATTGCTTTATTTTGTTGGTTGTTTTATTTGTTGGTTTTGTTGTTTTAATTTCAATTTTTATTTAGAAGAGGGTTGCGATGGCTTGGGGAAAACACACAAATAACAGATTCTCATTAGATTCTCTTTGGAGCAGCGGGCGTAGGTTCATCTAGGTACTATGCAGGAGGTTGCGGGTTTGATTCCCGCGCGTCGGACCAAATGTTTGTACGATCTGCAGATATTTGTTCCAGTTATCTAATAGGTTTGTTATACCCAGAACACAAGCTCAGCTTACAATGGCTAGATGATCCTGTGTGGATAGTCCAGCATCATTTATTTATCTATATCTAATTCTCATAAAGGTGCATTTGGTTTGGTTCTGAGTTTTGGTCTTATTGAGTGAACTCTATCCGCGCTTTAGAAAGCTCACGGTTCGACAAGCATTATTGCACAAGCTCTAATGGAAAGATAAACTTGTAGTAGACGATAGGTATGTCTACATTATTAAATAAAACTTGCCTCAAAGAGAAAAAGAAAAAACAAAAATTAAGAAAGAAAACCTACTTTCATTCATGTTTCATTTTAATTGTTTCAGATAACTTAACCAAACATGAACGTACGGAGCTTATGGTAAGTTTAAGTGATAATGGCTCTACCATTGACTGCTGTTACTCTCTATAATACTGGGAATTCCGTTACGGGGCAGTGGTCCAACTACTCTGTCCAATTAGTTGGACTAAGGGCCTACTAGGGGTCGTGGTCCAACTATCTTTGCAGTTGGACCACGGCACAAATCGGGATGGTTTTTAGTGTCCGGTCAAAAAATTTTTTTTTACAAGAAGCTCTTAAAACTGGATCAGCCCTTGCTGAACCCTTCACCAAGTGTTTCTTGTGATCCTATAGTGTTAAATGAATACGTAAATCAATGGAATCGAGCTGTTTTACGAGAAGCAAGGCATTAATGTTACCTGCAGCTCTCAACATTTCTTTGTACACGGTTGCAAGTAAATATATTTTCATTAAAGTTGGTAAGAGTAAGTACCTACAGTACCCACTTATAATAATGAGGGAACAGTTCAAAACCTCAAACCTCTGAACCCTAAGGCAAGCTCGCTAATAATTTAGAGTAGGCAACTGAGTAGGAGCTGAAAATAACTTGCTACGGAAACTGTTTGTAAGTACTTCACGAAATTAAATTGGGAAACAAGGTCGCTTCCAGGAATCAAATGTCTCTCAATTATCATTATTTCGTTGTAAAATAAAGCTATTGCGGTCGCGAAAATTGTTTCAAAAAAGTTACTTTCGAAAAATACGTCGAAAACTCGAAACGCTTCGAGGAAAGGTGAAAGTTTCTGGGTCGTCTCGAAGGAGCTATTAGCGTGGCATCTGAGGATAACGAGACAAACTCTGAGGACATCGAGGATGGATCTGTGTTACACAACAAATGAATGATACGATTTAGAAATTATAAAAAACCCGACTTGGTCCTCGATTTCACACTTTTTTCTTAAAGAACAAATAAATAAAAAGGACTAGTCATCAAAAAACTATGTCTTAGTTATAAAGGAGACTTGTCTTATAATAGATGTTATAAGTACCTACTCACACGCTTTACTACCAAGGATAATATACTAAGCAATAGTTTTCTTTTTTTTATGTAAGGTAACTAAGTAGGTTATGGACTCGGCATCGATGATTGCAGACATTCATTGATGCTCGGAGGCAATGATTGTCCGCCAACCACATAGAAACGCTCGAAATCATAACCCACCCTTCACGGGTAAAAAAAGACGCTTTATAAAACCTTGAAACTGCAATACGTACGGCCCAGGTTGCCACAAAGGCGCCCTCTGAATCGGCAAACAAGTCTGGAGAAATCCTTTTTTCGCGCCGTTCAATCAATCAACGAACCTAACTCGTGATTTGGATTCCATACTTGTCCGCTCCTGTCCCCTGGAACTAGCGGTGCGGCTTGTTATTCTGGTGGTAAAGCTTCAACATAAAGTAAAAAGAGTATAAATATATCAAGACAATCTTATGCGAAATTAACATGGGTTGGTTCAATAATACAAGATGGTTTTGAAGATATCGTCAAAGAGGCAGAGCGCACTTGGATGCGAGAAGCACAGGACGAGGAGGCAGTAGCAAAAGGCCTATACCTCAATGGAAGTTCCCGGGCTGATATTATTACGAGGCCGTAGGTGATGATGCCGTTGGTGGGTATATAGTGACAGCAAAAAGAGATCGCTCATCCTGATAATGATGTCTTTCTAGCCGAATTTCGGTTACAGCTGCCAGTGCAAACACAGGTGCACTGCTTACGGTAGCATGCGCATGCTTTTCGATATTTTAACTTGATATTCCAGATAGGTTTTGCTAAAGTTTACTTCCTAAAATAATGATTTGCTCGTCCAAAATATGCCACACGATTCTTGACCTCAGGCCTCTTATCGTAAGCACCATTTTCCAACAACCGCAGTTGCACGTAAACTTCATTTTACAATCATTTCCCCCGACAGATGCACTAATGGCGCAAGTTCCGACCACATTTGTTTGAATTATTACGCCGTGGTTGCGGACGCCTCAATTATGCATTGTAAAACTGCAGAATCAGTTCCGAACCGTCAAACTGAATTTTTGATAGGTAGACTGCACTCATGTCCGCAAATAGTGAAATGGGTTTCCATGGGTTGCGACAGATCAGGATTTAGTCTGTAGGTGTTTCATAATCTGCATTCATAGGTTTAATTTACTTCCAGCATAAAATCAGACTCCGCTACGTTTATTTTCACATGATTACCAGGGGTATTGAGAATAATTTAAAACTAAGGAGAGCTATCAATAATAGCTAATTCTTATAGTAGAATATAATTGACTCTTCACTTAAATCTTTGTAAAAACCTCATATTCTCAGCGCTTTTTTGTAAGTCTATGGAAATAAACGTAAGTTAATCTGAATATGCTGTCCTCAATTACCTGCCAAGAGTGTAAAGAAGTGAGGCAGATCTCTACTTCGTTTCTGTGAAAGGTTATTTCTAAATAATTGGAATAATCTGGAAACATAAACATAAACACAATATCTTCCCGCTTTCCATCCGATCAATAAAACGAACCCATAAATAAACAGCCGCTGTCCGAACACATTTACCTTTTCCCTTCGCAATATTACAAACGAGATAAAGTATGAATTCCGCTCTACTGACTGAAGCAAAAGATATTCTTGATAATTAACTAAATAACATTGAATTAATTTATTCATACTACACCTGGCCCAGACTAGCGCAGGACCGAGGCGAATGGCATGAACATAGAGAGGTCTATGCCCCGTTGTGGGCCGACAAGGGTTGATGATGATGATAGGCTCACATGGAACAATGGGTCAAATCAAATAGAACATTCCAAAAACACACAAATTTCATCATAATATTGCATATTCTATAACCTAGAACCTACCCTACCCTACTCAAATAGAACGAACGTTGTCTAGGTAGACCTAAAAAGGTATAGAGATGTCAATTTTCCATGATCAGCATCCACCTGCCAGGCGTGGTGATTATAACAATACCAGGGGGTATTGATTAGAGGGGGAAAGTTCAGCGGACTTACACACCGTGCGCTGGTGAGGATTTGGTGAATACAGCGTCAGCAAAGAATGCTATAGATAAGGGGATGAACGCTTCCTACGGCTATTACTAACGTCTTTATTTTATAACGTACTTGCACGGGATGATCCGTAATCGTTAGGAGCAGGATACATCATGATTTACATTTTCCATGAATGAAATTACCATATTCGAGCAGAATCTCCACGTGTGGAATATTGCTTTGTTACAAGTTTGTTGTTACGTTATCTTTTAGTTTTAAGTGCCTTCTCTGAAACTTCTACCGTGTATTTAGGTAAGCACTCAGCATAAACAAATTACTGAAGCTTTTTCCTTTTAACTACCACCACTACCAAAGTGATATCCACACGGAGATCACTTTGGTAGTTCTCTCCAAAGTGCTTAGACCAGCAGCTAAGAGCAGTTAGATGTGAGGATACACTTGGAAAATAGGACGGAGATTCTGTTTGTATTGTACCTACCTTCGTACTCTTACATATTTTGAAAAAAATATAGTCGGTTTGAGTCCCGGTCACGACTTGTTTATTTTAATTATCATAATCATTAAATTGGCTGTCGGAAGCTATTTATATGTTTCACTGTTTTTACTTGATGTTTACATTTTTATTTACTGTAATTGCTTCAATCTCACAAAATGATAGGTAGCGGTGTAGATGAGTACGTAAACGATAGTCGATTCCATTTTCGGTCAATTCACGGTTATCTTAGTTTAACTATACCTACGTAGTCAGCTCCAGACATATAGACCTGTTATTTTCTGGTTCGCTGGCTTTGAATCGGGCCAACTAAACTCCTGATTACTGAGATATCCCGCAGGTATTTTAGTATCTAGGCTTTTCCCTTTTTCCCTTAATACAACCTAAAATTCTATACAAATAAATTGCGGGCGTCTATTTCGTGAGGCGTTTAGGGGGGAGAGGGTCGAGCCAAATCTCACCCAATCTCACATGGTGAAGGAAGGAGGTCGGGAAATATCACTTTTTTTTTTAAATATGGGTTATGAAAAATATCACGTGATTAGGTGGGAGGTGGTCGAGCAAAATCTCACGACATCTCACCAAAATGGTAAAAAAGAGGTCGAAAAATCGCCAAAACACCTCACGTAATTCATAGATGCCCCCTAAAAGACTGAAAAGGTAGTGTACTTAGTAATAACGTGTGTTTATGGTTTTGAACCAATATCCAACTAAGCTTCTAATAGGGTATATGCATAGATTTTTTTTACTGATTATATAGGTATGGTTATTTTTTTCAATTTCAATTTCTAATTTATGTGTCGGTAGAACTTCTTAGAATAATATTTTATTCGTATTCTTTCGGTCTGGTAATTTCCAATAAATTATTTTGTTTGTTCAAACAATTATTGGCTTCTTGTATTTTCAAGTTACCTACCAGTATGAAGTTAGTGACATACGTAGGCGGATATTTCTTTACGGAATATTTTATATATCACTAAACTATTTTCGATACAATAGATTTTCTTGACAAAAGCACTAAAAGTTATATAAACATTATTTCCTGTCTTTTTTTAAAGCTTTTTTAGCTTTAAGCTTTAGTCTGCCAATATATATATTATGTGTATAAATAAGTAGGCGCATCCAAGAAATCATGTACCCAATGACATTCCCAGCCGGACAGTAACTTACCTAGGCACTAGACTTCGCCGCTATCTATCTTCGCAAACGGGGAATTACAAGGCTGTGTTGTCGCAGTTTGGCGCGCTGCCAAGATCTAGAGGGCCAGAGGTGCCCGTCTTGAAAACATTCGACATTATATCGCAGGCACTGATAATGGATAATGTCGAAACAGAAATATGAGTCCCTCGGCATGTGCGATAAATGTATCAAAGGGTCCCTCATGTTTAAGTTTAGATGTATGTGTACCGAAAAGGGCTCTTCCCGGGATCACAGCACTTTTTACGGCGGAACAACAGACGAGACATTTGCATGATTTTTACATTAAGACGATTCGTTTCGTGATAACACTAGATTTTTTTTTGTGATTTTAATTTCTTCTGTGGAGTAAAAGAAAAGTAATTTGCCGCAAATCAAATTACTTTTCCTTTATACCATTTGTCATGATATACTCGTAGGTGTGCAACTTCGATTGACGTGTATTTTGGAAGCATTCGAGAATATGTAAATATTAGCCCAGTCTGTTATTTTCCCAAATGCTCCAAAAAGTCCTGTGAGTCGAAGTAAGTTTTCTCATAATTTAATAGAAATTAGTTAGTAGTTTTACAAAATTTTAAAATACTTTGCCGCTACTTTTATTTCTTGAAGAAAACATTCAAAACTACTAATTTATTAGTCAACGAGATGCAACTAAAGGTTTACGTACTTTTTTTGACAAGTGAATAAACGCACGTACCGGGACTTATTTGGGTGGTTGCTCCAAAACTCCAAAATGACAGGACACGAAATGCCACTAATCCAACAGTGTCGCGCCAACACGAAACTATCAACCTTCGTTTTTTTTTCTGATATTTTATACAGGCAAAATCAATAAACTCATGTAATGGTGAGCGCTCTGCTGATCATCGCTACACCGTATCTTGATTTATTTTATAAGGGTTCCGTACCCAAAGAGTAAAACAGGACCCTATTACTAAGACTTCGCTGTCCGTCTGTCCGTCTGTCACCAGGCTGTATCTCATGAACCGTAATAGTTAGACAATTGAAATTTTCACAGACGATGTATTTCTGTTGCCGCTCTAACAACAAATACTAAATAATAGAATAAAATTAATATTTAAGGGGGCTCCCATACAAGAAACGTGTTTTTTTTGCCGTTTTTATAGATAGTACGGAAACCTTCGTGCGCGAGTCCGACTCACACTTGATCGGTTTTATTAATATTGCTGAAACTCTACTTTAATTTGATCCAAACTTTTAGTTAAATATTCTTAGAAAAAATAATGTCTGATGTTACATGAATAAAGTATCTCCTAATATGTAAATAAATTCAGAATGAGCTACTGGCTCATTAAGGATTTCATTAAATTAAATACCCACTGCTCCGAATACCAAATTAGCGCTCTGACATTTAGCTTACGAGACCGAATATAAAATTAGATATTATATAAAAGTTTTTTCACGTTTTGGCAAGAATTTCTTTGTAAAGATGATGTTATTTCGTTTATCTGCTAATGCGAGAGGCGCCGGCTGCCTACTTCTGCTCCGATGGGATTATTTATTCAGAGGATAAACCGCGCGAGTGTTTTGTGCCGTACATGTTTTAAGAACTTCTTTGTGAATAGTTTGTAGGGTTTATTTAAGTGTTTCTGTGCAGGTACCAAAGTAGGTCTTCTCTTTTACAAGTTGAATCTAAAAATTGATAAAAAAACGTTAAACAGGATTTATTGTAACTACTTGTTAAAATTTTATTACCCCTTAGCCAAATTCTATGCCTAGATTGTACCTATCTGATGTTCTTTGGTTTGTCTATTAATTATTCTTAGACAATGAAAACGTAATTCACAGAGAGATTTTCCCATCTTCAAATTGTGGCTGGCAGCTAAGTAAGTCGAATACAAAATCTATGGGAGCAAACATGGAAGCAAACAACCGAAAATAGAATGAAAGCGTTCCCATTATCTCCATCATAACCTACTACCTGTTCCATACTAGAGTTTTCCATTCATGCATTCCATTGAAACGTCGTCGTCGCGTCGTCGAGCTCTTTTCGGAAGAGTTCTCAATGGGTTCCTTACAATGCTGAAGTGGAATGGTGCAATGCCATTTCTCTGCTGCATCGCACGGTCGAATGCCGCTGCCGTGTCAAGTGCCGAGGCGAGTTATTAGAGCGAGTGAATGCACCATGATGTGCCCGTTTTCAAAGGATGATGCCTGATTGTAAAGTGCTGTTTACGTACGTACATACTTTTTGAGTCTTTGCATAATTACTATGAAATTAAATGAAGGTGTATATTAACAGCGAGTGAAATTAGTATTCTATTCATAAGTTTACTTCCCACCAACATAACTACTCTCCAATACCGCCCTCGGGCCAGGGGGTTGAGAGAGAGGTATCGTTTACCACTTTCATGACCCACGACGCACATGACCGTCTGCAGGTCCTTGCAGCGGCTGTCTGCTATGTATTGTATTGTACTTACCTATATTTGCAGCTGGTGGAACTTGCCATTCTCTTGCCCTTTTCCCCCGGCAAGTGTTCTTCTTCCATTCACTTCTATCGTCAGCTCGGCACTCTTTTTTATACCTGTATAATAATAATAATAATGCTGGACAATTCACACAGCATTATCTAGCCCCAAGCTAAGCACAGCTTGTGTTATGGGTACTAGATAACTGATATACATAATATAATACAAAACATAGATAGATATTTTTTATTATACATAGAAAACGACCAGAACACCCTGAACAAATATCTGCAGATCGTACAAACATTTGTCCCGAGGCGGGAATCGAACCCGCAACCTCCTGCACCTCCTGTCGCAGGCGGGCCTTCGCCCACCGCACCACAGAGTGGTCACTCATTTGCCTTATTAGTCGCGTGAGAGAACAAAATTGGGAGATAAACTAAATGAGGAGAACCTTAATTTTAAATAACATAGAATATTAACGAAAAAACATTGCTCCTCTTATTCGCAACAGCTTACAACGCCCGTCAACGTTGTCAGACGTTCACCGAGCACATTTCTCTCAAAGCTAATTCCATGCTCACCGCGTAGAGGCACGAGAAGCCACGAGAGGGCGCAAGTGTCACTGTCACCGCACTGTGAAAATGTCAAGTGCGTTCCTGCAACACGACCTTTTCGCAGAGGATATGCAGAAGGTGGAAACTATGTTAAGTTCATTCCTGCGAGGTAGCTTAAAATGGAATTCATTATAATATACCCTTAGGAACATTCACTATTTAAATTGACGAAAGTATGTATGTAGGGTAGGTAAGGTACCTAATTAGATATAGACTTAGGAACGTATTAAGAAACTTTTCTCAGTTATCGATCTATACTTGAGTAGCACTTTTGCCATAGAAAATCGTTACTCAAGCATACATCGATGACTGATCAATCTTTCATAATACGGGCCATCCATCATTTATTTGGGATCATAATTCGTAGTTTTTAGATATTTTTTTCCTGGAAGATAACGCTTAATACGGTAAGACAGCCAATTCAATTGCGGTCTTCTAAGTTTAATTAAGTGCAACTTGTTTTATAAGGCGATGAAATTAAAGTAAAATCTAAGTATCTATCTAATTGAGCTGCTCTTGTAGCAAAGTTTTCCACATTCTGACAGTGCTATTTCTATTCTAAAACTCTTCCTTTACCAAGCTGCAACTAACAGGCTCAAAGTAAAAAACTTTTGTTCAACTCTTCCGTCTTGGCCACTGGCCGAGGCTTGCGGCTTGACTTGCCAACACAGATTACCCCCAATAGATTCCGCATTACGGGACTTTAGTTCGGATCCTAGCTCACCAAAATTGGAGGAAGGCGCGGGTTGCGGGGACTGGAACAGAGGCGTTGTGATTGGTTATTTCAAGGTCGCACTAAAACCTAGGGTTGGGACAGTTTAAAATTTGTCGATAATTAATATATCAATACCATGTTGTTAAAAAGAACATAAATTTACATGAATATTTAACTGCTTTGTAATGCGACCTTAGTTCTTCATATTACAAACGATGATTTTGTAAATTTCGAATCAAAAACCGATTTAAAAAAAAGTAAAAAAATACCTACGCCCTTTCAATCAATTTAATGCAGTACCTCTCATGTATTTAATCATAAGGTGTAATGAAATAACCAAAAGATAAAAAAAAAAATTGAGCAAATTACACTATTATTAGTAGGGAACCATCCGTCGCGTCGGTTGCATCTACCCTATTTGTTTTCCTTTCGGGGCAAGTGAGAAACCTTAAACAAGATAAGTTACAGGGTTAAAACTGTAAATAAAACTGGCCAAGTGCGAGTCGGACTCGCGCACGAAGGGTTCCGTACATCTATAAAAACGGCAAAAAATCAATTGTATGGGTTATATTGTATGGGGCTCCCCCAAAAAACTTGAAAAACCCCCTTAAAGATTTGTTTTATTTTAATTTAACTATTTTATTTTAAAGTGAATGTTGTATAACTAAATATTCTGTGAATACATTTGTGATTAATAGTTCATGCGTTTACCTGTTGTCGTTATCAATATCGAGCAAAAAAATCATGTTTGTTGTATGGGAAAAAAAAAAAAATTAAATATTTATTTTATTCTGTTTTTTAGTATTTCTTGTTATAGCAGCAACAGAAATACATCATCTGTGAAAATTTCAACCGTCTCACTATCACGGTTCATGAGATACAGCCTGGTGACAGAAGGACAGCGGAGTCTCAGAAATAGGGTCCCGTCCCGTCTTACCCTTTGGGTACGGAACCCTAAAAAACTCCTTAAAATAATCACCTTATACATCACATTTATTATTTTGTATTTGTCATGTTGTGTTGTTCTAGTACTAGTCATCGTTTAATCCATGTCCTGCATTTCCATTTTGATTTATCAACAGCATTTTTTTTGTATCCTTCAATAAGATTAATACAATATTTTAGTGTTTTTCATACAAAAATTTCGAGAGCCCTACATATCCACGTTATCCAACATTTAAATCGATATCGACTGGAAAAAAGTGAAATTCACAACACTAGCGTTACACGTGCTTGCGCCAAAAAGGGACAACGAGTGCAATAACAGCAATGAGGAAAAGAAACAAGTGATCGTCTTTACGTACCATCAACCATTATAAGCTGACCTCTTCTATAACTGGTAAAATTGTTATTATTTTACTTACTGATGAAATGTTATCCCGTCCTTTTGGTAGTTTGAATGTCTAGATGACTTTCCACACCATTTCACTGCACATGAAGTCATTTTATCTTTTTTGCTAACACAAAACCAATTTTTATAGCATTAGAACACAAAAACGCAAAGGAGCTCAGGGGTCTGACACTTGGTCGAAACTGAAGCCGTGCTTTGAAGTGGCGATTTATATGTAAGCATTTCCATCGATGTATTGTGCGCGGTCGTCGTCTTTCATGCGGAATCTATGGGGGGTAATCTGTGCTTGCCAACGAGTTTCGGCTCAACGACAGCAAAGTTTTAGTATTTAGTTTCCCAAGGCCAATGATTAGGTAAAGATAAGCAAGGCTTCATTTATAAGTACTACTCGTATTGTAAGCACCACATAGTCGCCGAGTCGATCACGATCTTTGTCTTCAAACACATTGCACGACCACTTTGTTGTATTCAATGTCATGCTACAAATCCCATAATGAAACATACTATCAATATCAATGTTCCAATTCAATTTAGTTGTATGTTTTGTACCTACATGTATTACACTAATAATTATTAAATTCAAATTATTAAAATATTAAATTCGTAAGTTCGGGTGTTTATTTTAACTCGGGCCACGCGTGGTTTGGCTGGAGCCGAGCGTGCTATCGCGCGGACCAGATCCGCACGCGTGAGAAATCAGCATGACATGAAAAGGGTCCTAACCAGGGTCCTTCTATGTGAATATTTGCAAAGTTAATAGTTCTAGCTTACTGCCCTCCGTCCGGCGGCGTCTTGGATCTTGGATCCCATCAGCCCTAATCCCTCGTCTCTGCAGTGTTTACATTAGCCATTCGTGAGTTCGCCTCGCAGTCGCCATATTGTTTTATGACCTCCATTTCGGCGTAGGCACTTTTAAATGGTTGTTTGAATGTAATAAATCTTTTTAAATCTCCCGATTTACGTAATGTCCTCTTTTATACAACTGTGTAGGAAACTTAACTACTTGAATATAATGTAGGAAGGTAAAATATTTATGGCTAACTTAAGTTGGGTTTTCGTGTAGAAATGCTCGAGATTCAAATGAATTATGTTGGTAAGAACGAACCTGATCATACCTCAGAGTGGTATTTATTGCTTAACCAACGTAAAATTACCACTCGGAAAGGCAAATTCCTCGTTTAACGTCTGTAATTGCGTGGCCTGGAGTCAAATCATAATGCTGGGTACCTAGACTACACAAGTGATATTTTTTCTGAGACGCCTACTTGTTTTATCTACTTACCTTTTCTTTTAAGTTTAATTGTACAATTAAAGTAGAGCAAAGAACAGAGACGTTAAACAGGCAAGTAAAAAGAAAGTAAGTGGATATCTGGGGAAAAAGGGCGGAATTGCTCTCATAAATCTTCAAGGCAGCAAATTATACCCACAAACAATTCCCTGAAGAGCTGTAACGACAAAAGAAGGCCGTTTTAAAACTTATCAAGTGTTTTATCTAAATGTATTATACAATAGGCAAGTTGAGAGCCTTCGAGGATTTCTCAAAACGAAGCAGTTTGCGGTATTTTTCAGGAATTTTAGTAAAATGTATAGTTAAACTTACAAGTAAAACAAAGGAAAGTAACGTTATTGAATAACTGTAAAGGCAACAACGTAACAGGGACAAACTAACAGAAAGTTAAAGGAAGGAAACATTTTGAAATTAATTCCTAACCTTATTCGTCAAATCTATTTACGTAAACTTTTGAAGAAGACTGTTCCTTTGAGACTTATTGTGCTTATTGGTTTATAGCAACATATAGATGGTTATATTCACAGATCTTCAAGTTATATTCGTAAGACTCATAATGACCTATGTTTCTCATTTGTCCACAGACGTAAATCAGCTAGCTAGTCTTCCAAACGGCCACAAGACTGAACCTGTGATACCGCCTGTACAGCTGGACAATAACAAGGATTACTTTTATGGAGACACCCAGGCTTCTATAAGAATATTTAACTAAGTAAGTCTTCTAAGTTTTTTATTATTTTTATTAATTTCTAAGTAAGTCTTGTTTAGAGGATAACTAGCTGGTTGACGTGTTTTTAAGATATTGGAGTTGGATTTGTTAGGTCTGAATGTCAGAAGTATGATATAATGTGAGGCTCGCAAAGTCGAAAGGAAGACTGTGTTCAGCAGGAATGTATTGTTCAAGGCGTATAATGATGGAACTGGAATGTTAAGATAGGGCACAGGAAAACTTGGTAATAGTCCGTCCTAGTCGTTTCATAAACTATTTTAAAAACACAATACATTCCTAGCGGTTCATTAAGAAAAATTAACACACAAAGCATCAATGTCGGTCCGTCTGCCTGTCAAGACTCTTTTCATGAAGGCGTATAGATCATATTCTTAGGTCTTTAGTAGGTATCTGGCTTCTCTTTCCAGGTAGGGGAGGTCCATGCCCCACGCGGCGCCCGCGAGCGCCATGTCGGCAACGCCGCGCCACCCTCATTTCTACACCGTCGAGGTCGGCGATACTCGTTTCACCATCCTCAAGCGCTACCAGAACTTGAAGCCCATCGGCTCCGGAGCACAGGGCATCGTTTGGTAAGTTCTTATCTGATGGTTCTTTAATATGTTGATATTGAGTTGACTTCAGTTTTTGGAACTTGAGCAGCAATATTTGTTATTATAGCTACTGCTTCAGATGTTCCTGTAGTAGTTCGTAGCTTCAATGTCGTTTTTGTAAAGTTTTGTGGTTGTAAATTTCTAATGGTTTTGGACTGAACCAATACCAAGTCCTCTGACGCGGAAAGTGAGTTAAATGTAGTCTTTTCAGTAGTTGTCCTTGTAATTGTAATGTCAGCGATTTGTTAAATGTTGTCTAGTCACAGCGCGTTCAAGTGAAACCAAGCCAGACGTACCTAGATGAGTTCCGAATCTCTACAGCCCTCCAACTCCAACCAATGGTTATCTGTAAATAAACTGATCCATACAGTACTCTCGTGTGCATATATTTTGTACATAATACTTAAATGTCAATAAACAAGCTTTAAAAGTAAGCGGTATCTATCGCAACCATTCTACTATATCTCAAGGTTTATTCGGATACTGAAGATTTCATTGTACATAAATCTCATATTGTCGCCGATTTACATAAACCTGATGACATCTTTATGTGTATCATACTTTTTGAGAGGCATGCAAGTGCTTTCCGTCTATCTTTTCCTATTTCAATCAAAAATTAATGCAATGCGATACTTTTTTTATTTGTTATTATTTATTTTTAACTGCACGCACTCTTTGCATGTTTTTCACATCCATACCACACTACACTCCTACACGGCTGTGGCAAAACTGTAACCTCCACGTTTTCCTTACATACACTGTACCACATAAAGCACGTTGACAATATCTCTGTCACCGCAATGAATGTTTACTAGCTGGTGATTCCGAAATTTATTTGGAATACTTTCAGCAGCAGATTGCTGTATGACAACTACTGGAGCATGAAACTGCCACAGCCTTAGCGCACAGTCACCACACCAATATAATTTGTTTCTTTTATAGCTGATGGAGTATTGATTAGCCAGTAGAGATGGTTCCGTTTTACTCTGTGACTCTGGGGGACACTGTGTTCAATGTGCCGACGCGGTACACTGAGCTAGTGGGCCGCGGTGCGGGCGCGCAGGGGATGGTGTGGTAAGGACGCGCCGCCATTTTGTGCTGTCTTGCGGGAAAATGGCGGCTTGTTATGGATAATGGCGGACGCTTTGACTGTGCCACTTGTGCTTCCAGGACTAACACTACTACTATACTTCTATGTTTTTTATAACTATTTCATGTATCTACTTACCTACCTGTTCTGTCCAATGCAGTCTAATTTTTAATACACCTACCTACAACGCGGCGTTAATGCGTAAGAGCACGCATGAAACTAAACTTATAATAAATTAAATTTAGTCTAGCCTCGTCGTCGTTTGCTGCATTTCTTGATCTCATCTTTGGATTAATGTATAATGTATATTTCCTATTTCAAGATGTATGAGATTTCTCTGACGTACGTTCGATGGAATGTGAAATGCCTTGTCCCTTCTAGTTGACCAAAGACTTCAGTAGTTGATATACTCGTAGCTAAGCCAGTTACTAACCTCATTGCTCATATCCATTTCGAATCTACGTTATGCCGATATGCAGGACCTTTGGACATCAGTTTTCGTTGTGTTGGTGGCCCAACATTTCTGAATATGCTTCAAATTAATATAATTCACACCTCATTAAACCATTTCATACAGATGGCTTTAGATACTTTTATTACCATAATCGAAACTATTACCTAACCGATGTTTCTAGAAAATTTTATTTTATTGTTGTGTTTTAAGTGTTTCGGTTTAGTGATATCTAGTGGGCTCGTAACAAAGTTTGTTTCTGGGTGAATAAGTGGTTTGGATTCAGTATCTCTTAGGCTATGCCTGATCAAGATTGTTTGTTTTCAGTGCCGCGTACGACACAGTGACACAGCAGAATGTCGCCATCAAGAAACTGTCAAGACCTTTCCAGAATGTGACGCACGCGAAACGCGCCTACCGCGAGTTCAAGTTGATGAAACTCGTCAACCATAAAAATGTGAGTTTAAACAAAAAGATTTTAAATAACATCTCTCCATCCCACTTTTGTGAAAAGATCTAGTTCTTACTCCAGATCTACGCCGAGCTGGACCCTAACTCTTAGATCCTCTTTTTAAATTCATCACTCGTCGGTCTAGGTACTGCGAAGCCTCACTCTGAGACCTGAGAACCAGGTTTATGTTCAGCATTGCAATTACAAAAAGAAAAGAAGAAAGGAATAACGTAAGAAAAGCGCTCGTTTACAAAGAATGTGGCGGAATCTTGAAAAAGAAGACAATATAAAACAGAGAAGCTGCTTTGTTTAATTTAGAAAGAGAGGTAACTCTTCTGCAATATTTTAGGTTATTATTAGCTTTTCCATTGTACAGATCCCCCTCTCCATTCGACTAACAATATCACGGAGTAGATAATAATACGCGCAGTGTTCACAATTTTCTGCCGGAAATTAACAGAAGCAAACAATGGTGTGGCTGGCTCATATTGTAGAGCTTATTGTTTTCTGTATCACTACGGAACTAACGAAAATACAGATGAAATCGTCAAGATACAACTATCTTTAGCGGACACAATTTTGGTACGTGTAAGAAGCGAGACATCTTCGATGACCACGGACCACGGACTAGCCGCCAGATGGTCAGACGAAATCGTTGAGGGTGGCCGAAAAACTGTGAGGCTCGCACGGGATTCATAAGGATGTAAGAAAAAGATAAATAGACAATACTTTTATTCATCACTTTACAAAAAAGGTTGTATTTAAGAAGAGGAGGACTGTCTGTGTCCATGCGCGGGTATAGCCCTCATTTTAAATCGTCAGCGGGCTTAAAGTCGCTGCTCTACCGCAACGCAACGCACGCTACGCACGGCCACGAGGCGCAGTTTAGCTGCGTGTGTTCATTTGTTTGACAACGTGGGTCTACATTACCGGTTTACGTGTACCACGTGCATAGCATGTACCGCGTGCATAGCATTGAGCTGCGTGGGCACCATATTCGAGCTAGCCACGCGTGTAGCAATGACGTCCTTAATCTCATATTCGCGTGCGTAGCGTGTTCGTGGGTTGCTGTGGACGTTATCATATTATCACATACATTTTCTTGAGTAAGCGACGCTAGACACATGTGCGTATCTCTCCGTGGGTGGCGGGGGGACAGCGGCGGATGATGAATCAACGAATGAGCATCATTCAAGTCCAGTAACACATCATGTAACAATTCTCCTCAAAAATACATTGGCTTATTTTGGAACTAACTCGCACTCACTCTAAATTGTAGAAGACATTACTTCGTAGCAATAAAACAGCAAATTCAACTTCCAGTCGCCATGTTGTATTAATGGCGTACAGCATGGGCTCTTAATTTTATCACATCAGCCGTTTGCGTTCGTCTTGGGGACAGGAGCAAATTGCTTTTCAACGGGACACGGAAACTTATGTCGCTTGGAGAATTTCTAATGCATATACGTTACCTTTAATAAAATGTCTTTCGCTAAGAATTATTCTACTGTCTATATGCCATTACACCTGTGGAAAGGTAGGTAACTTAGATGATAATATATATAACTCTTTCTGGGAGAGATCGCTCTTGCGCGATTAGACCGCCAATAGGCTATAATAATAAATAATAAAACATTTATTTCAGGCAACGTTAGTCTAGTACAGGATGTAAAATACTTAAAAACTCCGGCCCATATAAAATATATACCTTATTCTAACATACATAAAATATACCTATTTATTACCACGTTAAATCGGCGACGTGTGACACGCGATATGTGCTGCGACCGGTAATCGTCCGCGAAAACGCCGGAACAGCACATTACCTATATATTCATTGAAATATCCCATAAAATTTCGATTGCAGTGGGACTTGAACCCGCGACCTACCTTGTAGTTAAACACCGAACATGTATCACTAGTTATTACCCCAGCTACAAGTATATTTTTACATTTCTATGTTCTGTGAATGAAAATTATCAGCCCGTTCCCTTTTGGTGATTAACTTGCCGTAATTTTATCATATATTAGCATATATTGTGATTTTATGCATACAGGTATAATTGTTCTAAGGTGTAGGTAATCTTAGCGGGAACACAATGTATAAAAACCCTGTCAGGACGGACAATTATATTGATTTTAATCATTTAATAACGATAAAAGCTGACTTAAGCTAACTATCCGGTAATTACCGGTCGTTGAACCCTATTTATTCGCCTATTAGAGGCCCTTTATTTATTCAACAACAGAACATGGGAATAAACACTTCGTCTACCGAAGGTCCTACGTACAAATACCTCCTCCTATCCATAATTTTAAATTTAACTTGTCTTTTCAGATAATCGGTCTCCTAAACGCGTTCACACCACAGCGCAGCCTGGAGGAATTCCAGGATGTGTACCTTGTGATGGAGCTGATGGACGCCAACCTCTGTCAGGTCATCCAGATGGACCTGGACCACGAGCGGATGAGCTACCTGCTGTACCAGATGCTGTGCGGCATCAAGCACTTGCATCTGGCTGGGATCATACATCGGGTAAGCACACCATCTTCCGCGATAGCAAATTAAATGTCCAGAAAAATGTGGCCTCCGCAGTGAGTCTCAACGGACTGAGATAATGACGATGAAGCTTGCCTGTAAACCTCGAGGAAGATCCTCGCAGAATTCAGTCATCATCATTGGGCTGTTTACTTTTGCGAGAGATGATGTAGGCGTCGATGATGTTGTTGAGTCAGCCGAATACTTTCTCGGGCAGCAGGAGAGTGTTGCAAGCAAAACGAATTGGGTTTATAGTTTTTTCGAAATAATTTATTGTTTACTAACCAGTTCGTATATTTCTTCAGGATCTGAAGCCGTCCAACATAGTGGTGAAGAGTGACTGTACGCTCAAGATCCTCGACTTCGGTCTAGCGCGCACCGCCGGTACCACCTTCATGATGACGCCCTATGTCGTCACCCGGTACTACCGCGCACCAGAGGTATGTAATATATCCACAGAGAGAGTCTATACTATAGGTACATTAACAGTGAATGCACATACCATAACATTATTGGTTTATACAACACGCGTACATCTAGTCGGTTCTATACTATGGACTTGGAATGTGGGGGGAGAATTTACATTTCATGGTATTGATAGTAACGTTTTTATTCTCAGGTGATCCTCGGCATGGGCTACACCGAGAACGTGGACATTTGGTCCGTCGGCTGCATCATGGGCGAGATGATCCGCGGAGGCGTGCTGTTCCCGGGGACCGACCACATCGACCAATGGAACAAAATCATCGGTCAGTTCTACAGTTCACTTTGTATGCCCGCAATAATCTTTAGTTAGGAGACATTGTGGTCCGGTTTTGAGTTTTGTCTCGAAAGTAGCGTCAAGTTCGCAAAAATCGATTTCCAACTCAGTCAAACCTAGGGCAGCACGTCAAACTGGCTTTTTTAAAACGCCATAGCTTCTTCAGCTTGCCAACTCCAGCACCCGCCAGACTGTCCTACGCAACGAACTTTATTTATTTAATTAATTTGTTGGAAAATCAACAGCTTACATACACATATATAAAGGTCGACGTATTAACATCAGAAAGCCTATTAAGGATTTTAACGTATAGTAACAATATACCTAACATGTAAACAAGAGCTCAATAGACACTGAAGTGGATTAAAAAAAATTAGCACTAAAAGTAATTTTTAGTAGACGAGTCTTTTGACCTGACTTGATATATCTTTACCACAGATAACAGAGGCCGATTTTCCTCTATAACCTCGAAGAGTCGATAATTAAACCTATCCTTGTATTTTGCAGAGCAACTGGGCACACCATCAGCGGCGTTCATGGCGCGCCTGCAGCCCACGGTCCGCAACTACGTGGAGAACCGGCCGCGCTACGCCGGCTACAGCTTCGAGCGGCTCTTCCCGGACATTCTGTTTCCTTCCGACAGCAACGAACACAACCGGCTCAAGGTATATTCTACCCTTTACAAGCACCTACTACCCTTAGGATCAAAAATCCAGTTTATTTATTCAAATACCATTTTAACATCGTGTCCGTATGAATGAAATTCATAATATTATATGATATGCATGTGACTAATAAATTTAACAAAATTATAATATACAAAAAAACAACAAAAACTAATTAAATAAAACTAGGTAAGTACCTAATTAAATTATAACATGCAGCTATATATATTCCAGTTCATCTTGTGGCTAACATAATCATTTATTATATTTTTCGTGTAATAAAAAAAACACCCCTTCAACTAGTTTTAAATTATTCTTGAATATATTTGGGTCAATTGCTTACATTTCAGTAGCATGAACATTAAATAATTTAATTGCGTTCCAGGCATCGCAAGCCCGCGACTTGCTATCTCGCATGTTGGTGATCGACCCGGAGCGCCGCATCTCGGTGGACGATGCGCTAGTGCATCCCTACATCAACGTCTGGTACGACGAGGGAGAAGTAAATGCGGTCAGTATCTTACTCTTATACGTAACTTAAGATTATTCGACAAGGATTCACAGTTTAAAGATGATCTGGCTCGTAGGATCATTTGGTATCGTTGATCCGGTTCAAAGGCCATACAAATAACCTCATGACTGATGATTTTAGGATTACTTATATAAAAGACTACTAGAAAATGTGAAGAAGCTTAAAAGGTTGAATTAATTCGGCTTGTAGGTAAATTTGACCACAATAACCAAGAAGGTAATGTTTTCATGTTGCAAAATGTTGCTCAGCAAGAAGTCGCTTCGGCTGAATTTCATTTTTCATGACACCATCCTTGTTCTATGTTCATAATAACCAAGTGAAGAACGCGTCTGTAGGATAGGTTAAAACTCAAAATCGTCGGCTTATTTTAAGATTCTAAAATAATGATTTTCATCGTAGTCGTGCAAAGATCTATGTATGTATCACACGAGACCCTCGCCTCGTTAGGAAATGGGAACTTTCTCCCTTCGTAGGTAATTGTATAATACATTGGTAGGTCCTAGTTCCGTCATGATTTTGTACGGTAGGTAGTTTAGTAACGTTATATTCCTTGTCCTCAGCCGGCGCCGCTATCGTACGACCATAGCGTGGACGAGCGCGAGCACACGGTGGAGCAGTGGAAGCAGCTCATATACCAGGAGGTCGTGGAGTACGCCGCGCCGCCGCAGGACAAGCGGCAGGCGGACCAGCCTAGCGCGAGGGACCCCATAGGTAGGAGCTCGATACCCGCTCCATAGGTAAACACTACTCTCAATACAACTTATAGTATAATATAAATCGTAGTGGACGCAGCTAGCATATCAGGAGGTCGTGGAGTACGCCGCCCGCGGCCGCAGCACATCAATAACTAATGCTGGACAATTCACACAGCATTATCTAGCCCCAAGCTAAGCAGAGCTTGTGTTATGGGTACTAGATAACTGATATACATGATATTTCATTTATTGCAATCATAATTATACATAGGTGAATGAACATGAATATTTTACTATTCTAACACTCTTAGATGGTAGCTTATAATTATGTACCCGGGCCGGGTGCGGGTGTAGCAAACGTAAAAGATGGTTTACATTATATAATATTAATTAGTCTTATCGTCAAAAAAATCATAAAACGTATGGTAACACATTTTAATTCGAATTTCCTTTAATGATTTATTGAAATTAAATGAAAATAAAAATTATTTCATGAAAATTATGAAATGAAATCAGATGTATCTTATTATAAATCTTTGCCGCCATTTTATTGGGCCTACAGCTTTCTGCTTCATGATCACGCGGTTCTGTTATGTTTGCTAAAATACGTATACACTTCTTTTGATAGGTAAATACGTTGGTGGCATCTGTGCTATTCCCCCAAAGCAGAATAGCGTAATTTAAGTGTGAGAATGCAAATGCGTAATAGCTAGCCAATGCGGTTCTTTTTTTATTTCTTTTAAAGCGTAGACGAATCTTGATAGCTTGCTCGTTATCTTTTTTACGTGACCTTTCCAATTTATATGCGAGTCAATGTCTATCCCTAATAAGGTAAAACTTTTAACGCATTCTATGTAGATGTTATTGTATGTATAATTTATGGCCAAGGGGTTTTTTCTGATATGGTCTATATTGCATTTTTTTTTGTTTTGTAATTTATGTCTTAATTATGGTGGGTCATCCAAACAGAAACGCGATTAAGAATGTCAGTCATATTTTGATTTAAATAAATGTCAGTTTTACAAGTAGTCAAGAGTGAAATATCGTCAGCGAAAAGAATACATGGGTTAGATAATATTTAAGGTAGGTCATTAATGTAGATTAAATATAGAATAGTTCCGAGAACGCTACCCTGTGGGATTGAGTTATTTGTTTGTATAATTTCTGATCTCGTCATGTTTATGAAACTAGTTTGGTGGTCATGGCTTTCTAGTTCTACTAATTGTTTACGTACGATTTTTCAAGTATGAGGTGAACCAATCGTGGGTTATGCCTCTCACTCCAATCCCAAATAACTTGTCAAGCAGTATGTATGTTGTATTGTACTTTGTCGTAAGCTTTGCTCATTTCCAAAAGAAGGCGTAATATAATACAATACAAAGATAGATATTTATTATTATGCATAGAAAACGACACTGAACAAATGTCTGCAGATCGTACAAATATTTGTCCTGAGGCGGGAATCGAACCCGCAACCCACCTGCGTTGCAGGCAGGCCTTCGCCCACCGCGCCACAGAGGTCGTCAAATAAAATCTTCTCTTGCCGTCACTGATTTACTGAGTCAATTAAATGTTCAACTAGCAGGGTCTATTTTCCTCCATGGGTCACATACCTAAAAGAACACGCAGATCATGGTATAATAAAATAACAGCGCCCAGAAAGTGTTTTGATTGCCTCAAAAATGGCAAAGACGTCCGCGAGTCCGAGGACGCGCTTCACGGCGCCATATTTTCAAAATTGCGTTAGCAACATAAACTTTTCGAATTGTACTCTTATTTTTGTTCCAGGTATCAGCTGAATAGTCCGCCGAGATGAAATCCCCAAGAGTATAGTGCAAAGACAATTATCTACGCATTACACTGAGAATCCTGCACGCAGGCCTCACGGGTAGCACCAACGGCGGGCTTATAGCTAAAAGTGATCCATTATCTTGTTATACATACAATAACTGTTGTATATATTAATCTTGGAAATGTTAAGTGCAATACTCGACGGAATCAAATCAAGTGTATTATAGACTTATTTTTTGCGCGCGCATTTTTGAATGTGATTTCGAGAGACTTTGATAACGTTTAGGCAGCGTTCAAAGAATAACCCGTAGCGTAGCTTACGTAAATTCATACCTTGTATTTATGTATCTACTGGTTCGTTTGTATCGTTTGGAGACCGTTATCATCTTGTATACAATCATGTAGTTTCTTCCTGTTTCTTAATGGATATAAAATAGTTGTAAGTTCTAATTTTAATCGACAGTTATGGAACGCTTTCTGTTAAGCTCAACGGTTGAGACATTTGTAAGGAACAAATGTGGAAACCGTTGAGCTTCCCCTACCCACATTGACTGTTCATTTGCAATAAGGAGTGCCTTTTGCGAATTGCTAATCAAGTTGGTGATGTCTGCTTATGGACTGACTTTGATATATTTCAATATTTTTGTATGTTGAAGGTTAATGAAAAAATAACGATAAAATAAATTTTCATAGCATGCAATATTTTTATCAAAAGTTTTTTTTTATGTTTTATTTTGTACATTGAAATGTTTATAATTTTCGTAATAGTGTTGAGCTTAGGTAAGTTATTGTACCTATATTATTTCTAAAATTTTGTGCAATCTCTCAATATTTATTATATATTATACTATGCAATATCATAATCAGTAATCACCGTTGCAAATTAATAATCCCTAATTGCCAGTAATCTAATGAATTTCCTAAATGAATCAAGTGCAGTGCCATCATCCATTGGTCAGAATATAAACCTGTTAGAATTAATTTGCGTATTAGATTTTTAATTGTGAGTATGAGTGATTCCTGTTAGTTATTTATTTAATAGCCATACACATCTTCATAGTTGGGGTTTTGTGATGTTCATAGTTTGTCGTAAGTAATCTTAGTTATGTTGTTGATAATAATAATGTATTGGCCCATGAGGCAGTAGATATAAGTACATTTCTACATATAGGTATCTACATAAATATGTAGTCTCGTCTAGCTCGCCTCACACGTTGTTTATGAGAACTGAAACTGAAATACGTAAATTAACATCGGACTTCTCGACTGTAGCTCATAAACGTTGATGATAATAATTACTTGTAATCATTACAATAAATTCTTAAATAACTACAGCAGTTTCGTTTTGTAGGTAGATCATGAAATGCAAATAACGAATGCTTGGTTTGAAGTACATAGTGTGCAACGTGTGAGCGCTGCCGTAGCATAACCTCACTAGCTAGAGAGATAAATAATAAAATAAGGATACTTGATAAGGAATGAGTGGTATCGGGTGGTTTCTGAACATAGCACAATTCATTAGCTATAGAGTAAAAGCTGGGCGGTTTACAAGTTTGTGATGTTCGTGACTCGATTTTATAGTCATTAATCTTAAAACGAAAGCAATAATGCATTCTGTTCGGTAGCAATTCGGGAGCGATCAAACTAATTAGATCAGATCAATATCCATAATATTTACAAGGGCCAACCAATGTTGCCCTTGTTTGCGCATTGTGCAAATATTTTGGGTAGTTTGTCAAGTCTGGTCAGGTCTATTTGTCACCTATTTGTTATTTCCCAACATATCCTAGACTGCCAAGTAGTTAGTTCCTTCAGACATCTTTAAACCACTGCACAAGGCTTTGATCGCTCGGTCGTTGTAGTGTTTGCCTGGTTCCATGATTTTGACTATTGTGTTAATAATTAAAATGATGTGTAGAGGCCAGTGCCAATTTAGTGAATCAATTAATTTCCTAGGCCATGTATGTGGCTGTGCCGAATTATTGTGGAACAAAAGTAAAAGCAATCTAACTGTGTAACCTTAGAACATCCTGTTTATCGCTATAGTAAATAAAATCACAACTGTACGTCCAAAATGTCCATTTATACGTTAATGTACCTAATACAAATTACAAT
Source organism: Eupithecia exiguata (assembly GCA_947086465.1). NCBI lineage: Eukaryota > Metazoa > Arthropoda > Insecta > Lepidoptera > Geometridae > Eupithecia > Eupithecia exiguata. The sequence goes on along the minus strand of OX352245.1, from coordinate 697,427 downwards.
AATGTATCTTTAGAATGTATTTTAGTAGGTACACTTGGTGAACAAGGTGTTAAGGTAGTCGCAATTTTGAACGCAAGCCGCGCGGCTTATAGAGATATGGATACTTGAATAACACTTTGATGACTATCTTGATTCATCAACCATCGGATGAAATGTACTCTGCAGAATAAATTATAGTTATGATAAAAAGAGTGTCAAGATTTCAATATATTTAGCAGAATACAATTTATAAGATGATTGAAAAATCAACCCCTAAAAACTTATTTTTACTGTACTACACGTAAGTTATTTCATATTTTAACTGAATAAATCAAAATGGTTATTAAATACTGGGTTTCTTTCAACTCCTCAATAGTTTGGCTGAAACCACGCAAACACAAATCAGCCTTCATGTTAAAATAGTTGTTTCGCGCGCCTTCGCACGCGCTTCTCAAGTCTATGTACGGACATACACCATCCCAGGCACGGGCCCGGGACACTACCTCCCTCCCCCTCCCTGTAAGATCCGTTCAGCCGTTTAGGCGTGGAAAGGTAACAGACGAACAGACAGACGACAGTTAATTTCGAAGATATATAATATTAGTAGGTATGGATAGAGTGGAGGTGGTTATTATTACATTGTGCAAATGTTGCAAATTTTATACGGTCTATCATAGATTTAAATCGATAATATTTTCTGCGTATAAACTATCGAACTAGAGAAAAAATAACTCGCACTTTAACAAACCTAATAGGTATGAATCCGTCATAAAAAGACATTTGATTCAGTTTCAATGATAAGTAGGTAGTAGGTAGGTATAATGGTAGGTTATTAAAATCATTTGTTGGCAATGACACTACAGCATTTAAATCGATTGCCCTATAATATGCTAATCAAGCCTAGTAACGAAGGCTTATTACTTTTTGTAAATAATGTTCCTATCCTGTCCAGAGGACTGTGTACTGAACGGAACACAGTTTTATACTATATTTTAGTTTATAAATATGTAAATGGTATTAAATAAACGATTTGTATATGTAACTATCCAAAAAAATGTATACAATATCTAATCGACTACCATGGTCACAGAACAGACTGTTCTGTGACCATGGTAGATTTGTATTTGCTGGCTAACACAAAAAATATTTTGTTGCGATTCTTACGTAGTTATCAGTGCTGCCAGACCGTGGGCAATTGCCCACGCCATGGGCAGATTTAGGGTTTTTGTTGAAAGAAGGGCAAAAGGGCGGAAAGGTCTCGGAACCGGTAAAATATGGTAATAAATTAAATTATTTCTCTAGTAAAATAAAATAACATCGATAATACTTTACAGATGGTACTCTGAATGAAACATTTTATAATGTACGTTAGGTAACTATCAAAAAGACAAGCATAAAATCTCTTGATTTATTGGTCACGTACTTTAGGTACGCAACTTAAAATAAAATCACATGGCATAGTTATTGCTTTTCATAGATAGATTGGTTGTGTCTTCTGAAATAATATTGAGGGTTAGTATGAAACATTTTCGGTGATAGCTATCATAATATAACAGAGTTCAGATAGCATATAAAAGGTTTCCCCTAAGAATGTAATATAGTGAATAAATCGCCTTCAAGTCAAATTAAAAAATCGTACTTTTTCAGTAAGAAATCATATTTCAGCTTTTTTTGCTCCATTCGTACTACTCGTAGAGCGCCAGCTCGCCACGGTTCGTGTCGCGCCGCCCCGTTCGCGCGCGGTTCCGGTTCACAACTAACTTCACGTTGGAGTTGTCAAAGGATGCTAAATGCTAATGCCATAGACAAAATTTCTTTTATGGGCAGGAGTTTGTAAAAATTAAGATTGTTCTAGATACAAAGGGTGTCAAGATTTAGCAGATTCCCCTACACGTGTAGTTATTGTAGTAGTGTGTGTATACGTTATTGTTTTTGTCGTTAACGTTTATGGGCGATTTATTGTTGGAAAGGGCAATTTTAACAACCTGTGTGGGCAAGAGTTTTGATCGGGTCTGGCAACACTGTAGTGGTAGTTATTGTATACTCTTGGGTTGCGATTTGTTGTCACGTCTCTGTTGGGTTTTCTGATCTCTATTCCAAAATAAATAAAAGACTGGTGATAAGATTTTTGATTAAACTTCCATGAAACAATGACGGAAAAGGACAAATCGAAAGTGGCCAACCAAACCAAACACATGCCAAAAGATGCCCATGTCATAATGTCCATCATGAAAGAAGTTGGGATCACGGACTACGAGCCTCGCGTCGTAAACCAGCTCCTAGAATTCACGCACAAATATGTAACTTCTGTTCTAGAAGATGCTCGAGTATTTGCTACCCATGCGAAGAAGAAGACCATCGATTTGGAGGATGTGAAGCTTGCCGTTCAAGTACAGGTGGAAAAGTCTTTCACGAGTCCTCCGCCGCGGGATGTGTTACTGGAGCTCGCGCGGACTAAAAATGTGACTCCGTTGCCGTTGATAAAGCCGCACTGTGGCCTGAGGCTGCCTCCGGACCGGTGAGTACTTTCAGTGTTGGCAAATGGTAGGTGATAAGTTTTAAGTTAAATTTAATAAGTACTTTTGTTCTTTAAGTACCTACTTAGCTCTACTTTTGTAACTACCGTTATTGTAGTGCCCTAGCCGGGTCCATGTTTGGAACTGTTTTCCATTGTAAGACCTTTATACAACATGGTATCAATAAAAAAAATTGAATTTGTAAACAATGAATATAGGACACTTAGGCTTATTGAAAATATTTAGTGATCAAGTCAGCACTGAAGCTAAGCTTATTGTAAAATAGTTGTGTTTGCAAAATTTCTGTCCAATCCGTTCAGTACTTTCAGCATGAAGAAGTACCAATGTCCAACCATCTTTATAGAGTTTCCCATTTATAGTGTGTATATCATAGTCCTTGTCAGTGCACATCCAGTCTAATTTTTAAAAGAGTTCACTGAGGGGGCACTGATCACTGATTCGGGTAACCGGTTCCAAGTCTTCACAACCCGATTGGACAATATGTGCTCTTGGTTTGCTGGTACTTGGCCCGCATTGCAGCTTCAGCGAGTGTCCTCTCAGACCTTGTCAGTGCAAAATACTCGTCCAGCCTATTTTTGAGAGTACACTAAGGCCCGTATTATAAAAGCTTGCTCAGTCATCAATTGATGCTTGAGTAACGCTTTTCTATGGCATAACCGTCACTCAAGCTTAGATCTACGACTGAGCAAGCTTTCATAATACAGGCCTAAATCTGGTAACCTGTTGCAAGTGAGGATGGAGCGCATTAACTCTTAATAAATTTCCCCCTTCCTGCATCTTTATAGTTACTGCCTATCAGCCTGCAACTACCGCCTCAAGAATGCCACCAAGAAGATGATGCCAAAGTCCACCACTTCAGCCACAACCACCATCAAAACTGCCACCACCGCCAAGCCAACACCACCAAACATTGTGATGAAGAGACCTCCTATTGTAAATATAGCAGGCAGTAAGCCGGTACCAAAACCTGTGCTAAAGTTCAGCTCCACTAGCTCTACTAGCAAGGTAAGAAACAATTGTTTCGACGACGTGTCAGTTGGTTTTGTAATTTGTAATTGTAATTATACATCATCATCCATAGCAGAGCAGCAATCTGAGACTGTTCACAAGCGCACTGTAAGATGTGTTTAAGACGCTGGACTGGAAAGGTAAGGGCATTAACATTAACGGCGATTATATCACACACCTGCGTCTGCGGTCGTCTTACATGGCCACCTCCTCGACATTGTTTTCGAGTACACTTACCTTGGGCAGACTCTGCAGTTGGGTAAAAACAATTTCGAGAAGGAGGCTAAGAGAAGGATCCAGCTAGGTTAGGCAGCGTTTGGAAAACTATGAGAACACTCGAGTCTTCTCGTCATCCATACCAATACTTGAAAGCGAAATGAAACGCAACGAATGGCGTCCTACTCGTACCTACGGAGCTGTGACGTAGACACTTACGGTAGGGATGATCCACCATTTTAAAGTCGCCCAGCGAGCTATGGAGAGAGCTATGCTCGAAGTTTCTCTGAAGGATGATAGGATTCGTAACGAATACAACAGACCGAACCAAGGTTATCGACATAGCTCAAAGGATTAGCAAGCTGAAGTGGCAGTGGGCTGGCTATATGTCGAGAAGAACCGACAACCGCTCTGGGGTAAACGTGTTCTTGAGTGGAGACCGCGACTCAGCAAACGTAGTGTAGGACGCCCTCCGACTAGGTGCGATGACAGATGCTGGATGCGGCAAGCTGAAGACAGGGCGTTATGTCGCTCCTTAGGGGAGGCCAATGTCCAGCAGTGGACTAATATAGGCTGATGATGATGATAACTACCTCAAATTGCTTATTTTCATTCCGCCGGATGTCCATATCTTCCTTACTACTGAATAGTTAACTTTGAAATTTATGGGAAAATTCAGGACTATCCGTCGTAAATAAGTTAGCTAAATTATTACTCAAACCTTAATTTCTCAATAAATACAGAGAATAAGCATGGTAATTGAACTCAGTATAACGAGCATTTAATATGATTTTTCAAATAATGACCTAATTAGTAGATAATAAACATAAACTTGATATTTAGGCTTGCGTTGCTCCGCCCTGTTCCGCTTCTATGAACGCGGAATTGCCTATCCTTCTCACAAAATGGCGTTATAGTTTGCCCCCTTAAGTATATGTATATCAGTTATCTAGTACCCATGACACAAGCTCTGTCTAGCTTGGGGCTAGATGATACTGTGTGATTGTCCAGTATTATTTATTTAATTATTATTATAATAAAATTAATGGTGCAGCAACTATAAACTCCACCTCCATCTTGATGGTTGCCACTCAATAAATTATCAAGGACAATAGTGTGGATGCTTTGCCGATCACCGCACCGGCGGCGGCGGCGGCGGCAGCGATAGTAGAGAGTCGCCATAACATGCAACCTCCTCGCGCGTGACAAATCGTAGCAGCGGAGCCGCAATTCGTTTCGACGTGTCCAAGAGGCGGAATTGAGGCAAAACTGCCTGTTCTAACATATAGATTAGACTATGATTCTATCTCTTTTTCTTTGGTTTTTTTTCCCGAGTGTTGGAACTGTTTTGAGCTACAATCCTTTCCCTTACCCACTCAGTTATCTCAAATCTCTATTTAACTGAACTAAAATAAATGTTATTTTTGTAGATTGTGGCCAAGCCAGCCGTCCGGGTGACTGCAGGCCCCTCTCCACAAGTGAAGATGGACGTGGACGACCTCACAACGCTAAAGAGGAAGAGAGAGGATGATGATTATGATTTATAGAGTAGTAGACTTAACTTCTTTCTTATTTTTTTATTGTAGATATTGGTTAAGAGTTACGTGTTGAAAAGCTCAGTTTTATTTAAAAAACTAGCGGCCCGCCGCACATTGGTCGGAAAATTCAATCTCCCTTTCATAGGAATTTTGAAAAAAAAAGTTCCTTTTTTTGGTGTTTTGAGTATGCAGTTTGGTTGGAAACGTACAAACATGGTATAAAATAGTAGCCACGTGGCTTTTTTTAATTTTTTTATTCCTAAAATATGGGTTTGTAGGTTTTGAATGTATGAAAATGGGTTTTCTTTTCCTCATAACTCCTTTCGTTCCCGCTCGGTCGGGATGAAACTTATAGATATTATAAACCAACCCACAGGGAAGGCACATGACCTTTGACCTTGGTCCGGAACCGTCCACTCTTCAAGATATGAATAAATTAAAAATGCCTATTTGGGCCATATTACTATGTGGTGTAAATGCAACACAAATGAATATTTTGTTTGATTTATATACTTGATATTATTACCTAACCTTTAAGAAAGCCAAACAACTTTTTACCGTGGTCCGGAACCGTCCACTCTTCAAGATATGAATTAATTAAAAATGCCTATTTGGGCGATGTTACTATGTGGGGTAAATGTAACATAAATGAATGTTTTGTTTGATTTATATGCTAGATATTTTTACCTAATCTTTAAGAAAGCTGAATGACCATTGATCTTGTTCCCATTGGTCCCGTTTAAAATATATGAATTTCAAAAGTACGTATTTAGGCGAAATTATCATTGGCAGTTGATATATGTGTCACAAATAAATTTTTTGGTCATATTATTAGGCATGTGATAAATACCGACCCCAATTAGCACATAAATATGCTAGAATCATCACCATCCATTCTTTGCTTGTACTTTGCCCAGCCAGATGCACCGTCAAAGCCCCATTTACTAATAAGGGTCAAATTACTGCCGGCTTCAGTTTCAAGAGTTTGAACAGTCTATTCACAGCAATATCTAAAATGGATTGCAGTTTTAGTTTGACTTCTGAATCGGTTATGGTCATGTCTTCTTTTTCCACGTAACATTGTACTTTCTCAGTGAGCAAAATATCATATGTTGGGAACATATCACATCCCATATCTATTGTAGCCTTCTTTAAAGTAATATATTGCCATTTTGACAAGTTAAAGGCGCATTCCGAGTTACGATGAAATCTATATTATCGCGCTAACAAGCGTTCCGTTTTACTGTGAGCGCGACAACGACATCCTGTGCAGTCCTGTGTGACGTCATTACATGTGCAGTTTTGCGATAACACCGACCATGCTACAAACTGTAATCACTGTGAGCGCCTCTGTCAAAAGTGACATTTGGCTTTATTGATGACTTATAGACGTCAAACAGGACGTTCGTTGACGCGCTCACGGTAATTCGGAACACTCATGAGCACGATAATATCGATTTATCAGATTCAGATTCAGATTCAGATTTTTTATTGGCAACACAGTTACAGGTCTCTTGTCGTAAAAACATTCTTACTTAAAGTATGATGTTTACCTACTTATAACAATATTCATTTAAAAAATTAAAATAATTAAATTAACAATAATATTAGATACATCTTAATAGATTCAATTTCATTAGTAAATAAAAATAATAATTGTATTGTCACTAATCAATTCATTTTCATATTAATTAATTCATTCATATCATAAAAACACATGTCAATTAGCCAAGTTTTCAGCTTGTCCTTAAAAGATTGCGTCGAAGGTGCGCTGGTGATTTCTGGTGGCAGTCGGTTGTACACACTCGGGCCGAGTATGTGCACCAGCCTTTTGGATTTCGCTAACCTATGTTCAATCGTCCTCAGCCTCTCTGCGTGGCGGAGCTCGTATCTGTGTCCATCACCGCATCTAGAGTATTCCTTAAGGTGGCTATGGACATAGAGCGCTGCTTGGTAAATAACGAGGGCAGGAACGGTCATTATACCCAGGGACATGAAGTATGGTCTAGCTGATGTATTCTGCGACACTCGCACAACAGCACGTACTGCCCTCTTTTGTAGCCTGAAGGCGCGCTCCCAGTCCGCAGCGCAGCCCCATAGGTCCACTCCGTACTGCAGGTGACTATGGACACAGGCGAAGTACAGACTTCTCACCATTTTTTCATCCAGAGTTGATGAGATGCGCCATAGAGCAAAGCAGGCTCTACCTATTTTTTTGCTCAAGGTATCTATATGTTTTTCCCATGTTAGCGTCCTGTCCAGGGTAAAGCCTAGGAACACTGTCTCATTGACCTGGCCTAGATGCTTACCATCAATATCCACATTCAACGGCCTATACGCACGCCCAGCTAGGTTGAAGTGGATAAAGTTAGTTTTTGTTATATTTAAGACCAGGCCATTATAGCTAAACCACTGGTGCAATCGACTTGCTACAGTATTGAGTTTTGCCTCCAGTAAGTCCACTGTTGGAGCCTCTACTACTGCCGCCACATCGTCTGCGTACATGAATACGTGCGCATCCTCGATCCATGCTGGCAGGTCGTTCATCAGCAAAGAAAATACGATGTTCGAAAGGGACGAACCTTGAGGGACTCCAATTCTGGTAGGTAGAGCCTTGGATCTGATCTTACCTGCTCTGCCAGTGACGATCTGGTTTCTATTCGTTAAAAAACTACCTATCAACTGAAGAGCTGGACCACAAATTCCATAGTGCGCGAGCTTTTGGACGAGTAGCGCGTGATCTGCGACGTCAAACGCTTTTGACAAGTCACAGAATAAGACCGCTACTTGGTTCTTACACTCGCGCGCTTCAAAGATACGTCGGACCACTTCCCTAGCAGCATCGCTCGTCGACTTCCCGGCCCGATAGGCGTACTGTCTTGGAGACAGCGAAGCAGTACTTGATAGGTATTCCAGAAGACGCGTACTAAGACCATTCTCTAGTATTTTTGCAATCGCTGGAATAATACTCACAGGCCTGTAACTATTCACATCCTCCTTATTCCCTTTTCCTTTATACAAAGGTGAAACTCGTACGCTCTTCAGCACCTGCGGGTACTCCCCCTCTTTTATACATCTGTTGTACAAAATGCAAAGAATGAAAGCTAATGGCTCGGAGGTCTTATGAAGGAGTGACGTAGATATTTCGTAAATATCTTTGGTGGTCTTATGGGATACACCTACCTGTATTATTCTAAATACTTCAGCAGGTGTAAAGAGTTTAAACCTGAGTGAGGTTTCCGCCAACTTGTTCGAAGATGTGAGCGCTTGCATGGCAGACGGCACGCAGGCAGCGGGCGCGCCACACGTCGCAGCAGCATTCACAAAATGTGTATTTACTGCGTCTACTGCGTCACTCTCGCTCTGGAACTCGGACCCATCTTGTTTCCGTAGAGACTCGATGAAGTCTAGAGACTTGCGTGTTTTGCCCGTTTCGAGTTTAACAATCTCCCACATAGTCTTAGCGGAATTGCCTGATTTTGCTATTACGTCACAATAATATTTCGACCTTTCTGTGCGCAAAACCTTATCAAAACGATCTTTAAAATCGTCGATCTGATTCGACAAAGTTGCGTTATCCGGGAAACTTTGTGATAGTTCACTCATTTCTCGGATCAGATATTCCAGCGCGATTACATTATTTGAGACCCACGAAGTGTTTTTCCTATGGGAACTAAAACATTTGACTGGGAAACACGTGTCTATTTTGTTAACAATAATATTTAATATTGCCGTAGTTAACTCGTTTAATGTAGACTTCACATATTTTTGAGCAATCGCTATCCAGTCTACACTGTCAATTGCTCCGATAAAATTATAAGTATTCGCCTGTGAATACGACCTAGCGCGGTAGTTAGCAGAGCCGTCGATTGGTGACTCACATTCAATCACGGCGCGCACCGCATAGTGGTCGCTTAGATCCGAATGCAAGGGTACAGCACGTACTAATCCGGACCTCACGAGCTCATTATTTACATAGATGTGATCTAGGCAAGTACTCGTTTCGGAAGTTACCCTAGTTGGAAAATCTACAATATTATAGAAATTCTTTGTGCTGATTATGTCGATAAGCTGTTTTAGGTCGCTGTTCAAAGGACATATCCAGTTAATGTTAAAATCACCCACCACGACGCAATCCTTCTCAGTTTTATTTAAAAAATCAAATAAAGCTTCAAAAATGGGAAAGAAGTCGTACCTAATGTATTGACGTTGACACCGCGACTCGTGAGCGCGCTCATATTTGTTCCGAATTAATGATAGCACTCAACTGTCATTATCGTGACACTAATTTGGAACGCAAAATATCGTTGTGATCGCTTTCAGCGTTGTAATCGTAATTCGGAATGCACCGTAAGTGACGTAGATAGACCTAGGGTTTTATCGGCAGGACACCTTTTCTTTACGGGTTTAAGATAAAAACGCAGCATTGATGCATCTTCAGGATGTTTGATTAAATGCTTTAGTAACTCTGCAAAGTCCTTTTGATTTTCATTTTCGCTAGCTTTTTTAACTAAAGCATAAGCTAGGGTATCAAAATCATTTGCGTCAAGTAGATCTTCTTTTTTTTGTAATGGACTGAGGTCGGAAAACTGTTTTCGAGGGGTTCATTTGGCAGTTGAAGTTAACACGGATACATTCATGGGCATTGCAAATACTGACGATGTACTAGGTACACCATCTGATTCATCACCATGTCTTACCATATCACTCAACAATTCATCACTCTTTATCTGATCAATTTTTTGTTAAAAAAACTCTGGCCATTTAATGTCTGAATCTAGCCAGTCACCATGAACTTCTTTAAAAAATTGTCTTTTGAGCTATTAGTGGCTCTCCATTTTGGAGTTATGTTACTAGTGTACGTTGCACAAAACGATTTAATATCTGTTTGCTCTTCTTCAGATAGAGGGAAACTCACAGAAGTTATCACTTTTTCAAAAAACAATTTCACATCAAATCTGTTTTGTCTCATGAAGGTAAAAACATCAAGATTTGAAACGAATCATAGACGAGCACTGAAATGAAATTTACGTACACTCGATATTTAAACTGCCTTTAGTTAGGGTTTAGTTACCTGCCATAACAATAAATTTGCAGAAAAATAATAATTTCGCTGAAAAACAAGCCATAACAAACAAAGTAGGCACATACCTTAATTAAGGAAGCCAAAACATTAATTTGGTCACACCTGTGAAATAACAATAGACTTTGTGGGCAGGTAGCGCAGGTAGCTGTTTATAAGCTAGGCAGTAAAATAAAAAAAAAGTAGATACCTAGGTAGGATAGATATGTAATATCACGATCTTTTAGTATGTCAATTCGTTATTGAGGTTTCGTTTTAAAAAAATTGTTGAGAGCATATATTTTAACGTTGAATTTTAAGCGTGTGGCTTTAGGCTTAGTCTAAAAATCATTGGGGTCGGTATTTCTCACATGCCTAATAATATGGGACTAATAATATGACCAAAAAATTTATTTGTGACACATATACCGCCAATGATAATTTCGCCTAAATACGTACTTTTAAAATTCATATATTTTAAACGGGACCAATGGGAACAAGATCAATGGTCATTCAGCTTTCTTAAAGATTAGGTAAAAATATCTAGCATATAAATCAAACAAAACATTCATTTATGTTACATTTACCCCACATAGTAACATCGCCCAAATAGGCATTTTTAATTAATTCATATCTTGAAGAGTGGACGGTTCCGGACCAAGGTAAAAAGTCGTTTGGCTTTCTTAAAGGTTAGGTAATAATATCAAGTATATAAATCAAACAAAATATTCATTTGTGTTACATTTACACCACATAGTAATATGGCCCAAATAGGCATTTTTAATTTATTCATATCTTGAAGAGTGGACGGTTCCGGACCAAGGTCAAAAGTCATGTGCCTTCCCTGTGGGTTGGTTTATAATATCTATTAGTTTCATCCCGACCGAGCGGGAACGAAAGGAGTTATGAGGAAAAGAAAACCCATTTTCATACATTCAAAACCTACAAACCCATATTTTAGGAATAAAAAAATAAAAAAAAGCCACGTGGCTACTATGTTATACCATGTTTTTACGTTTCCAACCAAACTGCTTACTCAAAACACCAAAAAAGGAACTTTTTTTTTCAAAATTCCTATGAAAGGGAGATTGAATTTTCCGACCATAGTGCGCCGCCGCCCCGCCCCGGCTTCGCACTGGTAGAAAGAGGAATTCAACAAAAATATTAAAAATCAAAAATGTTAACACACTTGACAGACTTTTCATGCTTAGAACACTCGATCAAGTCTGCTTTTGACAAAATAAACAATCAAAATCATCCGTTCGAGAGCTACGATGTCGCAACAACCCACAGATAGACACACATTTCACCAACCGCCAAACTTATAACAAACCTTTTTGTGTCGGGGCTGAATAAAAAAAAACATATATACTTTAGCGCTGGCCATATCTCGAGAAGAATCGACAGCCCCTGGAGTAAACGTGTTTTTGAGTGGAGACCGCGACTCGGCAAACGTAGTGTAGGACGCCCTCCGATCAGGTGGGATGACGATTTGCGAAAGACCTGACAGATGCTTGATGCCAGCTAGCTGAAGACAGAGCGCTATGGCGCTCATTAAGGGTAGCCTATGTCCAGCTGTGGACTTATATAGGCTGATGATGACTAGATATTATTATTACTTTTTATTAATGGTGAAAGAATTTTTAAAATCGGTCCAGTTGTTTCGGAGCCTATTCAATTAACAAATTTCCTCATTACAAGTAGTTATTGTGCCATAACTGTAATAGTTAGACATTAGTATCGCAGAATTTTTTGTAGATATTGATGTCCTCTATGAAACTGTAGTACATAACTTTGCTCTATTGTAAATAATTTCCTTAGCTTACGATTGATGATTTTTCGGCGTTACTATTGTACATTTTACCATGGAAACGTAGTTATTGTGACAACTATAGTAGTTAGACACATAGTGTTGCAGACTTTTTTGTAGATATGAATTATAATATATAAAGCTCGATTACCATTGATTCACTGACTCACTGACTCACTGACTGACACAATTGTTCTCCTTGATGGTGGAGGGGGAGGTATGTTTTTTTTTACGGAATCGTAGAGGGGGGGTCCGGGGGACCTAGGGAAAATTCCGACTTTTTCAGATTTCCCCCCCCTTCTGTCACCCCCCATGGGGGGCTCCGAGGGGGATTAACTTTCGTTAGTGTTTTTATGGGGGTTGTATAGAGGGGGGCAAATAATTTTTAATGAGTAAATTTTTGACCCCCCCCGGCCCCCCTTTAGCCCCCCCTTTTGTGATTGCTACCAGATTTCGACTTCCTAGAGGGGTTTCGATTGCGGGATCGTATAGAGGATTAGGTGTCGAGTTGGAAGAAAAAAAAAATGAACCCCCCTTCGAACCCCAATTTTGACCCCCCTTTTGTATCTCCCAAACGGTTAGACTTGGATGAAAATTTCTTTCACAGTCTTGTAGGGGATTATAAATAATTTTTAAATAGAAAAAAAATTTGAACCCCAAACCCCTCTAGACCCCTCTTTTTTATAAAAAACCCAAAAATGGCCTAATTTTGACCTTTTTTTTTCGGGTTAAGTCGGGGGGAGCGTTGCGGCGAGCGAAGCGAGCCGCAATGCGACCCCGGGGAACGGCACGGCGAGCGAAGCGAGCCGTGCTGTGACCCCCGAAGACCCCCCAGAACCCCCTCCCTCTGTACCCGGGGGGAGCATTGCGGCGAGCGAAGCGAGCCGCAATGCGACCACGGGGAACGGCACGGCGAGTGAAGCGAGCCGTGCTGTGACCCCCCCACGCCCCCAGCCCCCTTGAACCCCCTCCCCCAACCCAAAAATCTGATATGGGTATCGATTTCGACTAACTTGGGGGTGAGGATTCCGAATTTGATGACGGTAGGGACACCATGATCCCCCAGAACCCCCTCCCCCTGAACCCGGGGGCAGCATTGCGGCGAGCGAAGCGAGCCGCAATGCGACCACGGGGAACGGCACGGCGAGCGAAGCGAGCCGTGCTGTGACACCTCCACGACCCCAGCCCCCTTGAACCCCCTCCCCAACCCAAAAATCTGATATGGGTATCGATTTCGACTAACTTGGGGGTGAGGATTCCGAATTTGATGACGGCACGGGTGTGTGGCAACACTGCAAGGCGAGCGAAGCGAGCTTTGCTGCGTGACAACACGAGCGGGGCCGTATTGCGGTGAGCGAAGCGAACCGCAATGCGGCCACCATAACAAAGCAAGGCGAGCGAAGCGAGCCGCGCTTCTTGTTCGGTGAGCGAAGCGAACCACAATACGACACCTATCACACTGCAAGGCGAGCGAAGCGAGCCGCGCTTCGTGTTCGCAACCTGTTGGCGTGGGTCGGATTGTACCGCAATACGACACCTACACTGCAAGGCGAGCGAAGCGAGCCGCGCTTCGTGTTCGGTGAGCGAAGCGAACCGCAATACGACACCTACACTGCAAGGCGAGCGAAGCGAGCCGCGCTTCTGTTCGCAACCTGTTGGCGTGAGTCGTATTGCGGTGAGCGAAGCGAACCGCAATGCGACCCCGATGACACAGCAAGGCGAGCGAAGCGAGCCGCGCTTCGTGTTTGCACCCACCCACTTATATGGGTATGGATTTCGAGTAAATCGAAGTCGTAGATTACGAAAAAGATGGCCATTTCCAAATCCAAGATGGCTGACATTTTTATATCGCAAAACTTTCTCTCTTGGATATCGATTTCGATTAAATCAAACATGTAGGTTACGGCAAGGGGATCTCAATTTAAAAAACGAACAGTCTACACAACGCTCGCGAGCTGCTTGCAGCTCGCGCACTTATAAAAAACTAGTTATACTATATAAAGCTCGATTACCATTGACTGACTCACTGACTCACTGACTGACACAATTGTTCTCCTTGATGGTGGAGGGGGAGGTATGTTTTTTTTTACGGAATCGTAGAGGGGGGGTCCGGGGGACCTAGGGAAAATTCCGACTTTTTCAGATTTCCCCCCCCTTCTGTCACCCCCCATGGGGGGCTCCGAGGGGGATTAACTTTCGTTAGTGTTTTTATGGGGGTTGTATAGAGGGGGGCAAATAATTTTTAATGAGTAAATTTTTGACCCCCCCCGGCCCCCCTTTAGCCCCCCCTTTTGTGATTGCTACCAGATTTCGACTTCCTAGAGGGGTTTCGATTGCGGGATCGTATAGAGGATTAGGTGTCGAGTTGGAAGAAAAAAAAAATGAACCCCCCTTCGAACCCCAATTTTGACCCCCCTTTTGTATCTCCCAAACGGTTAGACTTGGATGAAAATTTCTTTCACAGTCTTGTAGGGGATTATAAATAATTTTTAAATAGAAAAAAAATTTGAACCCCAAACCCCTCTAGACCCCTCTTTTTTATAAAAAACCCAAAAATGGCCTAATTTTGACCTTTTTTTTTCGGGTTAAGTCGGGGGGAGCGTTGCGGCGAGCGAAGCGAGCCGCAATGCGACCCCGGGGAACGGCACGGCGAGCGAAGCGAGCCGTGCTGTGACCCCCGAAGACCCCCCAGAACCCCCTCCCTCTGTACCCGGGGGGAGCATTGCGGCGAGCGAAGCGAGCCGCAATGCGACCACGGGGAACGGCACGGCGAGTGAAGCGAGCCGTGCTGTGACCCCCCCACGCCCCCAGCCCCCTTGAACCCCCTCCCCCAACCCAAAAATCTGATATGGGTATCGATTTCGACTAACTTGGGGGTGAGGATTCCGAATTTGATGACGGTAGGGACACCATGATCCCCCAGAACCCCCTCCCCCTGAACCCGGGGGCAGCATTGCGGCGAGCGAAGCGAGCCGCAATGCGACCACGGGGAACGGCACGGCGAGCGAAGCGAGCCGTGCTGTGACACCTCCACGACCCCAGCCCCCTTGAACCCCCTCCCCAACCCAAAAATCTGATATGGGTATCGATTTCGACTAACTTGGGGGTGAGGATTCCGAATTTGATGACGGCACGGGTGTGTGGCAACACTGCAAGGCGAGCGAAGCGAGCTTTGCTGCGTGACAACACGAGCGGGGCCGTATTGCGGTGAGCGAAGCGAACCGCAATGCGGCCACCATAACAAAGCAAGGCGAGCGAAGCGAGCCGCGCTTCTTGTTCGGTGAGCGAAGCGAACCACAATACGACACCTATCACACTGCAAGGCGAGCGAAGCGAGCCGCGCTTCGTGTTCGCAACCTGTTGGCGTGGGTCGGATTGTACCGCAATACGACACCTACACTGCAAGGCGAGCGAAGCGAGCCGCGCTTCGTGTTCGGTGAGCGAAGCGAACCGCAATACGACACCTACACTGCAAGGCGAGCGAAGCGAGCCGCGCTTCGTGTTTGCACCCACCCACTTATATGGGTATGGATTTCGAGTAAATCGAAGTCGTAGATTACGAAAAAGATGTCCATTTCCAAATCCAAGATGGCTGACATTTTTTTAATTGCAAAAATCACTCATGGGTATCGTTTTCGACTAATTCGGATACGTAGATTACGAAAAATATGTCCATTTCCAAATCCAAGATGACTGACATTTTGTGATCGCAAAAATCAGTCATGGGTATCGTTTTCGACTAACTCGGACACGTAGATTACGAAAAAGATGTCCATTTCCAAATCCAAGATGGCTGACATTTTTGCATCGCAGTTTTCTCTCTCTTGGATATCGATTTCGATTAAATCAAACATGTAGGTTACGGCAAGGGGATCTCAATTTAAAAAACGAACAGTCTACACAACGCTCGCGAGCTGCTTGCAGCTCGCGCACTTATAAAAAACTAGTTTATACTATATAAAGCTGGATTACCATTGACTGACTGACATAATTGTTCTCCTTGATGGTGGAGGGGGAGGTATGTTTTTTTTTACAGAATCGTGGAGGGGGGTTAAAAGTGACCTAGGGAAAATTCCGACTTTTTCAGATTTCCCCCCCCTTCTGTCCCCCCCATGGGGGGCTCCGAGGGGGATTGACTTTTGTTAGTTTTTTTTATGGGGGTTGTATAGAGGGGGGCAAATGGTTTGAAATGAGTAAATTTTTGACCCCCCTTGGCCCCCCTTTAGCCCCCCCTTTTGTGATTGCTACCAGATTTCGACTTTTTAGAGGGGTTTCGATTGCGGTATCGTATGGAGGATTAGGTGTCGAGTTGGAAGAAAAAAAATTTGGACCCCCCTTCGAACCCCAATTTTGACCCCCCTTTTGTATCTCCCAAACGGTTAGACTTGGATGAAAATTTCTTTCACGGTCGTGTAGGGGATTATAAATAGTTTTTAAATTGAAAAAAAAATTGACCCCCAAACCCCTCTAGACCCCTCTTTTTTATAAAAAACCCAAAAATGGCCTAATTTTGACCTTTTTTTTTCGGGTTAAGTCGGGGGGAGCGTTGCGGCGAGCGAAGCGAGCCGCAATGCGACCCCGGGGAACGGCACGGCGAGCGAAGCGAGCCGTGCTGTGACCCCCGAAGACCCCCCAGAACCCCCTCCCTCTGTACCCGGGGGAAACATTGCGGCGAGCGAAGCGAGCCGCAATGCGACCACGGGGAACGGCACGGCGAGCGAAGCGAGCCGTGCTGTGACCCCCCCACGCCCCCAGCCCCCTTGAACCCCCTCCCCCAACCCAAAAATCTGATATGGGTATCGATTTCGATTAACTTGGGGGTGAGGAATCCGAATTTGATGACGGTAGGGACACCATGACCCCCCCACGCCCCCAGCCCCCTTGAACCCCCTCCCCCAACCCAAAAATCTAATATGGGTATCGATTTTGACTAACTTGGGGGTGAGGAATCCGAATTTGATGACGGTAGGGACACCATGACCCCCCAGAACCCCCTCCCCCTAAACCCGGGGGCAGCATTGCGGCGAGCGAAGCGAGCCGCAATGCGACCACGGGGAACGGCACGGCGAGCGAAGCGAGCCGTGCTGTGACCCCCGAAGACCCCCCAGAACCCCCTCCTTCCGTACCCGGGGGAAGCATTGCGGCGAGCGAAGCGAGCCGCAATGCGACCACGGGGAACGGCATGGCGAACGAAGCGAGCCGTGCTGTGACCCCCCCACGCCCCCAGCCCCCTTGAACCCCCTCCCCCAACCGAAAAATCTGATATGGGTATCGATTTTGACTAACTTGGGGGTGAGGAATCCGAATTTGATGACGGCAGGGGTGTGTGGCAACACTGCAAGGCGAGCGAAGCGAGCCTTGCTGCGTGACAACACGAGCGGGGCAATGCGGCCACCATAACAGATATCCACCCACCCACTTATATGGGTATGGATTTCGAGTAAATCGAAGTCGTAGATTACGAAAAAGATGTCCATTTCTAAATCCAAGATGGCTGACATTTTTTTAATCGCAAAAATCACTCATGGGTATCGTTTTCGTATAACTCGAACTCGTAGATTACGAAAAAGATGTCCATTTCCAAATCCAAGATGGCTGACATTTTTGCATCGCAGTTTTCTCTCTCTTGGATATCGATTTCGATTAAATCAAACATGTAGGTTACGTAAAGGGGAACACAATGAAAAAGTGAACCATCTACAACACCTCACGCGAGCTGCTTGCAGCTCGCGCACTTATAAAAAACTAGTTATACTATATAAAGCTCGATTACCATTGACTGACTCACTGACATAATTGTTCTCCTTGATGGTGGAGGGGGAGGTATGTTTTTTTTTACGGAATCGTGGAGGGGGGTAAAAAGTGACTTAGGGAAAATTCCGACTTTTTCAGATTTCCCCCCCCTTCTGTCACCCCCCATGGGGGGCTCCGAGGGGGATTGACTTTCGTTAGTTTTTTTATAGGGGTTGTATAGAGGGGGGCAAATGGTTTGTAATGAGTAAATTTTTGACTCCCCCCGGCCCCCCTTTAGCCCCCCCTTTTGTGATTGCTACTAGAAATCGTCGTGCAAGAGGGGTTTTGATTGCGGGATCGTGTAGAGGATTAGGTGTGCAGTTGGAAGAAAAAAAAATTGGACCCCCCCCTCGAACCCCTTTCTCGACCCCCCTTTTGTATCTCCCAAACGGTTATACTTGGATGATTTTTTTTTTCACAGTCATGTAGAAGATTATAAATAGTTTTTAAATAGAAAAAAAATTTTACCCCCAAACCCCTCTAGACCCCTCTTTTTTGTAAAAAACCCAAAAATGGCCTAATTTTGACCTTTTTTTTCGGGTAAAGTCGGGGGGAGCGTTGCGGCGAGCGAAGCGAGCCGCAACGCGACCCCGGGGAACGGCACGGCGAGCGAAGCGAGCCGTGATGTGACCCCCGAAGACCCCCCAGAACCCCTCCCTCTGTACCCGGGGGAGCATTGCGGCGAGCGAAGCGAGCCGTGCTGTGACCCCCCCACGCCCCCAGCCCCCTTGAACCCCCTCCCCCAGCCCAAAAATCTGATATGGGTATCGATTTCAACTAACATGGGGGTGAGGATTCCGAATTTGATGACGGTAGGGACACCATGACCCCCCAGAACCCCCTCCCCCTAAACCCGGGGGCAGCATTGCGGCGAGCGAAGCGAGCCGTGCTGTGACACCCCCACGACCCCAGCCCCCTTGAACCCCCTCCCCCAACACAAAAATCTGATATGGGTATCGATTTCGACTAACTTGGAGGTAAGGATTCCGAATTTGATGACGGCAGGGGTGTGTGGAAACACTGCAAGGCGAGCGAAGCGAGCCTTGCTGCGTGACAGCACGAGCGGGGCCGTATTGCGGTGAGCAAAGCGAACCGCAATGCGGCCACCATAACAAAGCAAGGCGAGCGAAGCGAGCCGCGCTTCGTGTTCGGTGAGCGAAGCGAACCGCAATACGACATCTATCACACTGCAAGGCGAGCGAAGCGAGCCGCGCTTCGTGTTCGCACCCACTCACTTATATGGATATGGATTTCGAGTAACTCGTAGTCGTAGATTACGATAAAGATGTCCATTTCCAAATCCAAGATGGCGGACATTTTGTCATCGCAATAATCAGTCATGGGTATCGTTTTCGACTAACTCGGATACGTAGATTACGATAAAGATGTCCATTTTCAAATCCAAGATGGTTGACATTTTTCTATAGCAGTTTTCACTCATGGGTGAAGATGTCCATTTCCAAATCCAAGATGGCTGACATTTTCCCATCGCAAATATCACTCATGGGTATCGTTTTCGTATAATTCAAACTCGTAGATTACGATAAAGATGTCCATTTTCAAATCCAAGATGGCTGACATTTTGCTATCGCAGTTTTCTCTCTCTTGGATATCGATTTCGATTAAATCAAACATGTAGGTTACGAAAAGGGGAACACAATGAAAAAGTGAACAATCTACACAACGCTCGCGAGCTGCTTGCAGCTCGCGCACTTATAAAAAACTAGTGTCTTCTATAAAACTGTAGTACATCACTTTGCTCTATTGTCAATAAGGATTTGCATGGTATTTTTTTCACACCTTGGGTTACATTATCCAAGTTTTCATACGGATCCCTAACGTTTTTGAAAATATTCTATAGCCTATAACCTCAGACTAAGTATCTTACTTAGTCTGAGCCTATAACCATCGGGGATAATGTAGAATTCTAATGGTAAAAGAATTTTTCATATCGGTCCAGTAGTTTCGGAGCCTATTCCCGTCAAACAAACAAATCTTTCCTCTTTATAATATTAGTATAACAAATTATTACAAATTAATAAAATAATTACAACTAATATTTACAATAAAATCTATTTTTTAAAAATCTAGGGGGAAGGCAGGCTGCCCAGCATGCTGGCAGCATTGCCACGTTGAATGGCAATGCTAATTCGTTGACCGAATTATAAGCCAGCATTCCGATCACCTGTGGACTCTATTAGCAGTTTTGTAAGATCTTTGTATATAACGTGTGCCTCAGTACTCCAAGGACCTAGGGTTTCGGACGGCCCTTACTGATGTCCCTGCAAGATGAGAAGGTGCTAGGTAGGTAGGTAGGTGCGTAGGGTATCTAGCGCGTGGCATCCCAAACTAAAGACCGACCCATCTTCCAAGGAATCAGAGTCATGTGTGTTACGCGTATTTTTGTGGAAGACAAAACTATTATAACTAGTACAAAATATTCCTGGAAAAGCTACTTTACGTCTGAATGAATATATTTTTATATCAGACAACAAAATCCATACTTATTGCAAAACACTTAGACATAAAAGAAGGTCATACATATCAATCGGTACTCAAATAAGCAGGTGCATATAAATTGTATAAAAATCTAATAAAGGAATCATTGAGTTATATTATAAGTACCTACCACTAATAGTACTTCAGTGGGTAATACACTGTTTGTTTGATTACCGAAGTTTGGAATTTACACCATGTAGATTTCGTGAATATGTACAGTGTTTTGTAAATTGTATTTTCTCAGTGTAGGCAATAGCTAGCAGAAAAAAATATTTACAGTCAGGGACGATAGAAATTCATGGATTTCTCTCGACGTGGGCACCCACGTCCGCGTTCTCGACGCACATGCCGTTCTGCTGCTGCGCGTAGCGCCGCCGAGCCTGGGCATTGAAAGCCTTAAATCAAGGTTTTATTATTATTTTTATCTCGCAAGGAATATACTAAACAAAGACAAGTGTTATACAAGTATATTTTATTGCTTACATAAGGTTTAAAAATACTAGAAAACATCAATAAATCTGATTTAACATACATGATTAACAACAGGTATAACAAGAATAAAAATGTTCACTTATCTATTTCTTCTCATACTTGTAGAATCCTTCACCGGTTTTAACTCCAAGCTTGCCTTCAGAGACCATCTTGTTCAGAAGTGGGATAGGTTTGAATAAAGGCTGGTCGGGGTATTTCTTGTGCCAGCCGTCGACGATGAACTTGTTAGTATCGAGGCCGACGTAGTCTGCCAGTTCTAGCGGGCCCATGGGGTAGCCAGCGCCGAGTTTCATTGCGATGTCGATGTCTCTTGCGGATGCGTCACCTATTATGAGAAAGTTTGTTATAAATGCTAGTAACTTCCTTTACTAGCATTGCAACTTTTTTGAGAGGGGCCATATGTAGTTAGAGAGCTTGTATTGCTCTATTGTTACAATAGGTACTTTTTGCCGTAACTTACATATACTCTCCTCGCAACTGAATTTCTTTTAAGTTTTATTATTTTTTTCCATTTAGATCTACAAGAACTGTTGCAGCTTTAATCACCTCGTTCATACAACCTGATAGCCTCCAGGATATACGGCACCAGGAGCCGGTTGACCACGAAGCCAGGAGTGTCCTTGCAGGTGATGCAGGTCTTGCCGACCGCCTTGCCCCATTCCATCATGGTGGTGTAGGTACTGTCGGAGGTCTCGGCCCCTCGGACCACCTCCAGAAGGCGCATCACGGGGACAGGGTTGAAGAAGTGAAGCCCACCGAATCTGAGGAGATGAGAAACCTGAGGTAAAAGGATGCAGATGGAAGACAGCATTGTTTATTTCAGATCGGATGACAGCAACAGAGGGCAACTTAACAGCAGACGGTATAACTTTGCTTGCATTATTAATTTGAGACCAAATCATGCAAATTCTACAAAAGTCTCTGTCACTGCAGCCGCATCTTGCGGAAATGTAACTTTGGTGTACTTCAACTTTTATTTTATTATCTATGTCACGACTACAAGTTAGTATTGGAACAAGTTAGAAGAAAATTATTTATTACACTAAAAACAAATGAAAGATACAAGTCTACATAGCATAAGATAATTTAATACTGACTTTTCTTTCCTTTTAACAGCAGCACTGATCTCATTGATGGAGAGAGAAGATGTGTTTGAGGCTAGGATTGTGTGTGCTGGAGCAGCCTAGAAAGAATTTCATACATGATAATTCAGACAATTTAACAATGACCTTTGCACTGGTACAACAGCTAATTAATAGACAAAATAAATAATAGATTCAGGCGTTAATTTGCGGAAATCCATTGCAAAATATAAGGATGAAAATATTTAGTAACAATTCCGCGAAAAAAATATAAGGATGAAAATATTTAGTAACAATTCCGCGAAAAAAACCTCCGATAAGTTCTAACAAAATGTAGTCCGCGTTGTAGAAGAAGAAAACGACGCCAACTACAAAATGAAAAAATACCTATCAAAGCAAGACGTCAACTAGACGTCGTCGTGGAGAGACGAAACTAGTTGACGTCTTCTTCTACAACGCGGACTACCTTTTGTTAGAACTTATCGGAGAAGGTTTTTTTCGCGGAATTGTTACTAAATATTTTCATCCTTATATTTTTTAATAGACAAAAGTCAAGATGTTTATTTCAAATATTACCGCATCCAGTTTCTTGAAAATATCATGTTTAACAGACAAATTCTCGACAATAGCTTCAACAACTAAATCTGTATCCTTCACAGCAGCTACTGGATCTGAGCTAGTCTTGATCCTGCTGAGGGCATCGGCTACAAACTTCTCTCCGTCTTGTGGTTTATCTTTGTACAACTTCTTGGCCACTCTGCCGAGGTTGTTGCTAATGGACTTTTGGGCTTTACTGAGCACCTCTGAGTTGATGTCCACGAGGGTAACAGTCTGCCCGGCCTGAGCTGAAATCTGGAAGAAAAATTGTTTTTTTGTATTTGTTGATATAGCGGCTACAGAAATACATCATCTGTGAAAATTTCAACTGTCTAACTATCACTGTTCATGAGATACAGCCTGGTGACAGATGGTCAGCGAAGTCTTAGTAATAGGGTCCCGTTTTTACCCTTTGGGTACGGAACTCTAAAAATGCAGCAGGCACCTAATAATCCTTAATATCCTTAATAATTTTTAGACTTTTAGAGAGAAGGAGGAGAGAGATAAGAAGTTACCTGGGCAATTCCAGAGCCCATCAGCCCGCCGCCAATAACTACTACATTCTTGATCGCACTCTGCGCAGCTGATGAACTAGAAAAATTTCTAGCGATAACACCAAACTGAATCATTTTAGACATAGTATTATTTCGAGCTGCTATGAATAAATAAGGAAATATTATAATAATCCGTAGATTTATTACTCTAAGTAATAATCTCAGACGAAAGTTAAAACTTGGTAGGTAGTTCCAAAGTTCATTTTTCGTTTACTCAGTGTTGCCAGTGGCTGATAGTCAAATATAACATGAGACAGCTCAAAAAGTAACATTTTCCCGAGAAAAGTTACATTACCATATATTATGTGGAAAACGACATAAATAATACTCATTATGGCACTTTATTACACAAAAACTAAAATAAGTTGTCTGTCCTGTCCCATTTGTACAACTTCGAAAAAATCGTAATAATTGTTTATCGAATAGAGTGAGTATGCGGTACGACGAAGTGACAGATTTTCGCGCAAACGTCGCATCAGTCAGTCAGTCCACAAAATCAAGGGCGCCAACATGACGAACAAAAACATTCTTGGATGCGTTCCGTTTCACGATATTTTTTTGTTTGCTGGAAAGTATTTTTCAAGTTTATTTATATTGACCTAAAAGTAACACAAAATAACATATTGAGTCGTGTAACATGGAAGTAACATGAGAGGGTCAAAAGTAACGTAAAATGTTACAAAAGTAACATTCTGGCAACGCTGCGTTTACTTGCTGTCAGTGTTGCCAGATCGAATTTGTCAAAATAAGTAGAAAGTCGAGTAATATATCAGTAGATTGCTAAAAATGCAGTAGATTTAGAAAACACGTTACTTGTACTTACTTGTTACATGAAAAAAACCTGTAAGTGTCAATATGCACTTTTTTGTCTCATTAATTCCTGTTCCCGTAGGGTTAAATCGATTTCAATTTAGTTTTTTTAAGAAATAAATCAGTAGATCATTAGACTTCACAACTGAGGTAGATCTACTGTTTATTCAGTAGATCTGGCAACACTGCTTCAGGGATGTCAGACGTACCATAATTATGGTACACGTACCATAATCCAGGTCTTCGTACCATGTACCATAGTACTTCTATTATGGTACGCAAATGTGCCATAATTTTCAATCATCAAAATTATTTTGTCATGTAATGGAACGAACGAAAGAAACGTTTCGTTTCCGCTGCTAAGCACTACTCTGTACGTTTATGATCTGTGCTATGAAGCCTTACTCTTTATCTCATAAGAATAATTTTACAGTCGATGTATTATGCGTAGAATGAAACGGCCTCTTTAGGTAACGTTTGACGTTGACTGAACTGGTGCGAGAGAGATGGAGAATAGCCAATACAAGTTGTGTATGTTGCATCTCTCTCGCGAACCTTCGGTTTATGATATCTTGTTGCGTCGCTCGTTATCCCGAGTTTATATACCTTTCTACTTAGCTAGCCATGTTTCTAGAAAAAACTGTAACATTAACTCAAACCAATTAATAACCGTGTCAGACTTTTAGAAACCGTACCTTAATTTTCTGAAAAGTACCATATTTTTGACAGACCGATGTCATAATTTCTGAGTCGGCATCTAACATCCCTGCACTGCTTTGCTTGCCCCTTTGTCAGTCGGAAACAGAACTTTTGAAGTGGATGAAATTCGGTTCTCGGAAGAATAGGCTACTTGATCACTACTGGGAATCATTTGTAATTTGTTACATGTTGTCCCGGTTGGGGCGCTACAAAAAACTACAAAGAGTTAACTTAAATAAGTTATACTATAGTACATATATACTTACTATATAACTAGGTACTATACAATGTGTATTTTCGAACCTTGATCAAACGAAATGTGCGGATACACGACAAAAATTTATCGATAAATATCGGATTAAAATAAATTATATGTTGGCTATTTAAAAAATAAAGCCTAGAACAAATGTTCTAGCAAAAGTCGAATTATTGAATCTTGCTTATATTTCCTCTCACAACGGAACGGAACCGAGGTTATTGCATGACTGTCAAATAAATCAATGTCAAGTAGAAACAGGCAATGGCAACTAATGGCAAGGCAAGAAGCAAGGATTATTTGTACTATATGTTGGAAGTTGGAAGGGTCTCGTTTGTTTGGTGGTTTTCGACGTTTTCGTTTTATCTTAACTATTCACTAAAATGTGTAGTAAAAATGCGTCGCCTCACTATTTTATTTACGGAAGGTGAGTACATTTTATCTTAATCCATACCCTACTGATAGCAATATCTCAAAAACTGTTTTTAGAAAGATATACCTATTATTCTGTCTGGGTTCGGAGTCCAATAATCGCTACGATGTTTACAATGTTACTCCACAAGTGCGAAGTCAGTCACTATCGTAAACCGGTAATTTTTTGCGACATTCCTCCACCGGCTCTTGCACCAACCACTCACTAACATGAACAAACTAGCGGGGTTCTCGAGAAATTTCTCAAGCTCGCCTACTTTTAATGCTATTAAAAATGTGACTATCGTCGGCGGTGGCCTCATGGGCTCCGGAATTGCACAGGTAAGCTTCATTTGTCATTTATTTAAAGAAATAGCTATGTAATTCACTGTCGCTCTTTGACAGTTTCTGCAGAACATTGAAGTTGATTAAAGCAGTTTATTATTCTGTTTCACTCAATGTGAACTGCACAAAAACAACTTAATGTCCCATTGTTCACTATAAATAGGATTAAGTTTGCTACTTCAAAATGGTGTAAATGATTAAATCGACTTATAAGAAATAAGCAATTGAGTTCCTTATACCCCTCAAATCTATCATAACCCCTACACTCATTTGGACCCAAATCAGGGGTTTGTTTTTATGTCCTGATCAGGTCTTATGTGAGTCTACCTGTAGTCTTAAAACCGAGCCCTGATCTGGCTCCATACAAGTTTAGGAGTTAAGATATTACTAGGCAATCCACATTGTTGATTATGAGCTTTTAGATTCCCAGTACTGTAGCTTTATCAAAAATCAAACCTTTGATTCTGCAATCATAGCTGATGCTGATAAGATATTGCCAATATGTTTTTATCTCCACCAGATTATATTATCTAACCTTCAAGTAGAACAAAAAAAATTAACCAGTTCCTTCAAAATTTACTATAATATATAGTAAATGTTTTGTTCTTAAAAAACTCATAAACAAAACTTTTAAAGCCGCTGTCCGACTGCCACGCACGAGAGGCTACGCACGTGTGTCTAGCTTCACTTTGCAAGATACTGTCTGTGATGATGTTCACTACAACTCACGAGCACACTATGCATGAATACGAGATTATTGACGTCATTGTCCCTGTCAATTTTTTAATAAACATTCTTATTCTATTCTTATTGCTATACACGCGTGGCTTGGTCGATTAAGGCGCCCACGCAGTTCAACGCTGCCAACGTTGTGAACGGTACACGTTTCACTGCTGGGAGTGGCACGATCGGGGAAGCGACGCCTCTATAGTGTGAGCTGCAGTGGAGTGGAAACGTGGACCCACGTTGTCATCAAACGAACCCACACGTAGGTAGCTAAAGAGCGACGCGTGGCCGTGCACAGCGTGCGCGCGGTGAGACAGCGGCTTAAAGCAAGGAAAAGGAAACCCATCGTTGAAAGTATTTTATGATTTGTTTTGAGTTCAAGAATGTGTGCCTCCTTGCAGCAAAACCAATTATTTTCATTGTTCATGTTACATTTCTTTTAAATAATTAACAACTCGGACATTTGCACCTCTTTGGGTATGAAACTGTAGCCTACCCTGCTTAGTATTACTTGTTTACCCTTTTAAATTTTTGTTCAAAATAGTGTTTATCTAGCACTTCTCCTGGATATAAACAAATTTAACTTTGAACATGCAATGTCAACAAATCAATAATGCTGGACAATTCACACAGCATCATCTAGCCCCAAACTAAGCAGAGCTTTTGTTATGTAGAGTACTATTAGATAAAACTTCATAAATAACTTTACATGATAGATATTTTGGAAAATGTTACTCATCATAATAATTGCTGGATAGACATCCATTAATTTGTTTCAAAAAGTAGGTAGATATTCAAATATTAATCTACCTCTGATAACTCCTTTTCTTTTCCTTTATTATGTACGTAAATAGTTATTTGTTACCTATACTACAGTGCAAAGTTGCTTTTTAACTACGTGCTCAATTTTGATGACCGAGCAAGCGCGCAGGATTCTGCGCAGTGAGTATAAATAGAATAAAAAATACTTTATTTGCGTAATAAAATTATACATGACATACATTGCTTTTATAACTAATATTAAATTAAAGGTAACCGGCTCAGCTTAATGCTGCTGTGGCACTTGTGCCGTAGCAGCGCTGGTTTTCAGCGGTGCCAGGTTGCTAACTGCAGCGCTGCAGCGCTACTCGCAACACCAATCACATAGGTAGCTTTGACTTATGTGGTAAATGATGGTTTATACAGTTCGTTTGGCGGATCTTACGTAACTGGTAAAACATGAGTAACTTATCTACCTCCGTCATTACGCTAGGCGTATCAAACACGTTTTCGTAGGTGGAATATAATCTATTTGTCCTACACAAACTTGTACTTGTTGATTTTCTAATAGAGAAAAGATAACTCTTTGTTGTTATTCTCCCTTTATGAAATGACCAGACTACCTACAGCACAAAGTGCAGTATTATCGGCAGGAGCATAAACAATAAACTTTATCACCTCAACATTTGAAGGTTGCAGCGCAAGCAGGTCAGAACGTGACGCTGGTTGACCTCAAGCCTGAGCTCCTGGAGAAGGCCCAGAAGTCGATCCAGGGCAACCTAGCGAGGGTAGCCAGGAAGGTCCATAAGGATGACAAAGCGAAGGTCGAGGGGTTCGTCAAGGAATCCTTTGATAGGATCAAAGTTTCCACTAAAGTAGAGGATGGAGTTCAAGCTGACTTGATCGTTGAAGCTATTGTGGAGAAGCTTGATGCCAAGCAGCAGCTGTTTAATATGCTTGATAAGGTAATTACTGCATTATTATCATACTGTTATTAAAAATGCGAAAGTTTTGGTAGTTCGATGTTTGAACCTTCTTCACGCTAAAACTACTGAACGGATTGGGCTGAATTTTTGCATATATATGTACATACATACCGGACCTACATAGGTCTGGACCTAAAATAACACACTTGCACTTTTGAATTATAATAAAGTATATGCATAGGCTTATTTTGATCCCGGAAACAACGCGTGCGAAGCCGTGGGCGGAAACTAGTATTAATAATAATATAAATAGATTTGGCGCAAACTACCTTAACTTATCTCCTGCCATTTGTAGTATCCTTGATGGTAGCGTACACATAATTAACTCACATTTTTTGTTATGCTTAAAAATAGAGCATACATGGTGCAAAAATAAATAGTGCCTCTTTGGTTTAAGAAATAATGACCATTCTTGTTGTGTACGCCCGCATAAAGATCGAGCTAGGGTACCTTACAAAAAAAATGGCGTATACTATAGCAACGAAATTTGCAAACAAACTACATCACGGATATTTTGTAACAACGCTACCATCACGGATATTTTGTACCTCTTTTGGTTGTCTACAACAGATGTGTTATCGTTCCAGCTGGCCCCAGAGCACACGATCCTCGCTACAAACACGTCCTCCATCTCTGTCAACGCTATCGGCGCCGGCATTAAGAGGAAGGATAGGTAAGTGGTTGCAAACTTGTCTTTCCATCAACAAATCGTAGAACATCTGTATGTTCTTTTTTAAGTCAGGTTAGTTAAAGTCAAGACCCTGTGGTCCTTAAATTTGAGCTCCCGACCTCCCTACTTCTTTTGATCTAGGTTTATTTCCTAACAGCCCAAGTATAGATTACCTACTTAAAAAGCGATTTAACTTATTTAATCTTGAAGCACAGTGATTCTGATATAGTATGTTGTGTGTTGTACGTAACGCGTCACCCTCCCGTGAGAAGATACGAGTACGGGCTGATAACGTAGCAAAGATTACATCGGGTATTTGTCGTACCTATCTCAATTTCCGAAACTTATCTTCAACCTTTGTATTTGTTATGCGAAATAAACGTTTTTTTATTATAAGTACAAGTACCTACCACTTATCGGGCTGATAATGATAAATGATACCAACATTATCTTGCTCTTTTTAACCGACTTCAGGAGGAGGTTCTATGTTCGTCGAAATCTCCGTTAATGTGAACCGATTTAAAAAAAACACTATTAAATAGACAGGGAATGACTCGAAGTGGTCCTATAGCAATTGTATTCCCGAGGGATTAGTATTTCTCCCGTACAGCTTAAAAAAACATAAAACTTATGGAAAATCACGACTAGCTACAACAATTGTGATGATGTCTTCACCAATTCTTAATAGATTTTGATCATTCTTTCGTCTTGTTTAAAGGTTAATTTTAGGATAGGCCCATAGAAGTTTGATCCTCAAGGAATTTATATGTGCGTCGTAAAACATCATCACATGATAATTTTCACAATAACTTTTAACAAATGTTTTCCATAACAACAGCGGCGTAAACAAGAGGTCTACTTTGAAAAACTAATTACAAAGGTGACGGATAGGTACGGATCGTATAAAACGAAGGACCACCGATCCATTCTTTCGGTGACCTTTCTAAAATCTATATGATTTTGACGAATAAACGTTAAAATCATTAAAATTTTGTTAAGAAATCCGAAACAAAGGTTTGTTGTGTGTAGTGCGCTGTGCCCACAACCAGGCTTCACAAGATTAATGTATCTTTTAAAGGGCAATGTATACGCTTCTACAACAAAACTCCTAGTGAGTTGCAAAATCTATCAATAAATAAATTCAAACAAATTGTCAAAACCTTTCTCTGCAAAAAGGCTTACTACAAAATATAAGATTATTTAGAAGATAAAAAAGCTTGGGACGGGTTTTGCTCCTACTCGAAAAATGACAACTAACAGGCTAAAGGTTTCTTAGTCGCTTCTTTACTTTAGTCTACATACCGAAGCGACAGAAATCAAAAGTACCACTTTATTTCCGTGTCGTCCACGTCCGAAGCAACGCACGTTCAGCAGTAAGGTTGTTCGTTTCCTGCGATGCGGCAACCCATACTTGGCCGTTCATTTGTCGTTTTATCCATGTGTCATCCATCACTCCATCACGCATCACATGAAACTTATTTATACTTAGACTCGAATTTGAACTATGATGTCGCTCGTTGAAAATTTAATCGCGCTATCGAAATGTTCCGGGCTTAAAACATTTTCATTATTCAGTGAAGTCCGTTTATTTATAACGCGACTAATTATTAGGTACCTACCACTCAGCTGGGATGGGCACAACAGGTTATCTTCTTCACAAGGTAGTGTTTGATATTTCTTTTGTTTCCACTTCAGATTCGGCGGCCTACACTTCTTCAACCCAGTGCCCGTAATGCGTCTCCTCGAGGTGGTGAAAAGCGATCAGATCTCGGAAGAAACCTACCAAGCCATGATGGCGTGGGGCAAGGCGATCGGCAAGACTTGCATCACTTGCAAGGACACGCCTGGCTTCGTGGTCAATAGGTTACTCGGGCCTTACACTGCAGAGGCGTTGAGGATGTATGAACGAGGTATGAACAACTTCATTAAACTATAAAAACTATCATAGTTTGCAGAATTCACTATTAATGTGAGCGGGTTAACGTTGTTGGTGCTCTTCCAAAGTTCCAACACAAACAAGGAAGCATTTTTCAAGTAGCCTAAGTCCGTCTCTGAAATATTCTACCTCCCTGCCAAATTTCATTAAGATTGGTTTAGGCGTGTAAAGGTAACAGACAGGCTTTCTAATTTATAATATGGATTCTTCGATCAAAAATAAGGAGTTCGCGGCCTCCCCCGTAGATACCTAGAGCCTTACAAAAATGTCACTCAAAATTGGGTTCGTTTTGTTTTGACGCAGACAGTTTGCGCAGAGCCTGACAAGTTTTTTCCATACGGAACAAGAGATTGGTGGAGTCGAATTCATTTTATTTTATTTTGTAAGTAGGTAGGTACCTACCTGAGAATTATATACCTACCTACTCAGTTTATTTTCTATAAGGATTAATTAACAGAATTCAGGTAAAGATAACGAATCATTTATTGATGAAACTATAAATTGGTGTCTCAACAGTAGGTATTTATACAAAAGGGTCATTTCAGACATACAATAATTTAAACTTACAATACAATTTCAGGCAGGCACTCTAGATTAAAAAGAACTGGTTCCTGTCTGCGGCTTTGCACGAGTTTTTTTTACGGGAAAAAAATAAACGTTTTATAAATTCATACTTCTGGTAGGTAGGTAAGAACCTAGTCTTTCTTTTATTAGAGAGTCTACGCAAATGAAATTTTAGGGCGGGCCAACTAATTATTTTAAAAATCATCAACTAGTAATATTAAACTTATTTTTATGAAAAATATATTAATACATACTATAAATGAAAAAAAAATTTAGAAGAAATAGCCTCTCCATTTATCAATTTAGAACAAAATTAATATTTTAACATAGGCAAACCAAACAACAATATTTTATGCTGATTTCACAAGTATATGACTCACATCTCAATATACGGGTAAAAAATATATATAAACTTACTGAAAATAAGAAATTCCATCCTTTTTCAGCACTTTGGACGAGTGATTCTTGCATTTTTTGTACCCATGCTTTTTGTCTGAACGCTAAAATGACACTAGTTGAAAAGCTTTCCTAACATGTCAAAATGTATCTCTTTTGCTACTGAAGGTTGTGGGGTGCGCATTGTGAATCTAAGGGGGGCCGGCAAAGCCGGACATTTTTGATCGATGTATGGATTTAATAAATTGACCAATACTAATAAACTAAATTCCTTGTTCTCAACATGACATAGGCTTTGGACCGATATTTACAAGCTAATTTTATTAAATTTAGAAAACCCCAAATGTACATTGATTCGTTAATTCCGCTTAACGTACATATTATGAGTTTGTTGACGGTAACCTGCTTGGCTCTGGTAAAAGGTTGAGGTGACTCCTGCTCCTGGTCCTGGGTGTGCTGGTTTCTGGTGTTGGTGGAGAATTGCATGGCTTCGCTTATTATAAATCTTAAATCGTGAGTATTTTGTCATTTCTATTGCTTCATGATTTTTTAAAACATTTTGAACACATCTTTTATAACCATTTTACTATAAAAAGTTTCCGTAGTTTTACGAATTCATTAAGAATTTAAGTGGGTTAAGGAAGTCCCTCGTTACGGGATGTAACGTTGGTGTTCTTTCAACACAAGTTAGTTCATAGCTAACATTCATAATGATTTATATAACCATCTTGATTATTTACAATAAAACCGCTTTTAACAGAATATTTACAGTAATTTGTCACAATCATCAGCATCAGCCTATAGAAATAGGGCTCGCCTAGTGTTCCAACACTAAGCAAGAATCACAAATCCAATCATATCTCGTTAACAATGGTACAAGTTTTTTTTGAGGCATTATTTATGTGCAATACGATTGATGATAGATAATAATAAATAAATTAATAAAGATTATAGGTAGTGGTTCGTGGTGCACCATACAGAGTTGAGTAACTCTGAATACTTTTTTGTAAAATACAGAGAAAAAAAAATCAATATTAATATTATGGAAAGTAGTATTCATAAATAAAATCTTACAGAACTCCGAGCTTTGACACTCTAATCAATATATTTCAGGCGACGCCACTAAAGAAGACATCGACATAGGCATGAAACTGGGTGCGGGTTATCCGATGGGACCGTTCGAGTTGTGTGACTACACCGGGCTCGACACCAACGTGTTCGCGTTGGGAGTCATGTACGAAATGACCAAGGACCCTGTCTTCCGCCCCATCCCACTGCTGGAGAACATGGTCAAAGAGGGGAAGCTGGGGATGAAGTCGGGAGAGGGATTCTATAAGTATCAGTGTAAAGTTAATAAGAAGTAGAAGGTTATTTTAGTTATATGCTATGAATTTGTATAATTACCAAATATTATTTTGCATTATGTATCTACTAAAATGTTTATTTTATACTATTTTATAAATGAGCCCCGCAGTGCGCCGTGTAACATAATGGTGGTTATTTTTTATAACGTAGGTAAGTATTCTCTTTAATGTAAATCTAGGTGACATTTCGAAATTGCTTTATAAAATTATCATGACATTAAACAAATAATTAAATATTTATTTAATTCCGTTCTTTTATTTTTTTATAGTTTTAAGGAAGGTATATATATCCTGAAAATACGTTAGAGATTAGTAATAATTAGTATAATAATCTATCTAATAACTATACCTAAACATAAACCACCGCTCGTGGTTGTAGAGTCTTAGCAGAGACAAGATGATACCTAATAATATATTTCTCTGCTCTCAGCACAAGCTCTGCTTACTTCCAAGCGATCGTGTTAAATTTTAAGAAAACAGTAGGTACATAACATACTTACAAAACTTAACTAATAAATATCGAGTTGCCACTCCCTCCCAGTAGACAAGGCACATTTTACTAATAGGTGTGTATAAATATTTTTTTATTTATCATTTATGTTACTTCATTACCGAAAAAATATAACACCAACAATTTTTAAATTATTATGGAAAAAACAAAATAGTTCCTATAATCAAAATAAGATTAGAAACATAATGACATAACATAATGATAATAAAACGTCAAGCGCGAGTTGGACTCGCGCATCAGTTAGTTAGAGTTCCGTTAGTTATTTTTTTGAGAATTAAACAAATATACGGTTTTTAGGTTGTTTTCTTTACTTGTGCTAAAATACCTTGCTTCTTGCCAAATTTCATGGCTCTAGGCCAACGGGAAGTACCCTATAGGTTTTTTTGTGCAAACAAATTGGGCATTAGCTTAACTATTGATTCAACCCTCTTTTCTCGGAAACGCGTGGAGGTATTGAGTTGAAATCACACGTAAAAACCATCATGTTTGTTGTTTGTGTGTTTTCTAATCAATAATTATCACACACGACAAATCCCTGTCTAAGAATAAAATGCCAAATCTGCAGCAATGTTTATAAATCTTTATCTACCTACCCATCCATTTACATTTTAGGCGACGCCTCAGCCCGGGACATCGACACCGCGATGCGCCTCGGCGCGGGCTACCCCATGGGCCCTCTCGAACTCTCTGACTTCACGGGCCTAGACCTGAAGAAGTACATCCTAGCTATCTTGCTGGAGAAGACAGGGAACCCTGTGTTCGAAGCCATTCCTCTGCTGGATAAGCTGGTGGGGGAGGGGAAATTTGGACGGAAGACTGGGGAGGGGATATATAAGTATGATGTTATAGCATAAGGCAACAAAGGAACAAGAAGGTTCCGACGACAGAGTGTTAACCTGTTGTTGTTGAAACGAATATTTATAATAATGTGTTCAGATCACGTAAGGTTCGGTGCAGCACTATGGTACTTAGATCAAGTGGCGTAGCCAAATGAGTGGGTTATTGTAATGATGAAGGGCTAAGTCGGCTATTATGGGTTAAAGCTTACCTATAGGAGAAACTCGCTAGATTTTCCACTGGTCAGGCTTAATGCACATTCCAGTTCAGTATTTTATAGTTTTTGAGTTAGCAGTCTTGCTTTTTAAGTTAATCTGAATCTAGTGTCTCTTACAGTTTACAGAATAGTTAATCTTAGATTTTTCTACAACTTATGTTTATAGAAGTAGGTAAGGTACCTAAATAATTGAATAAATGCAGTGAATTGATAACATTCCGTTTATTATTCCAATCTTCCTTTAAAATGGAGCTAGGTAAGCGAGGAGGTCGATCACAACTCTACTTCTATACCTATACCAAAAGTATGAAGGTCGCTTGTTCTTAATTTTATTAGAATCTAGCAAAAATGATAGGTACTGGAATCGTTTCCAAGAGTAGGGAAGGAAACTTTGGCTCAACCATGATAATAGTATCGCCTCAAAATCGTCCTGAAATGAAAGAAACTCTAGATAGTGCGTGGGTGCTATTTGCACTGAGAGGTTGATAGAATGGTTTCAACACTTGACACTAACGTCCCTATACAAGTATCTGTAGTTTCTTTAATCAAAAGTAAAATGCCAAAATGTGTCATTCTGAGACGACGTCATTGTTGTGTAATGAAATGAAGCGATTAATTTAGTGGAATTCGACCCCAGAGCAGAAAACAACGATTGGTTCAGTCGGGTAGGTATTTTGTTTGCGTTAGATACTCCAGTTTCATTAACCATTTGAATGTAGTAGGTACTCATCGGTGTCATTTTATTAACTGACTTCAGGAGGAGATTCTGTGTTTAGCTGTTTGTATATTTTTTTGATCTAATTTTCATCATGGGGTGTGACGATTTTATATTTCAAATTTGAATCACGCGTCAACACGAAAAAATGTACCATCCTAAAGCCTCACCTACATAATTTATGGACGCCCCCTTTGCTGAAAAAAACATTTTTTGCTAAAATATTTGTATTTATTTATTTACCATTCCCCATTCCGTTACATAACATAACATAATTTAAAAGTCACACGATTTCCATAAGTAAAATTTTAGTTGTTTTTATATGTTAATAAGTACCTAAAATTGACAGTTTAACATATTATGTTAAACTTCTTCTGGTTGTCTTGTGGTTGGTATATGTAGTTTTTCTTCATTTCGGGTATTAAAACTGTGCATTTGCATTCTTGTGAGTAATTTGTCTTTCTTCCCATGTATCTCAATAAGAGAGTAATATATGTATGTACAAAGAAATTATTGTCAACACTTGTTTTTTTAAAGTATGCTATTAGAAATAAATCACAAGCTGATCTCCTCGGGGTGCTAGCGTCTGCCCGTGGGTTCGCACGCGCTTTTTCAGTAGTCTATGTCTGTCCTCGGGATCCCGTCTACCTGCCTGCCTTTAAGATCCGTTCAGCCGTTAAGGCACAGATGCCTCGGGGTCCGAAAGCCCCCTTTCTGTTTAGTACACATGATACGCGGCACACTTTATGACTTTCCTTATCTACCATGTATTTAATTACAATTTAAACTTTATTTCAAGTTTCAAGTCATGACACTAGGTTCCGAATTCCAAGAAACTGGCCACGAGTTGCTTATTGTAACCTAGCTCAACTGTTTTCACATAGATGTGGGTAGGTAGTTGCACAGTACCGTGTATACCTACCCTGTCTTATGGGAAAATAAGGTAATTAAACGCGATAAATACCCGTTAAATAGTATTTATAAATATCTACCCTATCTTACTTCGTTTAAATGACCTACACAAGAGCCATACAACACGTTTGTTTGTTTGTTTGTGGTTTCCCATAAAGTGATGACTAATTATTGTTTTAACTCATCTGTGAAGTAACCATGTTATGCTTATTAAAATAAATAGTCAATAGCTAACGTCCTGCAGGGTCAAGTCTGGTCATAACAGTAAAATAACGGACTAGTGCTAGTGTGCAAAGTGCCTTAGGACGGTGGTATACGCAATCACTGATAATTTAAATCTTGGAGATTAGATAATCAATACTTGTACCGACATATTTGGAGTGAATTTAGTTCTTTATTGATCTTTGGGTGTACTCTTGTGTTTATTTATTTGGAAAGAAAACAGTAAGTAGTTAACCTAACGATATTTTTAGATTATAACGACTAAGATTTGTATCAAACAACTTACAAATTAATAAACGATAATTTGCAACTGTGGTGCGGAGGAGGATGGAAAGGAATGGCTGGACAGAGAAGGTACTGAGGGGCTGAAAGGAGTTATGGAGAAAAGGTTTTTGATGAACACCATTTAGAGGAAGCATACCTAATGATTGGGCGTCTTAAACGACTATTATGTTAAGTAACGTCATAGAAGGAAGACGAGGAAGAGGAAGCCGCTGTCATGTCGTATAAAGAAGTAAAAGAGACCGCATTGGAAGAGAAAAGTGGAGGAAATTGCATCATTGTACCGACAAGAGTTAGGCTCTATGATAAATTTAAAATACCTACCTATCTACTATCCGCATAGAAAAATAAGTGTGCTGTGACGGAGGTGAATTTTGGAAAAATCTTGCAACCTAGGGAAGCATTACATATACAAAGCAACTTAGACAAACATTTCATATGCAAATCTTGCAACCTAGGGAAACATTACATATACAAAGCGCAACCTAGACAAACATTTCATATGCAAATCTTGCAACCTAGGGAAACATTACATATACAAAGCGCAACCTAGACAAACATTTCATATGCAAATCTTGCAACCTAGGGAAACATCTGATATAAAACCTTGAAACCTAGGGAAACATTTCATATACAAATCATGTATCACTTTCAAATACCTACATATTATAAAAAAAAACCAATCCTTTTATAGGCCTAGCCTATAAAGACCCTATTTTATGCAAATGAGATGTACAATTTAAGGTGTGATGTGATACTTAGTCATAGCTACTGGTACACTATTGTTATCAAAGAATCGCATCTGGGCAAGATAAATAAGTAATCTTATCAAGTAAAAATAGATGCCAGTGAGTTCGGGAAAGTTTATGTTATAAGAAAGACCGGTCATAAAGATTACGCTCGTGAAAAAGAGATAAAAACGGAACGGATGGTCCGGCTTCAAGTGTACTTCTGTACAAGTGCACAGAATTAGTGAAGATTCACATAGACTTCGTTATTGAAAGACACTTTCTGAATATCGCAAATCTAAACTATATGCGTCAAAATATTAATAAATTAACGACTGCTCTAACAAATACAATCACATACCTAGGTCAGAAACTATGAAGCATTTCTTTTAGATCCTTCTGTTTTCGCTGAAGATCGTTTCACAGGGGACAAGGGGAGCAGTCCACTATTATATATAAACAGGTTGATCCCCTCTTCCAGAAGCCTCTAAATGAGCAATGCAGCCCCCAAGAGTAGACCCTGCCAGCGATCCATCCGGGAGGTCCACTACTGCCTCAAGCGGCGCGAGATGACGGCGCAGCCCCTCGCGCGGCGCACCGGCTCGCCGTCCGTCACACTCTACAGCCGGCAGGTGGCTGGACACACCACCACTGAGGACGCCAAGTATTTGGGTACGTTAGGCACTGCAGTGTCGTCACTTGGCACCTAACTTGCCTCAAAGTCATTCGTGTACACAACAAACAGAGTAGGGTCTAGTAGATTCCCCTGTGGAACACCAAAGATCTGAAGGCAGTAGTTATGTAAGCCGCAGTTAATAAAATATCTTAGGCCTACCAAGTGTGGTGTAGGTATTGGTATGATACACTGTGCCACTTGTGTCCACTTTTAACAGGGCAGGGCCTTGTAGGTACTTTCACTGAGGCCGTAGCCACAGACAACATACTGTGTCAATCAGAGACACCACGTACGAGCTTTTGTATTCATTTATAAAAACTAAAATAACATGTAAAACCAAACAGTGTGTAGAGTTTCTGATGTTGTTAGTATCCCACTTCTAATTAAAAAGGCGAAAGTTTGTGAAGAACTCTAAAACTACTGAACGAGTGTGAGGCCTGTGAATAAGATATGAAACCGCGGGAGGAGCTAGTGTCTTCATATCATAGATTTCCCCAGGGCTCCTCCAGTGCAGCAACGGAACAATCCTCAAGCCCATCCTCAAGGAGTCCCAGAAGCGCGAGGTGGAGTTCTACTCCCGCCTCGCTTCATCACCGATCGCCGAGCTAGCCGAGCTTCGGCGACTGGTGCCGCGCTTCTACGGCACCACGCGGCACACGTACGGGGGACATACGCTCGAGTACATCATGTTGGAGGATCTGACGGAGAGGATGCTGGAGCCCTGTATCATGGATGTTAAGATTGGTAAGTGACATGTAGAACCTAGACAGACCCACTGAAACAAACAAAAAACAATATGTTGCAACTTTAAACACAAAAGAGGGAACTAACCGCTATACAAAAATTGCTCGAACACCCCTCTCCGATTTTCTAACGGGGAGGTGAGTAAACACGTATGCACACAGGGGAGAAATTACTTACATATTCGCAAATAAAACTGCATACATGTAACGTAAGTACGTAACAGTTCAGAACGTTTGCTTGTATGTATGCATATTGATGAGGAGATGCGATAGCATAGCATTGCCTTCTGTTTACGTTCGAAGGTTTGCGAGCTAGTAGGTATGCTACAGACCAAGACAGGCTGACAGACACACAATATTTACACATTAATAAAAATACAAGGTGTATTATAATATGTGTACTACGCCGAAGGGGGGGGTTTCAGACCCCAATGGTGATCAGTTGTGGGGGGGAGATTATGAAAAATTCCTATTTTCAGTTTCCCATACAAAAAGTTTTAATTTCCTAGTGCCTAAATAAAGTGACAACCCTATCCGGGTATCCTATAGGTACCTACTAACCTCTGCAGGTAGGTAGGTATTTATCTTCGTAGATTTCAGCTATGGCGGGAGATTACTAGACGATTTAGTAAATGCGTAATAATAATAAGATGCTAGTAGGTAGGTACCTAGGGGTAGTATTGAGAAAATTTTAAAATCTAAAGTAGAGTTAGGAAAGTATTAAGTGTAGGTACATACATTTTCTCGCTAGTCAGCTGTGACCATACTGAGGTCATTGTCCCAAGTGCAAGAAACAGCTGACCTTAGGGTTGTCACTTCGTAAAAAATCAGCTGTCCATGTTGAAACTTTGATGCAGCTTTTTTCACAGATACCAATCGAAATTCGAAAAGTTGTTGAACAAAAGTTGTTCCCCGGGGGGGTGGAAATTCCCCCCCTTTCGCATAGTACACATATTATGATACAGCTTGTATAATACACAGTCATGTTATCGAATCATGGCTTTAATTTTTTTTTAATCTTTCACTCGAAACGATCGGATACATAAGTAATAATATGTCAGTGATAATTTAATTGTTTAAAAACTAAAAACACTTTAAATTCCTTGCAACCGAACATGGAACCTTCTCCTTTGTTGAAGTCCCTAAACTAATAATTTAATTGTTTTGAAAGAAATAAACCGACTTCAAATTCCTGCACGCTGTTTCTTAAATA
This sequence comes from Eupithecia exiguata, assembly GCA_947086465.1. Taxonomy (NCBI): domain Eukaryota; kingdom Metazoa; phylum Arthropoda; class Insecta; order Lepidoptera; family Geometridae; genus Eupithecia; species Eupithecia exiguata. Next base: position 657,282 of record OX352245.1, on the reverse strand, counting down.
CAGACAAATACTCTCTAGAGAGTAAAATGTTCATGCGGACCATCTCGGGATCCTTCTCTATACAATAGTAAAAGAATCATCAAAATCGGTCCACAGTGAACGGAATTATCGATGAACATACATAAAAAGCATGTAAACAGCCGAACATAGAACCACCTTCTTTTGTGAAGTCGGTTAAATACTATAAAATGAGGGAATTGTTGCTTCAGGCCGCAGAACCTGGGACCCTCTCGCCTCCGAGGAGAAGATCCGCAGCGAGCAGACAAAGTACGCGCTCTGCAAGCAACAGTACGCGTTCTGCATCCCCGGGTACCAGGTGTATCGTCCCGGCGCGCGGCTGGTCAGGTACAACAAGGACCACGGGAAGAAACTGCATGGACAAGCGGTGAAGGATGGTGAGCAAATATAAAATAAAATATAACCGGCCAAGTGCGAGTCGGACTCGCGCACGAAGGGTTCCGTACCATTATCTATAAAACGCCAAAAAATCACGTTTGTTGTATGGGATTCATAGAAAACACCAGAAAATCCGGAATAAATATCTGCAAATCGTACAAACATTTGTCCGTTGGTCGAACCCACAACCTTCGCCGGCTATGCCATCAAAAAAAAAGAAAATATTAAAAAGATCGCCGACTTGTTGAACTGAACAATGTTATTGGCGTACGTACAACATCGAATGCAACATCGAATCGCGATAAATGATGAAGTTTCGTGTTCATCGCGCAACGATTTATGACAACCGAGAGAATCCAAACGTATAACCTACTAGTTTCATTTACATCAACTTCCGCATTTATAATATTAGTGATGTTCCAGCGATCCGTAACTACCTGAACGGCAGCGGCGGGCGTGCCCTCTGCCGCGCTCTCGTCCTGCAGCTAGTGACTGCGCTGTGGCGCGTCCAGCGCTGGGCGCGGCAACAGACCTCGCTGCGGCTTTACAGTGCCTCCCTGCTGCTCATATACGACGCACAGCGCGCGCTCACACAGGACACGTTAGTAAACCCGTTAGTAAAGCTCATGTACGACAAGTTAGTTAGTATAGCACTGCTAATAATTAATACGTTGTGTTGGGCGAGACGGCAGACGCAAACCGCTGGTAACGTAAGGATTGTGGTGTTGCCATGATCATGCAAGCCATTCCCAGGGTAGTATGCTGTTGTGTTGCCAGGATGGCCACGCATGGCTTGGCTGGACGCATTGGTGACCGCATAGCAGTTAAAGGTACCTATGTAGAAGGATGCTGCTTGCCTTCCTTCCGCAGATTCCCAGAGGCTGCTCTTACAACACCCACGGGGTATGTTGTAAGGGTCGATAATGTTACAGCTCGACTCCACACATACATTGTGCAGTGTAAAGCACTCTCCCCCCAGGCCCCTGCTGGAATGCTGCAGCGGCCCCGCGGCGGCCCCGCGCCGGCGCCACTCCGTGCACTCCGTGGACTCCTCCTTCAGCGGACAGCTGTCCGTCCGCGGACCTGTCTTCAAGAAACTCACAGCCGCGCCCACCACTCCGCTATCACTCTCACAAGTAAGTTACCTATAAGAAATTAAATAAATCACAAAAAGCAAAGTATTGATTGATACTTCGAACAATACTCGAATTTATCGAAAAGTAAATACCGGTATAACCGCTATCAAGCTCTGGTAGTATACTTTTAATCCCGGAAAAGCGCGTCCGAAGCCGCGCGGAGAAGCTAGTTTATTATATTTTTAAATAATTGAAATTCCAGGCAACATTCACCCCCCACACCCCGCAGCACACCGACACCTGGGAGAGACTGGCGCACAATCACTCCTTCGACCATAACTACGAAGATAAACTATCCAAGATCAAAATGAACTACCGAGCGATGCTGGACCAGCTCAGCAACGACAGCCCCAACCCCAACCCGTGGGGGACGGTCAAGGTCATAGACTTCGCGCACGCCTTCTACAACGAGGACGAGGACCGAGCGGTCGACGATAACTTCAGAGAGGGGGTGGAAAATCTAGTGGACATTTTTGAAGGGTTTTTGAGCGAAACTGATGATCAAGTTATTTGAAGTGCGTTTTAAAAACTGCTTTGAAGACAGCAGTTACAGTAATTATTTGATTAGTGGTAATTTGTGACTACCTAATTATTAGGTAAAATAGATGATTAGTACATAATTTAGTTTTCTACTAAGAACTATTTTTGTAAATATTTTGATGTTTTGCATGTACTTTGTTGACAATGTTGTGGACTCGTATTAGGACAAGTTCTTTCAAGTAGGTATGTAGAACTGAATGTAATGTTGCTCTATTCTTATTTACAATTGACAATGGAAATGTTAGATCAATTTGAGCCAAATGTTAATTCTGCATTTCGTTGAACTTGTGCTTGTATCTTGAGTATAATCCTGGTTCTCTCGAAACTTCCAACTGTTCCCTACTATATTGTGTCTATTTCTAGTCTATGAGATGAAAATAAATAAACTCTTTTGCTTTTGCATTATAAATATTTATTTCTCATAAATCAGCCAAAATTAGATATCCCAAATATAAATAACTATAAACTTAAATATATAAATCTTTAAAGAAAATTAAAGAGGTGACTCTATACAAAGTCAAACAAAGGGTTTAAAATACATTTCTATAGGATTTGACTGTGTACAGATCACAATCGCCTTTCAAAGAAAGGACAAGTATGAAAGATCATCGGTACAATACATTTTCGTGCGTTAAAATATCACAATACAAAGGTGATAAGAATAACTTAAACCGAGTGCTGTCTAGAATACTAGTCTAGGCAGTAACACTAGGCCTACTCGCGCTAATCTTTAGCAAATCAACTCAAACTCCTCAGTAGATTTCTACTTTAGGTTAAACAATTAGTAAAACGAATTACAACTAAACGACAATTTAGCTATCCGAGACATTCAAACACCGAACCACTCAGTCACTTCTAAAGCACATCGCATGTACTGATGACCTCCCATTAAACAAAACACTATTGCTCTGCTAATTCAATAACAATATATGTGTTCAACATTCTATCAATATTAGAGCCGTTATTTAGATTTGATCACCAAAATGAGATGCGCATCAACTTATAACTAGGTTCAAATTAAACTAAACAAATAATCCACAAAACCAAATGTTAATGAGAAGCACGCAGTAACACCTAGTATAGAACACTCAATTTATATTTTATAACAATACACAAATCAATTACAACATGCATTGATATGGTTCTATCACTAACTCGTTACGTTTCATTGAAAAATAATTAGAAAACACGCGCTACTTAGAATGTAGTCGCTAAATATGACGTGCATCAACTGAACTTTAAAACTAGACGGTTTAGGAAAGTAGCCCGTCTCATCTATCACTTCATAGCCAAGTGCCTGTGACCCTTCAATTAAGCTACAATTTACGTCGCCTAAGTTTAAGTTCGAGGGCTTATAATCAACGGCAATTTTAGTGATCAAATCTGCACTAAAAAAATAATAGCTACGATGACATTCTCAATAGACTACGCGAATTTTGTACCCTTATTATTGTTGAGTTTTATCACAGTAACCAGGCGAAATCATAGCAAGATGTTGAAATCATCTAATTTACTGAATCGGGAATGGCGAGGCATAGTCCACTAGATTAAAGGAGACAGACATTTGAGTGCGATGCCAACTGACCTAAGATAATGTTCATTAGTTTATCTTAGCTCTCGATTGCCCCACTTTACAAGGATTTAAAATTTATTAGAATAATAGAAGGGAAAGATTTTTTTATTGAAATAGAGAAATACAGCAAGATATACTATGCCTTTCCATTGACAATCCATCAACAAATATAAAAACATGTTTGTTCAAGAATGGCATCGTAGTAATTTCTCGGTTATACAATTAATTGAATCATTATGTATATAATTATAAAGCATTCATGACACTAGTGTTACAATACAATACAATGTAATATACAACAACATTGAGGCGTGCGTACATTGACGAACTGAGACATTCTTATTGTAATAAAACTTGCTTTACAGAGAAAGTTAAATGTTATAGACCATTTTAGAGCTATAGTAATATAGCTAGCTTCTTAGCCGTTTTGTAAAAAGACGGTATAGAAGTGCATATAGCTCCATTTAGTAAAATTAGGTAAAGTACCGAAGTTTTTAGTGAACATGGAGTTGATAAGCAATGAGAACTTGCCAGAGCATAGTCAGTGCACGCGCGCCTTGGAACCCATACAAATACGAGTGATCTAGCACAAAATAAAGCACCTCAAATCGTTAAGGGCCTTACAACTCTAATTTTATTAATTATTATAATTTTTTTGTCAAATTTTCACAGTTATTTCTTTACAAAAACAAACACACACATGGCAGATGATTTTTCAACATTTTAATCTTAATTTTTAGGTCAAAATATCATATCACATTTGGTTCGGGTTCGCCTACAATTTGAGTGCCCACATAATCAACGCACACACCAGCTCCTCGCGAGGAACAAACTGCGGAACGCTGTCCTTTCTAACGAACAACATAACAGGAACACCGCTACCGCTACACCTCCCCGCACCGTTCTAAATATACCTACATTCATTTCTTAAGCTTCTACAGTATACTCGTTCTGTAGATCGCTTCCGTCCAAACATATACGTACTTTACAAGTTGACCCTCGTTCTGAAAAACCGCTTAGATGTAAGCTACAATCAATACACACTTACAGTTACAGTCTTCAATGAGAATCTGTCTAACTATGCGACTTGGTTGCTTTAGTCTAATCGGCGAACCTCTGAATACTCATACGCTAACTAGATTTGAGTCTCAATTTTTTCAAAGATTTTCGTTGAAAACTTTAGACAGTTGCGTTGTGAGTTGCTTTAATATAAGTGGTGTTATGTGCACGCGAGTTAGGCTGTTGTGAAAGCGTCTAAAGCATTTCATTAATTTCACTCAAAGCGCAAACCAAGTCGGGACGGGTTTTAATTTCACTGTTGACTTGTTACAGCGCAGAGTGGGCACAAATTCACTAAACTTTCGTAGGTTGTAGTGTAGAGTGGGCGTAAATTTCACTAGACTTCCGTGCGTTTATGGGTTTTAGTGCGGGGGAGGGGTTCGCCCGCCTATATCTTGGGCAGCTTGGGCGCCTGTAGCACGGGGTGGGCGGTGGCTCCCGCCTTGTAGTCGTAGGCACAGCCATGCACCTGGAATATTCAAAAAATATAGTTTATTTATTTATTGCAATCATGATCTTACAAAGGTGTTACATTTTGCAATCAGAATCTACATTCTGAGTTCGAGTTCTTAGTTTTTAATTTTTTTTCTGTCCTTATACAGTGTTTTATAACCGACTTCAAGGTTTTTTTTTAAATGTATATTCGTCGATTTCTCCGTCAATTGGACCGCGAGGTGGTCCCTTAATTATTTTATTACCGAGGGATTGGTATTTTTATTCCGTCAAGCTTAAAAATTACATAATACTTTTGAAAAATCACGAGTAGCTACAACAATTTTGGAGATATCTTCGCCAATTCTTCTTTCGTTATTGTCTAAAGGTTGATTTTGAGATGAGTCTCATAAAAGTTTGATCCTCTGCTGGAGGAGCTAGGAATTTATATGTGCGTCATAAAACGTATCTAAAACATCACGTGATAATTTTCACAATCACTGGTAACCAAATGGTTTCCATGGCAACGGGCGTAAGCAAGAGCTCTACTTTGAAAAACAAATTACAAAGTTGAGGGATCGCGGATCGTAAAAATAGAACAACAATCCGTTCTTTCGATGACCTTTCTATAAACTGATTTTTACTATTATTTCTTAGCAACAAGGTGTCATTCAGTGACGCGTCCAAAGAAACGCACGTTTGCACGTTCATCAGTAAGGTTGTTTGAAACTTCGTATTTCAAAGTAGGCCTCATAGTAGGCCTCAGTAGGTAAATCAACGAATGAATAGTTGATTTACCTTCACTCATCACAGCAAACTAAATAAGACTCTAACTTTAATTAGACGTCGCCACTTGAAACATTAGTTGGCGCTATCGCAGTGTTCCGGGATAAAACTACTTCCAAACCCATTTTCATTATTCACGAATTTAAAATTGGGATTTTTTTTACGCCAAATTATTAGAGATCCCGGGGACATAAGCTAAGTTTGTTGTTTGGGCGTGCGAAGCTAGTATTAAATAGCACAGCGACTTGTACTTGTATAATACAATACAATACCTCTGCGTAGCGATGCGGCGCGCAGAATACGGCGCCGCAGCGACACGTGTGCACGGCGGCGCAGGACAGGCGCTTGTGGCACAGCCCGCACCGCACGCGCGGCTTCTTGCGGGGCGCCGCCGCCGTGCCCGCCGGCGAGCTCAGCCCTTCCGAAAACCTGGAATGGATGCCCTTATAAATCTACGGATTTTGTATAGTATTCGATAGGATCCTGTGAGGGAGCTGCCGCATAGACTGGTTTAACCGATGTCTACTGCTTATTGCTCAGAGGCTGGACCATTACTGTCTCATAAATGAAGCATTGGACAAGAACACACATCCTATTTTGTGACTGTAAGTAACTTAATTATGTATTTTTTTGGGTTTGAATCTGAACGTTAAGCGTTTTGAATGGAATAAGCTCTTCATTATGAGCCGTTTGTTTCTGTTTTAGGCTACAGGATATCCATAGAGTGCGTCTCTTGGAGCAAAGGCTTCCATAAAGGTCAATAAAGTGCAGCCATTGTCACCAAAGATGCCTTTGAATTAAAAATAATTAGTTTGAAAACCATTAAAGACCGCATCGGTCCTCGTTTTTCACTTTTTTTCGAAAAATAACAAGTCAAAAGCCTTCGAAATGTAGGTAAGAACCACACCTGGGAGTGCTAAGAACACTCCCGGAATCTAGACGAGAATTTTGATACCTCATTCACCAAAACCGAGATTATAGTGTCCGCCAACGGGGCGCCAATCACATAGAAACTCTCGAAGAATATATAGACAGCACCACGGGCCTATAATGACGAACAGCTAAGAACTAATGGCTTATTTATGATATTCCATTTAAAATAGAAAAGTAACGTTTAAAAGGTTTGGTTATTCATAGTAGAAAAGTACCTACTTGAGTCTATTGGGCGTGTCGTCTCGAGCGGGCTGCGGGCGCGGGGTGTGCGGGGTAGGGGGTGGGGGCGCGCGCAGGTGCAGCGCCTCGTCGCTCAGGTGCAGGTGCTCGCGCGGCCGGTGCCGGGACAGCGCAGGCAGGATGCGGGAACTGGAATATAAACAACACATATCAGAATGACTCGCTTCACTCGGAAATTATGTAACATACAAAAAATTCTTTTTCAGTGGAACTTGGATCCGCGACCTTCCCTCAGTACGGGCCGACTAACTCTGCTCTAATCTGCTCTATGTCGGTCCAGTTTCGAACTGCTCTAACCAACTGACCCACGAAATCAAGAAACTACTTTACGAGTACTTTAAAAATTTCTTAGAGATTACGAGATTCTTAGACATTAGAGCGAGGGCTTACGTACTATTAAAAAACCTTCTCAGAAATGAGAAGGTTTTTTATTATTAAAAAACCTTCTCAGAAATGAGAAGGTTTTTTATTATTAAATTTTTATTATTAAAAAACCTTCTCAGAAATGCGAAGGTTTTTTATTATTAAATTTTTATTATTAAAAAACCTTCTCAGAAATGAGAAGGTTTTTTATTATAGTCTGAGACATCTACTGAATACAAAATAAATCTTATTTCTGCAAAAAAAACAAGGATTTAAATTTGAAGTAAAAATTAAGCAAAATTAAGTTTTTTAACATGAAATTTAAATCTCGCTCTAAACAATCTGTCCACCTATAAACAGTCTATCCACCTATAAACAATCTGTCCACCTATAAACAGTCTATCCACCTATAAACAATCTGTCCACCTATAAACAGTCTATCCACCTATAAACAATCTGTCCACCTATAAACAATCTGTCCACCTATAAACAGTCTATCCACCTATAAACAATCTGTCCACCTATAAACAATCTGTCCACCTATAAACAATCTGTCCACCTATAAACAATCTGTCCACCTATAAACAATCTGTCTACCTAAATAAAATCTCTCCGCCTATAAAAAACCGAAGATTCACAAATATCACGTATCTTATTTTGTTGACACGAAGCGCGAACAGATCTTTGTGCGCTAAGCGGCCATGCATTGTTCCACCGATTTCGCAGGTCGATCGGGTTGTAATAAAAAAAAACTATGCTGGACAATTCACACAGCATTATTTAGCCCCAAGCTAATCAGAGCTTGTGTTATGCAAGCTCCATGACTCAAGCTCAAGCTAGATGACTGATATACATAATACAAAACAATTTGTATTTGTAATAACAAATACCTGCAGATCGTACAAATATTTGTCCCAAAGCGGGAATCGAACCCGCAACCTCATGCGTCGCAAGCAGACCTTCGCCCACCGCGCCACAGAGGTCGTCGAAGGCTGTATTACGACTACCTGTGCATCCATCTAGGTATAGGCTCTTTTGTTTATGAAACACCAAATGGTGGCTAACACGCCCGTTTATAGATTTACGACTCCAAATTAATGGAAAGTAGAAAAGTAAAACTGTTATGTTTCTAATTGTTTGGAGCGCCACGCCTCACGCCACTACCTTACCTACGTGTGATGACCTGGATACATACCTGTTCCGCTTCAGTTTCTCCAGGTCTGAGGTGGAGGAGCTGTAGACGGCCTGCTTCGGCGGGCGCAGCGCCAATGACGACGCCGAGGCCGAGTGCGCGGCGCCCCACGCCACGCCGCCGCCACCACCTCCTGGGTAAGAGAAGGATATTGTCATAGCGGCAGTGCACGTCAGCAGGGGTACAAGGTGCTCTCGCCAAGTCCTTCGTAGGCTCTCTTGTCTCTTCCTCATTCAAGTAAGACAACGAGTGTGTCCATGGTGCCTCTCGTTGAGTGGACAAATGCCCGAGACATTTGACGAGACATCTCGGCTAATTTGTTCTGCCGCTGCCATTATTATTATGGTAACAAATTTGCCTTTTGCACGAAGATATTAATACAATGGTTTCAAAACTTGACACTTTTGACGCGCTTCCCTCATGTGTATTATCTTCAATTTAAGGTAGAATGCCAAAATGAGTGGTGATGATACCATCGTCATAGTGAAGCGAATCGTTTAACAGAATAGTGCCCCAAATGTTGCATAGTTACCGTAGAATGTGTCCTTGTTCGTGACCGGCTCCTAGATAAACGTCCTGTATTCTGTTGCATAATTACCGTAGTCCGCCGCAGGTATGGGCTGCAGACTCTTGGCGACCTGCGAGTCGGGGCGCAGGCGGCACTCCTCGCTGTCTATACACTCTTCCAAGATGGCGCCCTCTTCTCTCTTCACGAGGATGCTGCCGGCGAGCGTGTCGCTGAGTTTCACTTCCTCTTCTTGTTCTGGAATAAATGGTTATTCAATCAAGACAGCGCTTTTACTAAACGGGTATGGGCCATGTAGGCGACGCGTAGTTGCCTCTTCCAAACATGGGAGGTTTAGTCATAATCAGCACGTTTCCCAGGCAGTACGCTGATCGTAAGTAGGTAGTACCAGGCCCAGAAATATCAATGTAGACAGGTCATAGGTATGTTATGACCTGTATACATTGATATTTGATATTCTGGGCCTGGGAAAAATTCATTTAAGATTCTACCTGCAACGCAAAAAAGTTAATTTCAGCTTATCTCTCCGTCAGATAGCTAACCAGCTGTCTTTCTGATCGAAAATCGTTGAGGGAAACCCGGTAAACTAGCAGACGCGCTAACCGGTGTAAAACCACTATTGGGCTTAAGAGAATTTGACAGTGACAGTTGTGACGATCAGCGGTGGGAGATGTGGCTGAAGACAGGGCGCTATGGCACTCATTGAATGCATGTGTCCAGCAGTGGAGTATCCTAATCTATGACAATGAATTGTTACTCACCAGGTCTAGTCCCGATGGGCGATATGAGCGGCGGCAGAGTGAATCTGTCCGAGAAGGCGCAGTCGTATTCGTATCTGGTGTAGGTCCCGTCCAGGAGCGAGCCGAGAGAGTGCTCCGGGGAGTAGCTGTAGCGGAGGGGCGCGGGGGAGGACAGCAGGGAGGGGACGGAGAGGGTTTCCTCGCTGCGGGTCTTCTGGATCTCTGCTTTGGGACCTGGAACAGATGTCTCAAGTTACTCACAGTTAGTAAGTTTTCGTTCCCGACTAACTCATGGACTGTAAGGTATCGATAATCAAGATTTCAACACATCATACGCTTTCTACGTCCTGTCTACGGAAAACCGTTTTAAGCATGTACGCAAAACGGAAAGTTACCTACTGACTGCACGTTTCTAACCATCTGTCATATGTTACAATTGGCCCACGGTTCTGACCTGTCCTATCTTACAGGACATTGCCGATTCGGCTGTGGGGATGTCAAAGCGACAGAGAATCAGCCAGTGTGCGAGGGACATAGCGAGGCGCCACCCTCCCGCACACCGCGCCCGCCGCATTTGCAGCTCAGACGTGCATGCGCGTCATGTGCAGTAAAAGTGTTAGCTGACCTGTCCGGTCGGAGTGTCTCTGTAGCGACAGCATCTCCATACGGCGCCGTATCTCCATCATCTTGCCCTGCGTCACTGCGTTCTCCGCCGCGCCGGCGCCGCTGCAAGGACTGCTCGGTTCCAGTGAGCTGAGGGAATCTGTGAAACCTGGGGGCGCAAACACTCTGTTAGAGGTGACCAGGTGCTGGTGGGTGGTACTAGCCTAAATCTTGTGTGTCTTACTTTACATATGCGTCAGCAAGAAAACACACAGGCCTCTGGAGTTCGAGTGTGAAAGTAGCGGGAGACTTTAGTACAGGTTAAATAAAAGTGCTTTACTTAAGTCTTTTCACCTTGGTATTACAAACCCAATACGAATCTTTCTAATCAGCATCGTACTATTTCTGCAACTCCTTTGGAAGCAATACCAAAAGCGAAAGTTTCAACAGATGGTCTATTAGTTAGAGAGTGGTTTATTATCTGAAAGCCTGAGTTAGCGAACCCTCCGTTATTTCAGTCCCCCTATCTCGTAGAGTGGGGCCGACATAACGGGAGAGGGTGTTCTGTGGACGTACATCTGTTGTTGTCGAGCGGCGAGTAGGTCCCGTCGTGGTTCTCCCTCACTCGCAGCATGTTGACTCGCTCGCCGTCGCGGAACACAAGCACGGTCACTTTGCAGCCGCTACCGCCGCTTGCGCACTCGCCTTCATCTCTGCAATATTTTGAAATACAGCGTTAGTCTAATCATTTAGCGCAAATTTACAGACCTATTGTATTCAATAACGCTGACATAAATGGCGCTGTAACCGATCCAGTTTGGACTAAATTTACCATTTCACGCGGTTTATTTATTTAGATGCACGAATCATTATGCGAGAGAAGTAAGACAAAGCTTTTCACGGCGTAGCAAGCGAAGCAAACCACTCACACAACGAAGCGAGCCGCACTCAGGGCTTGGAGTACCAGTATTTTCAAATAGCGGTTCGACTGACCTTGACGTGGTACCGGTAGATCTATGGTATGGGTATAAATTATACCGGTATTTATATCGATATTAGGCACATAAAAATATAGGTATCAAACATTAAATTGTGCAAGCGCGAGAAAACTTATTAGAAGTTTTTTGTGTTTTTTGTAACACTTTCACGGCCCAAGACGCAGAAGTCGATCTCCAACTCCGAGTGGCGGGCATGGAGCGAGGCTGGGCAGTGAATGCGTTACTAGCTTCCGTATGCACGCGCGTTTTAAATCCACCGTAAATCTCTTTGAGTTCCAGTATTTTAGAGCAAAGTATCGATACTTTTGAAGAGAAACTTTGCTCGAATTTATCGAAAAGAAAATATCGGTATTACCGCTATTGTACCGGTATGATGAGTACAGGTATCAAGCCCTGACCGTACTGCGTGCCTTAACATGCTGTGCCATAGAGGCGAGAGAAGCGAGCCAGGCTCTGTATACCGCTCTTAAACACGCACAAAAGGTTTCACCTCGTACTCCACTGCTGCTACGTTCCTGATATTTACCTTTTATTTACCTTTCCTATCCGATTTTTAGTTCCTGCAGAAACGTATGTCGCGTATAGCGTACTACCTGTCGCCTAGCTACCGCTATATAGCTAGCTATACACGTACCGGGTGGAGTCCAGCAGTCGTTCAATATCCGGCCAGGGCTCGGTGTGGTCGGGCGCCGGCGGCGGCAGGCGGCGCGTGGAGATGGGTCCGCCTCGCATGCCGAGCACCAGGCGCAGCCGCGCGCCGTCGCCTATAGCGTGCTCGCGGAGAGAGGACGCGTCGTCAAGCTCTTTAAGGTTGTACAATAGATGTTGTTGCGATATCGGGATGCCTGCAATAGGATATATATTGGATATAGCCAACCATATCGATCAACTACTCCAAACATAACAGTCTATAACTTCATTTATGCGATGCTCATGTCATCCAGGATTCAACTTTGCTTTTGCTAAAGAGCTTCGTTGGTTTGGTGGTGGGTGTGCTCTTGAGACTTGATAAAGCGCAGCACCTATCCTGCCAGGTACCTAGGAGCAATAGGTCTGCGTAAATATGCGGAATTTTCTGTCACATTCATCAATACCAATCGCTCGTTCATCATTCCATGTAAGCCTAAATCGCAGAATTAAAATACGGCCCGGCTTCAACTAAATATTTAAAAAGCGTAAAAACGCAGGTGCCCGAAAGAGATCATTCACTCCATCATTAGGACAGGTGGTGTGAATCAGCTGGCCGGCAGCCAAGAAAACTGCTATGAGATCATTGTTTGCAAACTTTCACTTGAGATGGATACATATTTCCTGCTATAATTATCTTGTTTGTGATGATAAGGATTATGTTAGTGTGTTATGTAATGTTCAGGGATGATTCAATCGCAAGCGCTTACACAAGCTTACTCGGGTGGCTGCGATTCAGCGCGAAACGGGGTGTTGAGAGACGATGGACCGACCATTTTGTAGCGGTCGCAGGGATTCGATGGGTGGCTTGAGACCGTTAGTTCTGGCGTCGTAAGAATAGGCCAATGTCCAGTAGTAAGCGTTTGCGAGCTATAATGATCGTCACGTTAACGCAACGACAATTCATCAAAACCAGGCGTCTAAGACAAAAGGAATATAGGATACCGCAAAGTGTCGGACGCGACGTCCAGCGATGAGATGGGCAGGCGGTAGGTAGATAGATAGAAAACTCTTTATTGCACACATAAATTAATAATATTACAGATAAAGATAAAAGAAGTAAGAATATGTGACAATTGGCGGTCTTATCGCTAAAGAGCGATCTCTACCAGACAACCGTGGATGGATAGGATCGTTGGATTAAGCGGGGATCTGTGTGCATTATTAATACAAATATATACAATTAATTACAAGATTCTCAGCACAATACCAATATTATACCTACCTAATAATAAAACATAAACATACTTCAATAAATACATATCTACATTTTATAAGGGGAAACAAGGGTGTGGTCAGTGACAACATGACAAATAATGTTCCTTTACGATACTCTTGAATATTGATATGACTTATGTATGACTTGTAGGTATCATATCGGTTGAACCTGGATGAGTCTAGCGTAGGGCATGGGTATAAATGACATTGCAGATACCAGAATAAGTGAAATCAGGTTGTAATTGATGGTGACAAGCCGCGGTCGATGTGTAAGAAACGTTCCATAAGCTTGCTCCGTGGATGTTGTAAAAGGCGACTAAGGGAATCTTCCAGAGGAAGGGCACAGCTCCCTTCAGTCTATGATAAGATACCTTCCACTGCGATCACCAATCCAAGCGTGGTGATCATGTCTGTTCGTCGGGAGACATGACCAGCAGTGGATGTAAGCGTGCCGACATGATAATGATGGTCATCTTATTTCTTTATGTTTTAACGCTTAGGCGTCTTGGCTTCTTTTTATAAATTGATACCTCCAGTATTTAATAGTAATACGGAAGCCAGTCATACATACAGTGATATTGAACAAATACGATGAATAATGAGCAAAGCGGACGAGATCTGAAGCAAAACATGATTATAATCATTGAAATATCTTAATAATAAAATGTCTTTGAATATGTGTATCTTTATGACACTCCTGTTACATCAGTAGGTAGGTAATATACAATGTGTATTTTCGAACCTTGATCAAACGAAATGTGCGGATACACGACAAAAATTTATCGATAAATATCGGATCAAAATAAATTATATGTTGGCTATTTAAAAATTGATGAAATAAAATGCCTCCCCTGATGAACGCCATAGCGCCCTACTAATATAGGCTGATGATGATTATAGTTACTTATACGATTCGTCATAACTAGAGATTGCAATCTGGATTATCCAAAATCCGTTTTATCCGAATTATCCGGATAATTTCTCAATTTTCTTTATCCGGATTTAGGCGTTTCCAATCCGGACAATTCGGATAATTTGGATAATGTTCAAAATCTTTTTTTGAAGGAAGAAATAATTAAATCGCGATTTTATTTAATCGTAAATAAGTTTCAATTTGAATTATAATATTATTTGGTATAACCTTCGGCTTTTTTCGTCGTCACACCACACGCCGCGCCTCCCACGGTTACTTGTTCAGGTCGTTCTATGCGTTTTCGTAGTGTTTATGCTCCCAAGGCGTTTGGAACTTTGTGGAGCTGCCTTCTTCCACTTTCCAGAGAAGATTGGTTGAACAGCCACTCTGAACTGGTACACACAAAAGCGCTACACCAACAAATGACATCAAGTCTGACAGCTAGGCTAGCACTTGCACTTGATGCAAGCGAAGGTAAGCTAGCGCATAGCAGAAATCTCCGAATGAATGCAACAAAGTAGCATTCACCTGGACAAAGACTTGCATAGCCAGATACATCACCCCGGAGAAAATTCTACAGCAGTTCCTAGCAGCTGCAAGAGTAAGTGAAACTATGAGGGCTTGTCAGCGTTTGAGTTAGAAGGCTTAACTCTTTGGCTCACACAAGTCTTCTTGTTATCCATTCCTAAAGTTATGGACTAGTGCTTCTACCCGTTACAACTGACGGATATGAGTTAGGTTCTCAGGGTACAACTGGTGCAGTAGTTCAAAGTCGTTTAGCAAGCTATGGAAAGCGCCAGTTATGTTCGGAGTTTTTCTGATGGTTAGGATTCGTATGCGTATTCGAAACAAAACTACCCAATCACACCAAAGCCGAACCAAGGCTGGTGACATAACTCAGAGAATTAGTAAGCTGAGTGGCAGTGGGCCATCTCTGCCAAAGAAAAGCCGACAACAGTTGGTCTTAAACTTGTATAAGGGGAGTGGAGACCAACGCTGTTTTAAACTCGTAAAGACCGTCCTGTTGCCAGGTGGGCTGACGATGTGTTAAAGACTATTAGCAGATGGCTGGAGGATGTCAGTTGAAGACCTTAGCTGATAAAGGGCGGCATAATGTCTAGTTGGAGAGCTACATCTACTCATTATGCCGCCCCTATACTAGTCTACACTAGCACATGTTGATGAAAGGGTTACCTTTCAATAGCTAAATATGCACTATTATAGACTTTTATGACCAATAAAGTTCAGATAATTAATCATGACATAATTTTTCGGACCAGCGTCAATGTGGTAGCTACCTTTGAACCACGTAGCCTATGCGAGATGATAGTAAAAGACCTGACGGTATCTCTGATTCCCTGAAAGATAGGTCGGCCTTTAGTTTGGGATGCCACGTATGTAGATACCCTTGCTAGTGCCTTCACATCTTGCACAGCAATCAGTAAGTGCCCGCTCCGCAGCTACATCAGCGGCGTTTAGCCTTGGGCCCATGGTCTGGGAAAGACCGCAAATCAATCGTTAGAATGATGAGTAGGTATAAGTACAAGGTAAAAGATAAAATTCGCGATTTATAAGGTGCCAAAATCGATCACGCTTTAATATATGACGAGTTCACGGTTGCCCTTGTAGCGACATATTGACCCGCCTAAAAGTCGCTAGAAGTCACTATAACTTTTTTTCTCGCTAAATGTGGAATTTTGTCCGCTAAACATTGATAAAATCCTCTAGTTCTAGCGACAAAGTCTCTAGAACGGCCACACTGGACGAGTTTGCGGTCACGGGACCTTTGCTGATTAGATTTTTATGAAATTGATGTACGTACGTGTAAATACTTAGTTGTAATTTGTCATTTTTGAGTTTTCGTTGAAATAAAGTTGAACTTTATTCAAATTATCCAAATTATCCGAATTATCCAGATTATCCGGATTTGTGAATGATGTAATCCATATTATCCGGATAAGAAAATTGTCCAGATAATGCAATCCCTAGTCATAACTATGACGTCATATAACTGCCTATAGAAGGTTTTTGCATAAAAATTCTGAGTACACATTCGATACACCCAACCTGTTTAACTATAATGATTTTTTTTTTTAAATTGTGATTGTGACTCTCCTTTTCAATATAGTTATTAAGTTATGTACACTATCGCATTAGGGGTGCCTGTAAGGATAGGTGTACAATATTTTAAATAAATAAATAAACTTTGTAAGAACGTTCCGTAAGACTTTATGGATGCAAAATAATCTTAATTGGCTTTCCAATGCCAATTTATGTCTGGCACTTAAAGAAGCCATGCTGAGACGGATTGGTGGAATGTTTGGCTCCATTTAACTATAACCCACAGAAAATTTTGCCACGAGCCTGAGTTACGCACATCGCTGGCGAAGCATATCAAAATCGATAATCAGATTTAAAATATAGGATAGTTTATTGACGGAGTGTGGCGGAGTTAAGACCGGCGCGGCGGAGCGGGCAATATTATTTGCTGATAATGATAAATTTGAACAGTGGCGCTGGCAATCACCACAATATTGACAGATGATAAAAATGAAATATGCTGGGCAATCCACAGAACTTCATCTAGTCACAAAAAACGTAGAGATTACAATGTAAGTGATGATGGAACGAATATGCAGACCATACAAACATTTGAATCGAAAGAATTGAGCCCTCAGGCGTCGCAGGCGGGCCTTCGCCCACTGCGACACAGTGCACTTGACCAGTTTTATTTTAGATCACACACTATACCATTAAGGGGCCTGCGGATGATGATTTGCCCATACAAACGTACCTACTACCAAAATGATTTGTAATTCGAGCATTCTCCACCATATCATGTTGTTATTTGTATTAGAATAGTATTTATCTGGGTCCCTGGTTGTTTTTTCTTAATAATTCACGCCTATAATGAAATGCAAGCAAAAATATGAATAAAACCGGCCAAGTGCGAGTCGGATTCGTGCACGAAGGGTTCCGTACCATTATCTAAAAAAATTACGTTTGTTGTATGGGAGCCCCCTTAAATATTTATTTTATTCTGTTTTTTAGTATTTGTTGTTATAGCGGCAACAAAAATACATCATCTGTGAACATTAAAAATGCATAACTATCACGGTTCATGAAATACAGCCTGGTGACAGACGGACAGACGGACAGCGAAGTCTTAGTAATAGGGTCCCGATTTTACCCTTTGGGTACGGAACCCTAAAAATGAACTGAATGAAATGAAATGTGAACGTGTTTGTTCTCTCATCTCTAAAACGACTGAACTAGATGAAATTTAGCATACTTTTTTCCGGGAAAAGCGCATGCGAAGCCACTAGAAAAAGCAATACGAATAAACTCGTAAATATAACCAGCTAATAACAAGCACTATCATTGGATTCAAATAAACAACATTGCCAATAAAAGCAGACACCGAACCCGCGACCTTCGAATCGAGGAACCTCCTCGCTAGGCCGACATAAACTCGCCAACGTCAATTTATTGCTTCAATTCCCGACCCAGCAATCGAAGGTGATAAATCTGTCTGCTATTACTCTACAAGTCTACATTCATTGTTTTGGCAAGACATCAAACTTCCTAGATAAACACCTACATTTATAGGAAAAAACATGTTTACTAAAATTAGCTGTTGTGTGGTTTAATAGGGGGTTTTTGGTGTCAATAGATTGGTTGCTCTGATAACCTACATTTGGGTTCGTTTTTCTTTCTTCAGTTGGTGGTTTATGGATTTTTAATGAATGCTTTTGTAAGAGTACTTTGCCACTTTTGTTTGATTTTGTTTGGGTAGTTGTTTATTAAAATAATTTAGCAATACTGTTTGTAAAACTTTTATAAATATGGAATATGCTTAGGGTGGTCAGGAAGGGCTTTAATAATACCTACGTACCTAGGTGGTGCACATAAATATGATGACGGTAGTAAGCTGTCGCGTCGCGTTGTTTAAAACAGACTGCAGGCCAATGCTATACCTATGTGTCAAGCTGAAGACGGGGCGCTATGGGGCTCATTAGGGAAAGCCTATGTCATGGGTGAAATCAGGTTGTATGTATGGGCTAACATAGGCTGATGATGATGAATTAACAATAACTATACTTAACATTATCATTTTATTATATTTTTCTAGCTTCTGAGATAATCCTTTAACAAAGTACTTAATGGTTTTCTTTTAACTTTAGAAGATTATACATCCATTACCACAGTAATAAAAGTTCATTTATGCAGAGATTTGTATATGTAGTATGAGTCAGAACACATTTATGCGTATTTACTTTCTCTTATGCGAGTAAGTAAGTAGCTGGGTTTTCCCAAATGCTAGTTGAGGGGCCTATTTAGATTCAATGCACTGATAGTGTTGTGTGGGGTGGTGTGTGGAAACTTTCTTAAATAAATAATAGACAGCACCCTACCTATGGGCAAAGTTTCATGTGTTACTTTACAATAAATTAATTTAATAGAAATCTTATTGAGCAACAAGGTGAATAAATTAAGATATACAACTAGTTTCTAACTTTGTTAATATTAAATTGAAGAGTGATGTAGTTGGAAACTTAGTATTTTAAATTATGATCATAATCTGAATAATGCATAAGGATGATCATAATGCAGAAGGTTGCAGGTTGGATTTCACCTTGGGACAAATGTTTGTACAATCTGCAAATATTTGGGTGTTTTGGGTTAGGGTTTTTTCTTTGTATAATTGAAATGAACTATCTATGTAATAGGTAATGTAAATATTTTATTAAGTAGGTATATTATAAGAGTCATCTAGATGGGTAATTACCTACCAATAATGCAGGCTCTGCTTAGCTTGGGGCTAGATGATGCTGTGTGAATTGTCCAGCATTATTTATTTATTATGATTATAATACACAACACATAAAAGTGAACTATTCTAGATCTAGAACATTCCATTATTAATTTGTCTTGAGTTAACTCTACTTTTGGTGTGTGTGTGTGTTTGTGTGTGTGTGTGTTTGTGTGTGTGTGTGTTTGTGTGTGTGTGTGTGAGGGTACTGCCCACTCAAAAAATCTAGCTCAGACAAAAGAGGCCAGAGCCTATCATTGCCAAGCAGTTTCATATAAAAAGTTTACTACAAGTTTTAGGTATTTTAGGATCTCATAAAGAAAAATCTTATTTTGGATCAAATTTAAAAATAATCAAGGAAATTACAATCAAATAATAGAATTACATTAAAACTAGTATTTACAATTGAAACAATTGAGCTTCTGCAGACTGTTGTAAACAATGTACAGGTAGCTCAACTGATCCAGATATAAGTAGGTGTTCAAGACAGAAAGTAGTAAAGGCATGTTTATAAACATCTGCTTATAATAGTTTGTAACTTAACTGTGGCTGAATCCTACAGCCAAAGTGTTATGAACTTTTGGTGTTTCAAGCTGTAACAATCAGTTTTACCTGCAAAGCCAACCAGGAATTATCTGGATTGTTATGAATGCCAGATTCATAACAATCCAGATAATTCCTTTGATGTGAAATATAAATAGCCCAAGGAAGATTCAAGTCAATGATCCAATCAGAATAACACAAACACATAAACAGGATGGTCTATCATTCATCTATAAGTACCTATGTATTGTGTGGCACGTTTATAAAGCCAGCTAATAATCTTTACTACTGGTGTATAGTTGAATTTCAATTTTATACTGTTTGCTGTTGGGCACCAACATTGTATATATAAGAATTACTGGAAATTGAACACATCCATTGTCATGTGTTTGAAACCAGTGTTTGAAAATGGAACGAGTGGACCGCGTCGCGTAAACACCTCGGCACCGTGGTCCTTTGTCGCGCGTAGGTGACGCATGAAAGCAAACCTTGTATTGTGTAATAGGACAGGAATCCGGAACTTACCTTCCACCCTGAATATCTTCGATTTGATGGCGAATATGGTGTCGGACGGCGAGACGGTCATCTCGAACGCCGTCCCCGTCAGGGTCTCCACAAGCACCTCCATGCTGGGCTGGCTGGCGCCCTCCTCAGGCCGACACTCTCTCAGTACATCCATATTGTGACATTTCACACAAGTTACACTCACAACTATTTCAACCACATCTTACTACACGCGCTTCTGGGAAGTTATGTTCTCCAATGTTTCAGCACTGAGCACAATCACACGATGACGATGTAAATAAAATTACGTAGTTGGTCACGAGCGCATAATATCGAGATTGGTCCAAGGATTTAGGGGATTCTAAAAAGCGTAAATAATTATAATTTGTTCTAAATATTAATATTTTGCAACAAAAATAAATATTACTGAATACAATGAAATAAAATTCTTCGTGACAGCGATTATTTTTTAGGTGGTTTTGATTGATTGATTTCGATTTGTTTGATTGATTCATTCATAGATGTTTGACAGGCAGAATGAAAGTCGTGCGTGGAACATGTTCATGATTGTCTATGGCTATTCTGATTTCCATGTTTTGATTGTGGTTTTTCAATCGTTCGTACCCATAGAGCAAAAAAATTTAGTCCCTAAAATGGAGGAGCGATGTGGACCTCTGTGAAGTTGGCCGCCAGACTTTGTCTTTTTTAAACTTTGCTAATCACCGTACCCGTACCTTTATATATTTTAATTTGATGAAAAGTGAAAGTTTTCTAGTAAAAGATTCCTCTGTTTCAGTCGCAGGAGGGGGTCTAAAAAACGCTAAAATCACCTCACGTAATTTATGGATGCCCCCTTCCATGCATGTTATATAAGGTAATTTAAACACGACATATAAAGGTTTATTGTAAAACGAACTGTTCAATCACTTGTACAAAGTCGCTGAACCATCTATAAATCTTTGAAAAAACAATGTGTTTTAAATGAGAACAAAATGAAAAGTTGGCAGCACTTTCAGTTACCGGAAAACAATCAATATTATCAAACCGGTCACTTGTCTATGACCATCTGACAAGAGATACCGTTCTTTTCTTTCGTTCTTTGATCCCCGAACGGAGGTTAGAAACATGGTGCGTAAGATTTTTAGAAATAAAATGATAATTTGCTAAAAATGACTGAAGAAATAGTGTCGGAAATGAGTTCAGTGATCGAACCAAACGGTTATTGTTAAAATTTACAAGTTTTGGAAAGTGTAAACGGTGCACGCGTCATCGTCATTTTGTCGTGAACATGTGGTTTCAGTGTACCGGATTTTTGTTTTCAGACTCGTAAACGCCGTAATGGAGGACGGGCCAAGCACGGCCGAGGCCACGTCAAGGCTGTGAGATGTACCAACTGCGCGCGATGCGTGCCCAAGGATAAAGCCATCAAGAAGTTTGTGATCAGGAATATTGTCGAAGCCGCTGCCGTCAGGGATATTAACGAAGCCTCCGTGTATTCATGTAAGTATCCGTCTTAATTTACATCTAGGCCATAACATAAACAATAAAATAAAGTATTTTGATACTAACCTACAAGATCCTTACTGCACCCTCGGACTGTAGAATTCTATTCAGTTCAATTTTCAAACTACTTGCTCGTCTACAGCTCATGTATGGTCATTCCTGGTGCTCAATATTTTCATTCCAATCTGTATCAACAAAATTATCTTTTATTTTTAGCATTCCAGCTGCCCAAGCTGTATGCAAAGCTCCACTACTGTGTGTCGTGCGCAATCCACAGCAAAGTAGTCCGCAACAGGTCCAAGAAGGACAGACGCATCCGCACACCGCCTAAGAGCAACTTCCCTCGCGACATGAACCGCCCCGGACAGAATGTGCAAAGGAAGTAACTTTTAGAATAAAAGTTTAAAAAAGGCTACTCCTTTTATTTTTAAATCCTATCCTGCTCATCTTACTAGGTACTTCCTCTTCTGCACGCGGCAAAGACAATGTCTTTGGCACAAGGATCAGAAGTAGGCTAGTATTCTACATCCTTAAAAACCAACAAAATATTAAACTACTACTGTATCAAGTAACTTTCAATGCCATAACCAGAATAGAAGCTATACAGACTTTAATTTAACCAGGTTTGTACCCTAGGAAAAGACTGGTTAAAAGTTTGACAGTCATAACTGCTTTTTAGTATGTAAATAGGTACTACGGGTCTTTTAGTCCCTAAGTTATTTATAGATAAATTTCATGATTTTGATAAGAAAACTGATATGGACTGGCTATGGATGTGTGATGTAGACGACCTCTGTGGCGCGGTGGGCAAAGGTCCGCCTGCGACGCAGGAGATTGCGGTTTCGATTCCCGCCTTGGGACAAATATTTGTACGATCTGCAGGTATTTGTTCCGGGTGTTCTTAACTTTTCTATGTATATCTATGTAATGTATTGTATCACGTTCATCAGTTATCTAGTACCCATAACGCAAGCTCTGCTTAGCTTGGGGCTAGCTAATGCTGTGTGAATTGTCCAGCAATATTTATTATTATATTTTAAACTCCATTACTCGAGTACCTACATCATGGACTTTCGTCCTTCGTCGGATCTCGGTGTTTGGAACTCTTGTCTGTCAGGTGGATGCCGAGCATGGCGCGCTCCATGAAACAAATCTATCCGGATGCGGATGATGATATTTCAAACTAAATAAACAGTGTCTTAGGATGAAGTGCAACCCCAAAAGGGGGCGAAACTAGAACAAAAATTATCGATAAAATAAAAGTTTTATACTTAGGACTTCGATCAAAAATAAGTAGTTCGCGGCGGCAAAGCCGGAAATTTTTGATCGAAGTTAAAGGACTTCGATCAAAAATAAGTAGTTCGCGGCCTCCCCCGTAGATACCTAGAGCCTAACAAAAATGTCACTCAAAATTGTCTACGTTTTGTTTTGACGCAGACAGTTTGCGCAGAGCCTGACAAGTTTTTTCCATACGGAACAAGAGATTGGTGGAGTCGAATTCATTTTATTTTATTTTGTAAGTAGGTAGGCCTGAGAATTATATACCTACCTACTCAGTTTATTTTCTATAAGGATTAATTAACAGAATTCAGGTAAAGATAACGAATCATTTATTGATGAAACTATAAATTGGTGTCTCAACAGTAGGTATTTATACAAAAGGGTCATTTCAGACATACAATAATTTAAACTTACAATACAATTTCAGGCAGGCACTCTAGATTAAAAAGAACTGGTTCCTGTCTGCGGCTTTGCACGAGTTTTTTTTACGGGACAAAAAATAAACGTTTTATAAATTCATACTTCTGGTAGGTAGGTAAGAACCTAGTCTTTCTTTTATTAGAGAGTCTACGCAAATGAAATTTTAGGGCGGGCCAACTAGTTATTTTAAAAATCATCAACTAGTAATATTAAACTTATTTTTATGAAAAATATATTAATACATACCTACTATAAATGAAAAAAAAAATTAGAAGAAATAGCCTCTCCATTTATCAATTTAGAACAAAATTAATATTTTAACATAGGCAAACCAAACAACAATATTTTATGCTGATTTCACATGTATATGACTCACATCTCAATATACGGGTAAAAAAATATATTTAAACTTACTGAAAATAAGAAATTCCATCCTTTTTCAGCACTTTGGACGAGTGATTCTTGCATTTTTTGTACGAGCACTTACCCATGCTTTTTGTCTGAACGCTAAAATGACACTAGTTGAAAAGCTTCCCTAACATGTCAAAATGTTTCTCTTTTGCTACTGAAGGTTGTGGGGTGCGCATTGTGAATCTAAGGGGGGCCGGCAAAGCCGGAAATTTTTGATCGAAGTTAAAGGATGAATTAAATTTTTTATTACTCACTAATGACTATTTCCAACAAAAAAAAGTTCCAAAGTAGTGGGCCTATTCTTTCAAAATAAAATCCACGGAGTGGTTATTCATTCTAAGGTTTTTATTTATTATACTCTGGGTAATTTCTAAGAAATTAATAAATCCCAAAAATTTACGATCCCGACGGGATTCGAACCCGCACCTTCCCCTTCAGCGCAGGGGTGCTCTTTTTCCAACTAAGCTACGTGATCTTATCTAGTCGGCCCGAAAATCTTTGGGAGTTCTTTCGGCACTTACGCCGTCAGCGCCACCTACAGAGGAAACAATGAAGTTATCCAATTCTGCTCAAAGACCAAATTTACATTTAGTTCTTTGACGAGAGGTTTTGCCGTTGCTTGATTCTAAGGTTTTTATTTATTATACTCTGGGTAATTTCTAAGAAATTAATAAATCCCAAAAATTTACGATCCCGACGGGATTCGAACCCGCACCTTCCCCTTCAGCGCAGGGGTGCTCTTTTTCCAACTAAGCTACGTGATCTTATCTAGTCGGCCCGAAAATCTTTGGGAGTTCTTTCGGCACTTACGCCGTCAGCGCCACCTACAGAGGAAACAATGAAGTTATCCAATTCTGCTCAAAGACCAAATTTACATTTAGTTCTTTGACGAGAGGTTTTGCCGTTGCTTGATTCTAAGGTTTTTATTTATTATACTCTGGGTAATTTCTAAGAAATTAATAAATCCCAAAAATTTACGATCCCGACGGGATTCGAACCCGCACCTCTGTAGGTTTCCTCTGTAGGTGGCGCTGACGGCGTAAGTGCCGAAAGAACTCCCAAAGATTTTCGGGCCGACTAGATAAGATCACGTAGCTTAGTTGGAAAAAGAGCACCCCTGCGCTGAAGGGGAAGGTGCGGGTTCGAATCCCGTCGGGATCGTAAATTTTTGGGATTTATTAATTTCTTAGTGGTTATTCATGTCAAATATGCGGCAGTGACAGTGACGATAAAATAACAAAAAACTCAAAACATTTTTTAACTAAATATTTAAAATTAAATAATATTATTTTTGTATTAATTTTTTATTTATATTTTTATGCTGTTTTTAGCAATGAACACTAAAAGTTAAGCCCTTAATACAAGAAGTAGATAATTATATCTATACAACACTAGCAGCGCCTCGCGGTTTCACCCGCGTAGTTCCCGTTCCCGTAGGAATTTCGGGATAAAAAGTAGCGGTAGGGAAACCCTTCGTGCGCGAGTCCGAATCGAACTTGGCTGGTTTTATTTTTCAATAAGTCATGCATGATAGCCATCTATTGTGTTATTTTACCGTCACTACCACATATAAAAATTAAATTTAATAAAACAAAAACAAAAAAAAATTACAATAGGTAATGGTTTTCCAGTTTCACCTCTTGCTGTTGCACTTTATCCAGGGGCACACTGTATAGGGTAGCTTGTTCCATAAATAAGAACTTTCAATGAAAGATTTACCTAATGAATACAATTCTGTGTAATTCAAAGACATACATTTTCATAAAGTAACTTAATTTTCAAAGCCACAGGGAATTTGGTTTTCAAATTCTTATTGTACAGAGTTCAAATAACTTCAAATTACCTAGTCAAAAATGTACAGTACATTATTATTATAATAATATTCAGTAAAATACAAGCTCAATAATATAATGTAAAGGGTACATAATATTGATAGCATCTGAATTTCACTTATTAAACATAACTTATTAAAGTAACTAGATGTTAGTTTTACATCTAGACAAGCAACATTAGACCATACATAACATATTTCATGGGTATTTTTGTAGGTAAAATATTAAGCACTTAAATGGCAATGCCCTAATCTTTATTTATGAAAGCATTTTTTTGTCTCTGTTTACTTTTGCTTTAGTAGAAAATTATGCTACAAGTTTAAAAGCAAAATCACTAAGATTAAAATATCAGTTTCTGATGAATGTAAAATCGTCTGTATGCAAAATCTCATTACTATTTCAACAATGATCTACATCTCTAATTTAACTATTAATTATTGTAGTTTAGAAACAATATTCAACATATCATTGCTGGGCATTTGCATTGATCTTGTAAATGGTTTGAGGGAATTTAGGAATGGCTTTCCTGCCTTCTACTGTCTCTAACGCATGCTTCAGATTCTTTTCAAACACTTTCTTAGCATCGCAGAATCCTTGCTTTGTCTTCCCAAAGGAGTTGGGACCAGCTGATGTAGGGGTTTCCCTGAAAGCAATGTGATAAGTTATTAAAAATTTTTTTTCAAGTTTAGTAGCATTGTGAATAGTAGGTATTTTGATCTATGTAGTACTAGATTGGTTTTTAATGTCAATAGTCAATGAAATGATACCTATATGGCTCTAATTTTGGCACTGGGTAGACTTGTGTCTATAGGTGTGATACACAAGGCTAACAGCTGGTTTTTCATCCCCTTGTTATTTTTACAATACCTAGTTTAAACAAATCATTAACGAGAGGCGGGTAGACACTTTATTAGCAAATGACAAATTGTTGACAAACACATGATGCAACAATGTTGAAAAACCGGCTGTTAGTCATAAGAAAGGCTCTTGTGTTAAATATTTACCTGCCAATATTCCTCATTCTCATCTTAGCTTCCGCAGGCATCTCCTCCGGCTCCTCGTCATCATCATCATCAGCTCCAAAGACAGAAGCTACAGTTGGTTTTTTTGGGGCAGCTTTCACAGGCCCAGCTAGGTTCATCTTGATGGGTGCTTTGGGCTTAGAGAAGTCAATGGATATTTTGGAAATACGGGGTGGAGGTGGGGGGGCTGGTACTTCCTCTTCGGAACTGTTTCTTCTGTCCCTTTTGCTGTCTCTGCCATCTGAAAAACATGCCATTATACTGCTTGTGCCTGTATTCGCAATCACTACTAACCTGAGAGTGACTTGAAATTGAAAATAACTCACGTCTATGGCTCCTCTGATCCCTCTCCCGACTGTCGAATTTAGAGTGCCTAGGAGGCGAAGGTGACGTCGAGTATCGACTTTTCGAGGGCGGAGTCCTGCGTCGCTGCGGTGACCGAGATCGTTCCCGCTCCGTGTGCAGCCTAGAATCATCACGCGCT
The DNA here is from genome assembly GCA_947086465.1 of Eupithecia exiguata. NCBI lineage: Eukaryota > Metazoa > Arthropoda > Insecta > Lepidoptera > Geometridae > Eupithecia > Eupithecia exiguata. Next base: position 630,134 of record OX352245.1, on the reverse strand, counting down.
GATCGAGACGACCCTGCCAATGTAAAAACACTGGCAAAGATAAATAAAAATACGATTGAAGTAAATAAATTTGATTTTGGCGATGGAACTGCGATGTTAGCTGGAGCTCAAAGCCCTCGCACAGTTCGTTCTACCGAATACCTTTGTTGTCCTTGTATCTGCCACTCATGTTTGGTGTGAATATTATTTAGTCGCAATTTCGTATTTCTGAAAATCAATCAAATTCCTTTTACGAGTCGCAAAATCGAGCAACCACCATTTTTGTTTTTTAATTTGATGATTTTGTTTGAGTTTTGACACTCCTAAAATATGATTTGACATGTCACTGACGCATGGCGACAGTGACACTTGAGATTTTTGTAGTACGACACCACAGATCACTGTATATGTACTACGACACCATAGAGATAGACAACAATGAAAAAAGAGATCCCCTTCGAAATAGACTTTATAATCACCTCTGTGAAGTTGGCCGCCAGACTTTGTCTTTTTGAAACTTCGATATTGCTAATCGTTTGAGAATCGTTTGAGAGAGATTGAGAGTTCATTAACATCGTTTGAGAGTTATTAATTTTTATGTAAAAACCATTTTAAATTTTTGTGTGAAGTTGGCCGTCATTCCGGCAAAAATGTACTTGGACGTTTAATTTTTGTTTCATTTGTTTGAGAATCGTTTGAGAGAGATTGAGAGTTCATCAACATCGTTTGAGAGTTATTAATTTAATTATTACAGTAAATAATCATTTCTGAACCAGCAATTTTGAATTTCCCCGCCAAATAGTGCACTTCCGGTCTGCGGCGCAGGCGCAGTGAAGAAGAATGAATAAAAGGGTGAATGAAAGAATGAATGGGAAAAGACGTCATAGAAAGACATTGACATTCATTGAAAGGAATCGTGTCAGCTAAGGTGTCAGCCGTCGTTAAACTTCGCCAAACATCGTAGAGCGAGAAAGTTAGAAAAAAAAGAAAAATCATAATACCATTTCACAAGTTAATACTTTGAAATATGTTTAAATAATCATAAAATATCCATGACATATATTCTAAAATATAAAAATATTAATTTAGATACTTACTACACCCAATATTATTAATAAAACTTTTGCATATTCATTATTAAAACTTATTTGTCTTATTATTCGAATTTGAGTAGCGAACAAGTAGGAAATCAAATTGCAGCAGTGCAGTGCATGGCTGCTTTGGAAATAATAATGAATATTAAGAAAAAGCTTTATTAATAATATTGGGTGTAGTAAGTATCTAAATTGATATTTTTATATTTTAGAATATTTGTCATGGATATTTTATGATTATTTAAATATAGTTCAAAGTATTAACTTGTGAAATGGTATTATGACTAGACTAGCTGGACTATGACTTTTCTTTTTTTTCTAACTTTCTCGCTCTACGATGTTTGGCGAAGTTTAACGACGGCTGACACGGTTCGTTTCGTTGGAACATTTTTTTTATTTGACTTCTTATTTGAATTTGAGCGGGAAACAAGGAGGAAATGAACCCATTTTCAAATGACAAAATGAACCTTAGAACCTAAAAAATAAAGATTAAAAAACAATAATTTGGCTGTTTTATTCAGTTACATTTTCAAACTTTCTTTCTTGATCTTTAAGCCCCCTCCCCACTCCCAATTCAATTCGTTTTTAGGGTTCCGTATCCAAAGGGTAAAAATGGGACCCTATTACTAAGGGGCCGTTCAAGTATTACGTAAGCAGATTTATTACAATTATTTACCCCCCTATCCCCCTTGTCAGCAAAAGTAAGCAAAGCTCTTACCCCCTCCCCCCATGCTTACATAAACATTTTTTAATTAATGTATTGTTTTTTTTAATGAATAATGAGCAGAAGTTATAATTCTAACAATAAGAAAATAGATTCTAAATCTAAAAATGTACCTAGTAGATTGGATTTATTCTTAGTCGCCGCTTGCAATTCTTCTTCAATTCTGCAACTTTGCTTGTAATTTATAATTTCACCACACTTCGTTAACTAACTTCTGTACATTTTGTGCTTTCGTATTTGTATGAGATTTTTTTTAATTTTCTAACAATTTTTGGTATAGCTTGGATTTGTCTATTTGAAGCGACATCTTATTTAAACCATAAACTTTCGCTAATGGAATCAACGGTAACACAAATGTTAACTTGCTTTGCTATGCTTACGATACGTCTACTCGTTATAGTATCCAAACGGAACAATACACTGACAGAGGAAATTTAGACAATAGCGCGCGATAATTCCCCTACTTCGTTCTAAGCGAGTGCCTAAACGTATGCATTACTTGTGGGAATCCTTGAAAATGCGATTCGTTTTCAAGCAAAGACAATGTGTGGGTTGCCATCTGTGTAAAAAAGTAAATACCTAACTACCGATGATCTAATCATCATCTAGACCCCCCTGCCCCCCATGTCATTCAAAATAAGCAAAGCAAGGACCCCTCGCCCCCCTATAGTGTTTACGTCATACTTGAACGGCCCCTAAGACTTCGCTGTCCGTCTGTCCGTCTGTCACCAGGCTGTATCTCATGAACCGTTATAGTTAGGCAGTTGAAATTTTCACAGATGATGTATTTCTGTTGCCGCTATAACAACAAATACTATATAAAAACTGTATAAAATAAATATTTAAGGGGGCTCCCATACAAGAAACGTGTTTTTTTTTTGCCGTTTTTATAGATAATGGTACGGAACCCTTCGTGCGCGAGTCCGACTTGCACTTGACCGGTTTAATTTTTTTTAAGTTTTTCACTTTTTAACGTTCGATGAAAGTGGTTCGCGAAAGAGTCTGCTGAAGCCTTTGAAGATTATTATTAGGTTGATGAGATCACCATTATACCGCAACCTGCAAAATCTTCCGTCACTATCACAACTAAAAGGCAAATAAGATGCTGGTACTTGATATCATGCTACCTTTCGCGTAGTGCTCGAGGAGAGCCTGCTGCGTCGGTGACATCTGCGACGATGAGCAGTATTTTGTAAATATTCATCGCTATATCAAATATGTTATTGGTGGGAAACATGCAGATATAGCATTTTTTAATTTAGATTATGTATGTGTGAATGGTACCTATTTAATTGTAAGTAAAGCTAACGGAAGCATTATTATGAATCGTAATGTAAATGCGATGTAAAGAGAACTTTGATTATCCTGTAAAATAATTATCATACAAACACTTTGTAAAGCCAAGCAATTTAGCTTTTTTCCATTTAAATTTTTAATTTTAGATCTGTGTGATACTAGTTATTAGCAGTCACAAATCAATATGCTTCAAACATTTATGTACTACTTCTCAGTAAGTTAGTCGGAAGTTTTTTTTATATGAGAAAGTGTTAAAATTCCTTGTGTTAAAATCATAATTTATTTTTCTGATATATTTCATTTAGGTGTATGTGTCTGCTTAGTGTTTAACGTTATTCTGATTGAGGAACTGATTTGTAGTTCTAATGTAAATTTAATTAGTACTTTCCATTGATTGTACCTTTTAACTTATCAAATATTATGTTTGCTGTATAGTTCAGGTAGGCTAAGTTTAATCATTAAAGTAGAGATACTTGTAAGTAAATAATTCAAATGCATCCTTTCCTAATCGTCTGCCCAGAACTCTTGACTTGTTATAGACAAAATCTAAGTAACAATTGATCACCAATAATATTTATTTCTGATCTAAGATCAACAGCCTGACATCTTCAAAAAGTAAAAGTTACTAAATTGTTATTGAACTGAGAATAATATAATTTTTATTTAATAAAAAAAGATCATTGTAGGAGCTGACCATGAAACGAGGAAAGGTGTGGTATGTTCCTTACATGTTACACCACACTATTATTATTCTTGTTACTGTAGAATGGATGATGATGATTACTTACCTTTGTTTGGAAGAAATTTATATTTGAAGAGTTGATTTGAGTTAGTATAGGGCCTTAAATGTTTCTGTCATCCATGCAAATTGATAATGGAGACAAGCAACAACACTGATGCCAAAATTGATGATTATATACCTAACAGATTAGTGATGATAATATAATATTATAATGTTATTTTATTATACACTTATTGTTTTATTCAGAATAGTTTGGTAGCAGATACATTTAATATACCTAACTACTAACTATTTCATTGCCAACAAAACACATGGCAACTTCCCACATTCCCACAGATGTAGGTACCTAGATGTGCTGGCTGGGTGGGTCTACAGTGTAGATCGAGTATACCTATTCCTCTAAGATCTACAGAGTACTTTGTATCGCGGGATGTAAGCTGGGCAATGCATGGGTTAATAATAACGAACACTAGGTTTTGATATATCTACCTGCAGGACCTGAACCACAACAAGATAATTTTTAGCAATAAAGCTAGCACTGTAACCTTTATCGTTTATTCTATTTATCAGGTGTATTGTAATAAACCTAACACAAGGTTTTCTACAGCTGGGCAAAGGTCTCCCCATTTATTAAAAGCTGAGCTGTTTATTAGCCTATTGGCTGCTGGTCTTCTTGGGAGATAGTTTCGGAGGAGGCTCCAGGAGCACCCGGGGTCGCATCCAGCGGTCTCGTGTGTAGAGGAGTGAGTCCGATCCGACCAAGGTGTACGTGGCGGGGGTCTAAATAGCGCTAACAAATCTACAAAATCATGGTCATATGCGGAGTATATTATTGTACCATGTACACTAATCAACCCTAAACTGGATGCCAAGCCAAATAAGAGTTCATGTATTTAGTTTATAATTCTTGAATTGCTTGATTTGAAATAAATTATTATTATTATATAATGTACAATAGTCTCGCCAAAATGACAAATTATTGACTAATTTTATTTTCGGGACATCATAAAAAAAATCCATCTATTAGTGCTTGCTACCCAGTCTGATATAAACAAAAGGCTGAGAACAGGGTTGCCAACCATAGAATTTTTTTCCTCGTACTAAGCAGCTAAAAATCTCGTATTTTGGCTTTCGAACCTCGTACCTACTTGCCTCTAAAAGGTGACTAAACCAAAATTAATGCATATCAAACTGTTGAATTTAGGACGTTTTACACAACGAAATAAACTATTGCAAGTTTCTACTAAATAAAACATCACTTTGTATTAAAATAATCCTTAATATTACTATCGTAAATAACTAATGAACGAGATTTGTTTGTAGGTTGAAAACTTTGCATAGGTAACTATGTACTTCTAGTCTCAGTTTTCATTTCCAAATATTATATCAGGAACATCCTCATTCGCATCGTTTTTCTTTTTATTTTTGCACGAGATTTTTATTTATTTTGTGAAGTTACACCTCTCTGGTTGGCGCTATGACATGTGTGATCAAGGCGACAGACAAATAATGCGAAGAACGAAATGTTTTATTTCTCGGGGATTTCTTGGTTCATGGGATAGCGAGCGAACTATATAGACAATCATCGCGCCAATGCGACAAGTGTTATGTTATGTCAAAATCTCGTACATAATTGTACGAGGTTGACAGTGCCCTCGTACCTCGTACGGAAGACCAAAAATCTCGTATTTGTACGAGGAACCTCGTACGGTTGGCAACCCTGGCTGAGAATAAATGACGTACGTCAATTGTTAATTAATGTCAATGTCATTCTATGACGTATTTTCCCACTCATTCTTTCATTCAAATGTTTACTCACTCTTCGGTCATCCACTGCGCCTGCGCCGTAGACCGGAAGTGCACTATTTGGCGGGGAAATTCAAAATTGCTGGTTCAGAAATGATTATTTACTGTAATAATTAAATTAATAACTCTCAAACGATGTTGATGAACTCTCAATCTCTCTCAAACGATTCTCAAACAAATGAAACAAAAATTAAACGTCCAAGTACATTTTTGCCGGAATGACGGCCAACTTCACACAAAAATTTAAAATGGTTTTTACATAAAAATTAATAACTCTCAAACGATGTTAATGAACTCTCAATCTCTCTCAAACGATTCTCAAACGATTAGCAATATCGAAGTTTCAAAAAGACAAAGTCTGGCGGCCAACTTCACAGAGGTTTTATAATCAATGTACTTTTTTTTTTTTTTTTTTTTTTTTTTCAGACCACAGTTGATCCATAGATATTTTATTACTATAGAAAATACAATAATAATTACAACTAATATTTACACTTAAATCTATTTTCTAAAAATCTAAGCCGTCACCAGAAGGCAAAGTGCCCAGAATGCTGGCAGCATTGCCACGTTGAATGGCAATGCTAATCGTCGTTGACCGAAATAAAAGCCAGCATTCCGATCACCTGTGGACTCTATTAGGAGTTTTGCTAGATCTTTGTATATTCCATGTGCCCCAGGACCCCAAGGACCTAGGGTTTCCACCCCAAACGGCTCGAATAGGTAACCTCGGTCAAGATTAGCGTATTTCCGCCGTTTGAGGGACTCCGCTGATGTTGCTGCGGAGCCGGCCCTTACTGATGTCCCTGCAAGATGAGAAGGTGCTAGGGTATCTACACAAGTGGCATCCCAAACTAAAGGCCGACCCATTTTCCAAGGAATCAGAGTCATACCGTCAGGCCTTTTACCATCATCTCGCATTAGGCCACGTGGTTCGAGAGTAGCTGCCATACTGACGCTGGTAAAAGCCCGACGGATGATGTCATTATTTGAACTATGACGGGACACACGTCCTGCACTAGAGACACATGCCAGTGCATGGTGACCGAACTTATCAACGGTTTCACCGCACTGGCAACGGTGTGCAACTAGACAGGGAGAACCTAAACGCAAAGAGGTGGCCACCCGAAATGTGTTATTGTCTAACAGTGGCGGCGTAGCGTGGGCTGGCACCCGGGGCGTTTTTCTACCAAGCACCCCCCCCCCCCCCCCTGGGGGTCGGTTGACTATCCGCACCCTCAATTTCTAACAACAGGAATTATAAGTAACGGCGAGCGAAGCGAGCCGCGACATTTTTTTGGATTTTCGGATGTTAGGTGAAAAGTAACTGAGTTTGTCATAGGTGACCTTAATAATTAACTGAATTGTGTCCTTATTAATACTAAATATGTAAATTTAGAGGTGACCTATAATTTAAAAAATAAATTTATCAATAACAACGTCATCATCATATCATAGGTAATTTCGGAGTTCGGTGAGGTTAGCAAAAATACAAGTATTCTAAGACCACGACGAAATTTTTTTTTGGCGATCTACAAGAAAGCTAAAAACGAACCGGCGAGCGTAGCGAGCCTCCAAAATTTTTGTTACTTTTTCGGGTGATCACAAACAAGTTCAGGAGAGTATGAAAAAATTAATAACAGCGAGCCCTGAAACGATTGGAGAAATTGCGGCGGCTGCGAAGATTGTTATGAAACAAATACAAAATAAAAATCACCGAGTGGAGTGAGCCACAACCTGTTTTTAAATTGGTGAGGGATACTTAGCAAAAAAAGGTAAACTATGACAATGAATGAGAAAAGATTTTTTTTACGATTTACAACAAAACAAAGCACAGTACAAAGCAATTACTCATTATTGCACATCAAATAAAATAGTTACACAGGGCAGGGAAAGACTAATACAGATAAAGTTGTATGTACAATGCCTTATCGGTTTGAGCGATCTCTGCTAGGCAACCTTTCTACATCCGATTTTAAAGTATTCAAGTATTTATTTTGCAATCATAATAAAAAACAACGGCGAGCGAAGCGAGCCGCAATTTTTTTATATGTCTGCGTGTGAGTTTTCGGTATCACCCCTTCGAATTCGGATTTGAAGTGCCATCTGCGCGCCCCGAGGGGTGCCGATATGGCACCCCTTGGAGCTCGGTACCCGGGGCGGACCGCCCCTCCGCCCCCCCCCTTACGCCGCTAGTGTTGTCTAAAAGGGTACCTAGATCAATGTACTACACTATTGCCTCCTCTCCCCATAATAACTTTTAGTTCGGCCAAGCCAAGGTCACTAAAAGTTTCTTTTTATCACTGATTATGATTTTCAGCCATCGATCAAAAATGTCCGGCTTTGCCGGCCCCCCTTAGATTCACAATGCGCACGCCACAACCTTCAGTAGCAAAAGACAGACATTTTGACATGTTAGGGAAGCTTTTCAACTAGTGTCATTTTAGCGTTCAGACAAAAAGCATGGGTACAAAAAATGCAAGAATCACTCGTCCAAAGTGCTGAAAAAGGATGGAATTTCTTATTTTCAGTAAGTTTATATATATTTTTTACCCGTATATTGAGATGTGAGTCATATATACTTGTGAAATCAGCATAAAACATTGTTGTTTGGTTTACCTATGTTAAAATATTAATTTTGTTCTAAATTGATAAATGGAGAGGCTATTTCTTCTAAATTTTTTTTTCATTTATAGTATGTATTAATATATTTTTCATAAAAATAAGTTTAATATTACTAGTTGATGATTTTTAAAATAATTAGTTGGCCCGCCCTAAAATTTCATTTGCGTAGACTCTCTAATAAAAGAAAGACTAGGTTCTTACCTACCTACCAGAAGTATGAATTTATAAAACGTTTATTTTTTTCCCGTAAAAAAAACTCGTGCAAAGCCGCAGACAGGAACCAGTTCTTTTTAATCTAGAGTGCCTGCCTGAAATTGTATTGTAAGTTTAAATTATTGTATGTCTGAAATGACCCTTTTGTATAAATACCTACTGTTGAGACACCAATTTATAGTTTCATCAATAAATGATTCGTTATCTTTACCTGAATTCTGTTAATTAATCCTTATAGAAAATAAACTGAGTAGGTAGGTATATAATTCTCAGGTAGGTACCTACCTACTTACAAAATAAAATAAAATGAATTCGACTCCACCAATCTCTTGTTCCGTATGGAAAAAACTTGTCAGGCTCTGCGCAAACTGTCTGCGTCAAAACAAAACGAACCCAATTTTGAGTGACATTTTTGTAAGGCTGTAGGTATCTACGGGGAAGGCCGCGAACTCCTTATTTTTGATCGAAGTTTTCAGCCATGAAAAACCAATGATATTTTTTTTCATTGAGATCCCCTTCGTTACAAATCAATGTGAAAAACCGATCATAATTTCTATTTCTAAGTTTATGACACTCCGAGATAGACCTGCTGCTGATAGAGTCGCGGTTAAAAGCACGCCTGTGACAGCCTTAGTTCCAATCATTCCGTTATGGCGCTGCAGTCGTCAACAAAAAAAAAAAACAGCACGTCCCGGGTGGCGCCATTTTTTCCTTCAGCTGTCAAATCGCGCAAGTCGAGTTGTGGTCGAATTCGATTGTCGGTCGATTTCTTACGTAGTTATTATATAGTCTTTGGGATTGTATACTCTTTGGTACCGAAAAAAAAATATGCGAGGAGAAAACAAAACTAACCGCGGTCAGTTAGTTTTGATTTCAAAACTTACCGCGGTCGGTTAGTTTTGTTTGCTTGAGTTGAGATACCTACCCGATTGATACGCCAATTTGTCCTCTCTCGCCTCATTTAGTTGAGATGATAGTGCCTACGAATGTATGTACATTTATTTCGCCATGCCGCCGCTAAAGTGCTGTGTAGGGGGTTGCAATGCAACTAGTGAATCTCACCGCCTATTTAGTGTGCCAAAGGACGATAATTTAAGAAATTTGTGGATGTCTTTCCTTGTTCCGACTAATCCTTTCCTCATTGGACTTACGACAGAGCAGTTGTTGAGAAAACGAGTTTGTCAAAAACACTTCGACAAGGAACAATTCGATGAAGAAGGTCGAAGGATCCGCTTCTCGTATCCCTGCCTGTTTTCTTCGAAAGAAATAGCCCATGGATTACCTCTAAGTTCAGAAGGTATGTAGGTACATCCAATTACCCATACTCTTCCGTAGCTTCTGTGGACTAAACTAATTAAAATGTGTTCTTTCAGAATATCATGTTCTGGATGAACATTATTATCACCAAAAAGATAATGATATTGATGATGTGGCTGAAGCTGAAACATTGATATAAATTCAAAAAGCAGGTAACTATATACATATAGTGCACAAGTACCTCAAACATAAAACGGGCCAAGTACAAGTCGGACTCGCGCACGAAGGGTTCCATACCACTATATAACAATACTATAGAAATACATCATCTGTGAAAATTTCAACTATCTAACTACCACGGTTCATGAGATACAGTGAGAGAGGGACAGACAGACGGACAGCAGTGTTTTAGTGATAGGGTTCCTTTTTTACCCTTTGGGTACGGAACCCTCATAACTAAAATTTGTAATAATAAATCATATGATATCACATAGTGTAAAAGAGAAAATTTCACACAAATTAGAGTGTATACCTTGCATAATTATGATTATATGCCTTATAATCTAATCAAAATATTAGAAAATTAGAGTCAAGAGAAAACGTATAGAAAAAATAAAGAATTTAAATAACTAAATGTTCATGTTTTATTTTACTCCAGAACCTACTGTAGTTTAGAAAATAATTGAATGAAAGAACCCTAATCGAATATACGAATAGAGAGGCACATCACTAGAAAATCGATTGATTTAATCGATGTGTGATGATCGTAATCGAGACGTTATCTATCACTAGTTGTCTACAGATGAGCCACAGAGTAAAACAATAAAATATGCGACACCAGCGCCAAAACGGAACATTGAGAACTGTTGAAAAATTTCACTGTCCTATCTGTACCTGGTACATATATAGTGATCTGTGGTTAAAAGCAAGCGGCGCCATAAAGAAGTTGAATTTACTTAAATTCTTTTTGTATGTCTTTCTTGGTCAAATTGTCAAATCCAGATCAGCTGTTTGCATTGCAAAAATCAGGCCGTAGATCGAGTATACCTGTGTGCCTTATTACTCTAAGAATCAGGCATAAGCCAAGAATATTATTACTCCTATAGCAGGCATCAAAGAGATTAAAACCACTACGATTTCAGGATAGTGGGGTTACTGTACGGAACGGAAAATAGAAAATAAATAAATTAACTATCCGGCGGGTAAACCTAGATTATAAAATTAATAAGACTTAAATATGTTACGTCCACATCGACTACTACGATTTATGAATAAGACCTCGCTCAAGAAATGTCGTTGTTACTCCGAAAACAAACGAGTAAGTTCAATCACATATAAATTGAAAACGGGACCTGATTTGAAAGACTTTGTCACTGGAAATAGTGAACCGATCCTCACAGACCGTCCTCACATACCGTACCTACCAGACAACCTTCAATATTCAACGAAAAGAAAGGTTTTCTTCGATGTATATGGGTGCCAAATGAATCTCAATGACACAGAGATTGTGTGGTCAATATTGAAGAAAGAGGGCTTTGAAAAGACAGAAGTCGAGGAAGAAGCAGATATCTTCTTAGTGATGACGTGTGCGATCAGAGAAGGCGCTGAGAGCAGGATATGGCATCGCTTAGACCACCTAAGAGGCTTCAAAAGGCGGGCCTTGGTTAAGAATAAAAACAAGTCTATCAAAATTGGTATTCTAGGGTGCATGGCAGAGAGACTGAAAGAGAAACTTATAGAGAAAGAAAAAGCAGTTGATATTGGTAAGAAAAACTTTTTTTTATCTCCAACAATGGACCTTAAACAATGCATGTTAGACTCCTGAGCTGAACATTTTTAATTCAATTTGTTATCTGAATAAAAACAAAGTAGCAACAGAAGTTTCCAAATCATTATGCCTGGTACATTTATGCAGTTTTTCTATATCTATATTGCAGTTGCTGGCCCTGACAGCTACAGAGACCTGCCTCGACTGCTAGCGCTGACAGAGAGTGGTCAAACCGCTGTAAACGTACTACTCTCTCTAGACGAGACATACGCTGACGTGGTGCCTGTAAGGCTTAATCAAAACAGCGTGTCTGCTTTTATGTATGTTATTCTCTTCTTCACCATCAAATTATGAGAGTGAGGGAATATAGAGTGGTACAGTGGTTGTGGACACACTTTTACACTATTACATTTCCCTCCCACTAGGTTCTCTGTGGAGACTGGCCACGGAAACCAAAATAACGCTAGAAAAACTTTGTCGTTTTATTCATATATATCTAAGAAAGCTAGTAGTGCTCATTAGGGAAGGCAATGTCCAACAGTGAACTAAATATGGGATGATGATGAATATATTGAGTACTAGTGGCCTAGCTTCACATGGGTAGATAGAAGTATTTACCAAAAAAAAAATACACATTTTCACACTCTTGGCAGACTTTCCATGCTTCGAGCACTCGATCAAGTCTGCTTTTGAATAAATAAACAATCAAAACCATCCGTTCGGGAGCTACGATGCCGCAACAACCCAAAGATAGATACACACACAGATACATAGATCCACCCAGGGCCGTAGCCAGAAATTCTAGTCGGGTTCGAGCCTTAGACCGCGCGCGCGGGGCGGAGCGAGCTGGCGCGTTACCCAGCGTCGTGCTGTGCTCGGTGGAATGGAAGCCACTTTTTTGAATTTTTGACCATTTTTAAGGTTCCGTACCTCAAAAGAAAAAAAGGAAAAAGGAAAAAAAGTCCGTCTGTCAACCCTCTTTTCTCAGAAACGCGTGGAGGTATCGAGTTGAAATTCACATCATATACTCAGGTTCGTAACCTCTTGGAGCCTCAATATAAATCAAACTTCTAAGTCAACGCAATCAAAAGTTACAGCCGTTTATGTCCATTTATTTTTTAATTTTCCATGGAAATCACATGCACACATTGCACACAAAACTTAGAGGGTACTTCCCGTTGACATAGAATCATGATATTTGGCGAGAAGCAAGGTCTTATAGCACAAGTAAAGGGGAAAATCCGAAAACCGTAAATTTGTATTATTGTGTTGTTTGTTTTACCCCCAAAAAAAACCGAACCCCCAAAACCCCCCTATCCCTACGCCCCTGATCCACCCCGTCAAACTTATAACAACCCTTTTTGTGTCGGGCCGAATCAAAAATAATAATTTTACAAATATACTTTAGAGCTGGCCATATCTAGAGAAGAACCGGCAACCGCTGGAGTAAACGTGTTCTTGGTTGGAGACCGCGACTCGGCAAACGTAGTGTAGGAAAGACTGCTGGCAGATGCTTGAAGTGGCAAGCTGAAGGGCACTATGGCGCTCATTAAGGGGAGCCTATGTTCAGCTGTGGACTAATGTAGGCTGATGATGATGACTTCAGATATTATTATTACTTTTTTTGTTTTATAATCTAGGATTCTAATGGTGAAAGAATTTTTCAAATCAGTCCAGTAGTTTCTGAGCCTATTCAATTCAAACAAACAAACAAATTTCCTCATTATAAGTAGGTTGGTGTGCTATAACTGTCAAGCACGGCACAAGCCATATTACTGAGAAATTTCTGTCTTATGACTGTGTTAATAACCAGCAGAGCTGCTGCTTGGTGTTTATAACAATACTTATGAGTATTTTATGTCTTTTCAAAGACTTAAAGTTGTAATAATAAATCAATAATGCTGGACAAATTCACACAGCATTATCTAGCACCAAGCTAAGCAGAGCTTGTGTTTTGGGTACTAGATAACTGATATACATAATACAATACATTTCATAGATATATATTTTTTATTATACATAGAAAACGACCAGAACACCCGGAACAAATATCTACAGATCGTACAAATATTTGTCCCAAGGCGGGCATCGAACCCGCAACCTCCTGCGTCGCAGGTGAACCTTCGCCCACCGCGCCACAGACGTCGTCAAAATAGTGACAATGATCTCTTAAAAAGCTTTTAAATTATAACATTGAAACCGCTTCTTTTAGTTTTTTAGATAGTGACTCTTGTCACATTTGAACTCTAAATTTGATCCAAAATGGGTGGTTTATATGGACAATTTAATGGTAGATACCTAGCTAGGTAGATAAAAGTAAGGCCCTTGACACAAATATTCTATTAATTTATTCACAATCAATTTTATTCATACGTTGGTGTCAATTAAGATCCCGTCAAAACAAAATTGAACTAATTTAACCATAAATAAGATACTAAGGCCCGTATTATGAAAGCTCGCTCAGTCATCGATCTATGCTTGAGTGACGTTTATGCCATGGAAAAGCGTTACTCAAGCATCGATTGATAACTGAGGAAGCTTTCATAATGCGGGCCAAAGAATCGTAATTATTTTATTTATAATAAACGTAATTCATTTACATACTAACAATCGTAGTTATTATATTAATAAATTATTTTCAGTCAGAATGTATAGTTTACTCTAGCAATAGCAATCGCGTAGTACACTAGCAATGGAGATTTGATAGCAACATACTTCGATAAAAGTAAAAAAAGGAAGATACGGTACGTTCTACCAGCGCTCACTCAAAAACTGTACCGTGTCACAGATGAAATAATGATAAGGTATCGGATTATCAGAAAATTTAAAGTTTGGTGTATCTCTTTACGCGGGAAAATATGTGATGCCTTGGGCTTTGTTTTTTGTTTTGGAGCTATTTTTACACCTGGTGAACGAACACGAGGGCATAGTCGTGGTGTTTTAGTCGAAATCACACAAAATTATACGTCGTAGGAAGCACGCGAAACACAAACACCACCGCCCGCGCCGCCACCGGTCCGACTATGACTGACTGAGGTAAGGGAACATAGTTGGACCTGACTTGAGCCATACGGTTTCGAGATGGTAATGCCTCATCTCCCTTTTTTTACTTTTATCGAAGCCAACATAAAAATAATATTTTGGTAGGACAAAACAAAAATGAGCAATGATGATGATTCAAATATAAACTTACCCTATCTTTGTAACTTCCAGTTCTATAATGCGAGGCTGCGACAACATGTGCACGTACTGCATAGTACCCTTCACGCGTGGGAGGGAGCGCTCGCGGCCGTCCCGCTCTATCGTGCAGGAAGTGACGGAGATGGCAGATAGGGGAGTGAAAGAGATCACGCTACTGGGACAGAATGTCAATAGTTACAGGGATGCGAGAGAAGAGGGGTCGGAGATGCAAATAGTGAAAGGTGAGTTAACTTAAAAATGCTATTGGAAGAATATATCTCTCCTCTCAAAACCTTTGATAACCGTCTTAGCATAATAAACAAAATTTAATCAATGTAAGTGCTATATGCTATATTAATGCTTTGTATAGGAGTGTAGTCCCTCTTCGTAAAGCTCGATTTTGTATGTTTTGCTTCGTAATCGAGACGCAGAGGGACTACACTCCTATACAAAGCACTAATATAGCATAATATAGCACTTATATAGATTGTTTGTTTTGTTTCATTATTTACCATAAAAGTTTTACAAACGTAGATTAAAACTAAACACTGTTTAGAACCTAAATAATAGAAAAAAAACATAACTAACTCAACAGGCTACGGGACGCCTTTAAAAGTTTTTTGATAAAATATATATTTATAATAAATAACTATCACTTATTAAATCATTAAATAATAAAATTATACAAAATTTTAAGCAGAATTTTCATAAAATATTAACGGTCGTATGAGCACTTTGTATAGCGCGCATTGTTATAGATAAGTTTATATAGATTAAGTTTTCTTTATATGTTATACGAACCAAGTCTTGGTCTCCACACACAAGTAAACACACCAGAGGATAACAAAATGTTTAAACTACTGTCAAATTGTAACAAGCGGATGAAAAACCAGGTGTATTTCTTTCTAATGAATATATTTTGTTTGCCAGGTTTCAAAACAGTGTACAAGCCGAAGAAGGGCGGACTACGTTTCGCAGAGCTCCTGGACCAGGTGTCGGCCGTGGATCCTGAGGTGCGGGTCCGCTTCACCGCCGCGCATCCCAAAGACTTTCCTGATGAGGTCAGTAAATGACGCATCCGACTCTCAATAAGGTTTCCGGACGTTTAAGCTTGCCTCACCTTTGCCATTCCTTCTCCAGTTTTAAGTTGTTTTATTTATACATATACTAGTTTCCCGTAGGCTCGTGGCTTGTGGCTATTTTGGATCGCACTATTCAAAATGGCCGCCCGTTGAGTGCCGCCGGGGCCTTGCCGCATAGCGGGCGCGAAAACTCATATTATGAAATTCTTATTAAGAATTTGGTATTTGGTTAGGTAGGTACTGTACTTTAATTATATCTAAGTATTGTTATCTCATCCCCAGGTGCTACAGATAGTGAACTCGCGACCTAACATCTGCAAGATGCTGCACCTTCCCGCACAGTCGGGCAGCACCGCGGTGTTGGCTCGCATGCGGCGCGGGTACTCCCGAGAGGCATACCTCGACCTCATACGACACGTCACAACCACTGTGCCCGGAGGTTAGTACTCTACTACTGTCGTAGGTAGGTACAGTTGTCAGTCTGGTTTTCTACGTATCTGGTACAACGTGTTTCGGTGGCTGAGCAGTCTAGTGGCATTACGTATTGTTCTGGGGTGCCTCAAGGCAGTATTCTCGGACCTACGCTATTACCTCCCTTTTCGGTTTGGTTGTTTCGATCTTTCTCTACATCTATTCTCGATACGATATTCATGATACGAATGTCGTAAAATATTTTCAAAACATATTCAGTTTTTTGAATCTGGGTATAACACTTTGATGGCCTAAGGCGCACACGTCCACCGCCTCATGCACCATCTGGATGTGCATGAGGCGAGGCGGCGCGGCGCGCCCCAGCGGGTTGCGCCGCCGCCCGCCCCGCCGCGGATGGGCAGTGACTGCGTTATTGCAATGTGAATGTGATTATTCCAGTGGGTTTATCAACGGACATGATCTGCGGTTTCTGCGGCGAGACAGATGAAGAGTTCGAAGAAACGATGACTCTGATGGAACAGGTGGACTACAACGTCGCCTTCCTCTTCCCCTACAGCATGAGAGAGGTATCTACTCGCATCCATTCTTACTTATAAATAAAAACGTCAAGTGCGAGTCGGACTCGCGCAACGAGGGTTCCATAACTAAATATTAAATTAATTATATAAATAAATGACCTTGTTTCTTGCCAAATATCATGATTCTAGCTCAACGGGAAGTACCTTATAGGTTTTGTGTGCATGTGATTCCCTTGAAAAATTCAAAACAACTTGCTGTAACTTTTGATTGCGTTAACTTAGAAATTTGATTTATAATGAAGTTACGAACCTGAGTATATGATGTGAATTTCAACTCGATACCTCCACGCGTTTCTGAGAAAAGAGGGTTGACAGACGGACAACAAAGTAATCCTATAAGGGTTCCTTTTTTCCTTTTGAAGTACGGAACCCCAAAAACGATGACTCTGATAGAACAGGTGGACTACAAAGTCGCCTTCCTCTTCTCCTACATCAAGAGAGAGGCATCTACTCGCACCCATTCTTACTTATTACATACAACTCGGGCGAATCAACAAGACACCTTGCTCGAATGACGTTTCGTCGTGAACGTCGGTACAAACAAAGCTATTTCTTATCCGATTATGTAGGTAAGCGAATTTTCATTAAAATCGGGGCTTAAAATAAAATAAAAATAAAAATGCTTTATTTCGACAACCATGGGTCCATATGTTTACGAGTAGGTACATATTTACACATTAAAAATACAATAAAATAGAAAAGAATATATATATAACAACAATTTAATAATTAACATAGGCACTGTGTACAGCGAATGAACGAGCCGAGGATTATCAATCAAGGAAATAGGTTCCTTGATTGATCACCCTCCGCACAAAGCACTTCCAGAGTGGGGATGACAGGCACTCTGCCACAGCACCCAGGATGCTGTTGCGACTGTCCCTGCTTAGAGCTGAAAGGCTTAGAGGTCAACACCTATATTAACGATTATTCATCATTTTTATCTCCTTTTCAGAAAACAACCGCCTACCGCCGCTACAAAGACGACGTACCAGACCACGTGAAGAAAGAACGGCACAACAGGATGCTACAACTATACCGGCGCAAGAGTCACAAACTGAACGAGGCCGAAGTAGGGAACACGCACCTTGTCTTAGTCGAAGGTATCGTCAAGAAAACTGGACAGGTTTTAGGCAGAAATGAACTTTATATGAAGGTGGTTTTTGATCAGATGGATATACCGACAGAAGTTGATAATTCACAATATAATGGAGATCAAAACAGTTTATTACTGGATGGTAATAGTAAAGTTAAAACTCATAAAACAGAGTTGAATCTAGGGGTTGAAAATACCTGTGTATTTGGCGGTTTGGGGGGTAAATTAAGATCTTATTCAGGGGTGAGAAGAGAGATAGAGAAGGGGGACTACGTCGCGGTGAAGATAGTGGGAGCTAAGTCGTCGGTATTGAGCGCGGTGCCGTTGTACCACACTAGTTTGACAGAGTTCTATAGGCATCGCAGTTGGGCGGATAGATGGGAGAACAGGCAAGAGGTTAGTGTTAATTAGATATAACTTTAGGAAAAGTGAGTAATAAAATGTAAATAACATTGAAAAGTTATTTTTCGTTTAGTCTAATGCAGTTTCGTTTTCGTATGAGGCATCCATCAAGGTGGGGGCCCCCCATAGATTCACAATGGCTTGGAAACCGTCCGTATCGAAAGGGAACACATTTGACATTTTGGTTTAAATCATCGATTACGGCATACGATGACGGTATTTTCAATCACATACTTTATGTACGTAGGTTATAGTTGCAGGTTTCAATAACTGTCTAAAAATGTACCTACATGTTTGTAAAAAAAAAAAAATGTTGCTTAGTTTGTGACACTTCAGAAGTGCGTTTAATTAGGATCAATAAATCAGTTGAAAATTAATGATAATTACAAAATAAACAATAAATAAAAGTTATTACAATAGTAATTGTAAATACAGTGACGCTTATATCTACGAATAGGCACTCGGAACTACTAAAGCACTGTTTTTACATTAAAACCTACTTTTGCTATAAACATTTCAGAAATACAAATACTGACAAAGTTCCCCGTTTGTGATTTGTCTTTTATAAGTTACATTATTGCAAGCCTTAAAAATATTCTTGACAAACTTGTATAGATTTTACTTTATTTGACATAAATTTTAACTTCCATACTTCAAACTTGCATTTCATTCACTACCTTATGTGAACATAACACATACTAATTTAAATAAGGCATCGAATGCTTAAAATTAGCATAAAATTCAATTAATACCATGGCATCAGTTATCTTATAAGAGATGGCAACACCATTTGTAAACTTTGCCATATCTTTATTTTGTACTTTTTATTTAAGTAAATTTTGTAGTGCATGTGACTTACGTAACGTTAGCTTCACTACAAGGTGACTTAGATAATCATGCGTTTAGGTCTAATTTTTATTTCTTTTTGTATTTTTTGAAAAAGTGAGGCTCTTATTATGATCAAACCTAGTGAGTGAGTTCATCCTGCAAACAAGAGGTAATGTTCACACTAGATAAATGTCTTACTTAATACTACAAAATGTGTCAAACTCAAGCCATAGCGTCACGCCGCCTACGCCACGTCTGGAGCTTTCGGCAGTCGGTCAAACGTGGCCTAAACAAGACTCGAAGCCCCGATCTGCCCCGTGGCTTTCGGAGCCACACTGACCCTCTGCCCCGAGAGGTTATCCGTCTGCCCCGACAAACTCGGACTAGGGCCTTGCGAGCTCCCGTACACCTTCGTACTATACCCAGAGTCGTTATGAGACTCTCTGTCTGTTTGACTCTGAGAATCTGCCAAGTGCGTGTTGATAGCTAGGGATTGTAACCTTGTATGGAGGAGGCTATGGTCCGGTGCTGGCTTCCGATTGAAGTTGTACGGTGCGCGGTTATCGTAGTAACCACGAAAGTGGTCGTTTTGGTTCGCAATTTCCACCTCCGTGTTCTGGTCGAGACGCTCGCTGTAGCAGTGGGGTATGCGCTCCATTTCACGCACCATGTGGTCTTGCATCATCGCATCGAAGACTCCCGTTTGGTGGTGGTAGAGGGGGTTGCGGTTGCGAGGTTGGAACGGTGGTTTTTGAGGAAGACCGGGCTGGTTGTAGCTCTGACACGGATAGGTTTGGGGTAAACCGTTGATATCTCGGTAAGGCATCTGTCGGTTGGGTATCTCGTGGAAGTAAGCATCTTTCGGCACGACCGGGCGGCAGTCGGGGTACCCCGGCTGGCTGGGGGTGGGAGATTTACTTGACATGGCCTCGTAGTTCGGAAGCGGTAATGTCTGCAGCAAGTTGGTGTTCCGCATAGGACCGGGCTGTGTGGTGCTGCGGATAGGGTTGTCCTCTTCGTCACTGCTCTCGGAGTTGTTTCCGTTGTCTTTGGGAGGGGTTTGAAAAGTTTTTCGTGTAGGAAAAGGGATGAGGTTGTGCAAACTAAAACGCTTGCTTTTCGGTGGCTTTTCTTTGAGAACCGGTGCGGGTCTTAGAGGCTGCTGTGGCATTTTAAGGATGCTAGGACTCGGCAGTCCGAGCGCGGGCATCGGAGGAGGTTCTTTTATTTCGGTGGGTTTCCTCGGTTCGGGGGTTTTAAGCCTTTGCTCTTCAACCTGCGCTACTAACTCCTGGACAGACTTCCTTGGTTCTCTATTCAATTCATCGGTCTGATGTTTCCGCAGCTTCACGTAACCGTCCTGAGAAATGTCCAAAGATTTAGGGTTCGTTCTCGCTAAAACATCGGTCATCTCTTTCTCGAGTTCCACTCTTTTCTTTATGTCATCCGCTGTTCTTTGCAGCACTTGGCTCTTCCACGCTGGGACTTCCCTCTGTGCCTCCTCAGAGTCAGGTTGGGGAGACCTGGCTTCAGATTGTCGACTAGATGAGGAATATCTGTACCCCTGTACTTCCATTGATAACGGGGACTGCGAGACTGAAACTCTATTCGATTTCACGTGAATTTCTGCCGTTGTGTTCTGTTGATTAGGATCTCGCAAAGGACTGGAGATTCGGGGTGACCTAGACTGTCTACTTGAACCAGCGTCCAGATGATCGCTACTTTTAGAGCCTTTCAAATGCCTCTGTCTGGGACTAGGGGATCTATCTAGAATGTCAGTGCTTTTAGAGGTAGCTTTACTATCTTTCAAGTCTTTGGTATTGGTTTCGAAACTCTCGCAGTTTTTGTTGAAAGAGGTGATGATTTTGTGGACTCTGTTCCATTCGTTGGTGTCTAGAACTTCTAGACTCCTTGTTCTTTTAAGGGGAGCGATGTCTAAGGAGCCTTTTGGGCTGTAGTCCAGCTTCTTGGGTCTCTCGGACGCTCGGAACAGCATGCCCCTACTCAGCCACTGCTCCAAGTGCTTGTGCCTTTCTTTGCACATGGCTCTCTCCGCCGCTACGAACCTCGTCAGCTCCGATATCTGCCCCTGTGTTTTCATCTCCAAATTTGTGACTTTCTGATCTAGTTTCTCGTGCGCTCTATCGATATGCCGTTTAAGGTCCTTCTTGTCTTCATTCAACTTATCTTCCATGTGTTTGAAGAATGGAGCGCAGTAGCAAGTGTAGCCGGCCCCTATCGGCCCTTTCTTAATGTTTCCGGCCAGATCCAGGAAGTACTGCTCGCCTTTCTGCAACGGTTCGGTGGGAAGCGAGGCCAGTTTAGGTTTTGGGAAGAACTTAGGATCTGGGTAGTAGTGACAACCGTACGGCGACCAGTGGACTTTCGGCGGGGTTTCAAAGTGTACGTTTTTCTTCTTCTTATCTTTGTCTTTTTTATCTTTTTTCTTGGAATCAACCTCGTCTAGAGTCCGGTCGTTGCTTTTGTCGCGTTTCTTTTTTACTTTAGCAACAGGGGTGTTCAGAATCTGGACGATTTCTGTCAGAGATTTCCTAGTTGCGATGTCCCTTGCGGTTTCTCCCTGGAGGTTCTTGCAGGCCTTGTCGCAGCCCGCCTCGAGGAGTATGCGCGTGAGCTTGCGGCGTCCCATGGCGGCCGCGATGTGTAGTGCTGTGTCACCGTTGCGGTTCTGTTCTGAAACCTTGCACTGAGCAGAGATGAGAATGCGAGTGACGCCGGCGTGGCCGTAGCGAGCAGCCGTGTGGAGTGGTGTGTCTCCGTACTGAAAGAAGATAATCATTATTAGAAATGAAAAAAAAATTGTGAGTCCTAACTGCCGACACAAAAGATCGGCACCGACTTCTGCCCTTTGCCATCCGGTCCTTTGCGAAGACGAAATAAACAAATCACTTGATTCTCCCACTTGTCCGGGTCGCCCGAATAGTCGGCTTCGTTAAAGTATAGTCCTCTCACCGTATTCTGCAAGTCCGGAGGCGCGCCCGCCAGCAGGATCTCGCGACACGTCTGGTTGTGTCCGTTCTGGCACGCGAAGTGCAGTGGAGTGAACCCCGCCGCGTTGAGAACGCATAGATCTGCGCCCGCGCGTGCGAGTATGCATGCGCACGCGGAGTAGCCCTTCCATGCCGCCTCGTGTGCGGCGGTGTTGCCGTACTGAAATGAGGAGAGGAAATGATGATTAAACGGATCAGATGATGTAGGAAGTTTGTGGGTTCTTATTTGCATCGAATAATAAGGGAATAATAAGGTAGGACAAATAAGGTGGTGGTTTTTGTTCGGTTTACAAGCAAAACTAATTAATAATGCACTGGCATTGTTTTTACAGCATAATAAATGTAATCACAGTTTTTGCAACTAGTAAAACAATGAAATCGTAAATAGTACCAGAGTGGGACTACTAGTACTCCTACTTGCATCAACGAAACGCATGAAAGATCGCAAACTTGAGAAATTGGATTCGCATGGATCTTTTATACTTAATATACTACCTACTAGAATTTTCCTTTATGTAAAATAAATATAAATTTTATTGGAAAAAATCTTCGAGCCAAGTTTTTTTTTTGTAATTAATGCTCTCATAGAAACACACTTTTTGGAAAAAATATTCGAATTATGTACCGTAGTTTTTTGAGGTTCTGTGGTCTGGATGCACGGCAAGCTGAAGACGCTGCAATGCTATGGCGGCATGCTGCTCGTTAGGCTTCTGTTCAGTGGACTGATATAGGCTGATGACGTGATGTCAATTTATCTAAATCCTTACCACATGGTCCTGCTTGTTGGGGTCGGCTCCGTGCTGCAGCAGCACCGTCACGGCCTGCACGTGACCTTCCGCCGCCGCGCGCTGGAGCGCGCTTCTTCCTATCTGCAAGGACGAAGTACAAGTTTTTATATGCATCTCAAGAAAACCTTAAAGACTATAAGTACGAGCTATACAAAGGTTTGCGACTTTCCGTAAAAAAACTCGCGTACCTTTTTTTTTGGGTTCCGTACCCAAAGGGTGTCAATGGAACTCTATTAATTACAAAGCCTTCGCTATTCGTTTGTCCGTTCGTCTGTCAGAGAAATAAATAAGTAATACTGGTCAATTCACACGGCAGAGTCATAAGAGTAGATATCTACCAGCTGTGTTTGCAAAGATAAGTAATTATGTAATAGTCAGTGAAACTTCTCTGTAAGCTTTACAAGGAAAGCGGTGGAGCCAAACAAAATGACTTGACGAAAGCTGCTGCGACACGAATATACCTACACAACTTTTGATTGTTCATATATAGGTACAAGAGAGCGGTGTGTGTGTACGGCTTTTGTATTGTATTTGTAGTGCGTAAGCCCTCGCATTCTGGGTAATCTCTAAGAAATTTATTAAGTTCCAAAAATATTCCATCAGGCCGAAAATTTTTGAGAACTTATTTAATTTCTTGGTGTGTGTGTATTTTGGATATACCTACTCATTTGCAAGCAATAGGTGCACATTAGAGGCCATTGGCTACCAGAGCGGAACGGGGCCGAAATGTGTGAAATTAATCAATTATTAATCTAATAGCCTGGTTTCGATAGGTTTAGGTTAGGTTTACACACTTCCGTGGTCACGGGATGACTGTTATTCCGTGACCACGACAGTGAGTAAACCTGTTGAAACATCAGAAGCGATAAATACCCGCTAAATATATAGTACTATTAATTATGAGTTCAGAGATCGCGTAAGTTTAAAAATATTTTCTTACTCATTTTCGAAATTTTATTCGTGGTCTTTCCACGTTTCATCTCTGCCCACCCGGTCGGTTGGTCCGCTTAAGTGGATTTTGACAGTTTGGCGTTAATATCCATATGTATGAGTATGAACGACTAGCTTTTACCCGCAACTTCGTTAGCGTGTGGATTCTACTCTACACGTTCATTAGCTATGACTTGCGAACCCCTCGTTTTTCTGCTCAATCAATGATTGTAATAGTTTTAAGTCTTAAATCTTTCAATAAAAATATTTTCATTTTTTTTTTCATTTCAGCTACAAAGAAACTTTCTTGGTAGATAAGCTGGGTCAAAATACTATAGTAGATCCGCCCCGGCTTTGCACGGGTATATTCTATCGCCTATATCACGGATAATGTAAGATTCTAATGGCGAAATAATTTTTCAAAGCGGTCCAGTAGTTTCGAAGCCTATTCAATTCAAACAAACAAACATATCTTTCCTCTTTATAAAATTTGTGTAAAAAAACATTCTTTATTGGAACAAAGTACAGAGGTACATGAAGTTTTGTGAAAACGATAACGCCTAGAAATTTTATTTATGTATGTTTTATGCTATAGTATAGGTGAGAGTGAGTGGGACCGGATGACTTGACATTTTTTTATGACTTGCTTTTTACCCGAGAATTCCGCAGGTGTTGCCAATGTAAAAAAATAAATTGGAAAACGCCTGCGCCACAGCAATTTAAATTGACTGTGCGACCGTAAATAATGTTAAGTGTTTCTTATTTACTGTGTGGTGTGTAGAGCGTTATAATTACGCTGTATATTACTTTCAATGACTTTATTTGCCGTAGCAAATGTAAATTAAACTGTTTCATTTGTACATAAATTAAAGAAAAATAAAACTGTAATAAATAGGGTTTACCAGCTTGAGAAGGCTCGTCCAATCACAAATCAACAGAACAGACTGTAAACCAAAGTCAAATCTCCGGTATACACTAGCTAAACTCGATGTACAATATTTGTAAACAAACCGCCCGTACTTAGCCTAAATTTCACTCTGTTGCTGCGTCTTTTTATATGCAATACATAGATTTGAGATCTTTGGTCCAGAACTTTATGTGTACAACATTTCAGCTCGGTCAGTTTCGGCGCCGTCTCACACAAACAACTACACTACGGCGTCGTCTCACACAAACAACAACACAACGGCGTCGTCTCACACAAACAACAACACTACGGTTAAAACTTTCACCTTTATAATATTAGTATCATTTGATAGATGCAGATAGGTTGCTCTACATTTTGAAAAATGTTTGCAATCTATCAAATATATATGTATAGGTACCTAGCTCTACATTTAACATAATGTAGGTAGATGTATGCAGAAGACAACAATGGGAAGAGCCAATAAGACATTCATTAGCGCAGGCCTATGCCTCCGCTAATGAGTGTCTTATTGGCTCTTGGCAATAGACGTAGGTGTAGCTGTGGAATAGGCAGATGATGTGCCGTGAGAGTGTACTGATGGCTTGCTCAGCTACAGATCTACAATGTGCTGCTCGCGGCTTCGCACGCGTCTTTAAGGTTATTTCTATCCCATGGTTTATGGGAGAAAAAGTATGTCTATGTTACTCTCCATTCTTTCAAGTAACTCTATGCCAAAAATGAAGGCGATCGGTTCCTTAGTTAGGGAGTGAAGGAAGGACAAACAAATAAACAAACAAACACACTTTCGCATTTAGTATAGATATTTGAGTGCCCTTTATGCTATAGAAAAGCATTACCCAAGCATCTATGACTGAGCAAGCGTTCATAATACAGACCTTAGTACATTGTATCCAGGTAGCCACTTCAACGGAGCTGCGCAGGACTATGTAACGAAATTCAATACAGCGATCATAAAAGAGAAGTTATGTCAATGTTGAATCTGGTGGTATAGTGTTCTGTTGTAACGTTTTGCAGTTATTTTGCATCGTGAGCGCGCATATATTATATAGTCATCAAGTACAGTTACAATGGCTTTCGTAAAGAATATGTATATCTATCCTATGGGTACTTAATGACATTTACGATGTATGCTTGGGATGCAGCCGGCCACATTGTTCATGGCAGGTAGAAACTTCATGTTTACTATTTTACCTACCTTCTGTTTACTATCTATTAATTTGTGACTATCCATTACAAAAGTAGTACCTACTTAGTACAAGAGCTAAAAGAACATAGTTAAACTTAAAAGACTTAATATAGGTAGGTACTTTCTAGTATACCTAGAGGACTTCAAAGTATATCCATAAAAAATGTTTAGCTCTTTAAGATATTTTAGTAAACCAAAGAAACATTAGTGTATTATTAATGCCAAAATTTAGACGTTAAATTATAATAAATCGGTAAACAATTTAACGTCGGTTTTTTAACTCAACTCCGAGCCGCCGCCGATCTGTGCCTGTGTTCTTTTGACCAATACAAATGGTTTCCATGGCAACGGGCGCAGAGAAGTACTTTGAAAAACAAATTTTACAAAGTTGGTGGTTTAAAATTAGAGCGCTATCGAAATGTTCCGGGCTTAGAACTACTTACCAGAAACCCATTTTCATTTTTAAGGAATTTGTGGTCGGTTAAATACTTTTTTATAACATTATTTCTGATTCTTTATACCTAGTACCTATCTCTCTCTGATCAAATTCTATTATTATTAATATATTTCCAACTGCCCTCTCACACTATCGCAAGTTACATTTAGTGATGTGAAATTGTCGATAAAAGTCGAAGTCGCTGTCTTTTAGATTTATAGCACTTGTAACGGGGTTGCCAGGTGTATATCACGATTGGCTTCACAGTTTATTTCGATTCCAACCACAAATAGGAATAACATGCGGGATATTATTTCTTGGCGATCTCTTGGCGATAAATTTATTGTGTCTTGTGTGAGAAACTTATCTTGGAAAACTCATATTAAGTAAATTTATTTTTATTCAATCTTAACCTATAAAAATAATAATGATTTCAAATTAATAATTTGTCGGTATTTTATTTAGAAAATCTGTTGGCAATTAACCTTCGACACCACTAGCTCAAAGCACATAAAAATTTTATTGCGGCCGTAAAATCGGAGCCAAAACTGACTTGTAAAGATAAAAGTCAGTTTTCTAACATAAAAATTGGCATCACTCGGCTATAAAACGTCTGACACTTTCCAATTAAGTTATTACAAGTCAAAACATCACAATTTTTAAGAAAACCCGGTTGGTGGGTAGCTGTAGTAGCTCACATTATCGCATAGCTTACCTATTTATACAACACAATACTATACAAAAACACTTTATTGTACACCAGAAAAAGAACATTACAAAAAGACATTACATGAGACAAGTACAAAGGGCGGCCTTATCGCTTAGAAGCGATCTCTTCCAGGCAACCTTTGGATGGAAAGAATTATGTGAATTTAAGAAAGGCAGATTGTTTATTTACATTATCTGGCGTTCTCCAGGTCATAATAGTTAAAGTTTTTTGACATTTGGCCATTTTGTTAGAGGTGGCTCTTAGCATAACAGAGCAAATCAAAATAATTGCTTTTAATGTATCGCATTAGCTCGTATGGCGGGCGTCAGTTTATAACTTTATACTTACTCGGGACCCGCACGTTATCGAATGGTATGGCTGGGTACTTATTTTCCGAAAATCTTAGCCGTAATTAGTAGGTATTCACTGCCACTTAAAGTTGTTACACAAAGGCGCTAGGCGGGTTGATTTGAATTGTGTGTGTAGATGCACGTGCAGTGCACATTGTTTCGTACATAAGCTCGGGAGCAATGTGAGTTAATTAAAGTGTGCTTGTTTCGATATTTTTGAAAACACTAATTAACCAAAGGAAATGGTTAGCTGTTTATCTTAGCACTGTGCTAAAAACAAGATGTCTCAACTCAAGTCTAATCTAAATAAGTCATAAAACGGAATTCTCAATCCGATTTTTATACAAAATAAATACCCGTTTCGATGCTCCGGGATTTTAAATGGTTTTGGTTTTTAAAGACGTGTTAGTGTGGGCTTCTTTAGATGCTGCTTAATTATTGTATCAGCAATAATCAGCATACTGATTATTGCTGATACAACGAGCGCAAATGACTGTTCATTAATTGTATATTTTATTTTGAGTTTTTTACTTTTACTCGGAATTATACCTTTAGTACTAAACTTGCCTACATTTCTTATTTTTTGTGAAAATAAATTTTATGTTTTAGATTTATTAAATTAATATATAACGAATACTTATTGTTTATAATAATAAAATAGTAGAGGTTTGTAGATTGGTAGAGTTTGCGCAAATGTTTAGAAATTCTGTGAACATGACCTCAAATGCGAAACTGCGCAGTGTTGGGCTCACCGTGCTCTTTTGGGACCTTGAATTGAATTACGCTACTGCGCGTCTTTTTGAGAATTCATAGACTATAGGTACTTCTTAGTCTACTTAAAAAAATACCTTTCTTTTTCCCAGCCTACTCTACAGCCCGGGGAAAACCTCGACTCATTATTTTCTAGTCGGTTGTTTAGCTTTGAAGCAGTGAGGTATAATTTCACCATAAACACAGGGACAGTTAGGGGTAAACTAGAATAAACCTGCTGTCTCTACAGGTGGCGACTCGATAACAACCTGCTATATTCCTTATCAATCACTACTCATCAAAGATGGCGCGCGAAACACATAAAACCTTTTTCTTTCGAATCTCGCAGCCATTGACAGTTGAGTTCCCGCCTATGTTGCAGGAGTTGCCAATTATTTTTTATTACCCTAGTTTTCGGGCAGTAGGTAAATCAACCATAATAACATCGCATGCTTCCTGTTAATTATGACCAGATTAATACCTACTCTACATTTTGACGAGAGTCAATAACATACCGTTACTCAATCAATTTCAAGCAATAAAATTTGTAACGGCTAATCCGATAACAAGAATTAAACCAACAAGGTCACTTTCAGTTGGAATAAAAGGAAATCAATGTATGATTTCGATTTATTTACACACGTAGGTAGAGGTAGTTATGTAAGTCTACGCTATACTTTCAATTTAAATTCGGTGAGTTTGTTTGGTTTTGTCTGACATGATTCGTAGTTATGTGCAATGTTATTTGCTAGAAAGTTATGACCCGGCTACGTTAATAAGTAAGTATTACATGCATGCATCAGCAGCCGTTTTTACGATCATGAAAAATTACATTATCATGTTCTTATAACTTTGTACTTACGCCAAATCTTACACACCTACTTAAGTACATTTTTTCCAATATGATATTTTTATAACATAGGCAGGTGAAAAACTGTATATAGTTAATAAATTTTTCCAAAAACACCACCTTTCGTCAACTAATCCAATTTGTGAAGTAATAAATGATCGAAACGGCTCCATAACCCGCTCACTAGACTAACAAGGCGATCAGTAAGATACGGCGCGGGCGCAGGAAAGAGGAATAAGAATTAGTCTCACTCACGGCGTGTGTCGTTTTTTGCCGCTCATTTTCGTTTTAGTTAACGCTAGCGATAAATTCTGAACAAAACAGTGGCTTTAAATAAGTAAGACTCTTTTTATTTTCAACTATCAGTGCCCGCGGCTTCATCTGCGTAGAATTCTCAATTTTATGGATTTTAATGTTACTGCACGGACCCCAATAGCTTTCAAAAAAATTAAAGTAGGCATCTTAAGTTACCTGCTATATATAACATCAGTTATTGAGTATACCCAATGAAATATCCGTCAAAATAGCTCCAGCTGTTTCGGAGACTAACCAAAACAAACAAACAGACAGACAGTCAATTTTTTATTTATATATAAGAATGCTGTACCCTTGTTATTGTTAATTCATATATAGGAACCTAATTATAAAATCAAACCAGGTGATTTTTATTGATGTTTACATTTTCACTGTTCACGCACTTCAAATTTTTATTTTATGTTTCTCTTTGGAATTGACGTTTTGTTGGTACCTATTCAAAATATATACCTAACAACCATGGCGTTCGAAGTACCTCTGAGCTCCTTTAAGCAGTAGGTAGTACCTACATATTTCTGTGACGAGTTCCAAGCGACTTGTCTTGTCTTCTAGTGAGTCTAGGATTCGGTTGGTCGGCATTCTACAGGTGGATAATAAACCTTAATTGTCAACCAATATGGGCAGTGGCCGGTGCGTTTTTTGCTGTCAAAGGCTGCAGTGTGACTATATAAATTTCCTACGTCAAAGCATCTAAGAATTTTAATGTAAATTATTGGCTGGCTCATAGACTAGTAGACGAGTTTCTAGTTCTAGAAACTGTGAAGAAAAACTGGAGTTTGAGCTAAGCTTGTGTTGTTTTGCTTCCGATGTCTCATGGACTGGTCTAGGTCCCGAGTGGGCTATGGATGTTCTGATGCTGTGTTTGGACGTGGTATGTGCCTGCAGTCGAGATTAAGAGGGCTGATTGTGGGAGCCGTTGCCATTACTCATCAGCATCACTATTAAAGTGAAAAGTAATATGGAATACCTGAGCTACCGGCCACGTATGGTAAGCTCAGCGATAAAGTTATTTATTTAATTACTCTACCTACCCAGGAAATGCTACTAAGCAACGCAATATAAAAAGGCGTCAGGAAAAATGTGGGAAAACATTTCATAACTCATGGGAATACTATTTTAGGACAAGTATTTATTGAAACCATCAAGAATTAAATCTATAAAATTTAAAACCAACGATTCGGGTAGCCTACGTTATACATGCTCCGTGCATGCTCCTAGTTATAGATGTTACATTATTTTATTAGTAGTCTAAATAGTTATTAATTAGATACTAGCTTCTGCCCGCAGTTTCGCACACTTTGTTCCCGGACAATTATAACATTTAGATAAATAATGCTGGACAATTCACACAGCATTATCTAGATACAATGAATGAATGAATGAATTCTTTATTGCACTTAAAAATAATAATAGATAGACAATGACTCTATTTGCAACTTCAGACACACACATACAAAATACAACAATTATACAGTACACTATCTAGCCCTAAACTAAGCAGAGCTTGTGATAGGGGTGCTAGATAACTAATATACATAATACAATACAATACACCGATAGATATTTTTCATTATACATAGAAAACGACCAGAGCACCCAGAACTAATATCTGTAGATCGCACAAACATTAGTCCCAAGGCGGTAATCGAACTCGCAACTTCTTGCGTCGCAGGCGGACCTTCGCCCACCGCGCCACAGAGGTCGTCAAGAGAGGTAATTTATATTTCATGGGCGCTGTTTTATGATATAAAATGTAGCCAATGTTTGATTCCACGCTTAGAGCTACATCTATGCAATTCCAGCCCGATCGGTTCAGTTGTTATAAACACAAACATCCATCCAAACTGTCGCATTTACAACACTAGTCAGTCCACGGCTTCGCACGCGTTTAAAATGGGAACTGATTTCTGGGTAGGGCCTATATTTTATTCCGGGCCTAGAACTACTTTTATGCAAAAACATTATACGTTCTGTTCAGTCGTTTTGGTGTGAAGACAAAGTAAACATCCACCTATACAAACTTTCGCATTTATAATATTAGACTTAAGTAAAAGTGATATAAGTGATTTTAATGAGAGACGTTTTAATAAAGTGTAATATGGAAGTTATCGTTTTTCCATACTTTTACAAAATAAAGCTTTGAAATATGTTGTCATTAATTGACATCTTTAACTACCTATACACTTATACACTACACTACACACACCTAACTAAGTATTTAGAATACCACCATGACCCTTCACAATGTAATCTCTTTGGTAGTCCTAGCCGTGGTCTCTAACTAACCCGAGAAACAGGCGTGTCATAATTATTAAAGTAAAATTAATCTTTAATCATTGAAAGGGCAAGATCCATTTCAAAATAAACCTGAGTTGCAAAGCACATTTCATGTGAGGCAGTTAAGGCACGCAACTCGCAAGTAACATGTCGGCGCGACCAACAGAATGGACGGAATAAATAAATACGAGATTGTTCGGAACCAGTTGGCAACAACCAGTTTGTAGGGTTCCGTGGGTTAGGGCTAAAGAAAGGCTACGCGAGGGTGAGGTGGCTACAGGTATTTCATCAGATACACTTCGACATTTTTTCATAATTATTACGAATGGTCGAATGGAATTAAGTACCTACTTAAATTTATAACTTTCCAGATTTACCGTTACCTACAAATAGAAAAAAATCTGAGTTGAAAACTCGTGAATCGAATAATGTTGAATAAATGCCTAGGAAGAAATGCCTAGGTAAGAAGTCTATGTGTTTTTCCAAGTCAAGACCGGCATCTTTCAAAATTGCAGCTCGATGCATGCGGTAGTTTTGGCATGAAGAACTAACACACATACATCTATCCTCACAGTTATTATAATAGTGTGAATTACAAACCATTTTTACATAAAATATAATTTGTTGAAAGTGTGTGAGGCAAGTGCGACAAGTGCTGACGCTTTCATGGCCCACGACGCACTCGTTCATCCGCATCCGGGGCTCTCCGTGTAGCTGAGACTGAGACTGGACAGTGAATGCGTTAAAGTTCAAGTTGAACCCTGTAGGGGCATACTATTTCAAAGCTATGCATTTTAAGTGGCACCTGCTCTAATTATTTACACATCTACGTACTTAACTGACTGTGAAATTATTAACATTAATTATGACCTGTACTATTGCTATTGCTACGCACACTTGGCCGGTCGCTCGCACCGATACGGGAAAGCTCTAGATGACCCGATAAAACTTAAGATCATTCTGTTTGAAGTTCCGAGCTCACTGATTATAATCACTTTAATAATGAGATCACACTTTAAATTCAGGCAAAATAGGATTTTATATGTCACTCTTTAAGTTATAGGTACTTTAGCAAAATATGTACAAATGACACGTGATTTAATGGATAACTAAAGAAATATCGATTTATACCACAAAAGTAAAACTCAGTTGCTTGGTGTCAAGTTTCAGATGTTTTTGTAAAAAATATTCATTGAAGGAACGATCTAACTATCGAAAATTAATGTAAATTGCGTGTCTACCTATAAAAAGACGCCGCAACAGCGTGAAGTTTAGGTAAAATATAGGCGGTTGGTTTACAAACATTCCACTGTACGACATCGAGATTGGCTAATGTATAGGTAGGTAGAACCCACATGTAAGCCATATAGACATATCCTTGTAATACTAATAAGTATAATAGTAAATATCATAACCTACCGGTGCTCTTCAACTCAATTAGGCTTTACTGCCAGTTAATTTTATAGGCACCCTATTAATTGGCTCTAAAGTTAACCGATAATAACGTCGTAAACGTGTTTGTTACCTTTAAAAATACCGGGAGTACCTACAATATGTTGATGTTGCTTAGTTTATTTACAAAAGAAACCAGTTATAAAATACAAATACTATGTAAGTTAGGTCAGAAGAAATAAAAGCAAGTGAAGAACTTGCTTTTATTTATACTTACGAGTACATAACTTACCTACCTCATATTTTTACATGAATATGGATCCTCGGCAAGTTAAGTTTTCCAAGATTTGCCGCCTGATTTCAGCAGTTAAACCTACCAACTGAATATATTACTTACTTACAAATATACCTACTGTTTACTTTATGGTAGAACTCTCTGTTAATGCCCTTTAAATAGCTACTTAAGTAAAAGTTATGCAAAATTTCAACACATAAAATTATGTTAAAAGAAATCGGAAGAAATAACTCAATATCTATCACTACTTCACTAGATTGGGATTTCTACGTTCTGGGCTATTAGACGACCAATAATTCTTACTATTTACAAGATAACGTCAGAATTTCCGAACGAACTCTCAATAAATCAGCATAGATAAATGCTACAATCAATCAATCCCAACGAAATGTGAAAGATCTGGATCGGTTTCCGCACGAAACTGGTAATGTCAATCCAAAATGGCCGCTACTGGGCTTAATGGAGATATTATTTATAGCACTAGTTTTATCTCGCTAATTTGGTTATTGTAAGTAGTCCGTCTAATCATAGGGTTTAAGATAAGGTAAACGAAAAAAAAAAACGCTGGGAACCCGCAGTTTGGTCAGTTACTGACTACGAAAAACTTACGATATAATTCTAGTTTCTGGAAATACATGCCGACTGATTATTAACCGACTTAAAAAAAAGACTCCCTATTCCATATGTCTCTATACTTTTTCTGTCACATTAGGTTTATATATAGATTTTGTAGTCTATAATTTGGCAGAGTTTCTTAGCTCTGTAAGTATGTTTTTTGAATAATTTGAATGTTCAAAAAACTGTACTTTTTGCGCCAGTCAAGGCATCATTCATTTTGGACACGAAACTACCTTCGTGCCCATATAATGTGGATCAACGAAGCTTATTTAACCGTAGAAGCAATCAAGCATAACCGTTATGACAGCTTTGTTCAAACCATAACTTGTTAACGAGCTTAGAAAAACTGGGCCCATAACCGAGCCATGATTGGCCCGACATGGGAGTTAACATTGTTACTTTGTACGCACATAATTGATACCAACACAATTAAAGCGTTTGACGGAACTATTGAAATTGCTATGAATGCTTAATTGTTTATTGTATTATTGCCGATTCGAGTTCCTTTGCGTATTTTATTTTTCTTAGATATTATACGCAGAGAGGCTGTCATCTACTCTTTGGCCAGGTTTGACTAATTTGTTTAAGAGTTATAAGATCGATATTGGATCGTTAATAACTCAGCAAGATAATTAGCTCGCGGTAGGACGCCGCCACGCCAAAGACTTCCTTCTCACTGATCCAGTTTTCATCTAAATAGTAACTTGAATGGCAATCAAGACGCAACTTACGTTTTATACACTCAAAAGAGCTTAGAGGAAATTGTAAAGCGATATTTGTAATATAATTTACAATTCACGACATTTATTATTGGCAATGTAATTAATATTTTAATTTTGCCAAGCTTTCTAAATGCCTCGTTTATGCACTACTTATTAGGAAGAGTCGATATAATGATAACTGCAACAGAATAAGGTTGCAATTTGATTATTAATAATGAATGGAATAACAAAATCTTCATTTCCGTCCAGTCTTACACTAAAAGCGTCTTTATGAGGATTAAACAGGAAATTAACTATAATGAATTTATTGAATGCGCTTAGCTTGATTCTAAAAGATTCATTAGCGATCGATGCAAATCGAGACATAAATCGTGCTGGAACAAAACACTAGATCCATTGATCCTACTGGAATGGAAGGAACAAAGCACTGGATCCTTTGAGTACAACATAACTGCTTTGTCAGTGAAATAGCCTGCAGATAGACGTGTCGAGACCATTCGTCTACGTCCGAGTTGCGAATATGACTGATGTAAGGAGCACAACACGGTTGAATTACTTATTGATTGGCT
Organism: Eupithecia exiguata; assembly: GCA_947086465.1. Lineage (NCBI taxonomy): Eukaryota > Metazoa > Arthropoda > Insecta > Lepidoptera > Geometridae > Eupithecia > Eupithecia exiguata. Next base: position 594,909 of record OX352245.1, on the reverse strand, counting down.
GAGGTTAACTAAGGAACGGTTAACGAACTGGGCTGGGAGAGTACTTGGATAGAGGCTGGTTTTTAGACATGAGATAGAGGCGGCAATTCTAAACTGTGGACGTTGCTTCTTTAGAGTTCAGGTGGTAAAAATAAAAGTTTCAAACAATTATTTGACACGTTCTTTTATAACATTTTTCATCCCCCCATCTCGGGAAGAGTATTTTTGCTCTTCGATATCTGAGTGTAAAAGCCGTTTTTATCCGCTAGAGGATAAAGTAAATAATTTAAAAAAAAATGCTGAACTATTCACACAGCAATATCTACCTAACCCCAAGTTAAGCAGAGCTTGTGTTATGGGGACTAGACAACTTATATTAATAGTACAATACATTACATAGATAGATATTTTTTATTATAGATAGAAAACGACCAGGTTAGAAATGCGCACGCATATCGTACTGCCACGGGGAGACAGTACAATTAAGAGGGACTGCAACCCACTCAAACCCTCAGGGTGTTTCCACCTCTGCCGCTTGTGGTGGTAACGTGACGCTTTCGTTTTCTTCCACGAACCCACCACGGTTGCCCGATATTGGGGCCCCACCTGCATCGCGTTTTATATGGCGATTCATGCTGCTCCGTGATAAGGCGATAGAAAAGCATAAATAAGTAAGTAAATATAAATACCTCGTCAGTAACGTTGACGTCTCTACCGTCCGCGTTGAGGAGGGTCGCGAGTCGCGCCGCGTCGCCGCGCGCCGCCGCCGCCAACACCGCGCCGGCCAAACCCATGCAGTCACGACATCACTGGAAAAACACAACCGTTATTGACGAACAAGTCTAAACAAAACTAAACTATCCGACTTACGTTTATCTTACTAAAATCTTCAGAGTCTGATGTCTTCGTTTTATATTTATCAATACAAAATTACTCCACCTCTTCAACACAGATACATAATGGTGACAATGACGCGACGATTGGAAATCTCTGAGGCCTGCTTAGCATGATTTTGGGTCAAAATTGACCAAAAAAAATACAACCTAGCAGTGTAAGATACACTTCTAGATATTTTTATATATTTTTTTTATTTTTCGCTTTATCTCAATCCTATCAATCTCAATATCAGAGAATGCATTCAGAGCTATGAGTGGCTCTGTGTGCCACAGAGCTAGATGGCGCTAGCTACATTTGTTGAAAAGGAAGTGCAGCGGGGCCGCTATTGCGACATCTCATTAGCTTTGCTTCAATTTTACCTACATTTTTTTTAAAACTAGTTGCCAAGCCCATGACGCGCCCAAGCCAGTTGGTATCCGCTTCTTTATTAAAGCTAGACTTATGCCTTCCATTAATAAATTACAATGGCTTTAATATTCAAATGAGCTTCAATAAATAAGAACAAAAGTCTCCTAACAATATCTGCATCCCATTAGAGTGTATCGCAGTGTTTTCGAGAATGGGCATCATTAGCCGATCGGCATAGACTTGTAATAAGGCCCAAACCACGATACCCCATCCCCAAGCAAAAACCCATACTATTTTCTAAAATATAGAGTTTATATCACATAAACTGCTACTACTTTATCAGTGTACTTGAAAGTAAACCTTATTTGTGAGGATTTAGGGCTAAAGATCGCGGATAGGCGGGACAGGTAGTAGTTTGCCGGTAGTTTGCGCTAAGAAGGTATCTTTGAAACCGCAAGTGGTGTTATTATCATCTAAATTACAACCTGAAGGCACGGCGTCAATAACCGACCTGGTGTTTAGGAATATCATTGTTGGATATGTGAGTACAATGTTGAACACAATATACCTACTTTACTATAAGAACTGTCGTAGTTTGACGAATTCATTACGAATGCAAGCAGGTCCACTGAAGAAGAACAGAAGACCCTCGTAAAGGGATGAAACGTTGTTTTCTGCCAAGACAAATAAAGTTCGTTATTTGTGTTGGAAGAACACCAATGTTTCATCGCTTTACGAGGGATCCATCACACTTGCAACGGTTGCGAAGTGCTGCTAGAGCGAAAACGACGAGGACACTTTGCAAGCATAAGATGTGCAGCGAGCGCGTTGAAGTCTTTTGTATTAGAAATTGGCAATTACTAAACCATAGTCAAACTCCTGGCTTTCTTTTAATACTAAAAAGATACATATAAAGTTCGTTATTTGTGTTGGAACCAACGTTTCATGGCTTTACGAGAGACTTCTTCAGGGTGAGGACGGTTCGGGCCGCGCGCGCACCGTCTCACGGCCTTACGCCGCGACTCGCGGCGTAAGGTAAATAAGGTTCATGGTTAACCAGCTTACATTCGTAATAAACAATATAAAGTAGCAAATAGATTTACAAAAAATATCCAATAGTATGAATTGTTTGTTTACTTACTTCCTAAAAATCAATGAATATAATAAATAATCTGTAGCTTGGTAATGAAAGTCAAGAGTTTAGTAAATTGCCAATTTCTGATACAAAAGACTTGAACGCGCTCGCAGCACATTTAATGGTTGCAGGGCGTCGTAGTCATCGTCGTCGTTTTCGCTCCAAGACTTCGCAACACTTGTAAGTGTGATGAATGATTATTCATTTCGTAAGGTTAAAGTAATATTTTTTATACATATTGTAGTAAGTCAGAAGCAAAAAACATTAAGTTGATAAGTACTTAAGTATGAAAAAGCGGGTATGTCCTGACGGATCACGCAAAAACTGATCATATCCTGACGGATCACGGCAAAAGGTGCTATCCGATATCGTGATCGGTCAGGATATGAAACAAGATAGCGAATTAGTGCTATCCGATCACACCATACAATTCATACCTTACTTTTAATTTTCGTTTGTGCTGTTAATAGATTTTCTTTATTATTTAATCATATGAGTTATTGTACATTTCAAGTTGAATAAGTTTTGTTTCTTATTTAATAGTAAATTGTTGATTTTATTCTTAATATTGGTATAATATAAATAGTGGTTTAATGACTTTAAGACTGATTTTAATTACTTAAGACTTGATTTTATACTAAAGACTGATTGATAGATAATTACTACTACTATTTTCAATAACAAAAAACTGATTAACAAATAAAGCTTAGTTTTATTCTTACCTTTTTATTTGCTAACTTCTAAAAAATATAAACTTTACGCAATAACATTTAGGTTGAAACTAGAAATTACATTCATAAGCACCTACCTACCTACACAATAATGAAAATGTCACAAAATATGTAAATTCGATTATGATCACTTTGGTTTTCAGGGCAAACATAAACAACTAATTACCTACCTTATCTACTATAGTATTATCACTGTATATTTCCCCTTACCTTTTTTATTTACAATTTTACTATTTCATTACATTTTATTCAAACTTGAAATGTACCTACAATAACACATATGAGTAAATAATAAAGAAAATCTATTAACAGCACAAACGAAAATTAAAAGTAAGGTATGAATTGTATGGTGTGATCGGATAGCACTAATTCGCTATCTTGTTTCATATCCTGACCGATCACGATATCGGATAGCACCTTTTGCCGTGATCCGTCAGGATATGATCAGTTTTTGCGTGATCCGTCAGGACATACCCGAAAAAGCTACGCCAATCTTTTATTCTATTAAATCCGACTAGAGGTGGGTGCTTTCGACTGCTTGGACATTAAAACTGCAATTTATTATCCACTGTGTATCAGCATCATGAACATGTTAACTTATTTATGACCAACTAGCTGTTGCATGCTACTTCGGCTACATTTTTTATGTTAATACTACATTTGAAAAAAAATATCCTTTCCGACCCCGTAATAGAAAAATTGTACCCAGGTTAAATTTTCTCCCTAATAACTTTAAGATCTAATATACCGTTATGTTGTGAAAATTAAACAAACAGGAGGACTGTTACTTTCATTACTAGGGATGCGCATAAATTTTAAACAGATTTCTTGCAGCAATAAGCTTATTAAATTTAATAACGTCTGTGAACGTGGAAATATACAAAAAAGTGTAAAGAATTTGCAAGTAATGGTGTTACTTCTGAACGTGTTATTATGTTCTTGCATATTTTGCTTCATAATGATAATGATATGCGTACCTACTTTGAAGCAAGAAAATTAAATAAAAGCATATTACATATTGTTTCAATCCTATTTGTATTCTTGTCTTGTTCGGCTTGGTCGTGAGGACTTTTTAATATTTAAATTAGTAAAAAATGAGTTGGCAATAAATATCGAAAACGGAATTTTAAAAGTTGTTTTTATAAAATTAACACAAAACATACTTTAAGATTGCTAAACGAAATAAATACCAGACTGGACGTCTAATGACATTCAAGATAAGGATAGAAACAAGACTCACAGACGCCGTTATTTAAGATCATGCATATTAATATAGAGTAGAGCCCACGTTTTTGTGTTATAATACCCGTGGACGATGAAGACACGCACGATCGGCTTTTATGCGCAGACGCAGCTCCTACAATGAACACAAAAAAGTTGTTTGTTTGTTATGAGATCGACCTGTTTGATTTCCTATTCGTTGAAGTTTGAACCCACGCATTGACTTTTGAGAGGGAAAATATGATGTAGTGTGTTTGTACAATGATGTTAGCCAGGAGAGGTGCTTCCTGTTAGAACTACCGATGATTATGTACCTAATGTAAGCTAAGATAGATTTTAAAATGCTATATCAATACCACCTGTATCAAATCATTATCCGTTAAATGACGTGATTATTTCAAATGTTTATCACGAGATGTTTATAATAAAATAATACCAATATACCCGTTATAGTTCATGTTAATAGAACTTAAAACTGTTTTAATTCTAGCGCATAACAACAAAAACATTCAAAACACTGACCTCCGCTAGCTCTCAAGCTCAATATCACGAACACCTACGAACATTTTAAAGGCAACATTTTGTCAACATTTTTATCACCACTAATGTAGGAATATGTATTAGTTTGCCTATTTGTGCAGTAACCGAAAACAGAGCTACGTGCGAAGCCGCACGCAGACAATATATAGTTTTAATAAGCGATCAAATTATATTTTAACTATAATAAAAAATCATATACAGTCATGATACAAATAAAACACAGAACAAACAATAATAACATAACACAAAAACAAAACAATATGAACTGGTTTCAGATGAGACAGAGGTACAATTCACCCCGTCCCCAAGGATGCGTGTAAACCTCCTGAAATTCCAGGAACATCAAATGTAAATAATTTTATACCTGTTATTAGTTAAATCTCAATAAGTTGACATGACACCACTATATCCCGACCAGCGCGCCACGAACCAATCCCACACATTATTCGAACTCCAATCGCCTTGTTTATCTATCCGTAATCACTGGACACTAAACTCCTGCGCATGCCGACGTTTCTACTACTAAACTAATGGCGCCTGCGCGCGCAGCGGTGAGGGCGATGCGGTTTCAGGCATAAGCGTAAGCGGTAGCGGGCAAGGTCTGACACAAACATTATTAATTGATACATCACTATTTATTACTATTTTATCATTGTATGACAAGATATATCAACTTCTGGTAAATGCCCTTTTTCTCTCCTGTAAAACCGCGTGTCCTGAGTTCCTAAGAGCCCCTGTGACTTATTATTACTAAAAGGATAAAGGATTTTCTTTTTATCTACTAGCCATTTTCTAAGAAAATATTTTGTCTTCGTGCTATATAATAGGCAGGTAACGAACTCTGAACAAAGCCGCAGGCAAAAGCTAGTAAGTAAATAAAGTGACAGTATTTACAACAAAAGGCCGCACGTACCATTTTGTGGTTGTTCAGAAAGCGGGCAGCTGCGGGCCTTGCGGTTTCCCCCGATCGAAGCTTGCCCTGGATCTTGCATTTGTAGAGCATCTTGCTCTTGAAACGATAGGTACAGTTTCTTTATTAAACCGTGGCTTCAATTTTCAAAATTTTGTAATTAAGAAAATGTTGTTGATCGGTCTGTTTTATGGTTTTTACTTTCCATGGTGGATCTTAAAATACAGAACTTAGTTACAGACAATCTAGAAGCATCCCCAAGACACTAAGCAATGCAGTCACATTGCCACGCTGCATGACAATGCTGATGCGCTGCGCCAGATACTCTGGCGCACCTCATCAGTCTTTAGTTAGCTCAACTCTTTCAAAAACATGATAAATCACAATTTCATATTACACCTAGTATTTACATATTTATTTCCTAAAACTTGCCACGTTGAATGGCAATGCTAATTCGTTGACCGAAATGAAAGCCAGCATTCCGATCACCTGTGGACTGTATGAGAAGTTTTGTCTTTCAATTATAAATATTGAATATCTAGGTGTTTTATTGCCTTTTGACCTTACAGGACTCTAACAGCCGGTTTTCATCCGCTTGCCACATTGTGTGCTTGTCAACAACTTGTCATTTGCTAACAAATTGTTTACCCGGCTCTCGTCAACGATGTGTTTAAACTATTGTTAACAAGATAAAGTTAAAAACTACAACCCGACTACGTGAAAGTTATAAAAGTTTGAAACATTTACATTGACAAAATAGAATGACGTATCGGTCATATTTGATAGGCATAGAGTTGAAAATGAAAATAGGTCGTAGATTTTGTAATTTTTCTCTATGGGGCAGCAGCCTGCGGCTACCTAAACTTTAATACGCGTTTTGAAGGCTTATTCGGGGTCGGAGCCCTAAATCCTATAGCCTATAACCATCGGGGTATTGAGACGAATCAATCGATACATAATTTGTTGAAATCGAACCAGTAGTTTCTGCGCTACGTGGGAACAAAGAAATCGGCCACATACATACAAACATACAAATATACAAACATACAAACATAGGGTGCTAACCTCATAACCCTCCCCTGTTGGTAGTCGGGTAAAAATAGCAACCGAATGAAAAATCGGCTGTTAGACACGTCACATAACTCACATTACGTAAGTAAAACTAGTTCTATTTTATTTATAGGTATACTTAAAAGTAGGTACTCAAAAGGTTATGTTGGTCGAGTCCAACAAAAAAGATAAATAAATAATCCGCTGATATGCCACACTTGGACCAGCCTAAGCTCTCCTACACGTACCTAGATGTTAAAAGTGCTAGTTATTCCATTGCCTGTCCGCTGCCACTCCTGCCTCGCCCTCGCAGGCCAACAATAAGGAATTATCCGCGCTCTGCCGCCGCCGCTCCTTACTCCGACGTTTCCTCCGTTTGTTTCTGTTTACTGCCGACCGAGCCTATGCCTACTGCTACTGACAGATGGTGCTGCCGTTTCCTGACCTATTTAGGAGTTGTGAAATCTATCGACTGTAGCTCCAGTTCCAGCTTCTTGTTGATAACCTACGAGTACGTTTGTTTTTTTTTTTTTTAACTAAAGGCAATTGAAGCAATTGAATACTCTCAAAAATTATAAACTCTGCCTTTCGGCATTTTGAAATACAAACACAAATAAGATTTATGTAACCTAGGTCCTAGTCTCTCGGCTGGGAGGGCTGGCTGGCTGGCTGGGCATGAACTGATTTATGGGATAAAAAATTAAACTAAAGTAAGTATGTGTTATACTAGGACTAGACCTACGTCAAATTTCAGTCCGATCCGTTTAGTAGTTTTGGCGTGCAGAGGTAACAAACATACTACACTTATCATCTATTATCACTTTTGCAGTTATAAAAAAAGTATGTATTTTTTAAAAAGTTTCAAAAAATCTGAATGTCACATAACATAACATTTTGGTTATTTTGGTTCTTTTACCAAAGAAGTGGAGTTCTTTTTGGACTCAACCCACTTAAGATCAATGTCACTGCGTTAAATTATTTCTACCAAATAGAGATCTTGTTACAAATGGTGTTTAATGTAAAAACAAGCAATCCAAAATCCCAATAAATGATAATGATGTGTTAGAGATGTAGATACGAAACTGCGCAGAGTGAGAGAGCAGTAAATAGAAACGACTTGTTTTATCGGCAGCACGATCGGGGACAAGTGTAGACCTACCTGACCTTACTGAGATTGGAAGATATAAAAACTCATTGTTAACGATTTCATTTAAAATTCTTGGTTTTTTGCTACTTGAGATTGGGTTGCTTTGCGGATTGGTTTCATTGAGAAAATGGAATAGGTAAGGCAATCAAAAGGTGATGATAATAAAACGACGGGTAGGTACTTCTTTTCAATGACACCTAGATTTATTACGGCCATTTACAGGATAAAAGCCTTTTTAAACCCACGATATAGGAGTGGCCCATCTCTATAAAAGCTATAAATGCGAAATGTTTTACGCGAAATCATAACTCAAAGTAAATATTCAACCATAAATGTCAGAAAGATAAACATCTATATACATACAATCCACTGCCAAGTTCAAATATCGAAGGCATCATCAATCGATGTTAAAAAGTCTATTTCGATATCTTTATCGTGACAATGTGTGCGTTATAAAACCTCATTAAAATTCCAGAGACACGGAAGGATTGTCTATGATAGACAAAGATGGCGGCAAAAACAATGTGGCGACTATTTTAATGATGTTGTGTGAGATTGAGATGAAAGAAAATCGTTTACATATTCTTTGAATTCCTTTTCCAGATATTTTATTCTTTGTTGGTATCGATAGAACATTTTGTAGGACAAACGTTTGATAAGGGAGACACATACAACACTACTGTGTGTTTAGTAAAAATTATAATTTTACACATATTTTTTTTGTATTATATCTTTTTTCCCATTGTAATATAATTTTCTGAACTCGATTGATTAAAACTCTTGACTAGGAAAGGAATTTTCTACAATTACGAAATAAAAAGTGTATCAGTCTACATTTAATAAGGATTTAGTGTTGTGTCGTCGTAATGCAATGAATCCGACAGAAAAATGTCTTCGTTAGGGCGGTTTAATGAGTCATTAAATCGTTGTTAGCTACGGCTGTCATGTTTGACTGTATGTTAAGGCTGGTATTGATGTTGTCGGTGGAAGGTTGGGGGTATTTTTTCTATTACTACATTTTCTACTTCTGACTACTTACTTTGATTATCGTTGTGGCTTCGAAGGTAGAGTTTCAGGTCTATGACACATGATATTATTTAGACAACATTTTTGTCTGCTGTAGGTAGCGTGAATTAAGTTTGTATTTCTATTTCAAGATCGTGGTATACGTAGGTATATAAGAATGGCTTTGTTTGTCAATTTCTATGATTTGCGATCGTAAAGCGTCTACTCCACCCACTCACTTCCTTTCTGGCTTTCCTTTTACAAAAGCCAGCCTGGACATTGATCGCGAAATAAAACATCTTGTTTCTCCCTATATTATTGCTTTAGATATATTATTCCAGCTTACCGGAATTTGTTGAGCGAAAAGTCAACCTTTTCTGATTTCCACAGTTTCATGTACCTATTAATCTCTCCATAGAAAATTATGTCCTTGGACTGTACTTAGACAGATAGCATAGGTAGCGGCTGCCAGGTGATAACACACGACAGAAAAAAAGTGGCGAGAAATGGGAAAAGCCTTTTCCCAGACTTTTCTTCAGACGGCCAGGATGACTCAATTGCTACACCAGCGAGCCCGCGTGGTATTTACGTGTACATACCAATAAAGAAGAACAACTAGAAAAGGTGATCAGAGAACATTAATCTTGCGGTATTTACCTCAAAAGCAACAAGTAGGTCTGAGTAGGTACTGCCTGAATTAATAAAACTTTTGAAACTATCATGGTTATTACTATAGAAATCATTTAGACTGACTTTGACTTTAGTTCTTCCGTGATCATGGCGCATGAAACTGTGCCGAAATATTGGAAAACTCAAAAATTGAATCATGGTAAATATCCCGTTCTAAATGATTTCTACTGCCTGAATTACATTCTAACGTGATTCAAACACCCATAGTTAGGTACCATAGAGTTTATATAGTACTAACCAGTAGGTTAGGTACCTATATCTCAACTGAATGACAGGCATGAACGTCAATAAGCCAACGGCAAAAGTCAATGTTTGGGGGCGTTTGTTTGTTTGAATTAATCCAAAGGAATCTGTCCGTTATTCGACAGTAATATCATAAATTTATTAAAAGTAGGTACAGCCACACATGCAGCGGTATGTGACCTCGAGTTTTGTAAGGCTGATATTTGAGGACACAGCCTTGTACCACTTCCTACCAGAGCGGAAAGGCCTACTACATAAAAGAAGCCAAGTTGTACGTTTTACTACTGCACCAGTTTTATAAAAACAATAGAGTAATTTGAGGCTGAATAATGACTTCTTAGTGAAACTGCGATAACGTCGATAAAGTGTTTAGTGAATGTGCTACGTGACTCGTTCTGCGAGAATTCGTGATGATGTCAGGATTTCAATTTGCATTTGACAGGTTTTCGAAAAGTGCTGCTCCCTAGATACATACATAAGTTACCTATTGAGCTTTTCTGTTGAGAAAAGCTCAAGGTCAGAGGTTTATTAACTGTAATATGAAAAACTGGGGCCGAATTCTGCCATTATTATTATTGTAATGGTGAAGCAATTAATTAAATCGCGTTTAGACGTTTCTCAAGGTATTGACAATGGACTCAGAAGAAAGTTAATAGGTACCTATTCATCGTAATAACCAAGGTGCATTCCTACGCAAGACCACTTACAGCCCTAAGTTGAGGTGAGGGGATCGTATTACCTCGGTTAATAACTGTTATTCTTCCTTAAAACTTCATTCTAGGAATAATAGTAATATAGTATAGTATAGTAATAATAATAATAGATGAAATTATTTTGCCCTTGGGGCCAAGGGTTGCTCGCAAGAGGCTCGTCCGTGCGCTATCCATTGTTATTCGTTATTATTTGTACAGACTTTTTATAGTCATAAAAGTTAGGTTCCCAGAGCACTATCGAAGGCCTTCCCATCAGAGCTAGCGTTCAATTATAAGCAGTATAGCCTAGCCCACAAGGGATAGGTTAATTGGGAGAGAGGTCAGCATCTTCGTGACCGCCAGGCCGTGTGTTTGTCCCGCGGCGGGTGAGGTACACGTTGTTATAAACGTTGGGAATATTTCCTGCGGTCTGCAATATTTTGCGTTTTGCTCTTATAAACTCTCCCTAAATATGTATCTATCTAACTTACTACGTGTTTCTTCTACTTGTTATTGATCATCAATTGTCCAGCATTACATATATTAACATTTATTTATAGATAATTTTTGAAGTAAACATACTAAATGAGTAAACTAATGAAAAGACATAATCAACGTACACCTTACCTAAGCCCTGTCCTCATCTACCTGAGGGCATATATTTTTAAATTTATCTTTTTCGAAGAAATGTTATGAAACGTTAGTAAGTACTTGTTCCTAAAAACAAAGCGCAGTATTTGTTTTTCAATAGTTAATAGTTAAAACAGTTAATTGAAAAATTTGAAAGTTTCCCGGAAAACTCGAGTAAACAAACCCTGCTTTAAGTATTCTCTCTGAATTTTTGGATGAAAACGTCTGTCCTATCAGCTAGTAGTTGATACAAATCCCCTAACTCAGCAAATTAGCATAACAACAGCACTACAGTGACAAAAGCCAAGCACTCGGGATGGGGCACCGGAAGTCGCGACAACACTTTCACTATCATTAATGACGTCACATCCGGTCTATTCATTGACACGTGCTCTACCAGAGCAAAGACAAAGGGATTTATTCATAATCTGATGGGTTTCCTTCTTTTATGACTTCCAATGAAATGGATAGTGCTCAAAATAAATATAAGGTTACCATTAATCTCCGTGCCAAATTACATTAAGATTCGTTCAGCCTTTTAGGCGTGAAAAGGTAACAGATAGACGGACAGACAGATTTACTTTCGAATTTATAATTATAGTATGGATGAATTTTTTATCAAAATTTCCATGAGACCTGTTCTGGAATTATTATATAAAGTAGCTTACTAACCTGTAATGATAGTCCAGGTCTAATACTACGACATCTCTGGAAAATTTCAGCCCAATTCATTGAGTAATTTTTGCAAAGAAGTAACAAATATCTAAACTTTCGCATTTATAATATTTGTATGAAGAAAGATGAGTCTTCGTTGATTATATAGTATCGCATGGAGAATGAATCCTAAAAAAAGCTATAGCCCAGCAGTGGGTATAAATATTAGCCAAATAAATTGACATCAAGGAACCTAAGTCCGACTCAAACAGCTCCATTTATTCATTTAAATTAGGCAGATATACATACACTCAACTTAACACAAAGGTTCGTCACACAAACCAGAACAATAAGCTCTGTGGTCATTCCACATTATGCCTGTTTCACACATTCACGTATCCGAGGCTCGCTAACACGAACAACAAATATACGTACCCCACGCATTGTATTTGTAAACATACAGGCTGTGTTAAAATATTATTAATTACATAATTACATGAATAACTGAAACTTACAATTTCACAGCGTTCTGTTGAGTATTTCTCCTTAGAGAGATATTTCTACAAGAACACTCAGCCCGCCTCACATTACCGCGTGGAATCGAATTTGCGGAGCCGCAACTCGAGGTCCGCAGCGCGTCCGCGACAGTTTCCCATCTCGTACATCGGACAATGTCATTGCGAATCTCTTGCGACACCGCACCTAGCTACGGTACCGCGCGGTAGTATGAGAGCGCTCTAAGAGAGCGTGTTTGCTTTGAAAATAATCAAGAATCAGGAGATAGATCGATAAAAGTCTTTATTTGCAACTTCAGATACACACGTAGTACAAATTACAATTATTATACAGTACACCTGGTGAAAACCAATAATAATAAAATAAAGTTCATTAATACAATAACAAAAAGAAGAAATGTCCGTGTACAATGTCTGTGCGTCGAAAGGCCATGGCTCAGCGTTTTATTTAAACGCAAAATGAAACGTTTGTTTCTTTTGGACAACTTATCATGTCCAGGTAGCCAGCGACCCTGGACCGCGACGCCACTTAATCTCAATGAGACTGTTATCTTAAAGTTCAAATTGCGATTTAATTAAAGATACCGGCCCAACAGTTACTCTAATACCGAACCACAAAAAAAACCCAGAACATTGTTAATTCGATACAGATTGGAACCACAAGCACCTCACTTGGTTTGATCCAATACATAAGTAAAACATCCTGTATTTTCGACTTGTAGAGACCATTCAGGTGTTGGTGGTTTGGCTGTATGGCGTATGGTTCCCAGTATATTTCTATGAACCTAGGCAGCGCACTGCTCACGGGACCTTTCAGTGTTCAGGAAATGTTGTTCTCTGGGTGGCATTGTACCAGATGAAGCAACATATGGCCCTTTGTAAAGATTAAATGCGTCATGTCTAAAACTATTTTGCCAAGATAAACTCGCTCAGAATCAAAGTTTATTTTTGGTTCTACAGAAGTAGGTACATTTTTAGGGTTCCGTACCCAAAGGGTAAAAACTAAGACTTCGCTGTCCGTCTGTCACCAGGCTGTATCTCATGAACCGTGATAGTTAGACAGTTGAAATTTTCACACATGATGAATTTCTGTTGCCGCTATAACAACAAATACTAAAAAATAGAATAAAATAAATATTTAAGGGGGCTCCCATACAAAAAACGTGTTTTTTTGCCGTTTTTATAGATAATGGTACGGAATCCTTCGTGCGCGTGTCCGACTCGCACTTGGCTGGTTTTATTGTATATAAATTTGTAACGACAGTTTTTTTTATGAGTGCCTAGGTTTGTTTTCTTTATATACTAGTTGAGTAGAGAGCTTATAGTTTAAGTTTCACGCATGCTGTGTCGGCCTGTAAGAGGTTGGTGCACCTAAAATAATTAATTTATAAATTATTTAAATACTTGTAAGTTCTGGTGTACTCGCTGTTGGCTAACCTAATTGTTAAAATAAAATAAATAAATAAATACCCAAATGATGGCCAAAAAAAAAGCAAGTTACAATAAGATTATTAGTAATTTTATTGTAACTTGCCTTTTTTTTGGTCCATCAGTTGGGTATCCTACTTACTCTTGTCTTCTCTTATTGATCATCATCTGTTAGGATGATCGATCACACTAATCCATAATAATATTATAAATTCGAAAGTAAGTCCGTCTGTCCATCTGTTTGTCTGTTACCATTTCACGCCTTAACGGCTGAACGGATCTCAATGAAAGTTGGCAGAGTGGTAGATGGTATCACGGGGACATGGGCGTAGGCTCTCTTTATCCCGAAGAAAAGCGTGCGAAGCAGCGGGCAGAAGCAAGTAATATTATAAATGCGAATGTTTGGATGTTATCATATTAGTATCAACTTGACGCCAAAACTATTGAACGCATCGGGCTGAAATTTCGCATACAGGTAGTTTTAAACTAAACCCAAACTTTTCACATATACTTTTTTATCACATAAATCAGTTACTATGGGATAGAAATAACCGTTAATTGAACGTTTCCATAAAAACAACGCGAGCAAAGCCGCGGGCAGAAACTAGTATTAAATAAATTCTTCAGAAAAGTTGCAGTCCAACGAAGTTACTTAATAGAAATTAAATTTTTAATTCTATTTAATTCCTGAAATACAGTAGCAAAAAACGGGATCGTTTAGCGTAGCAGGTGCGCAGGAGTGCCCTTTGCAAAACCGTTGAAACATTAACAGGACTCTGTTTTGTTATAAAAAGTTTGTAAAATAATAGGATTATTTACTACTAGGTTCTGTCCGCGGCTTTATACGCACTTTTCCGAGACAAAAAGTATATTACGTCCCTTTCCGGGATTTCATCGCGTTTTAGCTTTGATTTTTCCGACAATGTAGCAAGTTTAAACGCTGTTTTAAGATATTACCATATTTATTCATATGGCTTGCTTTCATTATTACGTTAATTTAATGGTTTTATTATATTTATGTTCATCCGAATTTCAGGCAAACCTGTTTAAACGTTTCGCTTGGCATTGTCGTTGAAACTTGGAGATGTTATCAAATGATGAATGGTTGTCAATGATTGCTCCGACCTAACGATCGCCGGCTAGCGACCGTTCAGAAGATACATTCAATAACATTTATACTTTAACGTAATTATTATGAATTTAACCAGATTTGATTCATTGTTTTAGTAGGCAAGGCTCTTACATTCAAAAAATTACAACGCTGTCTGTCGTAGTTACCGACGAGAAGGAGGTTCACAAGTAATTTTGTTTTGTTTCATCTACTTATCCGTTGTATCGCCACTTTTTATTGTTTACAACGCAATATTTCCTTTACTGTTCTTTTATTATTTCTTTTCATTACTAACAGAAGTACCTAAAGGTATAAACACCCTGAAAATTGCTTCCCAAACACCTCGCAACTATGTTGTATTAAAGTTGTTTATGTACAAAACTCACCTTCAATGTATCCAATAAGTTTCTCTCCAAGCATTTGCACATCATAGCACTGCAACAATGCGCGTCACAAAACACAAATTCTTTACATTATCACATCACATTAGATTCTCACTTTTGTGTGACACATTGTTTTAAAAACACTTTCAGATAACTTCAAATATCTGCAATGGTGGAGCAACTATTACACGCGCGTTTGTAGGTATGCTTCAACCAAACTAACACAAGGAGGGCCTCGCTTCGAGCGCCTGCGCACCTCGACGTAGACTGTCCATCCCTTTCTCGCCCATTGATTCCACACAAAGCACCTGAAAAAGACAGAGATATGATTAATTGAGGCTTCGATGCTTGATGCGTTACGAAAAAGTGGTAATTTTTATTTTGAGGTCGGTTGGGTACCGGCCCGTTAAAGTATTTGTTCTTATAACAACGGTAAAAACAAGGTGATATGACATTTTGAGGGACAATTGCAATTCAAAAGAATTGGTTACGGCAAGAAATTGGGAATGCTAATCGATGAGGCGATGGCTTTTTGTATTTATCATTTTATTTCATTGGAGATTGTACGGCTTTATGTTGAAGATATCCAGGATGTCTCAATCTAACCGCGGGTGTTGTAAAACATGTCAGGAGGAAGGGATCTTATCAGAAAAAGGTCAGAAGCCGCTTCCTCGATAATATTTTAAATCTAGGTAGGTACTTAGTTACCTACCATGCATTGTTACGATCACGAATCCCTGTACCAGGGTTTATATATCTCTACAATGTTGATGCTTTGAAGGGAACTTGATCAGGGGTTGGTATTGTGCTTATTGACAATACCGGTATTTTTGCGGCATAATTTTTTTTATAACCGGAATTCCGGTATTTCGGCGATGGATCGGTATTTCACTATTAATATTAAAATAGCAGAAGAAAAATATTTTCCACTCCAATTAATAGGTATTGTTTTAAACTGAATTAATGTACCTATTAGTTACCTAAATTATCATAAAAAAACGTTCTAAATCTTTTTTTATCAAACGTAACGTTTTGATAATGTCTGGAACTTCTTACTCTATAGTTTTTTTTTCAATTACCTAGGTTAGGAGTTTAGGCTAAGTTTCGAGTAGGTACCTACCTAGGTAGGTTGCCTACTTCATAGATCTCCACACTTTTTACGTTGAGACGAGACTTGGCATAATGTTACATTTAAGGTGACATTAATGTTTTTGTTCGGGTAAATAAACTTTAACAGAATCAATGAATCATAAATATCAGATTAAAAAAATGCCCGTAGACGTTTTAGTCTAGTTGAAAGGAACATAGAGTAGGTAGCCTAGGTAAGGTTACCTGCTCTACGTAGAGCTGATCAACCATGCCTACTTGCTGCAGCTATGCGTTCACATTTTTACGTCGCTCTCTATTTCAATTAGCGACGACGTCTCGGTCGATAGTGAGCCGATTTCTATCGATCGTGTTGACATGACGATCTGTCGATTCGTTCGTAGCCATGATTTATAGCCCTCGTAAATCATACTAGGAAGAGAATTAATTAAAACTTCTGGTTCACTGATAAATAATGTTATGCCCAAGATATTAATAGAGATAAATTATTCTTGAGAGTCTCAGGCTACATTTAAGGCAGACAACAAAGCCTCCTTTCAAACTTGCGGGGAAACGAGAATTTTTTTACCGAAAAATGCTTGCCTAAAATGAAGGTGTGTAATAATTATGTCCCTATCACAACAAGGCCACAAGTCGACCGATTGTGGCGAACAAGCTTACCTAACTGCTGTTTTTTTATCTGTGGCAAAACTGCAAATCACTGGGTTAAGTGTAATCGCACCAGTAGTTAAGTGTAATTTAGGTGTGTTAAGTTAATATACTCCGGCACCACTAGGTGAATTTTAATTATAAGTTACGTATGTTTTGAACGGTGACTCTACCATTATAATGATCGCATTTGCACATTGAATGACGATGGTAAGTCGTTGCTCATTCGTAAATCTTGCGGCTCCAAATATTTTTTACGTGCTAAATGTATTCTTAGATACCGATATTGTTTTGTACCTACTTAGTTAAGGATGTGCACCTAATGTTATTAAATTACCTATGTCTTCTGTTGTATTAAATACTTTTTTACTTTAGTTTTAAATAGCTTGGCCCTCGGTTATAATTTTATGTAACCATTTCTATACAAAACTAAAATTATCATCACAATCAGTCCACAAATGACAGAGAAATCAGGGAAAATACAATAACTCCTATCAAGTTATTCTGTTCCTCAGGCTCCGTAAATTTTTTCGAAGTCGGTAAGAGTTTTAATATAATATAATAAGACCTACCCATTAGCTTGCCGTAGGTAAGTACCTTCGTAGCTTATAAATTACTGACATACAACAGGTATTTTGTGTCTCTCAAAGGAATGACTTAGAAGTTTCTCAAGATAAAAGAGCAATTCACGTGGGTGTTTGAATAACTTGAAGTAATTATAAAACTGGTTTCAGTGATTTACCCGAAACACAAGCCGATATCTGCTGGGGTTTCATTTACAATAATCATCAGCAATTTGTTCGGTTATTAATTATTCCTACAATAAATAGGACCACCTGCGAAGGAACTACTTTAATATGTCAAATTATGAAATTGATACTCATTTTAATGCCGTCTTAATCAATGAATTAATGAGGAATATATCCTCATTAATTTTATTATATAATTAATCTTACTATTTCTACAGTAACCGCGGCGGAGTTTACCTTTTTTAACTTCTTTATTTTGTCTCTTTTCACTGTTACAATTTTAGGAGTACCAAGGTACTTTACTTACATCATCTCTGAGTATTTTTTTAACCCTGAAGTAAGGAACACAAAGCTCTCAAATGATATCAACAAAAACCCACCACCAACAAAACACGACAGAGGCACATCCAACCAACAAGAACTTTTGACATGCGGAACTGAGTCTAACTAAGCACATACACGAACACACAAATTACGGGCTCAGCGGCCAGTTATTTATAACAATTACAAACTGTTACATATAAACATTATAAATAATGCAAATAACAGATGCAAGATTGCCTGTGGGCTATAGCCGCGGCTAGGCGCTGTTACTCGTAGCCATGACAACAGATGTGTCAAACATAATACTATGTTACAGGGTTATCTATTGGTTAGAACCACTTTCATTACTGGCATAGAAGGTATGTCTTATTATAAGCAGAGATATATTATATTTCCAATTATTCAGATAGGGTAAAAATTAGCTAGCAAGGGCCTACGTTTATTGTAAAGCCTTTAATACTAAGCCGATGTTTTCACGCATTTACGTTACACTTGGGCAATAATTTGACACCTGTCACGCTCCTGTCAGAAGCTCACAGTGGATAAGAAGGCTCAAGGTAATCCGAGAGCAACACTTTGACACCCGGGCCCACCGGGGCGCTCTGAAAATGATATCAGTGGCTTCTTGTGGTCTGTTGAAGGTTAATAAGTTAGAATGAGCTTTTGGTTACCGTTTTGTAACTCGAAACAACTGAGACTGAGTTTCACTAAAAAACTTCTGATTGCTTTTCAAATCAACTGTTGATTCGATTTCATCTAGCACTTAGGTAAGTTTCAGTAGATTTCCCAGTATGTAATAAAACAGTTATGAAAATCCATAGACCATTTAAGACCAAAGCATTCCTTTTTAGGCTCAATAGGTATGGCGTGGAATCCATAAATAAACGAAAATGCCTTATTCAGCTGACCCTGCCCACGGCATGTGACACGAGTTTCGCCATGCGCATGCGCCTGCTCATAAATCACCCATAAATACGCAGCTTTTAAAACCCATGTTCCAAATGCAAAATACCATGCAAAATGAATGCCACTCAAAGATGAACTCTGCTCACACGATTTAAGGATTCAAAATGGATTTTCAATCAGGTAACTTTACCTTCTAAACGCAATTCAAAGTTCAATACTGTTCATTTAGAGTCCTAATTCGCTTATTGGTGGTGGGAAACGTTCAGCTTGACATTATGAAGTTGTCGCCAAACTCTATCGGTTGTTTACCAACTTGTATCAGTTCAGTCACTTCTGCATTTACATTTACATGTACTTTGCGAATACGATTAATTACAGGGTGACAACCTGGACATCGTGGCATAATCTGCACACTGGGCATACAAGTTGGGATCGCAGTTCGGAGGTGGATGCAGGACACGGCTTTTTATCACTCGTCAGACCTAGCTTACAGAATTTGGCTACATAAGTCTAGTCTAGACTTTATAAAACCAAAATCAATAAATCTTTTAAGCTAGATATAGACGCTATCTATCGTTTCAATAAATTGAGAAAGTTACAAAGGCCCATAAATGTAACTAATCTGTTATTTATAACAATAAAACCGGCCCACGGAATAAATCGCTGGTTTTGAATTAAATATGCAAATAAAAACCTTTTAGTGATTGCTTCATGCCAATCGGTATTCGAATAGGATTTCTAGAACTTCTCAATGGAAAACAGCAACCAGAATAATTAATCTTCTCAATGTTCTTTAAGGCCACAAAAGTGTCAGGCAGACACTAAAACTTTCTCTTGTCCCTTTATCAACCTCACACGGCATCTGGAGGAGATTTTCGCCAGTGATAAGATTGTGTATTGTGGTCCATATTCGTGGGAGCCAACGGTATTTACTAGACGCGCCCAAAACACGCACAACTATAAGGAATTCTATGGCTATACTGTCGGAGTGGTCTATAGGTACACAGAGCACAGTAGAGTTGTCTGCTGGTAGAGATAGATTTTCAGCAAAATGTCCGACCATTGTCACTTTAATCTATATCTAAATTATTGATGTTCTTGTTAGTTATATATTTGTGTTCAGAGTGCAACAAAACGCTGGCGTGGCGAACTAGACACCTTTATCAGAGTGCGTGGGTCCAAATGATCCCGGATCGTGATGCAAAAAGGGATCAGGGGAAGGCCCTTACCTACAAGCGAAATGTTACAAGCTAATTGTTTTTGTAAAATTGTAAACTTCGAGCCCCTTTTTCCCAGTAAAACTCAGCTATCAGCCGCGTCCTCGAAGCGTGCAATAAATGATATTCTGTTTATTTCTATGAAATCTCACTCAGCATTATTTTTGTAAAGTGATTTTATAAGGGCCATTCCGAGGGCACGTTTAAACTGTCGATCTCAGCGCTGGGCCCTCCCCGATTTTAATTGAATTATTAGCCACGTCCCATCAAATGTATTAAAACAGATGACTGGCACAGTGGCTGCTATTTCGAAAATTACAGGTTTCATGTCGCAGCTATTCTCATAGGAGTCGCTTTTAAACGTTTTGTAATGAAAGGGCTCGGGACGACGACGTGACGATGACGAAACAACGGGAGGAACCTCATAAGTACCTAATAAAAGCTTTGATAGATTTCAAGCAATTTTAGACCCTAAGAGACAACCTTATTTACAAATCTTATCGCCATAAATCTTCGATCAAAAATAAGTAGTTCGCGGCGGGGGGCCGGCAAAGCCGGACATTTTTGATCGATGCCATAAATGAATGAATGAACACTATTGTTCTAAATATTAACATGAATAAAAAATAAAATCTTTTAACTATAAAAAAAAATATACAGTAAAAAAAAGGCGGCCTTATCGCTGAGAGCTATTTCTCCCAGGCAACCTTGGGATGGGAAAAAAAAAAGACGAGTGATTAAGTATTGCACAAAGTGTAGTAACTAACTGAACTAATATAATACATTACCACCTGAATGAAGCCACCTGATCATGGTGTGAAAAGGAGAGACGTGATCATATTTGCGCAAACCAAATATGAACCTAATGTAAAAGTTTTGGAGACGCTCGAGTCTATCCAACTGCTCCTGCAGAAATGATGATATCTAGCGGCAAAACGAATCATTTATGTACTGGCCACGATTTAATTATTGTTTGTAAGTCCTCTACTATTCTAAGGTTTTTATTTATTATAGTACTCTGGGTAATTTCTAAGAAATTAATAAATCCCAAAAATTTACGATCTCGACGGGATTCGAACCCGCACCTTCCCCTTCAGCGCAGGGTTGCTCTTTTTCCAACTAAGCTACGTGATCTTATCTAGTCAACCCGTAAATCTTTGGGAGTTCTTTCGGCACTTACGCCGTCAGCGCCACCTACAGAGGAAACAATGAAGTTATCCAATTCTGCTCAAAGACCAAATTTACATTTAGTTCTTTGACGAGAGGTTTTGCCGTTGCTTGATTCTAAGGTTTTTATTTATTATAGTACTCTGGGTAATTTCTAAGAAATTAATAAATCCCAAAAATTTACGATCTCGACGGGATTCGAACCCGCACCTTCCCCTTCAGCGCAGGGTTGCTCTTTTTCCAACTAAGCTACGTGATCTTAACTAGTCAACCCGTAAATCTTTGGGAGTTCTTTCGGCACTTACGCCGTCAGCGCCACCTACAGAGGAAACAATGAAGTTATCCAATTCTGCTCAAAGACCAAATTTACATTTAGTTCTTTGACGAGAGGTTTTGCCGTTGCTTGATTCTAAGGTTTTTATTTATTATAGTACTCTGGGTAATTTCTAAGAAATTAATAAATCCCAAAAATTTACGATCTCGACGGGATTCGAACCCGCACCTTCCCCTTCAGCGCAGGGTTGTAGAATTGGATAACTTCATTGTTTCCTCTGTAGGTGGCGCTGACGGCGTAAGTGCCGAAAGAACTCCCAAAGATTTACGGGTTGACTAGATAAGATCACGTAGCTTAGTTGGAAAAAGAGCAACCCTGCGCTGAAGGGGAAGGTGCGGGTTCGAATCCCGTCGAGATCGTAAATTTTTGGGATTTTATTAATTCCTCTACTATGTTATATTATCCTCTACTATGATACTATAGTATGTCCTTCTACAGTACAGGACTGATCCGTGACTAGACCAATGTCCGTGCAATACGTACAATCAGGGTGCTTTCTAACTGGAGGTAGTTATGTCACTTTCCTCACAATTCCATCATTAATATTACATTAGGCTGCTCTAGAACAAGATCACTCAGTGTTCCGCGGACTGATTTATAGTTCCGCAACTGGGACCGTACAGCGGAACCGTATTAATTACTCTGGACCCAGAGTTGGAACATAAAAATCTAGTATACCTGTCTTCTATTTTCCAACCAACCCTTTGTCCTTTTTCATAAATTTCTACTAAAATTTTGAGTGTTTTGTATAATCCTTACCAGCTGAAAGACTATTTATCGACAATTTTAGAGTCAGTGGGAGTGCCACTAACTCATTTTCTCGCCCTAAAGCGTGGTTATCACAAGAGGTCACTATCATTAGTGGATCATTTATGCCCCTATCTTGCAATGTAACCTACGGAACCCTGCCTACGGCAACTCGCACATAGCGCCATAAATCTATGCTAGGCGGTGAGTAGACTTTTTACACCACCGGGTCTCTAACTAACCACTCATGTTTTTGCTACAAACAACTTTGTCGTAGAAACAAATTCTTGAAACAGTCATAAAAACTAAGACCCTTACGTCTACTCAATAGGACGCTACCTGTAAATGCTAGACTACTTTATCGGCATCAAGTATCATCGCCTCATCACGGACTCATAGGTTGGTACTTGGTAGTCGTTTTCTCTTGTTAGCTGTAGTTATCGTTTCCTCTCCTGTGTATCTGTATTATTTGGTGCAAGAAAGAGTACCTATTTGTATTGTATTGTTCTAAAGTACCTAGAGCTAGAACTTTATGTTAAGCGATTTCAAAGGTCTCTTGCACAGCTGCCAATCAAATAAACCCAACAAAAGCAGCGGAAGTCCAGCCAGCTGCTTTTTGGTATTGTTTTGCTCACTGCGATTTTGATAAAGTTTATAAAAGGCTTAGGTTGGAGACGTTGGAGGCTCGTTTCAAAACATTTAGTAAATAAATACCAAATGTTAACTTTAGCGGCGCGAAACCATGTCCATTCAATACCTAGTTAATAATAAATGATGCTGGACAATTCACCCACCATCATCTAGTCCTAAGTTTTTATTGCGCACATGTTGTTTTATTCAATCTATGTATCAATCAATTTCAACTTTTAATATTAGTGTCATGTAATTAGATGACGTGCGTGCACACATGTTGACTGATATGTTATTGTCCTGACGAATTGCACCGGTTCAGTGACCTCGGACATGCGCAGGCACATAGTGGCTAGTACGTACCTGGCGAGGCGCGGACCATTCAGAGGAATTCCTGGACGGAATTGTTTTATAGTCAACGGATAAATGTCAGGACTTGGACAGTAAGAGACTCTATCTATCTGTTACATAGTACCTATCTACGCTAGAATATGTATCAGGAACTTTAATCATAACTATGCTATAATTACATAGATATGTGGAGAGGCTTTTGGTGTATTATTATTGAAAGGACCGGAGCTGCGATAAAATTGAAATCTTTTCTAAATAGGATGTCCAAAATGAAATTTTAAGTAATCGAATGAATGAATTAATTAATTTAAGTGCCTACTAGCTTCGGCCCGCGGCTTCATAGATTATAACTTTACTGAACTATCAAAACTAATTAAACAATTAAAATAAGAACATAATAACTTATTAAAGTTACTAATTAGTGTGGCACAATCGGTGGCCTTATCACTAAAGATTATCATTATTATGCTCTCCGTATGTGTCTCGAACGGATATTGGGCCAAACGGAAAAAATCACCCTTAAAACATAAGTAGTGTTATATTGCACACGTTTACAAAGATACATCGTGGTCATAATGTCTGAGTAGGTTATGTGTAGCTCACTCCCATCAGGATAGCTCAGCCCCAGGCGAGGCTCTAGTAGGTACTCTACTTATTCTGAATCTAAAGTGGCTTTTAGAATAGCTCTGTGAAGATAACTTATAACATCATCAAGCACCGCCATGCTGTCAGTCTGTCAGGCAGGGAGTGAAATATGACCGCCTAGAGTGCCTACACTCAGACGGGGAACATTTGTTCACTGTTGGCAAATAAAGCGGTGAAAATACGCTAAATTAGTTAGACGTGAACAGATACCTCAGCTGCAAACTTATAATTGTTGTTATGAACCTTAGACCTTTAAAAAAGTATATCAGGAACTGTGACATATTTGTTATTGCATTATTTACCCGTAATTCTACTGACTCTACCAAGGACCTGATATTTTAGGAAGTCTTTTTTGTACCGAATTCTAGTTTTATTTTTGATATGCATTATTGCGAGTCTTTTTGAACTTCAGGAAAAGTAGAGAACCAAAAGGAAAACGCTTCAAAAATCAGGGCAATCAATATAAAATGTGCGTGCCAGGAAGTGTTCGAGTCACACAAATATCGCGAGATGTCTCTTGTCTCCCCCAAGCTGATATGGAATTAGGTTTATTGATCAATTGGGTGGGGCTAAGCTAAAAGGGTTAATATTGCTTTATTGACTACTTCGTTTATTTACTTCTACTATATTTTCCATTAGTAGTAGTATATCTTTACGAGCAATAAACCTATCAGCTGTTCGTGAATAAAATACATAATAGGTGTATAAAAATATTGATGGCTGAATGATGAAACGTTCAATTTCCTCGCCTTGCGCACCAGGTGGAGTAAAGATTCGCAAAAGTGCACCGGCAGAAGCTGAATGTGGGAAGCTCGGATAGGAAAAACTCGAATTGGACTGATGATGAAAAAGATCAAGGAACTTGATACTCTGAAAATAATTTTTGCACTAACGTTGATGTTGATTCTCGCATGAAACTGGTTGAGAGCTGTAGTGAACATGGTAAGTACCAATCCATAGCTGAGTGTTAGTCTCTTGATGTTGGTAGGTATAGTACCGAACCCTTCAGGGCACAGCTGTGTTGTGCGTGATCTATGCAAAGGTTGCAAACGTTTCCGGAATCGGCCCAGCCGATAACCTTTCTGTTTATGGCTTTGTGACAATCAGGTCACACGCAATGCCGCGAAGCATCCTTTGTTTTATGGGATTTATTTACAAATTTAAAAATAATAAAGTTTTTTTTTGTTTTTGTTAAAATGTGTACCTATGAAAAAAAAACAATAATCTGTGTGTGTAGACATGGGCATGACGTTACAAAAAATGCAATAAATGGTGAGTAATCAGCATAATAAAGTTTTGGTAACTCCCTGCTGCTATATAAAAATGGGTCGGTATATTTTTGACTACATAACTAATGTCCAAGTAGCAAGTACGCCTAGATCGCTATAAAAGTAAATCTTGATCGGACTAGTTATCTTAAAGTCTACATCTCGAAACGACGATTTTGACTATTTAGCGATTGGACTAGAAAGCAATATCACCAAATAGCTATATGACAGATGACTAAAGTCATAGTAGGTATATTGTTTTTGAAAAGTAAAGTTTACAATAAAATAATGCTCTTTACTTTTACTTTTAAGATAAATGGTCTAATCAAAACTTAGTTGCACAGCGATCTAGGCGTACTGGCTATCTAGACTTTCATATATTTAGTCCAAAAAATACTGACCCATAAAGATCTTAAGAGAACTTCTCGTCAGTAAATGTAAACATGCATGCTCAAAGTAAAAGCTTTAGCATAGTAGTTTTTTTTAGAGATTACCCCGAGTGGTCCAAGGGCCACTATAACAACAAAAAACTTACTAAATGCTTCATGCAGCTTCAGCATGTCATAATCATAACACCTAAGAGGGTGACCTAAGACAATGCCAAATTCAAAACCCAATTCCCAACTAATGAGTAAATGCGCGTCCCCAGCGCCACGGGGGTCTCATGTCCCCTGACGAGGGTGTACCCAGCTCGGTCCAAATTGGATGCCCGATGTGAACGGAATACGTTTTCAACTTATTAATGGGCGGAGACCTATCACGCGGTCTAATCAGCTTTTGCTTTAATTGGGTGCAAAGGGTGTAGTTTATTTCCTGACTAGTTGTTCCTCGTGGTTTCATCCGCGTTAAATTCGAATGTCACATTTCTAGGGGGATAAAAAGGTACTTTTTACCGTTCAGTCGTTTTTCGGGAATTGGATGTTTTACCGGGACAAAAAGTAGCCTATGCTACTCTCCATCCTTTAATCTAACTCTACGCCAAAAATCAAGTCGAACCAATCGACTTGCTTAGTTAGGGCGTGAAGGAAGGACAAACAAACAAACACACTTTCGCATTTATAATATTAGTTAGGATTAGGATTTCATATTGGTTCATCGTTTTGACTTTTCGAGTCAGGTCTGCTCTAGTCCAGTAGTTTCGGAGATAAAAATATACGTTAGATATTATTATTCCTTTTTTTGTTTTATTATCTAAGATTCTAATGGTGACAGAATTTTTCAAATCGGTCCAGTAGTTTCCGATCCTATCCAATTCAAACAAACAAATCTTTCCTCTTCATAATATTGGTATAAATATAGATATTATTTATTATATTACAAAGAAAATTACTATCACAGATATATAACAGAGAATAAAATGATTAACAACTAATATTTACATTTAAATCTATTTCTAAAAATCTAAGCCGTCACCAGAAGGCAAAGTGCCCAGAATGCTAGCAGCATTGCCACGTGCCACCAATGCTAATTCATTGACCAAAAAACCAGCATTCCGATCACCTGTGGACTCTCTTGCCTTATTAGATATATATCTATATTTAGGAAACAAGAGGACAAAGGCATTTCAGGTGTATATAAAGCGCGCGCCGAACGAGCGACCCTCATTTGCTGGCGGACTTTCGAACGGACAAGAGTGGTTGTTATCGACGCGAGTTGTGAGTTGGTGAAGTGTTGATTATCAGTTCTGTGTGTGTTAAATCGTGAGTACTTTGATTTCTATTGCTAAATGGTGTTTAACTTTATTTCTGTTGTTTTGAGGTTATGATTTTGTAAAAATGAGAATAAATTGTGATTAGGTTAATCTGATATTGTTTTTTTTAAAGTAATTTCCCTTCTGAACGCTAAATTCAGAAGTGGGATTCGTTTTCCAAAAGCCCATCAGGCCTGGAAGCTGTTCTGACTTAATTTTTGAGTAAAATCATTCCTTTGTTGAGCAAAATAAAGGGTAAAGTGAAACACCGTTTTTATTGGATAAACTCTTTCCTTGCGAGTAGATTATCATGTCTGACAATCAGCATAGCTCACACGATAAGTCGCGTCGATACAACGTTGGGGATAGGTCGCGGCACCGTTCTCGTTCGCGGGATAGGTCCTCTTCTCGTCGGAGGCCGCGTCCTCGCAGTAGATCACGTTCGCGTAAAACTAGGTCTCGCTCGCACGCAAGATCCCGTTCGCGTATTCGTTCGCACTCGAGGACTCGTAGTCCGCGTGGCCCAAACGTACTTCTCCAGAATACGTTAGGGACAATTCTCACGCGATTAGAGGCTCTCGAGAATAGGAAGCGTATTGATGGTCCACGCGATAGTGAGGTAGGGAAAAACAGTCTCCCTGCGAATTCGCTCACACCTGCGCCGAAAAATACAGGTGTAGGTGAAATACAAACCGTGGCGGAGTCTGATACTACCGGTCCGATTAACCCTCCGGGTTCCGCGACTGCCTTTAATGTGCATGAGTCGGCCAGCACAGTGTCCGATGACCCTCCGTCAGTATGTGTGTCGGCTCAGCCTGAACCGGTGTCCGAGTCGGTGCGAGTACTTGCCGAAGCTATCAAGTCGCTGCAGTCCACGGGTAGGCAGCAGTATTTTGTCTCGAATTTCGACCCAACAATTCAAGACATAGATGTATGGTGCAAAGAAGTTGATAGGGCTAGGTTAGCTAATAACTGGGGCGATTCTGAGTGTTTGTCCCGCGTCTCGGGCTGTCTCAAGGGGGACGCGCGTACCTGGCTAAATGAATGGGTAACTACTGACCGTACTTGGTCAAATTTTTGTCACGAGTTTAGGCCTTTGTGTCCACGAAATCTCGACTATGCAAGCATTCTCTACGATGCTATGCAATTAACATCCGACAAGTATAGCACCTATGCGGAATATGCTAGGCGAACCCTGTTGCGCTTAAAAATAGTAAAGGGGTTGAGCGATGAACTTAGGGCTTTGATTGTAATTCGCGGCATCATGGACCCACAGGTAAGGGCGGCGGCGGCCAATGCTAACCTTACTTGTGAGGACTTAGTGTCGTTTTTGTCCATTTACATCAAGCCAGAGGGCGTAGGTCATGATCAGGGTAAACGTAAAGATGCGCCAAAACGTCCGGGGAAAACCGGTAACAACACTATTATGGCTAAGTGTTTCACTTGCGGTCAAGCTGGGCACAAGGCAATGCACTGTCCTAAAAAGCCAAAACAAGAAACCCCATCTAGTGATGCGAAACCCCCTAAATCTGAGACTAGTGGTCCGAGTGGTAGTAAGCCGACCTGTACTTTTTGCAAAAAGGTAGGGCACACCGAGGCTTCTTGTTTTGCTAAAGAACGCTCGGAGCCACAAAATACGCGTTAGGTAAACTTGTGTGGCGAGATACCTTTGTCCCATGATTCGCGACACACAGACTTGACTCCTGCGGTAGTTCAGGGTATCCCCCTCGACATACTTATTGATAGTGGTGCGTTGAACGTTTCTTTGGTATCGCATCGAGTATGACCACCCCTATTATAATAGGCACTGATATTCTCAATCGTGAAGGCGTAACCTATGTACCTACGAACAAAAGATAGGCAATACCTAACCCAATCGATGAAAAATTCTGTTCACACGTACCTAGTGAAAAATTCTATGTCTATGGTTCACACCGTCACATCTCAATCGACGAATAAAATTAAAACCCCCCTTCAGGGAACGTTTTAGTGTACCTACGTTGATGATGTGCTGATCATGAGTAACACAAAAGATGAGGGCCTAAACCTACTAAAGGGTGTTTTGACAACGTTGACTCAGGCTGGTTTTTGATAAACCTTCGAAAATGTTCATTTTTACCCGACTACCGACAGGGGAGGGTTATGAGGTTAGCACTCTATGTTTGTATGTTTGTTAACCACAGAGGTTGAATATCTGGGACGGGTTATAAGTCAGGGACAGGTTAGGCCGAGCCCACATAAAATCGAGGCTCTAGTTAACGCCCCGTCACCTACTACTCAGGCAGGTCAGACAGTTTTTGGGTTTGGCAGGATATTTTAGGCGGTACATTCGCGATTAGGCAGCGCGATACTATCGCTATAGACCCGTGGGCGAGGAACCTAGGCTCCTTTGTTTTATCCCCTAGGGGCACCGACTGAGTCTACTCAGAATATTCCACGATGAGCACGAGCACATCTGTGCAGATAAGCCTCAAGACCTTATCTTAAAGCATTTCTGGTTCCCAGGGCTTCGCCAGTTGGTGGCTAAATATATCAAGCACTGTCTGGTGTGTGTTTCTATGAAACGTGTTCCAAGGGCGACACATCAGCTCATTGTATCATGGGAGAAACCTAGTCTACCCTTTCAAACACTGCACATGGATGCATTAGGTCCATTGCCTGAGTCCAATGGTTATAAGTTTGTATTGTTCATGGTTGATGCTTTTACAAAGTACTGTTTACTGTAGGTATCCCATTTATAGACAGGATGTTAGTGAACTGAAACGCACTTTTACCAACGCGATCTCGCTATTAGGTACCCCGAAACTACTCGTAACTGATCAGGGACGAATGTTTGCGGCTAATCAGTTTACAGCCTTACTATCCGAGCTCGGCTGTGATATCCACTACATCACACCCGAAATGCATAACGCGAATGGACAGGTAGAGAGATATGTCCGCACTGTCTTAAACATCACCAAGCAGAAGACGACACAAGCATCTGCCCTAAAGCTTCTCGTCGGTACTGATGCCACGACGCCTGTTATTAGAGCGCTGGTCCGTGATGTCGCTATGGACATGACTCAAAATCATGAAGGCTGAAGAGAATTATGCAGATCTTGAGCTAGCGATCTCTTGTCAAAAAATCTAGCTGGTCAAGATTCCCGTGTTAACTAGCGGAGACATCCTCCGCGTGCTTTCCAGGTCGACGACATGGACTTCGTAATAAAGTACGCGCAGTCGAGTGGAAAGCTGGACCCAGGCATGAGAGGACCCTATCGAGTGATCAAGGTCCTGCCGAGTGGTCGCTACCAACTGAAGTTAATGGGGGGATCCTATGGGAAAACTACTCGGGCAGCCGCTGAGTACATGGTACCCTGGAGTGGTGAGTGGTGTCCCGAATCCTGTGCGGAGTTCTTTGAAAGTGAGTGTCTATTTGGTCTTAGGCGAACGTAGTGACTTAAGCAGTCATGCAACATTATCTCTAGTTTTTGATATTTTTGTTACACTCATTTCTAACGTAACTAGCAACATCACGACATGGTTGCTCAAGTTCACTACTAAGCCAGCCTTTAGCACTTATGGGGGGGACATCCAACTGTGGAGGCGTGGTCATCAGGGTGTTGAATCATGTTTGGCGTAGTTCCTCATCTGTGTGGAGGCGTGGTCATCATGATGTTGAATCATGTTTGGCGTAGTTCCTCATGTGTGGAGGCGTGGTCCTCACGGCTCTGTCGTGTTGGGCGTAGTCCTCATGCGACGGAGGGGACGCCTTCTGTCGCTTGGTGAGTTCACAGGTTCGAGCGTAAGCTGAGAATGCGGAGCCTGTCATCTCGTCTCTTCTCGTCGAAGGTTACCACCACGGAGCCATCGAAACTCTTCAGGGTGGTAATGGGGAACGTAGAAATGAGAGCTCTCAGTAGATTGTTTATAAGTTGTTCTGTGCACGATACTTTGTGTGTGTGTGTGTGTGTGCGTGTTAACTGTGTCATGACTGTTGCTATGCCATATCCTCAAATGTTATAATGTTTCAGATGATGACGAACATGATGATGAGTCTGATCCTATAGCAGGGCCCTCAACGGCACCTTCTGACCCTGTTATTGAACAGCCTCGGACGACGGACAAAGATATGCCGCTGCTCTAACCACAAACACATCGAGGACGATGTGGAGCCAGGGAGGCCGATTTAGGAAACAAGAGGACAAAGGCATTTCAGGTGTATATAAAGCGCGCGCCGAACGAGCGACCCTCATTTGCTGGCGGACTTTCGAACGGACAAGAGTGGTTGTTATCGACGCGAGTTGTGAGTTGGTGAAGTGTTGATTATCAGTTCTGTGTGTGTTAAATCGTGAGTACTTTGATTTCTATTGCTAAATGGTGTTTAACTTTATTTCTGTTGTTTTGAGGTTATGATTTTGTAAAAATGAGAATAAATTGTGATTAGGTTAATCTGATATTGTTTTTTTTAAAGTAATTTCCCTTCTGAACGCTAAATCTATAGTTACAGAAAAAAATTAACTAAAATAAAATCTAGGTATCTGTATCTACGAAAACACAGGTTTTTACTGTAATATATATGTGTAGTGTAGGTAGTAATGTTCGTTTGGCGGCACTAAGGTAGTACCTACGCAGATGACCTGTAAGGCCTAACGGGAACGACACTATGTGCCAAAAACACAAAGCAAAGCCAACAATGTGCCCACCTATGTGCCAAAAACACAAAGCAAAGCCAACAACCAACCAACCAATATCAAATACATAGTTAGATAAACCTACCTACCTACACATATTAGATTTGAAGTCGGAACACATGTCCCCAAAACGGCGCTTTCAACCTAATAAATTCTAAATTTTATCGTAGACTAATTCGATTATTTAGAAAACCTGCATAATTTATAATCTAGTTCTGTACATGCCGAAGATTCTGGTTCTATACGGTCGATAGAATGCCATCAGACAACAGTCCCAGAAACAAATGATTATGTACAGCTATGTTCGATTGGCGTGACAACGGCTCGACCACGGTGATTACAATCAATGGCGGAGGATAATCCCCGATGGATTACGCCTACGATTTGAGAAAGCATGGATTTTCTTGCACTTATGCAATGGTAGTTAGATCATAATGACAGGTTGGAATTTGGGATGGATCGCGGTTAATGGTGCCAACTTCGAAAGGCTAGCAAATTTAGATTTTTCACACTTTGTGTGTAAAGACAAGAGTAAAACATCGTTCTTGAGAAATTCGAAAAGGAAACCGATATACAAAGGAAGATTGAAGAACGCTTGGCCATAGCTTAGCCACGATATAGATAAATGCAGACACAATAGATGTACTTACTACACGCTGTTTATTTATCAGAAGAAAAAAATATGGAAGATAGTAAAAACGAAGATATATCTTACGAGCGTAAAACCAATAAATGACAGAATGTCTGAACGTTATACTAACGCTTGAGTTTACCTGTTTACTGGCTCAAATTAGGATTGTAACTCTATGGCTCAAATCGAACTCAGAATACCTACATGATTTAAGTATTGCCTAATACCTATCAAAACTTTATAAAGCTTCCCCGCTACCACACTTGGTATTATCTTAGAAGAACGCGTGAGAAGCCGCAGGTTGCCGCTGGTTTGAGCAGTGTACGGAAGAGAGTGCGAGACGTTTTATTAAGGTTTTGTCGTAGAAGACATGTAAACCATCTGATGTCTAGCCCCCAGCAATGCTATAGGCACGCGTTAATTTCCTCCAATAAGGATTCCTCGCCTCTTTCATGGCACTTACGCACGAGGAATGCCACGAAACCCTTGAGGCTAGGGCTGATGCTGTGTTTGCATTGGGTGAGTAGCGCAGCCGAGTGGAGCTTACAAGCGGAAATGGCTCAAGAAGACTCATATTATAAAAGCAGGGTGTACACTAACATCACGAAATGGAAAAAAAATTGAAGAATCTTTTTACTGCCCATCAAAAGAATCTATGTATGTACATACATAGATTCTTAAAAAGAAAAAAGAGTAAAAAGATTCTTCAATTTTTTTAGCAGCATATGCAAATACAAGTGTCCGTGATGCTAACCATAAGAGAGTTCTAACGTGAGAAGTCAACCCTGGCTGCAGCACTAAGCTAATTTCATGATTCTAGTGTATTGCCAGCAGAACCATACAAGCATGCAGAATTTTAAAGTCTTAAGTTGTAGGGCTGTTTCTACAAAGCAGTGTAATTTCGTAGCACCTGAAGCGCGTTTATGTCTTTTCTATGGAAAGATTTGTCCATTGCTACGGCAAGCCAAGAAGCGGTAAGAGTGCCTGAGTAGGGGGTAGAATCTTGGTATTAGAAAGACTCGGTTCTTTGGCTCTTACTCTAAAGAAATCAAATGTATAAAGAAAAGATTTAAACGCGCGCTTTTCACGAAATAAGATAACACAAAGTCTTACTTATATGTTAGTAGGTAATGTTAAAGGTTAGTTTTTAAAAACTCTCTAAGCTGGACCCTATATAGTTGCCTCTACCACTCGCCTTGCCACTCGACTCTCCTAAGCAAACTAAGCATCAGTATTATCTAGAGAATAGATGCCCCATCATGCAACGTGAAATTATACAATCATGAGCTTTCGGAATTAACTCTCATCGCAACGTGTTCATCTTTCTATGCCCCGGGCTTTTGGAAACTAGACAGAGGGCCTAGCTAGTTGCACTAGATTATGGAATCACTGGAGGTACTTACGGTCACTTTTTTAAGAAAAGGAAGAAAAACTCAAAACTTGGTGCTTTATTTCCTAGACCTTACAGGACTCTTGGACACGCTATTTTTTATGTAATCAGTTACATAAAGTACTTACATAGTTTATTTTTAACCTTGCGTTATCAGAAAATAAAAGCGTGTTGACCTGCTGAAATTGCGCGAAATGGGTTATTATAACCGCTACGCAATAAATACCCAGAAACTAAATAGTATGCCTTCCTAAGTTTCCACATACTTGGGTACAGGTACCTGACCACAATTGGGCTAACCACAGCACTGTTGTATGTAGGGACCAATGTCTGATCATTTGATCTGCCTTTTGTTGTTCTAAGGCTTTACATAATCGCTCTGTCCAGCAGAGATTACGGAGCACCCGCCGCGGTACTTGTGTGGCCTCAAGGATAGAGTTACAGAGACAAGTCCACTCGTAACCACGGTAAGGTAACTGATACCGACCTCGATAGCTGCAGCTTTTCATGTTTTCTTGCTATGTAGGTACAGTCAATAACTTAACACTGTAACTTGTTAAGGTAGGTAACCAAAATAATATAATAATCTCTAAAACCTAGCGGATAAAACTCTTTAGATTGATGCCTCAGACCAAAAAGTTTTCTCCCTATCACTTCTAAAAAGAGGCTTTGTAACAACAACTAGAGTTGTGAAACAAAAGTTTCCAATAGAAATGGCAAAAATAAATCATGATAGATCTAAGTATAAAACTTAAAGTAAAACCATTTACGGAAAGCTCAAACGGTTTGCTCACGACAACAACTATGTGTACTAGGTACCTATTCGTTGAATCGCCTTCATTATTGTCTCTTCGTGCTCGGGTGATGTCAAATTGTAGATATGCATTAGAATTGTGTTGAAAACTTTAAACTTTTTACTTGAATTCTAGGATGTAACTCTAATAGAATATCCCTAACTTACCCACCCCCCCACCAAAATTCCCTCCATTCACTAATGTAGGTACCTAATACCTATCTACCTAAGTATAAGTACACAAAGTACCTACAAAGGTAAGTATGTAGGGTCGTAGGGTCTCTACGTCATCAATCGTCTAGTTCAGATTTATGGAGGAGCACAATAGTTATGTAGGAATTTCCCTAAGTTTCTCATCGGTTCGGAGCCTCCATCACTCATCTTCGGACTCATATCCCCGGGGCATGATGTTTCGGATGTGTGCGGGATTATTCCCGCACACATCCGAACCATCATGCCCCATACATGCACATCATGCATCATCATTAGCTATAAACCTAGACTGCGAGGTACCTCCCTACAAGCATTGGAAAAGCGTAAATGGTGGAAATACAAAGTCACCTTTCGAAAAACCATTTAAAATAGTAGGTACCTACAAAACATAGCCTATGTCATATATGAAGTAGTAACTAGGTATGTAATTTACTTTATGAAAATACTACTGTAGATTTTCTGTAAATGCTAATGGGTTTTTATGGCTATTTTAAAACTTACCGGCGTTATTCTACCTTCAGTGACATCTGTGACGGATTCTATAGCACAACACTATTTCGCACAAGTAGAAAGAGTTTTACACCTCAAATCGTTTATCACAGCACCACAAAAAGTTTCGTACCAATTTCAAAATTCGAACAAAAAGCTCTTTTCTCCGAAGCCGTTCGTGCGTTTCCATCGAGCTCCCGGCACTACTGTTTCGTAGCATTCGTAGCCCACAAACGTAGAGCACCCGTCTCTTTCGCTCTCCAATTGATTTATTGCTGCTAAAAAAGGAGAGGTGCAGTATTCTTGAAAGACTTGATCAAGGAGGCAAAAAAGGCAGCTTTTTAGTCAAAGCTTGATCGATTTGTCATTTGTATGTAGCAGCCGGTGCAAGCCGATGTCCAAGAGTTATTACATTTTCTTACGTTCTACCTACATAAACTATGGCCACTAAGCAGTCATATTGGCCACTATTTATAGATAAAACAACTCTATACCTAGGTGTTGCAGGGCAAAGTTATCACATTAGTACCTAACTACATCTCGCAAGCCTCTGGACTGGACATGACATTGACGACTTGTTTGTTTTATCTACTAACAAATTGTCAGCATGTCTGTCGTGTTGGAAACTAATCTAATCTGCTATCTTCTCGAGTAACTTGTAGGCAGTTAGTTAGGTTCTTTGCATTTAATCAAATAAATAAATAGGCGAACAAGACTTCCAACCAAGGTACGTACTAAGCCAAACAATAGGTAGGTACAATATTTGTAATCAAGTACAAACAACCTCATACTTCACATTCTTAAAAAACCACTCTTGTGATTTTCAGGTCTTTGCCGTGTTCTCCCCTCAATTTTTTACAGAACTTGGATACATGTGGATTTGCTCTATCCTACCATGTAGTGTAGGTAAGTAGCTGCGTAAGCTGACAATTAGTCATTTATTTTTCATCCCCATATTTTTCATTCCATCTCGGAAATAGTATTTTTGCTCTTCGATATCTGAGTGTAAATTCAATTTACTATTTCCTCCGCTGGAGGAAATAGTAAATTGAATTTAGAAAATCTTGCGCACAATGATCTAAATTCAATTTACTTTAAAAACGGCTTTTACACTCAGACATCGATGAGCAAAAATACTCTTTCCTCGCTGAGGTGGGATGAAAAGTTACGTGTTGCAGTCGAGTGCAAAGATTTTGTACCTCGTGCTCTTTTGATTACCTCTTTAATGCTCAGGATTCTTATTTTTGAATCCTTCGCTTGCTCGGTCATTAAAATTGAGCACGCGGTTAAAAAGCAACTTTGCACTCTTGTATAACAAATAACTAAAAGCTAACGCCAAAAATAGAAGTTGGTTTAGATTTTTGCTGTGGCTTGTTTACAAAATATGGTACCTATCTAAAAGGCTAGAGTATTTATTGGTAGATACTCTAGGTAAGTAGGAGCCACTAGCGGCGTAAGGGGGGGGGCGGAGGGGCGGTCCGCCCCGGGTACCGCGCTCCAAGGGGTGCCATCTCGGCACCCCTCGGGGCGCACAGATGTACTTTAAATCCGAATCGTAAAGGGTGATACCGAAAACTCACACGCACAGACATGTTTAAAAAAAAATTGCGGCTCGCTTCGCTCGCCGTACTTTTTTATTATGGTTGCAAAATAAATACTTGAATACTTTAAAGTCTGGTGGAGAAAGGTTGTCTGGCAGAGATCACTCAAAGCGATAAGGCATTCTACATGCAATATAATCTGTTTTAGTCTTTCCCTGCCTTGTTTAACAATTTTATTTGGAGTGCAATTATGAGGTATTGTATTATGCCCTATTTTGTTGTAAATCGTCAAAAAACTAATTCTTAACTCATTCGTTGTCAAAGCTTACTTGTCTCACCAATTTTAAAACAGATTGTGGTTTACTCCACTCGGTGATACTAATTATGTATTCGTTTTATAACAATCTTCGCAGCCACCGTAATTTCTCCAAACGTTTTAGGGCTCGCTGTTATTTTTTTTTTAGACTCTTCTTAGTTTGTTTCTGACCGCCCGAAAGAGTGAAAAAAAGGGGAAAAATCAGCGGCTCGCTCCGCTCGCCGTCACACTTTTTTGCGTGCCAAAGTTTTTGCTGATCGCTGCAAATAAATCGAAAAAGTACAACAGCTGTGTCCGCTCACGTGCTCGCTGTGTTAAGGTCGTCGCGTCACCTTAGCTACCTTAACAAACTTCAAAATTTCGAGGCTCGTTGTTATTTATATGCAAAACTCTTATCGTCTTTACAATTCACATTTTTGTTTTCATACTCCTCTTAACTTGTTTGTGACCACCCGAAAAAGGAACAAAAATTTCGGCGGCTCGCTACGCTCGCCGGTAGTTAAAGTACAATCTTTGTCTTCCCCAAAAAAATTCTTTCGCCGTGGTCTTAGAATACTTGTACTTTTGCTAACCTCACCGAACTCCCAAATTACCGACTGTTACTCTACTAACTGCAGTTCGACCTAATGCAGTTGACCTATGATATGACTATGACAAACTAGGTAGTTACTTTTCACCAAACATCCGAAAATTACTTTTAAATAAATCGCGGCTCGCTCCGCTCGCCGTTACTTATAATTTCTGTTGTTAGAAGTTTTGAGGGTTCGGATAGTCAACCCGATTTGGTGGGTCAACCTACCCCCAAGGTGGTTCAGTTTCGTTTTGAGGAGGGGGGGGGGGGGTGCTTGGTAGTAAATCGCCCCGGGTGCTAGCCCACGCTACGCCGCCACTGGTAGGAGCTCAGAGGCATTCATGCCTGTATGTGTGTTACCTAACTAGCCTTGGTAGATACCAATTTAATATCAAAAGCCTGAAACAAAATAAGTAATGTCAAGATATTAAGATTAGCAGAGAACTTAATAATTATTGCGCCTACATTGATATTTCCTCAATAAAGCTACCAATTTTCCGCAAGTTCTTATCTGAGAACTTGTCAAACAGCTCAAAATAGTCACTTAACATTATGTACCAACCATGTCTTGTTTATGTAGGTACTTACTTAAAATAAGATATTAATTAAAGAATTAATAACTTTATTTAATAAGAGAAAATTTCACCAGTTTCAAGTTGTTACGTACTTTAAAATTAATTCACAGTAGAATAGATTATTTCCACTATATACTACACGTCAAGTATCTATTGGAAAACTAAATAACAACCGGAAATTAATTGCTATTGTATCTTTAGACCATAGCTTAATTTCTTGGAGATGGTGAAGTGGCTGAATCGGTTGAACTCGTGTTGCCTTAGTTGTCCTCTGTTAACCTACTATAAAGCATGCAGTGTCCACCTATAACTGGTTGTGCAATTAACTATATCTATAAGTTTGTATTTACTATCATGAGTTATTGTAACACCCACTGGTAGACCAAATAAAGAAAAATTCAAAGTAAGAGCTCTTTTAGAATTTTAACCATTGGGTACGTATGATACAAGAGCTTTGAAAAATGTTCTATTATGGTACCTACATTACATAACCATGCTTTCACCGCGACCGCCCTGAGCGGTCCTTACAAGAATAAGTAGGTAGGTATCACCCGTCACAATATCTGTGGACCTCGCGGTGTCGGGCGCTATTGGTGCTCTATGTTTGTGTAAATTTCGTTGCTATAGTTTAGGCCGTTTTTTAGTACGGTCATGTGTACGCTAGTCTGATCGTTACATACTACGAAAGATTATTTTTGATATTATATCCATCTCAATATTAAAAATGCGAAAATGTGTTTGTTTGTTTGTCCTACCATCACGCCCTAACTAAGCAATCAATCGACTTGATTTTTGGCATAGAGTTAGTTGAAAGGATAGACAGTAACACAGGCTACTTTTTGTCCCGGTAAAACATACTCAAGTCCGTAACCGCTCGAGTCGTTATACAAATCAAACCTTTAAGTCAACGCAATTAAAAGTTGCAGGCGTATCTATTTGTCACAAACCTATATCCCGTTAACCTAAAATCATGAAATTCGGAAAGAAGCAAGGTCTTATAGCAAAAGTAAAGGAACAATAAGTCCGAACACTAAATTTAAAAATTTACGATTTAACAAAATAACCCAAAAGTTCTCGGCCTAACAATAGGTACAATGTCGGGTGTGCCACCCTGCCATGGAAACCCAAGCCGTGGGAACACTCGGCTGGCCAAATTGCGCAGATTCGATTTGCATAACTGTGCTGGGCACGGCTTACCGAACAATTGAGTGATTTGCGTGATGTGGTGTGGTAGGTACATACCTGCCTGTGTATTTAGGTAGGCTTCGATCGATTCATGAAATAATTCGATATAGCAATAGGGTTGAAGCGGAACTAGGTCGTTATAAAAATCTAAGTACCTGCCTAGTTTTATAAAGCCGGTTTGTGCAGTCTATGACAACTATTTGAAAATGATTTCAAGCCTCCTAAAATCACAGTTAGCAACAGTTTTTTGGATCGACCCTTTCGCATGATGGACACAAACAGAAACCATGTTTTCAGTTTACCTACTTATAAATTTATTGAGTTCTAAATTATCTTATTTATATAAAATCATTTATACTTCGTAATAAACTCGTTACTAACTTTACTACTTTAACAGTCGCAAATCTGAGTTGAACACTGCACAACACTATTGTGCAATCGTATGTTTAAGAAACATAAGATTGCACAATACAGTTCAATTCTCTCAATAAACCATCATCACTTTCAATTTCGGCAATGTGTGCACTTTTCAACATCGTAGAATCATTACTCGCCAGGGATTTCGCAAGAAGTTTGACCCTATCATTGTCTTTGCAGACACCTCCAATTTTGTGCACCAAATTGATGATTTGACCCTTGGTCAGGCTCTTCAGCGCTCGTTTCGTCAAACTGTTGAATACATTCAAGTATTGCGCAGCCTCTGTCACATCCAAATTATCTACATTACGTAGCCCATCGTAGAGAATAACCAAGATTTCACTTTCAACGTCTTTGTTGATCTTCAACTCAATGAGATCACAAAATTTTCCGTTTTTAGCAAAAATTTTCGAGTTTCCTTTTGCGAACGAGTTTAGCTTCATGCTCGATAGGATGCCTTTCAATAGCCTCAATACTCCTTTGAAAAGAGACTTTTCCTCTTTCTCGATTCGTCTAGAAACCGAATGCAGCCAGGATAACAATCCGTATCCTTCCGTCAATATCTCCATAGCTCTCGGCACTGCAACTACCGAACTTAGCAACGCTAGGATCTTTTCTTTTGATTTCTTATCGCTCAGAATGGAACTATAGAAGTCCATGATCATTTTCAGACACATCGTTTTGAAAATAACATTAACATCTGTCATAGTTTTGGTGCCGTCTGTGATGATGTCCAGAATCCAATTCCGCCTTTCATTGGATTCGACGTCACTGTCATGGAAGAGGCTGAGAAAGTCTGGGACCACAGTTAAATCAACAAACTGTTTGGCTATTAGGAAGTTATTGACTGGTTTGTAAAGGGGGTCGAAAGGAGCGGTGGAGAGCATGAGTCCTCTGGCCAGGTACAATGCATCAATGGATGGTATCCGAGGGTTCTTCTCGGATTTGAAGTCGGCTGGGTTCTGGTCGGCGTTGTTCTGAGCTGAGGATATGCTGTGTCGCAGGGTGCTGATGAAATCGTTCAGGAAGAGCTTGTCGTTTTTGTGTCTCCTGGATAAAAGACATGAGGTGTCATACAAACTATAATTTAAGTACAGAAATAAGTAAAAACTCTGGTTTACTAAAATCAATATTATAATGTAAGATTATTTATTACTCTGCCCGCAGCCTTGCACGCCTTGTTTCTATGCAACATATAATAGTTATTTCTATGCCATAGGAACTGATTTCTGGGATAAAAAGACGTGGCGTACATTTTATTCCAGGTACCTACATCTGTGCCAATGTAAAATTGTAGCTCGATCTCTTCCGTACTCTCGGTGTGAAGAAGTAATAAACATCCATCTATCCACTCAAACTTTCGCATTTATAATACTAGACCCGCGGCTTCGCACGCTTTGTTTCTATGCAACATATAATAGTTATTTCTATCCCATGGGAACTGATTTATGGGACTTTGTTATGTTTTTTCCAGGCCTAGAACTACCTGTATGCAAAATTTCAGCCCAATCCGTTCAGTAGTTTTGGCGTGAAGAAGTAACAAACATATCGATCCATCCATCTCATCCAAACTTTCGAATTTATATGATAAAGTGCGATGTGATTTGGTGATACTAGCCATTGAGCCCAATAAAATATAATATGTATACTTACGTCTCAGTCTCCAGAAGCATACAGAATCGATGCAGCACATGATAGGCCGCCGCCCGCATCGCTGGGCAGTGCGAGCTGAGCGCCATCACCGGGATGGACAGCAACCCGGTCCGCAGCATCTTGAAGCACGACGCCACAGACCCCGGCGCCAGCAGGTGACTCAATAGGGGAAACAGAAACACGGGGTCGTATATCCTCTCATCGTCTTTTACGTGTGAAACAGATGCTATGTCGACGAGCTTCATATCTTCCATCGCTTGACGATATTTTCCTTTCAGAGATAAAGCTTTCACAGCGCCTTCTGTGTCCTTGATCACTGCAGATTTCAATGCACCATCTTCGACCATGTTGTTTACTGTATTTACGATTGAGCTTGCATCGATATCGTCTATGTTAGAAGGAAGCTCGTGGTGATAGTCCAGCTTTTGCATGACTGGGAAGTTTCGTACAGTCCTTTCGATGATTTCCTTTTCAAATAAACTCAAGATCTGGTTAGCGGTAGGATGTCCCCAAAGGGAGGAGGATCTGTTCTTCCGAACGGCGTAGTAGTTAGCGCCAGAGTCACCCCACACATAGGGCTTGTATTCGTTCACGGGTAGACCGTTGTTCTCGTAGTGGTACAAGATAGCCAAGATCAGTCTGTCGCAAGCGCTTCTTGTGGCCTGGTAGGAGCTCAAGTAAACCGGTATCTGCTGAGTCTTCATCACAGACTTGTTGTTGACAATCAATGTGTATAGGAATTCGATAAGTCGAGACTTGATATCGGAGCTGTAATGACTGAGCATGACGTTCAGAAACTCCGAGTGAGACGTTATCATGTCGAAGAGAGTACTGATGTCTTCGTGATTCTCTGAGTAGTATAGTTTGACTAAGCTGGTTAGCAGACACAGAAGCTGGGGTCCGATTTGATTGGTTTGATTCGCGGTATTCACTTTCAAAGAGTCTTTTAGGACAGCTTTGCAGAAGTTCTGCCAAATAGCACTTTCTGTGATCTTCTTGAAATCGTCTTTTTGCTCAACACTGATTCCTAAACTTTTACTCAACTTGACAACACTGTAAATGTATGTAACAATTGTCATCACGACGTCGGTTTGTTTTCCTTCTTTCAAAGCTACAGATATAATTTGCAGCATAGATAAGAAATAGTTTGTCAGATGGTCTTTTTTCAACTTATCGGATGTGCAAAGTTTCAAGAATATACTGTGAAATAGATGCACATGACTCAGTTCTACGTATTCAAACTTGTGACTCTTCGCAAACAGCTTTTCACATTCCTGTAGATCCATACATTCTAGCACAAGCTTTCTGATAAACTTGGAATTGGAGATGTAGACTTGTCCCGCTTTGTGTGGTTTCTCTAGCATCTTATTTATGTTAGACTTGTACTCATTGTAAATGGTGAATAGAAGCTCT
Source organism: Eupithecia exiguata (assembly GCA_947086465.1). Classification (NCBI taxonomy): domain Eukaryota; kingdom Metazoa; phylum Arthropoda; class Insecta; order Lepidoptera; family Geometridae; genus Eupithecia; species Eupithecia exiguata. Next base: position 551,957 of record OX352245.1, on the reverse strand, counting down.
TTGTTCTCCAACAGAAACTGTTTGTGATTGATTACAGCATTCCCTAATGGTAAAGTCAATTCTCTGAGCGCTAGTATTTCAGGTTGAGCTAGTTGTTCCTTGAATGTGTTACAGATCTTGATGTTATGCTTCAGAAGGACAGATGCTAGTTGTGGTGTGGATTTCCTCGCGATGTTTGCTTCAAAGAACTTCTTGAAGATATCATTTGAGATCGTCTTCACTTGATGCGGTTTGTGTTCAAAGTATTCCGCTAATGATACTTCCAGTTGAGTCAGGTTTGCATTGATTTCTTTATTTGTTAGCAGCTCCGTGTACAACTTCATGCATTTTCGCAATATCTGCGACTGCAGTTCTGAGCTCACGGACTTAGAGTATTTATCGACCAAGTGTCTTAGTAGCTCTAGCACTAAACTCGGTTCTTTATTGTCCTTCACGCAATTAGTCAATTCAGCCCCAAATATCAGATTGAATACGCGTAAATCATCTTCGACAGCCAACCCCACAATTTCTAAAACCTTCATTGTATATTCAGTGTTGACTTCCTTCCCTTTCTTTATCTTGACGAATCCCTTCACAATCTCATTGTAATTTTTCTGCTGGTAAGATTTGATAATTTTATGTTTATTGTGCAAGTAATTTATTATATCTTTATGTTCTGTGATGATGTTTAGTAGAAACTTTGTAGCAAGAAGGCTTGACTCATCTTTGTGTTGGTCTAAGCATCTGTAGGTCTTCAGAACGTGAGGATTCTTGAATAGATTAATAATGATAGTTCTGCAAACGTCGATCATGTGTCGCTTCCTCCCGATCGCTATCATGCACTGTATGTAGTCGGTAACCTTCTGTTGCTGCTCTTGTTTAAGTAATCCCATATCAGTTAATCTAACTGCACAAAATATCAGGTACTTCGCCCACGTTAATAACTCCGAACCGTCAATGTTTGTTTCTGAATCCAAAGTGTAAGCCACGTTGTTTATTATGAACTCATTTTCTTCTCCTTCTACTTCCTTGATAAAAGGGAAGACCTGTGGTAATGTAAGTTGTTCATTATCAACTATAGACTTGGAGATGTTCTTTAAAACATTGTCCTTCCCTACGATGGCATCAGGTAAGGAGACTGGCTCGCCTATCCAGCTTGCTACGTAGCTCCTAGCTTCGAGTTTAGAATCTCCTATGAGAACTTCGGTCAATTGTGGTGAGTAGTTACTGTGGAGTAGGTTGGCGATATACAGCGATAAGAAATGCTTTAAGCTCTTCTTTTTATCTTTGTTTAGCTGTAGGTACTGCATGCAGCCTACTATAAACGGAGACGGCACTTTGTTCTCCAGAAACACATTGTCTTCAGTGTGTCGATTTTCCATCAGATCATTGAACAACTTGTCTAATGAAGACGCGGCGCTTTCGTCAGATATTTCGAAGTTGACCAGTTGATTTCTGACATACTCTGTTAATTCTTTTTTGTTTTCTAGAACGTACTGTACGATGTCGCCGACTAAAGACGAAGGATTTACTTTAGAGCTGCGTAATGCGTACAGTACAAGATGGATTTCGTCCTCATCTGATTCAAAAATAGTCGTGTTGCGGAAGAAACTTCGTAAAGTCTCCTTCGCTTCCAACCAGGTGTGGTCGTCGTCGCTCATATATACCTCCAGCATGATCAGAAACAGTTCCTTGAACATGGGGTTCTTCAGAGATATCGCAGAGTTGTCTAAAGTTAGCCACAGAGACACCACTTTGAATTTTAACACTGATACAGGTCCATCATCTTCAGGCAGAGTCACTGAGTAATCAAGAATCTTCTTCATGTCAATATTTCCTTCTAAGGTTTCAAAATATGAAGGGTGTATGTCATTGTAAAGCAACAGGAGATCTACTAGAGATATCAGTGCTCTTGTGTTGGTAATTTTTGGTAGAGAATAATCTGTTGAGTTATTTTTGACTTCTTTCTTAGCCTCATTGATTACATTGTTGATCAGAGACACAATCACAGCAGGTGCAGGTAAATGTTTTGGGAAGAAATGGTCTAGCCGAGATCTCAATTCAGTTATGTTTAATGTTAATTCTTGCTGTTCAAGTAACTGAGTGTACCTTTGTAAAGTCTGCAGCATTTTGACCAGCACTTTCATACTGTAGAGACAGATTGTCTGATCCGTGCCTATGCTGGCTTGCATGTATTTCAGTAATGGAACAGGCAAGGTAAGACATCTAATAAAATTCGTGACTTGTGATGGGCTAAGCTTAGACATCCTGGGTAGAACATCTTCAGGTTTGATTTTATCCAATACTTTGATTATAAAGCTTGTAGCTTGTTCCCATATGTAGGTATGTTGTGGCTCAAAGCTTCTTTCAATTACAGTAATGAGTGGTCGGTGTAAGTCAGGGCATTTGTATATGATCTCTAGCACCACCTCACTCAGGGCTTTGTTCTCCCACGGCCTGTTCATGGAGAGCAAAGCTTTGGATAGACTTGGATTTTTATTCGAATCACTAGTTCCTAGAGAGTGGTCCATGAAATAAAGGCCAATTTTGTGGTTTGTGAACAAAGTCAGCATGATTTCTGTAAGAAGACTTGTGATCTCTTGTCGAGCCTCATTTCTTACAGCATAAGGGACATCAGAGGGTCCTTTCCAGGAGAACAGCTTGAACATCCAGTGTAATGCAGTTTGGCTAAATGTCATCATCTTCAAGCTCTTTGAAACAAATGTGTTGTCAACCACATTTTTCTTGAGAATGTTCAAGAACATCAAAACTGATTCAACATCATCTTCCATCAACCCTGGTAGTACTAGCCCAAGCAAGCCAGACTTTTCTAAGAGTGCCTTGATTAGAGGTAGGTGCCCTTCTAGCAGAAATGATGTCATGAAAAGAACAAAAGCAGCTCTAACATTGTCTTTCTCTTTAGTATTTGTATTGTCTGTAATATGTTTTAATTTTTGGGGTGACAAGGGAGCTTGATTGAGCACTTCAATACCCAAGTCTGAATTTAATGTGACCATGGAGGTCAATAGCTTTAGAACTATCTTTCTATGCCTCGGACCAGAGTTTTCACTGATCATAATTTCTACAGTTGACATGAAGTTATTCAGGAAGTACCGACAAGCTTCTTCTGTGATAGCTATCATGTGTGGTACTGAAGACTGTACCTTGAGAATGATGAGGTGGAACAGATGAAATGCAGGAGTTGCAAGTGTGAGGTTCTTCTTGTTCTCCGAGGTGATTTGTCGAAGGATCTCGTGAGAGTTGCCTCCACAGTTGAGGTATTCCAGGATGTAGTCCGTATCGTTGTCCGGGTTCAGACAGACTTGCAGAAATTGGGTCAGCACTGAAATCAGTATAATAATGTGTCAGCACTGAAATCAGTATAATAATGATCCATGAAGAGTTATCAGTGCTTTAGAAATGATGTCTGATAAAGATTCTGGTATAGTAATATTTCTAGTAAGTCATTTATTGATAAAAACATTTAAAATAAAAGAGATTCTCAATGGAACCAGATAATTGTGTGGACTTTTCAACTACAAGGTTAGGTGAAATTAAAGTTTTAGCGCCCCTGTAGGAAGGAAGCCCTGATATATTACCCATTGTCTGTCCCTGTTTCCCGACTATTTCTTTCCGAAACTGCTTCACATCAAAACTAAATCGAGAAGGTGGTTTTTTCACTTTCTTCGCTTTGGATTCATTTTGAGGTTGCTCTTCTGCATTCTCTGGAGCAATACTTGTGTCATCATGTTTAGATTTCTTCGAAGAATCCTGTTCTTCATTGTCATACTTGCGTTTAGCCATTTTATTTCATAAATTCGAGTCTTTAACACAAAAGTAACTATTTTGACCCGACCAAAATACACACACACACGTGAGTTTGTTTTGATTTTTTTTGACATGACAATATGACATTTGAATGACAGTCGATTGTTAACCAGTGTTGCCAGGGCACTTGATTCGTAAGTTACGTTTCGTTTCCAGAAAAGTTACATTTTTACTGTTTTTTTTTGGTCGGAGGCCGGAGACAAATTGATGTCAGCAAAATGGCGGAATATAAAGGAATTTTTTAAATGTCTAATGGTGTATTTTATCTTATGATAAAACAGACTAGTTTAATTAGTTTGCAGGGCCATCTTTCTTCACTGTTGTTACTAATATCTATTATCATATCACATATCCTAACATATAAATCTATCTATCAGTTTGATTGGACCAAAACTACGAGGTGCAAGTTTACTGAACTAATTTTGCGTCGTAGCTCGTAGATGGAGTATCAATGCAATCGAACATATTTTTACAAAATTGCAGGTGATGAACTCTACAGATTTCCGTGGTCGTATTTGAACATCCAAAAAAAAATGTCCTGAATCGTTTACACTATCGAATTATTAACAAACCTACGAAACTCTACCAGAATAAAATAGTTTCCTATGTAATTTTCCTCATAACTACAGCCCATTCGGTAGGACATCTTCACCTGGAGACTCTTCCTCCAATCTGCGCGCAATAATTCCGTCATTTTAAGGCCGATTTGAAGACTGCTGGCAGATGCTGGATGCGGCAAGCTGAAGACAGGGCGCTATCGCTCATTAGGGGAGGCCTATGTCCAGCAGTGGACTGATATAGGTTGATGATGATGATGATGATGAAGGCCGATTATCATTGGTAATAAAATAAAACCGGCCATGTGCGAGTCGGACTCGCGCAGGAAGGGTTCCGTACCATCAGTGCCGGTTTTAGCACTACCAGCGCCCTGGACGAGATTTATACGGCGCCCCCTAACTGTAATTCAAACCCATAAAAAAAAGGAAAAAGATATAACGAAATTACCATTAAATAAAAGAAATAACCATTTATGTAAAATTTGACTTTTCTCAATCGAGGTTTTCAGGAATTTAATTCTCGATTGACAAAGTTGCCAAGTTTGTTTGTTTGATTGCGATATTGTCGATCGCAGATAGGTTTTTATCAGCTTAAGCTTAGAAAAACTCCTCTCCCCACTAGCAACCGTTACAGGTATAGTTATTAATATGCGCATTGCTATCCATACATTTGGATACAGTTCTTGTAAGTTGCGATCTTAGATAAAATTTAAAACAAAAACAGGGATAGCCACATTCTGATCAGGTAAAAAAGATAACTTATGAGTTCATCACATAACATACACCCATCTATTACCGATTTAGAGTCTACAGTTAGAAGATCACCACAGAGTTTGACAAGGTCAGGTTTTTCCGGAGTCTGTTTTATATAGTACAAAAAAGACCAATATTCCGAGTACTCATTAAACTGTTCAAATCTTTCATTGACTGAAATTAATGTAGTGTCCAAAAGACAGTTGAAAAATTCAATCTCAATTTTTTTTTCCGGAGAAGCTGTAGGTTTTCGCTAAATTTAGGGAATTTACGTGTAAGTAGGCCTCCCTCGATGAGCGAGAGGAAATAAAGGGGCGCCTGCGACACCCCTTTATGTCCGGCGCCCTGGGCGGTCGCCCAACCGCACCCTACTCTAACACCGCTACTGCTCTATAATAAAACCGGCCAAGTGCGAGTCAGACTCGCGCACGAAGGGTTCCGTACTATTATCTAGAAAAACGCCAAAAAAATCACTTTTGTTGTATGGGAGCCCCCTTAAATATTAATTTTATTCTGTTTTTTAGTATTTGTTGTTATAGCGGCAAAAGAAAAACATCATTTTTGAAAATTTCAACTGTCTAACTATCACGGTTCATGACATGAGATACAGCCTGGTGACAGACGGACAGCGAAGTCTTAGTAATAGGGTCCCGTTTTTACCCTTTGGGTACGGAACCCTAAAAATCTGTAAAAAAATGTGAATCCTACCTGCACACAAATTGTTCCTAAAAGACGACAGCTGCCTTTATTGAAATCACAAAACAAAAATATAAAAATTAACTTTTTATTAATTTTGAACTTGTAACAAGTCTATCTTTACTTAAACACTATATAAATGAGATAATTATAAAATGTTGGTCAACATTTAGTTAAAATCGAGTAATAAGCCCCCAGTGACATATTCAGTCTCACATTAAATGCTTCATCCCACAAACACTTTATGTAGGTATTCTTAGAATTAGGAAATCAAATGGAAGTGTCCATGTCTATCAATAACCTGTAGCACAGGATTCACAATGATAGGTAATCTTACATATCAACAAATGAAGCAATAACTTTACAATACTGGTTCATAACCAATCTTGCAAACTAAACAAAAATATGAAAAGTACCTTGTCAACAAATTATAAAAATAAGTACCCATGTAGGTAGGTAACAGTTGGAAGACACTGTATTACTTACAGATAACTTAACCATTAATTATGTCAAATTAATTAATCACATAAGTTAAAGAAAACACAAATTATATCAAATCAAATTAAAACGGCACATTTGCACAAAAATATTATTAGACACAATAATAAATCAAATTTCAACATCGTTTATATTATAACACAAAACAAATACGTTACTAAAACAACATTTAAAGGTGGGACCAGCGTTACGGGTTGTAATGTAACTTGTTACACAGCTCACGTTCGGCAGCACGGGGACAGTTCGTGCGAGCAACGAGCGACGAGACGGATTCAAGCACACTATGGAGCATATCATGCTCGTTGTGAATGGTACATTGCTCCCCGCAGCACCGGCCACTACCCGGTTTTAGACAAAATCAAAAGTCACTACAGATATGTGTATGTTCTAGCTAAACTAAACTATGTCTACTCTGACAGCTAACCATGCTGCTTACACAAGGAAATAAAAACGGAACACCAAGATTTGATTTAATCAAATCATCTGCGACCAACCAGTCTCTTAGGTACGCGTACGCCATAGGGCCGAAGCGGGTTTCAAAGTGTACCAACAGAAATGATCTCCGCAAGGATTTCGCCGTGGAAACACTCTTGTATAGTTGAAATCAAATGAAGAGGCACGACGAGACCCCGCAGGCAATCTCGTCCGTTGATTTAATCGTTAGCACCTTAACTAAATCTAATGACTTGACTGATCTTTGGGCGGAAACAGATTCTTACGCAAATAGAACAACACAGAATGTGAAGATGATGAAGAGATTGTGTTTACCTCACTTACTAGGTTGTGATCAATAATTTTCTGTGATAATTTGCATTTCTTAAAATAAAGGTATATCCACATTCAAGTTACTTTTTATGAGCAACACGGTTACACTAAATAATATTGTCATATTGGTAATGTTGCTCAGAAAAAGGTATCTAACTTTGATGTGGATTCATAATCACACCCTCCACTTTACAGATCAATATAGCAGGCCGCACGATAGCTAAGAGTTAGATATATATTATATATTTTCAATATTTCGAACAAATTTATAATCGACAGAAGTAAGTATTAAAACGTAACATGTAATAGCAGCCAATGTGCGGTCAGCCAATAGCTTAGAACTACACTATTGTGGTGTGCTCGTGACGCATCAGAGCATATCGTTTACATTACTATAGCGGCGCAGCACACTCATCAATCATCATTTCAAATTCGAGTCTAGTTTTTGTGTCATCCGATTGAACACCAATTACTTAGTTTCTAACCATACTAAATAATGTCAAAAGATATGCTTCGACAGGGACACGACACACCACACTACAATTGTTTGGTTCTAGCCAATAACCTGCGTGCTTTAAGAATGTCATTGAGAATGACGTCACCTCTCATGCTGTTCTACTCAGTTCGAATACGATCTGAGCCAGACAATATGAGTAGAGATGGGTTTATGCCGGGCATTTACTGGGCGCATTGAGTAAATGCCGAATAAATGTCTTTTTATGCCCTTTAAATGTCCAATCACAGGGCAGATATTATAATTTTGTTATCCATTATGTTCTTCATTCTTGCTTTTATAACTTACATAAAAATGACTTTTTTTAACATAGCTAAAAATAATTTGTAGATAGACTGAGGAAAAGTAAGTAGGACGTACCTATTTCATAAACAAGTGTACGAGATAAAGTAAATAAAAGTGAGTTTTCGTTTGTCTGTAGGTATTTGTTTGTGTTAGCTCGGTATGTTCGCACTGGTCATAGCGTGCAATGAAGTGAAGTTAGTACCTACTCAATCCATTGCTCTCGCTTTGCACTACAAGGTACGAACTTCACTTCACTGCGTTCCGCGCATCGCAGTCAGTACTTCCCCGAGTTTAAATCAAACTAAACTGTTGGCGAGTCGCTAACTTGCTTTGTAGTCGTGATTTAGGCACGTAAAGATTGAAGTAAAAGACTTTGTCTGAGAGGTCAGACCTGAACAAGCAAATTGCGAAGATGGTACGGCGCGACCTTCGGAGCTCCAACACACGCCTCATTGAAGAGGCGATAGAGCGAAACCGAGGGTCCAAAGTATTCACTCAGCAGCTTGGCAGGAGCCACCTGACGAAGCTCAAAACGCACGATGGGAGGACCGTATTGTCGAAGCCGGAGATCTCTGCCGAGATAGAGGATTTCTATGGCCGTTTATACGCTGCACATGCCCCTCGTCCTCTACGGGACGACCACGATTCCAGAGCCACCCTGACGCGCCACTACACCGACGCACTGCCAGACATCAGTCAAGACGAGATCGTGTTGGCTCTGAGGCAGCTTAAAAATGGAAAAGCCCCCGGTGAAGACGGCATAACTTCAGAGCTTCTGAAGGCAGGAGGAGCCCCTGTTATACAGGAGCTACAGAACCTGTTTAACACTGTCCTTCACAGTGGGAGAACTCCAAAGGCGTGGAGCGGGAGTTTGGTGGTGCTCTTTTTTAAGAAGGGAGATAAAACCCTTTTTAAAAATTACAGACCCATCACACTCCTGAGTCACGTCTATAAGCTCTTTTCACGAGTGATCACGAACCGTCTCGCCAGGAGATTCGACGAATTCCAGCCACCGGAACAGGCCGGGTTTCGCGGAGGATATGGCACCATAGACCACATACACACAGTGAGGCAGATTATACAGAAGTCCGAAGAGTATAATCAGCCCTTGTGTCTGGCCTTTGTGGACTATGAAAAGTGAAAAGGCCTTTGACTCTGTCGAAACCTGGTCGGTTCTGGAATCCTTACAGCGATGCCAAGTAGACTATCGTTATATCGAGGTGCTGAGATGTCTTTATGAAGCCGCCACCATGAGTGTCCAAGTACAGGGCCAGCAGTCTAAACCTATCCAACTGCGCAGAGGAGTGAGACAGGGGGATGTTATATCCCCGAAACGGTTCACAAGCGCGTTGGAAGATGTGTTTAAGGCGAATTGTAAGGGTAAAAGACGAAAACGACGTCTTTTTGGACAATGTTTCTGACGAAAATATAGATCGTGAACGTTTGAAATTTATATATCCGGTAACACATATCTTAAAGTATCTAGTGCCGGTTCCAAATGCTTGCCGGTAGTTATGGTTAGCACTCAGAACAAGGTTGAAGTAACAATATCTTCAGGTAATTGAGCACACTTTTTGACGGTGTGTCTTATTCGTTTACTACCAAACTCAGTATAGTTATTTCTATAGCTCGTACGCTTCTATTCCCGGTCCATTTGTTTTCAAATGAAGTCAAAATAAGGAGTTTTAACGTAAAAACTATTTGCGCCTATTAAAACATCACTCTCCCACAAACGTTTGCTCGCAAAATATGATCAGGCAATGTTGTAGTACCAACAACTGACCGAGCGAGGGCGCGCGGGCTCGCGGGCGACACGGGGCGCGCGGCGCGCGCTAGGAGAAAACGCGACGTTGCAAGCTCTCTACCTACCGGTGCGGTGGCCGCGGCGGCCGTACATACCGCCGGCTCGCACTATGAGCGACGTTGCCAGATCTTGCTTTAGTACCAGTATGTGTATTGTATGATCGCGCGCGTGAGTCTCACTCAAGCAGTTTCTAAAAGTACATTTCATTTTCCAAAATTCTGTGTTGTTGTTTGTATCGAGTGTTTATTCTGGAGTTGTGTTTTAGTCTATAAGTATATTATGGGAAATAAACCTGGACAGAAACGTCGAATTCCATCGAAGTGGTTGCGAAAATGTAGATCACGGCATGCAAATGCTTTAAAAGCACAAGTTCAGCAAATGGGTGATGCTGTTGAGTAAGTAACCTATCTTGTACTATGCTATACCTGTAATAAATACCTAATTGTTTAGTCTTCATAATCAAGTTGTCAGGCATAATCTAATATCGATGCATCGATGCATGGAGTAGAGTAGTGCCGTTACCGAGGCTTTTGTAAATTCCTTTTATTCCTTTACTACTTAGGTAGGTTGGTACCTAGCCAATACTGTGTAGTACCTAACTCTTGATTTTTACTCATTCAAATAACGATTTTCGCATCCCAATTAACCCTCATTTTTAGGGGTCCGCACCCAAAGGGTAAAACGTGACCCTATTAGGTACTAAGACTCCGCTGTCCGTCTGTCACCAGGCTGTATCTCATGAACCGTGATAGTTAGACAATTGAAATTTTCACAGACTCTGTCTTTCAGTATTTCTGTTGCCGCTATAAAAACAAATACTAAAAAACAGAATAAAATATATATTTAAGGGGGCTCCCATACAAAAATCGTAATTTTTTTGCTCGTTGTTATAGATAACAGTAACCAAGTGCGAGTCAGACTCGCGCACGAAGGGTTTCGCCTTCGTGCGCGAGTCTGACTCGCACTTGGTTGGTTTTATTTATGATGCCATCGGTTAGAACCTATCGAGAGGAGAAACTTTAGTAATGGTAGCAAATGAATTACGTCAAATTTTTTTTTACTACGTACCTAAATATTTAGTTCGTGACTTGGATATTGGGTATATTATATTTGTATTATAGGGATTTTACTAAAGATCTAGCTAGTACCTATTAGCTACCAGCATCGTGTCTCAATACTACTAACTTTTTACTCGCACAACTTTTACATCTCACTAATCACTATCACTTCATCACTAATTTGTAATGTAATATTATATAAAGCTCAATTACCACTCACTGACTCACTGATTGACATAATTGTTCTCCTTGATGGTGGAGGGGAGGTATGTTTTTTTTTACGGAATCGTGGAGGGGGGTTAAAAGATCCCCCCCTTCTGTCACCCCCCCCCCCCATGAGGGGCTCCGAGGGGAATTAATTTTCATGATTTCTTTTATGGGGGGTGTATAGAGGGGGGCAAGTGATTTTAATTGGTGAAATTTGTTTGCGCCCCTGCCCCCCTTTAGCCCTCCCTTTTGTTATTGCTACTAAAAGTCGTCGAGCAAGAGGGGTTTTGATTGCGGGATCGTATCGGTGTCGAGTTGGAAGAAAAAAAATGAACCCCCCTTCGAACCCCATTTTCGACCCCCCTTTTGTATCTCTGAAACGGTTCAACTTGGATGAATTTTTTTTTCACAGTCATGTAGGGGATTATAAATAGTTTTCAAATTAAAAAAATGTACCCCAAAACCCCCAGAACCCCCTCCCCCTGTGCCAAGGGGGAGCATGCGGCGAGCGAAGTTAGCCGCAATGCTTGCTTGTTGTGACCCCCCACGCCCCCAGCCCCCCATGCACCCCCTCCTCCAACCCAAAAATTTGATATGGGTATCGATTTCGACTAAGTTAGGGGTCCTCACCCCTAACTTAGCCGCGCTGTGACCCCCCCTCGCCCCCAGCCCCCTTGAACCCCATCCCCCAACCCAAAAATCTGATATGGATATCGATTTTGACTAACTTGGGGGTGAGGATTCCGAATTTGATGACGGCAGGGACTCCATGACCCCCCAGAACCGCTTTCCCCGAAACCCGAGGGGAGGCGAGCGAAGCGAGCCGTGCTGTGACCCCCCCCCCACGCCCCCAGCCTCCTTGGACCCCCTCCCCCAACCCAAAACAAAAATCTGATATGGGTATCGATTTCGACTAACTTGGGGGTGAGGATTCCAAATTTGATGACGGCAGGGGTGTGTGGCAACACTGCAAGGCGAGCAAAGCGAGCCTTGCTGCGTGACAACACGAGCGGGGTCGTATTGCGGTGAGCGAAGCGAACCGCAATGCGGCCATCATAACAAAGCATGGGGAGCGAAGCGAGCCGCGCTTCGTCGCACCCATCGCACCCACCAACTTATATGGGTATGGATTTCGAGTAAATCAAACTCGTAGATTACGAAAAAGATGTCCATTTCCAAATCCAAAATGGCTGACATTTTAATCGCAAAAATCACTCATGGGTATCGTTTTCGACTAATTCGGATACGTAGATTACGAAAAAGATGTCCATTTCCAAATACAAAATGGCTGATATTTTTTAATCGTAAAAATCACTCATGGATGTCGTTTTCGACTAACTCGGATACGTAGATTACGAAAAAGATGTCCATTTCCAAATCCAAGATGGCTGACATTTTTGTATCGCAACACTCTCTCTCTTGGATATCGATTTCGATTCAATCGAAGATTTAGGTTACGTAAAGGGGAACACTATTAAAAAGTGAACAATCTACACAACGCTCGCGAGCTGCAAGCAGCTCGCGCACATCTAAAAAACTAGTCTACCTATATAATTTTGTATTTCAGGCAACCACAAATTCTGGATTCTGTTGCACATAGCAGTCGTAATGTGGACACGGAAACATGCAACGTGACAATTGATGATAGTGAATTGTCATTCAATACATCAATAGAGTCCAAGCGGTAAGAAAAAACAAAATATTTTTACAATGGTTTTTTAATACTACCTTCAATTATTATATTTTAATTAAATTTAAAAAAATTAAAACCAACTTTTACTTGCGCTACTTCTACATACCTACCTAGTATAATATGTAACTTCGGTACTTATCTACCTATATAATTTTGTATTTCAGGCAACCACAAATATCTGAATCTCCAATAGAGATTGACACGGATTCTGTTGCACATAGTACTAGTCATAATGTGGACTCGGAAACATGCGACCTGACAATTGATGATAGTAAAATGTCATTCAGTATATCAATAGAAGAGTCCAAACAGTAAGAAAAAACAAAACATTTTTTACAATGGTTTTCTAATAGTTCCTTCAAATATTTTTTTTTTTTTTATTCACAGAAGCAAAGAAAACCAGTTTGGAAGAAGAATAATAAACGTATCTCAGTTTTTTCATCAGCTTCAAGAAGTATCATCTCATGGTCCTCTAAATTGTGGTTTAAAATCAGTGGAAATGATATCGGAAACACGCAATGGCTTTATTTCTCAATTTAAATTGAAGTGCAAAATGTGCAATATGTCATTTTTTATCCATAATGATAATCCAATAGATGAGATGGATCTGAATACCGGTGCAGTAGCTGGTGCAGTTGCTATAGGGTGTGGATTCAGTCAGCTCGCTGAAATATCTGCTGCTATTGGAATTGTTCCTATGAGCAACAAAGTATTTTCTTCAAAACTGGAAATTGTGAATAAAAAATGGGAATCTGAGTTACTCAAGTCAATGACTGAAGCTGCCGAAGAGGAGCGTTGTTTGGCTATAGAAGAGGGTAGAGTAAACTCGGATGGTATTGCCATTATAGATGTTATAGCTGACGGGTGCTATGGAAAAAGGTCTTATAGAAAAAACTATTCGTCGTTGTCAGGCGCAGCTGCTATAATTGGAAAAAAAACGAATAAAATATTATACTTGGCCATCAAAAACAAATATTGTTGCATTTGTGCTCTAGCACAGAGTAAGAATGAAGATGCAAAAGATCACAATTGTTATAAGAATTTATTCAGGTACCTACTTACTTATTTCTGCTTCATTTTTAGGGTTCCGTATTCCAAACAGGGACCCTTATAGTCTGCCTTAAGTATATCACAGGTTTAGTAGGTAGTTTAAAATAAAATAATTTATAGAACTTTTACTTTCAGGCGCTTCTACTGGAATGGAGTCCGAGATTTTAACAGAAGGTTTTAAAAAAAGTTTAGAACAGCATAATCTGATATATGGGAGGTTAATATCAGATGGGGATGCGAATACGTATTCAAAAATACTACAGGCGAGGCCATATAATAATTACACTGTGGAAAAAGTAGAATGCCGCAACCACTTGCTCAGGAATTTCTGCAACAAGTTGGTTGCTGTATCTACAGATACAAAGTACATTTTGAAATTCAGAAAACATATTACAAAGAAAAGGATTTTATCCGCAAGAAAAGTAGTCATAGAAGCAATCAAAAAGTATAAAAATTCAGACAATATTACAGGCCTTCATAAAGATATAGTAAATGCACCTGACCACGCATTCGGCCTTCATGGCAAGTGTAAAGAATATTTTTGTTCCAAAACTGACGAAGACGAGAACGTAGATCGTGAAATGTTCTCTAATAGCATTTGGCAACGAATCAAGCTGATTACAGCTCACCTGGCAGCCCATGCAAGAAGCTTAATTTTGGACGTCGATAGCAACCCCGTGGAAAGGTACCATAGCATTGTAGCTAAATTTGTAGGTGGCAAGCGTATAAACTTTAGCCGAAGATATCAATATCAAATGCGATGCAATGCCGCAGCAGTATCTTTTAATACGCAAAAACCCTTATCCATTCTGCATAAATCTATAGTAGGAAGAAGTCCGCATAATGAAATCAAAAGGAACGAAGAAAAAAGGCTAAAAAGTCGGCAGCTGACTCAAAAATATTTAAGAAAAAAGAAAAGATTATTTCATGCACAAGATACAAGAAACTATGGTGAAAATTGTTCAAAACCAGACTTGGATGAAGATATGATGGCGGAATCAAAAAAAGTGTTTTTGCAAAATTTGCAAAAAAACACCGGAGAAAGGGAAAAAATAACTAAAGAAACAGTTTTGCAAAGTGGAAGTAGTGAATGGCTGGAGTTGCGTCGTAACATTTTGACTGCATCAAATTTTGGACGAGTTATAAAGCGACGAATGGATGTCAGTTGCCAAAATATAGTCAAAGACATCTTATACAAAAAATCTATTGATCACGTTAAGTCAATAAAACACGGAAGAGACAATGAAAAACTAGCCCTCGAACAGCTGTCCCAACAGGAGAAGGTTGAGATACATCCATGTGGATTATTTATTGACCCGGACGTGCCATATCTCGGTGAAAGTCCAGATGGAATAATAAATGAAGACATGGTTGTCGAAATGAAGTGCCCTAAAAGTTCCTTCAACATTGGCGTAGAGAAAGCCGTAGAAGCAAAAAAACTTACATTTTACAAAAAAACAAAAGACGGGGTACTTCAAGTAAACAAAGACCACTACTGGTATTTTCAAGCTCAGGGCCAGCTTCATGTTACCAGGAGGGGAAAATGCTTGTTTGGTCTTTGGTCAGGCAACAAGTTCCCTATAAAGACCGAAATTATTGACAGAGATGACCATTTCTGGTCAGTCAAAATGGAGAAGAAATTAAAAGATTTTTACATTGATTGTTTGCTACCTGAACTAGTAGATCCCAGATACACTCGAAAAATGCCTATTAGAGATCCAGTTTATATAACAGAGGCTATTCAGTTAAAGAAAAAAAAACAAGCAAAAACTTCAGCTGCTAAAAAACGAAAAATAGCACCGGAGACGGACCAGCCATCTAGCTCAGCTCAGGTAATTTTATACGTTTGCTTTATATTATTTACCAAATTCTGTTATGTTGCCTACCCACTGTATTTTTCGCACATATACGATTTTACCAATCTTATCGGGAATTACGGGTGTTCTATTTAATTATTTGTATTTTGCTTGTGGGTTACTGATAATTATTCTTCTTTCAGCTGAAAGAACCTAAAAGAAAAAAAACGGCTTCAGCAACTTCTTTTTCCCCAGACCAGCCATCTACCAGCTCACCTCTTGTAGGTATCTTGAAGTTCTGTAGAACTGTATTTTTAACGCTAAGCTCTTCTAATCGTACCTACCTAATCCCATCGGGGGATACCATGTTATGTATTTTTCTTATTATTTACTAGCAGCGCCTTGCGGTTTCACCCGCGTAGTTCCCGTTCCCGTGGGAATTCCGGGATAAAAAGTAGCCTATGTCCTATTCCAGACTATAATCTATCTCTGTGCCAAATTTCATTCAGATCCGTTCAGCCGTTCTGGCGTGATAAAGGAACAAACATCCATCCATCTATCCAACCATCTAAACTTTCACGTTTATAATATTACTAGCAGCGCCTTGCGGTTTCACCCGCGTAGTTCCCGTGGGAATTCCGGGATAAAAAGTAGCCTATGTTCTATTCCAGACTATAATCTATCTCTGTGCCAAATTTCATCCAGATCCGTTCAGCCGTTCTGGCGTGATAAAGGAACAAACATCCATCCATCTATCCATCCATCTAAACTTTCACGTTTATAATATTAGTGAGATTACTAGCGGTCCGCCCCGACTTCGCATGGGTATATTCTATCGCCTATGTTACTCAGGGATAATGTAGGATTCTAATGGTGAAAGAAATTTCCAAATCGGTCCAGTTGTTTCGGAGCCTATTCAATTCAAACAAACAAATATTTCCTCTTTATAGTAAAAGTATAGATATATATATGTACATATATACATACTAGCAGCGCCTCGCGGTTTCACCCGCGTAGTTCCCGTTCCCGTGGGAATTCCGGGATAAAAAGTAGCCTATGTCCTATTCCAGACTATAATCTATCTCTGTGCCAAATTTCATTCAGATCCGTTCAGCCGTTCTGGCGTGATAAAGGAACAAACATCCATCCATCTATCTATCTATCCATCCATCCATGTTAACTTTCACGTTTATAATATTAGTGAGATTATAATATTATAATTATAATATTAGTGAGAGATATATATATATATATTAGTGAGATTAGTGAGATTACATAGTTTACCTACCATATTCTATGAAATATTAATTTCCTACTTACTGTTTTTTTCGCGCAAAGCACTACTATGTCCCTTAGAGAATGTTTTTTCTTGCAGGCCAATAAATATATTTATTTCTTTATTTTTCAGTAAAAGAAGATAAAGGGTTCCGGTAAATTACTTCTTTCCAGATCAACTTACCACGTCATAAGTACCAACCTCTTACCTAGCGCTGAAAACAAAGATGAATAAAAATAAAAACGCCAAGTGCGACTCGGACTCGCGCAACGAGGGTTCCGTAACTAAACATCATATTAATTATATAAATAAAAGAACTTGATTCTTGCCCAATATCATGATTCTAGCCCTATAGGTTTTGGTCCATGGCGAGGCTTACCAAGGCTTACTACAAAATATCAGATAATTTAGAAGATAAAAAAGCTTGGGACGGGTTTTGCTCCAACTCGAAAAATAACAACTAACAGGCTAAAGGTTTCTTAGTCGCTTCTTTACTTTAGTCTTCATACCGAAGCGACAGAAATCAAAAGTACCACTTTATTTCCGTGTCAGCGTTTTAATTTAAGAAGTTGACCTTTTCTAAGTGTACATTTTTGTATTTATGGAAATAAAGAATTTTTGATTTTGAATTTCTGTGGTATTGTAGCTCCCAAACGTATGGAACGGTCTCAATTAAATCTGGTATAATAAAGTGGTACTTTTTTTATTTTAAGAATTTTACCTTTTCTTGGTGTACATTTTTGTATTAATGGAAATAAAGAATTTTTGATTTTGATTCTTTTGTTGGTGGTTATAATTATGATAAATAAATAAATTATGTGAATTTTAACACGTTTCTGAGAAAAGAGGGTTGACAGACGGACAACAAAGTGATTCTATACGGGTTCCTTTTTTTCTTTTGAATTACGGAGCCCTAAAAATTACAAGATAGTGATTTTATATTTTCATGCAGAGTGTATTCATCAATATTAATAAAAACTTAACTAGTATAGGCTGATGATGATGATGATGATAAATAAAAACTTCAAAAAAATTTGTTTCATAAAATTCGTTTTACTAAAATACTATTACACCTATGCAGTTTACAGATAAAAACGTAGATATTTTGTTTAGTAATGTTTTAATCCTAAGCCTAACCATTCTCTACACATATAATATTTTGATACAATTACTCCTTTGAACTGTTTCTCTCAAGGATCTCTCTGTTCGCCATTACTCTGTGATACGTTGTGCGCGCCATCTAACGGCAGTGGAGCGTATTATTTGGATAGGGTATATCGACTAAGGTTCCAGGACCGCGCGCGCTCGGTTTTTTGAATCGAAAACATGCACTCCTTGCTGCATAGATGGCGCGGGGGTGTCCCGCTCGGCTGCCAAATGCGCAAGGTCATTTGCCTTACTATTCGTCTTAAGACGCTGGACTGGAAAGGTAAGGGCATCAACATAAATGGCGGTTACATCTCACACCTGTGATTCGCTGATGACATAGTCTTAATGGTGGAGTCGCTGGAGGAGCTGAACCAGATGCTGGACGGCCTAGCTTCAGCCTCGCGACGTATCGGTCTAGGGATGAACTTGGATAAAACCAAGGTCATGATCAATGGCCTCATTGATCCGGGACCGGTCGTCGTACATGGCCACCTTCTCGAAATTGTTTCCGAATACACTTACCTAGGGCAGATTCTGCAGTTTGGTAAAAACAATTTCGAGAAGGAGGCCAAGAGGAGGATCCAGCTGGGCTGGGCAGCGTTTGGGAAACTACATCTCTACTACTCTCTCTACATGAGTCTTCTCGTCATCCATACTGCAATGCTAGAAAACGAAAGTTTTCAATCAGTGCGTCCTACCCGTCATGACTTACGGAGCTTAGACGTGGACACTCGCGGTAGGGCTTGTCCACCAGTTTAAAGTCGCCCAGCGAGCTATGGAGAGAGCTATGCTCGGAGTTTCTCTGAAGGATAGGATTCGCAACGAACACATCCGACAGAGAACCAAGGTTGTCGACATAGGCCAAAGGATTAGCAAGCTGAAGTGGCAGTGGGCTGGCCATATCGCGAGAAGAACCGACAACCGCTGGGGTAAACGTGTTCTTGAGTGGAGACCGCGACTCGGCAAACGTAGTGTAGGACGCCCTCTGACCTTTTATTGCGAGACGGTGTATTTGACATCGACGTTCAAGCAACACTGATATTTCGGAAAGATAATTATTAGTGATATTTAAATAAATATAACAATAACATAATAGTACTCCTCGTGTATTTAAGTTTTATCAGCAACAATACAATATATTTTGTGCTATTTATACATTTTCCCAACATATTTATATGTATATTTTATTCAAAAAGTCTAAAAACTACAAGCGTAGTTTCTGCCCTGCCATCGGGCATTTATTTATACATAAGCAGGCATAAACAGGGCAGATTGGGCAAAAACGAGTTTTTGCCCAATCTGCCCTGTTTATGCCCTTTTTGCCCAATTGGGTTTAAACCCTCGACCCATCTCTAAATATGAGTGATGACGTCGCCGATTTTTGTCCCATTCTATAAGTACTTTGGTTATACTTAACGTCTGTTTACTTGTCATCTCCCTCGATCCGGTTGTCCTCCTTCCTTGCGAGGATCTGTTCCTCGAAGTCCGGGACGAGCTCGCGGATCCTGGCCAGCAGTAGGTCGGCCAGGTTCTGTTTAGGGTCCGAGTCTGAAAATAACATTAATTTCTTATTTGTGTTTGCTTACAAGTTCTAAGGTTCATTTTGCGGATTGTTTCATATTATGCAGCTCTATTAGAGCCGGTGCACTGTATTTCGTTTTTCCCCACAAGTGAGCAATGATTGCGCTGATTTTTCGTTATCAAATCAACAAGTCAAACGACATATTTTGCTGTTTTCTTAAGGCTGCCAACTAAGCGCTGAAATACATCGATGGGTTAGCTATAAATAAATAATATTAATTAATTGTTATAAAAATTATGTAATGATATAATTTTTTATTTGAAGAGCATAAATCATGTACGATTATGTCGCTCCAATTAATTAACAGAAACAACACAATAAGTAACAATTTAACTTAATGTTGTACAATTTCACCGGTTTTTTTACTTCTTCCGAATCTGGGTTCGATAATATTACAATCAGCAGATTCTTTAAACAAATATTAACACTTTTCTGTAGGGAAGGTGTCATTCTGAAATTGACATATTTCGCCGCTAAGCACAATACCAAAACACTGTAGGCTGGAGAGTTGACGATGGCTTAGCTGTAAATAATTTATATTATGAACCTTTACAATAATAACAAATAAAATAACAATAAAAAATAACTAGCTTTACAAAATAAGTGATCATATAAGTTGAGATTGACTTATTTAGCCGCTACACGTCGTACAATACGATAGCACCTGTAGGCTGGAGAGTTAGAGTATAATATACTCACTATCGTAGTAGATAAGCTCGCATTTCCCCTTGCACTCGGGGCTCTTGTCCAGGATGGAGTTGAGCGTGCGGCAGAAGTCCTCCACTACGCCGGCCACGTCGATGTTGGCCACCTCTGAGGATATAAACATAGCTCAATTAATAATCTACACGTTTGTGCAGTATAATAATATGAGCTGCGCACATGGCTATGGACTGGCTGCTTGCTGGGCCCGAACGTCGGCTGGGAGGACATCATCAATGGTAAATGTTATGGATTGTCTTCTGTTTCTTCTCTCGACGTTGACGTCGATCACAGAGATCTTTTGCTAAAAAAGGGAGATCATTTACATATACTAAAAATAAAAAAGGGTCCTAATATTGATCCTTGTGGGACGCCTAATTCAATTTTTGAGCCCCTAGATCTTTCTTTACCAATATCTACTTTTTGAACTCTATCAGATAAGATTGCATAAGGTCCAGTGCCTTGTTCCCAATTCCATAGTGTTTCAATTTTCTAATTAGCGTATCATGATCTACACAATCAAAAGCCTTAGAAAGGTCACAAAATATACCAATAGCGTTTTTCGCTTTCTCCCAGGCATCCAATATATGCTTTAATAGGGCTGTACCAGCATCAATTATTGATCTACCCTTGGTGAAGCCCAATTGATTTTTATGAAGTAGCCTATTAAGGTTAAAATGAGAGGACAACTGAGTTAGAATAATTTTTTCAAAAATTTTACTTATTGCAGGGAGTATTGAAATTGGCCTGTAATTGACCGGATCAGTGTGGCTACCAGATTTATAAAGAGGGACAAGTTTACTATATTTCATGAGATCAGGAAAAACTCCAGCGTCGACACAACTATTGTAGGCCAAACAAGGAGCAACTTCCTTAATAATTGAACTCAGAACTTTGGTTGAAATATCCCAAAGATCCTCAAGGTTTTTTATGTTAACATGGTAGCATGTACCTACTCAAATTCACAAAAAATGAATTACTATCTATTTGATCGACATATTTTGCGCATAGTAGCGCGCACATTTGCCCATCCCTATCCGTTGCAGTTGTCAATGAGGTTCTCCTGGCTACGCTGGGCATTGGGAGGAACAGGCCATAGACTCTCTCTATGGCTAGTACTATAATAACTCTATGTCATGGATGGACATAACTCTGAACTGTATGAAATAATGTCTGGGGTGCCACAAGGCTCGCACTTAGGTCCTGTCTTATTTAATATTTTTGTAATTCCGACCTAACGGCGGTCGGAGGATCTTGTAGGCCGTGTGCCGGTACTTTAGTATACCTTGGTACAGCGTCCTGTTGTTCAGCACGCGGTGCAGCGTGTGCAGCGGAGTAGCGCACTCCGCCATGACGCTGACGGGCGGTGCACCATTAGGGCGGAGGATCTTGTACGCCGTGTGCCGGTACACGCGGTCCTTTACGCCTGCTACGCTCTTTATCACGTTTTGTAGGATCTGAAAAATACAAGGCAATATTTAAATGAGGCTTGTAGTGTTTGTATATTTGAGTAAACATTGTCTCGCGATCACGGATACGGGAGGGGGCAGTCGCGCCTGCGCCGCGGGCCTGAGCGGACTTCCGATCCTGTGTACTGGTGACGTAACGAGCCAATGTAGGTAGCATGTCTACCTACCCAATCCTGCAGTACACGTAATTACTACATGTGGCGACGAGTTAAAAGGTCAGTGCTAATAAATTTTATAATTGTATGATGTAAAAAAAGAACGAATAGAAAGATGTTGTTGCGACTTAAGTTATATAAGAAAGCTAGTATAAAAGAAGTATGGACAGAAGAACAGGATCGAGCATTCGATCAGTTGAAACAGGCGCTATCTACAGTCAAAACATTGGAATATTATGATGTTAAGGATGAAACACAAGTCATTGCTGACGAAAGTCCGGTCGGATTAGGGGCCATATTAATCCAGAAAGATGACAGGGGCCTAAGAATTATTGCCTACGGAAATCGAACATTAACAATGCTTGAACGAACAACAACGCTTGAACGAAAATACAGCTAAACTGAAAAAGAAGCACTCGCTTTTGTGTGGGCCGTCGAACACTTCGATATATTTTTGTTCGGTAAGAAATTCGACCTCATCACGGATCATAAACCATTGGAATTCATATTTAGCCCAAAATCAAAGCCATGTGCACGAGTGGAACGTTGGGTATTAAGATTACAGGCGTACATACACCGCCAGGCATTGAAGATCATGTGTTCATCACATCGTTGAACAAGCTTGTCCATGTGCTGTTCCCATGCAAGCTATAATGACGAGCTCAGAAAATGACCGGGACATAAAAAACGTCAAGAGGAATTTACAATAATGATTGGCATGAATCGGTTAAGGAATATACAATTTTCGAATCTGAACTATGTTTCTATAATGATATTCTTCTAAGAGGTAGTCGGATAGTTCGGTAGTTATACCTAAGGATTTGCAGAAAAGCGGCCTAGACGCCGCTCATGAAGGACACCTAGGAGTGGTAGCAATGAAAAGTCGGTTGAGGTCCAAAATCTGGTGGCCACACATGGATAAAGATGTGGAAACACTTATAAAGCAGTGCAAAGGTTGTACCCTGGTGGGGCTGCCGTCTCCACCAGTACCTATGAAACGAAGTGAACTTCCTGCTGCTCCCTGGGTGGACGTTGCTATTGATCTGCTTGGACCCCTACCAAGTCACGATTATTTACTTGTAATCATTGACTACTATAGCAGGTATAAGGAGATTAAATTTACTAAAGTAACAACGAGCACACAAATAGTTAAACTACTGAAAGAAGTCTTCAGTCGTCTTGGCTATCCCACTTCTATCACAGCTGACAATTTATAAGTAGCGAGTTCAAGGAATATCGAAAGCAATGATAAGACTCTTTAACACGGTCCCCTATTGGCCACAGCAAAATGGTGAAGTTGAACGCCAAAACAGCGAGATATCCTAAAAAGGTTAAAAATAAGTAAAATCGAAACTAGGGACCTGAAAGAATCGGTTATGGAATATTTGATGATGTATAACTCAACACCTCATACAATAACAGGAAAAACGCCGGCTAAATTATTTTACAAACGGCTAAACAAAGACAAGATTCCGTCACTCCTCTACAACGAACACAGACATGACGAAACGGATATGAGGGACAGAGACAAGATCAGAAAGGAGAAAGGAAAAGAATATTCTGACAGGAAAAGAAGGGCCGAGGAGTCATCCATTACTGAAGGCGATAAAGTTTATGTGAAGGATATGGAAAAAGGAAATAAGTTGTCAGCAAACTATAAACCTACTCCGCACATAGTTGAACAATTGGAAGGTGGAGATGTACTTGTACGAAATGAAGAAAATGGCCAAAGGTTGAGGCGTAATGAAATTCATCTAAAGAGAGTGGCAGGCAATTGGGAAGTCAGTAAGGAAAATAAAGAACTAAACAATAATGAACAGAAAGAAAATGGAATGACAAGTTCAGAGCAAACGTGAAGCATGCACATGAAGGATGTTATCAAATTAGTTGATTCCTTATTAATTCTCGAATTAATTCTGGTAGGTAATCAATGTAATTTTGTAATAGTGATTTATAAATAAAACTACATTATGAAAAGGATGTAGTGTTTGTATATTTGAGTAAACATTGTCTCGCGATCACGGATACGGGAGGGGGCAGCACGTTACTGTGGGGAAGGTATGTGGTGTATTAAATATCTACCTTTGTGTGAGTGCACCGAGTATAATATTGCAGTGTATTTGATTGACATTTAAACAAGATATATGTATGTATGCGGGTACTTGGATAAAGTTGCAGATGGCCACTACCCACAATCTTCCGTCTTGATTTACCAAGTAATTCCATAAATCCCATCATCTTTTATCCAGCTGGGAGCACACAGACACCTTAAATTTATAACACCTTCTATATCTAAACAAGTAGAAACGCATATTCCGTAAAAAATACAACTGCCTTCCTATTACGGTTTATGGTACAGCCCGCAGACAGACGGCAGAGTGACAGACAGCGGAGGCTTAGTAATTAGGGTATTCCCGATGCCACCCTGTGGGTACGGATTTATAAAATGTATGTCACTTACACTGCAGGCCTCCATAGTAGGCTGGCCTTAAGGCTCTCAAGGTCTGGCGGACCGAACATGTTTTTGTTATTGATGTACAATAAATAGGTAATAGAATCAGGCGTTACTTTGCGGAAATCCATTGCAAACTATAAGGATGAAAATATTTAGTAACAATTCCGCGAAAAAACCTCCGATAAGTTCTAACAAAATGTAGTCCGCGTTGTAGAAGAAAAACGACGCCAACTACATAACGAAAAAATACCTATGAAAGCAAGACGTCAACTAGTTTCGTCTCACCACGAGACATCATCAGGACACCACAATACTCGACTTTAACACTGAGAGCGCCATGCAACAACGGCAGAGTCCCACCAGAGACGTTGCCACTCCGAGCTCCGCGCGCCAAGTGAAGCATTATTCCGGTACAAATATGTATCAATAAATTGTTGGTTTTGAACGCTACACGTACTTTATTTTTGGACAAAGCCCTTGAAACTCCCTCACTTAATGGACCTAAATAAGTCAAACTACCTACATATTTATCTATCCTATCTGGAGTAACAGGATACAATAAGGACCGGACAGTGTTACGTTGTTTACTCCTAATTAGACCATCAACCATATTCCTACTATAGCCGTTTCTTTCTGCCATGTGGTAAATAATAGATATCTCTTTATTAAAGTTCTCCCGTGATAGGGGTGCTGACATCATTCTGTGGACAAAACTACGGTAAGCTGCTAACTTATGTTGTAATGGATGACAAGAAGAACTCGGTATTGTAATGTCGGTATAAGTCGGTTTTCTGTAAATTTGTAAATCATGCCTATTGTTTAACCTAGTTATTGTCAAATCTAAAAAGTTCAACGAGCCACTACTTTCCAGTTCGAGTTTGAATTTGATTTTTGGATGAATTGCTAGCTTATTAACGAATCGTTCTATTTGACGTAAACTTCCAGTCCAGCATATGATTATATCATCTACATAACGATAATAATAGTATAAAATTTTTGAATCCCCTATGTTTTTACTCTCAAAACTGTCCATAAAAATATCTGCCACAATTGGACTCAGTGGCGAGCCCATAACCCCTCTTTCTCTTTGTAATATTGATTACCAAATTGAAAATAATTGTGTTGCATACAAGTTCTAGTACAAATATATGAACTCCTCCTTTTCTGCTGGAATGACTCGTTGTCGTTCAAGATGTCCTTCCAATATTCTCAAACTCTCCTCATAAGGTACGTTTGTAAATAAACTTTCCACATCCAACGACAATAACTTCGCATTATGAGGCAAGCTGACATCTTTAATTTTATCAATTAAATCCATACTATTCTTTAAACTATACTTGGGATTAAATCCAGATCTAGATTTTAATTCGTAATTCAGATATTTTAACAAACCATATGCCGGTGCTCCTATGTAAGAGACAACGGGACGAATTGGAATATTAGGCTTATGTATTTTAGGTAAACCATATAACAAAGGTGCTCTAGGATTCATAGGAACTAAATATTTAAGAGAGTTAGGAGAAATAAAGTTGGAGTTTTTAGCCATTTCTTTCAAATCCTGTGTGAAAACTTTAGTAGGAACGGAACTTAGTAATTCAAAATCATTACCCTGTATGACCTCATTAACCTTCTGGTCATAATTACCTCTTTCTAAGATAACCACAGTATTACCTTTGTCTGCCTTTGTAATAATCAAATTATTTTGATCTATTTTATTCCTTAACTCTCTGTTGAATTGTTGCTAAATATTTTCATCCTTATATTTTTTTATTGATGTACAGTTTATTTATTTATTTATTTAAGTAACAAAATCCACAGTCCTTATTCAGTTCAAAGATCTTTATTTTCTCATTTACAACAAATATGCTACTTACATGAGAAACTTAAACTAAGTCTATAATTATGTTATTTTTTGTTTTTCTAAATTTTGTTTAGTAGTGTTACATCCTCAGATATATATTTTTGCAATTTGGTTTTAAACACGCCAAACGTTCCAGCACCTTTAATATCTTCAGGTAGCCTGTTATAGAACTGGGCCCCTTCAAAAGTAATAGTCTTTTTACCCTGTTGGGTTCTAATAGTAGGCAAAACAAGATGATCACCTCTTCGTCTAGTGTATTTACTGTGTAGTTGGCTTTTTTTGATGAATGTGATATTGGTATGAATAGTTTTGTTAAGGATTTTACGTATAAGTAAGCAGGTTGTATAGATATATAGTTGTTTAATATTCATTAGTTTAGTTTCTTTATAAATTTTTACAGTAGGAGTTAGATACGGATAGTGAAAGAGAATTTTAATAATTTTGTTCTGTAGTCTTTGTAACTCGTTTATTTTATAGGTTGGCGCGTTACCCCATATTTCTATAAGGTAATATTATTAATATTATTCTAGATAAACTTAAAATACATGTTTTTCTTATTTTAATCTAATCTATCTTTTCCGTTACAAATATGTATCAATAAATTGTTGGTTTTGAACGCTACACGTACTTTATTTTTATATACTTTACTTTATTATACTTACACCGAAGGTCTCCATAGTAGACAGGTCCGTCCGACCGGTCTTGTTGAAGTCCTTAAGGTCTGGCGGACAGAACATGTTCTTGGTGATGACGATGAACAGTTTCTTGGAGGGAAACAGCACACCCTCCTTGCCCTCTAGCGTTCTCACGTTTTCTTCGAAACCTCTGAAACTGGGAAAGAAATCAGAAATCAACGTTTCTTTCTTTCTGTTTAAATAAAAAAAAAATAACAAATCTTCATCAACCATTGACTTATAATTATAATAGTACTTCAGTGTCATCAACAGCCTATGTCTACACTGCTGGAATAAGAAATACAAAGTATTCATGTTAATTCTACACCTACAGAAAGTTGATTATTCCTGTTCCAAACATAACCTAGAAAGTTCGTCATTGCAAGCGTACTAAAAAGCGGGACGGAAAACTCTAAGGAATTTCATTTCTGACGCGTTTAGCGGGAGAGAAATGTGCATGGAAATTCATTAAGAACGTGTTATTTTTTTTATTTCTGAAATAGCAGCAGCCTGTAGCTATAGTTATTTTCATAGGTAAAACGACCGTATGATTTGGCCTCTTCCGTACTATTAGGATTCCTAATCGACAGCGGTCTTACCTGAGAAAACCACATAGAAGAGCTCTGCTCTAGACTAGGCCGCACACGCTTCGCACTGCGCCGCGACTGCCACCCGCAGCGTGGTGCTGGCGTGCTACGCGACAGTCCACAGCACCATCACGAACGGTGTGGATCTTTGGGCGCGCGCTGCTGACGTAGACAGAGTCTTTGTCATGCAGAAGCGTGCTGTGCGCGCTATCGTTGGCGTGGCAGACGATTTGTCGTGTCGTGAATAAGTATTTCAAAAAATTAGGTATATTGACGGTCGCCTGCGAACTAATCCAACAGGTGGCGATGTTCACCCTCAAAAACATCTTCAAACGTGGAGGCGTGAACACCACCCGTACTCTCCGCAGCAATTAGCTAGCCCATCTTCTAAGCTGTGCAAATCGGAGAGGTCCGTGTACGTCATGGCTCCCTCT
The DNA here is from genome assembly GCA_947086465.1 of Eupithecia exiguata. Lineage (NCBI taxonomy): Eukaryota > Metazoa > Arthropoda > Insecta > Lepidoptera > Geometridae > Eupithecia > Eupithecia exiguata. Next base: position 524,130 of record OX352245.1, on the reverse strand, counting down.
GTATATTACAGGCTGCCGGCCACAGTCCGCGGGGATGCAACCTCCACGAGGGCCTTTTTGTTTATACCACCAAGGTGGCAATCAGGCGTGCGGCCCACCTGATGGGAAGCGGTTACCGCAGCCTATGGACGCCTGTAACATCAGGGACATCACACGCGCGTTGCCGACCCTTTAAATGCCTTAGAAGACCCGTTTTTTAAAAACCCCATGTTGTAGTCCAAAGGGAAAACCCCGGCCGGGAGATCATTCCACAACCTGACTGTTCGCGGGAGGAAAGTCCTCATGAATCTAACAGTCCGCGAAGTAAATGTCTTTTCAAACCACATGCTCGACAATGCCGAATTATAGGTCATGTAAACCCTACCGAAAGCAAGACATTAAATCCCTTGGTATTAGCCGGGTTATAATGTTGTACTGAATTTCATTATAACCCGCTGGTTAATAATATGATTTCACTTTTCATAATTCTTATTACTATATGCATAAAGTTTAATTTTGCTAAACACAATTTGTCCTAGGCCATGGCCTACTTGATTTGACAAAATAAATGAAGTTTGCCTCCGTGTGAACCCCGGTCCGGAGGAGCGCGGTGTTCGAAATTCGAATTTCGAATCTAGGACCACGGCTTGTGCTTTCGAATTTGGAACGTCGCGCGCCTTCATTTGTTCACGCGTGACGAACAAATCGAGTTCTTGTAGGTGCCTATAGAAGATTTAATTTCAAAAATAATATTGAAAATGTCGAGTGATGAAAGTGTTTTGACTCCTGAGTTTATCAAATTAGATGCCATAGGCATTGTCAACAATCTGCTGCCAGAGAAGTCAAAGGAAAACATTATTTATCTACTGAGCCTGTTTTTTTGTCTCGCATAAGGTGTGAAAAGTAGAGTATACACCTCGGGGATAAGACTGTTTTAGTCTTGGGCGGTTGAACCCCTCACTGCACTCAGGACTCAGTCTTAATTCCCTCGCTTCGCTCAGGAATTAACTTATAACTCCCTCGCTACGCTCAGGAGTTAAATTATGAGTCCTTCGTTACGTTCGGGATTCAATTCGCTCCCGTGACATAAAACAGTGCTTTATCCCCTTAGTGTATAATCTACTATTAAGGTACAGGGATGATATCTCTGCCGATGGCGAGCCGTGCGAAGGTAGAAGGGAGCCGCTGGCACAATGTCAAATAATTCATCAGAACAACCCATTGTACAAGCGGTAGAACACACATAGAGGAGAAGTCTCTCCTGAGACTTTTAAATGAGTAATTAATTTTTGTATTACCTATATTTTTGAATGTACAAAATGTTTAGTGTAGACACAGATGTAGTAATACTATACTCTACCTATTGTTATTTAAGATAACCAAGTACAATGTACTTTAGTACGCGACATATGTAACTTAGTGTTATCAATAAATATATTTTATTTGTATTGTATTCAAAATAATAATTGAAAAAAGAACCATTGAAAATCGTACGCGCGTACTGGCTTCTACAACATACGCTATTACGGAAAAAAACGGATGCTGCGTGCCCTTACATACTTAGATATTTTTACTGTACATGGTTATTATTAATATTGATATAAATGAAAACACCCAGAACACTCGGAACAAATATCTGCAGATCGTACAAACAGTTATCTCGAGGCGGGAAACGAATCCGCCACCTTCTGCGTGGCAGACGGACCTTCGCCCGCTGCGCCACAGAGGTCGAATATGATGTAAGCGCTTACTTGGCTCCATCAGAAGGGATGGTGTAGACGAGGTACCCTTCGAAGAAGGAGCATGCCATGCCGACGCCGTAGTTAATGTTAGCGCGCGGCTCCACCTGAAACCGCAACCATACTTGTTTAAACCGAATTCGAAAATATAAGGTTCTATGTTCGGCTGTATGTATATTTTATTTAAGGTTACACGAGTCAACGGCGAGAACTCGTCGGTAGGCGAAGCCTAAATATGTATGTATATCTCACCTGACGTAGTAACGCTACTCGCGCGCAAGTATGAAATGCACAAAAAATTTAAACAAACTTTTAGCAAGAGGGTAGTAAAATTATTGAGCGTTACTTTTCAAAATAAATTTATTTCAACTTTTTAATAACAAAACTATGATGGAACGGGCTCAAATAAGGGAGGGGCGGTACTGTTTATTTGGGAAAGGCCAGGGTCCTCACCATGGCGTCCTGATACTTGATGACGAGGAAGGCAATCCCGACGTACACGAAGTCAGCTTGGAACGGCGTTTGTTCGTTATAGACGAGCACAGCGAGCCACGCGAAGAACAGAACCAAGTGGTTTCGGCTCTCTGCAAATAGTTTCTGGAACAATTATTTTATTTTACATAAAATCTTAAAGTTGCTTGATTTAAACGTTGATGCGAGATTACCTACACTTTTTTAAGTTAAGTGAACCACTTTAAATTCGTAAACGTAGGCGTTAAAAAATCCTGTCGTCACAATCTAGCCGTTTGTTCAATTTGTTATTGAATAGGCACACTTACATGTAATGCACTTGGAACGGTCCAATACTTGTATCAATTAGTTTGACATGTACGGGGTAGGTGACCCAGACTACACTTACCACGGTCCAATACTTGTATCAATAAGTTTGACATGTATGGGGTAGGTGACCCAGACTACACTTACCTGATTACACTCAGTACCTACCTGTCCTGATGAACCTGATCCACAGCCTTAACTAAAAGGCCTAAACCCCAGAAACTTGTAAGAGGCCAAAGGTCCAAGTAAACCTATTACCTATGTATGTTTTTTGTTATTAGTTTTAATTTTATTATTTTTCCATTTTTCTATTTGTTCTTGTATTAGCGTGGCTTGGTGCCGGCGCGTAGGCTTGTTGGTGACGTCACCTGTATATTTTCTAACGTAAGACCAGCGCTGGCTCGGTCTCTTACGGGCGCTTAGCCAGCATTATGCTGAGTTAGGACCTTTTTATAACAACATACAACAATAAATGTATTTTTTCTTCTTCAAGTTTGTACTAACCTCTATGTGACAAGTAACAATCCCACCGGTGAGAAACTTATGCACGAGCTGACAAGACGGCGCCACGGCCTTGAGTGTGAGTAGGTACAGGATGTAGCGACCTGAAACAAAGGGCAGTTAACCCACATAGATTAACTTAATCTATAGTAGCAGTGCGGGTGGCCTACGATATTCTTGCACATAAAATTAAATATCAGACTAATACAATAAACTAGTCTGACCCTGCGGCTCCGCACGCGTTTTTGCGAATAATAATGTAAGGTAGCCCGGGTACATATTGAACTACTAGAAACTTACATTTATGCGAACGCTCAGCCCCATCCGTTCAGTAGTTTTGACGTGAAGAGGTAACGAACATACAAACACATCTACCTACATCCAAACTTTGGATAGTAAGATTAGTGCGATGTGTTGAAAAACATATAAATATATAGGTAAAGGCGCTAACGGCAGCGCTAGAGCCGTATTAGGAGGTCCCTAAGATTTTCGATGAAACCGACTAGGATTTCGTGGCTCACCCGTACTGAGGGTGAGGCGCAGGTTCGAGCCCTGTCGTAATCGAAAATTTTTGGAACCTTATACATATAATTTCTTAGAGATTACCCAAAGTGCGAGGACTTACGCACAATACAAAACCCTTAGAATATAATAATATGAAGATCTCATTCTAAGTACATTTGTTTACATAGGTAATATGTTGTGTCAGGTACTAATTTAGTCACAAGGATTTGATTAATTCTCTTAACTTTTGTACATTACTCTTCTATGCCCCCCCCCCCCCCCCCCCCCTCTGTATCCGCGAATGTGCTGAGTTATAGGCTTTTTACTGAAAATCAGAAATGATCTTTGCCAAAGTTTTGCCAAACATCTCTATGCTGTGACTACAGATGTCAATATTTTGTTACTTTTATTTTTGCATTACAGACTCAAATAACTCATTCATTAATTTAATAAGAAATAAAAACAAAATGCCCAGTTTTAACAAAAAATAGTTTACTTCTGATTTTGCATCAATCAACCAATAGGCTAACTTTGATTGACTCCTCATACTGAAATAAAAACGTCAAGTGCGAGTCGGACTCGCGCAACGAGGTTTCCGTAACAAAACATTTTATAAATTATATAATAAAAAATAAAAGACCATGTTTCTTGCCAAATATCATGATTCTAGCTCAACAAAAAGTAGGTACCCTATAGGTTTTGGTCCATGGAGAGAATTAAAAATTGCTTTTTTGTGATTCGACTACAATATTAGTTTTCGGATTTTCCTCTTACTTGTGCTATGAGGCCTTGCTTCTTGCCAAGTTTCATGGTTCTAGGTCAACGGAAAGTACTCAAAGGCCCGTATCATGAAAGCTCGCTCAGTCACCGATCTATGCTTGAGTGGCGTTTATGCCATGGAAAAGCGTTACTCAAGCATCGATTGATAACTGAGGAAGCTTTTATAATACGGGCTTTAGTATAGGTTTATGGTCCATGGCGAGATTCAAGAAATATTTTTTCTGTGAATAATCTATAAATTGACGGTTTTAGGATGTTTCCCTTTATTTGTGCTATGCTATAAGACTTTGCTTCTTCCCAAATTTCATGATTCTAGGTCAACCCTATCGGTTTATATACCTCCACGCGTTTCCGAGAAAAGAGGTGTCAGATAGACAGACGGATAAGAAAGTGATCCTATTAGGGTTTTTATAAGGAACCTTTAAAAAAGTCTACCACGATGGGCGGGCAGGTTCTCTTAAAAGTTGGGGCAGTTAGTTATCCTACATTTTAAAATAGCATAATTCGTATCACTTTTTACCTAATACATTTGACCTATTAAATATTGAATTAAAAAAGTAAAAATGAGGCAGATAATAAAACCAGCCAAGTGCAAGTCGGGCTCGCGCACGAAGGGTTCCGTACCATTATCTATAAAAACGGCAAAAAAAATCACGTTAGTTGTATGGGAGCCCCCAATAATATTTATTTTATTTATATTTTATTATAATATTTATTTATTTAGGCTGTCACTCTGACCAGAGCCTAAATAATGAATAGGCGTTACCCAGAAAAACTAATTGGTTTTACGAAATATTGAGAACAATGGGTCCATTTAAAGAGCTTTGAATCAAACCATTGTTTAAAGTCTAATAACAAGGTAGGTAGTCCTTCAGTTTGTTTATTTTGACTGCACAGTAGGTAAGCTTATAATTCTGCCCATTATTTCTATGGTAGGTACTTGAAAATGTCATGTATCAATTGAAGTGATAGATAAGATAGTAGTGTGCTAACAAATGAATATGGTGTAGAAATATTTCAAGAACCCTTACCAACATGAATCGGAGTGTGCTTCGCATTCAAACTTTGTGTAGCTGAAACCAATAAGGCATAAAAATGTTTAATTATTTACGGATTATAAATAATTCAACATTTTTCACAATTCACACAGTATTTAAGATGTACAAACTCTTAAACCTAAAGCAAATAAACGAAGACCATGTAACATACCTACAGAATACAATAAGTATATATGTGTTAAAAAATGTTGAACCTTGAAGGGTTTCATATAGATATTTGTGTCAAGGGCGATTATGGTGCAATGTATGTGCTTCCAACACAAACAAGCTTCAATGTTAAACCAGCTCACAATCACAATCAGCCACATTTGTGTTAGGAGCACAGGATACAAAGACAGAATAGACCACACACAGACAAAAAGCTAGCTTTGATCTTAGAAATAAACTCACATAGTCAAGGCTGACACTTTGGCAGATTCTGCAAAGCTTAATGAATTCAACTGAAATTAATGAATTCAAACATATAGGACTTGTGTGGGAATATATTTTTAAAGCTATCAGGGCTGTAGGTGTCGACACACAGCTCCAATCCAGTGTCGTGCCATGCACCATGCATGCCTATTTTGGACCCCCTTCAAAAGAATCCCATCCACTATTTTGTGTTTTTTAGGGAGTATAAATAGAGTGTTTTGCTTAAAGAAAGGGTCAAACTAAAAAATGGCTGTTACTGTTAGTATTACAATGTTTGCTTACCGATGCCTATGGCAAGTACTAATAGGAGTTGTACTCTGAAGGTTATGGTTGTGTTCATCTTCATTACCTGGAAAGCAAAGTGCTAGTTAATCACCTTTCTCAGAGACTTTATTTATTGATTTTTTACTTTTTTAAACATACATTTCTTTTCAAATCAAATCGTTTACCTATTTGCTTAGAACATGGCTCAGACTAAGTAAGGAACATGGGTAGCAATTAAACAGGGACGAGTGAAATCACTCGTCCCTGTAATTAAATATACAATTGGTCGTAAAATACAATGTTTCACCATATTCTGCTTTTCGGGCATACAAATGTCAATAGAATTTATACTTCTAAGAATACATCATGCTACAAATAAGAAATAAAATTTAATCTCTTGCATTCTGAGGCTCTCTTTGTTTGGGTTGCGAGCCTGGAGTGGTGAACGTGACTTACTTACTTAGATTGGATCAGGAGTATTATTATTCTTTGGTCTGGAAGGAACCAAACTTCCAAAAGTCCTTCTAGCGCACCTGTGTCCTGTACTGTACTAATACTAGTTTATTAGTATTCATCTATGTTATGCATCGATCAAAAATGTCCGGCTTTGCCCGCGAACTACTTATTTTTGATCGAAGATGTTATGATACTAATCCCTTAGAGTATATAATCCAACCAGACAAAAAAAACCGGTCCCCGCCGCGCCGCGCTGCGCCGCCGCCGTAGTTATTGTATTGTATACACTCTATGGCCGCCGCGCCCCGGTCGGTGGGATACAAAGAGTATACAATACAATAACTACGTGTGAGTGATAGAAGTTGTCCAAGGTTAACAGAGAGTGCGGTATAGTATGATCAAACCAAAAGAACCTCTTTATGAGTATACATTATCTACGGAACCTCTTATTTCCACACGCATCCAATCAGTCTTACGTAGTTATTGTATACTCTTCGCCAATCGGAATCGGTGCTTCTTCCTTCGGCCCACAGATCACTATAAACTAGTGTCAAATCATACTATTTATAACAAAATGTCAATGAAAAAACTTTGGTTGTAGTCAGTCAAGATTAGAAATAAGTTTAATAAAAGAAATCTTGACTATTTCAAAGTTTATTCCAGACCACAAAATCTTAGACCCAACAATAGGCTACATATACCTACCCTTCTCCAAAATGCAAATATTTCACTCAGGACCTTACGCCATGTCAATCAAAATTTATAACAAATTCCTTCAGAAATAAAAAATTAAACCAAAATAAATAAGTTTAAGTCTCTCTTGAAAGCATTCTTAATCAATAATTGTTTTTATTCCTTACAAGAGTTTTTTGATTTATAATTCCTTTGTGTACATAAAAAGTAGGTTAATAAATTGGATCTCACTATTATTAAAGATAGAAGTCTATATTATACGATAAGAAGCCTAAACACTATTGTTATATAGATTATTTAGAATAAGTCGTGAGATAAGAATAATATGAATTAGCCACCTAGCTAAATATTGCCGTGTCCTAGCTAGCAGGGTGCATGTTTGAGACACTTTATCTTTAAGATCCCATGTACAACATGTTTGCAATAAAAATATTGAGCATTTAGTCAATCAATGAAAATCTTAGAGTATACCTAGAGACGGCATACCTACGAAAAAAACGTGTATACCTAAACTTACCTATAAACTAAAATGGCTCCTTTCCGTAGTGCTGCCCTTTTGTACCTCGATATTTTTATCGAAACAAGTATTTTTGTGACGATATTTTAGCAGTTTCGTAGTGATTTTATTGTTTTCACCACGATTATGAAACAGAATTCTATAATCATATAGTCATAGAATGCTTTAATTAGAGATACAAAGTATGTGAATGCACGTACCCAACTATGGCTCGACCGCGCTCATGAGACGCAACCACTGAGAAGTTAAGAAAATGAGCTATTATAACAATGGTAATTTTTTCATGTATTTTCCGAGTCAAGACTCATGCGTTTAGACACGTGCCAGACCTCCTTAGAATTAAAGATCAAAGTTCACCAAACCAGTTTATTGAACAGTCTGCAGTTAGCTCATTTGTTTCAATTGTAGGTAAATACTAGTTCTAATTTGTTTATACTATTTGATTCAAATTTTCTTTGTTAATAAACGTTGTGTTCATTTAAGAAAAAAAGGTACCTACTGAAATGAAACAACAAGCTACTTAATTGCAAAATATATTGTTTGTATGCAACAGTGATTTGTGAGATAGTATATTTATATAACAATGTGTAATCTGTATCTTTAGCGTAGACGCTATCTATGCTTATATTATAAATGCGAAAGTGTATTTGTTTGTCATTCAGTCACGGCTTAACTAAGAAACTGGAACCTAACTAAGAAAGGATGGAGAGTAACATAGGCTACTTTTTGTCTTAGTAAAATAACAAACTCCCATGGTAGAGTTACAGGAATATCCCCCTAGATATTATATGAAATTCGAATTTAACGGGGATGAAACCGCGGGGAACAGCTAGTATTATTTATTATTATAATATAAATCACAAAAAGATAGACACCACATTTTATAAGCAATTCAACAAGTCTCATTCATTTATTATATTATATCACAAATTTAACACAGACTCCTACATTTTTAATTAAACAAGCAATGTAATCCGTAATCCGTCTTATTCATTTACAGTATAAATCAAAAATTTAACACAGACGCCACCTGTATTTTCGATTGTAGAAGCAATGCAACAGTCTCATTCATTTACACATTTGCAATATACCTACCTAATTCAAAAATTCAACTAATACTACACCTAATTTTCAATTTTACAAGTACCTAATGTAATCAGTCTCATTCATTTACAGTATAAATCTCAAATTTACATTATTTCTATTAAAGTACTGGATCGCGCTGGCACTAGTGGCTGAAACAAACATGAAGAATAAATTTATAATGCAACATTATTTGTCAGCCTACAATTATAGACTCTAGAAAGGTACTGAGTAGTTCAACTTTGAAAAAAAAACTAAAATCTTAAAGAAATTCTAAAAAAAAGGTGTGCCACCGTGCCACATCGTTTGCGAAATAACTTTATTTTGCATGGAAATTATTTGCTAAGGGAGGATTTATGGAAATGTACATTTTAGAGGGGATTTGAAGTATGGTAGGCTTTAATATTACTTTGGGTCAGATTTATTTACTTAAAACTTAATATTCATTAATATCAAAATTTAAGCCCTTTGGAAAAATAAAGGTAGTCAAGTTTGTTAATGCATATATGCATTACTTTGCAATAGAAGTTTGTGGGAGTAAGGTCAAGTAAAATACTTACTAAAAAGATTCGTGACGGTACGGCATCCTCTCGCAGTCTTGTTATTTAAAGTTCGATTGAAGCAAGTTTCTTCAAAATGAAGAGAACGAACGAAAATATCTTTCGTACCAAACTTCAAATTTTCTACTCCAATTGAGTCCAGCCACTTTTTCTTTTACCGTAATTTTCGGGTAACCTAGAACGTAAAAAACCAGTTGAAAATTAATACACTACAATTTACACTTGAAAACATCGATACCTATGAAAAATGCCTTGAAGGACAACACTATCGCCAAACAAACAGTTTCATGTTTTCTTTAATTACACTTAAAACTTACAAAAATAAGCTACATTCGGTATGAATTTTATGTAAACTATTCCTATGAAAGCCAACACATAAGGTATTTATTGTATTATTTGGTAATTTAGCAAAATAAGAATACGTACCGGTGTAATGTTATGTTTGGACGATTTTCACTTGTTTTGAAGCCGCAACCTACCAAACTGCTGTTTGGCATCTTCCTATTAGCTTTCTTTCGCTTACTATATAAGTATTCACATGAAAAAGTCCCGAACTCAAATAATTTTAGCATATTTACTGTAAATGCAACTCTCGTTGACAGTTTACATACCTGAAAGTTAAATGGCGAACCGGCCTCAATCATGCTTTGCTATGACGTCACGTTTCAATGTTGCCAAAAATAGGTTTCGCACATTATATTGATGTCTCTTTTTACATTGGTTATTGTAGGTAAGATAAAACGAGATAGCTATAAGTTTATGAGTACAATATCGATTTAGATCATATTTGTATAACCGAAAGTTCCTATAGAACAATACGCCGTCTCTATATACCTATACTCTAAGATGAAAATAGAGATCCCCTTGAGGGAATGATGTCAAATAAAAACTAAGTGTAATACTACTCTTTGCCTTATGCGCTAACCCACCTACCATAGAGTACTATAATAACTCTATGCCACCTACCCTAGTACAAGTAGTTTTCCTATGTTCTAGTTATTGTATACTCTTTGCTATGTTCGTTCACAGTGATGCCAGATCTACTGATTTAGCAGTAGATCTACCTGCTTTTTGAACCGTCTACTGATCTACTGATTTTTTGCTCAAATTTTATGAAATCTACCTGCTTTTTCCGAGCATCAATAGCAAGTGACTCCATGTCTTTATTTTAGCTCACGTGATAAGTTGCCAATAAGTTGTTTCACAAACTTCACAAAACTAAAACAGATGAATGAAACCGAAGAGTTTGTTTTGTTCGTTTCTTCCTTCCGGCTTCCACTTTCTTTCTGTCTGTCTTGGTCTGTCTGTTCATCATTTTTCGATTGATTGGTCGGTCCGTTCGTTCGTTCGATAAACTTTTGCAAAATGCAAACTGAGTGAGACTGTTTATCCATTTATTACTCTACTATGCACTAAATAATATATGTTCAAAGTTCGATCAGACTGAAAAGAACTGAGCAAAGCACAGCCAACAGGCCGCCTGGCCTCGCTTTCCACAAAGCTAAACAGTTTGGGCATGTGGGCAAAAAACGCTTCCTAAATTTCAAAATAACGAGTTAGTAGCTTTGTTGCATGTTTTTTTTTCATGAAAATACTCGCAAAACACAATACATAGGCACTAAGTTATAACATATTAAAATCTACCTGCTTTTTTTCCCAATCTACTGCTTTTTTACCAAAATTTCTACTGCTTTTTTCAGATTCCATCTGGCAACACTGGTTCAAAGTACTCTGTGCAAGCAAGTAGTACATACATCTGTGACTGTGACGATCTGTGGGCTTATCTGTGGGACTGGGACTGTGGAAGAAAAGTGAAAACTTGCAAAAAACATATAACAAACAAAGTAAAATATGGTTGTTTGTAAGTTCTTTCAGCAAGGCAGCTGTCGTTTTGGTCAGAGCTGCAGATATGATCATATTTATGGCTCCAAGTATTCGTACCATGGTATGATTTTATGTTCAAACCAGGTTCAAACATTATTTGCGTTTAGTGACACGTAACTCTAAGTTTATCATATCATTTCAGCTCCTTCGGAGCCTACCCCGGCGTCCCCGGCTGTCACTGACGACCAACTCGTCAACCAGGTCTACACTGACCTACAATCAATGGTCCGAGGAGGCCAGTGGTTGCTGTCCGGTTATGCGCCATTCAAGGAGAAACCAACATTCCCGGGACTCGTTGACATGTCTCCAGAAGAAGCCAGGCTATTCATCTATGAAGCTAGAGCCAATAACACATTGGATCAAGCTGTAAGACACTATCGAAATTTTCAAGTGAATCTTGTTGAATGCATTTTATAATGAATTGTTTTGTTTTAGGTGGCATTCATGAACAATATCTATCAAGAAGCAAAGCAAAAGTATGAGATACTTCTTACAAAGAATGCAAATATAACCAAAGTTCTACGGAGCCTTTATAATGGTGAAAATGTAGCTGATCCTTTTAGCAACCTGCCACAATGTAACTCTGCGTTTGGGACTTCAGTGTTCTGCAGTGCGGTCCAACCCTCTCAGCCCTCAGTGTTTGCTCAGAACAATACTCCATCAGTGTTTGGCCAAAACAATGCTTTTATACAGCCAGCAGACCCGGCAAAATCCATATTCGCTCAGGCCAGTCAGAATGTCTTTCAGAATCAGAATGCAAATCAACCCCCTAGCATATTTCGCACCCATAATGCTCAACCACAACCCAGTATTTTCGCCCAACCTGCCCCGCCAGTGCCCCAATCGGCCCAGTCAATCTTTGCTCAAGCAACACAGAATGTTTTTGCCCAGCAACCACCAGCACAAAATGTGTTCAACACTCAGAATGCCCAAAACACTGCTACAAGTATATTCGCCAGTGTATCCCAGAACACTCCTTTCAACACACCACAGCCTAGTAGCATTCCCACAAATGTGTTTCAGCAACCTCAAATTTCTGGTGGATTTATTGCAAACCTGCAACAAGTTGCCGACACTGGAGCGTACAGTAAGGTTGAAGACATTTCCCCGGACGATTTGGAAGCTTTCAATAGTGAAGATTTTAAAATGGGCTTTATCCCTGATATACCTCCCCCACAATCTCTTTGTTTTTAGAAATAAGACTCAATTTTAACTCAAAGAATCATGTTATTTCTAAGCTCTACTGTGATGTTAGGTAATTTTCCATAAGTGTAATTGAAAGTCCTATTTAATAAAGAAATGTTATTATTTAAATTTGTTTATTTACTTACAATTCTTAAAAGACTACTTAATTATTATCTTTCAATTGTTTACTTATCATTTGTACATTTAATTAACTAGTAATGAATACTGAAAAGCAACTTAGATTACACTCTTACTCAAGTCACAAATTTTGAAAAGTTTTCAGTGAAAATTTGACATAAGAGCTACTTAGATTAGATGGTTGCGTTTCAGTTCACTGACTCCCACCAATTGCAATACAACTAGCAGTAAATGCTAGTGATCAATTTCCCCGAGATATATCTGTTTGTCTGAGGAAGCTGAGAGTAGGATGGGCTCCGAGCCGTGGAAGTGCACGTCTGTGACCGCGCCGTGGTGCCCCGGCAGCTTGTACAGCACGCGGCGTGACGTAGTGTCCCACACGTACAGGTAGCGGTCTGATGATCCGGCGCTCACCTATCAATTGGTGGAACATGGTAAGAACTTGCGCACACATTTATGCATAGCAACTTTTTTAAAATACGGAATAAAGTAATATTAATTAATTCATGCTGGCTCCAGCATTAATTAATTAATTTATATTTTGGGAAAATGTTGATTACACATATATGTGATGATAGCACAAAACCCCTTAATTTAAAAATAACAAAAAAAAATACGCCAACCCGCTTCGAACCACGTTAAGGCCTGTCCGACCACGCGATATTCGGTACCCAGAGCAACAGCGAAAGCGGAGTGCCATGCGGTGTATAGATATAAAATGCCGGGATGCGGTACGCGCGGAGAAATTTTAGGGAGACATTTCGCTGGCGTTCTGGGCATCGAATACCGCGTATGTCAGAATGGACCGTTATTCTGCTACCGTCGTAATTCAACCGCCCAGTCCGCATTACGAAGAAAACTACGCAATAATTTTCGCAGTTCTGTTTACTTACGGCTGTTCAGCCTACACGGCCTTTCGTTACCCAGAGCGAGCGGTAGCGGTAAATTTCGATCGGTTTTTGCGCGGGTTTTCGCCTCGAGCCGTACGCTTTAGGTATATAGCAGTAGTGCCGTAAATAGCCTCTTTTTGACCCTGTGCGAGATTCCATAACTGCGCCCTCGAAAAATTGTGTAATCTAGGGTTGCTTAAAGTTGCCGTAGACTTAAAGCGGTCGTCGTCATCTATTACATAACATTCCGCATACCTACCGTTTATTATTATTATTAATTTATTAGTAATGTTTGTTGTGGGATACCTAGGCGCCTCCCTCTCGTAGGTATAGACGCGCGATCAAAATGCATACACGTACCAGGCCGTATTAACAATATCGGACGCCAGGGTATGAAAAAGTTTTTTAGTGCTTATCCGCATTTTGGGTAGGTATCTAAGAGATGTAATAAGTTCCCAAAAATTTTCGATTTCGGCGGGACTCGAACCAGCGCCACCCTCAGTACACCATGTGTCTAACTATTATAGTTATGTCACAATAACTACTTTTCCATGTTAAGATATTATAGTAACACCGAAAAATCCTTAGATATATCGCGTAAGCTGAGGAAATTATTGACAATAGAGCAAAGTGATGTATGTAAGGTAGGTACCTACCTGAGAATTATATACCTGCCTACTCAGTTTATTTTCTATAAGGATTAATTAACCGAATTCAGGTAAAGATAGCGAATCATTTTTTGATGAAACTATAAATTGGTGTCTCAACAGTAGGTATTTATACAAAAGGGTCATTTCAGACATACAATAATTTAAACTTAAAATACAATTTCAGGCAGGCACTCTAGATTAAATAGAACTGGTTCCTGTCTGCGGCTTTGCACGAGTTTTTTTTACGGGACAAAAAATAAACGTTTTATAAATTCATACTTCTGGTAGATAGGTAATACCTAGTCTTTCTTTTATTAGAGAGTCTACGCATATGAAATTTTAGGGCGGGCCAACTAGTTATTTTAAAAATCATCAAATAGTAATATTAAACTTATTTTTATGAAAAATATATTAATACATACCTACTATAAATGAAATTTTTTTTTTAGAAGAAATAGCCTCTCCATTTATCAATTTAGAACAAAATTAATATTTTAACATAAGCAAACCAAACAACAATATTTTATGCTGATTTCACAAGTATATGACTCACATCTCAATATACGGGTAAAAAATATAAACTTACTGAAAATAAGAAATTCCATCCTTTTTCAGCACTTTGGACGAGTGATTCTTGCATTTTTTGTACGAGCACTTACCCATGCTTTTTGTCTGAACGCTAAAATGACACTAGTTGAAAAGCTTCCCTAACATGTCAAAATGTTTCTCTTTTGCTACTGAAGGTTTTGGGGCACGCATTGTGAATCTAAGGGGGGCCGGCAAAGCCGGAAATTTTTGATCGAAGTTTTATTGCTACTTTTTTTATTTCTAATCTTTGTATAATATTACTTAAATTAGTTAGTGTTAAAATGACACTAGTTGAAAAGCTTCCCTAACATGTCAAAATGTTTCTCTTTTGCTACTGAAGGTTTTGGGGCACGCATTGTGAATCTAAGGGGGACCGGCAAAGCCGGAAATTTTTGATCGAAGTTTTATTGCTACTTTTTTTATTTCTAATCTTTGTATAATATTACTTAAATTAGTTAGTGTTAAAATGACACTAGTTGAAAAGCTTCCCTAACATGTCAAAATGTTTCTCTTTTGCTACTGAAGGTTTTGGGGTGCGCATTGTGAATCTAAGGGGGACCGGCAAAGCCGGAAATTTTTGATCGAAGTTGTATTGCTACTTTTTTTATTTCTAATCTTTGTATAATATTACTTAAATTAGTTAGTGTAAGTGGTTCTGTAGGACCGTTCTAATTAAATAAATAAATTGAATTTGTTCCAGGTGTTCTGGTCGTTTTCTATGTATAGTAAAAAATATCTATCTTTGTAATGTATTGTATTATGTATATCAGTTATCTAGTACCCATAACACAAGCTCTGCTTAGCTTGGGGCTAGATAATGCTGTGTGAATTGTCCAGCATTATTTATTTATCTAGGTATCTGTGTGTTGTTGCGGCATCGTAGCTCCCAAAAGGATGATTTTGATTGTTTATTTTGTCAAAAGCAGACTTGATCGAGTGTTCTAAGCATGGAAAATCTGCCAAGACCGTGTTAAAATTTAATTTTATTTTATATATCTACCCGTGCGAAGCCGGGGCGGGCCGCTAGTAACTCATAAGTTCGTACGCTCGGTAAAGCGGAGAGAGTAATTACCCCCTCATTCATATTAGTCTGCTAACTTAGAGCTTTGCTATTACTCTGTCTTCTTCTTGACTTATTGACATAAGTCAGAGTTAGAAATAACACAGCTTAACAACTGTTTTAAGTTAGCAGAGCTTTCTCGTTTTGTGATTCGTGGAGTTGGAACAAACTTCTGGAAGTGAAAGTGACAATGGGGACAACGGGGTGGAAAGTAGGTAGTAGGTACTCATTGTAAAGGTTACCTACTCAATAAGCTTTGTGATTTTGTTATTTTGAAGTTCATAATAAAATGATTGTGGGCAGCACTGTGTTGTGCGGCTCTTCGATTATTTTGAACTCATCCCTTCAATTCGTTTAAAGGAGATAGGATGCTTGTATAATTTTTTCAATACTCCCTAATGTAGTTGTTTAAAGATGAACACTTTGAATTACCTTAGAGCCATCAGGCGACCACGCGCATCGCAGCAGGTTCTTCTCGAAGTTGTGCGCGTGTCCGGACATGAGCTTGACGCAGCGCTCGGTCGGCGCGAACGGACGCACGTCCCAGATGCGCAGCGTGCTGTCCATGGCGTTGGACAGCAGGTACGACCCGTCGTTGGAGAGGGCCATGCCTAAGGACAACATGTTACTGCTCTTTAATTATGTATGGTACTTCTCAAATAAGATTTTTATTTTATTTTTATTGACTAGTGTACAGGGCTATTTATATATTGGTGACCTTTCGCGTGCTTTTTATGATATATAAAATGTATGTAACGTTTCAAATCCGTGCCCCGTCCGGGCCACGTACACAGCCTGCCCCCGGGCACGGCCCGGTCTAATATAAATCATCCCTAGAACTAGCGTAGTTTTAAGCCACGGCCACGCCTATGGTCACACATTTACATAAACGAAAAACCTTAATAAACTAAAACTGCATTCCTTCTGAAAAAATGTCAGTTGATATGTCAAACTGGTAGTGCTTTGTCGTGTATTTGTTTCATAATGGTGCCACAAAGAGCGAGTCAAAAGTTGTCACTTTTTATGCGTGCACAAGTTTTCGGTAGGTACCTACTTGATTAACAGGTTTACTTTTTATTCTGAAAAACTCGTGTGAAGCCGCAGGCTTGTCGGTTATGAATGTTATTATGCACAAACCAACTTGTTATTATTACAAAAGCTGTGGTTTCTAGCCATCAATCAAAGTTTGATCAGGTATCCGATAATTGATGGAAGTAAGTAAAGCACACATAGCGTTAGAGTATTTTGTTTGTATTTACCTGTGATCGTATCTGTATGCCCCTTAATCTTATAAGCAATCTGATTATTCCTAATGTCCCAGATCTTGATGACGTTGTCCACTCCTCCCGATATGATCTTCTCAGCTGTGTCGTTGAACAGGACAGAGGTGACGGGGAAGCCGCTGTCGAAGGAAGCTATGGGGTTCCTCTTCCGGGCATCCCAGAGCTTTATGGTATTGTCGTCTGATGCCGAGACTAGGAGCTCTGGACCTCGTCTGGCTCCTGAAATATTTGTATTTTTTTAATAAAATAATATTTTTGAAGTTTCTTTACTTAATTTACTGTAATCAAAGACAACCATTTTAATTTAATCAAACATTGTTATTTGGACAATGCTATGATGTGTAAAAAATGGTTAAATAAATAAATGTTAATCTCTGTGGCACAGTGGACATAGGTCCACCTGAGACACAGAAATGTTTATTACTATTGGTACTAGTGGATCACAAGCTCTGCAACTTTAGGGCCAGTAAGACTCAGGATGCTATGTAAAGGTCGCGTAATGTAAAAAGAGTGTAGCTAGCGGTCAAGCTGCGCATTATGCGATTTATCGGTCTAATTGCTGGTATGTAGTTCAATGAACATACCAATAACGAATATACGAAGTCAAGAAGCGAAAGACTAGTTCAAAAATAAAACAATATAGGCCTGCCTAGTAGTTTCGTGCGCGAGGGAACTCATGCGCAAACACATCCTTCCACATTTTTTCTAGCGTTCTTTTTACATGACAGATACAAATATCTAGGACATTTTTTTTATTAAATTTGCAAACCATTCACAGAATTGACAAAGTTAGCATGCCCCTTCAGTTTCTTGATCCTGGTGCCTGTAGGTATGTCCCAGACAGCCATTGTGTTGTCTGTGGCTCCGGTGTACAGATGCGCTCCGTCCGGGGAGAAGCAGAGCTCCATGATAGCTCCTGTGTGCCCCTTCATCACCATCACATTCTCGCACTGTCCGTATACTGTCCATAAGACTGGAAGGAATTTGTTTTTGGTAAGGTGTTTGTCATGTTATCATTATATATATGCAATCTATTATTCTTTGTTGTTCATATAAAGTGGTTTATGTAGGTAGGTTGAGAACAGGTTGTCGTATGTAGGTAGGTTGAGAACAGGTTGTCGTATGTAGGTAGGTTGAGAACAGGTTGTCGTATGTAGGTAGGTTGAGAACAGGTTGTCGTATGTAGGTAGGTTGAGAACAGGTTGTCGTATGTAGGTAGGTTGAGAACAGGTTGTCGTATGTAGGTAGGTTGAGAACAGGTTGTCGTATGTAGGTAGGTTGAGAACAGGTTGTCGTATGTAGGTAGGTTGAGAACAGGTTGTCGTATGATTTTATGTACAAGTACCCTCACTTCTGCTATTCAGCTCCATACGTAAACGTCTAAATCACAACAATGTGTTTTAATTGATATCTTGGACATAATAGTGTTGGTAGACTAACAAGATCTTTCCAGTTATTCGTATTTATATTAGATTATGAGTAGTTATAGTAAAGATTCATTCAACATACTCAACTGTAGCAGTCAAAGCAATGCAAAGCAAATCGCTAGATGCGCCTTGAGACCAAAAACTGTGGCATTGTCTTTGAATGTGTGCGTTAACAAAATGTCGCATACTAAATACTATAAGTAGTTAAAATTAGGGTTATTGTAACTGCTATTATTAACATTGTTTGTGCAACTATATTGCACAAACTTCTGTGAAAAAATAAATGACCTTTCATTTGCCCTGAAATCGAAAATGTTTGAATGTGTGCGATCCTTCGAAAGGCCGACGACGATGCGCGACGCATGCACACTACGTAATGAGTATCTAAAGCATGAGTTAAAAATAATAAACCAATTTTTTACTAAACCTAACTATTATTGTATTGTAACCATCTAATGTGCAATCATATTGCACACATTTTCTATACAAAATAAAGGTTCTACTATGCCCTGAAATTAACCAATTTCAAATCAGATTGTGGCTTATTCCACTCGGTGATACTTATTTTGTATTCGTTTTATAACAATTTTCGCAGCCGCCGCAATTTCTCCAAACGTTTTAGGGCTCGCTGTTATTTATTTTTTCATACTCTTCTTGTCTGTTTTTGACCGCCCGAAGAAGTGATAAATAGATAAAAAATCGGCGGCTCGCTCCACTCGCCGTTACACTTTTTTGTTTTCCAATCTTTTTTGCTAATCGCCCAAAAAAATCGCTAAAGTACTACGTCTGTGTCCGCTCACGCGCTCATTGCGTTACGGCCGTCTTCGCGTCGCCTTAGCTTCCTTGTCTTTAAAATTCAAAATTCAATAACTTTATTTCTTTAGGCTTACAAAATAAGCACTTAGACAAGTCAAATTTTATACATAAACAGTTTTATGTATAAAACTTTGCTGCCAAACCTACCTCACCAAACTTCAAAATTACCGGGGCTCGCTCCGCTCGTCGTTATTTATGCATAGCTCTTATCTACCACCGCAGTCTTTCCAATTCACATTTCGGTTTTCATACTCTACTTAACTTGTTTGTGACTTCTCGAAAAAGTAGGTACCTAACAAAAATTTCAGCGGCTCGCTGCGCTCGCCAGTTTTACTTTAACTTTAAGAAGAAAAATTCTTTCGTCATGGTCTTAAAATACTTGTATTTTTGTTAACCTCACTGAACTCCAAAATAACCTACTGCAGCTCGCTCCGCTAGCCGATATTGATATTCATATCTGTTTATTTATTTTGTCATAGGTAACCTATGATGTCAAACTTAGATACTTTTCACCAAACATCCGAAAATAGAAACAAAAAATATCGCTTGCTCCGCTCGCCGTTACTTACAATTCCTGTTGTTAGAAGTTGTGGGTTCGGGTAGACAACCTGCCCCCAAGGTGGTTCAGTATTTTTGTTTTTTGGAATAGCACCCCCCGTGCTCGGTGGAAAATCGCCCCGGGTGGCAGCCCACGCTACGCCGCCACTGTAAAGGGCCTATCTTACGATTTAAATCTTTGGTAATGTATAGGAGAAATAATTAGGTAGAAGTTATTTTTTAGATAAGGTAGACAAGGTCTCAGTGGCCTACTATTTGCTTCTTGGATTCCAGATGAAGAAGAGTTTACAATTACTTACATATTTGTCTATCAAAGCCTGCAGATGCCAAGTGTTTGCCTTCTGGATGGAACTTGGCAGTGAAGATCTCTCCTTGGTGACCCTCCAGTAACATAATAGGGGCATACAGATTTGAAGTTCGCGGAACCTGAAATAATACGTGCCTTAGAGAAGATGCTTCTAAAAAACTACTAACAGAGTGGCTACTGACCCTTACATATCAGGACACGGAAAACCTACTGGAGATAATTTCGTGATAGTGCACAAAAATAACCCCACCTCCACACACACATGAAAACTAATATCAACATTGCTTAATTTTAGCTATGCAAATATGTATTATGAATCTCTTTAGTCTGCAAGAGTCATTTTCCTAATGGCAAGAGCGAAACCCTCTAACACAGGTATCTCTATACTTGAAAGGGGATTTCCAAGGCAATTTAAAGATTTGTTTAAACTACTAAGTTATAGCAATTATTAACTATTTTTTATTATTATTGGGAACTTCCCACATTGAGTAAAAACTGATATATCATAAATTAAATTATGAAGTATTTACCGCTGATGTAACGACAGCTTTCTCTCTTGTACCCGCAACGGAGATTTCATGGCGAGTTCGCTTAGAAAGAACTACCGCGCCTACATCTTCTGCTTTTCGTTTTATTTCGATTTCAGGCATTATTACAATATTTAAAAATTAAAAATCACAAACAACCTCAAAAAATGGTTTGTTGTGGTTTGTCAACTAAAGATGTGTGACTGTGAATGATTTCATTCGAATTATTCGACTTCAGAAATCATTCGAACCATTCGAATGACAAGAGTAAATTAGTAACTAATTTGGTTAGTAATCCCGAGTCGTTCGACCGACCGACTCAGTCGGCAGTCGCCAGTCGTTATTCGACGACTCGGACAGATTCGGCAGTCGTCGGATACCTATTCGACTTGGGTAGTCGAATATCATACCTACAATTCATTCGACTCCGAGAGGCATTAGTTATTACTAATTAGTAGTTGTCATTCGACTTTGAAAATATTACTAATATTCAAGTCAAATGAGTAAATTAGTAGTTGTAGATCATTCGACTCGTCAAATCATTCGCAGTGGCGCATCTTTATTGTCAACGATTAAAGGGGGGGGGGGGTTATTTCCTCCAAAGAGTATACAATAACTACGTAAGAATAAGAATTTCCTCCGTCCACGTGGTTTGCTAACGTAGTGTAGTGGTTCATGTTGTGGAGTGCACTGTCAAACTCAGCCGTTTTCGTCGTTTTTTCTCTTTTCAACAAATTTTCATCATCATCAATCATTTCAAAAATTATTTTTTCAGCATCTTTTCAAAACGAAAACTATGAGTGAAAATATTTTTAAGCACGGTATACAATGTCGAAGTTGGAACTAACACTCGCCATTATAAAGCCTCATGCAGTGAAAAATCCCATTGCCCTATCGTATATCCGGCATATCCTGAAGAATAAATTTGTTGTTCTAAAAACGAAGAGGGTTTCTTTGGATCTGAAGACCGCTGGCAACTTTTATCAGGAACATGTAGGAAAGTTCTTCTACAACCGATTAGTTACATTTATGACGAGGTAAGAATCGACGTAACTTTACAAATATCTAAAGGCTAGATGTCGAATAACCTAGCGAGACCTTGGTGCTATTTTGGCATGCTACTCTCATAATACCTACGTACCGCCGCCCTTTCTACAAAATTATAGGTACGCAAATTATAGGTAGGTTCACTAAAATTATTTGTATTAGCATATTAGGTAGGTAGGTACTTTGTAAAAAGGGTAGAGAAGTTACTCCAACAATTTATTGTCACAGATCCCCGCTTAATCTAACGATCCTATCCATCCACGGTTGTCTAGTAGAGATCGCTCTTTAGCGATAAGACCGCCAATTGTCACATAGTCTTACTTCTTTTATCTTTGTCTGTAATATTTATTTATGTGTGCAATAAAGAATTTTCTATCTATCTATCTCTTGATTTCAGTGGCTGTATCGACCTGCACGTCCTGGGCCAGCTGGACGCCATCCAGCTATGGAGGCAGATGCTCGGCCCCACCAGCGTCTACAAGGGACAGTTCTCAGAACCCAACTGCATCAGGGGCATGTTTGGAATTTCTGACACCAGGAATGTGGCCCATGGATCAGGTCAGTAATATTTACAGCGTTTTTACTTTACTTTTATCTTGATGATCTAGCTCCCTTCATGTTAGTTTAGTTCCCTGTATGTTAACAAAACAGCCATCTGGATCTCGCCTCACCTCTAGTTGCAACATACAGAATTTGTGCAGTTTCATGTTGATATAATGGGTATTGGCTTCACATCTAAATCTGTGGCACATTGACAAGACTATAAAACATGAAGTTTGCATGTTCTTTCTCTTTACAGATTCTTCCACTTCAGCAGCTCGAGAGATCCAGTTCTTCTTCCCAGACTTCTCTTTTCACAAGTGGTATAATGAGGAGGAGGTGATCTACAGGAAGGGTCCCATCATATTCAACAACCATCTGTTCCAACATGTCAGAAAGCTGTATTAGATCTACAGGAAGGGTCCTATCATATTCAACAACCATCTGTTCCAACATGTCAGAAAGCTGTATTAGATCTACAGGAAGGGTCCTATCATATTCAACAACCATCTGTTCCAACATGTCAGAAAGCTGTATTAGATCTACAGGAAGGGTCCTATCATATTCAACAACCATCTGTTCCAACATGTCAGAAAGCTGTATTAGATGCTTAGATATTACACATATACAAATTTAAGTAGAATGATAAGTTGATGTTACCAAGTACCTGCATATTTAAT
Source organism: Eupithecia exiguata (assembly GCA_947086465.1). NCBI lineage: Eukaryota > Metazoa > Arthropoda > Insecta > Lepidoptera > Geometridae > Eupithecia > Eupithecia exiguata. The sequence goes on along the minus strand of OX352245.1, from coordinate 501,228 downwards.
TTAGTGACTAAATTGTAAGCACAGTGCATGAAGCCAAATTGCTAAGGTGAGATAGAAGCAATATTAGTCATTTTATGGATTGAACACACTGATTGTGATCTTTTGGGCTGTTATAAAAATTAGAAATATGATTTCTTGAAATTACATCTTTTATTTTTCCAAAATTTCTAGAATAATTATTAGAATTATTTAAAAGTTAAAAAACATTGTATATCATACAAACATTATATTATTAAACAACAACATGCCATAGGTAACTATGATAGTAGTATACAATAAAAATTATTATTTATCATTAGCTTACACATCTTTACATCACAATAATTTTATGGCATAGAACTTTTTATTAATACTTTTAATAATTGGACGGATTTAAACCTTTCAAAAAGCCATTGTAAACATGAATGTCAAGAACATGCCAGTAATTCAGACTAAAATTACTTTTTACATTACAATTTGCATCACCTAGCCTCTCTTGGGAGGCACACTTCTAATCTGACCATATATAGCCCAGCAGTTTTACTATTCCCCAATTTTGACAAAAACCTTTGATCTTGAGAACACTTTGATTCCCTCTTCAAGTTTAGCAAGTTGTTTTTCAAGCTCCATTTTCCTGTTGCGCATCCTGAGAGTGTCAGTCTTCACTGGCAATTTGTTCAGTTCACTTACGAGTTCTCCAAAGCTGTTTCTTAGCATACGTAATGTCTCTTTCCTCTCCATATCGGGCAGGGCCACATGTCCCGGGGGACACACATCATCCATGGACTGGCCTTCTCCCTGGATGGGATCTTTTCTCTCACGGAGATATTTAGGAATGACCCCTTTTTGATAACCTGATGGTAAGTAAGGATCTTTTTCTTTCTCTTTTCTTTCAAGTATATAATTTAGCTTACTACGGTTTCTCTCTCTCTCCAAGTCACACTCATCCCCTCCTCTGCGAGGAGAGTGGTGGGACTGGGGTGCGTGGTGGTGTCCTGAATCTCCACTAGCCTTTAACTTGGAGTCTTCATCATCTTTGGTAGGGTACAATACTGTCACCTTTGCACTTTCAGCTAGGTTCTGAGAAAGGTTTGATTCAATAGTCTGACAGCCAATATCTCTGAGATTTCCAGTGCATTTTGATTCATAATCATTTTCTAGAAACTCAGGCTCGGGCTTGGCAGACTGCCTCATCTCCTTCCTCTTTAGGAATTCTGCCATATCGCCTTTTTGGAGTCGAATGTCAGGGACCTTCTTGCGTGCACTTTGAGAACTGGTTTTGCTCACATTGAAGACTTTGCCACCTTTATTTGATGGTGACGATTTGACTTGGCCTAGGGAGCTTCCAGCGGCTATGGGGTTGGTCAGGCGAGGCGGGTGGATTGTTTTCATGGAGTACTTTGGTTCCTTGGCCGGCGGCTTGCCCTGAATAAATTTCAGTTGCTTCATGTTTTCTCTGATGAAGTTCTTTTTTGGTTCTTTCTCTGCAAAACAATAACAGCCATAAAAATTTTTACATAAGTAACCTTAAATGAAGTTTCATTTGATCCTTTACTTTGTTTACGGTTGATTATTTAAACGGGATCTTTACTTTACAATAAACCATGGATCCCGAGGTACTTACTGGGTTCGGGGAGTATCCCCTTCAAAGTATACATTGTCACTGACAGGCGGTAACAAAGTCAAAGTTTATGTAAAATGCACTCATTATTTGCAGTCCTGAAAACTAAATATCTATTCAAATTTCATACTTCCACACTATTTGTATTTGGGTATTTTGCTTGATATCAAAATTATTTGCGAAGTTACCTATTTTTTACGCTCGGTATTTGTCAGTTTTTCAAACAGCTGTCAAAATTTACTAACAAACACGCTTGTCTATGGAGTGATTTGTTTCTGGCCACCAAAAGTGAACCTTTGTTTTTTACCGTTGAGTGCAACTTACGATCAAGGGGTATATGGATACGCAGTAGGGTAAAGCCAAAATTTTATTACACTTTTAGATATTAATTTGCGTCTAATGATAAATAAAGAAATGTATTGAGTAATATGACGAGTTTTTGTTTCCGATTGTAACATTGATGTATTTACTAGTTATGTAAGTATCAATTTCAAACGTATACGTTTATTTTGTTTATAAAAATTTAAAGACAAATTAACAACAACAAAAAATTTCATACAAAAAGAAATGTCCTTTTTTGCTACCCAAATATGTCGAGTACCCTAGTGAAATTTCTATAGCATTATACTTATTTTTCTGATTCATAATTTAGTGTGAGGTTACTGGAATGTCGATTTTATTACATAAACTTTAAGATTCAAAGAAAATGAGCATTTTTTAAGGTTTTATTGTGTTGTCTTTGATTCTCGCGCTTTTACGTTACCCTATTTACGTTAATAAATTTCTATAAAAAAATTTAACGAATCGTAGTAGTTATTACACTATTAACACTTATAGCATCTGTTGCTGTGAGAATTCTAGCCGTTAACCATACCTCTGTGAAGTTGGCCGCCAGACTTTGTCTTTTTGAAACTTCGATATTGCTAATCGTTTGAGAATCGTTTGAGAGAGATTGAGAGTTCATCAACATCGTTTGAGAGTTATTAATTTTTAAGTAAAAACCATTTTAAATTTTTGTGTGAACTTGGCCGTCATTCCGGCAAAAATGTACTTGGACATTTAATTTTGGTTTCATTTGTTTGAGAATCGTTTGAGAGAGATTGAGAGTTCATCAACATCGTTTGAGAGTTATTAATTTAATTATTACAAAAAATAATCATTTCTGAAACAGCATTTTTGATTTTCCCCGCCAATTAGTGCACTTCCGGTCTGCGGCGCAGGCGCAGTGAAGAAGAGTGAGTAAAAGTGTGAATGAAAGAATGAGTGGGAAAAGACGTCATAGAAAGACATTGACATTCATTGAAACCAATCGTGTCATGCCGGGTACAGACCAAGCTAACAAAAGCGAGCGAAGGCTAACGATTGGGATTCGACGATCGATGACGAACGTTCACTCGCTTTGGTCAACACATGAGAAACAGTAGGCGGAGGACAGCCGAAGGCGAACGAAGGCCCTCATTAAAATTTGGGCTCGCTTGCTTTCGCCATGACGTCCACAATGGTTCAATCGTGTTCGGTGGTAAGCCTTCGCTCGCCTTTGTTCGCTTGGTCTGTACCCGGCATCAGCCGTCGCTAAAGTTCGCCAAACATCGTAGAGCGAGAAAGTTAGAAAAAAGAAGAAAAATGATAGTCCAGCTCACAGAACAGAAAAGTAAGTGGAAGTGCTAAGTGGGCGTGGCACGCGTGTCACAATTATGCGTAGTTACGCTTAACTGATCTCAGTCGTGTTCTAACATCGCTTTGAATTGCTAGTCTCGCGACAAATTCATTTTTCCGAAGCTATGCCGTATTGTTCCATTTTGGAATGTAAAAATGATAGTAGGCGAAAAAATCTTAAGAACGGAGGTGTTTCATACCATCGGTAGGTAGGATTTTAATTGTTTTCTCCTAAAGTTTCAATTTATTTCAATTTACAAATAATTTATTACAACGGTTAGTCAAAATCAACCTTATGCAATTATGATAAAGTTGATTTTGGATTGTGTCTATTCACTTTGTTCTCGAAAGTTCTTCGCTACTCGATTAGTGATGTAGTCAAGCAAATCGGCTGTTGATTTTATCGATTAATATCGATACAAGAAAATAAATATTTTAATGTGATTTTAATGTTGAATCGATTATTTACTTAGCAAAAAACATTCTTTATTAGAAAAGAAAACTACAATAAATTAAAAAAACCAACTAAAAACTAGTATTTACAATTGCAACAATTGAGCTAACTGTTGTAGCAGACTGTTGTAAAGAATCTACAAGAATGATTAAGTAAAAAATGAAATGAAAAAATGAAAATGAAATGATTTATTTGACACGACACATTAGAACTACCATACATCCGAGGAAGAAACTAAACTAGAACGAGTGACAGGTAAGTGCAATAACGGTTAACTATACTTGGTACCAACTAAATTGTCAGAAATTTAAACAGAATTGGTTACCTACCTAGTAACTTCCGCAACCTGCCTGGCAAACCACCCAGTGTCGAGCCAAAAAGGTATCAACTCAGCATGTTGCTGAGTAGATAAGTTAAAAATACCTACTCAGCGCTGGTGTTATGTTGACCCTTGGTGGCCAAGTGTTTATTTAGTAGTAGCTTCTGCCCGCGGCTTTACACGCTTTTGGTTGGGATAAAAGGGTGTTACTCTCCATTCTTTCAATTAACTCTATACCAAAAATAAAGGCGATTGGTTACTAAGTTAGGGTGTGAAGAAAGGACAAACTTTCGAATTTATAACATTAGTTAGGCCTTACAAACCAATACAAGTCGCTAAGTCGTTTGTATATCAATTATACAAAAAAACTTCCAACAAGTTTTTCTTATTTTGCGAATTGAACAAGATGTCTGTATTAAAATAATGTATCAATATCGATGAAGTAGTTCAATGTGCTACCAGCAGGGCTATTCAAGATGGCTCGGAATGAAACCGAGGCATGGAATCGAAAACAGATACGCACGAAATTCAAATATTACGCGCGAAATCAGAAAAAGAAGAGTTCCATAAAAAGTAAAAAAAACTATAAACCCATGTTTTGACAAATTTAGATTTATAAATCTAAATTTGTCAAAACATGGGTTTTGTTGTTTTTGCTTTAATAATAATTGCTCAAATAAAAGCTATTTATAGCTTTTAAAGGAGTTTTACTACTAAAAATCAACATAAATTACCTGTTGCTCCATTAATTTTCTTTATTGTAATATGGGTTCATAGAAATATATGTCTACGACTTCTTTTCTGGTAGTTAATTTCCTTGCAGACCGCAGAAAATATAAAAACCGCTAAAATATTTGAATTTCGCGCGTATGTCTTCTCGATTCCGAGACTCGGTTTCATTCGGAGCAATCGTGAATAGCCCTGCTGGTGCAGCCTTAATCGAGTAGCAGTAGATCTGCGAACTATCAATCGAATATCAATCTTATACCTAACGAAATTAGGTTTATGATAACTATCACGGAGAATACCGCCATCTTTGGTCAAGTAGCGGAATTGACTCGTCAGGCGAATGTTTCGTGAGTATAGATCGTAAATACGTTCTGCTGCTAAAGTAAAATGAATCTTATTAAGTAGACTTCAAGGTTTATTTCCAAATCTTTGACGTTGGCTAGTTTTGACTGAACTTGAAACTACCAATCAAACGAATTGTTTCTTTGTATTGTATTATATGATTAGGGGTTTATTTGGGTGAGTTTGGCGACATCGGTTCCCGTAGTAATTTGCAGCATTGCACTTCCACTTACTTTTCTGTTCTGTGGTCCAGCTAGTCTAGTCATAATACCATTTCACAAGTTAATACTTTGAAAAATGTTTAAATAATCATATAATATCCATGACAAATATTCTAAAATAGGTCGGATATGTCTGGCCGAGGCTCGAAATCGAAATCAGATACGTACGCACGAAATTCTAATATTTTCTGCGTTCTGGGAATTAAACTACCAGAAAAGAAGTTTCCCACAAATTTTAGATATATTTCTATGAACTCATGTTACAATAAAGTTTGAAACAATGGAGAAATACCTAGTTAAATTATGTCGATTTTTAGTAAAAAAATTATACGAAAATTATACGTTTATAGTAATAGTTTTATTAATAATTGAATTAATTGCTCCAAAAGTACCTCTAACCCTTGAAATGTTTACTGCACACACGGGTGTTCACTAAGTTTGAAAGCCCCGCGTGCTTAATGAACACACGGGTGTACACAAGACTTCGGTCTCATTCGTTGCTTCTATCCTTCAAAGCCGAATTATCTTAACGCCCATTGGCTGCACCAATGTCAAGCTTCATTCAATACGGAACGAAATACAGCCCAAAGAGAATCATTGAGACCGGAAATTCATACTGGCCGAGTGAAATTACCAAATACACAGATTACCCCCAATCCCCCAATAAGTGGGGGGTAATCTGTGACCAAACATTATCACACGGCTCGGCAATACTACGCGCCGCCGCCGCCCGCGCCGCCGCGTCGCGCCGTGTCGCCTCACGATGTAGCCGACTCGTCGTGTCGCTACGCCATAATAATATGATAATAAGTAAAGGAACATGTAGTTGTATGTACGTAGTACGAAATATCTAATAAGGCGTGGCGTATCTCTCACAAATGATTGCCTCCATGTGGGCTAAATTAGCGGAAATTCACTAATCCTTCTACCTTGATTTATTTAAAAGTCAAAAAGCCTGATTTCGAAAGCAGTGCCATACACTGCAAGTGTAAACTGTCTTATAGGTTTTTTGATCTGGCAGCACTGCCTTCATCCACTGCGCCTGCGCCGCAGACCGGAAGTGCATTAATTGGCGGGGAAAATCAAAATTTCTGTTTCAGAAATGATTATTTATTGTAATAATTAAATTAATAATTTTCAAACGATGTTGATGAACTCTCAATCTCTCTCAAACGATTCTCAAACAAATGAAACCAAAATTAAATGTCCAAGTACATTTTTGCCGGAATGACGGCCAAGTTCACACAAAAATTTAAAATGGTTTTTACATAAAAATTAATAACTCTCAAACGATGTTGATGAACAATCTCTCTCAAACGATTAGCAATATCGAAGTTTCAAAAAGACAAAGTCTGGCGGCCAACTTCACAGAGGTAGCCACAGGCCCGTAGATGGATATTATTCCTCTAAGCACAGACCTTATACTAGCTGCGCGCGGTGCGGCGTCCTTTGTGGTAGCAGCGCGTTTTTACTCTATGAGCGTAAGTACGGTAGGTTCCATTAGGTACATAATCTAAGGGTAGGTACTTATAACTCAATGTCACTCATAATAATCGTAGATCGAGTATACCCTTTTCCTCGAGTTTTCCTCTAAGCTTCATAGCCACAGAACAGAAAAGTAAGTTCATAGCTATGGATTTACTTTTATGGGTACCTATCGTGGACGGAGGAAATCACCCCTCCTTAATCGTTGGTACCTATATTATGATTTCTGATTTGAGTATGTAAGGTGTTCTATTCTAACAACTTTAATTCTTTTAACACTCTTAGTTGGTAGGTTATGCCGGGTACAAACCAAGCGAACAAAGGCGAGCGAAGGCTAACCACCGAACGCGATTGAACCAGTGTGGACGTCATGGCGAAAGCAAGCGAGCCCAAATGAGGGCCTTCGTTCGCCTTCGGCTGTCCTCCGCCGACTGTTTCTCATGTGTTCGTGTGGTGTGGATACAACAGCGAAAGCGAGTGAACGTTCGTCATCGATCGCCGAATCCCACTCGTTAGCCTTCGCTCGCTTTTGTTTGCTTGTTCTGTACCCGGCATTAGATTGTAATTTTATGTAAGGACCCCCCTGGTCAGGTCAGGGTGTATGTAGCAAATTAGTATCTAGCATTAGGTAACCTATTCATCCAGTAGGTAGATAGATACTTAGCTACTTATTTATTACAAGGCTCATGGTCAAAGAGCTCGGTAGATAAGGATAAGATAATATCATGTAGGTATTACTAATTAAGATAGGTACCTATTATCCACTCATGGACTAATCTCCTAGGTTACCACTAAAATCAAACAACCATATCAGCGTTTCATGACCACATACCTACCTATGACCTACTCTAGTAGGTAGCATGGAGGTAGGATGAAACATTTTTAGTCACAACACAACGGCAGTAACTCGTATGTACCTACTTATTTATGTTAACAATATAGGTTCCACAGACATAATACTAGCTACGCCTATATAAATGTTGGTCCTACCTATTACCACCAATTACCCCTCTCTCTTATCAGAGAGACATCAGTAGGTACCTACCTAATACCTACATTTACGTACCCCACCCAACACTACAGGCGCGACGGTGTTGGGTTAGGCGACCGCCCAGGGCGGGCGTCAGAACTGATATTTTCAAGACTCGCTTAGCTTGCCGTTATTTCCTATTTGAAAAGTGTGTCTATTAGATTCTATACTGCTAATAAACCACAGAAAAAAAAATATTTACTCGATAAGTGAATTTATAACGTGAAACAATTTACAACTTCTTTATTGGTACCAGAAATGGTTACATCTCAAATAAACAAAAAAAAAAAAAATATTTTAATATAGGTAGGTACCTACCTAACTAAACTTATTAATTTAACAAAACTATTCCAAACATAGAAAAATTTAACCCCTTTCAATTTCGCAAAAAATAATAACTACCTACCTAACAAGTTAGAGGTTTCACTTCTTCATTCTAGCAATCTTTTCAATCAAGCAAAGTCAAAATAGGTAAATAGAATCAAGTAAGTTTTTGAAGCTTAGTAAATTGTAATACTTAAATAAGATCTTAAAATAAAACAAATTCTCTGCAGTCGTAATTTATTATCAATCAATTATTTGAAAATATTCTATATCGACGCAAAAAAGCGGAAACGTAGAAACCAACAAAATGGAAAGGGTTCACCAGAGCCAAAAAACTTTTGAGAATTCAGAAAAAAAATCATATCTGGCCACTTTACTACTACTGGGAAATAATTCTAAGTATTGTCTGATTAATGCAAAATTTACCTAATTAATATTTTTTCAAGGCCAGTCGTATTAGTGATACAAAACTATTTTTAAAGTTTGAATTAAATAGTGGCGCGCCAAAACTATAATCTCCGTCATGGCTCCCGTGCTCTGAGCAATGACGTCACACGCCACACCACACCTAACAAGAAGAACTCATTGACACTCTGTAATCTGTGATAGTGTGACGTCACCAGCTATCCAACCACGCAACACAGAACCTTTTCGGTCACGTGATCATATTATATCAAAAATAGTGAAATTTAAATACCGTTTTTTAACCTAAAATAGGCATATTTTTAATAAAAAATCTGCTGAATATGCTTTGTTACGTTGTCTGTCACTGACTAGGATGAAAACAATTTGGAACTTATTTTTAATGTTGGCAAATAGCCTCTAGCACAAGTGCCATTTTTAGGGATTCGAGATCGGTTTTGAAACCCTTATGGTCTCGCTCTGTCCGTCCGCAGTATTTCATGAATACAGATCGTCGGGATCCGGGTAAGCTGCCTTCCATGTACAAATTGTGGGCACGAAGAAAAACATGTCGGTCTGGATAAGTGGCTAGTTCAAAACAAACAAAAAAATATTTTTACAATTGTTGCCTCATTTCTCTATTCTAAATTCAAATTCTGGCACCAATCACTCGTATTCAACAAATACACCTTTTTACCTAAGGTCATTGCTTGCCCCTAAAAATGGGAGAAAAGTCATTTCAAATGCATGAAATAAAAGTCACTATTTTCGACGGTATTAACTTTAAACTCAGTTTTCGCATTAAAATGCAGCTTTTTTGTATTATTTTGAGAGCTAGGTAAGAAACTCGTAAAGTTTTTAAAATTACCAAGAAGTTATTCAGTAAGGGTTAAGTAACTTCTCTATCAAGTAAAAATCAAGAAAAAAATGTCATAAACAAAAAGTTTCATTTCGAGATAAAAATCTGAGCTTCTGGTAATTAGAATTTTGCTGTTTAGTGTTTTTACAGATGAAAACACTTGCTAGCCATGATATTAACAAAAAAATCTTAAAGAATCACTTCACAGAAAAAATTATAGCTAAAACAGTTCAAAATATTAAAAAAAAACTGAAAATGACACAAAAAAAGTCATATCTCGAAACTACAAAAAATCGCAGAAAATGTGGGTCTAATCGATAGGTATTGGTGTCCCCAGACCATAGGTACCTAGACCTTCGTTGGTACAGGTTGCGTGGGACACCCTCTATAATAAATAGTCTTTATAGTCTATGTCTAGGTGTTAGGTACCTTACCCGATCGTAGAAAGTGTAGGTACATGCATTTAATATGGTCCTTTCTTCAAGATAATATATATTTTATCTACCCAAATATCATAAACCCTCTCTAATGCGTTCAAAAACCATAGGCAATGACCAGCATTACCAACCAACAGAAATAAACGGAACTGTAATGAACTCATAACCTACTGAAAACCGTAGGTTATAGAGTTTAAATTTGGAATAGGTGTCAAATTCAAGTGAGTGTGCTATACTAGTATCTACATTCTAACTATAAATCGCACGACATTTTGATCTCGAGTGACACAAGAATAGTGACTTTGTTTGTTTTTCTATGATTTAAAAAAAAATACAGATATTCGAAACGCCGCCATTTCGAGCTGTCATTTATTCGTTAGCTTTTTATTTCCAGTTACGAGTAGACAAATTTTCTGATAAGTTGAATAAGTTCTTTATTTCTGTCGAAAATGAGTGATAGTGACTCAGAACAACTGTCAATGTTAACTACCATTACTATAATAAATAATTTGCTTTTGTATGTGTTCAATTTATTTTTTATTGCATTACACTGGTAACAATGCTGGTCATTTCCCTATGGTTCCTGAACCCATCATAGAGCCCTTATGATATTTGGGTAGATAAAGTAGTGTATGCAACTGTACATAATTAGGCATTACAACACTCGTGTGATGCTATTAAGAAACTCGCCTTCGGCTCGTTTCTTAAACCCACACTCGTGTTGTAATGCCCTCCATTATGCACAGTTGCATAAACTACTATTATTCAAGATCAAAATAGCCCACAGTAGGTACATAGAGTTTATATCGTATATTGACTCTATGCCACAGTGACTTACATACATAAATATGGCTTGACCAAGGAGGTTTCGAAAGATTATAAGTAGGTATATTAGTACCACGGGCAAAAGGACTAAGTTGACGAATTAGACATTTGTTGTTATTTACTGTTATTTACATAATTACCACGTATTTACCAATAAGTATACAATAATACTAGTATTTAGCTTTGATTTTTACCCCAAATGCAATGCTTAAACTTTTGCTAGAATTATTACAAAATTATTTCGCTTACATCAGGTAGGTCTATTTTAGAACAATATTTTAGTGACCAATAAATCAATCACTGACGAAGTGACGGTAGTATGGCACAGATGAACGTTAACAATAAGTACAGGGTATCTAGAAGAGGGAGGAAAATCCAAGTGAGTGACGATGTCAGGACCCTCGCAGCGCTGCCCCGGGATGTGCCGGAGAGGACTTGGTGAGTTAGTGGCGGAAGAACGAGGTAGAAAACATTCTTGTGGATATTCTTTCCACGCGTACGAAGCTGTTCTACCTCGCTCCACCTCCCATCATTCGTACCTGGTCTATCGTACCGCTAAGGTTTGGTTTGGAATGCTTCTTGTTCTAAAAATCGAATCCGATCAACTTGTGGTCACTCGAGGTGACCACGGACACTCATAATTAAATACCTAATATAATACATTTGTGATAAAACTTGTTTTCTATCATTCCCCCTCTAAATACTTATTTTATACTTATTTTATTAAGTATTTAAAAGGACTGTGTACCTACTCATATGGATCAAGATATCCGAAATAAACGATTATTATTATTATTTATTCAGTTTTTCAATGAAAAAAGGCAGGGCTTTAATCACTATTGCGGATTATACAGGGTTATTTGTTTTAATTTAGACTCGGCGCCTTCAGGAACGTGTTTGTGATGATGGGCAGGACCTGCAGTTCACGTATTGTCCCTAATTTACCAATAACCCTCTATAATTTACTAGCAGCGCCTCGCGGTTTCACCCGCGTAGTTCCCGTTCCTGAGGGAATTTCGGGATAAAATAGCCTATGTGGTATTCAGACTATAATCTATCTCTGTGCCAAAGTTCATCCTGATCCGTACAGTCGTTCTGGTATCATTCATTAACAAACATCAATCCATCCAAACTTTCACATTTACCTTTAGTATTAGTGGGATTAAGTAGGTAGGTATATAATTTATTATATGTTTAACAATCTGAAGCTAATTTATTTAAAAATAAAACGTAAAGTGCGAGTTGGACTCCCGAATCAAGGGTTCCGTACAAACTTGACCTTTCAAACTTACCTTTTAATTATTTTCATTTTATTTAAAAATGTTTAATTTTCCTTTATTTTTTCTTACTGTCTCAGGGCAGACATCCTGCAAAAAGAAGAAAACGATCTGGTGGTGTTGGATATCCGCGAAGAGATCCTCGAGGCCGCGCTGGCCATCGGCTACGAACGGTACATGGAGCGGCAGAACGTGCTGTTCACGGCGCACTGCGCCGCGCAGGCCTGGCTCCGGCTGATAGACTGGTAACTGGGAGTCATTAGCACTGTCGTTGCCCATGACGCACATGCCTATCTAGAGCTCCATGTAGTGCAGCGGTTGTGTTGAGTAGAAACTGAGGGCAGTGAATGGTTATCAAGGCGCTTATGTCCAGCAGTGGATTAGCATCATCATCATTATTAGATGTACGTTAGTACGTTTGCGCAGTACGTTTATGTCCGCTCCACGCAGATAATCAGGCCTCTCTAGAGTGCTTTCAAGAAGGAGGGTCTTTAATCGGCTGTATGTATTTTTTTAAATTTATTTTATTCGATTTCTGCGTCAATTATGGTCGTGATTATTATTTATTTATTTATCCCGTAAAGCTTAAATTACAACAATATTTTTGAAAGATCACGACTAGCTACAACAATTTGGTGACATCTTCGCCAATCCTCAATAGATTTTGATGATTCTGTCCTTGTTGTCTAAAGGTTGATTTTGAGGTAGTCCCATAGAAGTTACATAGTAGTTAATAGTATTTCTATGTGCGCCGGAAACCGTATCTATCAGCACGTCACAATGTTCACTCTCTGGTCTATAGTTTCTAGTTTCCATGGCTACGGGCGTAAACAAGAAGTCTAACAAAGTTGACGGATGGCGGATCGCCTAAAACGAAAGACGATCGATCCTGGTCTGATCATTTTGTTAAGGTTTTGTACGCAAAAGGTCCCAACATAAATCCTATTACTAAGCATCCTATCTGTCTACCTGCCTGTCCTGTCTTTCCATCCGTAATTCTGTCTGTTATTCAGAAATTTGAAGTCGGTTTATAGTAACACCCGTGAATAATTTTTAGAGTTCCGTACCCAAAGGGTAAAAACGGGACCCTATTACTAAGACTTCGCTGTCCGTCTGTCCGTCTGTCACCAGGCTGTATCTCATGAACCGTGATAGTTAGACAGTTGAAATTTTCGACTTGACTTGACTTCGATTGACTAGATGTATTTCTGTTGCCGCTATAACAACAAATACTAAAAAACAAAATAAAATAAATATTTAAGGGGGCTCCCATACAACAAACGTGATTTTTTTGCCGTTTTTGTAGATAATAGTAAGGAACCCTTCGTGCGCGAGTTCGACTCGCATTTGGCCGGTTTTATTTTAATTTATCATCACTGAGTGAGGCCTGCAACTGAAGGGTTAGACGGGGTCGGTCACTAAATAATAATGAGGATTATACTAGGCAGTTCTACCGGCACGACCCTGGCGAGGAGCCCTCATCAGCGCCGGCCTGCTTTATCCCGAAACGGACTGAGTCCTGGCAGGAGGACGAGATGCCGGAGCCTTCGCCGAAGGACTCCTGGGGGCAGCAGAACCTGGAGGTGTTCGAGGAGGCACTGGAGGAAACACTTGTGAAGTGGCCCAGTCACTCGAGCTTGGAAATGCCGGTCGTTGAGGATATTCCTACGGAGTACTGGTAAGTAAAGTTTTTGTAAATAGGGCTGGCTTTAACTCCATCTCGCCTGATGGGCAGTGACAATGAGGCATTGAGGGCGTGCTTGCCTAGACAATTAGTAATTGACTAGATGAACAGTTTAACTGGATTAGTGATCATCAACAGCATCATCATAAGCCTACACTAGTCCCAGTCCTGTTGGACATAGGGCTCCCCTCATGCGCGCCTCAGCGTCATTTATTCAGCTTGTTGCATCCACTAGGATAATTGTGTAAAACATTTCTAAAATATCCTGTATGTATTTGATAACAAAAGATTTATTTCTGTAGCTAACTTTAGGTACTTAGGTACATCGGCAGGCAATCATCCTGCTTTATTAGAAGGTCCCATTATATTCATAGAGTATTCTCAGCGTCATCTGTTTTACTTCAGGTTCCCTGGCAAAGTTAACATCTACGTAGAATCGAGCAAAGACAACATTGATAGAATAAGCAGCTACACTGAAGTAAGTTTAAAAATAAGTTGGTACCTTCCTCAGTTACATGATTTGTATAGATTTCATAAATAAATTCATGGACATCAGTCACTATGACTCTGGCCTGATCGTATTGTAAGTAAAATCAATTTGGTGCTTAACCATCGTGAACCCTACGTTACGTTACGTACGCATCCACGGCAGGCCTCCATTTGCCAAGTTTAACTAATCTGCAGTCCCATTTGCGTAATCAAGTCGAAGCGTGGCCTTACCGCTGGAGATGTGCTAGCTAGGGGTTCTGTCTCTAGAAAACCACTGTAATTTGCCTATAAAACAAAAACTTAAATATTTTTTGTATACAAAGTGGTAACAAAACCCAAGGAATATTGGTGGAAAATATGTAACGACATTAGTATCACCGAAGCAAAGCACAGAAGCTCGATACAGTTTTTCGTTTTGAAAGCTTTCACCATTTATCATCATCATTTAATTAATCTCTCGTTCGTTTTCGGATTCAAATTTTAACCTTTTTTGCTGCACATCTGAGATTATCCGTTGTCGAAGTTTATGTTTTAGTTTTAAGTGATAACGTCATTGTTACCTTGTTGTTTTCTGTTATTGTTATCAGTTTTTTTAAGTTTTCATTCATACAAGTCTTTGTTGACATAAAATATCTAGGATTCTAAATCGGAGTTTAATTAATACTGATTTATTGTTACATGAGGAAACAGGAAGGTTGTAGAAATGAAATAGATGGCGAAGCATAGGAGCGACAGAGTAAGCAAGCTAACTTAAAATAAAACGTCAAGTGAGAGTCAGACTAGCACACCGAGGTTTCCATATGATTATAAAAACTTGCTTCTTGCCATAATTTTATGATTCTAGGTGAACGGGACCCTTTAGATTTTTGGTCTAATATGGCGAAAATAATATTTTTTGTAAATAAGCTAAAAATTTACGGTTTTCGGAATTTTCCATTTATTTGTGCTATAATACCTTGCTTCTTGCCAAATCATTCTTGGTCAACGGGAAGTAACCTATAGGTTTTGTGTGCGTGTGTTTCGTTCGAAAATTTTCAAAAATTGGGTCTAAGCGGCTGTAACTTTTGATCGCTTTGACTTATTTATATCCCGACTCCAAGAAGTTACGGACCTCAGTATACGATGATAATTTCAAGTACCTACGTGGCTTTGAAACTTTACTAGATAATTACATAACAAGATAAAGTTAAAAACTACAACCCATAGATGAATACTATTATACGGGGAATAGATAGGCCACTCCCAGTTCAGAATGAAAAACAAAGTTGTACTGTCATCGATAGATGGAGCTATTTTAATTAATGCGCGTTATTGCCGCTAGATGGCACTGAAAGTATTTTTCTTATTTTAATTTCTAATTAGGATTCGTATCTGAAATAAAAATGTATTATCTTTTATTGATAAAACCTTTATTAACAAAGAAAATTACACAGTAAAATTACAATTACATCAAATAATACAATTAAATTAAAACTAGTATTAACAATTGAAGCAATTGAGCTAACTGCAGACTGTTGCAAACAATCTACAGGTATCTACAGCGCATACAGCGGGGCAATGCAGCCAGCCTCTTGGGCACGCTTCCGACTGGTATTCTTATGGATCAGTTGAGCTACCTGTAGATTGTTTGATAAATGTTTTACAATAGGTACTGAATTTTTCAAAACTTTTTTAATTACAATTCTTTACCCAGTTCATTCAACTAAAAATAATATTATTTTTAGTTGAAATGAAACCGATAGTACTTATTTAAGGAAGGTATGTATCTTTTTATAAAGAAAAAATTATTATTACCTACTTAAAAAAAGACATTATTATAAAAACTAACTTTAAAATAACAACTATTAACTTTATGACAGAAGATTATCTAAAAAAATATGTATGGTTATGTTTAGATGGATGGATATTTATCGTATTTTGTTACATGTTAAATACTTCATTAACAAATAAAATAAAAATCAAATCATAGAACCAAATAAAAACTAGTATTTACAATTGGAATAATTGAGCTAAATGCAGACTGTTGCAAACAAGACATAACACACACTGTTACTTTTTATTTCTTCACTCCAAAACTACTTACAGTACTACAGTACTGTAGCTAATTGATCGGGCTTAAGGATCCAGCGACAGCTGCTCGCAACTTCAATTCGTAAATATTATGTTTCCTAATACCAAAAATTATGAATGAAAACTAATTGTATTTTCGACATTGTGTTGTTATTCTGTAACTAGAGAATATCAGCTATGTTCCTTATCAAACAAAACGTAAGATACTGTTATTTTTAATACAAAAGAAATAGGAGGAAAACATTATTGTCATTTTCGACGTAAATATATGCAAAATCGGATTTTGAATATTTTTGCTTAAATTTCATTAAAGGTATGTATTAATAAGAAAAAACAACCAGGGACCTAGATATATATACTTTTCGAATATAAAAAAACATGATATGGTGGAAATATCGAATTACAAATCATTTTGGTAGTACGTTTGTATTCCCAAATCATCATCCACAGGCCCCTGTGTCATCATCATCAGCCTATGGTAATTCTGGTAACACTGCTGGACATTATGCCTGCATAGCTGAAGACAGGGCGCTATGGCGCTCATGAGGGGCGCCATGGCGTTCATGCCTCTCATGAGCGCCATAGCGCCCTGTCTTCAGCTTGACGCATCCAGCATCTGCCTGCAGTCATTCACAGGTCGTCATCCCACCTGGCCGGAGTGTGTCTTACACTACGTTTACCGAGTCGTGGTCTCCACCCAAGAACACGTGTACCCCAGCGGTTATCGGTTCGAGATGTGGCCTGCCCACTCCCACTTCAGCTTCTCTTAAGAGTTATGTCGATCACTTTGGTTCTCTGTCGGATTTATTCGTTACGAATCCTATCCTTCAGCGAAATTCCGAACATAGCTCGTTGAGCGACCTTGAACTGGTGGACCAGCCCTTCCGTGAGTGTCCACGTCTCAGCTGCGTAGGTCATCATGACAGGTAGGACGCATTGATTGAAAACTTTCGTCATTGCAGTATGGATGACGAGACTGCCCAGCCTAGCTGGATCCTCCTCTCGGCATCCTCCTCGAAATTGTTTTTACCTAGCCGTCGCAAGGCATTCTTTCGGCAGTATATTGTGATCTGTGAAAAAGAAAAAAAAACAATTTATTATTAACTAGCGGCCCGCCCCGGCTTCGCACGGGTAGATTAGTTAGAGGTATTCAACAAATAAATTAAACATTATAAATTTTAACACAGTCTTGGCCGACTTTCCATGCTTCGAACACTCGATCAAGTCTGCTTTTGACAAAATAAACAATCACAATCATCCGTTTGGGAGCTATGATGCAGCAACAACCCATATATACCTAATACGGATAAGGGTACAACTCATCGGAGAAAAAACGCATCCGCGGATGAGTTGTCCACTTCACTTTTTGTTATGGGTACAATACAATTCATACAATCAAAATTCTCTCGGTTTTTCATTCGGATGAGTTGTACCAAAATCCAAAAGTGAAGTGGACCACTCATCCGCGACTTTTTTCAAGGGTTCCACATCGAAATTTTATAACATCCAGTTTATTAGGTATAGACAACGGCCTCCGCTCTTCGGAAATATAAATTGGAAATAATTAAATACCGTGCAATAAGCTGTCAAACTTCGAATCGTAATATCACGCGAACTAACAATCCTGGAGCATTATTTTCTGAAGGTAAATTATAGTACTCGTCGAGATCTACATTTTCGATGACACCTGTCAAACTTTAAACTGTCATATCTCGTGAACTAACCATCCTAGAGCACCAGTTTCATAAGGTTAATTGTAGAATTCGTCGAGATCTATATTTTCGATGACAGCTGTCAAACTGCAATTTACCTTAAGAAACTGGTGCTCTAGGATGTCTGGTTCGCGAGATATGACAGTTTGAAGTTTGACAGCTGTCATCGAAAATGTAGATCTCGACGAGTTCTACAATTTACCTTAAGAAACTGGTGCTCTAGGATGGCTGGTTCGCGAGATATGACAGTTTGAAGTTTGACAGCTGTCATCGAAAATGTAGATCTCGACGAGTTCTACAATTTACCTTAAAAAACTGGTGCTCTAGGATGGCTGGTTCGCGAGATATGACAGTTCGAAGTTTGACAGCTGTCATCGAAAATGTAGATTTCGGCCCTACCTTTCGTTTGAGCTATTAGTTGAAAGCCTAGCGTATTTAGTTTCGGAGATAGGTCCCTTTAAATTTTGACAGCTGTCATTGAAAATGTAGATTTCCGTTCTACCTTTCATTAGAGCCAATGAAAAATGGTTGTCAATGGTATAAAACAAATACACGATTTAAGTTTAACGATACTTCAAGGCAAATCAGAAATTCCATAACCATAGATATGACAATATAGAGGTCACAAAATGGAATGTCAGAATGGATGTACCGAAGAGGATCCCTTTTTTCATCGAGAACGGAATACGAACCTCATGTGATAGCGTGACACCAACGCCACTTGATGACATGTTTACTTAGCAACGCCAATAATTATAGCAAATTATTCATTTTTATATTTAAAAATACTGGATAA
Source organism: Eupithecia exiguata (assembly GCA_947086465.1). NCBI lineage: Eukaryota > Metazoa > Arthropoda > Insecta > Lepidoptera > Geometridae > Eupithecia > Eupithecia exiguata. Next base: position 482,517 of record OX352245.1, on the reverse strand, counting down.
TCCGAATTTTCCGCCTGTAAGTTGTCGACTCGGATCGACAAATTTTTTACGCTCTTCAATTTAATGTGCATTTCATTCGTGTCTATCGTAGACCAGAACGAAATTATTAATACAAATACCTACACTATTATAATGAGGAAAGATTTGTTTGTTTGAATTGAATAGGCTCCGAAACTACTGGACAGATTTAAAAAATTCTTTCGACATTAGAATTTTAAACTATCCCTGATGAACATATAGGCTATAGAATATACCCGTGCGAAGCCGGGGCGGACCGCTAGTTTTAACTAAAATCAGTATTGGTAACCATTTACCTGGCGGAAATGCTACAACCATCTCGAAATTAATCCCAGTATTCTGCGTTATCTCCGGGTTCCCATTAACATGAATGGCTCTTGCAACAGCAGCCAAACTTTCAGTACATGAATCTGTAAAGTCAAGATATAAACATAATGTTGACATAGAGTAGAATCATCCATTCCATAAAAAGAAAGCTGGCGAAGCCACATTCTTCTGTCAGCCAGCATCCGCAACACTAATTTTCAATAGAACTGACCTATATGAATACCTACATGTACAAGGAACCAGATCATGTTAAGTAGGCAATTGTGACACCTAGGTATGGATTGGAAATTTTGGTATATTTATTCGAGTCTAAAACTTACTCAGGTGCAACGTCGGGACAGCATTTTTTTTAGGTCGTCTTGATCTTGACCGATAACACTCTTTGAAGTGACGATCATAAATCCTTATGTTGTGGTATATATAAGCGTCTCCTTTTTGTTTCACTTCTTCAGTTAATAACATTTTCCAATCATTGAATTTCTCTGTATGAGGATATTCTGACCTGAAATAGATTTATTCTGGTGATAGTCATAATAATATCATGTAGGTAGGCTTAGGTTAGTGTGTAGTTATCTGATAGGTACTTTTATTACCTCGAAGCATTAGGACGTTGGGAATACATTTAGATGTTGCGAATAAATCACCTAGCTACATTAAATTGTAGATTATTTATCTTACCTTCAGTCTCACATCGAAAATAACACTTGATAGCAGCGTTTCTATGCATCTTCTACACGATTTTCTTTGCAGCAAAATCTGGTAGGTAGGTGCAGAGAAATCGACAACAGCAGGTCGTAGGGGCTAGGCAAGGTTTGATAGTTGAAAACTGTTTACACAAATTTTATTTTAATTCATCTTTGATCTCAGTTAAAAATTCGAAGTAATTTAAACGCACGACACCAAGATTTTCAAAAATTTTCGCGAAAAAATCTTGAGATTATTTATGGCAAAAACGGTTAAATGTCATTTGTCTCCTTTGATTGCTGTTTTTAAGTTACTCTATGGTTTTTCATTGAACATAGAATAAAAATTTACTATCGCACCGCCATCTCACGCACAATCAAGTGTTTCACGTCATAGTTTCGGTTCCTTTTTCGGTAGATTGCGGTAAAATAGGGGTATAATTTTTTTGAGCGAGAATGTGGGGAAGTTTCTATAGCATGCTACAACCCGACTACGTGAAAGTTATAAAAGTTTGAAACATTTACATTGACAAAATAGAATGACGTATCGGTCATATTTGATAGGCATAGAGTTGAAAATGAAAATAGGTCGTAGGTATTGTAATTTTTCTCTATGGGGCCTGCAGCCTGCGGCTACCTAAACTTTAATACGCGTTTTGAAGGCTTATTCGGGGTCGGAGCCCTAAATCCTATAGCCTATAACCATCGGGGTATTGAGACGAATCAATCGATACATAATTTGTTGAAATCGAACCAGTAGTTTCAGCGCTACGTGGGAACAAAGAAATCGGCCACATACATACAAACATACAAATATACAAACATACAAACATAGGGTGCTAACCTCATAACCCTCCCCTGTTGGTAGTCGGGTAAAAAATAATGACATGTTCCTTGTAATGAATAAGCAACAAGTACATAAATGGACAACCGGCCTGCACCCTCCCATAAGTATATACCTAAGGCTTTAATTCAGCTTCGAATATACGAAGCTATGATAAGAATATTGTAGTACCTACCTACTAAAATCGATGTTTCTGATTCGTTTTCGTGCCAAACCTAAAATAATAATAATAAATCGTTTCTTTCTGAAGGTCTTACATATTACGTTCATAATAATATAGTATTTTGGACCTATTTTTCCATTTGGTTCAACTCCTCGTTCTAACCAGCTTAGAACATTTGTGTCGTAGACGAGAAGGATACTACCAAGATTATTAATAAAGTGTGGCTCATCATAAGTAATCACTGCATCAATCATAGAAACGAGATACTCAATATTAACACAACTTTTATGGGAAGTGCAATCAGTGCAGTTAAGCGTGGTTGTTCGTTAGCATTATGAGCTCGTGAGTTGGTGAGAAGAAATTGTGAAATCTGGTTTTGTAGATGGTTTTAGTTAGAACGCTAATATATTCCGTTTTAACTGCAATAAGGGTGAGTATGTTTTGATAAAGCAGTTTAGCTATAAGGTTAAAACCTCAGCCCTTTTGTCCTCCTCCCACCTCCTCCCAGCTGGCCTCTTCGAACAAGAGTAACGTGTCATCTGCAAATTTGATTCGTTTTCCAGATTCTATTCTTTTAGTTTCTGATACGTTCTCTAAAGTTTATGGAATTAATATAGGTAAAAAATAACGTTGAGCCTAAAATGATTCCTTGCGGGATTCCGTAAGTATTAACCAGCAACCTCTAGATAAACGATTTCCTATTTTAACACGTTGGTTTCTATTACACTAATAGCTCTCCATTAAGTCGAGTGGTTTGTCGCGGAAACCCAGGTTATGTATGTAGCTTAGTCAGAAGCAGTGGTATTAAGACACTTCGTCGAAAGCTTTTGCGAGATCTATAAAAATAGCTAGGCATTTTTTCCTTGCGTCCAGAACTCCAATGATGAAGTCTTTAAGTTCGGAAGCGGCGTCAGCGGTTGATCTACCCTTTCTAAAACCAAATTAGTTTTTTGAAAACAATTTTTTTTATTATCCTGAGAGAAATGCGCACGCATATCGTACAGCCACGGGGAGGCAGTACGATTATGTGGGACTCCAACCCACTAAAATCCTCAGGGTGTTTCCGCCTCTGCCGCTTTTGGGGGAACATGGGGACGATTTTCTCTTCCACGAACCCACCGCGGCTGCCCGATATCTACTTACGCATAAATACATATTTTAGTCTAAGATTAAAATATTTATTTAAGCGGGACAATTTGTCAACAGGTCCCCTCGCTACGAGAGCCGACAGACGAGAGGAACTACTCCTATGTCTCCTACGTAAGATACATATCATTTGCACGAAAACGTATCAGAAACTGTTTTATTCTATAACAATTTTTGTTTATACAAGTAGGTAGTAGCCGCTCGGTCAAGTTAGACATGCTTGTGATAGATTCATAGACTTTACCTACCTACTAAATTATTTTATTTTGATACAATCATAGAATTGCCTAGATTAAATTGCAGCCTAATATTTTGGGGTCAGAAATTAATAACTTTATTCCTTTAGGCTTACAAAATAAGCACCTCATATATAGAAAAACCCAATTCTTTACCATAAACTACTATCAACTAAGAAATAAAGTAATATCAGAGCAACAGCGTCAGGTGGGGCTCAGAGCTATCTGAAAGATACCAGCCTCCGTGTGGCGTAAGGCAAGGGGGGCTGACTTCTCCTGACCTGTTTAACAACTATGTAAATGATTTAATTGTCGAACTAAGCAGTACCCCGGTTGGGCTCAGGCTGGATGACAGATACGTTAACAACCTGAGCTATGCTGATGATATGGTGCTGCTTAGTCCTTCGATTAAAGGCTTAAGAAAACTATTAGAGATCTGTGAAAGGTATGCGCGAGAGAATACGACCTAATATATAACACAAAGAATATTAGTAGGTACATAAATTCTATAAATTTAATGTAACGTGTAAACTTAATGTACTCAACTATGGATCATTGTATCTGAAATAAAGACTATTATTATTATTAATATTGAATTTCTCTTCACTTCAATGTTTTGTCCACTCGTGGAAGAAGTGAACAAGAAACCACGAGTATATTTACAGTATATCATTTATATTTCTATTACAAGTTCATTTTAAATAAAAGCATTAAACCATAGAAATAGTATCATTCCGAAAGAATAGACCACCTTATAATTTAATCTTGACCTTCAACAATGTCGATGCTAAAAACAAGCTTGGATGTAGAAGAAAGTGCTGCAACATAAAACAGCTTACCATAATGAGAGATGTGTTCAACTTACAGGATCCAAGACTGGTGGGCCCACCAGCCCACAGTCTGTCATTATATAATATTGGTTCAACGGACGAACCCTTTCTTTTTAGTTACATTTCGAGTGGCGCCACTGTTTGGGGGGCGGCGCCACTGTTCGGCCTATCCTATCGTTTCACAACAGGGTATTATTATCGTCATAAAATATCCAAGTAAATGTTCTTAACTATTAAATTAACAATTAAAATACTTAGTACATGAAATATAAATTATTTTGAAATAGCATATTCATTAAATAAAGCTAATGTGCCATAGTATTTGAATTTGAGCGGTAGGCTATTAGAAAGCCAAGCCTGTTACATTTTATTATTAAATCTTTTGAAAGCTTACTGTTTACCACAACATACCCTTTTTATATTATTTAATTATTGCAAAACAAATTCGCATAGAGCTCAAAATTAGTAGGAATGTCCGGAAAACCATTGTAAATGATGGGAAAAGTCCCTATCGATCCGACAATTGTATTTTTTTATTCAAGGTCAGAGTTCGCAAATATGGGTTCTTTGCGTTTTTTAGTCAAACGGTTAGTTTTATCATAAAAATAGGTCTAAATAAAATTGAAGATCATGCAAAGAGAAAAAGTGTCAAGACTATTTTTATAGGTAAAAAGGTAAAAAGGTTCTCTTAAGAGTAGGTCACCGTTTGTGAGATATTCAATGGATTCATAAGTTGAAAAAGTTATGTTCGTGCTAAATGTTGACATGTTTGTATAAACAAAAAATAAGAATTTTAGATTTTTTTAAATTAAAAATTTGGCAAGAAGCAAGCACAATTAAAGGAAAAAATCCGAAAATCGTATTATTTTAGTTTATTCACAAAAAATCTGATTCTCACCCTGGACCAAAACAGTACAGGGTTCGTCCCGTTGACCAAGAACCATATAATTTGGCAAGAAGCAAGGTATTATAACACAAGTAATAATAATGTTTTTTTGTGAATTATATATTTTAGAATATTTTATTTATTAATTCACAAAAAACATTTTTTTACTCTTGCAAGTGACCAAAACCTAACAAAACCTGTAGTATATTATATCCATCTAAATTATGATATTTGGCAAGAAACAATGTCTTATCTTTATTATGCGGAACCTTCGGTGCGCTATTCCAACTCGCACTTGACAGATTATTTTGGCTAACTTGACCGGGCTAAGGTACGGGCCCAGGGATACAAAGCGAAACGGAGGTGGGTTCTTCTCATGATGTCTTTCCGTGCAGACCGCCAGCACGGATGACTTCGTGGCTGACAGCGAGTTGCTCCAGAAGGTTACGGAGTACAGCAGCACCGACCTATCTCCGAAGGTACGTTGGAACTTGGAACCTATCCATTCTAAATACCTGTTAGAGTTCATCCACCTTTTAGCATTTAGAGTTATTTTTGTATAATACAGGTAGTACTCGTCTGCACCATGGAACATCATGTCAAACTCGAAGATCATGGTCAATCATTCTGTTGGAAATCCTATTTCGCCTTGCGGGCCATGATAGGTTTAGGGACAAGTCATCGCAGAGATTACAGCGAGTTGTACCTCACAGACCTATTGTGTTCATTTGGATGTTCTGTTTTAAATAAATGTAGAATAGAATAATACATAAATATTTATGGTATTGCTGCGCAGGAGTCTCAGTTCAGCGCGCTGAAGACCACGACTCCAGTGGACGGGTCCATCCAAGGCGCGGGAGACTCCACCATCGTGCGCCCCACGCGCAAGGTAGACCATCGCAAGGGCGCCAGCAAGCAAAGGTAACTAGCATCTAGCATGCATAGACGATTCCATTGTACGGTCCATCCAAGGCACGGGAGACTCCATCTCCACTCCACCATCGCAAGAGGCACGCGAAGAGGCTACCGGAGGACCAGTAACCAAAAGGTCGCGAAGAATCCAAAAACATCCAAAAATGGTGCACAGATTGACTCGGCGGAGTGTGTGTACAACTGACTGCCACCTGAAACCACCAGCGCACCTTCGATGCAATCCAGGCTTATTGACGTATTCATTACGGAGGTAAGCGGGTTAACTACGACCCTTATTTGTGTTGGAAGAACACCAACGTTTCATCCCTTAACGAAGGACTTTTTCAGGGTGAGGGCGGTTCTAGGCGCGCGCGTACTTCCAACACGAATAAGGTTCGTAGTTACCCCGCTTACAACCGTAATGAATTATTTACATTGTAGACATTGTTTTTATGATTTTAATGAACTTATTATAATGATAACGAATTGATTTTTGACATTCCGATTTCATTATTATAAAATTGTATTGTTTAACATTTATGATTATTTTTAATTTTATTTAAATAGGTATTTCCTACGTGTAATAAAATATGTGTGCATTATGTAATACAACCTACTACTTACATATTAAGTAAGATTGTACCAATAGACCAGTAACTCCATATATTGCCAATAAAGAATCTGAATCTGTAAGGACGTCGGCCGACAAAGGTGCAGCACACCTCCTGGCTGGCCAGCCGTGGGCCAGGGTCGTGCGAGTAGGTGCTAGCCTCGGCTGCAGCACACCTCCTGGCTGGCCAGCCGTGGGCCAGGGTCGTGCGAGTAGGTGCTAGCCTCTACTGCAGCACACCTCCTGGCTGGCCAGCCGTGGGCCAGGGTCGTGCGAGTAGGTGCTAGCCTCTACTGCAGCACACCTCCTGGCTCCTCATGGAGTTGTTGGAATCTTTTCCGGCCTCGGAACAAATGTTTGTAGAGTTTGTACGATCTGCAGACATTGTGTTCCAGTTGCTCTGGGTGTTTTCTATGTATAGTGAAAATTATATGTAGGTATGTAATGTTTTAAGTATATCAGTTATGTACTTAGTACCCATAACACAAGCTTAGTTTGAGGCTAGTGGATGCTGTTGTCCAGTATTTATTTATTTTATTTGAATGATATTTCCACAGCGTATCGAACCGCTCCCGCTTCGGGCTGCAGAAGACAGACTCCTCGAAGTCGCACCTCAGCGTCATCTCCGACTGCCGGATGAGGAATCTCAGGTCAGTCGTTAGCACCCATTATTGCTTCTTTTTAACAGACTTTGAAACGGAGGTTATATAATTATGTTCGATTGTATGTTTTATATGTATTCTCACCGATTCTCCGACTACTGTTTACCAATTATGATGAATATTATGTTTTTTGTTTTGTATAAAAGATAGAGAGATAGAAAAACTAAATATAAACATACAAGCATAGGGTGCCAATGCCAACCTCATAACCCTCCCCTGTTGGTCGGGTAAAAAAAACATTGTTATGTACTTATTAAGCAAATTTGACGCAAGTTTTTAGTTTTTTGGAACAATCACTTGTCACTACACTACAACTACAAGAAAAACAGTCAGGGGGAAAATAATCTTCGACCTTGACTTTATTTTGACTAATTTGATACCTTTAGCGTAAGGGCTCGTGCCTTGTAGGTAGATATTACTGATATTACTGCAAGGAGATGCATTATTTGTGTCTAGCATTAGGAGAACTTTTACTAAATCTGCTGGTCCCGGCAATAAATACTTATTTATTAAAGTTTCTAAAAATTATTGGACATGTGCGTGCGTGTGCTACCGACTTGTAGGAATTTGCCAAAGTATAACCGTTTGAGCAACTCGACGAGCAACTAAACGCTGACTATTTTTCAACTAAAATATCAACTGTTCTACAAACATACTTTTATATCGTCTATGACCAAAGTGCTTGGGAAGAAAAATTCATCGAACCCAAAATCGACGGAGTGAAGTGTCGTTCCATTTAAGAGTTCCAATGGCCACATTCTGTCTCCATCATCAGGCCAGCTGGATGGTACTATAACATTTAACTGTAACCGAACTTACATAAATGTATACCAATTTTCAGCTCAATCGGTTTTGGATAAGTGGTCTAAAATTCAGTTAAGACCAAGTATCCAAAACGCAAGATTTATCCCGGAAAAACTAACAGGGCAAGTTAAATAAACGCTTGTACAAAAATGTCTGCAATGATTTAAATTATTACGTTTAATTACGAAAAAGTTTATAGGAGAAAGTATAATGGTAAAAAGTTGCTCTGAAAAGCTTCATTGTCTCCGTATGAATGACCCCGTCATGCAGGTAATATTAAACATAAAGTGACCTCTCAGCACACGTGTTGCATGAATGAGTTCCCAAAGAGTTGTCCCATACAAACTGTCAACATAGGGGCAGCCATGGGAACGCTCCACACGTGCAAAAGTACAATACACCTCGCATCATGGTGGTGGCCCCGTGCTGTTGCTCATTATTATGGAGATTTATAATAGAGGTGAGAGTAAAAAGAACATGTGGGAATTACTTTACGATTATCAAGGGAACGGATTGAAGGGTAAATGTTTCAAGATTATGAGCAGCTGGATTCATCTGAATGACCTCTTGTATTGTGAAAGTTGTAAGTGAGCTGGAAAGTTCTATGAGAAGTTCTGAGAAGTTGAAAATTCTTTCGTAATAAAATGTTTGAGTCGGAACAAGAGCCCCAAGTATACATTTAATGTTTGAGTCGGAACAAGAGCCCCAAGTATACATTTAATGTTTGAGTCGGAACCAGAGCCCCAAGTATACATTTAATGTTTGAGTCGGAACAAGAGCCCCAAGTATACATTTAATGTTTGAGTCGGAACAAGAGCCCCAAGTATACATTTAATGTTTGAGTCGGAACAAGAGCCCCAAGTATACATTTAATGTTTGAGTCGGAACAAGAGCCCCAAGTATACATTTAATGTTTGAGTCGGAACAAGAGCCCCAAGTATACATTTAATGTTTGAGTCGGAACCAGAGCCCCAAGTATACATTTAATGTTTGAGTCGGAACAAGAGCTCCAAGTATACATTTAATGTTTGAGTCAGAACAAGAGCCCCAAGTATACATTTAATGTTTGAGTCGGAACAAGAGCCCCAAGTATACATTTAATGTTTGAGTCGGAACAAGAGCCCCAAGTATACATTTAATGTTTGAGTCGGAACAAGAGCCCCAAGTATACATTTAATGTTTGAGTCGGAACAAGAGCCCCAAGTATACATTTAATGTTTGAGTCGGAACAAGAGCCCCAAGTATACATTTAATGTTTGAGTCGGAACAAGAGCCCCAAGTATACATTTAATGTTTGAGTCGGAACAAGAGCCCCAAGTATACATTTAATGTTTGAGTCGGAACAAGAGCCCCAAGTGTACATTTAATGTTTGAGTCGGAACAAGAGCCCCAAGTATACATTTAATGTTTGAGTCGGAACAAGAGCCCCAAGTATACATTTAATGTTTGAGTCGGAACAAGAGCCCCAAGTATACATTTAATGTTTGAGTCGGAACAAGAGCCCCAAGTATACATTTAATGTTTGAGTCGGAACCAGAGCCCCAAGTATACATTTAATGTTTGAGTCGGAACAAGAGCCCCAAGTATACATTTAAACCATGTATTGCCATCTAACCATAAATTCTAAACATTATTTGTAGTTATTTTTTTCAACGTCCACTTGCACTGCTGTGTATTTATTTTGACTAAATTCTAACTATGAATGAAATAGCATTTTCGCTCATTAACTATCAATAAATTATTAGTAGTATAAATTATTATTAGTAATGTACTACTAGTATATTAAAAGCTATGTAAGCTACGGTGTAATTCTTTTTTTTATATCTCTATTTGGAAAAATTTATAGTTTTATGAATTGGTTCGACGGGTTATTGTAAAATTGAGCAAATAATTACTTTGTTTCAGCTATTTTTAAGAAATTAAATCCACGTTTATAAGTTTCTATCCACGAAGGGCTCAGAAGGGCTCAGAAGGGCTCAGAAGGGCTCACGCTCAAGACCGGTTTCTAGTTTTTGTTTATTCGTTTTATAAGAATGTCGACTTCACTCGACGAATTTTTAAAAGTATGTTTCATAAGAAATGAAATAAGTTATGTTTCATAAGTTCTACGAAATGCTACGGCGTAGATGGTCTACGAATTGAACTCCTTTGTTAAGACGGTGGTATGCGTCCAACTAGCGTCGCCACCTATTTTATTTTATTATTACGTTGAGCAGAGTTGCGAGTTGAAGTTGCCCTTTGGTGGCCACCAATATCAATTTTCGATTTTCGGGCTAAACTAACTTCACTTTTAATAATAAGCGCGTATCAACTTCACCTTTATCTGGGCATTTGCTAAGCAACCACAGCTATCTGCCAGTAGTTAGGTATTCGTTCCTTCACTTCACCTTTATTTGGGCATTTCCTAAGCAACCACAGCTATCTGCCAGTGGTCAGGTATTCGTTCCTTCACTTCACCTTTATCAAACTGTTATTTATTTCCGGAGCTAACAAAGGAGACCAGGGGGAGGCGAGGCGCTGACTGACTCCTGACTCGCAACAATGAGTTTTCTTCACGGTCCCTCAATAATTGACCTGTTCGATCCGGAAGGCCTGTAATTTGGCTTCTAAATACAATTATCCCGTACGACTGTACTGCTGCTTATCTGTGTACAACGAGATTATCTAGAGGCTCGAGGATTCCGTAAGTTTCGTTCCGCTGTTATACAACGGACCCCTGAATGCATACGGTGACTTACTGTGGTCCGCGAAGCTGGTCTTATATTTTGTTGCTAGAGGTATTGTTTGGGCATTTAATAGCTTTCTGATTCAACAGAACACCAATAAATGTCTAAGAATTCTTGTAGTGAAGATGAGTTTAAACGCGAAACAGTTTTAACACATACTTCCTACTTCCTTTTGAACTGAAAGGGTCTAAGGCCCATAATTTATGAAAGCTTACTCAAGCATTGTATGCAGTCATTACGCGATCTCTACTCAAGCGTAGAATCTCTGCTCAAGTCAATCTTTATTAAATAAAACCGGCCGAGTGCGAGTCAGACTCGCGCACGAAGGGTTCCGGACCATATCTATAAAAACGGCAAAAAAACAGGCTTGTTGTATGGGAGCCTCTTTAATATTTATTTTATTCTGATTTTTAGTATTTGTTGTTATAGCAGCAACATCATCTGTGAAAATCTCAACTGTCTTACTATCACGATTCACGAGATACAGCCTGGTGACAGACGGACAGACAGACGGACAGCGGAGTTTTCATAATAGGGTCCCGTTTTTTACCCTTTGGGTACGGAACCCTTAAAGCATTTGGGTTCCGTGCAATAAAAATAAAATTCATAAAATAGTGAATTCACAAGAATAAATCTCGTAGTCGTCATCGTCGGTCCTAACAATTTGATAAGTCCGATGTCGCTTTGTCGTTGTATATAAAGTAGTCGTGCATGTCTCCGACCACGTTCTCAACCCGTCTGCCGCCCCTCCGGCCACTAATATGAAAGCGTGGCAAACAAGCCATCCAATCCAGCCATTCTCGAATTAAATCGTAATTCAATCACCCCATCCCTGCCTGTTCCTTTGATGTCAGCTGTACGCTCCACCCGGAAGCTCTCTATACTCCATGGCTGTATACCTTCGTTGTGGTCCATTGTAGTTGGTAATTACAGTATTGTGGAGCAGCTCTTTATGCGCCACAATGTCGCCGAAACGTCCACTGTTGTCGGCAATATTGCGGAATTACCTACTGCTGACGCTTTCATGAAATCTCTTTGTTTCGATTTCCCTGTGTTTTTGGATTGTGAAAGCCTTTGTCTATGGATTCCAGTTACTATTTTCACGAAATAGCTTCGCAGCAGCAACTTCATATAACGGAAACTTGGAAAGTGTTTGCTGTAAATGCTATGTTTCTATAATAATGTATTACCAGTAGGTACAGTGCTGTGTCCTTTTCTCACTAAAAGCGTCTGTATTCATTTCTATGGTACGAGTAGGTAACTATGATGACGTAAAAGAGAAAAAGCATTTTATCCTACCCAAAAGTTGTTCTACTCTAAAAAACCAGCTGTTATAAGTTGAACAGAACACGTCCAATTTAGCCGGCGCCGGCGTCCCGGGAGGCTCGGGCCAGCTCCCATACGGTCTGCATCTACACGGGTGATGGATGGTCCACGAATTAATTTATGAGTTTTCCGGACGCTCGGGCGTACAAGCAGAGCACCGCGCGGCGAGGCGGCGCCGCACAGGGAAATGTTCAAGTGGTGATTGCTTTTTGTAAAGTTGAATAAATTTCTTGTTATGTCAAGTTATAGTATTATTCATTAATTTTTAGACCGCATTGTTCCACTGTACAGGTACGACCTTACTTTTAGCTTTCTCTGTCTCTCGATGTTATAGAGTGTATTCGTTAAACGAATAATAATTCCTAAGATATAACAATAATAGTACCTATTACGTTTTTCTCTATATTTCCTTGTTTGCCTTCATGCAAGTGGGCGGTTTCAACTTAATTCGCTTGACGTTTTCCTAAAGTGACACCACTGGCACGGCCGCAGCACAGTGCTGCAGTGGTAACACTGGTAACACGGTACAGGCCCGAGTTACTTTGAAATTGTGTTATATGTATGTCGGCGGATAGACTAACTTGCCGCGTGCTGCGTGCAGGGGAGGGGGGAGGGGGGAGGGGGAGACAGGAACACGACACTAAACAATCAGTCAGCGAGGAAAGGTACATTTGATTAGCTGTGCAGTGTACTCATGTCATGGAAACAAAACAGCGACAAATCTTTTAAAATGCACATACAAAATAGTTTATTGACAAAATATTTATGTATTTCATTTGTATTAAAAAAAAATTGCATGCCTAAGCAGAGGCAGAAAACAATGATCTAAATGTGTAGGTACTATAAGATCTTTAAAACATTGTATTTTCAAGCAATAAACGAACTTTGACTTTGACTTTGAAAAGTTTCATGCGAAAATAGTACCTACTTCAAACTATGCTAGGCGAGTAAATAAGAGACATAAAATTGTTTTAAAAGCTGAATTGGGAACTATCATGCAGTTTACGTCTGCGTCCAAAAAGTTTTAAAACAATGGATTCCTGAAATACAGTACAACAGCGCCTGCCCAATGCCACGAGCAAACATCACAGCTTGCGGATCTGTCACCGGTGTAGGCGGCGCTGAAAGCAAGCTGTAATTTGGTGGACAATCTCCATCGGTAAACAGCTCACATTATTCGGCAATTCCGCAAAAAGTGGGACGAAACAGGTTATTTTCGTGTTTTATCGACAGCTTTGTGCCCCTAATGTTATTATTCGGAGAGAGCTCCCCGTCTATTGTGATCTACTAGAATGGAGCAAATATTTCCTTATTTTCCTGATACTTAGCTAAATAAGATGCTCGTTGCTATGCCAACTCGTAATGAGAAAAATCTTGGTTGGAATCTGGGACATCCGGTTTTGTTTATTAACCAACTGCGAAAAAGGGAAGAGGTTCTATGTTCGGCTGTAAGTATGTTCGTCCATTACTCCGGCAATAGTGGACCGATTCAGATGGTTCTTTTGCTGTTGGACAGAACATGATCCCGAGATGCTCCTATAAAACAATGTATATACAAAAGAATTGTGAAGTAGTTTTTTCAAAACATACAAATTATACCAAGTTATGGTAAAACCACAGATGAAATAATGTTATTTCGTAAAAGTACCAAGTACCGAGCGCGCACGGCATTGTGTTATTATATTTAAAAAAATAATGTTTTGTTGTGACCAGCCAGCATCTCTTCAGTAAGTACCTGAAGCCCGTGCGTGCACCTGGAGCCGGAGTCAACGGCCCGGGTGAGCGACCGCGGGTTCTGTTCCCGGCCCGAACGTATAATCCACAAGAGTTATACGGCGTAAAAACTCGCTTAGCTCATTCTCTTTTACCTTCATTTGCGATTCAAATAAGGATTCCGATTCTGAGAAGGATTTCTGTTGTTTGAGGAAAATTTTACCGAAAATAGACTTTTCTACCTGGCAACAAATACATCGATAGAATCATGAGAAGGGGACGGCACAGTACGGAACAGTTTGTACTCCATTAGTACTTGACAAGCCACTCTTACGTATACAGTAAGTATACACAGATATAGTCCATTCGAGACGGACATACAGAGACATAGGCTTAGTACCTACCACAGACCAGATTTAACTGGTCTGTGGTACCTACCTACATAATGGGTCCTTTGAAATCTAGTAGGTTAACTCTAACCGTTGTTACTAGCTGAACCAAACGTAAGACAAAAATGTACCAAAAGTCTTACAAAAAAATATGATAGTACCTTAGTACCTACCTTCTCTTTTCGACCATGATGACGACCGACGATGTCTCGAATCCAAGCCTCGTGTTAGGAAAAACAAAAGGAGATCGCGCCAGCTTCTACAAAATGTTGTACGTACCTATAGATGAGTAAAGTATCCGAACACGCGGTCGAGTCCGCGCTGACGGCTGTTAACAAAATAAATCATTATAATACTAAAACTACTAAAAGTATTATAATCAGAGTCCGTGTCTCAGTCTTAGCGATAAAAACATTAGCCAGCGATACACGGGAAGCATCTAGACAAGAGGTAGAGATCAAAGTTAGCGGAATTATTCGGGTGCTCTCAATTGTAGCTTGTGTCCTTCCTTGAGATAGAAACAAGTTCCAGCACTATTCTGTATAGCAGTAGTTTAGTTGAGAAATGTCAATAAATATAGAAGAATAAAACTGAGGGGAATGATTTCTTCATGTTATTTATAAGACGGTACGGTAAGACTCATCATCACATTCAAAATATCGAAATTAAAATTTTAACTACTTAGGTACTCCCGAATACCTACGCAAAGATGGTCAAGTCGAGTGAGATTTCATAATACTGATACTGCTACTAATATGTGTAACCAATCAATTCCAGAGAAAGCGCGTGCGAATCCACTGGCTGAAGGTAGTTCAAATTCAAATTGCTTTTATGTAACGACCATAAAATAATTATCTTCTAATTTTGCTACAATATAATTTTTTAGTAGATAGGTACAAGACATCGGTGTAGAAATAGTAGTTATTCAGTGTCAGTATCTAGATTGTTGTGCCTTTCAGCATAGGCCTCCCCCAGATTCTTCCATAGCAGTCGGTCATGAGTTTTCCTCCTCCAATGTGTGCCCGCTGTAGATTTGAGGTCATCCTCCCATCGTAAAAATGGTCTTCCCCTTGCTCTTTTTCCTTCTTTAGGGTACCATTCGGTGACATCTTTGGCCCATTTGGCTTGTTTGGTTCTTAGGACATGACCGACCCAGTAGGTATGTTAGGTACCTACGTCTAATATTTTTGTTTTGTTTCTTATAAATTTTAATCTGAAGGCTGAAGGTAGGTAGATGCATTTAATATGATTATTTAATGTCTACGGGATGAAGCCCCCGTTCTATTGCTGCCCCTGCATCAAGCGAACTAGTTTCAAAACTTGTCTAGGGTCCCGCTCATTCATCTTCATTCCCGTTTTCTTCAGCCAGCATCTCTTCAAATCCCTCCCTTACCTCGTCGCACTAAGGTTGGAACTTCCATTACCGTATTAAAACAAAATGGCGGATGCGTGATGTTGTCCGGTCCGGCGACATTATCCTGTGCCGTGCCTGTTTGTGTGTTGTCACAGTTCGTAGTTAGTTTATAGGTACGCGTACGGTGGAGGTGGAGGTGGAGGTGGAGGTGGAGCTATTATTTCATAATGCCACTCATTTACTGTTTACTCGCTCATTCCCACAACTCTATCAAATGCACTAAGTAAATGTTTTCGATAAAATAATTAAAACGTTTATTGCAGTAGGTAGCTTCTGTACGACCTCTGTAGCGTGGTGGGCGAAGGTCCGCCTGCGACGCAGGAGGTTCCGGGTTCGATTCCCGCCTTAGGACAAATATTTGTACGATCTGCAGGTATTTGTCCAGTCAGGGTGTTCTGGTCGTTTTCTATGTATAACAAAAAATATCTAGGTATGTTATATTGTATTGTATAATACAAGCTCTGCTTAGCTTGGGGCTAGATAATGCTGTGTGAATTTGTCCAGCATTATTTATTATTAATTTACAAACATGAATTTGGATTTGGGAGCCTCCATTGAAGCAAACATTGCTTGTGTGAGCGGACTCCGCTCTTGCCAGCGACATACATAAACTCAGTTTTAATGTGTGTGAATGTTAAAACTAAACAGTAACAGAATCCTCGGTCGGTACGATAATCTTTGATGACGTATTTACTTTGGCCTAGTATTGTAAGAAGCGCCGCGTGTTTTATAATTTCGACTCGTCATTCACAATCTTCGGTAGTATAGTGGTAAGTATCCCCGCCTGTCACGCGGGAGACCGGGGTTCGATTCCCCGCCGGAGAGATTTCTTTTTGCGCGAAATTTTTGATGATCACTTTTTGATCGAAATTTTTGTTCTTTACTCTTGAACCTGAAGCAAATCATCAAAAGCAATAGTGCTAATACATATTAAATAACCAATGCAGAAATAAACCCAACAGGCGTCGAATAATATGAAAATATTGACCAAAATATAAGTTTTGTGATGTTTTTCGGCTCCGATATGACTCTCGAAAAACTACCCGTAGACCGACGTACGGACCCGTAGACGGACAACAAAGTGATCCTATAAGGGTTCCTTTTTTCCTTTTGAGGTACGGAACCCTAAAAATACATACAGCCGAACACGGAACCTCCTCCTCTGTCTAAAATATCACCGTTTCGTCGTAGGCAGCTACCTAGGTACCATACCAGGTACGCACCTACTGTACTATAGGTACTAGGTACCCTGCACATGCAAGTGGGGCACTATCCTAGCAACCGCAGTATATGCATGATGCAGCAGCGCACATGAGTCTACTGATTCACATTTACATTATTCATGGAATATTGGAATGATCTCGGACATCTACATGTCACCTTCGATTCCCGGTCAGGCACCGCGGAATATATTATACTGTCCACGATGTTCTACCCGGGCGCGGCTGCGCACGCTTTTGTCGGGAATAAAAAGGCTTGTTGTCTGTCCCGGATACCATCTACCTCCTTGCCAAATTGCATTGAGATCCATTCTGCCGTTTAGACGTGAGAAGGTAACAGACAGAGTTACGTTTAGTATGCTTTTACATGTACGAGATGAAACTCGACCTCGAATACCTGAGGTCATTCTCTATACTAACCAACCAGCCAAATCATCACTAACGGGTAGGCCAAGACACAGGAATGTTGTGTAACAAGATAAGGACTCAAAAACATGCATCAAAATACAAGCTAATTGAGAACCCAAAGGGTAAAAAGGGGCCCTACCTATTACTAAGACTCCGCTGTCCGTCCATCTGTCTGTCTGTCTGTCTGACCGTCTATCCGTCTGTCACCAGGCTGTATCTCATGAACCGTGATAGTTAGACAGTTGACATTTTCAGATGATGTATTTCTGTTGCCGCTGAAACAACAAATAGGTACTATATAAAACAACAGAATAAAATAAATATTTAAGGGGGCTCCCATACCACAGACATGATTTTTTTGCCGGTTTTATTTTAACTGGTTAGTTCATACCTGTAAATGTTATTTCACTGAATGTAAGTTATCTTCCATTCCAACCTCCATAACAAAAATGTTTTGTTCGTTACAGGCTAGACACCCAGTACGAGATATCATCGGAGAAGGAGACCCCGAAGGCAGACAGCGTCAAGAAGAAGTGAGAAGTGTCTGTTCACTTTCAATCCAGTTTCAAGCTGTGAGCTTCATCTTATTCTTGTTCTAATGTATCCTACTAATTATTCATTTAAATCATTTCATAGCTGGGATTTATTTAATTTAATTTATTAATTAGAAGTCTGTTTAAAAGTTTCGTACAAAAAAATTTAGTGTCTGTTTTTCGGTAATGTAAAAATAACAGATTTTTACTAAATGCAAATGATATGAAAATATACGGTGTTGTAGGTAGGGTAGGTACTTCTCACAAAACATACAATTTGTTAATACATGTCTGTCTGTCAGCTTGTTCCACTAATCTCCAAAACGGCTCAACCGTTTTTGACTAAACTTGCACTGGCAGTAGATAATCTGATTTAATAGCGGGTAACTTGGCTACCTTTATTTTAGAAAACAATCATCTATCTTTGCTTTAAAACTTATTTTGACGACCTCTGTGGCGCGGTGGGCGAAGGCCTACCTGCGACGCAGGAGGTTACGGGTTCGATTCCCGCGTCGGGACAAATGTGTGTACGATCTGCAGACATTTGTTCAGGGTATTCTGATCGTTTTCTATGTGTAATAAAAAATATCTATCTATGTATTGTATTGTATTATGTATATCAGTTATCTGGTACCCATAACACAAGCTCTGCTTAGCTTGGGGCTAGATAATGCTGTGTGAATTGTCCAGCATTATTCAAATTTATTAATTTTATTTAAAATTCAAACTCATAAAATGTTTACTTCTGTGCAAGCGAAGCCTCGAGCACAGGTAGTTTCAATTGTTATTGTAAGTAAAGCCACAGGCTATCAACTAGTCAGAACCAATAGTGGCATGTTATTAAAGCTGGATTCAGAT
Source organism: Eupithecia exiguata (assembly GCA_947086465.1). NCBI lineage: Eukaryota > Metazoa > Arthropoda > Insecta > Lepidoptera > Geometridae > Eupithecia > Eupithecia exiguata. Next base: position 463,809 of record OX352245.1, on the reverse strand, counting down.
TGTTATTAAATTTAGTAGTAGTAGGCCACTTCAACTTATCGACATATACAGGGTTATTGGTAAATTAGTGACAATACGTGAACTGCAGGTCCTGCCCATCATCACAAACACGTCCGTGAAGGCGCAGAGTCTAAATTCTAAAAAAAAAATAAGTCACCTCTGATACTAAATGAAAAAACATCTTTGTTTGGGACCCAACGAGTTACTTAAGAAGATCGATCTTCCACTCTCATATCTTCTGTTAATTCAGGGCAGAGCTGTTTTTAAGTTGGGTTTCAAATAAAACCTCTCTAACGAACGATTATTGAATTGCGGGGAGTACCCATTACCAATATCAAGAATTAAGAGCTGGCGTCTTCACAAACGTGTTTGTGATGATGGGCTGAACCTGCAGTTTACGTATTGTCACTAATTTACCAATAACCTTGTATATTCTATATCTGTAAGAACTTATTGTATGAATATTATTTGTATCTTTTTGGGCCCCGCAGTGAATCAAGGAACCCTTTCGTCTTAGCTCTTAATAAATAATGTTAAATTTAATTCAATAGAAGGAGCATTTTGAGTACAAATTTCCCGTTAGAATGTAGGTAGGTAGTTGTAATGAAGCCTACTGTTGTAATGTTCTAGTTCATGTTAGGTTATGCGTACCTAGGCTAGGTAGGTACTAGTAATGTACCTAGGTACTCTATTTAGACAAGATCACATTGATACGAACTAAAGCTGGATAAATAGGTTTTGTGTAAATGTCGGTAATCGTGTATTTTGGAATATTTTTATTCATTGAAATAATTGTTTTATTTTTGGTTTCCTTGCATTTTATTAGAAATAAATAACCCTTCTGTTTAATATTATTATTTTATTTTCTTCATAAAATTGAGTCTTTATACAGACAGGGTGTTACAAAAATGAAGGACCAAACTTTCAGGTTTCAATCACAGAAAAAGGGGAATATATGTAAAAAAAAAACGATTCCGCATTTGTGGACCTACCGCATCTTAGGTCCGTCGTCGCCCGCTTCGATGATGTCGCGGCGAAGGTGTTTAGTGTTTTATAGGGGTTGTAAACAGTTACTACGTAGATCTTTTATTTTAATGACTGGCATTTTAATTTTTGCTTACTTTTTCTAAAACTAATAGTCCGAACTAAAAGTTTTAAAAATATTTTCCCCTTGTTCTGTGATCAAAGCTGAACCCTCTCTGAAAGTATGGTCCTTCATTTTTGTTACATCCTGTATAAGGAATTTTTCATTAATACCCACTTTAAAAGGGGTTTTAATATTTTGTATGGAGGATGGCCCTAACATCAGAATCTGCTACCACACTGCTTGTTGTTTCCAACGCGACGCGACGTTTACATGGGAATAGCTATCTCATGTATTTTCTTCATATTCTGTGAATATCTCAAAAACTTATTATGATAAGGGATATTTTTATTTGTGCAAGTGTCTTATGATTGGCGAAACTGCACGAGATCGCACGGAGTGGGACGATTTGGGGTGACCTTTGCCCAGATGTGGAACGGAATATCAATTCAAAGTGTCCTGTATTCAAAACCTACCCATTTAATTTTCATTTTGTGGCGCGATTTAGAAAGAAATGTCTTGTAGACGATTTTAGAGCCAAGATCTTTAGCCAAACCCACCCTAAATAACTCTGCCCCAAAATGATGTGCCTACTACATACATAATGGACACGATTCAGATGATGCCAAAACGAAATAAAACTAATTTGTCAGCACAAAAAAATATGCTATCCTTTTTATTTAGATTGTTATGAAAGGGACGGCGACATTTTTGGTCCTGTCGATTAGTTTAGTTCGACGACATCTAAATGAACAGCAGTCATGTTCCTTCGGATGTAAAATACTTAACCTATTTGTCAACACCATACTTATAATATAAGTATATATATATTTTTTTCCTACAACGGCCAGTAACATATTATGTTACTGGCCGTTGTAGGATTGTACAAAAACATGTGTAGTTCTGTCAACCTATCTTTATTATTACTACATCAGCCGAATCGACATATTATTTTATGGAGTAAAATGTCGAATAACTAAACGTCTAGCCTAAATCTCGTCGATTCTCTATTCCAAAGCAAAGGGTCAATAGCACTCAGATCGATGGGCAGTCCAAACAGTATCCATGATGGCGAGAGTACCTAGCTTCTGCGTGCAGTTGGAGGAGCCACGAGAAGGCTGCCTACCCGTCAGCGTCAGCCCTTCGATAATCACCCGCCTGTTACAGGGATCTGAACTTTGAGGAGGATGTAAATGAGTTTGTAACTCTTACTATAGGTTCACTATTTGTTTGTAATATCATAGTTTAACTACTCGGCCCATGGTCAAGTTTACTTTGTTTGGCCATGTTTACTAAATATATTCCTATTTTATTTATGCATTTACCCAATTTCGTTGAGGTGGGTTGGATTTTTGAGATGGAATTTAAACAATTCTGAAATGAGGCTCGTTCGAGGCGTCAAATCACGAACACGGGATGAGAAAACAAAAATTGCTTCGGTAGGTTGTTACATATTTTTGAAATGACTCGAAGGTAACCTGTACTCGCACTACAGATACTTACAATGTTGGTACTACTCAGGCACCAATCTTGTAATTATAGGATTTTGCGTAACCCCAATGCTTTTCTACAGTGCCTTCTTCCTTTGTAAGTATATCTCGTCATTCTGCGGTCCCCAGCAAGAATCACGCGTGGGCTAAAAATAGCCCATTTTTACGTGGCCCAGCATTCATTCTTCAGGGAACGAACCCGATGGTATCGCGTTGTTTACCGGCAAGGGACCTGTGGTTTGGCCTCCATGTAGGATGGATGGGGCCACGGGATGGATGTCCCTACTGATAACTTGTAATGTGTTGGCAAGGAGCGTGGAGGCTTGTAATTAGGAGAACAGGGTTAACTTGGTACCTCACTTAAATATAACTAGTTGTAGCTACATTGTTTATTATAATTTGGTGGAGAGTTCGTCCTAATGAAACTAACGTAGGCGCCCGTCACCGCCTGCGCTCGCGGTCATGTACCAAGACAACGCTTTGTTTGATATTGTTAAAAAACTGATTCCGCCCGCGCATTTTTTCAAAACTCAGAAGTCAATAACTTTATTTCTTTAGGCTTACAAAAAAGCACCTTAACAAGTCAAATTTTATACATAAACAACAACTTTATAAATAGCACTTATCAAACAAGAAACAAAATGTTATTGATTTTGTTCGCTTCAATTTTTTGTCCACTAGTGGAAGAAGCGAAAAATAAACTACTAGTAGTTTCAAGTAGCTTGTGTCCGTTACCGGGATACAGTTTACCTGCCTGCCATATTTCATTGAGATCCGTTCAGCCGTTGGCATGAAAAGGTAACCGACAGACGGAGTTACTTTCCAATTTATAATATTAGTATGCATTCTCTGGCTAAGCTTAACTACGAAACTACGTTGGCTAGGGGCACGGAAGGTCGTAACTGAAAACCACGCAGTTGCCCAAAAATGTGGGTAGAGCTTTTCTTAAGAAATTCGATTTCCTAGAGCTACCTTCGATCAATAACTGGTTATTGACGCAGCTTAAACAAGTGAGCCGTACATCCTCGAGGTAATCTTAACCTCAAATATAATTAGTGCGGGCGGATTCCGCCGTGAATGGATGCGATCCGCCCAGGGGGGCGGGGGGCTGACGACGGTACGTGACGGCGAATAACTTGTATTGGGGATTACGGCAGGGATCTTCAAGATTTTATAACGGAATAGGCCAAATATAGCTATGATTTTATAAATAGAAAACCTAATTAGAAAGAAAAGCCTACGCTTTTCCACACCGATGGGGTCTACAGTGTTTGTTGCCTTCTTACATTTATTTTAGTCTTCAGTAATAACAAGAAAAATAAAAGTAGATATAAATATCTCTCAATATTGTTTCCTCAATCAAACCCCGAGCTATAAGAAACCCATCAAAATAATAAATTCATGTCGTCGAATAAACAAGCGTAAACCGTTTCGCGTACTTACATATTCTAAAACGGAGCATCCCTCAAGGAAACGGATGTCCCTGCGGAGGCGGCACATTTACTACTTCATCAATCGCCCTTCCGACGCTTACAGAGCTTTATTTTTGGAAAATGATGTTATGATGTTTATAGATTTTTATAGAATTTTTAGTCTATTCATATTCATTTATTTATTGTGATTGTAAGCATATTACATATTGTTCTTAAGTGTAGGCAGTGTTAGTGGGTAACAAAACCCTAAAAACCCTGTCAGGCAGGGCGCAACAATCCAGTCCTCCCAGTTTGTGTCTTAAAATCATAGATTTGCCGTGATTTTTAAATGTCGTTAAAAGTTTATAAAGTATTTTATTAAAAATGAAAATTGCAAATTAAGAATAGAAACAAATTAGAACAAGTATTTACAATTTGAAACAGTTGAGCTGAATGCAGACTGTTGAAAACAATAGAGCAGGGTAATGCAGCTAGAAGCTAGAGCGTCTTGGGGACGCTTTCGATTGGTATCGAAATCGATACGATATCGGTACCACGTTAAGCCACCTCTAGATTGTTTAAATACATACTTCTAAAAACCTTTACTCACCAATTGCCGTTTATTTCGATACTTAATACTTGTGCCCGTATCACCCCTCACCTTACGGATTCACCGTTCGGTATGCAAGGTTAAGCCCACCCACAATATTCGTTACTCGGGACGCTTAGGCTCTTCTCAAAGGTCAAATTAAATGTGAAACGACCCTCGTAGTCTCATCGAAAGGGGTGTATTTTTATCAAAGTTAATTAAAGACTTTACGAGGATTTTACGTTCGGGGGATGAAATTTTTAAAGCTCTGAGAGGTATTTCTGAAGAATTTCATCTTCATTGAATTTTCAGCAGGAATTAATCCTCAGAGACGGGTTATAAAATGCCATTTTATGATAAGCACCGAAACATTTAGCCAAATTAAATGGAATCTGTTTAGAAAACAACTCAAGTTTCTGTTCACAAGTGATTTGCAACTGGCAGAGGAAAATACTCAAAACAACTTTTTTCGCAATTAACGAATAAAAAAAAGGTCAGATTGTCGCCTAACCGTTTTAATTCACTGATAAGTATTTTACTCCAAAATATAGTTATTGTTGACCCTTAGAGCCTACGTAACGGGGTTTTCGTTCATACTTAAGTATATAATGTGAAAGTATTTCTGTTTGTCAGTTACCTTTTCATGTCATATGGCTGAACGGAGCTTTATGAAATTTGACATGGGATAGATGAAATCCTGAGGAAGGACATAAGGACATGCTATCTTAGGTGCTTTTATCCCAAAAAACATATGCTAATTATATTTCCAAGTTTTACAAAAGGTGGAAGGTTACATAGAAATGTTATACTGAGGTTCTCTACCTCAAATTGGAGCAATTGACCTCCTTAAGTTTTCATGAATTCTTTATTAGCTCTTACAAAAATACCCTTCTTTCAATTTCCTTTGACCAAAATGGTTCCGTTTTCCACATCAAAGCCCTGAGTGATGGTGTCCCGATGCTCTGAGCGGCCACGACTATAAGTGAATGTGTGTGTATGAAAGGGTCAACGAAATACTCTTGTTGTTCCATCAGCGACCATTATGCGCATACGCAATGGACAAGGAATTTTACCTTTGATATAAGGTAGCGGATAAGTAAGGTTTCATCCATAAGGAAACAACTCGGATTTTTATAACTTTGTACGGTTTAAACTAATTGTTTTTGTTAATGCTTTACAACATTTTGTTTTATCCTAACCTTACATTTTAGTTTCCAAACATAGGTAAATTACCTTCGGTATAAATACTTGTAAATATTTCTATAGAGCGTTAATATTTTAATACATGTAAAGTCACAAAGCGTTCTTGTGAGCTACATTATTGCTGAAAGTGACGTCATGACTAGGGCCTCCGCCCTAATTCATTCTCGGCTTTTGCTTAAGTCACGGGGTCACCCGCAGGGGTGCAAGGGGTCCAAGTAATTGAAATTTACAAGGAAAGGATACGGTCGACACGAGTCTTTTACACTGATCTCTGCCTGCGGCCTACATGATGAAGCTTGATGAAAATAGCTCACTTTATTTATTGGGTTTCTTTTTATCTACTTAGGAACCTACTCTTTCAAAGTATATGGAAAGAAAAGCCAAAAACCGTATCGGATGGCGGTATTTAAGGCCCATCGGCGTCTATTGAGAATAATGGTGAGTTTGCGTTGTGGATTCGGTACGAGGCTTTAATAACTAAAGAACTTCATTGACTGGACTGGTTGCAAAGAGAATATAATAACTTTTGTTCCCTTACCTTGTTCGGTTTCTACGTTCAACGATGAGGTATCAACGTATTGTTTGTTACTTGTTTCAAGGCTTTTGAAATACTGACATGATTGTAGGGTAGATAAATAAAATTAAAATCGGAAAAGTCCACGTTTTTGTTATGTAACACAACGCGGCGCACAACCCCTGTGATCTCGGAGAAGCCCATTCATGTAGAAACTGCAGGATCCGTTGGAACCAGCCCCAACTAATATTGCGCCTTCTGCCCTTAATTTCCTTTGCAAATTGGATTTTTCTTGTGAAATTTTGGGGGAAAATTTTATAAAAATGTTTTTGACTTCTAGAGGCGTTCTTTTCCTTTTAGGAAATGTAATGAACTGTAGGATTCGAGGTGAAATTGAAATTACAAGGATCTGTCCCTTTGAATGTTTTAGGGTATATAACTGGGTAGGTAACTGGGATTCTTTCTACTTTATCGGTTGTTTCACCTACACAGCTGTTATATATATCGACGAAAGGTACGAGTTTCACGAGGCTCGCATACTTTGTGCAAAGTTTGGAATCGCTATTCCACTCACAAATTAGTATTAGGTATGTTTTCACCCTGTACGAGTACCCTTACTGTGGTGTCGGACGTCTCGCCTGAGGTAAATTTACTTAGATTCTTCTCGCTCTTTCGTACTGCCTCATTTTCGACTCACCTGCCACACATTAAGGTTAGCCTTCGTTTTTTTATGATTAAAAAAATGTAAAGATTAGAGGTCGCCACGATAAAGCTCTTGGCAGCTCTTGCTGTTTGCTTCGGCCTACTGAAACAGTTTTTATGATTTATTTCAAATAATATATTCCAGATAGAAGCGAATTGTGAAACAGTCCATCGAATTACCCAATTTTCATTAATTTGAGTAATGGCGTGATGAAACCACACTGAAACTAATAAATGGGACATATTACAGAGAGGGCTATTAATATCCGGTTTATCCGACTACTTCCGGCCCTCTGATGGGTGGACTTTACTATAGACACGAATCGGCTTTGCCAATGCATTATGCTATTTTAGAATTCTAACTTTGCGACCAATCTTAATATTGTCATGGAAAAGGCAAAAGCACTTGGATGAAATGGTTGAACTAAACGGATCTCGAGACCTTTTCAGTTTGTCATATTTCCGTTTTATGAAGATACATAATTTACTCAATACATTCAATTCAAAAGGTACAAAAGCAGGAAGAATTAATTAAAATACAATTGTTTAATAAACTACCAATTAGCAACACAGAAATTTCCAATTTTGAGCATTTTAAACTAATAATTAAACATTTCGTTGAAAGCCATGTCTATAATATTAATGAATTTGTGTAGAAATTTATTGAAACCCACCTTTATATACGAAATAGAAAAGTCAGGACATTAAATCATATGAATTACTAGCTGTTACCTGCGACTTCGTCCACGTGGAATTTGATTTCTCAACTTATCCTTATAGACTTTGGACTGTACATTGCCCCAAAGAGTGATGTGATGTCACAGGATATGGACAGCCAACTTAAAGTTTAAATTAAATATAATGTATACATAAGAATGGTTCTTTTTTGTGATAGTAAACGTAACCCAGTAAATTTGTTTTTTCTTTACTTATTTTTTAGTTTTGAAAACGAAATCACCCTAATCACACTGTCACGTCACATTACTAATCCGAAAGGAGCTGATGACCGCGAGTCAACGTGAATAATGTGTTTTTGAATTTATAATACCTAATCAAAGTTTTTTTTTACTTTATTTTTTTTTTCTCCCTATTTGTTCTATGACACTTATGGAATAATAAACATTCTAAAATTTCAAAAATATTTTTTGCGGTTTTTGTCTTAGGTAATGACTTAATGAGACAGGTTCTCATGTGTTATATTTTATGAATATAATAAATATTGAGATAGATTGTTTGAGTGCTGCTGCTGGGTTGCCTCTACGACTCCGCCTTGAAGGGAGAATATAATTGGAGTAATTAATTACCCCACATTTGGGACATATTTTACAACCTACTCAAATTGCATCTTGGTTATTTCTGAGATTAGTTACGACGAGTCCCCATGCTCGGTGTCCGTGCTGATTGCTGGTGGAAAATATAAATATCTACGCGCTACAGTATAGGTAAGACGCAGAAGGTAGCGGGTTTGGTTCCCGCCGCAGAAGAAATGTTTGTAAGTTGTATGCAACAACTTGGACAGCCGTGAATGAGATGGGAGGTGCGACGATCATTAATTATCATTAAAATTGAATGATATCCAATATTGATAAAAAGTTAAACTGGAAATCGCACATAGAGCTCTTATGTAAGAAAATTAATAGTACTGCGTATGTTTTGTATAAACTATCTCCAACTGTAAATATAAAAACACTACTCATAGCATATCATGGACTCATTGCATCTCGCGTCAGATATGGATTGATTTTTTGGGGGAACTCTACTGACGTTGAAAAGGTATTTAAACATCAAAAAAGATGTATAAGGGCGATGTTCAACCTCAACGTGCTAGAATCTTGTAAAGCATACTTCATAGAACACAATATCCTTACCATTCCTTCGTTGTATATTCTGGAAACTGCAATGTTGGTGAAAAATAACAACGACTTATTTTGTAGACTGTCCGATGTCGTTGTGCGGAATAGACGAGACAATAATAAAGTATGTGTCCCTAAATGTCAAACTACGTTCATGCATAAAAGCGTCTTTTATATAGCTCCTTATATATATAATAAACTCCCTTCCAGTCGCTGCGTAAACTCCCTTCTTCATTGTTCTATAGTAAGTTAAGATCATTCTTATCGAAAACCGCCTATTACACCATTAATGAATTTATGACTGATAAAAATATTAATACAAATATGATTTGACGCAGCTTATTATTATTTATTTAGATTTGGACTAATATTATTTAATTTTAATTCTTTGATTTATTGACATTTAGTACAATTTTTTCTTTTATTATGTTTTATTTTTAATTAGACGATAAGTATTTGATTTGTATTAAAAAATTGCATGCCTAAGCAGAGGCAGAAAACAATGATCCAAATGTGTACTTTAAGATCTTTAAAACATTGTATTTTCAAGCAATAAACGAACTTTGACTTTGAACTTTGACTTTGAATAATAAACCACGTGGACTGCTACAACACGAAGCGATAAGGCCGCCCATTGTACTATTATGTTTAATGTTTATATCTGTTTCTTTTAGCTTTATTGTGTTGTGTACAATAAAGAATTTTGTATTGTATTGTATTGTAACACGAAACGATGCCTTAGAGCAATGTTCAAAATAAAAACTAGCGATAGTTGCAGACCACTATTCCTAAAGCATAAAATACTAACACTTCCGTCTCTCTACATATTAGAAGTAGCACTTTATGTTAAGAATAATCCCCATCTGTTTCCCCGGCTATCGGACACTGTGTGCAGAAACAGACGAGATAATAGTAGGTTACGAACACATCAAGCTAACACCGCACTAATGCGGAAAAGTGTTGTTAGTACGGCTCCTAAAATTTATCAAAAATTACCAAAACAGTTGAAAGAACTAAATGTTGAACTCTTTAGAGAGAAATTGATAATGTTATGTACTAGTTTGTAAGTGTTATTATAATATTGTCGATTTTTCAATGATAAACTTTAGTAGGTACCTAAATAATAAGTTATTGCACGTCATTCTCTCTCAAATATATTTTTGCATGCCGATTGTCGGTCAAGCATGTTGATCCATAAAATGTATTTACTTATTACCTTACATAACACATGTTTTGGCAAATAAAAAATCTTTATCTTTAACAATAAATAGCGAAAAGCCCCATTGCCCTATACAAGGGCTGCTTCGCCATATTTACCACGCTGGCAGGCAGATTTGTGGTCGCAGTACACGTGTTAAAAAAACACGAAAGGAAGCGGTTCTCATAGTCAACTGTTACGACATCCACAGGCTATGATAGAGGGGTCTATTCTTAAACCGCAATCGCCACGACATTGCCTGCGTCGGATCGGCTTATTAAGTAATACAAATTAACTAAAGGCACAGAATATGTAGGTTATTATCTAGGGGTAATTATTATAGGCCGAATATCGTGGTCAACATGCCGCCTTTGCCCTGTGGATAATTAATGCGACTCATTATTCAAGGGGGCAGGGGGTGGGGGGGTGTGACGTGCAATTTGGTGCGAATTGATCCCCGTGTGATTAGTTCTGACTTGCGCCGATTGGGAGCGCTGCTGCTCACTGATTAACCTCTGTCCCATAGTCAGGATTCATATTTCGTACAACATCAGGAATGTATTGCTTATACGAATGAGAATTGGATTAGATACCCGCTAGCTGATATTTTGTTGAGAATGGTGTTGGGAGCTGAATGCATTCACTCAACTCTGCCGGTGGACACAGGTGCGTTCAGTGCACCTCTAGAACTGCTCTACCGTTTCGAACTTCAGGTCGTCCATTTGAATAGTGTATCCTACGAGCCCAGAGTAGAGATTACGAGTACGAGGGACACAATAGAAGAGCACGAGAAGCCTTCTGCTTGACCTCCTGCTGCATTGCAAGTAGGCAACCTGGTGGCCAGTGTAGCAAGCGTTCTGCTAGCCAGGGTACTCTATTACTTTTTGGTAATATTTATGTTCGATAAAACTTGTTATTATAAAGTGACCTCTATTTATACGTAATATCTTTACATACAATAGACGTACTTTCTTTCTAGCGTTCCCTTAATATTTGTTTTATGAGCTGGACGGCAGTAATTGCATTTTTCATGCAAATTACAGCGCCCGTTTTTAAGTATTTAAGGCATCGATCAAAAATGTCCGGCTTTGCCGGGCCCCCTTAGATTCACAATGCGCACGCCACAACCTTCAGTAGCAAAAGAGATACATTTTGACATGTTAGGAAAGCTTTTCAACTAGTGTCATTTTAGCGTTCAGACAAAAAGCATGGGTACAAAAAATGCAAGAATCACTCGTCCAAAGTGCTGAAAAAGGATGGAATTTCTTATTTTCAGTAAGTTTATATATATTTTTTACCCGTATATTGAGATGTGAGTCATATACTTGTGAAATCAGCATAAAATATTGTTGTTTGGTTTGCCTATGTTAAAATATTAATTTTGTTCTAAATTGATAAATGGAGAGGCTATTTCTTCTAAATTTTTTTTTTCATTTATAGTATGTATTAATATATTTTTCATAAAAATAAGTTTAATATTACTAGTTGATGATTTTTAAAATAATTAGTTGGCCCGCCCTAAAATTTCATTTGCGTAGACTCTCTAATAAAAGAAAGACTAGGTTCTTACCTACCTACCAGAAGTATGAATTTATAAAACGTTTATTTTTTTCCCGTAAAAAAAACTCGTGCAAAGCCGCAGACAGGAACCAGTTCTTTTTAATCTAGAGTGCCTGCCTGAAATTGTATTGTAAGTTTAAATTATTGTATGTCTGAAATGACCCTTTTGTATAAATACCTACTGTTGAGACACCAATTTATAGTTTCATCAATAAATGATTCGTTATCTTTACCTGAATTCTGTTAATTAATCCTTATAGAAAATAAACTGAGTAGGTAGGTATATAATTCTCAGGTAGGTACCTACCTACTTACAAAATAAAATAAAATGAATTCGACTCCACCAATCTCTTGTTCCGTATGGAAAAAACTTGTCAGGCTCTGCGCAAACTGTCTGCGTCAAAACAAAACGAACCCAATTTTGAGTGACATTTTTGTAAGGCTCTAGGTATCTACGGGGGAGGCCGCGAACTCCTTATTTTTGATCGAAGATTTAAGGTTATGATATTGCATTTTTCGCATATCATAAGTTTTTCCGCGTGTCATAAGTTTTTTTATGGGTCTTTTTGAGAATGTAGAGGCCAAAATTATATTTTGTCGCTTATAAAAATTGATGAATAGTTGTAAAAACCCGCGGCTCAGTCAGGCTTGCTTACTTAAACATACACAATACATTCGTTTAATAGCAATGAAAATTTGTTGATATAGAAATATATCTGTATATTTATGTATTTTTTATTGTGAAATTCAATAATTGAAAATATACTTAAAGACTGAAATTTCTAAACGCAACGCCGTAATTGGCATGATTATGAAGCTTTGGCGGAATTTCTTTATATTATATTAACCTAATTATGGATCATTGTAGTCCGAAATAAAGGAATTTTATTATTTATTTATAATCGATAAAAAATATATAAAAATTATATGCATTTACCCTATCAATCAAGCTTTTTTTACAAATGAAAACTTTTAGCATCATGGTCAGGCAATGTTTTGAAGTTAGAGGTCCCAGATTTGAAAGAAACCAAACAACAAATTCCACCCGATTCTGTTCAAGTTCAAGCTCAACAAGCAATTAAAAGATTACCAAATTCTAGAACATCTGGAGGTAGATTAGTATTGACTGATATTGGAACTGTTTCGAGGCTCCTTCCTTCCTTCGCTGCTGCAGGCACAACCAACCTCCTCCTATCGACGTCTTGGTAATAAAGGTGAGCACTTCGGGAACGTAACCTTGTTGCCTATTTCTGAGACCAGCAGCATGTTTTGTTTCAGTTCAAAGCACCGCATTTCCTCTGAAATGAGCTGTTTTATCGAAGGTAAAGAGTTTATGTATTTGCCTGCGGAATTCTAAAAGGGTAGCTAGGTAAATGATCTCCAAATATTTGTTTTTACGGCACGCACGTGACGTAACGAAGGCACGTATAACATTGTACACGTGAGGACATGCGTAATGTGCCCTGCGGAAGATTCTGAAGGATCCTTGAGGATCCTTGCTTGAGCAGATTGCCTTTTGACGGAAATGTCAGCTACATAAATAATTACGAACATAAAAAACCGCAGATAACATATAAGATACACCCGTCATGTTTTTGCCACAAATGGAAACGTTATTTTCCGGAAGCTCTATCGATCACGAGCTTCCTTTTGCTGCGATATTTGGAGAAAAGGTTATTCATGTAAGAGAGACGATAGAATAACAACTTAGGCTCCTTTATCAATAAATTGAGGCCTAGTTATTCTCACTGGTACCGTTCACAGTTCTTGAGGCACAGGTCACTGGTACCTGAGGACCCATCTGGGCCCATCTTGAGGAACAGGTGAGATTGTTGGTCTCCCTCGTACTTTCAATGAAGGAATTCAAAAAAAGTCGTAACTATAAAATACCATAAAATAATACATATAATAGAAGTCTAGTAAGGGTTATGAACGCTAAGTTGATTACGATTTCATTTCAGCTTCGAAAGCTGTTTCTTGATTTTTGCGCTGCACTTATTTTAATCACGTAATTTCGATATAACCACTCATTTATCTGCTGCCTGCTGGTTAATCTCTGTTACACTGCACGGCATCTCACATGGCACTACGATCCACGGCTTACATATTTCCAATAGCCCACGACGCACATGTATTTCTAGCACAGCTCGTGGCCGCGGCGCGGGCGCGCCCTGCGTGTCGCACCGCAGAGGCTGGGCAGTGGAAGCGTTTAGGCTCTACCCCGGTGCACACTAGCGCCGCCACCTATTTTATCTTATTATTACGTTGGACAAAAGAAGTTCAAAAATCTATCTCACATTGTGATTCCTATAAAAAGCTTTTTTTAATGCCTCTGTAATAGTTTTAGATAGATAGATAGATAATGCATTATTTCATAACCCAAAACATTCAATGCATTACTACCTATACTTATCTTAAAAAAATGCAATGTTAAGTTCTGTTTAGTTTTATTCTGCATTGTTTAAGCAGAGATGAGAAAATAGATTTTGGTGGCCTGCCTAAAGTGGCGGCGCTAGTTTGAGTCGGGTGCCTTGAGCTTTTACTCCTACGCAACGTTGCTTGGGATGATAAAAGGTCATAGACATTATTAGACTAGGCTTGGCTAGCACTGCCTGCTCTGGCCTCTCTGCTGAGTGAAGCGAAGGGACAGACAACAAACTGCAATGGGAAATTTATTGAATTGGCCGTGATAGGTAGATTACTTAACTCTTCTTTTTGGCGCATTTATGTTAGTGAATATAGAGTAATTTTCGTAATATGACGGCTGTCCAATAGTTTCTTACGACCTCGATGATAGTTTTCGAATAATTGCAATTGATTTATTGCAATTTGGTGACGTTGACAAGTCAGAGCGGTAGTAAATTATCACAAACGAGTGATTGCAAACAGGTACCATCCACTCTGGTGCCGGTTAACATGCCGTGCAGTGTAGCCAGTGTTCAAGGAATAGAGAGCGGGCTGGGTTGGTGCTAGAAGTACTCAGATTGATTAAGTACTATGTCGATCATTTTCTAATTTTCCTCCCGCGGATAATAACAGGGCGTTGTCTACTCAGCAGTCTTCAGCAGGCTTCCGCGGGAGAACGGTATTACAAAACAGGTAAGAAGCCATCATGTGACACGCAGAATATTTTTAATTTAATAGAAGCTAAAACTTAATTTTATAAAAAAATTATTTTATTATTTATTTTATTCATCTTAATGATAGTAAATATAACAAGGATTCTAGGATTGTAGGTGGATCCACGTGTTCGTTTCACGTGACTTTATTTTGAGAAGAAACGTGCGACGAGGAACACGACAAACTTAAGCATTATTAGAATGAATCCGGGCAGAAATCAGGAGTGTACGGCCGGCTTTGACCGCAATAACACTTGCACCTACTCGTACTACGAGTAAGCCTTAGGACAAAACATATATAACTATAGATAGGACCTACCTATCTACGGTAGGTACATGAGCTTTTGTCCTGGGGCCTACATCGGAAGAATCATTACTAAACTTCTAAATGATAATGCGCCTCATTTACCAACTTCTAATTTCCCAAAAAAACATGAATAAAAGAAAAGTTGGCAATTCCGTAGCCAAAGGCAACAAAAACAAGACTTAGGGAAATTTCCGCGTTTGTTTTTCACTTCGATAAGGCTATTAATAATGAAAATTTTGTTTCAGAGCACATTGCCATGCGCAGTTCCACGTGGCTCGGGGGCGCGACGATGTATTTGTGAAGAATTTGTTGAAGGGAATTGCGAGATTTTCGTTAATTGTATACTTACTGAAATATATTCAGACACATTTCTCAGGCTGTATTGTATTCGGAGAAAACTTCACATCAAGCGATAGGTTCACTAAGTACCTATAAGTCTGAAGCCCACAGGGAATGAGTTCGCGGTGGATTTTTGATAGTTTTTTTATGGAACGATGGACCGCCGCGCCACCGCGTGCCGTATTTCCTTTCAGAGCTGCCAAGGAACCCGTAATTATTCTGTCCATTGAAAAAGTTATATGGAGATAAATCATAACTAATCGACGAAGTTCAATTCCTTGTTCCTTATTATGTTTTCCGACACACAAGGAACGTGAAAGGTACGAGTACGCCTCTTCGGTAAGTAACAAGCAATCCCAAATAAAATCTAATAAAAAGCTGCCCTATAGGCAGTTAGGCAAGTTCTCAAGAACCTTGGCTCTCCTACTGCCTCACTTGGCTACGTGGGCGGCACTTGGACTCGTTCGGCTGAACAATTGAAAAAGTTGGAGCAGTTAGCCATGGATCCCTTGATGCACGTGGCACCGTGGAGGAGCGCTTGGTTGTTGTGTTAGTTTTGTACTTTTCAGGGTTATTGGGAAATCACTGACACTGCGGGAATAACATACAGGTTCTATCTCTTCATGAACACATTTGTGAAGAATTAATTCTGAAACTAGGTATTAATAATAATAATAATAAATAAATATTTTTTTATTGAGACACAAGATCCATAAAATTTAAAGTTATAGGTAGAAGGTTCCCCCCTCCTTTCAATAATCGTTCTTTAGAGAATCTTTTTTGGGCATAACTTAAAAACGGATTTTGAGTGACTATCCAAGAACAACAAAAGTCAAAAGTCAATAACTTTATTTCTTTAGGCTTACAAAAAAGCACTTCGGCGGCAAGTCAAATTTTATACATAAACAGTTTTATAAATAGTAATTATCAAACAAGAAACAAAATGTTATTGATTTGGTTCGCTTCAATTTTTTGTCCACAAGTGGAAGAAGCGAACTCTACGTAGGTAGGTAACTACCTACGAGTAGCTTCGTAGTGTTGTTCTTGGCATAAGAGCTTTCTGTGGCTTCACTTGTGTCGTAGTATTCTAATCATTACGAATGATGTAGGTAGATACATTTATGGTCTTACGTGTGTTATTCTAAACAACAAAACAAACCGGAAGTAAACATGTTTTCCTCATTTTCATGAAAAACTTCCGGGAATAATTTGAAACGAGTGCTTACTTATTTGAACGTTTTCCTACAATTATATTATTACGATACATAAATATGGATATTTGTTATCATTTCCATTTGTACTTGTATATAATATTATCATAGGTAAAGATGTTTTTATTACTCATATAGGTAATATACTAATCATGACCATGACTTTTCTTTGCTACATTTAAAACAGTTTCATATTTCTAAACGTCTTTATTCATTATTTTAATATATGAAGTCGTAAGTTCATTGGATAATCACTGGTGGCGCCGCGCCCCGCCGCCGCCGCCCCGATCGGAGTCATTGGCGACAGCGGCAGCCGATGCAGTAGGAGAACTGTACAAAAACTTGTTTAGCATAGACGTCAAGTTAAGTCTCTAGGTAGACTAGGTAAATAATTTCAATCACTATTGTTTAGAAGACTTGTTGGTCGTGGGTAGCATTCAACTAATCTCGGTTATTTGACTGAGGAGGAGCTGAGGACAGCAAAATAGCTAATGAAGCACAACCCTCCGGATTGAGAGGAGTCTAGTGACCGACAGTGTGGAAGATAACAGAAATATTAAAGGACCAAGAAATAATGAATGACACTTTTTATGTAAGTAGGACACAGTACGTTTTATCTGTTGTGAAAATGTTTTGTCTGCAACTTTCACCATTAGCGAAAGATTATTTTTAACTTGAACTAACCGAGTTACTGTCATTTCCTCGGGATGTGGCTTGATTGAGCAACGCTCGGAGGCGCGACCTCTAATGGCGGCGGCCTGCGCCGGCGCCGAAGAAAGTGCCACGACAACGTCGAGCGGAGGGCGGAGAGGTACAGGTGAACTCAACATGGTCCGATACCAACTTCTGGCAATTACCAATAAGCTTGCGAACTATCTATCAGGCAGAAGGGCAATAGGTTAGTTTGGTAGTCTAACCAAATAACCGTTTTGGTTCTACAGTCATATTTTGACATGAGGAAACAAATCACAGTAGAGCTGCATGCAATAGTGCCAGGAGTACATGGCTATGGTGGCGCCAGATCCTCACCAGCGACCCCAGCTCTCGGGTGACACACGCGTCTGTTCAGCCAGACACACTGTACGTACTTATAAAAGACCTTTTCAGATCAGACACAGCCCGAGACCGCCGAGGGTAGTTATCTGAGTCGCGTCAAATGCGATGAAAACTCATCGTGATTCGTGAGGCAAATCTAAACAGGAGTTTTGTATGCAGATGAACATTTTAGCTATATACACTATTTCTTATAAAGTTTTAGAAACTTCGATGACTGCAGGGAATGTCGAGTCTGCCGTCCTCCCAGGTGCGCGGTCAGCTTTAGCTCACTTTCGGCTTGGGGGTTGAGCAGTGGTCGAGAGGATGGTCGCGGGTTCCATTCCCGTTAAGATCTAGAAATCATATTGAATTTTTTATAAGGACGATATTCTGTTTGTCTGTAAGTAGGTATCTTAATTGAACTAACAAAGGATATTAATATATTGCCAGAAGCTTACAGACATTAAAATAATAAAAGATCTTGTATCATTTCATGTGAGTTTCTAGAGACTTTCTCATCCTTCAAAGTAATTGAAGATTGATTATTATTTTTAATTTTGTCATTTACCGTCCAAGATGGCATCATAAAAAACAATGATTTGCTCACGAGGAAGTTTTGAACTCGCCTATTTGTATGTACCTATATGTTAGTGCGATGTTGCCTTGCTCCTACAGTATGGACACAAAGGGCTGGCTGCGCTGGTTCATTGCGCTGACCTTTAGAGCCGGTCCCTACAGTTAGGTGGCCCTTCTAGCCTCCGCCTGAAGTGCTCAAACTTTTTATCGCAACTAAACTAGTTTTTTCTCGTACCTTCGCAGTAACATGGAGGGTGGTTATGTTACCTTGTAACCGTATTATGAAATAAGTTCCCAAACTTCCCGTATTATGTAGGTCGTAGGTACAATATAATACGGTCACAACAGACCCCGTACTAAGACGGTTCTCTGTATCTCTGATAGTAGTCTCGTCGAGACACCCTCCTGTAACAACTCTATAAATAATTGTACCTTCATCATCATCATCATCAGCCCGTTGACACCCACAGCTGAGTATAGGCCTCCTCTTTTACACGCCAGTTAACTCGCTCCTGTGCGAGCCTCATCCGCAGTCTTCCGGCCACCCCGACACCGAATTGTACTTTATTTACACAATAATTTTCAACGCCAAAACTAGATGAGACGGTACCTGGACGACCACTGCAAGCAATCGTTCGCGGCGGCAAATTTAATTTTACTATCTAACATTATGATGACGCCGCGTAAAATACGCTTACCTATAGGGTTGTTACAGAAATTAATGTGGGTCGACGAGATTTTTTTCAGAAATAGAACCAGGTACTCGACTTGGCTTTTCTTAGATGCTTTCATTTATTGATAGGTCGGAAAGGTTTCTCAGTGGACGTCTGTTTTGTGTTTTTTTATAAAGTTTGAGCACCAGTGCCTGCGCTATAGAGTAGAGAAACAGTATATCTGTCCGATAGATACTTATCTGTACCACATATCTACCTTTCTATAGTCTCTGTGTAGAACATAATGATCTGTTTGCTTTATATGTATTTTGTACAGTCGGCGGCGGCACCAAGTCACAAGTTGTATTATATTAAACTTCAGCAAGAAATCACTTGTGATGTGAGATAGGTAGGTATTGTATGAGTGTTGAAATTAAATGTTTTCACTTCTTCACTTCAGACTGTCGAAACAACCAGTTTACTATTATTTAGATAAAATTATTTACGTTTTTTTATGTGAACCTGAATCTAATGATGAAGTGCCTATCCAAAGACTTACAAATAGCAAACTAAAAAATTTACTAATGATTGTAGTTGTTGAATGTGGTCTATACATATATATAAGATAGAATGTTCATAGTTTTTAATAATTGTTGCTACTCTGTTTTTTACCCGTGAAAACCTTAATTTAAGCTTTCTAGGATATAGTTTCTCCATATTACTATGTTTATATAAGCTTCTGGTTCTCCAATAAATAAATATAAATATAAATAAGTGTAGTTTAGCGCGTGTCCGGCTCAACACTGGTAGGAGAGGTCAGCTCGCCGCATCCTCGCCCCGACCGGTCTTGCCTGATATCTCCAGTCATTTTGTCTAGCGTCTACTCCTTGCAGATCTATTAAACTATTGGATGGGTGTCGGAATATTTTTGCTGCTGTAAATTTGCTATATTAACGTATCACTTTGTTCGTTACTTCGGTGCCTTTTTTGCGAGCCTTAGCTTGCCCTTCGACGGTCCCTTTTTATTCTAGCGCTGAGATCATCGCCAATGATAACTTTAAAACCATTCAGTGCCTACAGCATTGTATGTTGGTACAGTGAATTTTTATCGGGACAGTATGGCGTCATCTGTGAGATCCTCATTATATGCATCTCTCATGATTCTCTCATGATCTATGCATGAGTATCGCTGAACTCATGAAATTCTAAGCCAAAATGTTCTGGTCTAAACAGTCATAAATTGAATTCTGGTCCAAAGTAGAGCCCGGTAAGCTCAGTTCCACGACTCCGCGCATTTAGTGTACTTCTTCTACCTTCAGCGCCCTCCGCCGCCTCGGTAACAAACACAAACTTTATAACGATACACTCGAACATTAAGACTTACAAAAGTTATCCACTTAATCCTAATAACAAAAAAAGTTGGACCCTCAAAAATTACAAAGAATAAACAAGTCGCTCGCCAAAGGGAAATAATTCGGAAAACACATAAAAGTTGAGTTTTACTTCATCCCTTGTTACGGTTGGTGCCTCCAGCCCGCGTCCCTTGTCTGCCCGGGAATTGATTCCTCATCTGGAAAGATACCGGCAAATGGGTAATCAGATGAGTTGGTTTAAGGTGAAACTTTTCCTCTATCCACGCTAGAATACCTGCCTACTTCTAACTTATAATATCAATCCAGAATCGAACCTCGAACCTCCTGCGAACAGCTGACAGCTCACTATGTTGTCAAAGCGATCGTTAAGTTTTCATTCACATTAGATGACTTCATTGAAAGAATCGTAAATATCCTACAAATTATTTTATACCAATCTTCACCTTAAACGCATTGGAATATAAAAATTGATCACAGAAAAAAACCCAAAATGTTCTTTGTCCAAATCCGTTCTAAGCCGAAACGAACGATCAAAGGGTTTGAAAATAAATTTGTTATATTTATGGGCTGAAATGAAACTGGTAGCAGCAATGTACGCGTGCATTTATAGTTTCTGAGTAGGACTATTTCTGATCGTTAAAACGCATGATGAAATAGATCTGTCTTCCTTCGTCAGCATCGTTCTACAACACGTTGGCATTTACTTATTATTGTAGTGTTTTAATACTCCTACGATCAATAACAGACCTATTTTAAACATTTCCTCGATAATATTTAGTGTCCACATCCATAAATAGTAGGTAAAACTACTATGGCTCGTCCCCTGACGGCCACGAGTTACCAATAAAAACCTAATGTTGTAAAGGCGATTAGTGCCGTCGTCGTGGAGATGCTTGCCGAAGACAACGAAAAAGTACTGAATGGATTGGGCTGAAATTTTGCCCTTATAAAGAAAACTTGGAATTCCCTTTTTATTCCAAAAAACCGTACAAAGCCGCGAGCAGAAGCTATTTTGCTTACTAGCTCTCTGATAAACTACATTGCATTGTATACCTACATGGATGGATGGTTTTCATTACACATAGAAAACATCCTGAACAAATATCTGCAGATCTTACTTTGAGTTAAGAGTACCTACGCTAGTAATATTGGCTCAGTGAGATCGTACCAACATTTGCACCGAGGCGGGAATCGAACCCACAGCCTCCTGCCTCGCAATAGGTTTTTCGAATACATTAGTTATCTCAATCCCGAGAAATGACATCCTACCAAATTATGCAGTGACCAAACTGTACACATGACATGCCCTGACTGCGCTGTATCAGTGGAGCATGGTGTGCTGTGTGGTCTAAGCTTGGGCCGCTAGATGGCGATCGCAAGCACACGTGCAGCGTGGGAGGTGCCTGCGCTGCGCTACGGACACAGAGAGGGACCCTATGACAACACTTGTAACGGGAGGGTTATCATTATCATAGAGTAGAAGATTTATTATATGGCAGTTGCTTCCAACTAGCAAGCGCATGTGTCATAAAATATTTTGAAAGGGATAACTGGATCTATACCAATAGGGATGCCTACACGCCATATTTCTTTCACAGATTTAAGATATTAAGATATTACCTTCTTTAATCTGTGGTTTCTTTATCAATAATCTAATTCCTTATGAAACAATCAGTAATTTTAATTGAGGTACTACTTAAACAACAAAGAAAATTGCAATCAAATAATAGAAACAAATTAGAACTCGTATTTACAATTGTAACAAATTAGCTAACGTCGTGTGCAAACAATCTACAGGTACCTCAACTGATCCAAATGGTAAATACTTAATTGGAAAAAGGACAGATTTGTCCTTTTTCCAATATGTTTAAGCAGCGCGTTGGTGATGGATGGGATGACTTTATGACTTAAATTGTATGTAGTAGGTAGGTAGGTAGGGTACCGGCTTAATGTATCTTGATTAAGGTTACACTGCCGCTTCATTAAGATTATCCACGTTTTACTCGTATCTTTGTTAGTTTTGACTACAAGTTGCTGTAAAAGTACGTAGGTCTGTCTGCGTGCATCGCACGTCGTCGTCAAAGCTATGAGCCTCGTGCCGCGCCGCGCCGCGCCGGCCCACGCGCACCGCGTACATACCTATGCTCGCTGACAAAATACACGTCTACCAGTCAAGAATGTTGTTTGTTAAATAAGTTTGATGTAAGTACACGAAAACAATGGAAAACAGAAATTTAAAATCATAATTTTTCGCATTGCAAGCCGTAATTCTTTGTAGGTACATTGGTATCGAAGCTACACGTGACAAAAATCCGGCGCGTAAAAATAGGAAGTTTAAAATAATTATTTCCGAATAAATGATTATTACCATTCATATATAAATGTAGTTTGGCTAGTTCTGGCTAAATTGTTATTCATTTATTCCGACATCGGTAGGTGCAGGTTGATAACAATAGTAGTTTTGTCACTCATGTGATGTGATACCTACTACTGGAGTCTACGTAAAGTTTAACTTGGTTGCATCATCAGCTCCGATCATGTGCGATGATGCTGATCTTCGTATTTATAAAAATACTTGCAGGTGCTCGCGATTCAGATTCAGTAAATGCTGTACAACTTTTTAATGTGTTTCTATATGTTTTAGGGATTTTTTTTTATGTTTATGTTTAAGAAGCTTTAGAGCCCGAGGCGATACAAATAACCGGGCAAACCATTCACAGTCGCAATTAATCAATAATTAATGAGCGTTTGTCATGAACGGGGACCCGCAACACGTGTCGCGGTAACTGACACGACACTTGTATACTTACAGCTATCTACTGTCTGACTGTACGTACACTGTACCTACAACAGTACGTAGCTACACAAATACAAAGTACGAGCTTCGTTTGTTGAGTAGAGAATATGGCGATAAGCTTAGCGGGTTTTTTATGGCACGTCGCGCATTGGTGAGTCGAGGTGGCGATGGCGTCGCGGCGAGACGACGCAGAGGCTTCGCGGCGCGGCGTGGTCTATTAACTCTTACGTCCTATAAACAAATTCTTCCCAAATGATGCCGGAGTCGTGATGCGAGCTGAAGAACCGCCACGACTCTACGTCAACACCGCAGCGCCTTCGCCTTACCTTGCCGCACCCGCCCGTGACGTGATTCTAGTGTAAATAAGAGCGCACCGGCATTTATTTATAAAACTTAGATGCAGAGCACGCAGCTTTTGCGCCCTCGCCTCGCCTCGATGCGCCGCCTCATTACATGCATCACTATTTTAAAAAGAAACAGTCTATGAAATATTGTATTCATGCAATCAGTTTTCTTACTTACCTGCCATTAAGGAACTTCACGGGCATGCATTTGTGTCACAAGTAAAATATTAAACCAGTGAATTAAATTTTGCGGATCGTTAGCGCTTCCACGGAATTTGCTACGAAAGACTACGAAGCTGTAGTGTATGTAGTAGTAGTGGCGTAGCGTAGCGACGACACGCCTGTCGCTACGCCACTTCTACACTACAGCTTCGTAGCATGATATGTAGCAGTGGCGTAACGATAGGCGTAGGGTGTTGTGTAGCAGTGGCGTAGCGTGTTGTGTAGCAATGGCGTAGGGCCATTCTGCGTAGCGTGTTATGGATTTTAGATTCTACGTATACCTGTAAGCATAGAGTAAAAACGCGCCTAAGTCTGTAAGTATATGTATTGGCTCTGTATATTTTTGCTCACAGTGGAATACCGCTTCTCTCGCCGTCTGAGAACCTGATGAGCCTTTATCAATGTTGTACTTCATACGTGCATCTGTATATAGGTGTGCTCAGCCCGTAGGCTCAGCCCGGCCAGGGTGTCTGCGGTGATTCTGTTACGAGGTCTAATCATTCAATATACAAGTAATGGCGACCACTTCACTTCACACACCATCTAGCCCCAAATATAACTATCATAGTGTTACAGGAACGAGATGGGAGCCAGTGACTCATGAGATCATGCCTGGCTCATGTATATAAATACATAATGTACTCGCTGAACAAACAGGTTCAGTGGGTATGTACCAGTGGGTATGTACCAGTGGATATGTACCAGTAGGTATGTAGTGTACATAGGATTGTGCGGACTTACTACTTACTAGCTTAGCAACACTTTTTGTAAATATTTTTTGTAGTTCAAATAGAAACCGGTTTGAAGATTTTTTGTATGCGTAGGTTTTCGTTTTTTTGCCAATGTTTTTGCGATCTTATACTGATCAAGGAACTTGAAGTAGTACGTAATCCTAAGTAGGTATAGGTACTCTTCCTATCCACTTCAAAAAAACTTTTTATCCACTTTTTCATCCACTTAAAAAAAAACAATGAATAAACAGCCATTTATGCGATCAGGTATCACCTACCTTCCACGTGGTTCAATCCTGTTATACCTACCGACAGACAGAGCGCATTATATGTATGTAGTAGGTACGCAGTGAAGGCCACACGTGGCGTTATGCAAGACGACTTGTCTGTTGTGGCGTGGTGTAGCGTCTCTTATTATAGTCGTAGTAAGCTAACCCTGCTTAGTGGGAGGATGGAGGGATTCTCGTCGACAGTCGCAGGTTTGATTCAGACTATCTTTGTTCTTCAAAAAAGGGCTGTACGCGCAATTTATAAATTAAAGCCACGCGATTCTTTGAGGGATGTATTTAAAGACGTAAACATTTTGACAGTAATATCGCAATACATCTATGAAAATCTCATGTATACGCACAAAAATAGAGATAGTTTTTTGAAAAAATGTGATGTTTACAATAGAAATACAAGAAACCAGAACAAGCTACACATTCCATCATATAGATTACGAAAGGTAGGCAAATCATTTATGGGAAATTGCGTACGCTTCTATAACAAGCTTCCATCTGAAGCAACTGAGCTCCCTATTCGTAAATTTAAACAGTACATAAAACGAAATCTTATCAAGAAAGCCTTTTACTCCATAGATGATTTTGATTATATTAATGATGTTAATGCTTGGCCAAATGTCGCCCAGTTCCGCACCGACAATAGTATTTAAGGAGAACAATCTTAAGCTTAGTTTTATATAAATATTGACCTGCATCTAAATCACATATATTATGACTTAGATAGGCGAATAACATTGTATTACATTTTAAGCATTATACAAACTTACTAGTGGTTTATTTTTCGCTTCTTCCACTAGTGGACAAAAAATTGAAGCGAACAAAATCAATGACATTTTGTTTCTTATTTGATAATCTATAAAACTGTTTATGTACAAAATTTGACTTGTCTAAGTGCTTATTTTGTAAGCCTAAAGAAATAAAGTTATTGAATTTTGAATTTTGATAATGTAAAACATTCGTTTAGAATTGTCCTATAACCTAATAAAATTGTGCGCTTTCACTGTAACTTCAAGTGAGCTAGTTATGTCCAATATGGACTCCATACATACACTAACAACACACAAACACTATGTGTGTTTTATTTCCCTAATTATTATCCCGGAGCATATTGTGCCGGAAGACAAAAATGTTACACTGTCGGGTTTCATTATTTTATAAAAATTTGTTTTTGTAACATTATATTAAATTAGCAGAAACACATTAAGCATAAATTAAAATTTCTTTGGTTTTGACATTTACCCTTTTTTAAATTAATTACCAACTTAAAATAATATGACCTAGGTACTTCTGTGAGATGCGCGAGTTAAATCTATAAGAGTTTTATTGGGCTTTCATCAATGGCTTTTTATTTTACAAACTTTTATATACTTCTCATGTTCTGCCCAATTTAAAACCTGTCAATAAAAGTTTTAACACGTGTTAAAAGATCATTGAAAAAAAGCGTAGCTATTTCTAACCTTCGTGAGAGTATTATTATAAAAAGTAACATAAATTTTTAATAAAATTAAATCTAATAGAAATTACACGATGACGACACGTCACGATCACGTTTCGATATTCCCGTGAACTGGACTCGATGCCCTCTACTATTTCATATTAACGTGAGGAAGTACAAACATCCATCCATACAAACATTCCAATTTATTATATAAGTTTTAAGTGTTCAATGTGTTATAATTATAAACAGTGGCATAGTAATAAAACCAAGGACAATGTTTAATCAGCAGTCTGTTTACAACATGTAGGTACGTTATGTAATATATTAAGTGACCATAAGTACATAATATATGTTGTAAGTACATATTTATTCGCCGTGTCTGTGTGGGAAGCGATAAAGAAATATGTAAATAAGTGTATTTGACGAACAATTAGTGAGTAGTGTCTCTGGCTTTGCTCGTCTTCTGAACTAACTATACTCGGACCCTTTCATCATCAGTCTGTACTTTCTAGTCCACAAGTGGACATAGACCAACCACAATGAGCTCCAATACATGCTGCATCCTGCAGTATTTCCAGGTACTACACTACGTTTGCCGATTCTCGGTCTCCATTCAACGTTTACCAGCGGTTTTCAGTCCTCTGTGATTAAATTGGAGCCTTTAATTATCTTATAATTACAGAAGTAAGTTTATTATAAGTTTCATCATAAGATACGACAAGAATTGAACCCGCACCCGTGTCGATAAAATGATCACATCCAAATCGAGCCAAAGTGACATGTTCCAATGAACCAATTGGTTACATCACAAACTTATAAAGGAGTTCAATTCAAAACCCGACGGATGCGAAACGAGTTTGATGGGACTTTCATTATACATTATAACCTTTATAGTAACTCTACACAGTGTTTATTATTGAACCGCGCCGAGCGACTCCTGTCTCTGTTGTTTTAACTAAAAATAAATTTAAACAAAGTTATGTTTTGTTGTTATCGTAAACTCTACAATTGACTCTATCATAATCGATGTGTGAAGTTATAACTTCAAGAATTATGTTTTTTTATAGCTTTGTTGGGAATGTACAATTTTAGGCTCAAAATATTGTGTGTAACTTACTAGTGGTTTATTTTTCGCTTCTTCCACTTGTGGACAAAAAATTGAAGCGAACAAAATCAATAACATTTTGTTTCTTAATTGATAATAATTACTTTTTATTTATAAAACTGTTCATGTAAAAAAAAAATTTGTTTAAGCGCTTATTTTGGAAGCATAAAGAAATAAAGTTATTGACTTTTGACTTTTGTGTATTAGCGCCAAAAATGTTTCAATACTTAAAACTGTAGTTGATTGCTCAAAATGATCACTTGATCCCACACTATCAGTATCGATAGAGTGAGGCCCCTGTTCATTCAAATGGATTGACCTGTCTACTGAGTCGATGTATAAATCGGTTGCTCCATCAATAGGTATAGCTATAGGTATGGGTAGGTAGGTACCTACATCGGTGCCTACAATGCTAATTACTCGCTCCGAATAGGAACATTTGCAAACGATCGCTCCATCCTTGAACCCCGACCAACTCAAACTCCACCTTATTACAAACCATTCAAGCACAAAATCCATCGAGAACCATCCAGCTGGTAACGTGCGTGACCAGAATAATACCATTTCGTGTATTACAAACACAGCGAAATAAATTCTATTTTCGTAAAGCTACAGTTGAGTTTGCTTCCTTCTGATATTGATGCTATTTGGATCTCTGTGGCGATGGTAACTTACAATTTACTTTAAGCCTTATTGAAAGTGTGATAGGGTAGAGGTTGGATTGGGGGAGTGCGGTAAACAATGCTCGGTTACTTCCTGATGGGCGCATCACATTAATCGTGGTATATCGCTTACCAAATATAATTAAACTGATATTAATATATAATTGTTGTTGTTATCGTGTTTCGCTTGATGAGTGGCTGCGGCTCCCGGCCGATGTGATGGAGACAACAACCGGTCCCTGGGAACTTGGCCTATCATAATAACAACAACATGGAGTAGCTAACATTAAGAGGATGAATTTATGTTTGTTGTTCTGTTCAAGCGAACCGGTCGATGTTGCCAAGGCGCTGTAGCCTGTACGAATTACTTTTTGTCATAAAATAGTGTTAGCAATGGGCGCCGTTCAAAAATTCCAATGATTATTGTTGAACGATCAACGTTCAACAACATGTCGACAGAACGTCACTCAGACATCTCGTCGAATGAAATTAATTAGGTTATCCGGGTTATCCCAACAAATCACCGCAGTGTTCGTTTCGTAAACGGCCTAGCTTTTTTAAAAGAGGGCTGATTTAAGGTACCTACCTACGTTATATCCATGAAGGAAGAGAAGCAAGGAAGTTAAACTCAAATTGAATACAAAATGCGTACATAAAGTCAGGCACATTCAATTTCGCAGTTATACTTCCAGCTCTAACGATTTTAAAACGCTCCAAAAGTAAAAGATTAACACACACAGGGTGGCCCTTCTTTGTGAAACTTGGAAGGCCAGAGAAGTTTCACTTAATATCAACTGCTGGGTTATTCATGACGTTCTGGAGAGATCTCGACCTGCCGCTCCTTGCTGCTAATTCAACATTTATAAGTAAAATCTGAGAATAACCTGTTTGTGGCTATATGAAGGTTAAATAACGCGAACACTCTCCCTTTCTGTATATACTTACTCTCGTTATGCATGAAACTAAAAAATGCTACTTATATAAGTATTTGACAAGGCATCCTCTGAGCCCGAGGTGGTCCGATGCCACGAGGGTCGACAATATTTTTTTTCTGTTATGAAAATGTGCGAAAAATGTGTGGATACGAAAGCGTAAAACCTTAAAATATATCATATAAGATAAATTAATTGAAAAGCTACACACCTGGCGTACGAACAAATATGACTTTTGTTAAGCAGTTAGTTAGTCATAGCTACTTTACAAAAAGCTTTGCAGGACAGAGTTTCTTCTCACTTTAACCATAATCACACCCTTTAGTGCAACGCTGTCCATCTCTCACATCTCAGGGTTCACAGACGAAAAGAAAGAGACTTCGTTAGTGGCCCATAGCTAGCTACGTCTACTCTCCGGTGGAAGCACTCCTGGCGCTCCTCAACTTAAGAAAACTGTCCCCTGCGCCTTCGGACAGGGCTGTGTCGTGCAGCTACGACGAATGTTTGCTGTAGTTACCCTAACTATATTATAAGTAGGAAGGATCTGAAAGTCTGTAGCCTAATGTACGGATTGCGGCGATGTCAAGTCTGCGATGGCTTGCCCATCATGTTACTGTACGACACCATTATAAGTCGTTACCTTAGAGAAGAGGCAGACACAGTTTTCTGTAAATTGAAATTAGCGAGACAAGACTAAACACTGTCTAAATCCTGCCTCTATCAACGATCTTTGAAAGTCAAAAAATTTCGAAACGTAAAGTTTTATTTGAGAATGCAAATATTTGTCTCCTCCTGTCCAAACTCTAGAGCGGATCTACCTAAGCCACTATGCTGTAAAGGCTTTTGGAATTCCCTAGAAATCCGGCATTCTCCGGACAAGGGGCACCCTTAAATGTGTTCACCAAAGTTTCAGTCGTAATCTTGTAAATTAATTAGCCTCCTCACCGGACGCCAGCGGCGTGACAGCTTTTAATGAAATTTGAATTTTCTATGAGTATAATCAGCTTGTTTACTTGCAAACTTTCTGATACTTAGTTAGTACTTTACGGAGGGCCAACTCGTAGCCAACTTAGCAAGTTTCTTAAAAGAGTTTCTCTCAACATCAACTTACGCCCATTTAAATACTTTTGAATGATTTCCCGATGACCTTATACTACAAGTCGCCGACGCGACGACAGGAAGCCGAGTTATTCGAAGATATCAATAAGACATGAACAATTGCTTTCGCAAGCGGGGAGCTTGTAACGGTTCATCATTCAATAAATAAAACAATTTCCGTTCTCTTTTTATCAAATGAAATAATAGAAAAGTTAGTAAAACGTAGTTTGCCTTACCGTACAAAGTGTAACAGGATTTCTAGAGTTTTTGTTGAAATAAATAAGCACCTTCGATACCAACATGTACCATTACGCAAGCTCTGTTTAGTAAAACCACTTTAATTTAACTGCCTTTTAACGGCGGTTTAAACCGTCGATTTGCGGATAACGTGCCGTAGTTCCTAAATAATCGACACTAAAAGTTTTTTGTACAAAAACAAGATCGTAAACTCTCGACTAAAAACGCTCGGGATATTTCGGTCGATAAATATCTTCTGGATCGACTTTTAGTTTTGTTTGGTGAAAACATTATGTATTTATAGGTTATTCGCTAATGGATACTGTTGACTGCTTGTGTTGTTCAAATAACAGTAATAAATAATTATGATAAGCTCGTCATTGTTCGTAGTGTACCTACTGCATGGAAAACTTCTCGGACGGGCCTGCGATACTGGTAAACAGTACCTAGGTGATTTTAATGTAATATAGGTTTTAATGAACAGAACAATGTTCTTACCGTAAATAAATTTTCCTTTAAAATCCATTTTTTGCAGAAATTTGATTTATTTTGTATTCTGTAGAAGTCTAAAAACATCTCGGAGTAGTTTTTCAAAATCAGTCATCATGTCATCGGTGAAAAGCGATCGCTGCCAAAACACTAATATCAGCTCTATCGAGTACACATTTGTGTAACATGACAGCTCCTGCAACCGGTGAACTTGGACCTGACTTCAACTTGCTTGAGATCAAATTAATACTAATATACGTAATACCTATTGTGTGCCATGACGATGAGCTCTTGAACTAGGTTTAGCACTTGAACCAAATAAACTGCATATCGGTGAATGAGCTGAAATAGTTTAAAGTTCTAAACTGAATTCATCTTGTATAGAAGGAACGGTAAAAGTAGACCTCAGTGATTCGTTATCAATTTCAGTGTACAATTTAAGTAATGAAGAGAGAGCTCGTGTATATCTGGTTAAGTATTATGGTATCGAGTAGAATGTAGGGCACATGTAGTCCTAAGATCCTGTGCATTCTCAGGACTACATCATGTGTACCCTTACCGAATGATAAGCATCTACCTGCGAACAAGAAGCTTGCGACTTCTTTTCAATCCTGTCCAATATCAAGGAGCACTAGTCGTATCAGCGCGCCCCTTCATAATCAACCCCTCTGATAAGCGATTCTCGTGCTATCCACGATTTCATCTCCCCCCGCGCCGCGGCGTCCCGAATGCCTCCATGTTTATGGCCTCCTTGGCCACACATCGCCTCGGCTGTAATATTCTTTACGACCCATAAAACTTGACTGTGGCGACTAAGCGCCTACAAAGTGGCCGACGTTTGACACTATTTATTTTGGGGTAAGTTAAATGGAAAACGCTATTTTGAGGGTAGTTAAATAATGGTGAAGTCATCCTAATAAAAAATAAATAAATGATGTGTTTGTCGAACTCCGCACTACTCAGTACTCACTCATTAGTCGTTGGTATTTTCTAAAATTCCCTTTATTTTAATAAAATTAAGTTTTGTCATCTCTCAGGAATACATTAACTACACATTGTAAAAGTCAGTTTTTTTCTGTACAAGTGCAACCATTAATGACACATGACATGACCCAATGCATCGAGAGAGTCGTGATATTAAGTTATTTATTACTAGTTTGCGATCCCAAGAAAAGAAATAAGTGAGTCTATATAATATAAAAACTGTTATAATATAAAAGTATCATTAGGATAGTACCTATCTATATTTTCAGTCAGTAGATTTTCGTTTGAGGCATCATCTAGAATGTGCGTCTCGCCACCTACAACCACAGCCGTCATCAAGTGAGAGTAACGACCAGTAACGACCGGTAACGCAGCGCGTGGCAGCGCACTCCTAAATCATTCCGTCGCCGTTACACTTCTCAAACTACCCTCGATAAACAACTCCAGTGACGTCATAACCTTCCCTCTACTCCCGGTTAATTAGAGGGAGCCCTTTGCTACTATACATACATACATAATACGCAGAGTATACAGGGTGAAAAGGTATTACTCACAAATATTCTCAGGTGTCGCATGATATGTTACTGTCTGTCATACTATTTTTAACCGATTTCGAAAAAAGGTATGTGTGTTTTATATGTGTGACCGTCGTTTTGTGCCATTTGTGGACCGATTTGGATGATTCTTAAGCATGATGTATAGAGGCAGATCCCGAGGCGTAGGTTCCCTGGTTTGAACATTACTAACTCTGACTAAACACCTTGTGCTTGGCTAATGTATCTTGTATCTGTCTGTGTGTTGGTTTGTATTGTATTATGTATATCAGCTATCTAGTAACCATAACACAAGCTCTGCTTAACTTTAGGCCAGATAATGCTGTGTGAATTGTCCAGTAGGTATTATTTATTTATTTTGGTGTGCAATAAAGTATTATTTGTATGTATATCCCACCTGTACAGTAACGTAGTCACCCTGTATCTCAGTGATGCCCCCCCCTCCCCCCCGGGGGGGCTAGGGCGCTAGTCGCCTGCACTCTGCCTGGCTAGTTAGCACTGGAGTGAACACATCTAGTAAGGGGCTACTTAGCCTCAAGCTAGACTCTAGTAGACTATCTTTTTTTGGTGCTTTTAGTACTACTAAGTGTAGTATAGTAACCATAGTTTCGTTTCTAATGTTTTATTTAGGCATCTACTTAGGAGGAGCTAGTAAAATTAATTGTCAGTCGTAGTACGTACACATTTTAAAATGTATCCGCTTATTGTAGGTTTCCTGAGTATCGGTAGGTACAGCCAGCACCCCCCATTTGGAATGTATTTTCGTAATATCGCTTTGTATTAGAAGGCAGGATTTGAAAAGCTTTTCCTTCGCAATCTGCATAATCTTCTAAGCAGAATACACTGAAGATTTATTGCTTTCGCGCTAAAAGGAAATGACTTAGAAAAATGGTGGCCTTCAGCCTTAATAACGCGTTTAAGTTGAATATTTTGACAGTCTCGCGGGAAATTTCACGGTTTGTGAAACCCGGGCTTTATTAAACCATAGAGAATACGGTTTATGGGAAATAAAACTTGTCTTGTCTTTGGAGACGGCGGAAGTGCCGGCATTTTGACACGCACGCTTCAATTATTATTTATTTACTTATAAAGGCCACAAATTAAATGCAATCACAGTTCTTTATTAGTCCAATTAATTTAAAAGTCTACCTAAAATCAATTTGTCCTTGGTTACATAGCGTGTGAGGTTAGTAACTCATTCCTTTCTAAGTAACTATAATAATTATAAATAATATATGTAAGTATAATGAGCTAGCTGCTGTCCGCGGCTTTGTACGAGTTTTTCCGATAAAAAGTAGCCTTTTGTTAATCTAGGTTTACAACTATAACATCTCAAAATCAAAGCTTTTGCGTATAACATTAGTGCGTTGTGATATTTGATCAACCTTTCATTACAGCGTTCCTTTACCCTTGGGGTAACCAATCCCAAAACGAACCTCGGAAAATAATTTCCAACACATTTCCCATCAAAAAGAATAAAGTAGCATTACGGATCATAAAATTTCCATAGACATTTCCACGTAGAAAATTACACGATCCGGTATAGGGCTATAATTGGTGCCCTTACGAAAGTACTTCCCTAACAAATAATATCGGATAGCGCCACCTTCCGGCAAAATAAAGGCATTAGGGTAGCTGGT
The DNA here is from genome assembly GCA_947086465.1 of Eupithecia exiguata. Classification (NCBI taxonomy): domain Eukaryota; kingdom Metazoa; phylum Arthropoda; class Insecta; order Lepidoptera; family Geometridae; genus Eupithecia; species Eupithecia exiguata. The sequence continues at coordinate 430,074 of OX352245.1, read as the reverse complement.
GTATTTGTGACGAGCTCATACCCACACAAACACGATAATCATAGAAAAATGGGATGCATAATGCAACGGTCGGAAGGAGCGGTCAGCGAGACCGAAGGAAAGCCGAAGATATTTTGCCACTTTTCTATCAACAGCTGCGCGCTCATCAGAAAGCATGATGATGATAGAATACACGGTATGCATCCTCCCATATACATAATACATTCGTAGTGTTTCGACCGTTTTTGTCACTCATGGAGTCACAGAGTACTGGCGTACAACGAGTATGAAGTAAGCCCGCAACTTATGTGAACACACGCGAACTTGGAAACATAATGTGCCGCGAGGCTGAGGCAGATCAGATCTTTTGGCACATTATGCGTTTATTAGAACTTGGTGACTGCAACACTTGACTTCTGATAATGTTGTTTTCATAGCGAATGAGGCAAATAATCGCTGGCACTTTCTTAGCAAAATAATTATATCGGTGATATTATTTGAGCCCGAAAAATCATTCGGGCAGACTATGCCCGGCCCACCTTGTACTGGCGCCGCTCGCGATAACGGACAGAATTATACAAATTACTGCATAGAGTTTTACGACATGCGCTCGTGTGGGATATCCGGATTCACCCGGGTATGTGCCATGTGCAGGCCACACGTGTCTGGATTTACAGTTTAATATACTTCTGGCATATTTTTACAAATGAAAATCGTTATTTTTTGTAATTTTTTGCAAATGAACGCGTAGTGTAGATATTGTTCGAAATGAAAATTTACTTATTTTGACATTGTAGTTTATTTTTCCGATTCTGGTGGTCAGGAACTATACGAACCTAGCGGTTTATATGCCGATGTTTTGTTTCGGTTTGGTTATGATTGTTTCCGCAGACATGTGATCCAGATGCTGTGCGTTTTTCCGTTCCTTTATGAAGCAATTCTCATGCGGAGAAATGTGATAACGTTTTTCATGCGAACACTGCAGCGCACTTAAACACACGGACGAATAGATACCTACAGTCTGCGATAAAAGTAAAAAAGGAAGATTCATCGATTCTTCGTTCTGCCAGCGCTCACTCAAAAACTGTACCGTGTTACAGATGAAATAATGATAAGGTATCAAATTATCAGAAAATTTAAAGTTTGGTGTATCTACTTACGCGGGAAAATATGTGATGCCTTGGGCTTTGTTTTTTGTTTTGGAGCTATTTGTACACCTGGTGAATGAACACGAGAGCATTGTCGTGATGATTTAGTCGAAATCACACAAAATTATACGTGCGAAACACAAATGCCACCGCCCGCGCCGCCGCCGGTCCGACTATGATTGAGGTAAGGGAACATAGTTGAACCTAACTTGAGCAATCCACTTTCGAGATATTAATGCCTCATCTCCTTTTTTTTACTTTTATCGAAGGATACAGTGAATTCAGGGATTTCTGCTTTGTTTCACTGTAATCCGTGTATTTTATGGTTCTGGCAGTTAAATAAGGGTCAAGCTTAAATAAGTGTTTAATTTTAAATATCTGTGACAGGGGTACGGTTCGATTTAAGAGGGGTGAGGTGAGGGACAGTGTGGCCGTGTCCGAGGCTCTGCGTTTACCAGATTATATCTCTCGCAAGTCTCGTACGTTCCTGATTTTATTGTCATGTCATGCTTTTGTGGACAACGTTGAAAGTTACGTTAATTCTTTCAGCTTTTTGTTTATTTCGTGTTTTTATGACAGTAAAAGGTGTTATTTTTACTTTTTCAACTTGTGCACTGAATGTTAATCAAGTTGTAATGTGAAAGCATTCTAAATTATTATGTAGAGCTGCAAAGGGTGGTGCCGTGGAGGCTCCTTTCATACAATGAGGCTATTGACTGTCCATCGAGGTCGCCACAAAGCAGGTCTCAGCTCAAAGCCTGCATATTAATTCATCCATTGTTCGATCCGATCGGGCAGAACCTGCCAAGGGGCATTCTATACAGAAACCAGAAAGCCTGCGCTTGCCGCTTGCCTATAAAGCTTTGAAGGCATTCAAAGCTTTATTCAAATCATAGCGGGAGCGTTTCTGCAACGTTACAAGACCAGTTTTCTATGTATATGTAGCCGTGTTCTTTACGTATGCTGCCAACAACAACAGCCATGTGCATATTACTAAATAGCTTTTACCATCTTTGAAGATTTGCAACGTCGCATCGCATCGCATCGCATCGCTCTAGCAAACCAAGTGGCCGTTTAATATATCTAAATAAACAAAAGAAATTGAATTGTTTTTATATTATTCGAGCACCAAACAATCGGCTTCGAAATAAGACAATTGCGTTGTCTTTTGTTTCTTGGGGCAAAAGTGTAAAATCATCAGTCATCATTGAGTTTATGTAAAACTTTATGTACTACAGCTGCATGCACATTGTTTACGATGTTTTAAGTTGAGTAAACAAGTACCACTTAACACCTACGTCGGCCCACGTCGTTATGTAAGCAACAATAACTCGAAGCCGACGAACTGTCCTAAGTAACTCTACGTCGGCCCACGTAGTTATGTAAGCAACAATAACTCGAAGCCGACGAACTGTCCTAAGTAACTCTACGTCGGCCCACGTAGTTATGTAAGCAACAATAACTCGAAGCCGACGAACTGTCCTAAGTAACTCTATTCAATTCAAAGCACACTTCAATAAAACTATACGATTTATGCCTTTCTGGGGAATTGTGATGTCCATGCACGTTTTACGACAATTTATGAGAATGGACGAAGATAGAAAAGAAACTAAAGAACGATTCATCTATGAATAATAGGAGTGGGGCGGGGCGGGGCGGGGCGGGGCGGGGCGGGGGGGATCACAGAGCAAGATAACTTTTTGGTTGGCCCGGGCCTGTAGCAGGTACGGGGTTCTGACAAGTCTTGTTGTACGAGAAGATTTCGTGTATGGGTACGATGAATTCAAATGAAATACCTACCCGTGGCTCAGTCCTTAAGTCTTAGCCCGTAACTCATCATTATTAGTTCATTCACTAGGCTAGGAGATCACCACCGGTACGAGAGGCGCCGCGCCGGGCTGAACAACTCGCGCGGACAGCACACAAGCTGACTAATTCGTGAAAGCTCACTCATATCATGGGGCCGGACATCTACAACTGGATACCTAGTTTCGTTACTGCGTACTTAATCATATTTTTAAAATAAGTTGTAATGGTTGACATGTAAGTATATTTTTTGTACAAATAAATGTATATAATCTAAGTCAGGCCCAAGCGTTTTGTAATGTATTATGACTATGAAAATCAGTAGGTTACTTCCACTGAGTTACATCCAACATACGCTTACAAGAATTGTGTTGCAGTAATAAACAAACGTTTCTCTATCATATATTTATGCGGGTAGGTTAGGTATACTTACTGATTAGAATTTATTTTAAGATAAAATATTCTTATTTGTACTATGCTGGCCTTCGGACATGTCACGGCCGAGTCTTTAGAAACACGAGATCAGTGTGTCTTCCGGAAACCTATCTAGTCAATCGGAACCATCGGATCTAATGGAGACCGCGACCTTCGCTATCGCCCGATCTCCCTAATGACCTGCAGACCCTCGCCTCGGGAGGAACCATTACACTCGGCAGAATACTGACACATAGAGAAACTGATTTATTACCACTTTATTAACTGTGTACTAACCTAAATTAAGTATTCAGTTGGGGATCACTTACTAAATTATGATTTTTTTGTTTCTAGAGTTTTTTTGTAAGGAGCACAGAGCTGGACAAAGCGTAGACCGACCATAATGTCATTTTAAATCTGTCTAATATTTTGTTGAGCCTTTTAATCCAATAGGATTAAAAGCCTAATATTATATTAATATTAGACATACTATTTCTTTTTGTTCCTAATAAGGAACTAAAGAAATAGTTGCCTTTGCATTAGTAATATTGGTAGGTTTGGATGTCGACTTTTTCCGATTCAAAGGGCGTATAGACCAAATTGGGCAAAATGACTTTTTGATGCAACCTTACATAATTTATCATATTATTACGCTCTTTTGATCGGTGTATCTAAAATGAAAAAGTGGTTTTTACCACCAAACATTTTTTTAAGCTTATTTATTTTCCTACAAAATCGGGTCGTAAAACACTTTTTTTATACCACAACATTTTTTTTTTTAATTATAGTTTATAGATAAATTATAGATATTGCCAGCTTACACGTATTTCTGGAGTCACTCTGTGTCACCAAGGTTTACTCTAACCACATTTCATCCGACAGTATTCGAAGCGATTTGTTTTTCTATCTAATGCTCTATTAGTTCAATCATATTAAAGTAAATGCAGCCTACCTTCCCATTAGGGGGCGAGGTTTTGCCCAGCGCTGGGCCGCGTAAGGCGTTATGAGCCGCTTATAAGGTGCTGATTAGTCTATAAATGCTGGGTTAAGAATACATATAGAAGTTGCAGAAGGTTTGCTCGTGAAGGGTGTACCGTGCGACCGTACCTGCTGAGCTGAGATGTTAGCTTGATTAGTAACGTACGCCTTCCCGTCTGTTCTAGATAATCTAAACACATCAGTACCTATCAGGACAACTACTTACCGGTTTTCTTATCTTATGATTGTGACGTCACCGTTTAACTCGACACCGAAATTCATCGGATATCATGTTAAATGTGTATATGGAAGCAAATATTTGGTATGACAATGTTCCATACCAGAGTTCACACAGATATAAAAGAGGCTTACGTGGCAGTAAGTAGGTCTGAAATTTAAATAATATATAATAGATTGTATCAAAGTAGATATTGACGGTATATATAGATAAATCAAAAAAACAAAATGACGATAGAGAGCTCAAGTGTTCTACCTAGGTACCTTATCCTTTATGTTAAATTTAATATGCAAAGACTATCACAAAGTCCATATATATACATATTTATATTTCTATATGAATAGAAAATATAATATCAATACAGCGCCTACGCATTTGCTCCCCTTGGAGTCGAGACCCAAGGTACATGGGGTACCGCGGCTCTCCGGGTTTTAAACATTATCTGAGCGTCCGGTCGAAGCGACGCGTGACCCGAGAGCTGGTGAGTGGCAGTGAGTATCTGGCACAGCACATCAGCATTGCCATTCAGCGGAGCAATGCAGCTAGTGTCTTGGGGACGCTTCTGACTGGTATTGAAATGGATCTGTTGAGCTACCTGTAGATTGTTTGCAACAGTCTGCAGTTAACTCAATGGTTGCAATTGCATAAACTTGTTCAAATATTTCCATTATTTGATTGTAATTTTCTTTGTTAATAAAGATTTTCCATAGAGAATAATAACAAAAGTAATCAGCTTTTTTGAATTGGCATGCCTACCTAGTCTACCTCTCACGCTATTGGTGAGTCAGGGCGGCGGAGAGCCTAGACAGGTACTATAACATAGGCATGTAACAATGAGTTCAGTACACACCATGGTTTATGTTTACCTAAGGCTTAGCTATCATATCGCTGTCCGGCAGCGGCACAGCACTCTGCCACACGAGCGTGCTCTACATCACCGTGCATTATCAGCTGCACCTTATCGGTCAACAGGGGGCTCTGATCTCACCATTGATAACGCACGATCCTGTTCTTCACTAGCTTTATCTACTGGTTTAGCTTTATGGAGGTGACTTGTTTTGTGGTGCAATCACTCTCTTCTTGAACATACGTATTTATTTATTCTAAGGAATATATGAGATTTGATTTATTGTCTACGTCAATTCAGCAGGAGAAAGAACCATTTGAGAAGAGCACGAACAACTGGCTGTTATCGGTGTAGGTGCCTACCTCGTTACAAACTATGAAGAAAGGGTTGAAGTTATAAAAAAATGGAAATAATTGGAGATCGGAAATATTTTGTGACATTAGAGAGTTTGTTATGTGCAATTTTCCAAATGATTTCCTACTACACAAGTTACGTTCATTATAATCCTTAGATACCTATAGCTAGGTAAGTATTTTGTATGTTTTGCTTCTCTATGTTATTTGCAAGTGCCTTGCTTACTTACTTCAGTGATGATCTCTTGATTGAGCACTTCATAGAAATCTTACTTTATGCCGCATCGTTTTTGCCGCTCGATGCTGACAAAAAACTAACCACGTTTTTTGTTAACTTATTGCGACGAACAGGCGTGGAATCAGTTATGCAAGCTCATCGTCTTTATGTCGACGACTTGAAATGTACGTAACTTGAGATGAAAAAATCATACGCCTACTTGATTATTTAATAACCAACGATTCACGCGTTCATATTGGCACTGAACCACAGATGAAATAATGATACTTCGTAAACAGAACCTAGTAAGTGTTTGACATCATATTTTTGGTACAATTATGCAATGGAACCTTGCAGACACTTGTGTCAGTTCGAAATGGTTCCATCTCCTTCTGACCGCGCGCGGATAATGCCAGTTCTAGAAGTAACAAAAAACAAACTGACCAGATCTCGGTACTCGCCGCCTGCCGGTAAATTGTCTATTGCCTCATAAACATTTGATTGAAAAACTGAATCCAGTAGGTCACTCCGAAGGCTCTACGCACACGTGCACGTGTGTGCGAGTGTGTGAGTGTGCAGCTCAGCTGTTGTTTGTACCGAAGGCCCCGTCGAGGGTTTAATGACCTGGCCAAAGACAATGTAGTTGAACAGATGTGATATTTGTGAAAGTTGGTGCACTAAGTAAATTACGTCATTCAAGAACTAGATCCCTGAAAGCAGAAATAGGAGGAGGCACGGTGCTGATGGCGGGTGGTACTGCTGCTACGTGCCACTGCGTGGACTTTGGCAAGCAGCAACTGCCGTAGCCGGATTTTGCGATTTTCTGCACAATTCAGTGAATACAAACACTGCTGCGGCTGCGCGCCTCGCACTCTGTGGTACGCAGCAATTCCAGTTTTTGATTGTTTTATTTTGATTGTTTTATTTGTAGCAACGGTACCTAGTAGCCGATTGTAGCAGTAAATCCCAGCCACCCGTCAGTGGTTGCTGCAGCCTCCTCTGTGCGTTGCTCTGTGGCACGTAGCAACAGCAGTAGCTTGTTGCACAACAGCCACTCAAGGCCCGCTCGATATAAACAACTTATTGTTTATTGTGTGGGCGCACAAGACAACACAACACTCAGGGGTGGCGACGACATACTCACACTTCGCCATTTAACCACCTGCCTAATTAATTAAGCAACTCCGACAATATTTGGTCCGAATTTCTAAGAATCATTTTTTGGTTTTGTATATTTATTGTTCGAAAATGAGATAATAATTTGTTAAGTAATTGTTTTAGAAACGCCTTGTTTAGTAAAGTTGAAGTTCCTTCTAAATAATATTGTAGAACAAAGGAAAACTTGTTCCGAAGTAAATGGAGCAAACTCATTTACAACAGAAAACAAGAAAATTATCAGGGTTTTCAGTAAAACAACAAAGTTTTTGTTGTTGCCTGGCCCGCCCTGGCTCACAGATAAACAGTAAAACAACAAAGTTTTTGTTGTTGCCTGGCCCTGGCCTGGCCCTGGCTTACAGATAAACAGTAAAACAACAAAGTTTTTGTTGTTGCCTGGCCAGCCCTGGCTTACAGATAAACAGTAAAACAACAAAGTTTTTGTTGTTGCCTGGCCCTGGCCTGGCCCTGGCTTACAGATAAACAGTAAAACAACAAAGTTTTTGTTGTTGCCTGGCCCTGGCCAGCCCTGGCTTACAGATAAACAGTAAAACAACAAAGTTTTTGTTGTTGCCTGGCCCTGGCCTGGCCCTGGCTTACAGATAAACAGTAAAACAACAAAGTTTTTGTTGTTGCCTGGCCCTGGCCAGCCCTGGCTTACAGATAAACAGTAAAACAACAAAGTTTTTGTTGTTGCCTGGCCAGCCCTGGCTTACAGATAAACAGTAAAACTACAAAGGTTTTGTTGTTGCCTGGCCCTGGCCAGCCCTGGCTTACAGATAAACAGTAAAACAACAAAGTTTTTGTTGTTGCCTGGCCCTGGCCTGGCCCTGGCTTACAGATAAACAGTAAAACAACAAAGTTTTTGTTGTTGCCTGGCCCTGGCCAGCCCTGGCTTACAGATAAACAGTAAAACAACAAAGTTTTTGTTGTTGCCTGGCCAGCCCTGGCTTACAGATAAACAGTAAAACAACAAAGTTTTTGTTGTTGCCTGGCCAGCCCTGGCTTACAGATAAACAGTAAAACAACAAAGTTTTTGTTGTTGCCTGGCCAGCCCTGGCTTACAGATAAACAGTAAAACAACAAAGTTTTTGTTGTTGCCTGGCCCTGGCCTGGCCCTGGCTTACAGATAAACAGTAAAACAACAAAGTTTTTGTTGTTGCCTGGCCAGCCCTGGCTTACAGATAAACAGAGGAGTAATGCCGTCTATAGCTGTAATGTGTATGATTAGTTTACTGGCTGGCTGCGAGTCTGATGATACTGACCCCAGCAGGTACCTACTCTACACTGCGGGCGACCTGCTCGCAGCTTGTTGTTCTCAAGGGGAACGTCGATTGAATCTTTATTTACGTAATCAGCCGGAAAACTCACAAAATGCTCCATCGTCTTCAACATTTTATTTGTGACTTCGCGTTCTTACGTAACTGAATAAATTGATTTATTAATATTTATTTTCAAAAGAAGTAGGAATTTATTTTCATTGTTATTGTTTCCATTTCGGTTTTCAATTCTATATTTCGTTGTAAAATTGTCAAAAATCTGAGATGGTAAGATAGGAGCTATTTAAAAAGGATTTGTAAACAACGATCACTAATCTTTTTTATATGTTATTTATACGACAGATGAATTGAGTACAGATGAAAAGTTGATAATGTTGGAGCCTAAGGTAAATCCTACCCACAGAAATTGACGAAGCTCCGTGCTCCTTCCACATCAAGATGCTGTTTATATTTTTAACAAAAAGAAACAACATCATTAGTGTTTATAATGCCTACAATATGTATAGTGAACAAAACTGACCTAAGATACCCGCGTGCCAAACTGACGCGCAATACTGCCGTCCTAAGCGCAAAAGCGGTATCTCAGAAAAACTAGTTTCGAGAAAATTGAGGTTTTGTAAATAGTGTTTTGTTTTTACTTTGCAGGTCGATTTTTGTACTTAATTAATGGAATTTATACATAATGTTGGTTTTTTTTTTTTTTTTTATATTTTTTCGTATGGTCAAAATATTTAAATTGCTAGCGTATTACCTTTTTTCGTGAGATACCGCCATGTCGCTTAGTGTGTATAGAATTAAGAATTGAGTTACCGCTTGTTTGTTAGCTATTCTCGTACATGCTGCCATACAAAACGATATGATTTTTAAAGGAAATAAAATACATATTATTTTACAGAAAAATTTTAATCAAATTATATTTTTTAACTCTTTTATTATACTTATTTAATAACACATATAAAAATATTAAAAAAGGAACCGCTTTCTATGAAGTTTTACTAGTTAAAGGTAGGGAGTTCTTTCCAAAAGGACATTCTATTTTGTGGGATAATACTTTGAAGAGATTTCAAAATATTTTCCTTTTTGTCTAGGGAGATGCCGTGTGGTGAAGTTCTCTTCTTGGGTGGAGGTAAAACTTGAGTTTTCAGGATTTTATTTCCAACTATGCTCGCAGTAATAGGGTCTTTATCGAATCCGGTTTTGTACGTCAGATCAAAACTGCCTCTATTGACTTCTACTTGGACCATTTCACTAATGTATGGACGTGGGTTAATTCGTGAAAGTTAATATTGTGTCGTGTAATCTTCCCAGTTATAAAAATCTTCTACCGTCATCTCTTTGGGCTTCACGTTTTTTCCTGCAGTACTAACTGCTTTAGAAAAGTCTGCAAAATCGTATATTTTATTTTTCGATTTTTATTAACTTACACAGAAATATTAAAAAGTCTTAGGAAATTATCACTTCTTTCTAGTGAAACCAAATGAGTAATGACATGAACTTTGAACTGCAAAGGATAACACTCTATTAGATGTATTAGAAATTCAGCCATAACAAACGATTTTTAAGGATCAATTTAATTTGCCGCTGCAACGGCACTACAAATTTGGATTAGAAATCCGGCCTTATCATTCAAATCTTAAGGATCAATTTAATCTACTGTTGAGCGGTATCTCAATCATTCTGAAAACGATATTGCACAAATATACGTAGCGTTATAGCGGTAACTCAGTATTCGATTCAGTTCGTCATACTTGCCGCTAATTGCCTTCGAAAAATTGCAATGAATAACCGTGTTTTGGAGTTTTGGCGGTATTCTAATATTCGGCTATTTGCCTACGTATTATTGATATACCTCTTCATCTCTTAGTAATTTAAGGTAAAACTGAGATAGGGAGAACTTTCTTTAGGGTTTTTCTACATGTTTTAAATAATATAGCGCTATTTGGCTTAGTTCATTGGATGCGTATTTCTTTAAGCTATCCGATGGCGTAAAAATCAAATTTTCGATTTTTTTTGAGATACCGCTTTTGCGCTTAGCACGGCAGAATAGTACTATTAATAAATAAAACCTATCTACTTAGGTCACTGAGCAGGTTCACAGTGTCGGCCGCGCCCTTTAGCGGACACAGCTTGTGTAGCAGGTTCGAGCCCGCGCCGCGTAGAGGGACACCACTCCGAAACAAGTTGCAACTCCGAAAAATTATCGAAGAATTTCTATGACTTTTTCATCAAATTTCAAACATTTTAGCAGAAAGTTTAAAATGTGTAACTCCGAAAGTTGAAGTTAAACTGGATTGACAGAAAAAATCTCATGATAGAAGTGAATGAACGGTCATACAAGTGAATGAACGGTCATACAAACTTTTGAACCTGATTAGGAGACCTTCCCTTCGACTTGGTAAAATTTACGGGAAATTAAAATATTCACTTTATGAACTGCTTCGAAAAATATAATTAATTGACCTCGAATTTCTATTTTTCCAGTTCCCGTCTCTAGTGGGCACAAGGCGGAGGTCAGATAACGCCCACTGCTGGGCAATAAATACTTATGGCTCTTTAATTAGTTTCGGACTGGGAGATAACACAGGTGGCGATAAGGCAGCCATTACGAACGATTTACACTTCATGCTGGCGGCTCTTAAGATCGGATGATAATCATGGCTTTTTGTTTTAGAGATATTTAAAAAGTTTTTCTTATAAACTTTGGCTGTGAAGAAACCGCTTGAGGTTTCTTTTTATACAAATAGAATGTTGTGTTGCACAAACTGACACACTATGGATGGACCATGGACCCAGGGACGAGAGAATGGAATTTCTCTCGTCCCTGTATGGACCTATACTTTTCGATAGTGGTGTAGAGGTTTTGAACACCTGCGGTCCTGTCAATGCCAGCATTTTCTGACTGTATTTTCGATTTTAAAGCAAATCTTGCACACGAGATGTTTATCTGTAATAGACAAAACTACACTTCCGCTCGGATTATCCACCAATAACACGCCACCTATATTTACGAGCAAAGCAAAGTGCGACCAGCAGTCATAAAATAACCCGTTTGGAGTAAAAATAACATTTGTGAAAGCTCCAAAAATAGCAGTTGTTATACACCTTATAAATTTGAATTTAATTTCGTGTTTTGTTGAAAAGGATTGCCCTGAGAAGGTCGAGTGAGTCCACGCCACAAACCAGGACCTACCTCTGTATGTACTATGGACTGGTAAAAGGCACAGTACCTACTTCAGTACTGTACGAGTATGTCCGAAACGCGGCTGCATTATTTACATTGCACAATGCAATTTAATTGCAATTACAACGATGACGTAAAAATAGAATTATGCAAATATTTGTGCTATTGAATAAACTTTGTTTTGTTGCTATCGTAAGTATTGTTAGATTAATGATTTCAATTGTTGTGAGATGATTGCTGACATTTATAACGTAGGTTAGGTACCTATCTGTGTTCAAAATAAATAGGTACTGTTCAGGGTAAACTGTCTTTGAAACCGCATATTTTGAACAAAACAACGTGTTTGTGGAGCTTATTGTGAAAGTATACGTCAAGAGAAGTGAGTGTCTGTTTATTTCGTCATCGTTTTATGCTGCTAAGAAGCTGCACTATTTGTGAAGCAAAACACGTGGGAGACACGACGGGAACAAACGGGCTGAGCTCTCAGCCCGGGAGCATCGGAGCATCCACTTCTAGATCTCCGAGCTTCTCCATCAGAAACGACGCTCTAATATCGGAAACTGGAATTAGTTGTACGAAATAGTTTGAATCTTTCTTCTAGCGGGGTGGGACGTATTGTCCGTATTTCCCTGTTTCATTTCGATTCCTGCTCCAACTCGGACAGATGTGCGTTCAGCTTTAACATCTTAATCTCACATTATATTGTTTTCGAAAACCCCAAAAATTTGAAAAATATAAGTAAATGAGGAAGTAGACTCGAAGAGTCCTGTAATGTAAGGTAGTACATTACGTCCGAGGTCTGTAATGTAAGGTAGTACATTACGTCCGAGGCCTGTAATGTAAGGTAGTACATTACGTCCGAGGTCTGTAATGTAAGGTAGTACATTACGTCCGAGGCCTGTATTGGGTGGGTCGCTGGCCGCGGTTGACGATGGCTGAAAGCGAAGCGTAGCGCAGGTCCAGGCCATCGCAGCGCATTCAGCATTGCAGCCCTTGATGGCTTTATAGCGCGGACAGCAAGGGCTGCAATGATGACCGAGCGTGAAGGCCGAAACCATAGCAAGCTTAACTTGAAGCCAGATTATCGTGGCCAGCAGGGCAGTGATTGCGGACCGAGGCTTGTCTAGTGCTTTACTCAAACAATGCGAGTAATTTAAATTAAATTGTAGGATTCGTCGCTTGAAGAGTTCAGTTTCACAAAGTCATGCAAAAATTTTCACAGCGATGCTGTACTTTTGTCAGTTTCCCGCGTTTTCATTTTTTATTCTAACCAACCAGTCAAGCTGGTACTGCCTAAAGGTTTCATGCATTGTGTTTTATGCATTTGTGTTTTTATATATTATATATACCTATATCGTTAAGTATTATCAAAACAAAATAGAATTCGAAATTCAAAATACATACATTACGGACCGCATAGAGCAAACAGTAATAATATTACTGTCCACCTGTTCGGGTAGGCCCGAAAGGTCGACTTTGCTCAAAGGTTGTCGAAATAACTAGCAGATTACATGCTATGTGTAAAAGAAAATAAAGCACTTGAATAGCTAATGTGTTCGTCTGGCGATAGGGCTCCTCGAGACAATGGGGGCTCGTGTCGTGGAGCGCCGCTGCGGGCGTCGTGTGCACTTAACTTTCACCATTTTGTTGGTTGTCGAGCCGTTCGCGTTCGTTATCTCCGACCTCGTTGCCTCCGGCCACATTGGCTAGTGGCTCGGGCCGCACAATAACTGTAAGAACACAGAATTACAAGCTGCTTGCGGGTAACACCTTTTGGAGGTAACAACTACACAAGGAAATATTACAAACTAGCTTCCGCGGCTTGGCACGCGCTTGTTCGGGATATATAATATCAATAAATAAATAATGCTGGACGATTCCCTCTGCATTATCTAGCCTCAAGCTAAGCAGAGCTTGTGTTATGGGTACTAGATAACTGATGTACATAATACAATACAACTAAATACACAGATAGATATTTTTTTATCATACATAGAAAACGACCAGAACACCCGGAAAAAATATCTGCAGATCGTACAAACATTTGTACCGAGGCGGGAATCGAACCCGCAGCCTGTGTCGCAGGCGGACCCTCGTCCACTGCGCCACAGATGTCATCATCAAGCAAAAGTAAAAATGTTGTTTAAAACAGTACTTAAACGGTACGTTGCACCGACACGTTGGTGCATTCATTTTGGTTGGGTGTCTTATAAAATATACGAGTATATAAACTGTATTTTTCCAAAAGTTGTAAATCACAAAGTCATCTCGTAGTCGGTTTAGCACGTTGCGGGTTTTTGAAAATGTGGAGACGCGGCGTTGGTCGGTGTCACTTTTGTTCTCTCTTTACTTTGCTCTAGCTAGATGCTAGAGTATCTGTTACACAAAACGGGGTTGGTTTCAGTACAGTAACAAAGATCGTAACCAAAATAACACGGAGTTACATTCATCTACGATAACGACTCTCCTATACAAGTAAACTTGACAGGGAGAGGTGGACACGGCACTAACAGATTTCGATAGTAAAACAGCGTAATTATAAATAACGGACGCTATTTCGAAAACATCACAACTTAAGTATTAAACCTATGCAAATAAGGTGCTACCGGCCTGTTATGTTACCAAATTATAAATATAACCAGGGCTATATATAACAATAAGCAGACATTTGTATTCTATTCAGAAACTGAATTAATGCGAACTTTATGTTTTAGAACGATGTAGGTGTTTTTAATATAGTTTATCTTACATTTTATTCATAGTTTGATGCGTGCTAGTGCCCGTCCAATTATATTGTACCTTCTATATTTTAATTAATTAAAGTTCTTTAGTTAATTACCCCGCTCGCCAACCCGTAAAACTAAAGGAGGTACTTAAACGAAGTTATCAGTAAAAGTTAGGTGCTTGTTCAGGTTTTAACAGCTACCTGCTAGTTATGGGCTTTCCGCTTGTTTTCTGAGGTGAATCGTATAAAAACTTAATTTAAATAAAATGCCTAAAATGGTAAAACATCTTGTTAATGGCGCTACATGTTATAGCAGACGTGGATCTTGTTAATGGCGCTACATGTTATAGCAGACGTGGATCTTGTTAATGGCGCTACATGTTATAGCAAACGTGGATCTTGTTAATGGCGCTACATGTTATAGCAGACGTGGATCTTGTTAATGGCGCTACATGTTATAGCAGACGTGGATCTTGTTAATGGCGCTACATGTTATAGCAGACGTGGATCTTGTTAATGGCGCTACATGTTATAGCAGACGTGGATCATTAAAACTTCATCGTTTCAACGGACCGTGGCCATGGCTCTGACTTTGACTACGGGCCATGGACCAGCTCTGAACCGGCTTTTGACTACATTGAAAATAAGTTGCAAATTGTTTTCATCCTAGTCAGTGACAACGTAACAAACCATGATCAGGTGGTTTTTATTTAAAAATATGCCTATTTCAGGTAAAAAATCGGGATTCAAATTACACATTTTTTTGATATATGATCACCTGACCGAAAACGCTCTGCGTTTGATTGTATCGCGCTGGTGACGTCAAACCTATCACAGATTACATTGCGTGTTGTTCTTCTCGTTAGGTGTGGTGTGAGGTGTGACGTCATCGAGTCATGTCACCGGGAACCATGACAGAGATTATCGTTTTGGTGCGCCATTATTTTATTCAAACTTTAAAATTCGTTTTTACTGGCCTTGAAGAAATATTATTTACACTTTGCATTATTTTTATCACACAATACGTTAGAGTTATTTCGCAGTAGTAGTCAAGTAGCCTATTTGCATACGACTACGAGGTGGGTACTGCTCCATTTGATGGGCATCGTTCAGCATAGCTCACCATAATAAGAGTATTTTATTGAGCTGGCAACATTGAGCGGCCAGCCTCCTTGCCACATATGCCGAATTTCCCGCCCAACCAGATCTTAAGCCCAAATACGAAAACATCAGCATTCCTTCTAATAATATCCAATTGTAACATTTCGCTCGCGACATTTTCACACAAGAAAATAACGTTTGCCATAATTTACGATACTCAGCGAACAGAATAACTAGACCCCAGAAAATGCAGGAATATTGGTAACTCTTAGAGCTTTTGCAAGGAGCTTCGGATAGGACGGGTCAGGGTAGAGTGGCGCTTTGCTTCCGCGTAATAACGCTAGTATTTATAATGTATGAAATGGGACGAGGTTGCCTCGTGCTGGGGTTGCCACTTGTTCATTTTACACACAAAATTACTACATGAGCAATCAGTACATTTTGGATGGGAAGGCTTTTTACTGAGGGTGGACAATGTATTTATTTCACAAAATTATACAAAATAATCTATACATGTTGTGATGGAGACAAAAACATTTTATAGTTAGATAGGTTTTATATATAAACTTCCTCCACTAAACTCAAGGATAGGTACTGCCATACCTCTAAGCAAAATAGTCGTCATTTATCTTGTTATCCAGCGTCATGGCAACCCTAGTGGTTGAATCCCTGCCAGGTTGCAATTTAGTATTTTATCAGGTCGCTGATGGGTTGATCGCCGGTTCCACGCCCGGTTTATGTACTCACTGGACACACACTGCTTTGGGATTTTTTACTACATGATATATTATTCACTAAATGGTTTATAAATAAATAATTTATCAATAATGAATAATCTTTAATATGTTAACTATCCCCGAAAGTTTTAAAAGTTTTAAACACTGGAATACCTACTGCTTAAAAAATGTTTTATCGTAACTTAAGACAAACAAAGATGTCAAGGTTGAAACCAATCCATCAAACTCTCCGTCCTCTCCGCACACCACGCTCTGTCTAGTCCAGAGAGTTGCTCCCATCTATGGCCGATAAAGCTATTCCTTAGTAGAATTCTTCCCCTGGTTGGTTTCTAACATTAGCCCCCCGTTTTGTCTGTCTGCGCGTTTAAATGGCAAGGTTTATTAACTATGCTTCGCAAGTCCAGCAACTCACCCAGCTGGTTCAGGGTCAAGCCAGCATCGAACCTGCTACCTTCCGATGCCAATCTCGCACTAAACCGATGTGAAGAAGTCCCAGTGATATTGCTCGCCCAGTGTTTGGTCATGGTGATCGTGATACCTACTCGAGTTGTACAAGGCCCGCCATGTTGGTTTCCGAGCACATAATGTCGCCTTCAATATTTACATTCATTACATATAAACTAGGTAAGTAGATAGCACGTGTCGGAAGTTGTAAACCACTTATTGACTTTATGCTCGTTTCTCAATCCAAAAGTATTTTCATGTCTTCTACCTGCTAGGTTTATAGTGTGATTTAATCTCAAGACGGGAATCGAACACGCAACCTCCGTCGTCGCACTGCGCGGACCATTCATCCTTATTATTATTACAAATGAATTACTCTTTTATTTGTTACTATCCTATAAATTGATCAAGCTAAGAATGAGTGTTGTAGCGTGACTTTAAAATGTATCACTTAAACCGCAATAATGTGAGGGCAGAGTGCCTAGCATGAGTTTGCACATTACTTACCAAAACATTAATAATTATTTATTTTATATTTATAATAGAGAAGAGAAAACTGGTGACACATCAAGAGAACTCTGAAACTACAAAACCTACGAAGCTGAAATTTTGCACGGAGTTTCCTTTTAGGACGTAGACACAATGAAATCGCGGCGCGGGCGGGTCACCTAGTATACATATAAAAGAACCAGCGATTTTCTGGGGACAGCGCCTAGCTCGAACCGCTGAAGCTAGAAAGCTGAAATTTGGAACTTTTAATAAACAAGCACAAAAACCTTTCAATAAGCAGTTTCAGTTCAATAACCAGTGGCCCGATTTCCTTGAAACTTACAGATAATTACATTTTACTGAAATGCCGCGCGGCGCTGCCGCTCGGTGCCGATAGGTGCGCGCGATGCTGCATACTATTTCATATAAAGATGTAGAAAATTCGATGAAGGCAGGTAAGGCCGCGTCTGCCGTGCTCCCAGGTGCGCGTCACCTTTACCTACCAACCATCGCCCAATCCTGTATCTACCGTAAGGGACGATTGGGCTGTAATTGACCAACCGTCCCGCTGAGCGGTAAGGTGACGGTTGGAGGCACTTTGTTAAACCTATCAATAATCAACTTTCCTGACAAGTCTGCCTCCAAATAATGCCCGTATTGCGAATGCTTGCTCAGTCATCGAACTATGCCTGAGTAACGCTTTCGTACGGTATAAACATTACTCAGGCATCGCTCGATGACTGACCAAGCTTACATAATACAGGCCTGTGTTATATCTTACAAACTACACCTACTACTGTCCCTACCTACGACACGGAACTTCAGCACAATCTATTAAGAGGTCAGGATTATAAATGACTTCCCCTGACGTTATTTATCAGTAGGTATTCATTCTTAGAATACATGTGACCGCGATACACTCTCCTAGCTCGATCGTACATTAATACGCGAGGTTGTCTAATATAAGCCGATCGCCTTTTGCTAGGCGTTATTACACGTTGTGGACGGCAGTATGCCATCGAACACAAGAATTATACTATCGGTCTCATATCATGATTGATTTGCTTATACACGCTAGCTTAGCTTTATACCTATGTGTCAATTATTTAGGTTTTAAGGCAATGTTTATTGTTTTTATATTTTTTAAGAAATTACAGGTTCTAGCTGTGTATAGTGTGTATAATACCTAAAACTTTCCTATGATAAAACTATTCCTATCGGATCTATTTTTTCTTAATTGATTGTGGAAGCACTTCTTTCTTCAAGTCCTATCGTTATAGGTATTGAAATAGACTTCGACAAATAAAATGCAACGTTTCCATTATTTTATAGGATACTCAGTAGATATTTTTTTAAAAGTTCATCAGTTCTAGTTTCTATTTCAGATTCTAAAACTCAATTTTTGTTATAAGGTGGAGGACTGATGGTTTTGTCAATTAGAAAATTCGATTTTTATCGCAGTCACACCTTCACTAGTATAGTTAGCCCCTAACAATAACCGTCGTGACCATTTTCCATCTCCTAATTTCTTAGCGACCCAACAACGAGGGTCTGTCTCGAGTGGTTCCGGAGTCATGATGGTTTGAGATTCCCTTGGAGCCCAGTTGTAGCGCTTCTCCTGCTGATCTCTCAGATATCCCTCATGATGGGTCTACTCCCCGGTCTACCCAACTAACTACCACGTCGAACTTTGGGTTTATGTAAACTACCAAAACGACATCTCTGAAAGTATAATACTTATGTACTAAATAATCGATTAAAAAACTTAAAAAAAAAACGATGCATATAATATCCTCGATTGTGAAGAGGAGCCATTTATGAAAAGCAATGCCTTACTATTTGATAAAAAAAACCACAACAAAACTTTTAGATCATCGTTGAAAAGTTAAAACTTTCACAAGAATTGGCTGGAGAATGTATTATTTTGTTTCAGCGGAAATCAAAAAGAGTTTTACAACGCATGTGCTCGAAAAGTGCGTTTTCTAAGGAGCCAAATCGTGTGAAAAGTGCCTCTTTTCCGCACTAGTGCTTTTCACTTTTCAATTTTTTTTAAATTATTAACTTCACCGTCAGCCTTAAACAAAGAGCATTTACTACGTGCGTAAGCGTCCTTGCTATAAGACATGGCGGCTTCTGCACATGCGCGTAGTAGAAACGCAAAGCGTGCATGTGTTTTAGAAAATAAAATCTTCTTTTTATTTTTGGCTAAATTAGTCTTGTTTAGTGTGACTGTTATTAGTTATATTAAAAATGTCGTGTTCAAGTGACGAATCGATTAATGCAACGCCAGAAAATGTTAGACAAGAAGCACAAACAGGGAACAGGAGTCTTTTGCCGGCTAAGTCAAGAGAAAAATACATAAGTAGTTACAATGACTTTTAAGTTTGAAAATTGTACAAACATAACTTTTAATTTTAATAATTAAAAGCCTTTTGCCATGACACGTTTTTTATTTACTCGCACAATGCATAGTAAACTTTGTATGATACACGTGCGTAAAGATGATTTCCGACTCGTGTCGGCTTATACACAATATGCCACTCATCGGAAATCACCTACTTTCCGCACTTGTTGCATAAATAGCTATTATGATTCGTAAAAGAGCGACGAAATGTAAAAGCTGAAACGGTCAAAGTTAGCAAGTTTGTTGTAGACTACGGTATACGAATACTTTTTTTTTAACAACTTACAAGGTAAAGCACTTAAGTCTACACAGGTATTTACAATATGGGTAAGATCCTGGTTGAATATAATATGAAAAGTAAGGTAAAAGAAGTTATCTTAGCTTATTACTTAAACTTACTATAACAGAGTCGATTACCACTTGTACTGTAATATAAAATTGTAAAAATTATAAGGATATTTTAATAATGTGATACAGTATACAGGTTATTCAAGTAGGTAGGTAGGTACTTATCCTATTTAGTAAAAATACAACTTAAAGCAAAATAGGATTTTAGTATGTACATAAGAATACGTATAAGTTTTGAAAAATAATTACCAAATGCATGCTATGGAGTGAGAGTGGTTTGAGTTGGGTTGCGAACTGCGGCGCGCTGCACGAGTTGAGCACTGCACCTCAGCGCACTGCGGCGCGCTGCACGAGTTGAGCACTGCACCTCAGCGGACTGCGGCGCGCTGCACGAGTTGAGCACTGCACCTCAGCGGACTGCGGCGCGTTTTTATTTTTAAGTTGTTTGTTTTTTGTTACATGAACCTGTCCATTCTAGCTCAACATCGGAGTGTGGCAACGCGAAGTTTATTGAGCGATAAATCGCAGCGACGATTATACGCGTTATTGATGAACGTGTTTGTTCAGTAGTAGCTACTCTGGTACACAAACACACCATTCCTTAGGATTCATGCACGATGGACACACTCGAATTGAATTGTTCCTCAGAGCACAGCAAAGTTTGCTGACCCAACGATATAATGTATTTATAAGTTTAAAGACCACTGACTAGATGAAATATAAAAGATGTAGCATCAAAAAGCTTAAGGCGCATACCCGACCCCAACTAGCGCCGCTGCACTTTATCTTATTATTCCGTTTATCAAAGGAAATTTCAAAAATCCATCGAACAGTTTGTGATAACTATTTTAAGCTTTCTGTAATATTTTTATTATATTTAATTTATGCAGTGAATCGGAAATCGATTTTGGTGGCCACCAAGGACAATTTCAATTTACTGCCTAAACTAAATAGAATTTGCGATATATTGAGACATCGCAACGCAACCGTCTTGTAGAGCACCGTCCCCCAAGCAAGGGCTCGAGTGGTTTGTTGGCGGTGGGCTCGGATAGTTCCAACGGAGTGTTGTTGCTATTATCAATAGTGCACACATTTCTAAGATACTTGTAGTTTCTGAAATAAAAACAATCATCTCAAACCAAGCGACAGATGGACGAGTCATTGTAATTAATGTACTTAAATAGGAACGAGCTTTTTTGTCAGTGTAAGTTGAAATGACGAGAAAAGTGTGAGGTGGAACCTCTAGCAAGCCGATCCGTATATTCAAACGAGGTCACGCCTGTTTGGCTGTGCTCGACCTTTTATTATATTTATTTAGCGGCGACGGCGGCGAGGGCCCGAGGCCCGAGGGCCCGAGGGCCGCGTAAATAGATGTAGAAGAACCAACTTCCGCGCTATTGTTTGATTCTGCCCGAAGAACATTTGAGAACCTTTTCAATATTGGAATAAATAAATTGAATTTTTAGAGTATTTGTTTAGAGAATTGATCGCGGTTGTTTGGTTGGGGGATGGCGATCGGACCAGGTCTCATTCTCTTCTGATGGGATTTACACAATCAGGATATATTACTTATCTCAACTTGTAGGTTCATGCATGAACATTATGACTGTTTAGATTTTTTATATCTTAACAAGTTTACTTACAAACAATGTTTTAGCCAAACAAAATAATTATTGTACAGGGCCACTTCTTCAACATTGTAGAGGGTTACATGTTTTTTTTTAATTCTGCTAATAATTTTAAATACAAAAGGTAGGTATACAATTCGGTCAAGAGCACAACCCACTCGCCCTCCAGAACTCTCTCCCCCAGAACTAATAAACGGATCTCACTAGAATGTACCTCTAGCATCACAGGTCGATTCAGTACATTCATAAAAGTAGGTAATCAAGGACCGTTGATGTCTTACACGAAAAAGGTTTTGACTATTGCTAGACACAAACGAGTTGTAGCCGAAAACATCTATAAATACCTCTCATTCTGCTATTGATATGCGTGCACTCGTATGCGTGAAGTGAAACCACTGTAGTTTTAATGATGCTTATCAACTCACACAAAGATTCTTTTTTTGTTTTCGAAATGAAGAGAATTGTTGAGTGAGCGTGTTTTACTTCTATGATTCACGTGTCTGGTTTAGACTTGGTGCTCTCATAGATCGAAGGGAAAAACATAGATTCGGTGCAAGTACCGAGTATAATATTTTCCCGTGTGTTCTTATTTTTCTTAAAGCACCAATTGAAGGTATTTCTTTGACGAAGCGAAGATGTTGGCAGTGCCCTATCTACTTCCTTAATATCAACTCCGCAAACGTCACTTGCCGCTATCATGTCAAAGTGCAACAAATCAAAATATAATTATTTTTATACCTTGCAATGGATTTTCGCAAAGTAACTCCTGAATCTATTATATATACAACTAATAAATCGAAATAATAAAAAAACATACATTGTAAGGGAACCTTCACTACTGGACAAACAGACAAAGAAAATCTTTCCGACTGAGGATGATGATTCGTTTCGTACCTAAGGCGAATATATTTTGGTCAAGTAAGCGTTTTTAGAAATAACAAGATGAAATTCGGATTCCGGGTAAAGCGGGGCATAACCGGCGGCGGTCACGTCCTTGCCCGGGCCGATCCCCTGGGACCCGCCTTTTATCCGGTATATCCGGGAATCGCCTCGTCTGAGACCTCTAGGATAGTTCTTACATCGCCTGAAGGTTTTTAAGAAATTCGACGTGGGCCTATTCGCATCTGAGCTGTGTTTTTATTTCTGCTGTTTTTGTTTTATAGGCTCACGTTGAATAAAGGCATATTACTTAGTAGATATTTAACTTTAGTATGAACTTTGTGATGCCCAAGAGTGCTGTTGGTGAAGAATGAACCAATCCTGCCGTGCGCAAAGGAGTGGGCAAGGCAAAACCGTTACACGTGTTATTGCAGTCTGTCGACTCTACCTTTTATACCTTCTTATGTACCTAAATCAGCTAAAACAGATAACGTTTGGCCGCCCGCGCCGTCCAAAATTACTCCTGAAGATATTTTTCACCGATACCAGTATTTTATGAGGCAAAACCAGGGTGGATCGCTAGTCTAAGTAAAAGAAAATATAATATAATAAGTTAAATGAAGTACCTACATAATATAAGATGGCGGGCACTGGCTCTTTGCCCTTTATTTCCGAGTTTAATTAGGGGAATATGCTAAGCAGCGTCCCGCCCGCCCTGATTCAGTTCTGCCGGACTAACGGAGGACGGCGCGGGGGGGTGGCTCATGCAGAAGTACCCGAAGGTAGTATTATGATTCCAGGCTTATGAATATCATTTCATAATAATAAGTTTATTTATTCTGAAAATCCGCTCGACCGTGAATGAGATGTCGGGACGAGTTAGATGAGCACCTTCGCAGACGGCCCAGTGCATCTAGATCCAGAGAGGGGCAGGACAAACAGGAAGAGTCTTTGTCCTACTGTGGGACAATCTAGGGGGAAAACATTTAATGTGAAAAGAAACCAACAACCATCCATACCAACACGAACAATGAGACAGTTTGGGTGACAAACTGTCTCATTTCGTTGAAGCCTCAGTGTATGATGTTTTTTCCGAGATGGTACTACTATTGAAAACTGTGTACCTATTTATTAGATTGGGCAAATGTTACGGATCTACGTCCCGAATTTCGGAACGTAGATTCGTAATCGTAATAAACGCTATTTTAGAAAATATTTATGCTAAATTTAAAAGTGTATCTTCTGTTTGCAGGCTAGCTGTGCCGCCCCCTGCCGGAGGCTGCGACAGCGACTTTGCAAATCAAATTAGTTATTTTTGCGAGTTGATTTACATGAGAACATCTGTTCTCGAAGCCATCAGATATTCTCCATCGAGTGCCGAGGTGGAAGCACCCTAATAGCACCAATTTGGTAATTTACCTTATTCACTTTACGAGAGGAAACAATCATATTTGGCATCATTATATCCTCCAGTAAGCAACGACTCATTCAAATGAAATTATACAAATGAAGGAAATTGGGCTCGTTATGGCAGTTACTGTGTGGTTACGTTGATTATCATATAAACATTATTTGCAACAAAAACTCATAGGAATAGGCTCAAAGCTTATCTACCTTTAGGATAATATTTGTCTAAGAGTTTTGGCGAAATGAGCAGCGATCTCCAGATCGTTGCTTCGTTCCAAGTTTCTGATTCCTTTTCGTGCAAATGCTAATATTATGTAAGCGACATAAGAGCGGGGTTTGCGTGAAACGAATCAGAAACCTCGATTTTCCTTTTCCGAGTAGCTAGGGGCTCAGTTCCCTCTAGATCTATCGTTTGTACTATTGATAGAACTTATCAAGTGAAACCTGTTAACCTGTTCCATTCCATCGTGCGCGTGTCATCATCATCATGGGCGATTCACGTGTAAACGTACGTAGTACCTAATAATAACATTATCAGTTAAATGTGCGAGAGTGTAGTATTGTTGATTCGGCCGCACGCGCGGGCGCATAAATACACACCAATATTACAATTCTAGAGCACGGCAAACGCACCTGACTTATCTCTATTATGTCTAACTATTTATTTATTATGCGTACATCTACTTCTGAGATGAAGTAATAACAGAGTAAACAGAGGGTAAGCTAAATGTAAGAGTACTTCCTACAGTGGACTGAGGTCTTGTTAAATATTTACATAAACAACAACAAAGAACTAGATAAATAGAGATCTATCGCAGAAATAGCAATAACCCGGCGCGGCCTGCGATAATAACGTTGTAGTAGCCTTTAACGAGCACAACATTAATTCATAGGCGTAAACTGTTAGAAGCGAGACAATTTAATAAATTATGACCAAAATTCAATTAAAATGCAAATTGTTCCAGTTTTATGCAGCAACTTATTAAATTGTAGCGTTGTATAAAATTTTCCACTAATAATGTTAATGAATGCCTTTCTAAGATGATTTAGTTTGGAAAATTTTGGTCATCTATCATACCGTTCTCTTGAACTTTCAACATGAATACGGAGCGGTTTTGTAAGCGTTCTGTTCCTTTGTAAATGGTTTGATTAGAGGCTTTGTCCTCTTCCATCGTAGTCCGTAACCTCCAACATCACCTACATTACAATAAGTACTTACCTACTATCTGATAAATAATCCGATCATGTTTTAGCACTCGTAACATGTTTTTGAAAAGGGCCTTGTGGTCGTTAATGCAAGTGGATAACAATGAGTGACTTGCCAATGTCAAGTGGCTCGTCTGTTTCATACTCTTTGCGTTGATTTAGTCCAGATCGCATTTAAATAGGTCGACCGATTGCGCTGCGCCCACGCATCAAATGATTACCTAAATTATCAGTCTGCGCAGTGAGCCGCGAGCAATCACTCGTGTAGAGGCCAGGAGCGGTGCTGGCAGCTTGGCCACTTATTGTGTCCTCAAAAGACACAATAAGTGGCACACAGAGACACACAGAGAACACATTGAGAAGCTCTTATATATTTTATAATACATCGGCTTGGAGTGTGGCTTATTCCTTTTCCAAACATGTGGTACAGAGTAAGCCATTCATTGCTGGCGTACTAAAATGCGAGACGGAAATCACTGAAAGTATGGAAATTCATTTGAGAGAAAGGGAGGAGAGAAAATTGTATTTAAATCCAATACTACTACGTAATTTTTTTTATTTTCTAAAATATGCCTTTAGGGTTATTTTCTTTACCGGTCAAACGAAATAGTACATTTTTATACAAGTGACCAAACCTTACCTACCATTATAGACGAGATTGTTGATACTGAAGATGACAATACCGAGTAATGGGTGAGTTTGTCCCGCTTCAAAAACGATACTTTTCACTTCGAGTGTGAGAAAATAGAACAATTAAATTGATTTAATTGATTTCACTTCTCCACTTCACGAGTTTGTCGTTAGTCTTTAAATACCATGTTTCACGTGATTTCGCCCACAGTTAGAATCATATCGATTATTACTTTGCAATTCTATATACCATTTGCATATTATTAAAATAATTTTTCACTTGATTATTTTTCAATTAAATAAGCGAAGTTCATCTTCAGTAAAATTTGTAGTAACAAACATTCGAGAGGTTTCGCGCTGATTGATACCGACTTCTTTGTGTCTTCGTTTCGCCCAACGCAAAGTTAATAAATACGCATTCAACTCAACATCCAACAATCACCAAAAATTCGCGTTCAGTTCCATTTTCAAAAGTAAATTCAAATGAAATGTATGTTCTTTGTAAATGGAACACCAAAAAGTAGAGTCGTTATGCAACGGGACGAATGTCTCGTACTGGCCGATGATTTCAACAAAAATTAAAGAGAAAAACGGAACGGTCGATTTTTCGACTATTATCAAAATATTTCGAAAATATCAAATATTAGTATCAAGTATCACTCGGGAGAAAACGCGATTCTTAATCTCGTGTGTTTTAAAAATGACATAAACGATAGGAATCGGTACTTTCTCGCCTCGGTGAACAATCTACTACTTTATCTATTTATACAAAGAGCTTACATGGCCGAAACTAATCTGATACTCCATAGGCCTCGGGCCAACAGCTCACTTACCTACGTTTTTTGACACTTTACTATATAAACACCAAATACCTACCATGTTTGGTTTTATAAGGCAGCCAAATCGTCATAATAATATGTCACGAGCTGACTCGCCCGCGATTTCATTCGCGTGGACTTTAGTAACACCCTAAACAATGTTGGTTTCCATGTAAACTATCAACGCCAAAGTTTTACAACCAATACTTTACGTTTTATAGTTGTTATGAGATAACTTATGAATCCCTCAATGTGAATTTCCTAAAATCCGTTCTTAGCGGATGCCTATGTCCTAAAAGAACCTTCGTGCAAAAGTTCAGCTTCATAGCTCTTGTAGTTTCAGAGATCTCTTGATATGTCACCCTGTTTTCTCTTCTCTTTTATAGATATAGATTTTGTTATCACAAGATGTGACTGCAATATGGGCCACAAACAGATAAAGAGGCCATGCCATACATTTTGCACAGTTTCAGAAGATGCCCCGCGCAGGCCGTGGAGGCCACGCAGACCTCCCTCGCTGTGAGCGATTCTCGTATGCCGTGCACTCACTGGATGAGATCAATAAATTGCGACTGAGATCTTCTACGATGGCTTCACTTACCTATTAATATTAAAGTGTCGAAAATTAAAATAACCCTGTTGTAATTTAATTAAGATTTACAAGTTTGCAATATAATTGTGTTTATCATTATCACACGATGCATAGCTTTAAATACCTTGAAAATAGTTGAAAAGAACGTTGATAACCGCGCAATAAAAACTATAAAACTTAAAATCAAAGTGACTGTCTGTGGCCTGGTCGGAAGCGACACAGAACTTTATGAGACCATTATTAATGATAATCGCTAAACTGAACGAACTTTATGTAGTCCGCGATCAGCGCTTAATAATGCAGAAATGTGTATTACATTGACGTGATTTGTATGTATATCACGCTGCTAAAGTTTATTTGGTTTTCCCGCTGACAAACGCGTAATTTTGTACTTTCACACAGGTCTTTCAGTGATCTCGTTCGAACATTCCGACGTTCTTCAGAGCGTTATGTAGGTTTGGATTTATTAATGTGTTTTGATTTTATTAAACTTTTGCGATTTGCAAAATACGTTAAATGTCAGGAAATAAAAACAAAGATAACACGATAAATAACATGTTTTGGTGGTCATCAAGTCAAAACAAAAGTGAACATAACATGTTTTATCAAGTAAGCTTTTGCAAGAGTTAGTCCTGCATTTTTTTTCATTAATCGAACCATCAATAATCCTACTTCCATATGAAATACTCCGTAGGCCCCTATATTTTGATTCACCGAGGAAGAAAAACGCTGTAAGGCTTAACTTGAAACACATGGTCTGTTTCCTCGTTACATTTACCAATTTGTCTTCATAACTCTCGTCCAGGGCTCAGGGCGGAACGTGGAGGGCGCCGCCCGCCCTGCGATGGTTCACGTACAGGAAGGTCAAGTGTGAACAGAAGAATACTCAAGTTATTTGAGTTTTGTAGGTACTTTATCCGAATTTTAGAGACGACTACAGGTTTATGAGTTTTTAAATTTTTTGCCGTAAATAAATAAGGTTTCCATGTCACCGTCGCAGGTAGCAGGGTAAGTAGCAGTACCTAATACTCACCAGTCAAATATATTATTTTTTCATTATAGATTTTACTGTTAAGGTAGGTACTCACCAAAAATACAGAATACGTTGGTAAGAAGAAACTGGCAAGAAATAACTTTAATCATTGTTGTTCTCTAAAATACAGAATACGTTGGTAAGAAGAAACTGGCAAGAAATAACTTTAATCATTGTTGTTCTCTAAAATACAGAATACGTTGGTAAGAAGAAACTGGCAAGAAATAACTTTAATCATTGTTGTTCTCTAAAATACAGAATACGTTGGTAAGAAGAAACTGGCAAGAAATAACTTTAATCATTGTTGTTCTCTAAAATACAGAATACGTTGGTAAGAAGAAACTGGCAAGAAATAACTTTAATCATTGTTGTTCTCTAAAATACAGAATACGTTGGTAAGAAGAAACTGGCAAGAAATAACTTTAATCATTGTTGTTCTCTAAAATACAGAATACGTTGGTAAGAAGAAACTGGCAAGAAATAACTTTAATCATTGTTGTTCTCTAAAATACAGAATACGTTGGTAAGAAGAAACTGGCAAGAAATAACTTTAATCATTGTTGTTCTCTAAAATACAGAATACGTTGGTAAGAAGAAACTGGCAAGAAATAACTTTAATCATTGTTGTTCTCTAAAATACAGAATACGTTGGTAAGAAGAAACTGGCAAGAAATAACTTTAATCATTGTTGTTCTCTAAAATACAGAATACGTTGGTAAGAAGAAACTGGCAAGAAATAACTTTAATCATTGTTGTTCTCTAAAATACAGAATACGTTGGTAAGAAGAAACTGGCAAGAAATAACTTTAATCATTGTTGTTCTCTAAAATACAGAATACGTTGGTAAGAAGAAACTGGCAAGAAATAACTTTAATCATTGTTGTTCTCTAAAATACAGAATACGTTGGTAAGAAGAAACTGGCAAGAAATAACTTTAATCATTGTTGTTCTCTAAAATACAGAATACGTTGGTAAGAAGAAACTGGCAAGAAATAACTTTAATCATTGTTGTTCTCTAAAATACAGAATACGTTGGTAAGAAGAAACTGGCAAGAAATAACTTTAATCATTGTTGTTCTCTAAAATACAGAATACGTTGGTAAGAAGAAACTGGCAAGAAATAACTTTAATCATTGTTGTTCTCTAAAATACAGAATACGTTGGTAAGAAGAAACTGGCAAGAAATAACTTTAATCATTGTTGTTCTCTAAAATACAGAATACGTTGGTAAGAAGAAACTGGCAAGAAATAACTTTAATCATTGTTGTTCTCTAAAATACAGAATACGTTGGTAAGAAGAAACTGGCAAGAAATAACTTTAATCATTGTTGTTCTCTAAAATCTAAAGTTCTATAAATAGGTTCAAAAACTATGCGTAAATCCGCATAGTTTTTGTAAATTTACGAGAGTCGTTGAATTCAGTGACAATGAGCTTCCTAGATCCGAGAATACATGACATGCGCTGACGCAGGCCGCGGGCGTGCGAGCTGGGGTGGCCACGTGGCCGATAACCGTTGGGGAGTAAAGGTTCTCGAGTGGCCACTGCGATGACGCCAGCACACAGGCTGCACAAGTCGAAGAGATCGGTGTCCATCTCGGGCCCGGCAGTGTACAATACATTACCAGTTTTGGTTGGGCTGACGATGATGATGATGAGGTGTCGACCTAAGTACATATCCACGATTTTCTTACTCCCTTAGTTCAATGGCGGCCTGTATCCCGTGTAAACTCGACGCGTGGTGACCGTTCGACAAGGAATCGTAGCCGTCGCAGCGCGGCCGTGACACTTTATTTACGAGAGAGCTTTCGTTATACGATATTTCGGTCGTTACAGCCGCGTATGCTGCATGATCGCACTTATTTACTTAAAGTTAAGTAAAAAAATAACTGAATAACGATATTTACTAGTATCAAGTTTTAAAACTTACTTGCGTAGGACTAGGATAGGACCGTAAGTAGTGACGCAATAGTTTGAAGTGATGACCTTTATATCAGCAGTGGGGCAGGTTGCGGGTGATGATGATGTCGTGATGATGATGAAGATGCGCGACTGTGAAATTTCATTCCAATTATTCGACTTCAGAAATCATTCGAACCATGCGAATGACAAGAGCAAATTAGTAACTAATTTGGTTAGTAATCCCGAGTCGTTCGAACGACCGACTCAGTCGGCAGTCGCCAGTCGGTCCGACGACTGCCGAGTCGTCGATCCGACTCGGACAGACTCGGCAGTCGTTGAATAACGAATTGAGACCGGCTGGCGACTGCCGACTGAGTCGGTTACCTATTCGACTTGGATAGTCGAGTATCATACCTACATTTCATTCGACTCCGAGAGGCATTAGTAATTACTAATTAGTAGTTGTCATTCGACTTGGAAGATTAGTATATTACTAATATTCAAGTCGAATGAGTAAAGTAGTAGTTGTAGATCATTCGACTCGTCAAATCATTCGAAGTCGCGTATCTTTAATATCGTTTCAACAATGCCCTGGGCTGTCGAAATACTTTACCTATATTCATTCGATAGTCATAGTAATGATCCTGATGATGATGCCCTCCTAGTCGAACTCCGGCCACAGCGACCTGTCTCCACGGAGGAGACTAATCAGGTGCGCGTGCGCAGGACAAGCTTTCTGTTGGCGTGTTTTAAAACCTATCCGACTGCCAATTTCTGAATTAAGAAAATGGGTTTGGAAGTAGTTTTTAACTGCACACCACTTCAAATCAACCAAAAACAACAAGGAAGGAATCATCAAAATTTGTTCAGAATTTGACAATTAAAAAAGGCGAAGATATAACTAAAATGGTCGTGATTTTTGAAATGAGAATAAATAACATTTTTGTGGGATCATTTCGGAATCATTTTCCAAACTAACAAAAGGATTTTTTTAATCGTTTATATTTTACCGAGATATGGACAAAAATACACACAGCCGAACATAGCACCTCCTCCTTGAAGTCGGTAAAAAACATCAGATTATCTAGTCTAGAGCATAAATAAAATTAACAGGCTAAAGGTTTCTTCGTCAATTTTTCACTTTATACTTATCGAAGCGACAGAAATCAAAAATATCACTGTTAACCGTGTCAATTAATATTTTAAAATTTTGTTTTTTTCTAAGTATACAGTTATTGTACCTACTAGAAAACAGCAAAATAGTGTTATCTGTGTCATTCCGTTCGTTCGTACAATCCTGAACCTAATTCTATTTGTTTTGAGAGATTTCATTTTACTGCCCACGTGTAGTAATATGTTTAATAATATTTAGTAATACATGAAGGCCCCTTGAAAGCACGCTCGGCATCTACTGCGGAAGAGCCGTTTGCCAACTTGCCAAAAAGTTGATTTATTATAAGAAAAAAATCCCAGTAAGTAGGTACTTACCATGGGGTTATTAATGTGTGCTCGCCATGAGTGTTGGCGCCAGCTGACGATTCGACCAATCACAAAACATTATTTATAATCAAATATTACTTTATGAATAATAGATTGGTATGATAATTATCTAATTTATTGCATCGGTCACGATCACGACCGTGGCACATGAACGAGTAGGTTAAATGACGTGGGTTCGTTTCCCGTTTTGGGAAAAATAATTTGACTATTGAGTATTTATTTGGACGGTTCTATGTTAATTTAGTAAAATAGCGGTCCAGTCCAAATGTTCAGGCGAGTTTCAGAGCCGGGGGTCGTCCAGAGTAATCATAAAGTTTCAGAGCCGGGGGTCGTCCAGAGTAATCATAAAGTTTCAGAGCCGGGGGTCGTCCAGAGTAATCATAAAGTTTCAGAGCCGGGGGTCGTCCAGAGTAATCATAAAGTTTCAGAGCCGGGGGTCGTCCAGAGTAATCATAAAGTTTCAGAGTCGGGGGTCGTCCAGAGTAATCATAAAGTTTCAGAGTCGGGGGTCGTCCAGAGTAATCATAAAGTTTCAGAGTCGGGGGTCGTCCATAGTAGGTAATCATAAAGTTTCAGAGCCGGGGGTCGTCCAGAGTAATCATAAAGCTACTTTCATCTTAACTCGAGCTAAAAGCTCCGGGCGGATGAGAACTGTATTCTTAATCGAATACATCTTACACTTCCTGTTTACGCACAAAAAGATTATTTATGAGATTCATTAAAAGCTGCTTTATGGCCGCTCTCATACAACTTTATGAATAACGGGACAAGTACTTCAAGTTTTCTCAAGTTTTTAATTGTTTAACGTCTCGAGCATTTTCAGGAGCATTTAATGGCGAAACTTGTTTACGGTTTTGCATACTAAAAGCCTTACTTACTCGTTTCATTATTTAGAGGCCTTGTTTAGGACAGGCTCTACATATTTTGTATTACACGGTTTAATGCTCCTACATAGACAATGTTATCCGCGGATTTGGAACAGAGGCACTACGTTACGTTGGGGTTGGTTCAAATAACTTTATTCTTCCAAATAACTTTATACGATTTGTCTTGACGACCTCCGAGGCGCAAGGGCGTAGTTCCGCCTGTGGTGTGGGAAATGGTGGTTCGCATCCCGGCGCGCAATGTTTTTAACCGACTTCAAAAAGGGAGTCGGTTCTATGTTCGACTGTATGAATGTTTTTTTATCGATTCGTTCCACGATTTTTTTTCAATTATAGAATCTGAAACACCATCTAATATTGTATAGCGATTGAGAATCATCCCGAGGTGGTCCCATACTATACATATATCCAAGGGATATTTATTTAACCTACAACACTTAAAAACCGAAGATGGTTTTAGTTTTTCAAACAATCAAATGATTACAGCATAATACTCGTAAATGTACCGGGTACCAGCCATCACCCCGTCTCAAACATCACAAACTCTGTTCTCTTTGGGACGAGGAAAATGACCAACACTACTCACTTATTCATTGCCCACTCCTATATCCTCATGGTTGCTCCAAAACCCCATCTAAAAATAACAGGCCTCTGATTGAGTCGCAGGTCGCGAGCCACCTACCTATACTCGTATGTCATGTCATGTCATGTCACATTAGCACGTCGAGTGACACTTTCACGGCACAGGCCGTCGACCCGGCGACGTCACCTCACTGCCACGCCACACTCTGGTTCCAGCAGGTCAGCTGTGTAGAAGACGACTCATTGCTCAAGATATTTTTCAGTCACGCGTTTGTGTTTGTTTGTGGATACCCAGGTACCTACTGATTTTGATTTTTAGTCGTTAGCAGCAGTTAAACATTTTTCTAATTTTTTTATTGTTCACAGTTAACGATATTAAGTAAAATATTTTTTTCGATTTTGAGAATCCTAATAAAAGTGGTGTTCTGTGAGAGCTCTCGACACAGATACCAACCTAACAACGACGTGAGCAGGTCTGGTGCCTAGGTGTAGCTTATAAAGTTCCAGATGAATCGCATAATGTTCTGATGTTATCTTCGCATCTCGCTGGAAAACGAACCTGTTCCCCGTTAAATAGTCCGTGTCAAATGTGTTCGCAGCTGAAACAACATGATTTCCGGCGCTAGGTATAGATAATAAATATATTTCGAAACAGTACCTACTTCAAGCCTGGTTTGTATTTAATATTTACGATTGTATCAGCGTGAGGTCAGTTTAATTAGTTTTGCCGCGACCCTGTTGTACTAAGTTACATAATTAGTTGGCAGTTGTTTGTTTTGTACAGGAACTTTTGATAGCCGCCAGAAGTAGCTGAGCAACTACAAATGCGTACCTATAAAGTTGGAGAATCACTCCAATATTATAAACGCGAAGTTTTGATGCTCAAATGATTTTTCAAATCATAATACTTGTGTTATCTTTTCATCTCAAAACTACTGAACAGTTCAGGCTGAAATTTTGCAACGATATAGAACTAGCGAGTCCCCGATCAACAACAGACTAGTTTATATCAGGGCAAACGCGTGCGAAGCCGCTGGCACAAGCTAGTATTGAAGAACGCTCTTATTATTAATGAAAGGGATGGATGTCAAGGGGATATAGAAAGGTTTAAAAGCTTCCAAATTTTAATTAAAACGGTCCACTTGGGGCTCTTGAAGCGGTTTCTAATATGTGTGTAGTTTTTGAAGTTGAAGCATAATATATTAACCACTTTTGAGGGTAAACATCAAATTACACAAGGGATAGTAAGGGGGGAGGGGCGCAGGCGCTGCCCCTGAAGCGACGTGTTGAGGAAAATTGCAGATATTCGTTACCCAAAGTTGTAAATAGAAACTGAAACTTCAAGTGTGAACTATCAGAACAATATACAGTTTTCAAAAAACTCACCTTGATCCTTTAAAGTTGAAAGGATCAAGCAGTAGGTCGCGGCGCGGTATTATAGTTAATATATATTCCCGGTGAAAGCTTATGGGCGAGTTTAGGTTTTAAAGCAGGCACCACTTCTGTAAGTGTAGAGTAGAGTTGCTTAAGTTACAAAACGAACGAAGTAGAAGGTACAATTTCTTTTATCCAAAAAAACATTTGTTAATGATGTTAAACTTGGTTCATTCCATGCACCACTGCCTGGCCCAATGTTAGTTCCGTATGGGACCTACATAAATGCTTTACTTTGTTCATGTTAACCACATTATGACCTTTTGGGACCCCCATAACGCATTACATTATGATTGTTTGGTATAATTATTTTCAAATCAACAGCAGATAGTTTGCTTTATTTAGGTAGCTATCTCAAAGGGCTTAGTGAGTAGTAGAATCAACAAGCCGTAGCCGTAGCGTAGGTTCTAGTTCCGGCCCCGTATTTCTGTCGATGGTTTTCTTGCGGATAATTTATGTATTTTTGAAAACACGGTTAATAATTAAAACATTAAATAATTCATGTCTGAGGATGAAAGTAAAATTAAAACAAAGATAAGTACCTACCTACCTACCTACCTACCTAGGTACCTACCTACCTAGGTACCTACCTACCTAGGTACCTACTTACCTAGGTACCTACCTACCTAGGTACCTACCTACCTAGGTACCAACCTACCTAGGTACCTACCTACCTAGGTACCTACCTACCTAGGTACCTACCTACCTAGGTACCTACCTACCTAGGTACCAACCTACCTATGTACCTACCTACCTATGTACCTACCTACCTAGGTACCTACCTACCTAGGTACCTACCTACCTAGGTAATAAACATTATTAGATAAGTCGTTCATCAAGATCATTTATTTTATTAAATTCTCCGCCAACAAAGTTGAATTATGATTAGGACATCAAAAGACCGTTATTACGCTGAGATGTTAATTTCCTCGAGATGGAGATCAAAGGTTCACCGTTCCTGATGTCCTGGTGTTTCTCGTGTTTTCCCTGAACTTTGATAATTACTTTATGAGAATATACAAGCAGTTAAGAGGTTCCTCACAAGGTTTAATGGTACTAAATTTATTATTGTAATTAATAAAAAATAAAACCGGCCAAGTGCGAGTCGGACTCGCGCACGAAGGGTTCCGTACCATTATCTATAAAAATGGCAAAAAAATCATGTTTGTTGTATGGGAGCCCCCTTATATATTTATTTTATTCTGTTTTTTAGTATTTGTTGTTATAGCCGCAACAGAAATAGATCATCTGTGAAAATTTCAACAGTCTAACTATCACGGTTCATGAGATACAGCCTGGTGACAGACGGACAGACAGCGAAGTCTTAGTAATGTCCCGTTTTTATCCTTTGGGTACGGAACCCTAAAAAGGTTTAATAAAACAG
Source organism: Eupithecia exiguata (assembly GCA_947086465.1). Classification (NCBI taxonomy): domain Eukaryota; kingdom Metazoa; phylum Arthropoda; class Insecta; order Lepidoptera; family Geometridae; genus Eupithecia; species Eupithecia exiguata. The sequence continues at coordinate 394,353 of OX352245.1, read as the reverse complement.
TCCTGGTGAGAAGTGACTTATGTTATGTATGAGCCTATTGCGCCCGAGTGGAAAATAAGGGAAGTACAAATGTGGTTATTTTATGTTCAACAACATCGGGACTGCCTTTCCCTGACAGACGTAGGCGAGGCCTGCAGTTGTGAATGTAAAAAGACGGTAATTAAATGTCAGTGGTTCGTTTTTCAGGAAGATAATTAAGATAAGATTTTCAGGTTTGTCATAGAATGCTATGACATGAGAATAACAAGATTGTTCATTCTGGCCTGGGCAGGCGGAAGGTATGGATCTATCTATATATTTATTTCTCAGTAAATCCATGACTCGTCGAGGTGTGATGGCTTCGCTTATCAACAAATTTCTGTAGAGTTCGAGTCACGTCAATTAACGCAGTTTAATTGTTTGTTGGGAAGTTCCACCAGTGGAGACCACGATGCAACGCGATAAGGGCTGTGAGAAGACCTCCCACTCGATGGACGGACGGCATCGTAGCGTTCGTGGCGTCTCGTTTAGCTTGGGAGGCCTATGTCCAGCCGTGGACGTATAAACCGTATACACTGCTGAACATACTGCTAATTGTTTCCTCCAACTCTCTCTGCGTTTCTCTAGGTTTCAAGTAGTTTAACTTTTGACACAGTTTAAGTAGACAGTTGTCTTCACCTCTCCACCAAGTTAATGGCAGTATTGCCCAACACTGACGTCACAGTATTGTATAACCTCTGTCGTTAGGCAGGGGGGGGGGACCCTCCACTCCAGTGTGACACGACTCACTCTTACCATTACTAATGTAAGTACCTCTTACGGTACCTTCATGAGCTATTTCTACGGTAGGCTGACCATGGTTTAAGGGAGACAAAGAACATAATCGAAATTAACAAAACTCTTTTTTAATAAGGGTTAATGTCAAATATGAGCGCTATAATTATGACACGAGGAATAAAAGGTCCAAAATAATATAATAAATAAAAGGACTAAAAATGGGAAATATTCAGGTCGAGTAACATTTTTAGTCTTCAGACAGCTATACACTGATTCAACAGTAAATATATATTTTTTTAATTATAGCTAATATTTATACATTTATCTGTTTTGTTCATTCATAGGTACTTGAGTTTAGCAAAAGTCTTGACAGGTATATCAGAAAGGTGTTAAACAAAACAAGTAAATTAGATGGTACAAAAAAACTGTACATGTATGGTAGTACTTGCCTACATTATATAACAGTTTCTGCGTAGATGGAATAAGAATGGAATAAGTGTTGCATAATGATGATTGATGATGAGGAGTTGTGTTGAGCATGGGTTGGATTGGTTCCCATGTTACCTACAGACAGACATACGTAAAAGCGAAAGAATTTGTATGTATTTTACAATACATACAAATTGTATCCTTAGTTTTAGAGGATGGCGTATATTTTTCAAAAGATATGTCAAACTGCTTTCAGTAGAATGTCGTAACTTGATTGGAGAACAACAAGTACATACTGAAATGGGACAGTACCTACCGTCAAAATCATAAATCATTACTTTATTTACTTAGTCAATGTCAAAATGTCACATCTTAAATTCATAATTGTTTGAGAAACATCCTGTTATTAGACCCCCTCCCTGAAAATAGTAGTCAAAAAACCATTTGAAGAGTGCGAGTGGGTCACTCCCTCGCGCACCCCGCTCCAATGCCCTCGAGTTCCCGCGAGCGTGGTCCTGGTCACCCTACCCGCTCCAATGCCCGCGAGTTCCCGCGAGCGTGGTCCTGGTCACCCTACCCGCTCCAATGCCCGCGAGTTCCCGCGAGCGTGGTCCTGGTCACCCTACCCGCTCCAATGCCCGCGAGTTCCCGCGAGCGTGGTCCTGGTCACCCTACCCGCTCCAATGCCCGCGAGTTCCCGCGAGCGTGGTCCTGGTCACCCTACCCGCTCCAATGCCCGCGAGTTCCCGCGAGCGTGGTCCTGGTCACCCTACCCGCTCCAATGCCCGCGAGTTCCCGCGAGCGTGGTCATGGTCACCCTACCCGCTGCGTCCGTTTGATTGTTGTTATGAAAGTCGAATTATGTTGCTCGTTTTGTTTCGTATAATATTATTTAGAGAGGTGTTGTGTTATTTGTAAATTATAATGATGAGTGTTGTAGGTGAAGCGGATGTTTGGCTTTTACTGGATTTCAGAGAACGTAGTCTTTTACCAGTTGTATTGATCTTTTCTATGGGAGTTGAGCTAAGCTAAGATGATGCATGTACGTAAATAGGAAAACATTAAATTTTATAAATAAATAGAATAGTAAGTTGGATGTAGAATGCTTTTCACGAACAAGTCCCGCGGCAATTAATGGATCTAATGTTTTCTCTACGATACATTCAGAAGCAGTGCTGACAGCGCTGGGTCTAAGAGACTTCTTTCCTGAAACGGAATCTAGTTACGTATCCCGTATGACATAGGTAGAAACTCCCACTGTCAAATAAATAGAGCTACAGTTGTAATGGCCTAGGCAGTCTATATTATGGGTTGTGCATAGCTTACGAAGACTTACTCTCAGAGAGAAGCTACTCTCGTACTATGACAGCGAACCAATGAGGGGTATTCGTTTCGTATTAAAAAAAAAAAAGCTAGTTCTAAATATCTCGATAGATGGCAGTGTGTCAACTGGCGATTAGGGTATGTCTATGTCAAATGAAGGGAAAACAAACTTTTTCTGAGTGTTGCTATTTACGCATTTTTTTAATGCTAAAACTGGCAGATTTTGTGATCGGTTCACCTTCTAACATCAAACCGATGACGGGGACATAATTAAGTCCCGTCCCCGTCGGTTATGGTACGTAAAAATCGTAAAAAACGGGGACATAAGTCCCAATTAAAAATATTTTGGTTTTGAGCTTTATTTTGTTCAAATGAAGAACTCTTTTAATCAGATGAATTTATATTCATTATTTTTTAGTATTATTATTTCATTATATTTAGTATTCTGTTGGTGAAGTTATATTCTACCCGATAAAGTTATCTTGCTGTGTTCGAGCTATTGTTAATAACTGGTTGTGTTTGTGCTGATATGATAAAGAGCCTGATTCTGAGCCTATGAAAAACTGATGGTAATGAATGTGTACAAGCAGACGTACAAGAATTGGCTTAAAGGTGAATATTGGTAGCGTGTGTCAACAAAACAGCCGAGCTCTTGGGAATATCGCAAAGAAGTGGTTATAAAAGAACACAAATCTACAGGAAGAATTTCTTCGCCCAAAAAAAGGTCGCAAAACCAATTTTAACAAAGTATTGACAATTTCACGTATTCTGCTATATGAAGAATCGTCCATTCGTTTTTTCGCTGAAATGAATTATCTGCTCTAACAAAGGTAAGATTCAGTCTATTTAGTTATTAGTGTCTTTATTTAAAAAAAGTAAAAGGATAAAAAGCAGCCTATGTGTTATTCCGGACTATAATCTATCGCTATGCCAAATTTCATACAGATCTATTCATATGAGTAGAGAGTAACGTACATCCATCCATCAATCCAAACCTTCACCATTATAATATTAGTGGGATAAAAAGTACTTTGTGTTTGCGCTGCTGTAAGCCACTGCACATTAACATAATGTCAGGATTTGATTTAACGTTTTAGAGCTTCTCAAATTAGTGGTTAACCAAGCACACCTACTGCATCTGAAAAAGGACTTGTATCACTCAGGCATTATAGCTTCCTGTGATCTGCATGTAAAATATTTGCTATTTTGTTGCAGGCCATACAGTAATAAAAACAAGGGTGGATACCGAGGTCAAGTCATCGAAATAAGCTTTCTTGGAACGCTTAACAACAGGCTTGAATACTCCAACGGGAAAAGGACAATAATTGATATTCAGCTGTAATTATAGGCAACAAAGAAATAAAAAACAAGAAATGTATTTGTTTATATTTATTTCTGATGTCAAATAAATAATGCCTTTGTAGGACTAAGGTAATAAGGTAAAGAATAAGGTAAAGGTAGGTAATTTAGGCAGTGAAAACTAATACCTATAATGTACCTATGAATAAACCTTCTTTTAAAAGTACTTCTCTATTAAAAAAAATGCACTTATTTGTTTGTTTTATTTACTCTCCGAAAGGCACAACCAAATGTTGCTTTGCTTTGTTGTTAGGTACAAGCATAGTGAAGGGTGGTGCGTGAGCCTAGTATTATTATGACTCGCAGAAAAGACCACCAGCAGCGCAGCGTGTAAAGCTCTGGACGCTTAACTAGCGTGTGAGATTGAGCCTTGTGAGATGAATGGATTTAGTAAAATAAATACCTATAGCTTTCTTCAATAAAATTTCCTGCTCAAGCAAAGCCGAGGGCAAGAACTAATGATCCATAAAAATTCAAGGGTTTGCTTCACTGTCTTGTCACTTTCATAGTGACATTTCTTTGTTTATTTGCAGCATTTGAAAAATCAAGTTTGTTTGCCAGTTTTTTCATTGTTCAGACATAAACAATGAAAAAACTGGCACGATGGTTGTGACAGAGAAACATTCATTCTATCTGATTTCTTCTCATGCTACAAGCATATTTTTATCTCTCTCTGGTGTGAATGAGATGGGTATATGCACTACCTCTAGTACCTTGTTCTTTTAAGCGATCGACCGATTATCATTTTGACGTTTTCTTTCATGTGACATTAACATACCATAGTGCCTTGTTGAAGCCAGTTGAAGCCCTGCCATCTATCGAGATACATGGAACTAATTTTTTTCTTTTTAAAAATGTAAAACGAAAACCTCTCATTACACTAACATTTTGGATGTTAGTTACCTATTCACGCCAAGAATACTGAGCGCTGAGGATGAGCGGCGTCATTTTGCATTCGAAGCAAGTACTTGAGACTCAGTTTTTATCTCGCTAACACGCTCAAGGAAATAATAAGACAAGACTAAAATCGAGTTCGTATGAAACTTGGACGAGTAAAATCACCTTCCCAAGGGCAATCTATTGATAGAAAATAAACGAGGGCGCTGCAGTTGTTTAGATGGCAATACGAATAGTACGATGCAAACGGTCTTGATCCTTGCGTTTTGTTATTAAATTTTGTTGAAAACGTGAACATAGGTGCATTGCCTATTTATATATAGACCGGCCAGAAAAGTAGAGACCAAGGATCTAAAAAAACCGTAAAATTATAAATAAATTTGTAGATTACATATGTGATTATTTGTAAACAAAATAAATTTTTCATTACTTAAATTTGAGCTCTTATTCTTATTAATCTCGACGACCTCTGTGGCGCGGTCGGCGAAGGTCCGCTCGCTATGCAGAAGGTTGCGGGTTCGATTCCCGCCTCGGGACAAATATTTGTACGATCTGCAGGTATTTGTTCCGGGTGTTCTGGTCGTTTTCTATGTAGGTATAATAAAAAATATCTATCTATGTAATGTATTGTATTATGTATATCAGTTATCTAGTACCCAAACCCATAACACAAGCTCTGCTTAGCTTGGGGCTAGATAATACTGTGTGAATTGTCCAGCATTATTATTATTAATCGACTTAAAAAATAGACATAACAGCAAGTTCACAATTCGTCTGTATCTATTTCTTAAGAACGTCATTTATTGCGAGAAAAATAATAAAACTTTAGCTTAACTAGTTTACTGAACCGCTTAGGTAAAATTCACACGTATCACAACCACGCCACATCGCTGCGAAAAAGCGGTAAAGCAGTGGTTATATACGTGTAGTACATGGTAAGGAGCGACCACAACGCAACCACCAGCCACACCGCGCACTAGCCGCCGCACCGGCCACATCGCAAACACAACACACATAACCACTTTTTGTCGAGATGTGGTTGCGGTATAATAATCTATTTTTTCCCAAAGATTAAACACAAGATACATGTTTTCTGATTGCAAACAAATTGAAATCGTCGAATCCTTTTGAAAGTCTTCCCTTTTTTTGCTAGCAGGATTCTTGAATATTCTTTTGTTATGCTAGTAGAACCTTCATCTTCAATCTCTGGTACATTACGCTGCCACTACCTAAATACAAAGTTGTCTCTCGACGGCTCTTTACGCCGTTACATTTTTTTAACGCTGTAAAGAGCCGTCGAGAGACCATAAAGAGTGACACAAGAGTTTTGAGGCCCACGGAGGGTCAAATCTGCTGCTGATGATGATTTAGTTTTAAAGTATCAAAATATGGGAGAAGACTATACTTTTTTCTATACAAACGGATATAAATATTTATAATACCATGTACGCAAATTGCGAAAAAAACAACGAAAATCTTACTCAGGCAATCAAATGCACACGTGAAATCGTTTGAGACAGACAGATTTCTCATATTTACCAGTGTCAAACTAAGAATAATACCTCTCTATCCAACAGAGGCGCTGCAAGGCGCCGAATGTATGGAAAAAGTCGAATCGACGACGGCTCGAAAACTTTTATCGAATGTTTTTTGTATCAACCTGGAATATAGATACTGAATGGATCGGGCTGCAATTTTGCATACAGATAGTTCTAGGCCTGGAATAAAACATGGGTCCCATAAATCAATTCCAATGGAATAGAAATAACCTTAAACAACGCGCGCGAAGCCGCGGGCAGAAACTAGAATGTTTCATACGAACTCTTTATTTTCTTGTTTTGTGACTTTTGCGGCTATTTGCCACTTTTCTGAAAAATCGGTTTTAGTTTTCGATTATTTTGAGTGATTCGTGGCATTATGCACAAGTACAACTCTGACAGGTCAGCTGTACGCGGGCTGTACTGAACCAAAACTTTTCTCGATTTGCTATTGTGCACTAGTTATAGATATAGTTACTAGATACTCAGATCTGATTAGCTGCAGCTGTTGATAAGCAACGTGCCACAACTTCATGAGTTCGTAGTGGTATGTAAGCGTAGTTTCTCCAACAGAATCGTTTACCTAGTCGAATGGTTTTGCCCAGTAGCCACGGCTTACGGGACCTAGCCCAAACAGGTCGGTCTGTGGAGCGACCACTTCACAGCTGATTCGACCCGACGCGAGGCCGCTTCGGTAGCGCCGCCACCACCGCCGCGCCGCCGCCGCCGCCGTCGCCTGGCTGGCTTGGCCCACTGTGGGTACAGGTGGAGACGGAACGCTTTTTAGAAATCATTTTGGATCTTCTATTAAATTCCAGATTTTGGTAAAATGCAGTTATAAATATGTCAGTAAGATGAGAAAACTTGCGTGGCGCAGTGAACCGAAGTGTATCTTCTTCGCCTCGGAAAATTTGCTTCTGATACCTACCTTTTATGACGATCAGAAATAGGGATGAAATTCGGCCAAGAAAGAAAGTAAGTACCTGTGACGTGCTACTACACCAGGGCTGAATTGGTACAGCAAAGATATTATTGATTTTATTGTTTGTTATTTGTTAGCAAGAAGTTTGTATTGTAAGCTACAGTTATGTACAATGTTGCTGCTCTAGGTTACTCTGCCGAGTTTAGCAAGAGGTGTCTAACGCCTGACCGAGGGGCCCGTTACCTAAAGCTGGGCCAAAACTCTCTGCCGCCACCTGTACTACCACAGTAAATATTAGAAAGCGGCGCCGGCGCCGACGCCGACGCCGACGCCAGCGGTTTCTTTAATTATGTACAACAATATGAAAGTTGTTTGTATATGCAGCCGGCTGATGCTGGACCCGCCATTTCCACCGGTGGCTTTCCGAGGAGATACATAAGGCTGGCTTTACACCCGCACTATACAAGAGGTTACCCCGGCCACGGTAACTGTCCGTGAAGATGCGTCGACCGAACACGAGGATCTCAATATGAAAGCTTTAAGAGGCTTTCAGAAGGCTGAAACTGGTTCAGCTGAAGCCAAGTCAAAGTTGTTTAATTTTTACCAACGCAAAGTTTGTTTGATTCTGCCCGAGAGCGAGGCTCACGTGGAAACGTAACGATGCCTTGAGGGAACATAAATAATAGACTGGACCATCCACTCAGCAGCATCCAGCCCCAACCTAAGTTAATAACTAGTGAAATATATTTTACAACCATAGATTGCATGGCTCAAACCGAAACATAACGATACTCCCTAAAAATAACAAGCATTTTTTTCTGTAACTAACAACATAAAACATTTTTATTGATGGCGTTGACAGTTTTATTTGTATCTTTAAGACCTGCTGCGAGTTGGTGTTTTTGTATCGAGAGCAAACATGTGGGTTGTGCTTGTGGAGCATGTGAGGCGGTTCAGGCACGCAGCTGCAGCTCATTCAAAGCGGTAGGGGTTTGCATCCAGGAAGCCTCGTGGGGCCAAAACGTGCCACTCGGAACTGGAACAAAATGCAATTTCAAGCGTGCTCACTTGACGCTTACTCAAAAAAGTATTTTAGATGCAACTGAATGCGCGCAGATTGAACAGTGTGGATTGGCCCTTATGCAAATAGAGTTAAACGTAAGCTTATCTCTATTTTATTGTTATAAAGAGAAGGCAAACGGTTCCATGGATTTTTCCACAGATTCTGGTTCATGCTCGCAATCCGGAAAGAAAACAGCGTACTTACTGAACTAAACTGGAGGTTATGTTTTATGTAAAAACGAATAATATGTGAGCGTTAAATACAGCTACAGTTACAAATGAGTACTTTATAAACTAATTCGTTTAGTTATTGTTTCTTCTCGCTTCTCTCTGTAGGTATCTTGAAAACTCGCAAAATATGTCTTACTAGATAGGTATCTCTTGTGCATGTTAAAACTAAAACTGAATGGGTAAAGTACAGTATCACAAGGCTGACCATGCTAAGTTGCTTCCTTGAGATTCCATCAACGCTCCTAAGAACTAGCGCCTCAGAACATACGAACTTACAAATAAACGAACTAAGTAAAGCGACATAACGGTCCGAGTCCATGTTTGGACATTACAAACAGTCTGTTCCGTCCGTCTGTCCGTCTGTCAGATCAGCTGACAGCGCCCGTCACATCCCTTCGGGTAAATACTGAGGCGTTTATTTATTTACTGCAGGAAATTGATATTCATAAGTAAACTCGTCTGTTGATCTGCGCTTGTGTTGTTTAGAGTTGATACCTACCTCGTAGCCTGCCTCTAGTCATCTATCATATCAGTACTAGGTACCTACTTATTCAATCATTATTAATTGAATATAGAATGATTCTCTCTATTCAGTCTTTGCGAATAAGTTAACGCTGTGGAGCTAAATTAACGATAATGGATAAATACGGCACCTGACCTGACCTGCTAAACCCTACCCTACGTGTTTAGAACTGGGTAGGTTTCTACTCGTAACATCAAGAAGTAAGTAAAACCAGAACTGGTCACATTTAGAAGTAAGGCATTTTACGAATTGGTCACGGAACGCGTAAATGATCTCTTATTATGAATAAAATATTGTCGGTGAAGTTACAGGCACTTCAACCTGAACTTCTGCTTGAAACAAGAGAGAAATCATCCCTAAATAGAAATAGGAAAGTAGTCGATATGTCAGAATTATACAGGCTGTCACAAAACTCAACGTCAAGCCGAAAGTGGAGGAGAGGTGGGTTCATGACGACCCAATCTCCGATAGTTTCTGAGTAAGTAGTTCCTATAAATCATATATTCCCCGTGCTCGTGCCAAACTTTTCTATGATGTATACTGTGTATTATTTCTCTTAAAAGTTGGCGCTGTTATCCTAGATTTCAAAATACGTATCACTTTTTACCTTTTAAGATTAACATAGGTACTTTGTTTTTAAAATTATTTCAGCTGACACCGCGATCAGCGAATACATTATTTTCAGGAAAAACCCTATAGGTACTCAGAAACCATTGGAGATAGACCCATGATTTGACCCATGACCTCTCCTCCGCTTCAGCTTGGCGTTGAGTGTCGGAGCACCCTGTATAGGTGATGCTATAATAATATACCAACTGACCACCTCATTATGAAGGGAGCGGGTTAACTACGATAGCCCAGATAATGTTACTTCGACGATACTACCAAGGTGGTGCGGTTCTACCAGTAAACTCCTGTAAACCTTGTAACAAGTTTGAACATACTTTACTTCACCAGATCCCTATACTGTAGGTCTTGTAAACTTGCGCGTGAGAGCTAAGATAGGTTGTTTTCTCGGTATGTTTTCGTTGAATAGTTACCATAAATAATTGGTTCACCAGCACTTTCAAGTAGCAGCTCCCAACTGGTAGGTAGTAAACAAAGTCGGCATTTTGTATGGTTACCATCTGCTATCAACGTTCATCTGACACGCAATCATCTACGAATAGAAACGATCGTGCTGCTGGCCAATGTGGAAACAGACTTGTTACGAAACGTCTAGAAGCTGCAGGCAGGAACCTCCACTTTGGCTACTAGTACAAAGAAGTACCTAAAGGAAAGAGAAAAGAAGCAGTTCATATGAAATATTGAGTAAACATGTTTATTGTATTGAAAAAAATGCAAATTCCTATGTACGAATAGCAATAGTTTTATAACTGCTGGGGTTAATAATGGAAATACTCAAAAGAGAGCTTAGTGATAGACGAAGCATCTCAGCAAGTGCTATGTAGACCAGGGCCAAACAAATAAATAAATAAATTGTAGATATTAAACAAAGCTAACTGTTTGCAAATTCTATACCTTTCAAAAAGGGTTAATAGTAAGTAAGTAGTAGTATAAATAGTAGTAAAAGTAGATCAACTAGGTACTAAGATTAATTTGATGGTAGAGTTGTAGTGATGTTCTTCGTGAAATATTGGCCTTCGTGAATGATGTCTACCTATGGTGGTACGTCTCTGGACGAGCTTTTCTATAAAAGACTAGCTTGTACGACTCGGATAAAGTTTCCTACTAATTGATCAATCTAGACAAATCCCCTAACACCGATTTCCCCTTTGGCCCACAACATTGCCATAAACGCTCGCGTAGCAACAACTCTTGCGCAGAAGTGGGTCAGATCGATGACCCGTGCCGAGCGCGCCCGAACAGACACGAACTTAGCCGAGCGCAGCGCTCGTACCTACTGGTAGAACACGTGCAGACTCACGTCTTCGTACTGTACTGTACGGCCGATGTTGGCTCGGTACCGAAACTAGAAGGTTATGGGTAGGTCTAGGTACTAGGTACAGATGATGTTCTCATACGTACCTACTATGAAGAGAAGCTGTCCTCCTGGTAACATCTAGGTACATTGTAGTTACCAAAGAGATGGACTCCTTAATTTATTTGTCACACTTAGGTAATTTAAATAAAACAGGTCAAGTGCGAGTTAGACTCGCGCACGAAGGGTTCCGTACCATTATCTATAAAAACAGCAAAAAATTCACGTTTGTTGTATGAGAGCCCCACTTAAATAGGTATTTGTTTTATTTTTATTTGATTATTTATTTTTAAAGTGAATGTAGTATAACTTAATTGTATTCTGTGAATAATTCAAGAGTCTACCTGTTGCCGTAATCAATATCGAGCAAAAATGAGCAAAAAAGTCACGTTTGTTGTATGGGAATTGGGAACCCCTTTAAATAGTTATTTTATTCTGTTTTAGTATTTGTTGTTAAAGCAGCAACAGAAATACATCATCTGTGAAAATTTCAACTGTCTAACTATCACGTTTCATGAGATACACCAGGTGACAGACGTACAGACAGACAGACGGACGGACAGCGGATTCTTAGTGAATAGGGTTCCGTTTTACCCTTTGGGTGGGTACGGAACCCTAAAAATCAACCTTTTTTTATTTGTCCTTAATGGCAAAAGATGAGAACATTTTTCCCATTCATGTGCAAAAACAAAATAGAGCACCTACGTGAAGATTATATAAAAACTGAAGAAAATCATCATCCACTTTTCGAAATTGGTAAAGCAATTAATTTTGTACTATAAGTACAATGGGGATGAATGGTTTTATTCATTGTGTTTGATTCCTCTTGGTTCTGGTCAATAGTACATTATTGCAAAGGCAGCGAAATAGGCAATTGCAGGTCCAGTATGAGTTTGAAGGCCGAGCCGCGGGCGAGGACTTCAATGATACGAGACAGGCAATTGCCATTTTGGCCGAGGTGTAGTGCTTTTCTTTAAAAAATGCAAGGAAATATAAAAAGGGCCTTTTACATAATAAATTTAATTTAATTAACAAAATGACAACGAACTCCGCTTTACCGCCAATTTTTTTTTAATGTACAGTTTGTGCCAAAAGGTAAACGCATCTGTGGCTATCCAGCCACGAGAACGCAATGTGTACGATAGATGAAAGAGTTCTAAATTCAAACAGCACACCGTTTCATACAACATTGCCGGCGCGCTCTTCGTTCCAAATTCAAAGAACGCGCCGGGAAGTGATTTTGGTTTTTCAGTCTACGTAAATATGATACTTCGCGTGTTCTTTATTCAAAAGTAATGACAATATTTCCGCGCATGTTTAAGAAAAGGTAATATAACCCCTCAGTGTTTCTGTTCCACCTCGTACCGGCCAATAAGCGGTTACAACGAGAACTGTAATTTAAGATAAGGTCACGAAATGGCAAGGGTCGCTCTCGGCACGGATCATTGTGTCTAAGTTGCGACATGCAGGCCATGTAGCCGACACGGTCTACATTTGGGAGATCGGAATCATACGGGTACCTAACCTACCTGTGGAAGTAGACCTTTACCTACGTACTTTATAGGCGGAAAAACCGTAACAACTAATATTAGGTACTAAGCTGTAAGTAAGCCTCACTAACGCCGCGCCGAGACGCTGATGACGGCGCTTCTCATCACTGGGTGTTACGACCTTACTGCGCCCAGTGCTGGCTCTACAACTCCTATATAATTTAGTTTCATCATATTAGCTTATGAAGTTTATATGCTAAGCTCTACTAAGTGTGGGTCTAGATGTGCTCAGAGGCCTTAGTCTGAGTTTATACAAAAATCATTTGATAAATGTAATCGAGAACCATTGATGTCTTCCACGAAAAAGGCTGTAAGTAGTTGTATAAAACACTTTTCTTTGCTCCTTCATAAATATATCATTCATTCATTCATTATGCATCAGTCTGTTACTCTTAAACAGTTGCTGAGTTATTAACTTTTATTTATATGCTATAATATAATGTATCAGAAAATGGTCTCATAATGTTAACTCTATTAGGTGCCTAACTACCTGTGACATAATTGTTTTTGTTGTAAATAAATATTTTATGTCATGTTCATGAAGCGTTACTTCTTACTCTGGATTCCTCTATTTACATAAATCAGAGTGAGAAACAACATTGTTCAGCAACCGGTTTAAGTTAATAGACTATTATCATTACCTATGGGGGTAAGAACAATTAATGATGTCTACTGCTGTGTGTGTGTGTGTGTGTGTGTAACCAATCAATGTGGAGATCATTAGGAGAGATGGAACAAGCCTTGCCGATGACCTAGAGCCAGGGGGTTTTGTACGATTTTATTTAGACAGGCTGCGCTTCGATAATGTTTCTAGAGATATATAGAAGTACAGAAATGTTTGTTGTGAACTGTTTGTTGTACACTTTAAAACGTAGTATAAGTTTAAAATAGTACAGATTTGAACCGTTTGCTAATGCAGAACAAGAAGATACGAAGCGACAAAATACAGGTTTAATTGTGACAGAGCAGAGAGAGAGAGTTTCCTGGGTTGGATTCTGCCTCTACTATACATATCAATAATAACAGTTAAATAGTTAAAGCATATTGTAACAGTGAACTCACAGATTTGTGGTCGCTCTACATTAGCTCTACCCTTCCTCATCAGCCGTATTCTGCCCACCTCTGGTGTCTCTCGTAGTTGTGCCTGACATTGCAATATTCCTCCGTAGATATAATGTTCTCTCAAATAAATAAATAAAATATGCTGGAAAATCCACACACATCACCTACCTCCAAAGTAAGCAGAGCGTGCGGTAAGTTATGTTATGGGTATTAGATACACCTAACTGATACACTACGTACCTACGTAATAAAGCTGGACAATTTTCATAGCATCTAGTCAGGCCCAAGATGGATAGCTTTTATTGTAAGTACCTACTTACAACGAAAAAGAAAAAGTAGGTACTTGTTAATAAAACGATTCTTAAATTAATTAGTACCAGACTGTACCAGGTGGTACCTTATCCTACTCGTAGTACACACAAGTGGAAAAGAGACTATAAAACTTTCAATTCCAACACAAAATGTTATTCCCACTGTCATTTAAATAAAAGCTTTCGAAAGTAGGTTGTTCAATAGTGCTAACTCTGAATACCTTATTGTAGTTATAATTATTATCACATTGGGTTGGTTGTGTTGGGGTAGGTTCGGAGCGTCCCTACCCCGCACTAGCGCGGGAGGTTCGGAGCGTCCCTACTCCCCTACCCAGCACTAGCGCGGGTCGATGACTCCATACAGTGCCACTCACACGAAAACAACCCAGTTTTATTCTACATCACACACTTGCTCACCTCTTCTGAAGTCTGCCAACCTTACCATATTACATTTAGAGTTCTAAATCGCTGAAAGGGGCGTGTAACAAGTGCAGTGGTAACTTGGTCGCGCTATAATAGATCGCAGGCTGCGCATGTGTGAGTGCCGCTTGAAAGATAATAATAGTGTTGTGAATTGCGAAATTTTTGTCGAAATTAGATTGTATAGCACCTACCTACCATGTCTCTATCGCACAGGTTTGATTGTTTTACGATTGCCGTTTGCAGTGTGTGATTATGAAATCTGTTGAAAACAGACTGCATGTTATTTGATGAATAAACAGGTTAGTTTCTATTGTAAAACATCGAGGTGTTAAGTGGTTGTTATTTAAGCAAAATTGGCAACTTGTGTAACCCTGCATGGCTTTCGAAATCCGTAACTCATTATTTTGAGTAGCTAGGTTGCTGTTGCTGCGCTATTATGTGTGCATAAACTTTAGTAAAGAATATATTTAGTGAGGTTTGTCTGTACCACTGGTAATCAGAGGCTTTCAAATTTACAAAACTACAAAATTATTGATCCAGATCAATATTTTTTTTATCGCCCAATCTTATTTTTTGCAAACAGTAAAATTACAGTTCAACAGATTATAATGAGCTTCAAAGTCTTTAAACTAATTCTTTGCTTCGTAATTATGATAAAACTATCAATTTAATACAGCTACACACCGTCCCAATTCATCGAGTCGATAGCCCGGGCCTCCCTAGCGATCACTGCACTCACGCACACACGCGCAGCGCGCGGCTAGCAACCGATGAAGTCAGAAACATCTACTGCGCATGCCTCTACCACTTCCATTTTCAAATCTATTTCTCATACGCTTCAATAACCATTGCTGCTTTAGTTCCTTAACTATCAAATCCCATGGAAAAAAACCAGCTATGAGTGAGAGATGGGTGGTTTGTCAGTTTTGACAGGGTCTCGTAGTGTCACTTCATAGAACTGCATCCATATTCTAGGTTATGTAGGAGCGTAAAAACAACCTGACGGATGCATTCGCCATCTAGAACGGACTGGGTTTCTAAAGCGGTCTAGAAATGTGCTCTCAGCGGCTGGACGAAAAAAGATATGACAAGTGGTGGCTGTAGTCTGGGCCGTGGAAGGGGCTCGAGGGCCAGGCTGACACCAACAAACTAGATATATTTTTCACTTCTCTTGCTCAAAAATTGTGTTATCATAGCGTAGCTTAGCGGGCGTACAATTTATTTTTAAGGTCTACTTAGGGTTGAAAGTTTTTATTTTCAATTATGTTTGAAATCATCAGCCAGTACAAGACATTCGTCCTCTTGACTAAAGACTCGACTTTTTGGTGTTCCATTTACAAAGAACATTAGTAAGTACATTTCATTTGAATTTATTTTTGAAAATGGAACTGAAAGCGCCTTTCTGGTCATGTTGGATGTTTTATATGGTGATTCTTCCTCCATGGTAGAATGCGTAGTTATAGGATAAAATGGCAAAGAAATAATCAATATGATTCTATTTGTCTGTGGCGCATATAGTTATAATATAGTCCACAGGTGATCGGAATGCTGGCTTTTATTTCGGTCAACGAATTAGCATTGCCATTCAACGTGGCAATGCTGCCAGCATTCTGGGCACTTTGCCTTCTTGTGACGGCTTAGATTTTTAGAAAATAGATTTAAGTGTAAGTATTAGTTGTAATTATTATTGTATTGTATATTGTAATTTTCTGTAAATAATTAATCACAGTCTAAAACTAGAGTAATAAAACACGTTAAAATAAATATACATTTTATTATTATTATAGTTTTAAATAGTTTACAAATTATAGTTTAGCACAGTAACTCAGGTTGTCTCACTTATTATCCCGGAAAAACGCGTGTAAGCTGCGGGAGGAAGGGAAGCAAACAGCACATTGTCGTGATACAACGACACAATATTTAGTATTCGGATCCTAAAAATAAAGTGATTTTTAGACGCCTATGTGTGTAAGGCAACACAACATGTTACGCAGAATAACAAAATCGAAAGTCGTACTTTTTTTATTGGTACACATCGATCAAAAATGTCCGGCTTTGCCGGCCCCCCTTAGATTCACAATGCGCACGCCACAACCTTCAGTAGCAAAAGAGAGACATTTTGACATGTTAGGAACGCTTTTCAACTAGTGTCATTTTAGCGTTCAGACAAAAAGCATGGGTACAAAAAATGCAAGAATCACTCTTCCAAAGTGCTGAAAAAGGATGGAATTTCTTATTTTCAGTAAGTTTATATATATTTTTTACCCGTATATTGAGATGTGAGTCATATACTTGTGAAATCAGCATAAAATATTGTTGTTTGGTTTGCCTATGTTAAAATATTAATTTTGTTCTAAATTGATAAATGGAGAGGCTATTTCTTCTAAATTTTTTTTTTCATTTATAGTATGTATTAATATATTTTTCATAAAAATAAGTTTAATATTACTAGTTGATGATTTTTAAAATAATTAGTTGGCCCGCCCTAAAATTTCATTTGCGTAGACTCTCTAATAAAAGAAAGACTAGGTTCTTACCTACCTACCAGAAGTATGAATTTATAAAACGTTTATTTTTTTCCCGTAAAAAAAACTCGTGCAAAGCCGCAGACAGGAACCAGTTCTTTTTAATCTAGAGTGCCTGCCTGAAATTGTATTGTAAGTTTAAATTATTGTATGTCTGAAATGACCCTTTTGTATAAATACCTACTGTTGAGACACCAATTTATAGTTTCATCAATAAATGATTCGTTATCTTTACCTGAATTCTGTTAATTAATCCTTATAGAAAATAAACTGAGTAGGTAGGTATATAATTCTCAGGTAGGTACCTACCTACTTACAAAATAAAATAAAATGAATTCGACTCCACCAATCTCTTGTTCCGTATGGAAAAAACTTGTCAGGCTCTGCGCAAACTGTCTGCGTCAAAACAAAACGAACCCAATTTTGAGTGACATTTTTGTAAGGCTCTAGGTATCTACGGGGGAGGCCGCGAACTCCTTATTTTTGATCGAAGTTGGTACAGCATTAGGACATGTGTCATGCTGAAGTATTTGATTGTCAGCCAAAATACAAAAAGAAAATAAGATCTTGGAACGAGTCTAGCGAGTCTTTTGTCCATTCAATCCATTTTAAGCAAGAACATGAAAATTTTATTCCAAGTTGAGAAGGCCCCATCAACCACCTGAATACGTCCCTGGCAGCTGAGGTATTTACCTTACCAGGTTTCTATTAACTCTAATTTAAGGCTATGGCGAGTAATTTGTAAAATTATGAGGCTTCATGGAAACAGTCGAATAACGAGCCATTAGTTGATGCGAGAGGAAAAACGCTAATGTTCGATTGGTAGTCTATGCCGGAGTATCGGCAGAGATGGTCGCATGAGCCAGGAGTCGGGAGACTCCTCTAGCTCCGGTTTCATTCATCAACTCGCTTGTGAGTGGATGAATGAAAGATGATGGAAAGATGGAGATGTTCCTCATGTATGTAGGTACGTTACTTTTGAGGGAACAGAGAGTGCACGCACACGTGTGTGCAAACACTTGCGCACTATAATAATGTCCTGTTCTACTGGAACCGTGGCCAAAATTCGGCTCTGATGACGTCATTCAACACCTAGCTCGAAAGTAAGCAGAGCTTCTGATAACTATTTAAAAGTCATACGACGCTCTGAGAAGCCAATCTCTCTATACCTTCACATCACTGCGTGTTAACTATACAAGTTGTCCGTAACCGTCGCAAGTCCGCTCCACACCGGAAGCGAACCGCCGCCGCCCCTACGGACACCCATCCGCTACGCCATCCGCGCGCTGCACTACAGCTGCCGTAAACATAGGAAATGGGCCATAAAGTGCATTACAGTACAGCTCAGCGTAATGGATAGGGGTATTCAATACATTGATACCTACAGAACACTGTAGCTATGCCAATTCAAATAATACCCCCTAAATTTTGGACCTGAATGGGACTTGAACCTGCACCCTTCCGCTCAGTAGGTACGGGAACGCGCTAAGGTACGGGAACGCGCTAAGGTACGGGAACGCGCTAAGGTACGGGAACGCGCTACCTACCGCGCCGCGTTGTCAAGTGATTACTTGTTTTTTAAAGTCGCGGGCTGGAGCTATGTGGGCATTATTAGTTGACGCGTCAATCTCGCCTGACAAGCCTGCGTGCGTTCATTGACAGCCAATCAATCTGACACGCACGCAACCGTTTTATGGCTATGTATTTTTAAGGAACATAATGGTTCCCTAAACACTTCTTGATGTTTTGTCTATATTATTTATACATTTACATCTGTTGTTTGAAAATTTGTAATTCTTAGCCGCTCAACTTGCACTGCCTGGACATAGCGCCTAAAGCTCGCCACAATGAGGGCTCCTGCGCCCCTCAGCATTGCGCATCATCCTGAGACATGCACCAGGTCTAGGCAGTCGCACACCAGGTCGTCGGTCACGACTAGTAATAGTTGACAAACTGTTTGGGTCACAAATTAAAACAGCTTAGGTTTTCCTAAAACAAACAACCAGTAGTTAGTAGGAAACAATGTTTCCTACTAACTACTGGTTGTTTGTTGGTTGGGTTGTTGTACCACAACATGTCATGTTGTGGTGCGCGGTCAGAATCGAACCGGCTACCTTCGATGCAATACCCCTCAACCTTAACAGCTTTCAAGCAGCAAAATGACAATAAACAAAAACAGCTTCACTTCATTCAATTTCTAACAAATCAATAGGTACCTGATAAAAACCTTTCATGTCGTATTTTCAGAGATTCGTTCAGCAACAAAGACCCGCGTCCGATTTAACTGAGGTCCGGAAGAGGGGAAACGGCGGGGGGAGTGCGCGCCAGATAACTCTGCGGCTGCCGGAAATGGAACCCATGGTTTACCACATCAAATGCCGGGGCGACATGTTGTACGTACGTACAGGGAGCTGTATGAGCATCTAGCTACGGAAAGTATCTGAAGGCAAGAACTGTACGATAAACGGAGTTTAGAATTGTGTTTTAGTTGTAAATATCACGGATTTCAGATTTGTAGGTATACCTATTTGATCATTACTTTTCGGCTCTTCGATGTCGATAAGATCAATTAACTCTTATTGACTTGTAGTTAGCAGCGAAATAGGTATAATCCTAGACCTATCTCAGCAATTTTTTTCGATGTAGCCAATAATTTGAAAATAAACCGCGGTGTATTTGATTTCTATCACGTTTGGTTCGGAAACAACTTATATGTCAAAATGAACCAGTACCTCCGGTAGTCAGTAGCTTCCAAATCTTGTAGGAACGTATCACACCACACACAAAGAATAACTTTATGGGCTTATTGAGTTGATTATTCGTAGCTGCTAAGAGTAATTTGTTCTTAGTTGTAGAGTTTGCTACGTCGTATGTAGCAGCGCAGCCGCAGCATAGTTTTACCGTAGCAGGGTCCGGCCGCAAAGTTTGCGTCAAAACCGCAAGGACTCCTCAATCCTACATTTTATCGAGCCAATGGTAGCGGGGCGGGGCGGCGCGGGGAGCGGGGCGGCGCGGCGCGGAGAGCGGCGCGTCAGTCGCGCGCACACCGCCACACCAGACGCCACATCAGAAACGTCTACTTTCATCCCACAACTATAGACTTAGTGTTCATAATTACAGTGCTTTAATTTCAAATAATCAGATTTCAAAAAGGTTTAAAGCTAGGTTCGAAATAAATCGCGTTCGCAAATCAAACCCGTTCGCCATTTTCGTCTCGTTCACGAGTGGAGCGAGCGACTGTGAACATAGCTGGATTATCGAGCGGTGTGACGTCAGCGCGCTTGGAGACAGCGGCGGCGAGCGAATCTGGACCTAAGCGGTGCAGATACAGCGTCGGGTTATCACTGCCGGCTCGCGGCGGCCACAGAGGAGCGATAGTTACTGCTGTCATGGCCGACCCAAGGAGGTACAGTATGCCTACCTGCCTACCACATGATACAAACACTTACCTTTAGCTAACTGCGAGTTCGAGTTGGTTTCTGGAACAAACGCTGTTCCTGAAGTAGGTAACTTATTAGTAGTTAGTTAGGTACCTACTTATTAGTAGGCCATAGGTCTTTTATAAACTTTTCGTTAGCAAAAAAGGCTACACTCTGGGTGTTAGTCGTAGTCGTCGTAAGTACTTACCGACTCTACATTACCTAGGTAGCTACTTATTATTGGTAGATAAAACAGAACACACAACATGGTGTGTAGTTGTGTAGTTACCTGTCCGGTGCCCAGAGGCGGCAATACATAAGTAAGATAGGAACCTTTTTTTGAGAAACCTTTTGTCCCCGGACAGGACAAAGGAACTAGGTACGAGTAGGGCCTACCTACCTATGTACTACTACTATTTATAAAACTGTTTATGTACCTATAAAATTTGACTTGTCTAAGTGCTTATTTTGTAAGCCTAAAGAAATAAAAGACTTTTGCCTTTATGAAACAAAAACTCCAGAAAATTTTCAAATATTTGCTCATTGAAAAAGAAACGAATATTGTTTTCTTTGTCCAAGTTTTTGCTTGTGTAGTGTAGTGTAGGTAGTTTGATTGAGTTAGTTCGGTTGCGAAGTGGATCCTCTCGGAGCGAACAGTCCGCAGTATGTAATGCATCTCATCGTGGGTGTACCTGCCTAATATCGCACCGTAGTAGGTACTAGAGAGAGTTATTGATATTGTCTTGTCGTAGAAACCTGCCGGACCACATGAACCTGGACACGCTGGAGCTGATCAACGAGATCATGATCCGCCCCGAGATCTGGATGTCCAAGCACCCCGCTAACAAGAACAAGTGGAAGACGCTTCGCAAGTGGGAGGACATGAAGAACTCCAAGTTCCCTATCTTCACAGGTACCAGACCAACCTAATTACATTATTTCATAAACAGGTCCTAGATATTTTAGTAAGATAGGTAGTACCTGGTTTTAAATTTGTTTCTAATATGTATTTATTGTAATTTGGTTTGTTAAAGAGTTTTCCAGTCAGACGTTCCTTTTTAGGGGAGGCCTATGTCCAACAGTGGACTACTATAGGCTGACGATGATGATGATGAATAACAGTGATACCACCCGCTTTAATAGGTAGGTACCTACTTTAATAATTATCAGGTATGTATTTCTGATTAATTTGATATATGAATAATTCGATGTCTTCCTGATTTTTGCTTCTTACTCTCATCTCATCAATTTTCCTCCGAAATTTTCGATTAAACATTATCTTATGTTTCAAAAGTTCTTGGAACGCTACTAATTACCCCAGAGGTAGTTACAGGGCTTAGTCCAAACGGCGTAAGCTGTGGTCTTAAGATAGGCCTCAATCAAATAAAAAGCGTTGATAAACTTACGAACATGATTATATTTTTCTTACTAATAAGAAGACTTGTTATTTGGTCTGAACTTGTTACAATATTAGTGAAGCAAGGACCAAACCGAGCCCAAGCCCAAGCCTGGCTTTGCCTAGCGATAAGCAAATCACACAGAAACAATGAAGCGCACAAAAACTTTACAAGAGCTTTAGCTGAGGGCTAAATTGTTTACCCCCTCTCTCGCTCGCACCCGGCCGGCTTGCGGCTAGCTCTTTCCCGCAATCATCTGTTCGACCGGTCCGCCGCCGCCGCCATGTTGGAAGCCGCAGTGCGCATGCTCCTATCTCCGAATCCGAAATAGCATTGGGAAGGACCTTCAAAGTAATTTAGCATCTCTGTTGGTACAGGCACTAGGCAGGCAGAGCACAAGTACAGGGGCAGGGGATCAATGAAGTTTTAAAATACTGCCAGTTCAATTTACGGCTTGCAACTGACAGCTTTTAGAACGGGGAAGTTAATAGTGACAGCTATATGAAAGGCAGAATTAGTGTCAACTGCCAGAAGACCTACTAAATTGTCTGGAATTAACAGTTGATAACAATCCGCTAATACATAATTGCTGCACTTGTTTGAGAGGTTGCCCTTTAACAACCCTTCATCTTCCATAGTCTGAATTCTTGGATATAAAAGCCAACAGAACAAAGGTTATTAAAATCCTAAACTTATTGGTATTTATAACTCACAACATCACATTGAGGCTTATACACATTATTATAGATCATTATTTAACACCTATTTCTAAGTGATAGGGAAATGGTTAAATCCGCGATTTGATCAAATCATTTTGAATACCTATTACCTACTGTGAAAGTAGTTGAAATAAACAAGTTTAAATGTATCCACGTCTGTGAGATGACGGATTTTTTTGAAAAAATAAAGTTTATATAATTTGGGAGTTCCTTTTCGGACGTAGGTACCGCTAAGAATGGAAATTCTGATTTTACGAAATTACTAATTTCCAAAAAGTGTTTACACTGGGGTCGAAGTTCATTTTGAACCAATGTTGAAATTGAAAACCGTAATTGTAAGCCCATCAAAAGCTAAAGGTATATTCAAATTCTAAGGTAAATTTTTTTTAAGCTCTAAACGAAATCTCTGGAACTTCAAAAGTTACGAGGCTGAAATTTTGTTTCTCGACATGTAAACGAATAAAAGCCAATTTTTGGA
This sequence comes from Eupithecia exiguata, assembly GCA_947086465.1. NCBI lineage: Eukaryota > Metazoa > Arthropoda > Insecta > Lepidoptera > Geometridae > Eupithecia > Eupithecia exiguata. Next base: position 371,448 of record OX352245.1, on the reverse strand, counting down.
AATAAGCCTTTTACGAAGGTAGACATGAGATTCATAGGTTTTCGCATGATAACTCTAAACTGAAGAGTCCGCATCCAACAGTGGACTAATGTAGGTTGATGATATATCAAGGTCATCATTAGCTTATATTAGTAGTTTTATCGTAAATGTTGGTTGTAAAACTTTGGCGATGGTAGTTGGATTGGTTCTTTGCCTAAGGCCGCGCGAATGAAGCCGCGGGCGGGCCAGCTAGTTTGAGTTTGACATTATTATAAAATGACCTTATTTTGTGTAAATAATCATCATTAATTCTTGATATTAATAATAAAATTCTTATCACTATTGATTCAGAGCCAGCTCCGCCCAATCTCCCATCCTGTGGTACCTACTCCCAATCACAACTGGAGTAAGACCAGGTAACATCAGGTACTTTTGCAGTGGACGACCTGAAGAAGCGCTGGAAGAACATAAAGGACCAGTACCGCAAGGAGCTGAAGAAAATACCCCCTGGACGGGTTGGAGACGTGGCTGCCTCCAGCTGGAAGTACTTCGAGTACATGAGCTTCCTCAAGGACGAGCTGGCGGTCTACAAGGAGAAGGAGGTGGAGCCGGAGGCGGTGGACATGGACGCACTAGCTGACTGCTCCGGTATACTTGACAAAAACAAATCATTCAGATTATATAATATGCTTATATTTTGTCTCACCTTGTTCTATAAAGATCTCTTTTTGTCCCACCTTGCTATATCAAGGTCTCTTTTTGTCCCACCTTGCTATATCAAGGTCTCTTTTTTCCCACCTTGCTATATCAAGGTCTCTTTTCGATTTTATTTTCCCCGCTTAAAACTCATTTTGTGGGTATATTTAAACGAGTATAAAGTACATAATCTTTTGCAGGGTCGCAAGACTTCCGGATGTCAGAGGCACCTGAGATAAAGTCCGAGTTCACCGAGTCTCCCCAGCACTCCGACCAGAAGTCAGACGAGGAGGCCGAGCCCACCGCACTACCCACCAGGATCCGCACATACCAGCCGCCGAAGGAAATGAGAGAAGAACTCCTCAAAATAGAGCAAAGGAAACTACAGATCTTGGAAGCGGAGGTTGCCAAAGCAGCTGACTTCATGAAATCCGATAACTACCAGTTCCTGATGAGCATTCTCCCGGAGATGGAGAAGCTGCCCTCGGTCCACAAGATGCGGCTGCGGACCAAGATCAGCCAGGCCGTGCTGGACGAGGTGACTTCATACGAGCACTCTAAGTACAACAACCTGGAGCTGAACCCCATACAGGTGCCGATCAAGGAGGAACCTATCAATATGTACGACTGAGAGACATGCATGCCTACCATCACAAACTAAATCTAGTTTTACCAGTGATCAGAGTTTCACTCAGGTTACTATGTCTTTGTCTACTACCACACCTACACTACATACTTGTGTGTCTATTGTAATTTTATTGTAAATGGTAATTTTTGTGATAATTAAAATAAGTATTTAAAAAAACATTGAAAATTTCAATTTGAATTTCATTATTACCTATTCTCCGTTTTTTCACAAAAGTAATTATTGTAATGCTTATTTATCATAGCAAGTTATTAATGCAATTAATAATTAGGGCAAATCTAAAAATACCTCCCTCACTCACACAACTGTTCTCTAGCTAGCCTGAAGCGGGAGTCGAACCCGTGGACCATTCAATTAGAATCTGAATCAGAAACGTTGATTTCTTTAGGATAACAGAATACTTACCTAAACACAAACGGAAGTCAGATTTTAAACTAATTGAATTTTATCAAAATAAACATATATACGAAACAGAAATAGTGAAGTAGAAATAGTTTTAGTGTTCTGTTACGAAAATAAACATATTTACGTAACAGAACCCTAAAACTGACCACTTAGTAAGTGTTAACTTACAGTTAAACGTTGATATTAATGTAAAGTAGACGAAAATCTTTACCCATTCAAATAAAAAGGAACAGGAGCTACAGATACAAAGTGTAAAGTTCTCTACCATCTCTACAGCCAGCTCTACTCTACAAGCCATAATATCACACAGATTCGATAAGTGTTGGTGCCGTCATTATCGCATACCTACACGTATCTAATCTGTGGCGTTGGCGCTGTTGTCTCAAAATATAACTAGATGTCGCTGCTAAAAGTGGACGAGCGCTAGATCGCGCTAACGAAGCGTTTCGGGTTCTGACTCGGTCTCGCGTCGAACCAACGCTTGACTGTAACAAACATCCATCACTACAATACGCTTCGCACGCGTTGTAGTCAGTTTTTATACGAGACCGCATCTATTTAGATATAGTTGTCTCTTGAAATAATAAATAAATAGTAATAAAAAGATACGGTTTAGTTGCACACTTACGTAGTTATTTCTATTCCTTGTTTGTTGCTCACTTCATCAGTAGCAAGCAGTAGATAATGTTATTGTTATAAATAGGATAGGAATCAGTACAGTACAGTACCGTGTAGCGAGTGAGATGGTTCAATCAATCATTTAGCTAGTTAATTCAACGTAGAGTAATTTACTGACTTTACAAAAGGAGGAGGTTCTTTCTTTGTTCGGAGTTTCTTTATTTCTCAAAGAACATTACAATATTAGTTCGTTTGAAAAAGAAAATGAAACTTGTACCCACACATCATGTTTTTTAAATTACATAAATTACAAGTAAAAGCAAAAGAAAGTACTATACGTTTTGAAAAGTCTGTTCTACGAGGATTCCGTCGGTTGTGGACCGATTCGGATGATTCTTTTGCATTGTTTGTATAATTTAGTAGAGTATGGTCCCATAAACTTTTTATTCCCGAGGGATGGTTAGTAATAGCACCGAAAAACTTTAAAGTAAAATGTCAAGTGCGAGTCAAAATCGCGCAATGAGGGATCCGTTTAATTATCTAAATAAAATAGAAGAACTTGTTTCTTGCCAAATATCAATATTCTAGGTCAAAGAGATGTTGGTATCTCGCATGGAGCTCCTAATAATGCTGTGCCCCTCTAGACGAGTAGGTACATCATTTGCTTTTTTGTGATTAGACTACAAATTTACGGTTTTTGGATTTTTCCACTTGTGTTAAGTTTTACACCTTGCTTTTTGTTAAATTTCATAACTCTAGGTCAACGGGAACACATAATATAGGTTTTGTGAGTATGGTTCCTTTAGAAATTTATAAAAATTGAATAGGTATAAACGGCTGTTACTTTTGATTGCGTTGTCTTAGAAGTGAGTAACATCGCGGCTCCAAGAGGTTGTGGAGTTGAGTATGTGATGTGGTGATCCCTTGCCGCGTTCCCAACGGAGGGCTGACACTGACGGACAACAAAGTGATCCAATAACAACCTAAAGACGGTGTAGGAATGTCAATTAGAGTTTTTTGTTCGATATATTTTTAAGGCAGTATCCCGACACACACGTAAAAATGCATCAACGAAAAGTCTTATTCAAAAGGTAACTAAATAATAAGCAACGTAGCTCGTGTAATTACGCATGAACACTCATCCTTTTATTGTTTTTGAAAGCCATTTCAATGGCCTGGCCTTCGCCGTGCAATTGCAAATTACGAAGGCCATTCAAATGTCAAAAAAGCTTAATTCCACAGCTGGCGTGATGATGGAGAGAGAAAGTGGCCACAGGAACTCCTAAACGTTGATGTTCCTTACACTTGTCCCAAGCACGTTGTTCCTACGAGTACATAATGACCACAATTAAATTTTTCAATAAAAGCTTGTTTTTAAACATTAAAATAATATTGATGGATTGGTAATACTTTAAACTGTACACTACATCACAATGCATTAGTCTGGCGTGTTCCTCGGCTGGACCAGAAACTTACTCTACCACATAAAGTATTTACTACTTAATACTACTTAAAGTATTTAGAAGATACGTATTTTGTGTTATCTAGTATCAGAAATAGTTATTATAGTAGTGGTACTATAACTGTAATTTTCTCAGATACCTATATCTGAGAAAATTACAATCAAATAATAGAAACAAATTCTAACAAATATTAACAACTAGCAGCGCCTCGCGGTTTCACCCGTGTAGTTCCCGTTCCCGTGGGAATTCCGGGATAAAAAGTAGCCTATGTCCTATTCCAGACTATAATCTATCTCTGTGCCAAATTTCATTCAGATCCGTTCAGCCGTTCTTGCGTGATAAAGGAACAAACATCCATCCATCCATCTAAACTTTCACGTTTATAATATTAGTGAGATTGAGCAAACTGCTGACTGTTGCAAATAATCTAGAGGTAGCTTTTGTATTTCGGATACTATAAATGGTACATATTTGTGCGGCTCCGCATGAACCATTATGGGTACAGGTGACGTGACCCATGCACTGAGTATGCATTCCTGATGCCTATCGAACACTATTGTTCCGCTTGTCCTCGAGTTCGGTCCCTATAGGAGCAGCAACCTTGGGGGGGACCAACGGAAAGTATTTTCCTGTACGTCCCAAAGTTGGATGTTAAATAGCGTAGTTGAATAAGTAATCGGTTGTTATTTATAAGTTTAACGTGGCTAGATGATTGTGACCGTGATACGTGTGCTGCTGAACAGGAAAACTTGAATGTAAGATCACCTCAAGGTTTGTGTAAGGTACCGAGAATGGCATCGACTGTCATGTCAAAGCATGTGTGTGGGAGTTCGAGAGGTAGGTAGGTACCTAGGCTAGGTAGGTGGTAGGTTGGTAGGACGAACAACGGTTGTAGGTTCGTCCGTAGATCATATCCTATATATAACTAATCAATGTAAAAAACCAAACATCCATTGGGATGTTGACAAGGTTTTTTACATTGATTAGTTAGTGGGTCCTGCCCAATGGCAGGAGAAATAACTCATTGTTTATCTGATCACTACCAGTGTACGAGCAACCGACTGCAAAACGACAATAAAACTTTGTGTCCCAGTTAAGTGTTAAATATACCAGTAAAGTGGAACAAACAGGAATAAGTAAATTATGCGGTTAAACAGCTATTGGGTGGGTACTTACAAAACCCGGAAGTTCTACGTAACCATTAAACTCACTCCAACTGTATAAGTAGGTACTCATAGGCCTAAATCAATGAAGGCAGGTATATTATCAACCCTTCCTGTAAGCCCAAGAACAACAGAGCCGGCGCGCGGCGGGGCGGCGGCGCTGAGGCAACACGCAGGTGGAGCCGGGCGCGCGCGCTAGTCCTGAACAAACAGACCAGTTCGGTACTCTCGGGGGTTCGCAGGAAACTTGCCCATTACGAAGGATTAATTGATCAGTAAGTACTCACATAACTTTTATTAATTGGCATTTGAATAATAATTAAGGGATTTAATTAAGACTCAACGTTCTCATAGCCTTTTCTAAGTGATATTAGAAGAAGTCGTGAACAAAAAGTGAAAGAATCCAAATTAAATTGATTAAATACCTCTGCTTTCGGTTAAAAATTCCCTATAAGTCCTTCAGCTATGATGAACTACCTATGTAAAAAGTTTCACTTTCTTCCTCTTTCAAAAAGGCGTGAAATAGCTGTAATATCTATCTTTCCTACTGAAAATAACTTCAAACATAATTGAGTGACTTCAAACATGTGAGTGTGAAACTACTGGTTCGATTTCAACAAATTATGTATCGATTGTTATAACAAAGAAAAATAACTTAAGCTAGAATCTGCCTTCTCATAGAACGGTATTAATAATAACGTCATCTCTCATGCTGTCCTACTTAGTTCGAATACGATCTGAGCAGGACAACATGACAGATGACGTTTTTATCAATCGTATTCTATAGGTTCTCAGGTAATTTATTACACGAGTAGGTACATAAAACAAGTCCTCGGGAGCACACGCGGGGAACGTTTTTGACAAACGTCGTCAGTGGACACTGTGCACAGGAAATTAGATGTAGTTACCAAAATTACCGAGAGAACGCGTGGAGTAGTATATTTACGTCACAATTTATCGACTTCTAATTGTTTACGCATGTAGTATTAAAGCCTAGGCTTGTTGCAAACCTTACGACTAAAAACCCTTCAGATATCAAATCGTTGCGCAAACCGGACGAAACCAAAACAAATCTCTTCTGTGAATTCTAAAATTGTTTTTGTGTAAATCCCTGAAAGTTTCCAAAACCTAAAATCCCCAAAAGTTAAAAACGAGAACACGTGTTCATTGTATTAATTATGTATTGCTACTCGTAAATCACGGGGCCTACCGCCACACCACGCGAACGAGAACTGCTATCGTTTAGAGTAAACGTTAAATATTAGTGTTAATGTAAAATCTTGTTGAAACTTTGATGCGTCCTGGATGCATGCAGTGGCACTAATAGAATAGGAGAAGTCCAATAAAGTACTCAGCCAAATCCAGAATGGGTTAAAATGAACGGGCTGAATGATTATTGATGTTGAATAATTGTATTTAAAAAATGCAGGACAATTGATTGTCGTTCTCTCTCCCATACGAACTGCCAACAGGTTCGAGGTTTAACCTGTTTGGTCTGGACGGACTAAAGTGAACCAAGAACATCCCTCACCCTCAGCTAGCAGTATATCGCTCTCAGCAAATCGACTCTCGATATATTTGCTGATCCAATCTACAAACAAACAATGTGGTTCTTGCTGCTCGAAATGTTGATCTCTACTTTTATTTTTAAGTGACTTTATTCAATAAATGTATTATTTTAATTTCATTTCATTTTTTAGCCATTTTTATGTAAATTATTGTTTTTTTACTATACGTGAATGAAATCCAATAATTTATTTGTACATATTCACGTTTTATCCATTTGTTACTCGCTCATGATTATGTTTTGCACGCTGCTGTCTTCACCTATAATTATATTGACACTTGTCATGATGTTTATTAAGGTAATCTAAGCTAGTTTTAGTGTACACTATGTTGGTAATCAATAAATAAATAAATTACTTCACACAGCATCACCTGGCCCCAAGCTTGGCAGAGCTTACTAATAGAGATAACTAATATGGTTGATACATAACATGACGTTTTTATTAGATATGACATAGTAAACACCCGGAAAACCGGGAAGTTCCAGGTGTTTACAGGCCTGAACTGCAGATTGTACCTACAAGCATTTGTCCCGAGGCGGGAATCGATCCCGCAACCTTGTGCATCGCAGGCGAACCTACGCCCACTAAGGCTCAGAGATTAAATAAATAAATAATGCTGGACAATTCACACAGCATTATCTAGCCCCAAGTTAAGCAGAGCTTGTGTTATGGGTACTAGATTACTGATATACATAATATAATAAAATACATAGATAGATTATTTTTTATTATACATAGAAATCGACCAGAACACCCTGAACAAATGCCTGCAGATCGTACACACATTTGTCCCGAGGCGGGAATCGAACCCGCAACCTCCTGCGTCGCAGGCAGGCCTTCGCCCACCGCGCCACAGAGGTCGTCGATTATTATTATTATGTATTGTTGTTTCTCCCAATTGATTACCATTTATTGAATCCTGTAATAACTTCAATTCGTTTTAACATTAAATATAATTTTCAAAAGCTCCACGTTTAGCGGTAGTCCCCGTGTATAAATAGTAGCGCTTGCGTGCGTCGTGTCGAGGATTGACGAACAACACCGCGTTGGCGCTGCGCCATGCGCCAGCGCAGAAGGGCGCTAGTTGACTTGCAGATACCTAGCACCCTCAGCTCTGCGAGAAACTCAAGTCGATCCTGACATTTTGTATACATTTGAAGGAGACTTGAAACATCCACCATCATCAGTACTAAACCAACTAAACCCCAAACTCCATAGACCGGCGCGCGGCGACAGCTTGTTCATCACAGTACCTAATGACTGCCTGCCATCAATAAGCCGTGTGACTAACTTGACCTCTGGAACAAGTTCTTCACCCCTTGGTGATATTCCGTCTCTTCTGGTCCGGTTGGCTATATTATTTTTCAATATAACCTTTTGTTGACTGAAGCAACAAAATCTTGACGCGATCTTTAGGTAAGCTGGTGCGATGGTAGAACCCTATGCAAAGTATGAGCGACAGAGTTTATCCCTGGATGTGACCTAGGACAGGTCTACGTGACGTAGCACTAGCAGGCCACCTGACCACATAAATTAATCTTGTTTGTATCACAACATGTTTTCGCGATAGAGCCAAAAAGGTTATCTATGACGATTATTTTTTGGGAATGCAAATAGTTTTATAGCTATCGTTAAAGTCAGGGTCTTTTGATCGGTCGACAGAGATTGATACTCTGGAATTGAACGGTTTTTCAGTGTCTAGCTGAATAACAGGTCATTTCCGATGATATATGTATAGTTAAATTGTAAACTTTCAATTAACTAAGGTTAGATCAGAAATCAATACATCTTGCAAAATGGCTCAACGGCGTCAGGTAGAGATCGTTCCGTGAGGATGAGGAGACAACGTTCCTCAGAAACCTGACTCCATAATCTACAATGAGGTTTCGGAGTAGGCACAGAATGAGATCAATAAATAAATAAATAAATAATGCTGGACAATTCACACAGCATTATCTAGCCCCAAGCTAAGCAGAGCTTGTGTTATGGGTACCAGATAATTGATATACGTTATACAGGGTGTGTCAAGACCACTACCGAAAACAAAGGGGGGTGGTGCAGCACCCCAAAACAAAACGAATAAAAAAAACCGTTGTCCGAAAAAAAAATTCTAGCGGGAGATATGAATTTTTAAAGATTTTTATTTGTTTTGCTAGCCAGCAATGTACACGTAAGTTTACAAGTGCCGTAAGTTAGTACCTAATAGGTATGTACGTTCTTAGTCTTACCTAATTCCGGTGCAGTCTCGGTCGAATCAGAAATGGCACGAACTGCGCTCCTCCTCGTTCATGGCACAGCTGAGCACGTCTGATTGTGGACCGATGAACACGATCCAGGAATGTAGGATCCTCGGCGCTTCTCGCATTTACTCCAGCATTTACGCTGCAGTCCGCGTACCTACTCGAAGGTTTCTCCTAGCAAAGTCCAAGACCTGTTCTTGCACCTGAACACCTACCCCTCTGCCACCCCCGTGCCTTTGGGGCGTAATACGTTCATTATTCAGGACCCTTTGATACCTATGCAGCCGTGAAGACTTTAGCATCAGACGGATGTGTCTGATTGGGGTACCTATCCCGGTAAATGCGCAAGGCTCGTGACGCATTTCCTCTCACTTCACCATAACACATTAGCAACTGTCCATACTCCCTCGCACTAAACATAATAAACTCGTAAACAAAACACTAACATAATTAAAGACCTAGTACTCTAAGACTAACGATTAATGAAATAAAAACACACCAAAACTAACTGAAAACTAAACTAAACTGCCTAATACCTAATTAGAAAAACTCATAAAACAGAAGAAAAACACGAACGTATTGCAATTTTTATGCACCGCGCAAGTGTTCACTGCGAATAATGAACACGTACTAAAAACAAAATGAATCAAAAGATTAGTGAAATTAGGTAAATAATGTCCTTTTAAAAAAGCCGAAAAACGCCGAACGACATTGCTCTGTCATAATCTCTTATGATTATGTGTCTTATTGATACAGTCATATGATTCAGTTTCCTTTTACACTACATTTTTCTTTGACAAAATGTAGGCCGACACAGTTGATGCCTATTACCTATTTGTAATTAGGGTTCAGTACTTAACGGGTGCTAACGGGACCCTATTATAAAACCTCGGCTGTCTGTCGTCTGTTCGTGGTGTAAATTTTTTCAGCGAATTACAAAGAATAGAACTACGGACAAGTGCGGTATTTTTCCGTAACTTTTATGTTTTGTAAAAAGCAGGTAAAAATACCATAAAATAATTTGAATTTCGCGCCAACCGGCGACGATCACCCTTATTCCGCAGAAGCTCAAGTTTGTGATCAAGTGATCGATCACCCATCGATCTAAATAAAATTCAGGAGATAACTAACTACTAGCCTATAAGTAGGTACCTATCTTATTTCTTACGAGATAGATAAAATAGGTACCACTCATGATGGTTGGTATGTTTAGAATTACCTTGCAGTAACATCGTTTAAAATACAGCTACGGAACCAATTTGTTAAAGTAAATAAAATTTGCTCAAATTGTCGGTAAAAGTCAAAGGCGTTACACGTGCGTCCGCGGCCTTTGTCGGAAAGTTTGGAGAGGTGCCGCTGCGCCGCGCGCGTGTCAAAGGAAAGCCGAACTAGGTACCTATCTATTCTCTAGGCAGGACGATGACCTCTGAAAATAAACGCGGGTCTGTCAGCTGTTCTTAACAAAAGTGGATACTTATTTCAGACAGATTAAATGTACCTATTTTAAATTTTGATGTTTCTAATCAATTCTTGGTATGCTTTCAAGGTCATGGCCGCGAATTAAATCGTAACCGCGCGCGTGTCAAAGGAAAGTCTAACTACCTATTCTCTAGGCAGGACGATGACCTCTAAAAATAAACGCGGGTCTGTCAGCTGTTCTTAACAAAAGTAGGCACTTATTTTAGACAGATTAAAAAATTAAAATGTACAGATTAAAATGTATTTTAAATTTTGATGTTTCTAATCAATTCTTGGCATGCTTTCAAGGTCATGGCCGCGAATTATATCGTAGCCGCGCGCGTGTCAAAGGAAAGCCGAACTACCTATTCTCTAGGCAGGACGATGACCTCTAAAAATAAACGCGGGTCTGTCAGCTGTTTTTAACAAATGTAGGTACCTATTTATTTTAGACAGATTAAAATGTATTTAAATTTGTATGTTTCTAATGAATTCTAGGTATGCTTTCAAGGTCATGGCCGAGAATTAAATCGTAGGTAGTATGTACCTACCTACTAACTATTTATTGAAAAGATAAGTTCGTAGGCGCGGAACTTTCACGTGTCGGTAGGGTAATAACCGCGCCCGCGCGGATAGGGACCTATTTGGCTGTGCGGTGCGGTTGGTGTTTTGCAATACATTGCTGCTTTTTTTATTTTATTAATTTTTTGCTTATTTAAATTACTTATTTAGGTAGATATGTTCTTATAGTGTTGTGCTATGGGTATGTACCTAGAAAAAAAAATAAAAAAAATTGATGGGTCGACATATTTTTCGCGTTTTTTTTTCGCTAAATATTTTCAAAATCATGGTCTGATTGCACCCCCCCAGTTTTCGGTAGTAGTCTTGACACACCCTGTATAATACGATACATAGATAAATATTTTTTATTACACATAGAAAACGACCAGAACACCCTGAACAAATGACTGCAGATCGTACACACATTTGTCCCGAGGCGGGAATCGAACCCGCAACCTCCTGCGTCGCAGGCAGACCTTCGCCCACCGCGCCACACAGGTCGTCAATCTCAAGATACCGGTCCATTCAGCAAGCTCATATTGTAAACTTATTTGGAAACCTCACTAAACGGAATCCGCAGTCAGTTTAGAGTTTTGTATTCTGCTCATCGGTGAGTGTGGTAATGAAATGAACTAAGTTGAGTGAGATTTTGACATTTACACTAAAGAATGACGTACAATTGGTATTCTGTTAGGGAATTCACATTATTATCTCGATACTTGAAATTCGAGCTTACTTGTCAAATAAAAGGTTACAAAGGAACGATGGATTTGGTCACTTGAGTGAATTCGAGTTCGAATTCGAACTTTTACAGAATGAATCTACAGATGTATTTGTGAGTGCAACACTCATGTTAGTGTCGCCGCTCATTGCTATTTGTTGATAGCAAATAATAATTAAAAGAAAATTAACCAATGACTCACGAATACATGTCGGTACATCGACCAGCTGTGGGCAGGTGAGTACCTGCCCTGACGACTCCGATAGCTTGGTCATTGCTGTACACAATATACTAACATCTAGTTACTTATGTAGTAAACACAAATCACCGAAACAACAGGAAAAATTATCGAAAAACAATCAGCCAGATCAATCATTATTATAAAAACGTGTAATTAAATATACCCTTCCACACTTTCTTGTATGACGTCCGTCATTTGGCGGACGTCCATACACGCGCACACGCGCATGGTTCCCATGTGCACAGATCACGTCATGTCACACACATCTCCTAATACAAGTCATACACATAATATAAGTCGTAATAGGTGGAATACGTACGCGCTTATGGCGTCGGATTGGGAATACGCATCCATTACACTCCGTTTTGGATGTTGATTGGAACACGTTTGTCTAATAATATAATTAATTACTTCCGGCCCCTGACAATAATTAACCAAATCTTTGTTAACGAACACACGTCAGAGGGTGTGTTCATATTAAAGAATACAATTACCACCATCATCTACAGCCCATAAGTCATGCCATCCATTCCATTGCCGCCATAGCGCCCTGCCTTCAGCCAGCATCTATCTGCAGTGTATCGCATCCCACCTAGCCGGAGGTTCGCCCAGTAGCGGTCCCCACTCAAGAACACGTTTACCTCAGCAGTTATCGGTTCTTCGCGAGATATAGATTGGGCGGCCGGTTACATACGACTCCCTTTAAGATTTTTTAGTGCGAAGATAATATGATATTGAAGTAAAGTAGAGTGGCTCGCTTGATTGGTCTTCATTACAAGATCCCGCCGCGAGCTGACGCAATAGAGAAAAGTGTACAGTAAGTTAACTTGTTTTTATTTCGTTTCGATGTTATTTATGACGTTATTTTCGTAATATTTTAAAAGTGAGGCCGTGGGCTGTGCCACTCTCCGGTTTTAATGAAATGTCCTGCCTCATCTTGTAAAGAATAATCACGAGATTGTACTGTTTGCTGATGATACTTCATTAATTTTTAAAATGAAACGACTTAACACAAACTATGACGATGTGAATAATGCAATCTCAAAAGTAGTCCATTGGTTTAGTGTCAATAATCTTTTGCTTAACGAAACCAAAACAAAATGTATTAGATTTATTTTACCTAATGTTAAACAAGTTAAGGCTGATATAAACGTAAAAGGAGAAACGGTAGAAATTGTACAAAGTACCGTATTCTTAGGAATCACCTTAGATAATAAACTTCAATGGGGCCCACACATAGATAAGCTATCGAAGAGACTTAGTTCTGCAGCATATGCAGTCAAAAAAATCCGTCAACTCACAGACGTTGATACATCTAGACTTGTTTATTTCAGCTACTTCCACAGTATTATGTCTTATGGTATACTGCTGTGGGGGAACGCTGCAGATATTAACACCGTATTTGTGCTGCAGAAGAGGGCTGTTCGTGCAATTTATAATATGGCTCCCAGAGAATCCCTACGAGATAAATTCAAAGAAATAAACATAATGACAGTCCCCTGTCAATTTATTTATGAAAACTTGTTGTACACTCATAGAAATATCAATCGGTTCTCTAAAAATAGCGACATACATAATATAAATACTAGAAATAAGAATAAACTCGCTGTGCCCATAACTAGGCTACACAAGATTAATGTATCTTTCAAAGGGCAGTGTATACGCTTCTACAACAAAACTCCAAGTGAGTTGCAAAAACTATCAATGAATAAATTCAAACAAATTGTCAAGCATGTCCTTTGTAAAAAGGCTTACTACAAAATATCAGATTATCTAGACGATAAAAAATCTTGGGACGACTTTTGCTCCAACTCGAAAACTAACATTCTAACAAGGTAAAGGTTTCTTGTTCGCTTCTTTACTTTACCTTAAAAAGATTGAAGTGAACAAAAAATCAAAGTGATCACTTTATTTCCTAGTTTTACGTATGTAATTTGTATTTTGTGACGTGTCCAAGTGTCCTGTAAGGTCTTAAGGAAATAAAGCACTTTGATATTTGATATTTGTTCCTTGTTGTTTACAAACTTGCTAAAGGGTATGTTGTGTGTGATGTGTATCAGCTTTATATTTATTTAACGAACTATCCAATCCTAAGACCTCATGAAGGAACTGAATCCTCTTGCTCACACCAAGTTCTTCCATCATCAGACAGATACACGGAAACCTAATATGTGTATGTATTATTTTGTTAAATCCCTTGTTCCATTTACTTGTTTTCACAGAGTTGGGATAAACAGGAAAAACACGTATTTGACTGTGAAAATGAATTCCCTTTCGTCCCATTTGCACTGTGTCACGGCGATTGGCAATAAATTTATTTTCGTTTGCTCTATAAAAATTAGTCAATGAGTAGGTACCTAGGTACCTACTTTGCCTGAGTACATGCTCTGTTGTACTCATAAGTTCAAATCATAGTGAAACATTCAGAGGAGTCAACTCGAGCGGCATCCAGGGCCCTCAGCAGGAGAGTTCACGAGAACAAAGGAATTTCTACTTTTTAGAGCGATAAATCTTTTCCTTTTATTGTATCTAACTTTTTTGGGTATCTTTATAAACTTTGCCCTGATATTGATTGCTAGAGCGTTCTTTAGAAATTATTTAAGTGTAAAAAGTTTGAGGGAAGGAGCTTTTAACAAAATACGTAAATTAAAAAATATGAAGTTATTGTATTTTTGTTTTCTAGATTTATTGAATTAAGTTAAAGTCATTAGTTAGGTAATTGCAAAGAGAATCAACTTTTGATTGGCTAATTGATTTTTAACGAAATTTGCGAAATAACTATGTATAGTTTTGAATCTAAATGTGAACGTAACGAGTTATACTTAATTTTGCACCTAATCTAAAGTGAATTAAGTTACTTTGTAAATATTATCCATCACATAAAGAAATCCATAACAAAGAAACACTGCTGCCTCGCGAGTAAAGCAGCCGACCAAAACTACTAAAGTTCCAAGGCAATATTTCCTTACCCCAACTTATTTAGAGGCTTGTTCCAGTATCGTCCACTTCCGGCGCGCAGCCATTTGTCAGGGAAACGGAGGTGACGTCACGGCCGGTGCGCCATCTTGCCAAGTGATGGATTCACCGCAACCTGAACGCAAACGTTTTCTTTGTCTGTACAGCCAAGCCAAATGTACACACAACCACCAACTTCACCCACGACTCAAGTTTTCTTTTGAGGGAAATCCTACAGATATTACCCCTATAAAGGCAAACGATTCTGAAGGTTTCACTTAAGGTCAGAATTACTGATTACTGGTAATTACTAACAAAATATGGTTCACAGGAATAAAATTAACAGTAATTTTATTCTCCTTCTGAAACGGCGTTAAGTCGCCGTAGTCTTATATTATGTAGATAATGTTTTGGCTTGTTGATCCTGATCTCCGTTAGAAAGCGACACATGAAGTGTTCTACTCTGAATTTCAGTTTATTGTCCTAGTTATCAGAAAAGCCGGTATTGAGTCAAGAATATTTGCTTATTTTATAACATTTGTCTGTGCCGACTTGCAGGGGTCTATCATCATAAAATAAAAACCTTTCTGCGTCCTGCCAAAGTATTTCCCCTGTGATGTTGTCTGTGGCGAGGTAGCACAATAACCAAGAGTGGGCCCGGGCCCCAGCTAAGGGCCTCAGCCGTGTGGAAACACCAGATAGTCAGGTAACAAGGAAGGACCCTTTTATTTTCCTGGTACTAGCGCGGAAGTCAGATTCAGATAATTTATTGGCAACATAGTTACAGGTCTTGTCGTATTATACATTCTTACTTATAATATTAAGTAAGTAAGTAGTAATTACATTATGCACTAATAATTTAATTTACTGATGTTCATAACAATATAAATAAAAAATAATTAAATTAAAATAACAATAATAAAAATACATTTCAATAATTCAATTTAGTCGAATCAGGAGCAGTGTTTTTATGTTCTCCACATTTTGGGTTTCGGTGTTTTATTTTAAGAATATCAGTTACTTACCACTTACCAGTTTCTGCTTGCAATTACGCACTCGTTGTTTCCGGTATGAAAACTGCCTATAGATAGGTACAATATACTGACATTTCAATAAATATACATAATGTATAATTATTGTTTTATTATATTATATATCCCATCGAAACTGATTAGAAGGAACCCTTCATCGATGTCAAATTTCAGCCTGAACATTTTAGTAGTTTTGGTGCAAAGAAGTACCTAACATACATCCATTCAAACTATCACCTTCATAGTTTTCAGTGGTCAGTAACCATAAAACATGCTGTGCTTGATGTTCGAGGTTGGCACAGTGCAGTGGACCACTAAGATCCGCTATGAACCAAAATAAACTGAAGCTCTTCATAAGCTGTGTATCCAATTCACGTGGCATACGCAGGGCCTCATCACAATTCGTCCTTACCATAGTTTTCTTTTCCCCGACAGTCCAAAGGCTATCACATGTTCAGTCCAGTAGGGACGACCCCAAATTTACATCCACCGCCCTCCGGCGCTTCAGAGAAAATTGAAATATTACAAAAAAACCGGGATCCATTGAATTCCGTGAGCCGTTTATCTCCGCTCACCTGGACTATTGTCGGACAGCCCTTGGGAACTGTTTGAACACATCCAGACGTTCTGGAAACACGCGTGATACTAACTAATGTCAGATTTACGTGTTTCTTACTTATAAATATTCTGGTGCATTTATATAGGTGGGTTTTATACTTTTGTGAAACTGCACGAGATGCGGTTTTTCGGCCTTTGAGATAATTTTGTAGATATCTGCTGAATTTATGATTTAAGTAAAAGATTCAAATTCTCTTGAAACTCTTTGGCTTTGTATCAGCAGCAGTTTTAGGTACCTTGTTTACTTCCAGGACAGGACTAGATTTCTCAATACGATGTTTGTGCAGCTCCTCGCCTCATGTACGACGCAGTCTCTAAACCGTGTTGTTCACGATCCTAGCAGTTAGGTACCTCCGCTATTACTAGACTTTGTTTATAATAAACTAACAATACGCTCTGCAGGTTTTTAAAACGAATGTTTTGTTGTTTTGACCTAATTTCGTCCGTCGGAGTTACGCAGTGAAACAACAGTCGATAAGTACCTTACCTACGCCTTAGCACTATTTTCATTGCAAAAAAATGGCTTGGTCTGTCGACCACGTCGACAGATCATATGAAAAGCTGGTTCAATTGCTAGCAAAGACCTCAGAGAAGCTTGTTCACAAGTCACGTTTCCGTGTTCAGCGGAGGATAGGAAAGCCGGAAGGAGTCTTACGGCCTCGTCGTTACATCGGAAACCATGCCCCTCAACGAACCAACGTAGACTTTATGAAGAGCCCTTCAAGAGCTAACTTCAAACACTATCCATTTTAGTTTTCTCCCAAAGAGCTCTACGCAAGCTGAAATCTGTGGCAAAGGAAAGCACACTATTGAGAAAGTTCTTTCATGTAAGCACGGCGTAGTAAGAGGCATTAGTGGTTATAACTTAAGTAAGCTATTACTCTCCAGTGATTGACTGGCCCGATGCAGTCCACGCGCCCGATGCAGTCCACGCGCCCGATCTAGTCCACGCGCCCGATGCAGTCCACGCGCAGGCCAATCCCTAGTTAATGAAAGACCACTTACAGAACGACACTGCCCGCCACTAAATCATAATTTAATCCATTTTTAACTTACACATATTTTCATGAACCTTCATGTTCCGTGTCCAAGCCTCATTTTACTTCCACCAAGAACAATATATCCTTTGTTCCAACGGCTATAGGGTAGGTTTTGCGTTGCGGTTAATTTATTTTAGTTTAGTTTTATGTTCATTTTAAAGGGTGTATTAATTTATGTGGTTTGTTTAGTTTACGGCCCTCGAAGGACTCGGAATGGTCGTAAAGGGAAGCCACTTCCTGGGCTCGAGGACTAAATGAACCGGTATTTGATCGAATTCGCCCGAAATGGGGCAGTTCTCGTCATTATCATGAAGCATCGGGCAGTGAAGTGGCAGGACCTCATGCGGTGGTTGTTGGATTGATCTGACGTCAGCGTCCACGGATAATACTAATTCGTACCAGTAAATGGACCTGAAATAGTAAGAAATTCCTCGGGGTCAAAGAAGGCACGTCTCAGGTAGACTGAGGTCGGAGTGGGAAATCGGTAGATTTGAAACCTCAAAAAGATTGAGCGTAAGTTACTTATTAAATCCAAGGTAAGTCGACAAAAAGTGACAATGCCCAAACATGGATCGCCGCCTGCTGCGACGGACTGCACGCTCTAAAAACATTTCTACTCGACCTCTGCAAGTGCTCAATAACATCTCTCTTACTGCCGCCGCCGCCGCCGCCGCCGCCGCTGCCTCGGGTCGCTGGTCGCTGTAGGTACAGTCCGCGAGCCAGATTCGATAACATTATAGAATACCGAATGCGTGGAGGAGTTGTCGCACGTTATCCACTTTGTGTCATCCTTTGCTGACGAAAGTAAACGTAAACGTAGATTTGAACGTACGTTCGATTTGATTCCAAAATAAAATAAAATCATTTTTTCGCGCAGAGGTATCTCACCATGGCGCACCAGCCCGCAAACGACGTTCAGAAAATTATGATAAAGTAAGTAAGTACCTATGTATTTAAGTTCTGATAGAATACATGGTATCCAAGTGTGCCTCGTGCTCTTTCGACGAACACCAATGTAGATATAGTAGTGATGGCGCTGGCTGGTTTGCTCGATGAAATCTTCTCCTCATTAGAGAAACCTCAGAGTTATTGGCACAGTGAGGATTCCTCTAGCAAGTCTACTCGTATGTTCAGTGTTCCAGCCAGGTTTACCAATCCATCTCGCACTTCTGATTGAGATCTCTCATCAGCCCGTCGGCCGCCGTCACAATGGACGTAATGATTGTTTAAATTAGATTTCCCGTTCTAGTTGTCATGTACACAGAGGGGTGGGAGTGGGGATTGCAGGGGAAAGTGTCCAGCCGAGTGTATCTCCGAGGGGCTGGTTTCCATGCTCGCACGGTATGCTAGGTACTTAACATGTTACCGAGACTTACTTAAATTTTATACATAGGTACAGTACCTATCTATAAAATATAAAAGAGAAAGTTACGAAATCTCTTTATGAGTCAGTCAGTTCGACTGACTCATAAAGAGATTTCGTAACTACATATGCTACGAAGCTGACCTTTTGTGTGGAACTTCCTTTTAGGGTGTAGGCAGGTGCCTACGTCCTAAAAAGAACTTCTAAAAATCCGATTTATACAGGAGCTAGGATCCGATGCTTAGACATTCGTGTTCTAGGGTAGGTAATATGGGGTCAAAGGTCATTTTTATTATAACTTCAGAACCGTAAGGTTTGGCCCGTCAACATTTGAAACGTTAAATTAGAATTAGATCGTGAAATTAGAAAGTTGATTCAGAACAAACACAACGTGTTTCAGAGTTTTTTGAAATTCGCATCCAAAGGACAATGGTGTGGAATCAAAGTTTAACGCAACTGCCCAGTACCGGCGCGGCGCGGCGCGGCGCGGCGCGGCGGAAACTCGTAAGGTGGTTCCGGCTGGAGGCGCTCGGCGCTGTATGAAAGTATGATGATGCGAGTATGAAACGGAAAATACTCTGTATCTCAGCAACCGTTGGCAATAGAACTACACAATTTAACATGTTGATTCCTCTATCAAACCGAACACATTTCATTCGTCGTTTTGTGAAATCCTGACGGACGTGTTTTCCTATATTATTATCTTAGTTTAAACTTTAGACAAAACTCAAAGTTTTCCCCATTATCGCTCTGAGCTTTCGCTTTGGGTCGCTGAGCCATAGGAGTAAGTACGCAAGTATTTTTTTTGGCTGATACCGTACGAGATCTCGTGCAACAATGGACACGCGCACGATCGCTATCGAAGTAACAAATGTAGGTGCCCAGATGAGATGGACACACTGCGATAATTCTTTTATTTCCATTCTGTTTGTGGGTCAGCATTGCGTGCTGATAGCGCGCGCAGTTAGCAGGTGACTACTGCTTTACGGTATCACCACGACTGGATAGCCAGGCGGTACGTTTTTAAACTTCTGTCTGTTTTTATTTTACCTACATAATACTACATGCCCTGTTTGAAAGATATATTTAAATTTTGATTTAGTTAACTCCAAAACTGTTATTTCAAAATATGCAAATGATTTATATTCAAAGTAATGAATAAGATAATCATCATGTAACTCGACAACTCGCTCAAATTTCCATCAAACCCCGCAGGCCCCGTGCAGACCCCGCTGGACCCGCAGGCCCCGTTGACCCCGCAGGCCCCGTGCAGACCCCGCTGGCCCCGCAGCTAACAAAGGACTGTACTTTCCACCGTAACATTAGCATGTTCCGTCATGCACACGGTCCAACATTAACACCTGCCTTCTCAAACAGATTCTTATCGAAACTAATTCAGCACTGACACCGCACAATCTTCAGCCGATCTAGGAAGTGTGTCAATTGATCATGAGGGACAGGGATAGGGTGTTCCAAGTTCCAGTGTGGAGTAAAAGAGAGGGTTGATATATTGTTTTTTCTGAACAAAGGAAGAATTAGGAGCGTAGTTTGATAGTTGGCTATTGTTCCCGTGGCGTATGACCGAGGGCCTTCTGAGACATTTCATTCACTTTATTTGTTTCCGAGGAAATAAGCCTTTGTGTTCTCACTGTCGCTGAACCTGACGAAGGCCGGAGAGGAAGAGCCTCCGATGATGAACGCTATTGTTGGCTGCCAATTAAACTCATCTTTGACTGACGCTGAGTCAAGACAAGAGAACAGGGTCAAACAAATATCCCCGAAATACGCACAAAATAAGGGATTTTTCCTTAGAAACATTAAAAGTATAGATACCTAGTTAAGACAAATGTAAATTTATTTATATAATTAAAACGGTCCTAGAAAACCAAGTACACTAACTAATCGAAAGTAATACAACAAAAAAAATACAAATGTCGCTTATAAAATAGCAATAAAATCTGGATTAAGCTATACTTAATCCAGATAAATAAAATTATATCAAATAAAAATCAGCGAAACAAATTAATATTAAAATAATACCATTCAAATTTCAAATAAATAGACATGCAACAGCAAAAATAACAATAACAATAGGTGATGCCAAATTACACATAGGAAAAAATAATTTACAAACTTAATTTCACCAAGTCTTGGCAAGATAACAGCGTGTTGAATTGTGTAAGCACTACATTAATGTCAAATCATAGTTAATTATTATAAGTTCATCTCACAAAATGTCATGCATTCACTATTACAAGTCCTTCCTCATCTCATAAGTGTAGGTGTGGATAGTTAGTTAGGTCTAGCTTGTTGAGAAAGTTCAGAGCGCGAAACTTATTCATATCTCTAACGACACCAGTTTCCTGCTCTGTAAGATCTAGGCAATGAACCGAATGCAAAGTTAACAAAAGAATCCAATCCCTAATTGCGATTTCACCATCACTGAGGAGGTGTGAAATTTTAACATGAAGGGCTTAAACTAGGTTGTCGCTATGAGTTTATAAGTAATAAACTCAATAAATCAACAAAAAATAATAAGTAATAAGCGATATCTTAACAACAAACCGTTCCTTTTGTAAAAAGACAATTTTTTTCTGCTATCCTGATTCGTCCCACACTTTTGCGCTAAATTAAACAACGAAGTAACTTGTTGATAAAAATACCAAATAACACCATTTTTTCGGATAACCGAACAAATGATAAACCAACGTGTTACTTACCTGCGTCACTGGTGCTGTACGGTAACTTTATAGTATAGTATATCAGTCATCTAGCATAGTGGCATACCACAACACAAGCTCTGCGGAGCTTGGGGCTAGATGATGCTGGGTCGATTGGCCTTCATTATTTATTTATTTATGAATGAAATACTGAATATTGTAATTTTACTTTAACTGTGCATTTGAGAATTAGCAGAAAGATTTTTTAGCTGATAGATATTTAGCGTTGTTTTAGTAACGCGTCGTCCCCGGCGCCGCAGCGCCGCGACAGGCCCGCGACACATGTTCCTCCAACTTTCATATTTACTGCCACTAGAGCGCCATTCCGACCTTTACCTCCCCAAATGCCGTAACTTTTAATATTAAACAGGTAAATAATTGACCTCAGGCTGAAGCGTGACGTGCCAGCGGGCGACGGCGGCGGCGGCGGCTAATGGGAGGAATGAATGAATGAACACTTTATTGTACTATAAAATTAAACATGAATAAATAATCTTATATCTAAAATAAACGTAATACAGTACAAAAGGCGGCCTTATCGCTGAGAGCGATTTCTCCCAGGCAGCCTTGCAACCTGGCAACCTTGGGAGGTAGGACACTGAAGGCGAAGTTAGCGAACGCAAGTAGTGGCAGTTTTGGATCTGTTAGTAGGCACTCGGAAATCATACAGGAAAAAGTTACATTTCAAAATTTTCATAAATGTGTTGGAGCATGAGTTTTTTTGCTTTAGATTTTTTTGCTTTTGCTTTAGACCACGACTCCTCCCAGATAAGATCAAGTTGATGAGCAGTGCTTGATTATGGTCCAGATTTGGCTTTAGACCACGACTCCGTCCAGATAAGATCAAGTTGATGAGCAGTGCTTGATTATGGTCCAGATTTGGCTTTAGACCACGACTCCGCCCAGATAAGATCAAGTTGATGAGCAGTGCTTGATTATGGTCCAGATTTGGCTTTAGACCACGACTCCGCCCAGATAAGATCAAGTTGATGAGCAGTGCTTGATTATGGTCCAGATTTGGCTTTAGACCACGACTCCGCCCAGATAAGATCAAGTTGATGAGCAGTGCTTGATTATGGTCCAGATTTGGCTTTAGACCACGACTCCGCCCAGATAAGATCAAGTTGATGAGCAGTGCTTGATTATGGTCCAGATTTGGCTTTAGACCACGACTCCGCCCAGATAAGATCAAGTTGATGAGCAGTGCTTGATTATGGTCCAGATTTGGCTTTAGACCACGACTCCGCCCAGATAAGATCAAGTTGATGAGCAGTGCTTGATTATGGTCCAGATTTGGCTTTTGCGTCCTTGACTTGGTTATTAGGTATAGTTAGTTTGACTAGAACAGTTTGTATTAAGTCAGTTTGTAGCTGCAGCTGACTTAGCCGTGGAGAAATCCGGGAGGCAGAACAGAAGGCCACGATACTAAGCTAAGTAGCCAGCACGGATTGAAGCAACAGCCTATGTTGCTTCAATCCGTGCTGGCTACTAACTTATTACAATGATATAATGTAGCACTAGCTGTTATCCGCGACTTCGTTCACGTGAAATTTTATTAATCAACTTATCCATATGGATTTTGGACAGTACATGATCCCAATGAGGGGTGTGATGTCACAGGATCTGGACAGCCAACTTAAACGTTCTTCATGTCGTTCTCACAATGAGGGGTGTGATGTCACAGGATCTGGACAGCCAACTTAAACGTTCTTCATGTCGTTCTCACAATGAGGGGTGTGATGTCACAGGATCTGGACAGCCAACTTAAACGTTCTTCATGTTGTTCTCACAAATAGAGCCATTTTTTCACGTGGTGTGTGGCAAGTGGCGCCGCCGTCTTGCTGGTACTTAATATTCGTTTAATTATATTAAACGAATATTAAGTACCTTAATATTATAAATAGTAAAAAAGTTTTATTTCTCTATATGTGTTCTATTACATACACTCATGGAATATTAAACATTCTAAAATTTCTAAAATATTTTTCGCTTGTTTTTCCAGGTTGACCAGTGTTTTGTCTAAGAAGTAATCTCATCTCACTAATATTATAAACGTGAAAGTTTAGATGGATGGATGGATGGATAGATAGATGGATGGATGTTTGTTCCTTTATCACGCCAGAACGGCTGAACGGATCTGGATGAAATTTGGCACAGAGATAGATTATAGTCTGGAATAGGACATACTTTTTATCCCGAAATTCCTACGGGAACGGGAACTACGCGGTTGAAACCGCGAGGCGCTGCTAGTTTATAATAAAAAAATAAAATAAAAATTGTTTATTTTGAACAGCTTAGAATCAATAGAGTGTTAATAGCACATAAAAATAAAACAAGTCAAATGAACCTAGCTGTTAGTAAAAAGTATTAAAATATAAGTATATCCTCTCTAGATCGTATTCCGGATATGGCTTACCCAGAATGATGAGGAACATCTATCAGACAAAGTCCTCAGGATGCTGTCGCGACTGTCCCGTATTCTGCGGATCAGGGAGGCAGTTTTTTGCGAATAATTGCGACGAAGCCATCAGTTTGGTATTCCGCGAGCATCCCTGATGCGCTACAGAAGCAAGGATGCTGTTGAGACAGCATCCTGAAAACGTTACTGTATTGGATGCGTAGAGTTGCTAGTTACTTTTGTGTATGGTTGACCCACAGACTTCCCGTGTATATTAGCCATATACATTAGCCAGCCTATTTGTTCTCCCGGGGGGCGCAGAGCTCTAGCAAGCTCTACGCTCCCTTTCAATATCATAAATAACCTTCACAGTATCAGAACACGATTAATGAAATGTGTGTTGCTTCTGTAAGGGGAAAACACAAGTACAACTTTGTAGTTCTGGTGTTAACGGTTAATGAAATACAGAGCATTTTTATTTCAATTTTGAACCCCTTAGAGTTTGAATTTCCAAGATTCCTTTCTTAGTGCTCACTTTCATGCCAAGACCTACACACCCTGCAAGTTCCAAGTCTCTACTACTCTACGCTCTACGCTTGCTGGTGTAAGCTGTAGCTGGTCTATATGACAGGGCAAACAGTTTTATATTAGTATAGATTACAATAGTTATGTTATGATGTAAAAATGGACGGCAGTTATTGTTGGAGTTTCATTTACGTCTCATCGGTCGGAGGCGAGCTACCGCCTGTATTATTTACGTCTCATCGGTCGGAGGCGAGCTACCGCCTGTCTATTATTTACGTCTCATCGGTCGGAGGCGAGCTACCGCCTGCGACGAAACTCCAAAGTCGTACTGCGAACATTGACGACCTCTCTGGCGTAGTAGTCTGCTTCTGTACTAAGGTAGAACTAAGTAAATGTGATGGAATATCCTGCATTATTTTTTTCACACAATACTAATTACTGAAAGTTTTATTATTAGATTATGTAGTTTTAAAGATAGACAAATAAAATCATGAAAACTCTTTCAGTTGTTTTATGTAGATTTCAAGACAAGTTTTGTGTATTATTTTCTTCGTATCGCACTATTTGTCCAACTCGGTAGCCAGATGGCGGCGATGGCCAATCGGCACTTATTTGCGAGCTGCTACTGCGTACGCCACTGATAACGAACTGTCCATTTAAATAAACGTCCAACATGTTTTGCAATATTTACATTCGAAAAATCACTTTAATTGTTTATTTACTCCTATTAACACATCGGTATCTATTCTTTTAATTAAGGAAATTGAGTACAAATGGTATTATACATTCTGCTCAGAACCAGAAGGCCCGCCCCAGGTCCAGGGGCCTGAGTAAGACTTGTACTCTTGTACGCATTATTTTTCGAAAAAGTACTTTCGAGTCCTTCCTATACATTTAGCGGCTTGTAGCGCCCCTAGCGGACCGAAAGGAACTAGGTACTTAGGTATCGCAGTTTGACAACGACCCAATCGTTCATTACAAACTGGATGATAGTTTACGAATGAATAAGAGTGATTTGTTGCACTTGGACAAGACAGCGGCAGTCGCGGTTGCGGCATTGATGTTATAAAAGTAAGTAGATAGAGTACCTACCTCCAACATAGCTTGGTCAAAGAAATGCCTTCAATTGGTGCTTCATGAAAATAATAATACACAGCAAAACATTTGAACATTTAACATTTCGATCGGTACCTGCATCGAATCTAAGTATTTCCTATGCGACCTATGAAGACACCACCACCCAAACACGTCAATCATAGAGGTAGAATTGAGAGGTAAGAAAGATTTTTACTTGAAGTAAAAATCTCTTCTCCGTTCGTCTCATCTCCGCTCGGTGGTCTCCACTGAAGCTGAGCAGAGACGAGACGTGTGAACAACGACGTTCTAATGGTTTGTCAAACAAAACACATCTCTTCTCCGTTCGTCTCATCTCCGTTTTGGAGACCGGCCCTTTGTTAGGTCCTGTAAAACGGTCTAAGGTGTTGTAATTCTGGTACCGTGTAATTTTCGATAATTGTGTAAGTGAAAATCTGCGCGCCCATAAGGTTGCTCGTTGGGAACAGCTTTTACTAATACAGTTTTATACTCACCGTATAAATCCATATTTTATGGTAGGTTAGTATGACATCAAAAAATCGTGAAAATTAGCATAGGAAACATTAAGGAGGCTGTTACGTTTTATGATGATTCTAAAGAGCGATGCGTGCCCGACGTGCCCGTGCGTGCGTGCGCCCATAGAGACATTACGGGAACCGCTGTATCGGGGCCGCAAACCCATCAATAAACACATTGGCTTTGCCCTTTACTTTGCCCCATCGCATCGGTACAAATAACGAGCTCCCTGTTAAAGTTATTCACAAATTTTGATGCTATTGCTAGACAATATTCACAAATTTTCTTATTTTCCAACAAAACCAATTCTCTCGATCGTAATAAATACTACAGGAGCAGGGAGGGTGATGGATGCTGCAGAAGGAAGGCAGTTTGCCGAGGGCGCGCCGTCTCCTAAACATGCCGAGATAACGGAATTCAGAGGAGGAAGCTCTTGTACAAAAGGTAAGCGTCTACCAGCTAGAAATACTAGAAATTAGTTTCTAAGTTAAAACACACGAGTTGAAGACGAATGGAACCATTGTGTCATTCATGCGCACTCAAATCATATTTTAAGAAGATGACAATGAGTGGAGATCAATTTAAAGCGAGGCGTCTAGTAAAATAGATTTTACTTCTTGCACTACAAAAAGATTGACAAAAAATCGATACGTAACACTGTAGTGTTCAATATTTAATAATAATTAAGTATCAATTAAAAACATGTCTAAGTGCTTATTTTGTAAGCATATAAAGTTATTGAATTCTGATTTCTTTAAAATCGTTCTAGTCTGGCACAGCCAGGCATAAGCTTAGACTGGAGGAATCTACCGTAATGTTAACTATACAAGGTTAACTATTCAAGGTTACATTAAATAGTTGTACCTACCTACTTGGAGAAAGGGGTTGATTCTGAGGCCTTAGTCTGAGTTTATACAAAAAACATTCGATAAACGTAATCGAGAACCACTGATGTGTTCCACGAAAAAAGCTTAGAATGGTAGTAGACACAAACGAAGTGTTGCCAAAAAAAATGCGACATGAGTCTCATTTTCCTATTCGCATTTGTGCTATGCGTGAAAGCACTGAAGTTGTAATTATGTTTGTCAACTCACACATACAAAGACTCGTTTTTAGGGTTCCGTACCCAAAGGGTAAAACAGGACCCTATTACTAAGGCTCCGCTGTCCGTCTGACCGTCTCACTATGGTCGGAAAATTCAATCTCCCTTTCATAGGAATTTTGAAAAAAAAAGTTCCTGTTTTTGGTGTTTTGAGTATGCAGTTTGGTTGGAAACGTAAAAACATGGTATAAAATAGTAGCCACGTGGCTTTTTTTTATTTTTTTATTCCTAAAATATGGGTTTGTAGGTTTTGAATGTATGAAAATGGGTTTTCTTTTCCTCATAACTCCTTTCGTTCCCGCTCGGTCGGGATGAAACTTATAGATATTATAAACCAACCCACAGGGAAGGCATATGACCTTTGACCTTGGTCCGGAACCGTCCACTCTTCAAGATATGAATAAATTAAAAATGCCTATTTGGGCCATATTACTATGTGGTGTAAATGTAACACAAATGAATATTTTGTTTGATTTATATACTTGATATTATTACCTAACCTTTAAGAAAGCCAAACGACCTTTTACCTTGGTCCGGAACCGTCCACTCTTCAAGATAGGAATTAATTAAAAATGCCTATTTGGGCGATGTTACTATGTGGGGTAAATGTAACATAAATGAATGTTTTGTTTGATTTATATGCTAGATATTTTTACCTAATCTTTAAGAAAGCTGAATGACCATAGATCTTGTTCCCGATTGGTCCCGTTTAAAATATATAAATTTTAAAAGTACGTATTTAGGTGAAATTATCATTGGCAGTATATGTGTCACAAATCAATTTTTTGGTCATATTATTAGGCATGTGATAAATACCGACCCCAATTAGCACATAAATATGCTAGAATCATCACCATCCAGTCTTTGCTTGTAATTACTTTGCCCAGATGCACCGTCAAAGCCCCATTTACTAATAAGGGTCAAAATACTGCCGGCTTCAGTTTCAAGAGTTTTGAACAGTCTATTCACAGCAATATCTAAAATGGATTGCAGTTTTAGTTTGACTTCTGAATCGGTTATGGTCATATCTTCTTTTTCCACGTAACATTGTACTTTCTCAGTGAGCAAAATATCATATGTTGGGAACCTATCACATCCCATATCTTTTGTAGCCTTCTTTAAAGTAATATATTGCCATTTTGACAAGTTAAGTGACGTAGATATACCTAGGGCTTTATCGGCCGGACACCTTTTCTTTACGGGTTTAAGATAAGAACGCAGCATTGATGCATCTTCAGGATGTTTGATTAAATGCTTTAGTAACTCTGCAAAGTCCTTTTGATTTTCATTTTCGCTAGCTTTTTTAACTAAAGCATAAGCTAGGGTATCAAAATCATTTGCATCAAGTAGATCTTCTTTTTTTTTGTAATGGACTGAGGTCGGAAAACTGTTTTCGAGGGGTCAATTTGGCAGTTGACACGGACACATTCATGGGCATTGCAAATACTGACGATGTACTAGGTACACCATCTGATTCATCATCATGTCTTACCATATCACTCAACAATTCATCACTCTTTATCTGATCAAGTTTTTGTTGAAAAAACTCTAGCCATTTAATGTCTGAATCTAGCCAGTCACCAAACTTCTTTAAAAAATTGAATTTTGAGCTATTAGTGGCCCACTAATTGTTGAGTGATATGGTAAGACATGATGATGAATCAGATGGTGTACCTAGTACATCGTCAGTATTTGCAATGCCCATGAATGTGTCCGTGTCAACTGCCAAATTGACCCCTCGAAAACAGTTTTCCGACCTCAGTCCATTACAAAAAAAAAGAAGATCTACTTGATGCAAATGATTTTGATACCCTAGCTTATGCTTTAGTTAAAAAAGCTAGCGAAAATGAAAATCAAAAGGACTTTGCAGAGTTACTAAAGCATTTAATCAAACATCCTGAAGATGCATCAATGCTGCGTTCTTATCTTAAACCCGTAAAGAAAAGGTGTCCGGCCGATAAAGCCCTAGGTATATCTACGTCACTTAACTTGTCAAAATGGCAATATATTACTTTAAAGAAGGCTACAAAAGATATGGGATGTGATATGTTCCCAACATATGATATTTTGCTCACTGAGAAAGTACAATGTTACGTGGAAAAAGAAGATATGACCATAACCGATTCAGAAGTCAAACTAAAACTGCAATCCATTTTAGATATTGCTGTGAATAGACTGTTCAAAACTCTTGACACTGAAGCCGGCAGTATTTTGACCCTTATTAGTAAATGGGGCTTTGACGGTGCATCTGGGCAAAGTAATTACAAGCAAAGACTGGATGGTGATGATTCTAGCATATTTATGTGCTAATTGGGGTCGGTATTTATCACATGCCTAATAATATGACCAAAAAATTGATTTGTGACACATATACTGCCAATGATAATTTCACCTAAATACGTACTTTTAAAATTTATATATTTTAAACGGGACCAATCGGGAACAAGATCTATGGTCATTCAGCTTTCTTAAAGATTAGGTAAAAATATCTAGCATATAAATCAAACAAAACATTCATTTATGTTACATTTACCCCACATAGTAACATCGCCCAAATAGGCATTTTTAATTAATTCCTATCTTGAAGAGTGGACGGTTCCGGACCAAGGTAAAAGGTCGTTTGGCTTTCTTAAAGGTTAGGTAATAATATCAAGTATATAAATCAAACAAAATATTCATTTGTGTTACATTTACACCACATAGTAATATGGCCCAAATAGGCATTTTTAATTTATTCATATCTTGAAGAGTGGACGGTTCCGGACCAAGGTCAAAGGTCATATGCCTTCCCTGTGGGTTGGTTTATAATATCTATAAGTTTCATCCCGACCGAGCGGGAACGAAAGGAGTTATGAGGAAAAGAAAACCCATTTTCATACATTCAAA
Source organism: Eupithecia exiguata (assembly GCA_947086465.1). Taxonomy (NCBI): domain Eukaryota; kingdom Metazoa; phylum Arthropoda; class Insecta; order Lepidoptera; family Geometridae; genus Eupithecia; species Eupithecia exiguata. Next base: position 341,440 of record OX352245.1, on the reverse strand, counting down.
ACCTACAAACCCATATTTTAGGAATAAAAAAATAAAAAAAAGCCACGTGGCTACTATTTTATACCATGTTTTTACGTTTCCAACCAAACTGCATACTCAAAACACCAAAAAAAGGAACTTTTTTTTTCAAAATTCCTATGAAAGGGAGATTGAATTTTCCGACCAATGTGCGTCTGTCCGTCTGTCACCAGGCTGTATGTCATGAACCATAGCTAGACAGTTGAAATTTTCACAGATGATGTATTTCTGTTGCCGCTATAACAACAAACACTAAAAACAGGATAAAGTAAATATTTAAGGGTAAATATTTAAGGTAACTTCCCATACAAAAAAACGTGATTTTTTTGCCATTTTTATAGATAATGGTACGCTTCGTGCGCGAGTTCGACTCGCACTTGGCCGGTTTATATCTTTTTTTTATCTTTGAAATCAATAGAATTGTTGAGTGAGCGTGTTTTACCTCTATGATTGACGTGTTTGGGTTAAACTTGGTACGCTCATAGGACGCAAGGAAATACTTTGATTCGGTGCAAATACTCAGTGAAATGTATTCCCGTGTGTTCTTATTTTTCTTGAAGCACCAATTGAAGGCATTTCTGTGACCAAGCTATATATGTTGGAGCTGGCGGTGCTCTATCTACTTACTTTTATAACATCAATGCCGCAACCGCGACTGCCGCTGTCATGTCCAAGTGCAACAAATCACTCAAAATCACGAAAACTATCATCGAGCTTGTAGGAAACGATTGTATCGTTGTCAAACTACGATAAATAGGTCCTCTCGCTCCGCTAGGGGCGCTGCAAGGCGCTAAATGTATAGGAAGGACTCGGCCCTACCTAATAAATACGGGCCATAGACCATGGGACGAATCAGGAATAACTCCTCTGTATAATAGGCATCCTGAAGTATCTACTTTAAACAGCGCAGCGCGGTGCTGTTTACGAGCAGAGCACTGAGTACAGAGGTCGACAGAACTCAATGGCAGGGAAGTTAAGGAGTACCTATTCAATATAGCTCTGTAGATATCTATAGCTGTAGATACCTGTCGTAAAACTAGCAAGGGTCGTAAAAGGGATTTTGAACGATAGGACAGGACGTAGGTACTTGCGGTAATCTATCACAAAACAATCTATTCAGGTAGGTACTTTATATCTTAGAGGCTGACTATACAATTTTATAAAAGAGATAATCTATTCTTCGTAACTAAGTACCTTCTTATCTAAAAATCTATATAAATTGTTTTTCTTTGTACCTAGTCACTTTTATAGTTTTTGTGTAAACTTTTAAATTTTGATAAAGATTAAAGATAACGGAATATTTATCTGATTTTATTTTTTTTAAAAGAAGTGGCGGATAAAATTGCGAGCAGCCTGCAAACCCTAATATTTTCAGAATTTTTTGAAATAGATTGTACACTAGTTACTGTGCACGCCTAGAGACACGGTTTCACTTGAGTAACCAGGGGGTTGTATGTAAGATATATGTATATGAGCCCCAGGGCGAGTTACGCACTAATATATAGGAGCTTCCACAGCTACAGTCTGTCTTGTACACCGCAGCTGTGGAAGCTGCTATAAAGGCCAAACAAAGCGCACTATTACACGCAGAGTTAAAAAGCACATACGAGCGGTTAAGAATCTGGCCACTGAGAAGTCTGCCATAGCGGAGCATCTTCTCAAGTCCGGGTCAAACAAACCACTGGCTCGAGATGCACAATCCACAAGTTATAACTATATACATAGCGGAGCATCTTCTCAAGTCCGGGTCAAACAAACCACTGGCTCGAGATGCACAATCCACAAGTTATAACTATATACCTACATAGCGGAGCATCTTCTCAAGTCCGGGTCAAACAAACCACTGGCTCGAGATGCACAATCCACAAGTTATAACTATATACCTACATAGCGGAGCATCTTCTCAAGTCCGGGTCAAACAAACCACTGGCTCGAGATGCACAATCCACAAGTTATAACTATATACCTACATAGCGGAGCATCTTCTCAAGTCCGGGTCAAACAAACCACTGGCTCGAGATGCACAATCCACAAGTAATAACAACAGAGCGACATTACATACCAAGAATGGTACAGGAGGCCATTGAGATTACCTAACACAGGAACTTCCACCGAGAAGGCTTCCAGCTATCGGGAACCTGGAAACATGTGGTCTTAGTGTTAATAATAATAATAATAATAATAATTGTGTAGCCCTCGCCTTTAGATTAACTCTCATAAAGGGCCTCTGTGCTGTTGGCTTCGGCCCCACGCATGCCTCCCAAAGGACCGGGTCACTATATGGCCCGAGATCATGGAAATGAGAAACAAATAATAATAATAATCGTTTATTTCGGATATCTTGATCCATATGAGTAGGTACACAGTCCTTTTAATAACCATGAAAGTTTCAAAAGTTAATCGTCATCATCATCAGCCTATATTAGTCCACAGCTGGACATAGGCCTCCCTAATGAGCGCCATAGCGAATAAAAAGTTAATAAAGAACCCTAATACCTTTATAAATATAATAACCCTAATACCGCCAAAACAGCAGTGATTTTCTGACAGTTTTGCAATTTTTCCATTACGAGGACCCGAACCAAGGCGAGAGCGTTAACCGCATCAGCTCAATAATAGGTTCATCAAGCAGCAGGCAGGTACTTACACAAGCTTCCTAGTGGCCGAGATACGGTTATTATCATTAAACCTAACGTGTCTTGTAACGATTCAATTTAGTAGAGTTATGTCAGACGATACCGGCCGACGGATAGCCCAGATTACTTTACGATATTCCTTTAGGGGTAGAATGGATGCTCCACGATCTGAGGTGGCAACACCGGGGACTGACGAAGAAACATCTGAGGTGGCTTCACCAAGGAACCGCGCGAAAAGATCTAAGGTGGCAACACCAGGGACTTGCGAGTAACGATCGACTAAACTGGCGATTGGCGTGTCTCAAAGACATTTACCAGAATGACTGTTGTAATCTTTATGTACCTATCTGCGAATGATACAGGAGTAGCAAATTGGCTTTGTTGTGTCACGGATAATAGACTTAGCAGCGTGGATGATGAGCTTACAGCTATAATCATAACTTAGCAGCGTGGATGATGAGCTTACAGCTATAATCATAACTTAGCAGCGTGGATGATGAGCTTACAGCTATAATCATAACTTAGCAGCGTGGATGATGAGCTTACAGCTATAATCATAACTTAGCAGCGTGGATGATGAGCTTACAGCTATAATCATAACCTCAAAGTAGAGCAGGGAACAGGGATGAACAAAGCAAAAATAATTCAAGAAAAGAACAAGGAATCAACCCGTAATGTTTAAGACCAGATTTGAAAGTATTCACTGCCCAAAACAGCACATAAAAGACAATAGATACTTTGCCAAAAAAAAGGTCCAGAACATCCCGCAGTCGGGAAGTCAAACGAAAAAACCCCATTACGAGGCAAACAAATGTTTCCACCAACAAAAACAAACCGTACACTACATTGCACAAAAACAGCGAACAGCGCTCGCACAGACAAAGGAACTATGAAAAGTTATTAACTGGATCCGGAAGTTGGGCCAAAAAAGTTACAGTGCCTCGCGTGCCCCCACTGTGCCTACATAAACCTCACGCGTACACTGCAGGCCAAACATGCTAGACAAGTTTTTATAGGACTACGCTAAACTTCTTCTTATTCCATTTTAAGCTCTAAGAAAAGTGTCAAAGGTTTTTAATAGACATTTATGAATTTTAAATCACTTCCACTCTTGGTATAAATCTGTGATAAATGGTAAATGAAGTCGATACAGCAGACCGGGTACCTTGCGAAATTAAAACTCAGATAAATGGCAAAGGAAGTCGATACAGCAGACCAGGTACCTTGCGAAATTAAAACTCAGATAAATGGCAAAGGAAGTCGATACAGCAGACCAGGTACCTTGCGAAATTAAAACTCAGATAAATGGCAAAGGAAGTCGATACAGCAGACCAGGTACCTTGCGAAATTAAAACTCAGATAAATGGCAAATGAAGTCGATACAGCAGACCAGGTACCTTGCGAAATTAAAACTCAGATAAATTGCAAAGGAAGTCGATACAGCAGACCAGGTACCTTGCGAAATTAAAACTCAGATAAATGGCAAAGGAAGTCGATACAGCAGACCAGGTACCTTGCGAAATTAAAACTCAGATAAATGGCAAAGGAAGTCGATACAGCAGACCAGGTACCTTGCGAAATTAAAACTCAGATAAATGGCAAAGGAAGTCGATACAGCAGACCAGGTACCTTGCGAAATTAAAACTCAGAAACATTATCTTAAGCGCGCTCTCAATCACTTGGTCGTCATAAATCTGGTAGAATGCGAGGTACCTCCTCCGCAAGTACTCGTACTTCAGAGATTATGTCCACAATTTCCGCTCGGAAGTCGGCTCTTGCATTCAGCTTTTTGTTATGAACAATCATACAACTGGTTCGCGAAGTAGGTGATCAAGATGCAATGAAACCGCTATTATTATTTTAACGAGCTGCACTATTCATAAATCAGAACTTGACAACATTATGCACAATTTATTGAATTACGCAAAACCTGTTTAATTCCACGCCGTTTATGTTTCCCTGGCTCTGAAGAACACCTTCCTACTCGTTATGTGAAATGAACAACCTGCCACCATTTTGGACTCTTTCGCACTATAAATAGCGATAACCGCTTTCGAATAATATTTATTTCGTAATTCAAATAAGATGACTCAATAATCGAATGATTCTCATCATCAAGTATTATTGATTCTGTAAATACGTTTAAAATTAGCTTGTAAATTGATCATCTGACTTGGTAATTAATTTGATTAGAACTTGTTTGTGAATGGTTTTAATTTATTTGTCCTGTTGTGTACAAAACGCTGCAGTAAACAGGGTTGCCGACAGAAACAGAGCCAGGCTCGCTGGATTCACTACACTCTACACAAATGTATTAAATATATCTGTACCGAATACGGCCGGACTGGAGCCGCTCGGCAGTCAATTGCAGATCACGTTTCTTTTGTCTACGAAAGCTACGTAATGGTTATGGCTAGGTAAGGTACCACATAACATCAGTTACAGGCTGGGTGGTTCCGCGCCAGGGGGTTAGTACTTTTACTCCTGTGCGGGTAAAGACACGGGACATCACCAGAGGAAATATAAAAAAAGTTAAAAAAATTGCTTTCTTGATAATTAATAGTTTAGTTAATTACAAGGGGGAAATTTGGGGTATGTTTAATTAAAAGGCGCTGAAATGTGGAAATTACAGCATGAGACACAATCGGTAAGTTACTGCGCTCTGCCTTCCTGTCATTTCATTTTTGTGGTGAATTTGAGAGACGTATGTAAAATGTTACTATGAGATTATAGCTTCGGTCATATCATTTACCATCGTACATTATAGTTTATTTGTTAATTCATTTTCTCGCACTTGCTTTTCTCACTGAAAAGTAGTCCTGTAGTAGGTAGAAGCGATGGTTGCGTTGCGTTTTTTGCGAGAATACCTTTGTTTGTCTCCATTTCACTCGAGAGACTGACAACGTGCCTAACGATGTATCGCGAAGGTATAAGAAGATCTCTTCACTCTTGTCTTGAAGAGAGCCAGGTTGTGGCTGGCACGAAGTGGAGTAAGTATAGAACCAGATGTAGACATCCGAGCCGGCGTGCTTGAGACACAAAGTTCATCAAAATGCCGCCCTACATTGTAAAGGTTTGTTTTGAACCTCGCCTCGTACAATACTTTTAGCTCATACAGTTATTTATAAACGTACTCAGTGAAGTAAGGATATTCGATATAATATGTTGTTACCCAACACGTAGACAGTTCTGGGGATAATCACATTTTATTGAAAAGAACTGTAAGAAGAAAATAACTAAAAGAGATTTTAAACACAAAATAATTAAATTATAATAGTTATGTAAGTGTTGGATTCAATACCAATAACGTTCTGATCTTCAAACAACTAATTAGACATTTTCCTTGTACTATGTACTATGTACTATGGCCATCACACGAGAAGGTACTACCGACCGACGACGGACTTCCGTTGTAAAACGATCGTAAGCTTACGACTCCCACGCTCTCAAAAACATCCTCTTTAAAACTAGATGTTTTCATTTCCGCGTCCTAAATTGTCAATGTACGGGTCCTAAGGGGCCCTAGCTGGCCCTTCGCAGCCCCTAACGAGCCGCAAGCCACAACTCTAGCAATTAAAAGTTATTTAACCGAGATAACTATTAATACTCTATTCCTGGCTTTGGGCGAAATCTATAGTGCACGCTTGGACCGAACTTGACTTTGATCACCGAGGCACTGATTTTCACACACATCTCTGATACAAGGTTCGAACTAATAAAAGCTTTTGTAAATTCATAATTTGACTATGAATATGAGCGGGTCAGCCATGAACTTATTTTGTGTTGGAAGAACAGGCGGATACCAAAGTGTCATCTCCTCACGTTGTTAACACACATCCACATTATTGTTCGTTACTCCTGTTTGCCCGGACTCTTAAGAGATCGGTGTCCTCTGGTGTACTCGATACACACACACACGCCCACGCATACAAACAAAAACATACTCACACTAACTCCTCACTCTGAGATGCATTTAATTTATGATAGGTTATTTATTCATGGTCTATTTAACTATTTTTTTACTACTTTTTTTACCACAAATGTGAATTTTTACTTGGACTTAGTTAAACTTAGACTTAATTATGTTTTAAAAGAGATTTGATAAAAATATAGGTTTTGTTTATTTTATTTTGTTTAAAGCTACAAGTGAATGGTGTTGCAAATAGCGCTGCACTTAGCATCCTGGCACCGCTGAAAACCAGCGCTGCTACGGCACAAGTGCCACAGCCGCAATAAGCGGAGCCGGTGACCATTTTGTTTTATTTTTCATTTATTAGTTATCAAAGCAACGTGTGTCATGTTTCATATTGTTTTTTACACAAATCAAATATTTTCTATTCTATTCTAACGACGGATATCATGATGTCCGAATTCACCAGCATGAGCACATGCTAAGCAACGTCCTTCATCTAAGCATCATACGTAACGTACCTTATCAATTCCTTAACCCATAAGTTAGTATAATCGAATCTTCCAGCACCAAGTTTCAACGAACTCCTCTCTATAGATGTAGTCCTTTGTGTGACTTTAGAAGCTATTAACAGATAGAACAGGTAAGTAGAAGGGAGGTTCCTGATGTTTTACAGAATTAGTTCACTGGCTTTGCAAACAAATAATCGTTGGACGACCTTTGCAGATCAGTGGGGAGTTACTGGTGACAAATAGTGCAGGTTTAATTCCGGGATCAGACGAACATGCAAAGCCGTTCCTAAGTAGATAATTTGGATGCATGTCTGAGTAGTGGGTAGGTAAGGTCGATCACAGCAGCCTTTGAAAATTTAAAGTTTTCTTTCCATGATATGCAAAAGAAAGGAATGATTACCGGACGATCATGATAAACATTATCTCCACGATAAAAGCTACAAAGGATAAACATAACACCTTCGCAGCCGTCAAGGTGGCTGCCATTTGAGGACATTCAATAACGCACACAAGCATGCCCAACACTTGGTTGTTACGGTGACCTCATCTCGAGGCAAAAGGTCACATTATCATTGGTATAAAGTGTAATTTTTAACAATTCCTTGCTGGATTTATCTTGTTATTTTGAAGCTAAATTTTGCTGAATAAATTGTGAATAATGTTTATTATAATATAAATCAAGTTGTAAATAAAATTGATATTCGATTAATAAAGCAAAGTTATTTATCAATATTGATAAAATTGCAAATGATCTGTCCACCTGCCTCTGGCACTGCCACGACACTCTGAGTTTACGACTGTTATGATCGGAGCCTACATCGACTGTAGGTACCTAGTTCTGGTCACTTTTGGTAATTTCCGACATTTTCTTAACTCTGAGACCTTAGGATGAGTCTTGCATAGTTAACAAAAACTGTGAAAGCTATCTTTCCTATCTATACCTACACAAGTTAGCACCTTGCGTGCTTGCAAGGCCCTCTCAAGGATCCATAGAGAGGATCACAGTTTGACAGCGATCCAATAGTTTCATAGAAACACGACTGTATGTTACGATGGTCGGAGCATGCGAGGAGCGGCTTATACATATTGTCCATATCCAGGCTCCATCCAGTGGTGGAGAAGTTAGTTGGAGCCCGGCCGGAGCCTGACACGAATTCGATTGTAGTTTTCGAATTATTTGTTGCATTTCAGCAGCACATCTGGCGATGGTAAATGAAAACTTTTCTCATTTTACTACCTACTCGTACCTATAGTAAAACTGGCCAAGTGCGAGTCGTACTCAACACGAAGGGTTCCGTACCATTATCTAGAAAAACGAGCAAAAAAAAATCACGTTTGTTGTATGGGAGCCCCTTAAATATTTATTAAATTCTAATTTTTAGTATTTGTTGTTATAGCGGCAACAGAAATACATAGAAAATTTCAACAGTCTATCACGGTTCATGAGATACAGCCTGGTGACAGACGGACAGACGGACAGACGGGCAGACGGACAGACGGACAGACGGACAGACGGACAGACGGACAGTGGAGCCTTAGTAATAGGGTCCCGTTTTACCCTTTGGGTACGGAACCCTAAAAACAAAAAAAAACACGCAAACTGATACTAGCCACTCAGAAGAGAAGTGGTTGAAGCTGCAGATTTTCATTAGTAAGTTCCATAAAAGCCGTAAAACCTTCAAAGAATGCTTTAAATGCTTCAAACAAAGGAAGCTCTTCGACGGCGCTGATTGGAGCCAAGTACCGCATATGAAGCTCTTACCGACTCTCGTTCCACCCAGCAACTGTAGGTACAGGAGAGCACACACGCACACAGGGCACACAGGGCACACAGAGCAAGATGGACAAGGCATTGGGAAGGTTTGTTGTGATTCTCTATTACTTGAGTTCTAAAGCATTAACTAAAGTTTGCTGGGTTCTACTACTTTAGGGGTCATATCATATCATAACTAATAAAAGCAAGAAGCCGTGAGAGTCGCGGCGAGATACTCGACCCCTCCAGCTCAACCCGTGGATGTCGTAAGAGCCGACTAAGAGAGCCTATACGAGAGGAAGTTGAGCATCTTCTTTCTGTGTCCTTTTAAGTTTTAACACGTCCACTGCGATCACCGCACCGCCTGCCTAGCGTGCTGGTTAATGACATAACATAATATATACACTTACTAGTGGCTTATTTTCTACTTCTTCCACACAAAACATCACACAAAATATCAATAACACCTTGTTTAAGAAACAACGAATTTGATAATAATTACTATTTATAAACCTGTTTAAAGTACTAAGTATTAAATTCGACTTGTCTAATTGCTTATTTTTTAAGCCTAAAGAAATAAACGTTATTTATATTTGATATTTTAAAACTAAATTAACCCAATTCAGGACATATAAAAGAACCCCCCTCAACCTAAGCGTAGTATCAAAACACCTTTCCATAGACGTAACAAATGAATTTAGCCTATTAGGAATAACACTTGACACAAACTTAAATTGGAAGGCCCATGTACAGAAAATTAAAACTAAACTATCACAATTCGTTTACGCCCTTAGTATTTTAAAAGCCAATAGGTACTAACTACGAGACCGCTTTGTCTGCGTATTATGCGTATGCCTATAGTTGGCTGAATTATGCCATAATTTTATGGGGTGAAAGTGTAGAATTCGAACAACTATTCGTCATGCAAAAGAAATGTGTAAGAATTCTTACCAACACTAAACCACGGGATAGCTGTGCTGTAGGCCGCACTTCATCAAGAACAACATTCTGACATTACCATCCATTTATATTATGCAAGCCTCATTATTTGTTAGGAAAAATAAACATTTTTTTAAAACCAAGCAGGACTGTATTATTGACTATAATGGACGGCATAAAAATAAGCTCGTAGTACCTCCAACAAAACTTAAACTTGTTAGTCAAAGCCCATATCATAGATTGGCAAGAATATACAATAAAATACCTGAAAATGTAAAAAATGAAGAAAAAGATACGCTTTTTTGTAAGAAACTAAAATTATTTTTATTAGAAAAATGTTACTATTGTGTTGACCAATTCGCTACTGACAAACTAAAATGACGTGACCTTATGATGAAACAATGACTAGCTGACCATTCTGGCTTTTAAATTCAAAATTCAATTCAATTTAATTAATTATATTTATTATGTATTGCATGAAATTTATGTTATTTTAAAATTCCATTTGACAATGTAAAAATAACTGTTTTGCAGTGCCCTTCCAGGGTGCATGTATGTACCTAGTGATAACCAATTACCTTAGAAATAAGATGGAATGTACCTACATGCAAGCAAAAATAAATGAAATATGAAATATTTGACAAAACCCAATTGTTTTGAGGAGTACGGCCAGCCGTGGAGGTAGTGCGTTGATCCAAACATAGTCGTGTTTTGGATGGATTTTGAGAGAAACCTTGGGGTGCGCCTTCGATCGGAAGGTGGAGCGGAAGTGCAAGCGGATTGTCAATGTCGTTTTTCATTGAAAGTGGTTTAAATCTGCTCCTACTTCCTGAAGTTCACTCAAATTTGAGTGTCAGGATTGCTGGACTGGCCTGAGTCGGCTGCCAGCCATTCAGCTAGCAGCCGACTCAACGTGCGTTGCCCGTTCGGTTGAATGAGCTTTCCACACAGCGCTTCCTTATCTTAAAGTAAGAACAAAAATACCTTTTCTTGTAAACCATTCCGGGTCGGCCTAATTGTTTGAAATACAAACAAGATGGCAGAAACGCTCGCACTCCTTTGAAGTGGAGTTTTACTTTATAAGACGGAAGTAGGACGCGGTAGGTATTTGTAAATAGCTAGGTACATACATAGGTATACGAAAAACAAATTACTTAGGTACATAATATAATTGAATTAGTTATGAAATTCGTTATTTCCGGTGTCAAGGTCTGCGGAAACTGCGCACCGATATTGTTTTAATGTTTTTGCTACAATAGTACAATGTTTTGTTTCGCAGAAACAGGCAGAGATGTTGTTCTGGCATAGATTAGGTTCATTGATACGAAACGAAAGTATGCGATTCAGAATATCAGCACGAAATATAGTAAAACCTGAAATTTGTTGTCGTCAATTCTGTTTCAGGGAACGACATGAGATGCGTAGAGCTATTGTAGAGAGCAAAATCACGTTGTGGGCACGAAACGCACGCTGGGAAATATTATCTTTAAGTTCTATATACATGAGAACTAACCTAATTACTTTAATAAACATAAGTCAGTGTTCGTGTTTCCTTATATTTATCTTTGTATGGTGGCTCTCCACTACTGGAGATCAGCCGTCAGCTCAGCAAATTTCTCGCGATCTGGCGCCAAGCGGAAAATGTCTTCGACGCTAGCGATATTCGACCTCTCTCGGATGTTTCTCAACCACGACTCTTTCCGTCTGCCAACGCATCGGCTACCCATACTTGCCGAACACTGGAGCAGCTGGTATTTCTCGTCTCACACATGTCCAAGATACCCAACTCCTCGTACCATACGCTTGATGGTCTGCAACAGTTCTCGGTCTGCCGGACCGCTCGCGTTGGACCACAAAACTATTATATTACGTACTAATCATAATTCAACATACAGACAATTAACAACTCTAATTATTTTCCCGAATATAGGATAAATTAGTCGACGACTGATTGACCTACTTTTCAGATGTCGATAATTAACAATAAAAACCTAAATATAATTAATATTTAGGAAGTGTTCATCTAGGAAGTGTATCATTGCAGATAACACCACAGACCAGTTGTGTTTGATTGAACTGGTCTGTGATAACAATAAAACTATAGTATAGTCTATCAAATAACTTATAAGTAAATCAAGCTATGAAATGCAAATGTCATGTGAATGAGTATAAATAATTAGTTAAAGGTTTTCTGCGTAATTCGGTAATTTCACACAAATCTGTGGTTCGAACCACAGATTTGTGTGAAATTACTGATTTACTCATTCACATCGCATCTGCATGCCATAAACAATAGAAAACAAACAACTTAACAGGATCTATAAGCAACATTTCAAGTTGACCCTTTAGAGACTTTAAATAACGTAAAGTCCAACATAAATTCTTACTTAAATTCAAAGTAATAAAATTCACGTTATCTGACCACCCCAAAGTCGTAAAATATTTAATGGGCGAAATTAAATGAGTCGTGAGTCCCTTTATTAAAACGTTCCGAATGAACAATACTTTAATACGTGCACCCTCTTCAAGGGCCTGCGCCCAACAACAGGGCTATGGAGTGAAAAGTAACGAAAAGTTTAAAACCTCTCTGCAACTTTGATTTTTGCTAATGAAAATAAATGGAAGCTTTGTCATTTCCGGGGGTTGTTTTGTTTATTTCTTTATATATATATATCTCTCTCTCTCTTTGTGTAATCCGGATAGAATGAGGAGCTCTACGGCACAGCGAGCGACGGTCCGGCGGCGGCGGCGGCGGCGGCGACACCTCGATCATTGAATGAGGAGCTCTACGGCACAGCGAGCGACGGTCCGGCGGCGGCGGCGGCGGCGGCGGCGGCGACACCTCGATCATTGAAATCGATATTATCTAAGTTAACTTAGCTAAGTTCGAACATCTTACGAGTATATTTACTCTTCTCATTCATATAATAATATAATATAGGTATAACAATAGCACACAATTCTCGCCGCTGCCTCTAGCTAGACCCGCACTTAGCGGAGCTTGCCCCGCCCAGCCCGTTTGTAGAATGGCTAGACTAATAGCAAAGCGGTGCAAATCAATTAAATACCTTTGTCGTTTGTTGAACGATCAATGTTCAACAATATGGCTAAACGTTACGAAGCCATCTCGTCGAAAGAAATTAGTAAAGTTTACCCAAAAAAATGCGTTCGTTTTGCAATCGGACCAGCCATTCTACAAACAGGCTGATTCACCGATCTGGCGGCGATGTAGATACATACAGTGTCCACAGCTTGGACTTATGTAACTGTCTCCGTATAAATCATGTAAAGTAGACACACGGCCTACGTTTATTTATTAGACAGTAAAATGAGTTGTCCATTGCCACATGTGCCATAAATCTCCCGACGATTCCTTCGTCGCGTAGTAATGTATAGCGAACAGAAGGATTTTATTGCTTTCGGCAGCACATGAGTTATACCCACAAGGCATTTGCATTAATGAACAGAACGGGATGGAACATACACCATGGGGCCTGTTGAAAAGAGACGGAAGGAGGCAGTGCGCAGTTGTGCAATAAAGGGGCTATGATATTATTTATTCGAGGCTTTCGGGATAAACAGAAGAATTGTTCTCGTTGTGAATATGGCAAATAGGCGTTATTAATAATGCCGAATATCCGGATTGGCGGCAACATACTTGTAACTGTCTCATATGATGATAGATTGTTACATTAGTAGGTATATACTTTTAGTTATGAGTGCATGAATTCGTTGTAAGTATAGCATGTATGTGAAATAGCGGACAGGTTTGCGTGGTATACAATATGTAGGCAAGAGTGTCTGGGACGAGAAGAGTGTTAGCTTCGAATGTGGAGGGATACAAGGGGAGAGGAAGGACAGAGAAATGATGGATGGATTGCGGCGTGCACATGGCAAGAAAGGTGTGAGTAGACAGAGAGAGCTGGCGGCTGATAGCGGAGAGAAGGAAGAGAAAGAGTTGTTCTGCCGACCCCACGAAGGACCGGAAGATGATGATGAGGAACGGGCTGAGTCAGCGACCTGGTTGCATGCAGACCGTGTTCATTGATAACTCTCAAGGAAAGGAAGTGACTAAAAGAGTAGCAACTGTTAACCCAAAACCATATTATTGGTTTAATTAAATAAATAAGACAATCGTAGTTTATTTTCCCACATGCTCTACTTTTAGTTGAACTCTTTCTTCTTCTTCTTGGGTGTCTGGCTAGCTGGTAGAGCAGGATACAAGCTTTACCATCTACTATATTCAAAACTGACTCCTTATCAGGTACAGCTCCAAGAGCCTGACAGAAGTTGGCTCTGCATGTTAGAAAGAGATAGAGAACTTGGTATGTAACCAAGTGATCAGTTACGTAATTATTTGTGTATTAAGTTTGTACTTACTTTGCGATTTGCACTTTTGTGCATGCGGCTATGTGAGATTGTCAGGATTTGCACTTTTGTGCATGCGGCTATGTGAGATTGTCAGGATTTGCACTTTTGTGCATGCGGCTTTGTGAGATTGTCAGGATTTCATATTGTTTAGTACTTGGGAATGTTGGGATTGAAACTGGAGTCTCAATCCCAACGGAGAGCCTTCCTTCACTTATAAATTATTTTCTTAACAAAAAATTTAATTTGCGATAAACCTTACAACTAAGTGCCACTTCGATAATCTTTCGTAGATGCAAAGGACCAATAGATAGATAATTGTAAAAGCCTTCTCAGTTGTGATGTACCCGCGAGTCGTGGGATATGTTTGTACAGTTGAATGGTGTTGTGTGTGGTTCTAGGGTATTTTCCCTTGACCTAGAATCATGAAATTTGGCAAAAAGCAAGGTCTTATATAGTCTTATAGTAAAGGGAAAAATCTCAAAACTGTAAGTTTGTAGTTTATTCACAGAAAAATAATTTTTGAATCTCGCCGTGGACCAAAAACCTATAGGGTACTTTCCCTTGACCTAAAACCATGAAATTTAGCAAGAAGCTTGCTTCTTGCTTATTACAGTTTTCAGATTTTTCCTTGTAGTCAAATCACAAAAAAGCACTATTTTGATTCTCGCCATGGACCAAAACCTATGTACCAATAGGGTACCTACTTCCTATTGAGCTAGAATCCTGATATTTGGCAAGAAACAAGGTTTTAATTTCATTATTTACAATATTATAGTATATAGTAAATATAATGTTTGGTTACGTACGGAACCTTCGTTGCACGAGTCCGACTCGGTTGATGTATTTGTAAATTACAATCGTCATACAATGTAACTCTTATTTTTATTTATACATAAGGTACCTACTAAATACTCAACAAATCATTCGGGTTCATTTCCGTCAAAAGTAGAATATTTTTGAAAAAAATAAATATGCAGTTATTATTTTCTTATAAATCGAGGGCATGACTCCTTTCACGACTTTTCCCTAACTCTCGTGGGTTCGGACTTGGCCAGCACCAAAACCACCCTGTATAATTCGTAAGCATCTGCCCTCTCATCGTGAAAAATAAATAAAAAGCGAGGATGAGTAGTTGTTTTTGAAAGTTTTCAATGAATCAGTAAGTTGTTTCCTGAGTGAACTTGACTGACGATATAACAAGTCTCGTATCTCAATGGTGCATGATTGGGGATTGGCATGACAGTTATCAAATAATAACTCGTATTAAATGCTTGTTTGACGTGCTACATAACATAGCACGTAGAGCGTAGCACATAGCACGTAGAAGTGTTTTTTGGCTTTATTTGCACGTAAAGCGTCCCGGGGAACAGGTCATCAAGCGATAATGTGTGCCCATGTGTTGCTGGCAAACCATGGATAAATAATCAGATCGAACTCTACCTTGTTAATGCAAAGCCAAGTAACAGTACCTATATAAATACAGTAATATGATATTGTTGTTACAAATTGATTCTGCTGCTGGCAGCCTGAAGAGCTGGGACGGATCTCTTCAAGTATTCAATACATGTAGGATCGGTGCGGTGCTGGTGGACTCAAATAAAAATCTATAAAAATACAAAAAAAATGCCGTATAAACATAAAATAACTAAGAATTACAAACTACTGGTGTGCACCAGGCAAACCTGTCAAAACCTACTTACATTTTTTAGTCCGTTTTCCAGTTTGTACCTACCTAGTAATGGTAGATATTCGTTCGACTCCACTGACTCAGCCAACTCCTTTACTACTTTGATCATCTTTTGTATTGTACACATTAATGGGAAAATTATGGCGTAAGTGTATACACGTACATATAGTACGTGTAGCCATCATTTTAAAAAAGAAGCTATAAGAAAAATTCATGTTTTCGAATCCCTAGTGAGATTGCTTCTTACCAATTCCCACACTTTGACTGCGACACAGGTACTAATATTGCGGTAGGCATTTATTATAATTATAATGTTTGTTTCATTGACTTCCGCCGGAATGTGGGTCATGTCATGTGTTTCATATAATATTATAATTACCAAATAATATAATTTAAACAAAGCTTATTGTTACGGATATTAAAGGAGGCCGATATGTTCGTAATCACAAGTTATTTCGGGAAGCTGATTTAATTAGTAGCGCCAAATAATATACTGAGGGTAAATATCAGTAAACAATGTAACATCCATTATTGTGGGCTGTTACTGCACTCAACGGGAATGGGAAATCGGCTGCTATTCATTATTGTGGGCTGTTACTGCACTCAACGGGAATGGGAAGTCGGCTGCTATTCATTATTGTGGGCTGTTACTGCACTCAACGGGAATGGGAAGTCGGCTGCTATTCATTATTGTGGGCTGTTACTGCACTCAACGGGAATGGGAAGTCGGCTGCTATTCATTATTGTGGGCTGTTACTGCACTCAACGGGAATGGGAAGTCGGCTGCTATTCATTATTGTGGGCTGTTACTGCACTCAACGGGAATGGGAAATCGGCTGCTATTCATTATTGTGGGCTGTTACTGCACTCAACGGGAATGGGAAGTCGGCTGCTATTCATTATTGTGGGCTGTTACTGCACTCAACGGGAATGGGAAGTCGGCTGCTATTCATTATTGTGGGCTGTTACTGCACTCAACGGGAATGGGAAGTCGGCTGCTATTCATTATTGTGGGCTGTTACTGCACTCAACGGGAATGGGAAATCGGCTGCTATTCATTATTGTGGGCTGTTACTGCACTCAACGGGAATGGGAAGTCGGCTGCTATTGTTGGATTTGCCTCTCATTGTAGAACACTAGCGGCCCGGGCCGGCTTCGCACGGGTACATTTACCTATGGTTTTAACAAAAAACAATTAAATTATAAATTTTTAAAACTTTCCATGCTTAGAACACTCGATCAAGTCTGCTTTTGACAAAATAAACAATCAAAATCATCCGTTTGGGAGCTAGGATGCCGCAACAACACACAGATAGATACACACACATAGATCCCCCGTCAAACTTATAACAACCCTTTTTGTGACGGGGCTTAATAAAAAAATGTATTACAAAACTTTAGATATCATTATTACTTTTCTTAGTTTTTTTTAATATTCTAGGATTCTAATCGTGAAAGAATTTTTCAAATCGGTCCAGTAGTTTCGGAGCCTATTCAATTCAAACAAACAAACAAGTCCGTCCTCTTTATAAGTAGTTATTGTGACATAACGTAGGTAATAGTTTGACACATGGCGTCGTGGATTTTTTTGTAGATATTTAAGTCTTCCATAAAACTGTAGTAGGAAGGTCTCTTTGCTCTATTGTCAATAGTTTCCGCAGCGTACGCGATATAAGGATTATTTATGGTATTTTTTTCACACCTTGGGTTACATTATCGAAGTTTTCATACGAAGACCTAACATTTTTGAAAAAATTCTATAGCCTATAACCATCAGGGATAATGTAGACTTCTAATGGTGAAATAATTTTTCGAATAGGTCCAGTCGGTAGTTTCGGAGCCTTTACAATAGGCTACTTGACTACATTGAAAATAAGTTCCAAAATGTTATCATCCTAGTCAGTGAGTGATAACGTAAAAAAGCGTATTTTGATGGATTTCATTAAAAAATGTGTCTATTTTAGGCAAAAAAGAGAATTTAAATTACATTCTTTTTATGTTCGTGCACGTGATCGAAAACACTGTGCCGTTGCTGATGACGTAACAACTTCCTCTTCAACAACTTTACGGCGCCGCTTGCCTTTCGCCGCGACTCTGCCAGTGTCTGTTTCAGAGTGTCATACATAGAGTTTTGTACATATAAGTACTATATAAACTCTATATTGTCTATCATACAATGTGGTGGGTTTGAACCATAGAGTTATTATTATGACTAGTACTATAATAACTTTACGGTGTGAAGTGTGTACTATCAAGGGAGGGGTGATTTCTTCCGTCCACGGTTGACATGGTGTTGGTTGACGAAAGGAGTTGTGACGTCATCGAATCATGTCGCCGGAGCTTTGAGCGTTTTAGGGCGCCATTATTTTATTCAAACTTTAAAATTAGTTTTCACAGCAAATACGACGGGCCTTGAAGAAATATTAGTATCATTTGCATTATTTTTTATCAGACAATACGTAAGAACTACCTATTAAGAGACGCGATGCGTCGCTTGTGACAAACTGGATATTTAGTGCAGTCCACGTCTACACACAAATCGGTAGTCCGCCGTCCGTTGGATACAATACAACATGCATGAAGCCTGTGAAATTATAGAATGCGATTGATAATGACGTCATCGGCCAGGTGGTCCTGCTCAGTTCCAATACGATCTGAGCGGGACAACCAACGATTGTAGCTACTGATATAAATCTCATTGGGGACAGCATGAGAGATGTCGTCATTCCTTATCCTATTCTTTTATAACACGGTTATATCTGCGCTGTCGCGTCCACCCGCTGGGCTGTGTCACCGCTTTCAGTGGGTACACTTGTACGACGGTGTAGTTATATTTCAGCGGGTTGAGTTAATAGTATGTGTAGCACAAATGATGCGTAGGTAGTTGAACTGTGTACACATCAGATGTGATGTGATGTGTGGACAGTTCGAGTAGCGTCGTGTCTCTGCACAGTTCGAGTATTGTCGTGTCTGTGCACTAGGCGGTGAGCAGATACTCTATGACGGGTCAACGCCCTTGCAAGGATACCTTGATTGCAGACCTGCTGTGTCACTCGCGCGATGCCCGCCTCTATGCCGACCGACCAGGGTTCCATTCACCTTGCACAGGGAGTCCATTGATTGGAGCTGGCGTGGCGAAATGATTCAGTTAATGATAAACAATCGTTATCTTAATTTTCTATCAAACTTAATGAAGAGTTCAATTATGTAGCGGAAACTTTACTAATGTTCAGAAACAGGACTTCATTCATGTACGAGGTTTTGGTATTCATATAACCTTCCTTCAAAGGTGCGTGAGTTGGTCCGACTAGCCAGTCCGTGTGTGGTGACACCGCCGATAGCTTGCCAGCTTGCTTGGAGTATGACAAAGGAAGGCAGCGTAACGATCTGGAGCGCTACAAAGAACTGCCGCGCCGGCGCGGCGGCGTGTCCCATGCTGGTTTCGCGATCGCCCACGTTTTTGCACGTGCGGACCACGCCGGCGGACACCACGCGCGATAGCCTGCGGAAGGCGAAGCATGCACGGACCACGCCGGCGGACACCACGCGCGATAGCCTGCGGAGGGCGAAGCATGCACTACCCAGCCTGGCACACAAGCTGTTAATATGATGAAGAAATCACTCGAATATCGGTATTGACAGCTAATGGTTTAGCAAGAGTTATCAATATCATCATTAGGTACTATCTTAGATAGTAAGTTTGACATTTGCTTTCCTTTAAAACGATCAGTTGTAAAGAAAAATATATCGTGGGTATCTAATGAAATAATTAATTTGGAATATTTCTTACGTGACATGAAATGTATTAAAATTAAATTCCCTGACAATGAAATACTATCTGCAAAAATTGACGAATATCAAACTAGGTACGATAGGATTTTAAAATCAAAATTCAAAATTCAATAACTTTATTTATTTAGGCTTACAAAATAAGCACTTAGACAAGTCAAATTTTTACATAAACAGTTTTATAAATAGTTATTATTATCAAATAAGAAAATCTGAGAGAAGCCGTATTTACTGTGATATTATTAATAATTCTACTAATTTGACTAAAACTATGTGGGACTTAGTTATCAGTCATAGGTATATAAAAATATGTCATATATAACTCTCTCTCATATATAAAAAAAAATGGTGAAAATGGTCCGGCTCTGCGACTGCTGCTCAGCTCCATGACTGGCCGCACGCAAATCGTCACGGGGAGAGGGGGGAAGGTCAAATCGAACCCGATGTCATCCACTATTGGTGTAGCACAGGGGTCTTCGATTTCTAATGTACTGTTCTCCCTCCTGATGAACGACCTACCCGATTGCATTAATGATGCACACATACTTATGTATGCGGATGATGTTGCGGCCATCGTGGAAGCGTCAAATCATGATACTCTGCAGCAAAAACTAAATAGCGTTGCAGGTGAATTGCAGAAGTGAACTTTCTTCAATTCAGACATTCAATTCACACGTCACAAAAACCAACTTCATGCATTTCAACCTTGCTGGACACAGTTGTATGCCGGTGGCTGTGAGCCTGGAAGGCGAATTTGTCAACCAGGTCCACACAACTACTTTTCTAGATTTCACCTTAGACAAGGGTCTCACGTGGGAGGCGCACATAGACAAGCTATGTAAAAAGATAGGACGATCATGCTTCGGTCTATGGCGCCTCTCGGCTACACTAGACAAATCTATGGTAAGAAGTGTATACTTTGCCAACGTGCATTCCCTCTTACTGTATGGTGCGGAGCTTTGGGGGTGTGCGTCAGATTGGGAGCGTGTCTTCAGACTGCAAAAGCGGGCAATAAGAGCGATAGTCAGAATACCTCAGGATGAGTCTGCGCGGCCGTATTTTGAGTCCCTAGGAATCTTGACCGTTCCCGCCGTTGTCATATACCAGTACAAATATGCAAGGTACGGGGACGGTCACAGATACAACACGAGGCACGCACACCGGCTGAGAGCTCTCCCACGACGACTGGCCAAGACGTCCAAGTTGCAGCACGTAATGGGGACGGCTGTTTACAACCGTATCCCAAAATCTATCACCAGCGCGCAATCCACACCGTCCTTTAAAATTAAGTTAAAAAAGTGGCTGATAGCCCCATCAATTTATGATATTAATGAATTTATGATTTTAAAATATAATTGATGATACCTACCTATTATGATGTTAATTTAATTTATTTATAATGATTACCACCTTAATTTTGTGTAATTTTTAAATAATTTATGTAGTTTTTACATAATTTTAGAAATTTTGATTTGAACTATGCTTATCCCAGGTTAAGCCACGGTCTATTTGAAATCCCGCTGGAACCTGTTCAATGGTGTTTTTATCTATTTAGTGACGGACAAGCTCCTATAACCTGACGCCCAGATATGCAAAAATGTGCGTTTTCTAGTGGTTTAAAGCGAGTCCGTTCGACTGAAACCAATGTGCCACCTACTACGTAGGTAAGTATTACACCAATGTGCCACCTACTACGTAGGTAAGTATTACACCAAAGGTGAGGCATGTTGCCCTGTTCCACTCACCTGCCATAGTGAGTAAGTAAGTACCTACTAGGTACCTACTGAATATTGTTTTGTACCATCCAGTTGTTTTGGTGTCACGAACGTGGGTGGATCGGTAGGTAACATTAATTTTATGATTATTATGTTTTGATTCTCAAATAACGATGCTAGTCTCAAATAACAGCGGTAGCGTCCAAGCGGCTGAGAGCCGAGGTGTCCGGCCTACTAGACCATGCCTTCATAAACGCTTATACCCTTATGCTTACACTGGCCTCATACAAGTAACAGCGGTAGCGTCCAAGCGGCGGAGAGCCGAGGTGTCCGGCCTACTAGACCATGCCTTCATAAACGCTTATACCCTTATGCTTACACTGGCCTCATACAAGTAACAGCGGTAGCGTCCAAGCGGCTGAGAGCCGAGGTGTCCGGCCTACTAGACCATGCCTTCATAAACGCTTATACCCTTATGCTTACACTGGCCTCATACAAGTAACAGCGGTAGCGTCCAAGCGGCTGAGAGCCGAGGTGTCCGGCCTACTAGACCATGCCTTCATAAACGCTTATACCCTTATGCTTACACTGGCCTCATACAAGTCATTATGTGTGAGGGAATAGAGAGCGCACCTGTGTTTGCGCACACACTTGTGCACTGTATTATATTCTGCGCACCTGGCTGGTTTCCGTTGATACGCCATGGTCGAGATACAGCAAGGAGGATCATCACCTACTGGTTATTTTATGAAGCCACATTTATACCACAACCTTCAAAAGCTCCAGAATCTACCGGCTGACCGTACCCACCCACTAAAAAGATTAGCCATTGCGAGAGGTTCCTAACTAACTCCTCTTGACAACTCTCTTACCAGCCGAATCGTTGCATTATCATTCATCATTAGCAACAGCCGAACATTATGCAGACTATGTATAATATACCGACCCCGAAGTATCCACCACGGTCCTGCAGGAGGCATTGCGTGGTTACGATAGTTGGAATGGCCGGTAGCCAACCACCTGCCGACAGCCGTGTCTAGCCCAAACAAGTTCTGTGTTTGCTCGTCCACGCTTCATATGACGTCAGCGATCGACTGACCAAGTCGAGTCTCTCTTCCACTTTGTCCATAATTATGTTAATTAAACCAGGGGATTAATTACTTGCTTACCTACGCGCACCTATGCGAAAGATTATATGATTCGTATTTTAATTGACGAATAGAATATTTATGTTGGGATAGTAATTAGGTACAGAAAGAAAGAAATTATTTATATTTAACTAAAAACTACTACACATTAAAACTATGTTAATACTTGAGTTTTGTTCGTAGCAGTGTTGAGTGCAAATATGGCATTCAGTCAGCATCGTGGTGGTGCAGACTGGTGCGCGTGCGCACAGCGGCGATACTCGGTGAAGAGCAGAGCGACCGGTGCACGTCGCCTCACGATGGATGCGTATTTTGGTTGAGGAAGGCATCGTGTAGGTGCAGATTGTAGTAACTTCGCCTGAACTATACTACCACACCCGCTAAGGTTTACAAAAATGGAGCAGTGCCGTGACCGACAGAAGTCGTGCACTGCACCAGACGTTGACCATGCGGCCAGCTACCAGTCACAAGGCCAGCTATAAGTATCAGGGCAAACTTAGCACAGAGCCAACTACTACATCTAAAACTGGCCATAACTACTCAGTGCTTTTCGGCCGAGTCTTTATGCTCAAAATGATCGTGCTAATTGCCAAAACCGGTGCAAACCGGATAGAACTGGCGAAAACATGGCACAGCGATAAAGAACCAATAACAAGTCAGCAGGTCATAAAGCATTGGAACTGGTTGTTAGGTACTTGTACCTACAGCTAGTGTACCTACAGCTAGTGTACCTACAGCTAGTGTACCTAACTAGTGTACCTACAGCTGGGTGAGACATCGCGACCGCCAACTGGGTGAGGGCCGGCGATAAATGTATGACGATACAAACACAGACACGTAATGTACAGACAGACGCGTCGTGACCAGATAGAAGAACATGTCTTTCATTCAAATGTGCATCAACGTCTTTGTCAACTGTGTTGCGTGACGTGAAGAGTCTTCATGATCAACGTTTCCTCAACAAAACCTGTTTACACCGACTCCTGCAGAGATAACTCCATGTCCAGCGTTGGGATCACGGCGTAACTCCGAAATAGTAATGATAATAACAGCCAATAATGCGCTTATTACGGGAGGAGTGATGCAGCAGTGGAGTGTGTGGACCGGTGGGTGTTGTTGTTGCTGGAGGAAGCCACTCTCTTTGTGTGCAGTTTATTTGTACATAATTACAAGTTATTAGAGTATTGTTGCGCTATCAAACCGTTCTCTGTATAAACTTCTACGTGAAGTAAACAGCTGTGTATATATATAGGCCTTGATACCAGGTCTACGACCTGCCCTAAGCTCTCTCGCGCATGCGTCACAGAGCGCTGATATATGGTCTGACGATGAGACCATTTGATACTGCGCTAGTACCTACCTACACCCTATTTACATACAGGATTGAAACAGTTTCATCTATCTACATAATATGTATTACAATATATTTTTATTTTTTTTGTTTAATGGTTCTGCGTCTGGTTTGACGCAATGTTATTACAATCTATAAATGGAGATTTGCATGGGGACTTATATGTCGAGAGACTATAAATGACTAGAAATGCATCTTCGTGAACATAAAAAAGCAGGTAGTACCTAACCTACACAGTTGTCATTTTGTGAACTTGTCAGTTCTCATCGATAACAGAGTTTATCAAAATGAAAAAACTCTATTTACCTTAGAACTCAATACCTAGGTCGGAGATCTTCCACGGGGAGGAGAGTTTGACAATAGGATATCATGTCATAATCAGCGCGCTGGTGCCCTGCCAGATATGGATTCCCTATCCTGGGTGTTCTTAATTACACATTTTCCAAATTCTATAAATAAATAATGGTGGACAATTCACACAGCATTATCAAGCCCCAAGCTACGCAGAGCTTGTGTTATGGGTACCAGATAACTTACTGATATACATAATATTATACATTACATTGATAGATATTTTTATTATACATAGAAAACGACCAGAACACCCTGAACAAATGTCTGCAGATCGTACACACATTTGTCCCGAGGCGGGAATCGAACCCGCAACCTCCTGCGTCGCAGGCAGGCCTTCGCCCACCGCGCCACATCGGTCGTCTATTTCTGGAATATTCTTATTTTTTCAAATAAATTCTGAACCAGAATCTGTGCCCCTTTTCTTTGACATCCCCAAAGTAAAACTCAATTCGACTGAAAGTAGTTGAACTATTTTTAGGACATTGTTGTACAGATGCCTCATTACGCTGGCCCAGGCGGCCCAGTTGTACAGATGTCTCACAGCGCTGGCCCAGGCGGCCCAGTTGTACAGATGCCTCACAGCGCTGGCCCAGGCGGCCCAGTTGTACAGATGCCTCACAGCGCTGGCCCAGGCGGCCCAGTTGTACAGATGCCTCACAGCGCTGGCCCAGGCGGCCCAGTTGTACAGATGCCTCACAGCGCTGGCCCAGGCGGCCCAGTTGTACAGATGCCTCACAGCGCTGGCCCAGGCGGCCCAGTTGTACAGATGCCTCACAGCGCTGGCCCAGGCGGCCCAGTTGTACAGATGCCTCACAGCGCTGGCCCAGGCGGCCCAGTTGTACAGATGCCTCACAGCGCTGGCCCAGGCGGCCCAGTTGTACGGAAACGTGCGATGAGTAAGCTGGTTTACAATAATTAAAAGTCTGTACAAACAGTGTTCTATATTCAGTAATAATCTATTATTTTCCATTATTTCACGAATCCTTGGATGAAGCAGCTTTGCAAATAATGACAAATTCCTGCAAAAATGTCGACAATTTTTTTGTTGTACCAAAAGTCTAGGGTACATGTTAAATGTGTGTTTATTTATGATCTCACCTGTGTATTATATCTACTTTCATTGTTTCAATGCATTTTCGTATCTGTAGGTACCTAATGTACAAAATCTCTTGTGATTCTCAGTCAGATGAGTAGACACGACGAGGACTTATATCTAGATTCTAGACTTGTCTTCATTTTCAATTCGTTAGGCTACAGTCGGGTTCTCGAATGCTGATCGCATATCAGCTGACAAATCAATTAACTTGGTATACTGGTCAAACAAAATCGGTTTGCAAGTACGCTGAATATATAAAAATTTACTAATCAATGATCCTCTTACGATTGTTACATCAGTGTATATTTTGATATGGTCACACATCACATATAATCGTTCCTTCAGTTCAATCATTCAACCCTAAACTAAAAAAATGTCGTTGCTGTTGTTGTGTTTGTCTCTCGCGAATAATTGTTAGCTTTTAAATAACACACTAATATTATAAATGAGATAAATTGGATGGATGTTTGTTACATCTTAAAATCTTAACGCTAAAACTACTGAACGATCCGTTCAGTATTGAATTTTTGCATAGATGTAGCTTACACCAAAGAATTCGTTCCAGTGGGACAGGAATATCCGCTAAACGTGTCTATAGAAAAAGGCGTGCGGACGGACAGAAAGTAGTTTTAAAAAAATTTGGAAATTGAAAGAAAATAACTAAACAAAAGACCAAGCTGAAATATTTCAGCTTTCAATGACGGAAAATGCTATCAGCGGAGGCCACGCTCGGAGCTGCAGCAGACACCTTTTCTATCAGCGGAGGCCACGCTCGGAGCTGCAGCAGACACCTTTTCTATTATTCGGCAAGCTGTAGCCTTATTTCTACAGCTCCGGTCAGCCACTGTTTGAAATGCACCTGTCGAATAAAAAGTTGTTGTTAACAGGATCCGTCGTAGGGCACCTAAGGTCATAGGTACTCCGTACCCTACGTGGCTTTATGGACTCCCCAATGAGTGTCACCAAATACAGAACCACAGGCTTTGAGACTATCTATCGCATCTTAAATTCCGCTTCTGTAAACTCTTCGAATGACTCTACCAGCCCGGAACGTCCTTGAGGGTCCAGGTGTACTTTCCACATCAGATTCACTGCTGCTGCTCACTGTTACATCTGCAAGCGACATTCAAAAAAAGTGCGGTTATTTTAATTTACAAGAATGTTTTTATTATTAATAAAACGATCCACAAGTATTGTAAAATATAATAAAACCACTTTTAAAGTACCATCTGGTCAATATTTAGATGTACCTGGCTTAGGAGACAATAAGACAGTAAATATGGCTCTCTATGATTTCCTTTTCCGTGTGTCAAGTAGTGACGACAATAACATTCCCGTTTGCTCAATTTTTTGAGATATGACCCAAGCATAATATTTGACTATGTCCAGCACAGCATCCTTCTCAAAAAACTCGAAAAATATGGTATCAGAAGTAACGCTCTACAATTAATCAAATCGCTTTTAGAAAACAGGTAACTCACATAACGAAAATAAGTCTTTATATCGAAGGAACATATCATGGAATATGGCGTTCCTCAAGGTAGCGGTCCATTGCTCTTCCTTACGTACATTAATGATCTTCCTAAAGCTACTACACAACTTGGAATATGGCGTTCCTCAAGGTAGCGGTCCATTGCTCTTCCTTACGTACATTAATGATCTTCCTAAAGCTACTACACAACTTGGAATATGGCGTTCCTCAAGGTAGCGGTCCATTGCTCTTCCTTACGTACATTAATGATCTTCCTAAAGCTACTACACAACTTGGAATATGGCGTTCCTCAAGGTAGCGGTCCATTGCTCTTCCTTACGTACATTAATGATCTTCCTAAAGCTACTACACAACTTGGAATATGGCGTTCCTCAAGGTAGCGGTCCATTGCTCTTCCTTACGTACATAAATGATCTTCCTAAAGCTACTACACAACTTATGTTCCTCTTTGCTGACGATAGTACTGTAACTATGAAAAATGAAAATGTTTATTTTGAAAAACACAAAAACATGACAAAGTTCTGGGCAGCTCTGCCTTCTGTTTTAGCTTTAAAAAAAACTGTGTTACAGAAGGCAGCGTCTTCCCCATTGCTGGGTACATTGTTGGTAGTTTAAAAAATAAAAACGAGAAACATAAATCTATTGTTACAATTAAAACTTAGTCTAGACAAGTAAGCCAAACCTAAAGCTACGTAAATTCATAGTAAGATCATACCTACCTACCTCTTCTACAACTAAGTATACTTATACAAAACAAAAGTATAACATGTAATAATATTAATACCTATCAAAATGACATTAACTATGCTCTGACATCTATACAATAGAATGATAATAATAATTTAAAAAATTAGCATTAGTAAAACTAAAACAACTCATTTTAGACAACGCGATAATGCTGCTTTTCCAAATCTTGACATACAATATAGTAATCAAACAATTGAGGAAGTTACGACCACAATATTCTTAGGAATCCACATAGACAAAAAGTTAAACTGGAAACCGCATGTAGAAAATGTTTGTTAACTACTGGGGATAGTTTACGTAGGACGTAAATGAGGCTATTTATTTTTTAATGAAGAAACCCTTCTTATCGCGTACCACGGCCTGATTGCCTCAAACTATCCCCAGTAGTTAATGAAGAAACCCTTCTTATCGCGTACCACGGCCTGATTGCCTCAAACTATCCCCAGTAGTTAATGAAGAAACCCTTCTTATCGCGTACCACGGCCTGATTGCCTCAAACTATCCCCAGTAGTTAATGAAGAAACCCTTCTTATCGCGTACCACGGCCTGATTGCCTCAAACTATCCCCAGTAGTTAATGAAGAAACCCTTCTTATCGCGTACCACGGCCTGATTGCCTCAAACTATCCCCAGTAGTTAATGAAGAAACCCTTCTTATCGCGTACCACGGCCTGATTGCCTCAAACTATCCCCAGTAGTTAATGAAGAAACCCTTCTTATCGCGTACCACGGCCTGATTGCCTCAAACATCAGGTACGGCTTCATATTTTGGGGGAACTCTAGTGACGTCGACAAAGTATTCAAATTTCAAAAAAGATGTATTAGAGCTATGTTTCGTATGAAAGCGACGGCTTCTTGTAAACCGCTTTTTAAAAAGTACAACATATTGAGTCTCCCTTCGCTGTATATTTTAGAAACAGCTATGTTTTTCAGAAACAATCCGGATTTGTTTTGTCGGCAATCTGACGCAGTACAACGTAATTGATGCGCATAAGTTTCTTTGCAATGGCAGGATCAATTTATAATAAAATCCCGCTCTTGATAAGAGAAATGTTACAGCGAATGCTGAAGAACATCCTATCTGATAAAACCTATTATACAGTTAAAGAATTTATGAACGATAAGAATTTTGACAAATAAGTATATATGACGACCTTGACGACCTCTGTGGCGCGGTGGGCGAAGGTCCGCCTGCGACGCAAGAGGTTGCGGGTTCGATTCCCGCCTTGGGACAAATATTTGTACGATCTGCAAGTATATGTTCCGGGTGTTCTGGTCGTTTTCTATGTATAGTAAAAATATCATATCTATGTAATGTATTGTATATCAGTCATCTAGTACCCGTAACACAATAATTGCATGTCCATAAAGGGCAAATTACATTGTTACTCATTTTGTCATTATGCCATCTTTTGTAATTGCAATAAATATACTTTTACTTTACTTTACTTAGGACTTTGCCGGACACATTAAATTTGTAGTAATTATTACAGAAAATTAGAGCAAAATCACAAAAATCATGTTTGATGTTTGACAGGAGATTTGCTAATGATAATTTATTTGAGACATAATATAGAAAAGTTACAGATCTTATTTAATATATGCTACGGTCTATATAGTAGTATTATAGCAGTAGTAGTAATATACATATATCTTAAAACTAACATACATACAATATTCAAAACTAAATTAATGACACGTTATTTTATGGCGAGACGTGTAGATGACGCAATCGGCCAAAACTCTGCGCATAGGTAGGTCAAGAGATGATCAGTTGGAACTCTGACCATAAATGAACTGAAGCTCACGTTATCGCGAGAGTCCAGCTTCTCGGCGAGAGTCCAGTCTTCAATTTAAATTCTTCCACAGCCTTGGTCTCCACACAGTAGTGGACGTGTGAGACAAAAAGCTGGGCAGCGCTACTTCCGTTCGGAAACCACATTTCAGGTCTTTCGGCCCAGTACCGCACTGGTTCCGGCTGGTGGGAAAATGCATTTCAATGGCAATTGCCGGCTACATTGTTAGCAAGAGACACGGTCTTCGGGGTTTGTAGTTACAATGGGTATTCCGCGGGGCTCTATCCTCGGTCCTTTTCTATTTAGTTTAGTTTATGCCTCATCTTGTTATGAATAATCACGAGATTGTATTATTTGATGCATAATACAATCTACTAAGTTTGTTAATTTTTAAAATGATCACCTACGAACCGAACAGATCACGATGAGTTTCGAAACATAGCCTAACTTAGATAATAGGCGACTTACAGAACCGAAAATGTAAAGCCGCGGGCCGAAACTAAATAAATAAATAAATAATGCTGGACAATTCACACAGCATTATCTAGCCCCAAGCTAAGCAGAGCTTGTGTTATGGGTACTAGATAACTGATATACATAATATAATACAATACATAGATAGATATTTTTTATTATACATAGAAAACGACCAGAACACCCTGAACAAATGTCTGCAGATCGTACACACATTTGTCCCGAGGCGGGAATCGAACCCGCAACCTCCTGCGTCGCAGGCAGACCTTCGCCCACCGCGTGGGCGCCAAACTAGTGATCTTATAAATGATCCACAATAGGTTTAAAATGAAATGCAGATGATTATGATGTAACAGTGTAACTGGATGGACCCAAGCGAGAAGGCATATTGGCCCGGCGCCGTTGGCGTTACCTTGTGTTGTGAGTGAGTAATTGTTCTATCGCAAAGCTGCGTTTTCAGAATTACAATCATTTTCGGCTTATCTTAATTGTCGATCGCGACCTTGCGCCGTTTTTATAGGATTTTAGGGTTCCGTAATAGTCAAATTGAGTTACTGTAGCCTTACGACTTGCGTAGAAGGGATCTCTATTGGCACTGTTCTGCGACTGCCATATGACTCACGTAGAAGGGACATGATAGGCCCTTACCGTAGAGAGACCGCGCCGCGCCGCCGCCCGCGCCGCTGTGCCACGCGAAGTGAGATAGCTGGCTCACTTGGAATGTACTATCTAAACACAGAGTCAGCCGGACGTTTGTTTTCAAGCATTGCGGTATGGATGACGAGAAGACTCGACGTAGTTTCCCAAACGCTGCCCAGCCCAGCTGGATCCTCCTCTTGGCCTCCTTCTCGAAATTGTTTTTACCAAACTGCAGAATCTGCCCTAGGTAAGTGTCGAGTACACTTACCTAGGGCAGATTCTACTCGAAACAATTTCTAGAAGGTGGCCATGTACGACGACCGGTCCCGGATGAATGTGGCCATTGATCATGACCTTGGTTTTATCCAAGTTCATGCCAAGACCGATGCGTCGCGAGGCTGAAGCTAGGCCATCCAGCATCTGGTTCAGCTCCTCCAGCGACTCCGCCATTAAGACTATGTCGACATCATCAGCAAATCGCAGGTGTGAGATGTAACCGCCATTTACGTTGATGCCCTTACCTTTCCAGTCCAGCGTCTTAAACACATCTTCACAATGCCAATGCCACAGTTTTTGGTATCAGGGCGTACCTAACGATTTAAATCTTTGAAAATAACCCGAATAATGTGAGGAATTCAACCATATTAATTGGTCGGGTACTCCGGAACCCTAGTACATTATTATAATCACATAAAACACACCTACTCCAGTCGGTGGCTAATTCATTTAAATTTAACGTTGTATTATTGTAGTTAAATGGAATGCTTGAGACGCGACTTATTGTCGTGCAATTGTACTATTATTGATGTGATGAGTGTTATAGCGGTGCATGCAGCTAGAGATTGGCAGACGGCCAAACTCTCTAACTGTGGTCACCACTATTTACAATCCACCTGGCTTGGCTTGCTCCTTGAAATGAAGATCCCGAGCCTGTCAAGTACCTGTAATGAATTTCTGAAACCTCTTGCTACGGATGCAATGCACTAAGTAGTTGCTGCCTGCGCTTACGCATTCGCACGATAACGAGTAACTATCATGATTCTGTACAAATTGTTATTCATTATTTATCATGAAACTGGTGCCTAAATTTTGTTTCGTTCAGCCAGAGAGTTGAGTTATGGATAACAACTGCACGCAGTGCCCGATAACGTGCGCATGACCCCAGATAAATAATACGTAAGACGTAAATATGTATGTAAATATCCACATCCACAATCCACCATTTACTAAGTAACCCCCTTACTTGTTACAACTCCACAACCATCACCGATAGCCTGCGGAACGTGGGCTACGAGCTACGAGAATCTTTGTTTAGCCAAGCTGTGTTTATCATCATTCTGACATTATTATGTCTAAGGTTTTTATTTTTTATTATAGTACTCTGGGTAATTTCTAAGAAATTAATAAAACCCAAAAATTTACGATCTCGACGGGATTCGAACCCGCACCTTCCCCTTCAGCGCAGGGTTGCTCTTTTTCCAACTAAGCTACGTGATCTTATCTAGTCGACCCGATTATTATGTCAACAGAAGAAATTGCCTTTGCATACTGAGAGAGGTTTATGAGGTGTAAGGGTAAGTCGCTGTAAAAAGTCGCGTATTAATAAGGTAATACCTACTACCTAGCCAGCCTAGCCACAACAGTGTGTTTATAATGAGTGTTTCACGCATAGGCAGGTAGGTATTAGGATTGAGTGTGCCTTGCCGAAGAGTCGTTGTCGAGTCGTAGTATTCAAATTAAGTAGGAGTATTACCAGAATGAACGCTATCAGTGGGAATTATCTAAATGGAGGTGATTTGAAATAACGAGATAATACTGTTTGCGGATAAATGTTCTTTTTAATTAATTATTAAAAAGAGAAGAAAACACTAATGAGCTGTTTGTATTTGTTCAATGAAGTTTTATTCTATAACGAAATCTTATCAAATATTATTATATGACATTCAATTTAGCGAATCAAATATATTAAATGAATTGAAGAAATAACATACAATAAAGGGGGCTGGATCAGATGGACTGAGTCCACATTATTTTAAACGGACAGCTGAACATATTATATGTAAGCCTCTGTAGAATATACAGGGTTATGGGTAAATTAATAACACTACGTGAACTGCAAGGCCTGCCAGCTAAAAGAAGGAGTTTTTCCGGAGATTTCCAAACGTGCTAATATTACACCAGTGCCTAGGTCTGGTCAGTATCGTCTTATATCAATTCTTCCCACCATTTCAAAGCTTTTCGAGCGTCTCCTTCATAACAGAATCTATCCAGTTTTTCATGAATCAATATTCAAATAAAAACATGGATTCGTTAAACAAAGATTATGTACCTTTACGAACTTTCTTTTTGAAAACGTAGACAAGTGAGTACAAGTAGATGCTCTCTACACTGAATTCAAAAAAACTTTTGAGAAGGTAGAACATGAACTACTCCTTAATATGATAGCGTTTAATGGCAAACATGGCAATCTATTGCGGTGGTTCTCATCATATATATACAAAACAGGTCACAAAAAGTGGTTGTCAATGGATATCAATCGGGCAGCATAAGGGTAGCATCCGGGGTTCCTCAAGGCTCTATTCTTGGACTTATCCTATTTATTATATTAGTAAATGACATTGGGCACTGTTTAAAAAATTCTAACTACTTAGTACTATACGCAGATGACCTCAAAGTATGAAGACCCATTTCTAATATCAGTGACTGTATCGCTCTTCATCAGGATCTTGATAGGCTTACGTCTCACTCACAACAAGCTTCAATTAAGTATCCCCATGTGCAACTACATCAACTTTACAAAAAGACAAATATTACAAAATTCACATACCATCTATGCAATGCAACACACGTCTCTCCAAAGTCACCAAAGTAACTTCTCTGAGGGAATTAGGGATACAGCTTGACGCTAAGTTATGTCTAAATCTGCACATAGGAAAAAATGTTAATAAGGAATTTAAGATGTATGGTTTCATTATGAGGTCTCCGACTGAACTCAAACATACTAGCACATATCTATACTTATAAAAAACCCTTATTGGTTCTCAACTTGAATATGCAGTTTCTATTTGGAGCCCTTATTATAAGAAGTACATAGAGGCTGTCGAGAGCGTACCGAGTCAATTCTTTCGTGTTTTGCACAACAGGTGTCATAAACGATATTTATCACTGTCCCAAATTCTTACCAAATATAATATGCTTACGCTGAGTTCAGATGCCTATATCTGGAAGCTACTACCCATACATATATGATCGTCCGTAACAATTTTGACAGCACTTTGATATACTTTTATGCAGTGTGAGTCAATTTAAAAAGCTATATTGAAAGTCAAACTATATTGTAGCTGTTTAAATTTAAATTTGTCTTAATTACCTTTCAAAATTAACTTATTTACTAACAGTAGGTAACGTTTGTCTTGTTTCTTTCTCTGTACTAACTTTAGCGAAACTTTTGTATAACTGTCCCATACATCAGTGTGTGAGTTGCGTCGTGGGCTACATTATTATTTCAGATGAACATGTTATGAATCACTCTAGATAAATAACTATACATTTTGTAGTCGTTAGCATTTCCTTAATAAATAAATATAATTAGCAATGGTTTAGATCTAGTTATTAATTTATTAATTTGCGGAAAATAAATAAATAAATAACTAAATCTAAACCATTGCTAATTTTAACAATGCTTTTAAAATATTGGGATGAATATATATGTGCGTCTGTTTGAGTGAGAATCGTTCCTTCAACAGTTCTCCCTCGAACCGGCGCACACACACACACAACACAACCTATTTGTAGAAGAAACAATTGGTCGTGTTTTGAAAAGCTATAAACTGACTTCAAATTTCTGAATAATGAAAATGCGTTTGGAGTAGTTTTAACCCACCCCACATTTTGACAGCGCGATCTAGTTAAAATTTGTTTCTAATTTTGTTTGTTAACGCCCGTTGTCAAACATCAAACATCAACGTCACAATCACTACTTTCATCATTTGTGAAAATTATCATGTGATGATGTTTGAGATAGGTACCATATAAATAATCATGTGATGAGAGATACCTATACATTCCTCGAGGGTCAAACTTTTATGAGACCGCCTCGAAATCAACCTTCAGACAAAAAGGAAATAATCACCAATATTTATTGGGAATGTGCGAAGATATCACCAAAATTGTTGTAGTCGTGATTTTTAGCTATAGATTTTTGAACTTCGGGATCATCCTCTAAGCAGTCGACTTCGGGATCATCCTCTAAGCAATCGACTTCGGGATCATCCTCTAAGCAATCGACTTCGGGATCATCCTCTAAGCAATCGACTTCGGGATCATCCTCTAAGCAGTCGACTTCGGGATCATCCTCTAAGCAATCGACTTCGGGATCATCCTCTAAGCAATCGCGAAACATTATTTTCATAACAAGATAAAGTTAAAAACTACAACCCGACTACGTGAAAGTTATAAAAGTTTGAAACATTTACATTGACAAAATAGAATGACGTATCGGTCATATTTGATAGGCATAGAGTTGAAAATGAAAATAGGTCGTGGGTATTGTAATTTTCTCTATGGGGCCTGCAGCCTGCGGCTACCTAAACTTTAATACGCGTTTTGAAGGCTTATTCGGGGTCGGAGCCCTAAATCCTATAGCCTATAACCATCGGGGTATTGAGACGAATCAATCGATACATAATTTGTTGAAATCGAACCAGTAGTTTCAGCGCTACGTGGGAACAAAGAAATCGGCCACATACATACAAACATACAAATATACAAACATAGGGTGCTAACCTCATAACCCTCCCCTGTTGGTAGTCGGGTAAAAAGACGGAGAAATCGTCGAACATACATAACAAATGACATACAGCCAAACCTTAACCTCCTCCTGGAGTCGGCAAATAACCACACCAACCAACACATTCTACAAATCTGTCAAAAAAAAAACTCCTAGTTTTAAATACATATCTTTACAGTACAAAATCAATTTGCTACGAGCACCTACCTCTTCTATCAGCGAGCGAGTTCTTTGTGCAAGTAAACAATACATGCAGAGTTCGCTCGCGACGACTCACCGCCTAGGTGTAATGTATCTAACTATCTAGGTAGGTACTAGTACTACCACTGCGTACTGCGTGTACCTGTAATACCTACTCATTAAGGAAATCTACACAAAGAGACTAATTACTTATAATGTGTGTTTCTTTATAGTTAATGTAACAAAGGCCCCTTTTTATAAACTGTTTATAAAGCAGAATAAACTGAGTTTAGCTGAGAAAAGTTGGATTTTTAAAATGGATTGTGTATAATGTTTCCTTTTGAACATAATCATACCACTGTTGGGCTGAACTAACCCCAACATCAGTCCATTCGTGACGATCATGTGCGATGTCCTTTGGTGATGTCCCAGTCAGCTCCTAGGTAGAGTCTAGCTAGAGATAGGCCAGAGTCCTAGAGATAGGCCAGAGTCCTAGAGATAGGCCAGAGTCCCCGCTCTACAAGATTAAGACGCTTTAAGCAATGAGGCCGTCTATAGAATCAATATTACAGCGAAATAACCAGTTCGTTCCATAAATACAATATTTAAGAATTTATAACTTATAATTGACTTCTCCAAGTGGACTCTATGGACTATTAAGTTATTGATGGTTTTAAGGCTATGCGATAAGGAATGATCTATCGATCCCTATTGTGACATCTTTCTCCAACAAATATTCTGGTTGCTATGCCTGCCTATAGGTACAAACAGTCCGAGATAATAGGATGCTACTACCTAAATGATGAAATAAGGACGAAATAGTCCTTTGCCTAGGCAAGTCGTTGGTTGCGCTTGCGCAGGCCCCCTCGCCGCGCTGCGCCGGCGCAGACCGGTTACAACCGGCTACACAACCCACTTTAGTATCTTCCTTTTTGCAAATCGTTTACACTATATATATCACACACATCCAACAAATAGATACTCTATTCAGGCCGCGCAAGGTCGAGTTTGGAATGGTTATCGCTAGGCAGTTGGGGTGATACAGTTTGGAATGGTTATCGCTAGGCAGTTGGGGTGATACAGTTTGGAATGGTTATCGCTAGGCAGTTGGGGTGATACAGTTTGGAATGGTTATCGCTAGGCAGTTGGGGTGATACAGTTTGGAATGGTTATCGCTAGGCAGTTGGGGTGATACAGTTTGGAATGGTTATCGCTAGGCAGTTGGGGTGATACAGTTTGGAATGGTTATCGCTAGGCAGTTGGGGTGATACAGTTTGGAATGGTTATCGCTAGGCAGTTGGGGTGATACAGTTTGGAATGGTTATCGCTAGGCAGTTGGGGTGATACAGTTTGGAATGGTTATCGCTAGGCAGTTGGGGTGATACAGTTTGGAATGGTTATCGCTAGGCAGTTGGGGTGATACAGTTTGGAATGGTTATCGCTAGGCAGTTGGGGTGATACAGTTTGGAATGGTTATCGCTAGGCAGTTGGGGTGATACAGTTTGGAATGGTTATCGCTAGGCAGTTGGGGTGATACAGTTTGGAATGGTTATCGCTAGGCAGTTGGGGTGATACAGTTTGGAATGGTTATCGCTAGGCAGTTGGGGTGATACAGTTTGGAATGGTTATCGCTAGGCAGTTGGGGTGATACAGTTTCGGTAATCATTTATTCAAATATTATTTAGTTGTTTTGATAATGCAATATGGAGTCCGCGGAGCTGTTGTAAGTGAGCAAGCTCTCGAGCGGCTGTTATTTAAGTAAACACCCGGTACGCAGCTCTTCTTCACTTAGTTATTATTAACTTAACATATCTTTGATTTATCTAAACCAGAACATTGTATAGGTACCTACCTATTAACTCACATTTATAAGTTAGATGGTGTTGTCTACTCTAATCCCACTAATATCATAATATATTATGTCAAAGTTTGGATGGATGTTTGTTACTCAATCACGCCAGAACGGCTGAACGGATCTGGATGAAATTTGGCACAAAGATAGATTATAGTCCGGAATAGCACATAGGCTTTTTATCCCGGAATTCGGACGGGAACGGGAGCTACGCGGGTGAAACTGCGAGGCGCTGCTAGTTATATTATAAAGAGGAAAGGTTAGTTTGTTTGACGGGAACACGCGCTCCGAAACTACTGGACCGCGTTGGAAAATTCTTTTACCATTAGAATCCTACATTATCCCTGATGAAGAAAGCCGGGCGAAGCCGGGGCGGACTAGTCAAAGATAATTCGCCGGGTGTACGTCATACCGTTACAAGAATGTATTGTACCTATTGCACCTGCTAGAACTTCCCAACAAGAGAAATCCACCACGTGCCTACATTAATATTGAAATCATGAAAATTGTGTCCTAAAATTATGATTTTATTAACATTCTATTGCATAATGACTTTCCTTTACATCTGAAAATTAATTTTGATCCAATATTTAAGATCAAAAGTCTTATTGGAAGGGTATACGACAAATGGTTATAACCATTTGTCGTACCCTTCAAAACGTTCACCTATGTAGGTACCTAGGTACTACATTCTGATTCTTCCCGATTCTTCGTGTCGCGCAGCACTACACAGTGGCGTGCCGTCACACAACCGGTCCCGGCGAGCCCCGCTCCTTGCTCGGTACATGCGGTACGTGGGTAGTGTACACACAGACATGCTTTCTATTTGCTGCTAGGAATAAATAAAGGAGGGTTTATCTGACAGGCGTGCGGCGCTGATAGCGGCCGCGGCGCGGCGGCGGCGCGGCGGCGGTGGGTTTCAACAGAAACAATCTGTACTAGTAGTAGGCCCCTAACAGTAATCGTCGTGAACGTTTTAGTTTCATTCTCCTGATGTCTTAGAGATCTAACAACGACGGTCTGTCTCGAGTCTCGAGTCTCGAGTGGTACCAGAGTTATGATGCTTTGACAGTTTGCTCTTCCTGCTGATCACTCAGATACCCTCATGATGGGTCTACTTCCCCCGTGGTTGCTCCATGTGCTAGACCACATTCTCGTGATTCTCAGAGAGCCGACAATGCCGTCGACATGTGAGTTACTGTTGTCGACATGTGAGTTACTATTGTCGACATGTGATTTACTATTGTCGACATGTGAGTTACTGTTGTCGACATGTGATGTGAGTTACTATTGTCGACATGTGAGTTACTATTGTCGACATGTGAATTACTGTTGTCGACATGTGAGTTACTATTGTCGACATGTGAGTTACTATTGTCGACATGTGAGTTACTATTGTCGACATGTGAGTTACTATTGTCGACATGTGAGTTACTATTGTCGACATGTGAGTTACTATTGTCGACATGTGAGTTACTGTTGTCGACATGTGAGTTACTATTGTCGACATGTGAATTACTGTTGTCGATTGTGAAGAGGAGCCATAATAAAATATTTGATAGAAACATCAGAAAAAACTTTGTTATAATCGTCTCTATGTTTAAACTGGGTGGAGAATAAATTATTATTATTATAATATGCAAACTTCAAACTCGGTTTGTCACGGGCGGGGACGAGAACCTGCGGTCGCGGTGCGGATAGAGCCCGGCTGATATCTACAAAATGTCTTATTATAACCGATTTTGAAACTCACTGGTGGATATTCGTTTTGTAGCAGAGTAAAGAAGTCCGTAGCAGGTTGTAGAAGTTCCCAGAGTTCATGAATGTTCGTTAAGTACGAGTTAGGTACTCGAAGATATTTGTAGCAGCGCGCAGGCGCTATGCGGGTAGTGCTCGTGTGTGTGAGTGTGTGTGTGTGCGAGGACTTCGTAAACATTGTATACAATTTTCTACAAATACGAACAATATTTTCCAATAAATACAGTCTATAAAATCACAACTCTCACCATACATTTTCAATGAATAGCTCAATATAAATGACGGTATCGTTTGTCATTCGCACAATGACATGATCGTTCCAGAACTCCAGTCCGCAGGTCGGCGGGGCTCGAACCCGCGACCCGCATTGTGTGCAAACCACTGAGTCACGTACGGTGCGCGCCACTGAGTCATGCGCGCGCGCAGCAGACGCGCTGTCGCCGCCCGCGCGACCTGTCATGCGGTTACTGGAGGGAGTACCATCCGATGCCGAGTAATAGTAACTTATATCAATAGGTGGCGAGGCAAAAACATTCACATTACACTTTACTTTTAATAGAAACGATATTAAAGTTACCTTTTTTTATTAAATCAGGGAACTCGCGGCGGCGGGGCGGCGGCGGGGCGGCGGCGGGGTGGCAGCGGGGCGGCGGCGGGGCGGCGGCGAGCAGATACACAGAGTTACTTTCAAATTTATATTATTATAATAGATTCATTTTTCATATTGATCTTTACACAATTGACTGTTTCGTTGGAGAGCGTCTTCTAACGTTCTTCGTGATCATTTAGCGAGAGTGTTCACTTGACTGATGCGCTCGGCTTTAAGTTCCGCTGAAATAAATATACCTAAAACCTAAATAATATACCTAAATACCTATTTCGATTAATATAATTTATCGAACAAGCATTGAAAGGCGATAGATAATTAGTTGTTGAATAGAACAATTTAGAAGTGATTCAGACATTAGAGAGAGAGCGCGGATGGTTCGTGTATCCTTCACTCGGAGCGACGACCTCGGCGGCGGCGTCTCTAGGAACTTCGTAAACACATGCAGCTCCTAACAAGTGGATGCGACAGTTCAAATGATGAAAAAAAAAACACGAGCAATCAGGTGCGACATTTAATAAATTGTTATAATAACGAGCCAATTTAATTAATTAAGGCCCGTATTTTGAAAGTTTACTCATCTATCTATTTTATGCTTGAGTAACGTTTTTATGAAGCATTAGCGTTACTCAAGAATAGATCAATGACTGAGTAAGCTTTCATTAAATGTCTTTCTCATCATTCATTATTATTAGTAGGGGAGCCCAAGAGGCTGAATAGGGATTTCATTTACTCGAGCGTCGGGGTCGTAACCTTTACAATACATAGTATTGTAAAGGTTACATGTTAAAAAGAAAAAATGTTTATATGATGTATCCCTTTCAATGATGGGGAGCGAGTGCAGGTTTTCAAAAATGTAAAAAATAAAACCGGCCACGTGCGAGTCACACTCGCGCACGAAAGGTTCCGTACCATTATCTATAAAAAAGCAAAAAAAAACACGTTTGTTGTGTGGGAGCCCCCCTTAAATATTTGTTTTATTTTAATTTAATTATTTATTTTTAAAGTGTATTATTTATTATTTTTAAAGTAATATAACTATATATATTCTCTGTGATTTATGGAAAATTACGTACGCTTCTATAACAAGCTTCCATCTGAAGCAACTGAGCTCCCTATTCGTAAATTTAAACAGTAAGTACATAAAACGAAGTCTTATCAAGAAAGCCTTTTACTCCATAGATGATTATATCAATGATTTTAATGCTTGGCTAAATGTCAAATTAGAATAGAAAATAAATAGGTTAAATTAAAAGGAATGATTACGAACGTCTACGAATTGCTACGAGCCTCTACGAACTGTCTACGAATCGCCAACAACAGCTGTGATAAAACAAACAACTGACTTATGAAATAACCACATGAGAAATTAATAGTAGTTTATAATTAGGGAGCCCAAGCGGGGATTTCGGGATTTACTCGGGCATTATGAGTCTGGCTAGGGTGTTCAGTTCAGTTCCCCAGACCAAATACCTATTTTCAATAGAGAAAATGTATTTAGTTTAAAACGTATAATTTATAAATCTGAATAAGAATATGTTATAAAATCAAAATATTTGACGAACGTTACTTTGCAAAATACCACATCCATACCTCCGCACTCCGCACTCCGCACTCCGCACTCCGCACTCCGCACTCCGCACCGCTCCGTGGCTCGCCTAGAAACAACCGTGCACACTTGAAAGTCATCATGCCGTACTCGCCATTCAACAAACGCTCTTATCTCTATAGCCATAATACGCAGGTTCGCTTACAGCCGCGGCAATGAAAACATGTTTACAGTACATATACCTAGATGAGTACGTAAGTCAGTTTTTTTAATTCATCCTTGAGATATGAAATTATCTGTTATGTTATTTAGCTTTGCTTGTCTGCACGGCTTAGAGTTCCTCTCATACCTACACTCTACTACAAACATAAACATTCTTATGTGCAATGCAATGCAATGTATGATTGCGATTTGCATAATGTTCTTCTGCTAATTACCTGACAAATAAAATATGAGATATACTTACAGTTCGTGTACCTATTCAACGAAACAATCCTTCAGATACCCATTAGTAATGTCAATGCAACTTCAACTTCTTGCTCTGCGTCTGGTTTGACACAACAGCCAATTTCAATGTACTAAACTTTACTAGTGTACGGAACCCACACACATTATAATATGTATATCAAATATTTGTTGACAGCCGATAAGCGAATGACTGAACTGAAAATATGATTCTGGTACAC
Source organism: Eupithecia exiguata (assembly GCA_947086465.1). Taxonomy (NCBI): domain Eukaryota; kingdom Metazoa; phylum Arthropoda; class Insecta; order Lepidoptera; family Geometridae; genus Eupithecia; species Eupithecia exiguata. The sequence goes on along the minus strand of OX352245.1, from coordinate 299,593 downwards.
GTGTAGCTTCCTGGCACGTGACTAGGTTCCTGGCACGTGACTAGGTTCCTGGCACGTGACTAGCTCATCATTATCATCAGCCCGTCTACCCGCGTCGGGCTTTACCTCTTTGGTGATCCAATAAGGTTTACAAAAAACAACAAAAAACTCTATTTACGTTATTTAGGACTCAATAGATCGCAGATTCTTTACGTCATGTCATACTATGTACCTAGGTAGGTAAAGTTTAAACGCCATTTTCATTTGACAGAGCCAAAGCCGTAGCCAGCGCAGCGCACCTTTTCCATCTAGTCGAACTATTTTTGACCAATGAGAAAACGTTTTATTCGGCATTAAGCTCAAAGCACAACTTCCCCGTATATGGTTATAATTGTACCTATTCCAACAAGGAGTACCTACTCAGGAGGTCCCGTTCAAAGAAGATTGCTATCAGGTATAGATGTGGACGTACTTCATTTACTGACCTTCAAATGTAAAACTCTAGTTTGCTCATGTTCTTTCTTTTTCTCTTCTATATATGTATAATTATGTTCCATATCTTTGTATTTCTTTTAAAATGTTTAATTATATGTAGTTCCTCTCTGTAAAATGTGTGATTTATTCGGTTGCATCTGCGAACATCTTTGTGAAGGATGTCCAGATTGGTCTGAGGTTTTAATCATTCTTTGTAAATAAATCATCTGGTGCCCCACCGTTGGTATTCGTACCCCCGACTACCAGTGCTCTACCTCCCACTATGCCAATCATCTTTACGTGTTTGATTGTTAGAAAAGATTCTCAACTCATAAGTATTTCCAACGCGATGGAATTTAAAAGAGTGGAGCGAATTTAAAATTCAAATTGAATGAGTTGTTTTTGTAGATATTTCTAGTTTCAAGTGTTCAAAACGAACTCCTGATAGCATACCTACCCTGTGCCATGTAACCACATTACTACCTATACTCTAAGCATTACACTTACATAACGCTGCGTGCGGGAGTGTGCGTGTGCGTGAGTGTGTGAGTGTTCGACGTTCACTAGTCTCATTGAGCGCAATCATGTCAAGGTCCATGTGAATGAACCTTTGTTCTATGATCAGCGAGGAATTACCTGAGATTAATGGTAACATGACAGTTTACGTTTCTAACTAGATGTTTCAGTTTAACCAATCAGATGTTTCAGTTTAACCAATCAGATGTTTCAGTTTAACCAATCAGATGTTTTCAGCGAGCTTGTTATTGATATAAGATTCCAGATCTAAATTATTTCCAAACACTGTGACTCTCATCGCACTGTCACAAGGATGATATCTCACTGATATGACAAGGTAATATAGATACCTAGGTACTCACTTACAATTATAACTACATAGGTACCTTCATACTAATTCATAATCATCGACCTAGAACAACCACCGTACCCAAAATCACTAAAAAGAAAAGTACAAATGTGTACCAAGACAAGGCTTACCAACACGAACCCATCCGTGACATAATGACCTTTCCCGTCCACCCTACTATGTAACAATGAATCTGGGAGCGACGCGACGTGACCACACGAGCGGACAGCGGACAGCTAGCGACAAACTCACTGAACTCGAGGCTGGGCGAAAACGTCTTACAAACTAATTAGCTTGATTTGAGATACCACCGCCATTGCAATGCAATAATTATTATTATTCATTTATTTCAGATTATAAAAATATTATTACACACAAAACAAAATCCATACAATATTATTATTACATACCTATACACAAAATTTAAAACTATACATCACACAATAACGAGAATTAAATAAAAATAAAAATTTCACAATAAAAACTAATACAAAAATTAAAATAAATACGAGATAGATGGGGGGGAGGGCAAGGTCAGACTAAAACAATATAAAATAAACGTAATTCATGAGGATTCTGAAATGAAAAAAAAGTATGCACATCAATAGACATAGGTATGTTCACGAGTCTCGCTCGGAAACGGTGCCTTTGCCTTTGCTACTCAAAAAGAGTAATACAAATCCATTTACCTACGTTCTTTACAGTAAGCAGAGTTTGTGTCAGTTTCTTCGGTTTGACAATGACTAAAAAAATCTATAAAAATCTACAAACAAGTGAATTTTTAACCGAGTTGTTTACAAACTTTCAAAGAATTTTTGTAGATTTTAATAGAGTTTTATGAATGGTAAGAAGTAAGTAATTAAATGTTTTTTCGCAAACGCATTTTACGGTTATATTTTATGATTGCAAGAGAAAATACAGGGAAAAGTACTCTGTTACTGTATCAATCAAAACATTACACCCGAAGTAACTCTTGGGTCCAAACCCAAGAAGAACAAAATGCACTCAAATAAATTAACACGAATTATATTGATGAGCGAAGATAATAAAGTACATAGGGTACCTCGGCGCGTACCTACACTACGCTACAGCCGACAGAGACCCCTTGGAAACAGTCGTCGGTTACACGAGTGGCCGCGAGGCCGCGAGGCCGCGCCGCGCCGCTGATTTGCTCAATTGCCTCACTTGCTTAATTGTATGGAATAGTTTTAGCACAAAGTACGTCGGTCGGTCGGTTTGTACTCCAACTAGCGATTGGATCCTCGAATGATGTCCGTGTGACATACCGATGCAGTGAATATCTACAACTCACAAGCAATATACATATATATTCTGTCTTATTAAGAAACGGGTTGATTTTACGTACTTCATGATTAGGGCCTGAGATAAGTTCTTCTCGCTCAGCGGAATATAATTAATTAGTAAATAATGTTCGACAACCCACACACGAACCAGACAGACTAGATGCTGCTGGACACGAGCAAGACGAGACCAAGGGAGATAGGAATAGCATAGATCAGATAGATCGATATTTTAGTACACATAGAAAATACCCAGAAACCCCAGAATAAATATTTGCAGATCGTACAAACATTTGTCCAAAGGCGGAAATAAAACTCGCAACGTCCTGCGTGCCAGGCGAGTCTTGGCCGCCGCCGCCGCGCCGTCGCACCACATCGCTCGTCTTGGTTCTACCTAAGGAAGGAGTCTTCTCTAACAAGTTACCAACACTAACTATACAAAAAATATTATATAATTATAATTCTGAATAACGTTCATTTTGAGCTTGTTAGCTATTACACCAAGTACAAAATGAAGTTTTTTACCCCATCTAATATTAAATGTTATAACATTACAAGCCGGCCAGCCATGAAATAGGCATTATTATAATAAACCAACAAAAAGCAGATCAAGCCATTGTGGAGAACAAACAATAGGTTAATAACACTCGGAGGTAGCCGCAGTACAGTACAGGTAGGTAGGTGTAGGTACGAGGACTTACCTACACTCGCTTTGCATAATTCTGCAAAAAGTGAACAATGCTCCGTTTGGAGACCACTTGACTGTTACGGGTCGAGATCGCTCACGCGCTGTTGCCGGGCGGGCTTGGCTTCGCAACTGAGTGGCTAGTATAAGTTTAATTATAATATAGTATATATATATAGTATTAATAAATAATCAATATATAAAAAAAATCGTAGTAAGGTTTCTGAAGATACTACAGCTATTGTTAATATGGCTGGTACCGTCTTCTCATGTAAGTACTTTTTATCATAAATAATGTTGATCTAATGAGTGCACAAACCGCTCGGTACTCCCATCTCGTGACTCGTACCCTCGTTAAGGAAGGAAACCGCAACGCTGCGCACACGCACTAGTCTAAACGAAAACAAAAAGTTTTCACTCACGTTCCGACGCTGACCATGTCACTGCTTGTCGTTGCTTTTCGGATTTACTGAGCGATGTGCTCTCCTCAACTGAGGACCATCAAACGCATTGCGATGAGATAAGATGAAAGTTAACTGACAGAGACAGAGCAATAAACAATGAATAAGGTCCGTTGGGGTGAAGACCGGTGGACTTGTAGCCTAGTTATGGCACATTTTCTAATGCTTCCACCATTTTCTACGACGCCATTTATTGGTATCGTAGAAAAAGATGAGATGAAGTCGGACCTTGGTCGTATGAGGCTGGATCCAATGAAAAGTGACTTGTTGAGATCGCGCGTGGATTGTGATGTGCGCAAGAGTCGATGGGAAGACACTACTTCAGATGTGTAACTGACGTCTAAAGGTATAAAAGACCTGACCCGTGTTACATGGCGTAGTGTACCTACTCTTCGCGGTGACCTTGATACGCTACCTGGTGTGCTTGAATCCGTCTCGTGGTCGTTGCGCTCCTTCTTACCTCGAACTGAGTGCACGAACGCGCGCTGTGCAACACGGTACAGCCCCGTACTGAGTGCACGACGCGCGCTGTGCAACACGGTACAGCCCCGTACTGAGTGCACGAACGCGCGCTGTGCAACACGGTACAGCCCCGTACTGAGTGCACGAACGCGCGCTGTGCAACACGGTACAGCCCCGTACTGAGTGCACGAACGCGCGCTGTGCAACACGGTACAGCCCCGTACTGAGTGCACGAACGCGCGCTGTGCAACACGGTACAGCCCCGTACTGAGTGCACGAACGCGCGCTGTGCAACACGGTACAGTACAGCCGTAACACCGGCCAGTAGCCCTGCCTAAGACAATCCAAACTTACCACTCAATACTCAAGTGCTCGTCCGTAGAGTAATACACCGCTATCACGGACTCTTCCTAATATTACAAAGACTCGTGATTTTATGAAATTTATTTAGTTAGTAAGGTGGAATATCTTCTTTGATAATGACCAGAAATATTGACAATATAACAAAATCTTATGAGTTTCCTTTTTATTGTTGTTGAACAAGAGAAGCAATAAATAAGTAGGTAAATACAATCAATGCCTCTCAGGTTGGTGTTGGTGTCGGCGACCCCACAATGCCTCTCAGGTTGGTGTTGGTGTCGGCGACCCCACAATGCCTCTCAGGTTGGTGTTGGTGTTGGTGTCGGCGACCCCACAATGCCTCTCAGGTTGGTGTTGGTGTTGGTGTCGGCGACCCCACAATGCCTCTCAGGTTGGTGTTGGTGTTGGTGTCGGCGACCCCACAATGACTTCTCTCTTAGTTTTGTGTAAAACCTTGCCTTGCCTTGTAAACAATTGCCTAACTAATTTGGGGCATGTACTCAGAACTGCAAATTGAGGGCAAACTACTAAAAATACATTATAAACCAATAAGAGAACATCTGAGTAAACAACACTTAGTTATTATTAAACTCAACATAGGTTGTTACTACTTATTACCTACTCTTACTAATGGATGGATCACTTGAGACCATTCCAGAGATCAGTTGTCTACGGAAGGGAATCAGTTCTGGTAAAGGTCTACCATATTATACTATGACATGAGGTAGTCGTATCAAGCTGTTGGTTAATTGTACCAGTTCAATAATAATTGTGTAAAACCACAAGCAGTAAATTAACTAAGTAAAGCTTTTTAACTAACCAGTTTTATTTTAGGCTCGCGCTATGTCGCGACTTACGCTGTGTCGTGCGTAACTCGCTCTGTGTCGCAACTCTCGCTGTGTCGCGCGACTCTCACTATGTCGCGATTCGCGATGTGTCGCGCGCGACTCTCGCTGTGGCTCGACGCGCGCTGTGTCGCGACTCGCGCTGGACGCGACTCGCGGGGCAAGTGGCGCAGCTAACAAACAAATAAATTAACCAACTAATAAAACTGTTCGTAATCACAAGCCTACACAACATCGACCAACTTGAAACCAACCGTAGGCCCCTCCGATACGGTACATTTCAAAACCAATCAACTGCACGTCAAAGATGGCAAAGTACAGATGTACCAAAACGATCTTATCATCACTATGCTCATTTTGAACTCTATTTTTGTAGCAACAAAGTGTAGAGCAGTATTTCGAGAGGCAATCGTATGATTGTGATGCCCATAAGTGGCCCTTCTTGTTGTTGTCGCTATTTATAGTAAAGTACGAGAGTCTGTCCGTACGTGTGTACTTGGCACTTGAGCAGGCCATTGGAAACAGCTCCTAGGAGTGAACAGGAAACTTTGAACATAACTGATAAAGTGATTCATTATTTCACTTGTATTATTGTGATGCAATTGAAACCCATCTGATTGAAAGGGTTCTTAAACAGAATATAAACTGTTATAAAATGACAAAACTCTAAGAAACTCACTCCACAATGTAAGCAAATGTAGAATGCAAATAAACCAACTTAACATTTTGAAAAAAATACATTCGTAGGTGCCTATGTCCGATCAAGTCGAAAACACCAGCTTTCCTCCCCCAGCTGTGGGTAGTTGGAACATGTTTGACAGCTAAATTGAATTAGCAGTCGTTTAGCCGGGTTAAAAGGCCTATTGTGGTCGTAACGGCCGAGCTGAGGTCTGTCAACAACTCCATCGCCCTGCGCCCTGGCTAGCCTGAGGTCTGTCAACAACTCCATTGCCCTGCGCCCTGGCTAGCCTGAGAACTGAGAACCAACCATACGTGTACTCACTATTCCATAACAAACTTCCAACAATAATGGTCGGCACAAACAGAAAACACCGTTTCCGAAGTTTGGTAACTTCAAACTCATCATTATTGTGAAACAAGGAGCAGTTGGATACTCTTTTGTTTTCATTTAATTATGAAAGGGACGGGAGGGAAGGGACGGGACTCCGCGCCTGTTCCACCTGCTTGTAGCTTGTTGTAGTTGGCAGGTACAACACCGGGCATGCCCGACGGGGAAGGGACGGGACTCCGCGCCTGTTCCACATGCTTGTAGCTTGTTGTAGTTGGCAGTACAATACCGGGCATGCCCGACGGGGAAGGGACGGGACTCCGCGCCTGTTCCACCTGCTTGTAGCTTGTTGTAGTTGGTAGTACAATACCGGGCATGCCCGACGGGGAAGGGACGGGACTCCGCGCCTGTTCCACCTGCTTGTAGCTTGTTGTAGTTGGTAGTACAATACCGGGCATGCCCGACGCAGCTCGCACCATTGCCACTTACTTCACTCTTCGCATCTCCAAAATTATTCCATAAGTTTAGTCAAAACAAATTGTGTGTACGTGATTGCGAGTGCGGATTACGGCGAGCTCCGCGTGTTCCGGCTAACGCGACGTTATTCTGCGAGTGCGGATTACGGCGAGCTCCGCGTGTTCCGGCTAACGCGACGTTATTCTGCGAGTGCGGATTACGGCGAGCTCCGCGTGTTCCGGCTAACGTGACGTTATTCTGCGAGTGCGGATTACGGCGAGCTCCGCGTGTTCCGGCTAACGCGACGTTATTCTGCGAGTGCGGATTACGGCGAGCTCCGCGTGTTCCGGCTAACGCGACGTTATTCTGCGAGTGCGGATTACGCCGAGCTCCGCGTGTTCCAGGCAATCGTTTGAAGCGAACCTTCATACTCCGAGTAAGTAAGTAGGTACCTTACCTGACGACTGGCATTGTGCAGAGTTTTGATTTAGAGCCTGGAGACGAGTTGAAACATTAGACGTCGTGAGGTAATGCCGCCTTACGTGAAAAGAAGCTCGTTTAAATCTATTTAATTATACATGAAAACTCTTTGTGAGGGGAGCGTCGCTGGCAAATCCAGCTAGAGAAATGACGTTTGACGGCATCTTCGCACTTTGCAGGTAGTACCTAAACGCTTAAAACCAGTGAAGACTCGCACACAAAAACTCCTTGTCGAATTTAAATCGGACACCATTTTCCATTTGCAAAGCAGAATTGAATAGGCTGCCAACCCAAACCGCATGCTCACAGCACAATATATCGGATAACATAACTTGTCATTGGATTGTCCGCATTGTGAGCGGCGTCGTACAATCAGCTGTTTACCGACAGCAGTAAGCATTGAAGCATTATTGTTACCTACTAGTTTTTTCTGAAACTTTCCTCAGATGGAAAGAGACTCAAAGGGAGTTATCCTGTGTTTGGCAAAACGACCGTTATTGTAAACATCTGCCTAAGGTGTGTGTTTTTTGTCCCTCAGCCTCAGCTGATAGTGACGGCGTCAGCTGATCGGAGTGCATCTGCGTAGTCCTAACCAGCTGATAGTGACGGCGTCAGCTGATCGGGGTGCATCTGCGTAGTCCTAACCAGCTGATAGTGACGGCGTCAGCTGATCGGGGTGCATCTGCGTAGTCCTAACAAGCTGATAGTGACGGCGTCAGCTGATCGGGGTGCATCTGCGTAGTCCTAACAAGCTGATAGTGACGGCGTCAGCTGATCGGGGTGCATCTGCGTAGTCCTAACAAGCTGATAGTGACGGCGTCAGCTGATCGGGGTGCATCTGCGTAGTCCTAACAAGCTGATAGTGACGGCGTCAGCTGATCGGGGTGCATCTGCGTAGTCCTAACAAGCTGATAGTGACGGCGTCATCTGATCGGGGTGCATCTGCGTAGTCCTAACAAGCCTGTGCCTACGAGCTGAAGGGTGTGTGCCAATGCAGATATAGCATTACCTTTGGCAAAGTGATTGATACTTAACATTATCGCTGAAGTGAGTGGGTGGGAGGTGTGCATACTTGTAAGTGCATACAGAGCAGAGAGAAGTTCTAAAAAGTGCGCGTAATCTAAGCTATGGTATAGTTTAGTTAGAAGATAAAGGTCTCAATGGAGGGTTTTATTTATACTAGCTCAGGTTGTATGTCTGTTGATGTAAATCATCTGGTTGAGCCCAAAATGTAGAGCTGACATTAAGTAATGGTTCTTTGCTATCTTATCTGACCTCTTTAGGACGGCATACTTCGGGATCTTGCACAAATCCCTTCCTAATCCTTCCCAACCTCGAGGAGCCAGACAAACAGACAGACGTCAGCGAGCTCCCTGTCATATCACCAGAGCGTCTAGTATTGTGTTATCTGTGTCGGCGCTATCTTCACGCTGAGCTTTGATAGCGACGATTAGCTAAGTACCTAACCTACCGAATAGTGCTTGCGACCACACCACCAAATCTCTAAAAATATACCAACATAACCAAAATATATACTTGTTTTAGTAGTTTTGATGTTTTTTAAAACATAAGGTGGTAATTATATAAATTGAGAAAAATGTGCGCATTATTATATTGTATTATTCTAGTACTTACATTGAAAATAACCTGAGACTTACATTTACTGGAATTATATCATGGCTGTATAATAATTTTGGAGTTTGCAGGCAATGCTCACGACGACGTGGCGAGGGTGTGGCGCCGGCTATACTACAATAACAGCTTGTAGGCAATGCTCACGACGACGTGGCGAGGGTGTGGCGCCGGCTATACTACAATAACAGCTTGTAGGCAATGCTCACGACGACGTGGCGAGGGTGTGGCGCCGGCTATACTACAATAACAGCTTGTAGGCAATGCTCATGACGACATGGCGAGGGTGTGGCGCCGGCTATACTACAATAACAGCTTACAAGCTGTACAATAACAGCTTGTAGGCAATGCTCACGACGACGTGGCGAGGGTGTGGCGCCGGCTATACTACAATAACAGCTTGTAGGCAATGCTCACGACGACGTGGCGAGGGTGTGGCACCGGCTATACTACAATAACAGCTTGTAGGCAATGCTCACGACGACGTGGCGAGGGTGTGGCGCCGGCTATACTACAATAACAGCTTGTAGGCAATGCTCACGACGACGTGGCGCCGGCTATACTACAATAACAGCTTGTAGGCAATGCTCATGACGACGTGGCGAGGGTGTGGCGCCGGCTATACTACAATAACAGCTTGTAGGCAATGCTCACGACGACGTGGCGAGGGTGTGGCGCCGGCTATACTACAATAACAGCTTGTAGGCAATGCTCACGACGACGTGGCGGGGGTGTGGCGCCGGCTATACTACAATAACAGCTTGTAGGCAATGCTCACGACGACTTGGCGAGGGTGTGGCGCCGGCTATACTACAATAACAGCTTGTAGGCAATGCTCACGACGACGTGGCGAGAGTGTGGCGCCGGCTATACTGCAATAACAGCTTGTAGGCAATGCTCACGATGACGTGGCGAGGGTGTGGCGCCGGCTATACCTACTACAATAACAGCTTGTAGGCAATGCTCACGACGACGTGGCGAGGGTGTGGCGCCGGCTAATAGAGATGGGCCGAACATGGGTTTCACTGAATACGAACATTCGGCCGAATATTCGGTAAAACTTTTACCGAATATTCGGCCAGCAGTGTACAGTGTAATGAAGTAAGTATTTTAGAGTGTAGCTTTCTGATTTTGTCATCACTGAAGCTTAATTTTCAATTAAAGTAGGTTGGTAAAAAGATAATAACTTCAATCAATATCTTCACGCCGGATCCCTTGCAGGGTAGGCAAGGAATCCATAATAACTTAATGCAAAATATAGGTATCTAGCTGTTTTGGGATTAGGCTTCTGTGTTAACTCTTTATAATAATATATTAAACAGGCCTTAATTGAAGGAAAATAAACAAGATATTTATTTCGGTCAGTCTTTATTGTGTTAGAGAATAGCTGAGTCAAATCACAACACCTTAGTAGATTATGAATAATATTTTTTTCTAGTTTCTACTCAGTTTAGCGTCGCAAAATATATTTATTGATATTAAACGTTTAAACCTATCCTATTCAACCAATATAGTTCTTTATAAAGAAAATTAGTAATTTGTTTGTACTTTTCAGGTTGATATTTAAGAGATCAATCACTTAATCTACACATTAAGAGTTAGGAACTTAATTATAGTCTACTGAGATATAAGACAAATATGACATCTCATATACGACGGAACGGAATCAAATGTACCGAATATTCGACCGAATATTCGGTACATTTGATTCCGTTCCGTACTAATTTTCTTTATAAAGAACTATATTGGTTGAATAGGATAGGTTTAAACGTTTAATATCAATAAATATATTTTGCGACGCTAAACTGAGTAGAAACTAGAAAAAAATATTATTCATAATCTACTAAGGTGTTGTGATTTGACTCAGCTATTCTCTAACACAATAAAGACTGACCGAAATAAATATCTTGTTTATTTTCCTTCAATTAAGGCCTGTTTAATATATTATTATAAAGAGTTAACACAGAAGCCTAATCCCAAAACAGCTAGATACCTATATTTTGCATTAAGTTATTATGGATTCCTTGCCTACCCTGCAAGGGATCCGGCGTGAAGATATTGATTGAAGTTATTATCTTTTTACCAACCTACTTTAATTGAAAGTTAAGCTTCAGTGATGACAAAATCAGAAAGCTACACTCTAAAATACTTACTTCATTACACTGTACACTCAAATCATGATAATACACGGGTCTTAACAGTAAAAACTTTGAGTATCACTTTGCCGAACATTAGGTGATTCAGCCGAATATTCGGCCGAACATGAATATTCGGTAAAGCTGCCGAATATGCCGAATACCGAATATAAAACGAATATTCGGCCCATCTCTACCGGCTATACTACAATAACAGCTTGTAGGCAATGCTCACGACGACGACGTGGCGAGAGTGTGGCGCCGGCTATACTACAATAACAGCTTGTAGGCAATGCTCACGACGACGACGTGGCGAGAGTGTGGCGCCGGCTATACTACAATAACAGCTTGTAGGCAATGCTCACGACGACGACGTGGCGAGAGTGTGGCGCCGGCTATACTACAATAACAGCTTGACCCCCCAACAAGTATCAATATCAAAATAATATATTAAGATATTACCTATACTATAAGATTATAACTAGCTCTGCTTAGCTTGGGGCTGGACAATACTGTGTGAACAGTCCAGCATTATTTATTTATTTACATATTTAAAATATAGATGATACAATCGACAGAAAAAGAACGGCCTTTGAAGCACTTGAATCAATATTGATGTAGTTGTACAAACACCATACACAACCGATACCAAACCAGCTCTACTGCAAAGAGATACGGTTCAAATTCAAAAGACGCAGAGGTTGTTTTTCAGCTATAATTTAATTCCACATAGCGACAATCCAAACTGGTGTAATCTGTTAAAACACACCTAAATAACATAACAGCCGTCCTTTGTGTAATACAGCTCGCTAGTTCCGCCGACGGGCGAGAGATGGCGCATGGCGGCGCGCAGCGCTCCTGCGCGGGGCGCGCGGCGCGGGGAGCGGGGAGCGGGGAGCGGGGCGGCCTGACAACAACGAGCCTCTACTCTATGTAGGTGGGTTTATTTCCTTGGATAGGTATAGAATGCTTTTATGGTTATTGGACGCAGTTTGGTAGTTTAACATTACCAGCAAATTTCGAATAAATTGGGTAGGTACTGTACCAGGGCCGAATATGTATTAGGAAATTTTCGAATAAGTAAGAGCCTTTATGTTCTAGACTGACCAGCAAGATAGGTCTAGATAGTACCTACATACCTACCTACTAGTGAATAATTTATACAAAATGTTAGTAGGTAAGACATACCTAGTGGTGTTGTGACGTTGTGAGTGGTGTGGTGAGCCATCTACTTGTATGAGCCTGGAGCTACTGTAACCGGTCCGACACAAAAACACTGCCATCACATAAAAACAGGCAAATTACTTTTATAGATCTCTTTCATTTAAAAGCTAGTGATGGGACACTTTATGGTTTGTCTTATCGAAAAGTAACTTCTCAATTTTTAGTACAATACCTGCCTTTGTTTATTTCTTATTCATATGTTTGATATATAAATGAAATATTTAACCTAGAGCTATCCTACTAATATTGTATAATAATAAGGCGACGGTTAGTGAGTTTTGACACGTTGTGCCGTTGTAAAGTTAGTGAGTTGTGCCAGGTTGTGCCGTTGTAAAGTTAGTGAGTTGTGCCACGTTGTGCCGTTGTAAAGTTAGTGAGTTGTGCCAGGTTGTGCCGTTGTAAAGTTAGTGAGTTGTGCCAGGTTGTGCCGTTGTAAAGTTAGTGAGTTGTGCCAGGTTGTGCCGTTGTAAAGTTAGTGAGTTGTGCCACGTTGTGCCGTTGTAAAGATGTTTGGCCAAAGTACCTAAGCGTAAAAACTACTGACTGGATTGAGCTGAAATTACATCACACATGTCACATCTGGAATAACTTTAAAGCTACTTTTTATTCCAAAAAACGCGTACGAAGTAGTTTTTTAACATATGTCCTTGACGTGATTACGTACGTGACTCTAATTAGCAGCTCTACCTATAATTAGACGAATATGTTTGTTATGTTATTATTGTTGTTTGTATAGTTTCTAGATTCTAACTAAATCTACTTATCTACCTCTAATAACTAAATAAAGTAATAAGAATCAATAACAAGTTTAGTGGAAGTGGTTGGTACTATCATGGTGTGGTTGTTTTGCCGAGCGCAGAGGTGCAAGCAGCGCGCGGCGCGGCGCCCGGTGCTGTTGGTATTCACGAGGCGCGGCGGCGGTGTTGTTATTCACGGCGCACGCACGACGCAAATCCTGACGCTTGTTGCCGGTAGAAAGCTGAACCCTATTTGATGCTGTTATCTTTTGCATAAAGAATGAAACAGATTAATTTACAGTTTTAACTATAGGCATACATAGAGATAAACCAGTCAAATGTTAAAGAAATTTCAATAAAATACAGTTTCATAACTCTACATCGAATACCAAAATTGTCCCAAAACGTATCAAATAGATTATATACACCTCCAAATTGTGAAAGCAGTCTCCTAACGCGGGTTTATCTCTTTCCCAAAACCAGTTTTAATTTATTGGAAAAGACATAAAAGCTTAAAACAGTTCTTTTTATGTCATTACCTAATTAAGTTGATTTAACAAGGAAGCGGCAACCGGACGGTGTCGGAGAACTGGGCAGCGAGCCAGATCCGCTCCGCCCCGCCTGTATGCTTGTGCATACGCTAAACAAACTGGTCGGTTCTCTCGCCGAGTATACAGAACATGTACAAAACGCCCGCGAGGACAGGTTTGCCTCAGTCTCCAGAGGAACCAGTTCCAACCGGTCCAACTCGCCTCCTATTTACATCCTCAACGCTGACGTTAATCACACTCCATGTTTTCTTTGTTTTTCTAGTCGTATCATCTGTTTGGAATATTTATCGCATTATAGGTATGCGTGTGGGCGAGGAGTGAGCATGGGTAACTAACGAGCACAGCGCAGTGCCTGAGTGTGTGTGAGCTGGTCCAGTATAGGGGGAAGGGGAGGGGAGAGAGGTCGGCTAAACGATTATGTAAACAACAAGTTCCATTTTTTGAATCTATGTATTTTTTTCTTCATAAATTTCTACATTTTCTTTTACGGTCTACCCATAATTATCAATTTCAAACAATTGTTACAGTAATATTTCCAGTTCCGTTGCGTCTCGTATCGAGATTTATCGAGACTTAAAATGATTGGTGTAGCATTTTAAAAATGTTAATTGATGAAAGTGAACTCTAGACGTACAATGATATTGTGCGTTCGAACACTGGAGCACTGGACTGGACCCTACAAACATTTAGATTTCTTTTAAAAACTGTTAGTCTATTGATTTACATTTAATGTAGTAATTTACACTGGATGAAGAAAATGCATTCGAAAACATTATGTCCCCACGACGTACAGCCTCCGTGTCGGCCTCTGCCGGACACCACCATACATTATGTCCTTACGACGTACAACCTCCGTGTCGGCCTCTGCCGGACACCGCCATACATTATGTCCTTACGACGTACAACCTCCGTGTCGGCCTCTGCCGGACACCGTCATACATTATGTCCTTACGACGTACAACCTCCGTGTCGGCCTCTGCCGGACACCGTCATACAAAACAATCTTACAAAACATTTCAATCTTTATATTAACTTAAATAACTTAATACTTTTAATAACTATAATAATATAACCTGAGATCTTTGCAGTTTGGGCGGGGGATCCGCGCCCTATGCAGTTTGGGCGGGGAACCGCGCCCTATGAAACACTCTAACACAATAACTCTGCATTCGTTACTCTCATTCATAAAAGTATATCTTCTCATTTTAATTTTATACATTACAAAAGTAGTATCACAAACAAATGTACTAACTAGTACAATTACGAAAAACGTACACATATCCGACCTCGTCGGCCGTCGCTAGTAAATACATTACATACATACATGAAAATACAAACTCTACGCAACTTCAGAATAGAATCGAACTCGAAACAAAAAATAATATCTAAGACTACTCGATCAATGTATCTGTATCACACGTCGCGCGGCGCCGCCTGAGATCAAGGGCGCACCGCTGGGCGCGTCGCGGGCGGGCCGCGGGCGGGCCGCGGGCGCGCCGGCCGCAGGGGATGCCGCGCCCGCGCTCCCCGTCTACTACTATGTATTCATATCACGCTGTGCTTATTTTTCTCTTATCAAAATATATAATAATAATAATGATATTTTTTTAAATTAACGATACGTAGATATCGAGGAGGGCAGTCGGCGCGCTCGCGTCCGCCAGCTCACTCCGAGTCGCTCCGGAACAGCTTCTTCTTCTCTATCGTGAACTGCGGGCTGATGATGATCGTGCCGCTCCGCGTGAGGTTTCTGTTGACAACGGAAATGCACGTTAGTTACCGCCTACTGCTGACAAGGAACCGGGAAACATCTCACAACTACCAAGGGACAAGGGTGGTGCGTACTCACTTGAGGAATTGCGGCAACATGCTGGTCCAGTTGGTGGCATCATGCTCCAGGTGTATGTGTATCTCGTGCGTGGTCAGCGTGTGCGAGTGTATCTTGAAGGCGGCGAGGCGGCGGCCGGCCACATCCACGATGACGGCGGCACCGCGCGAGCCGCAGGGCTCCCCCTCGGCCAGCGCCAGGGTCTGCGCCGCCGCGCGCGCCAGCAGCTCCGCCGGGACCAGCACCTCGGCAGCAGCCAGCTCGCTGGCGCCCTTGGCGGCGCGCAACTCGTGCTCCAGCCGCGCCGCCAGGGTCGGTTCCGGCGGGACCGGCAGTGCCGCTTCTCGCCATTGAGGACCGTTCCAGGCTACGACAATACAAGCACACTGTTCAAATTTGCACAAAATCACTAAATTATGTCAATTTAATTGAATGAAAGTTATCGATAAAGTTGGAAAGACTTTCCCAGCCCTAAAGTCGATGCAAGAAAAGTGTAAGTAATTAAAAAGGAAAGTAAAGAGCTGAGAGTTATAGCGCTCCGTCAAGGGCAAGAGGCATCGAGCGGAACAGCTGACGGATGGAGCCGGCCGGCGAGAGGGTGGCAGGGCTCTGGTGCACCGGGGGGTGCAGGAAGGACGCCAGGCGAGGCCCCCGAGGCCGCCAGCTGATCGCTGAAGGCCGCTGCGCGCGCCGCTTGACAGCAACTTTGCCGGTTAGAAAGCCGCTTCCCTCTCCTCGGAGTAGAAAGCAGACTCACCTTTTTCGCCGTTGAATCCGACGTTAAACTGATTCGTGACCGGCAGGATCTCCATCTTCTCCAACTCTTCACTTATATTGTACACTTTTAATGCCGAAAAAAAAGCAAACGTAGCGGAACTCAACTAGTTGAAAATATCACAAGTCTCTTTTGTACTGCAGCGCGACCGGCTAGCGGAGAGATCGTCAGAAGTGGAAAACGTACGAAGCTCACGACCGCATCAGATCTGATCTCGTAACCTCGGGGCTTCGTATCTCGCCCTAGGCTTATCGACCCACCCGACCCTGTCGTTCTCTGTCACGGACTGACGGTGTCTGGTAGGAGGCACTTTATATATAGAGGGTGCGGGCGGGGTGCGGGAGGCGGGCGGGCGGGGCGGTGCGGGGTCCCCGCGCGCCAGTGTGTCCTCGCCGCGCGCCGCGCCGGTCGTGCTGGTAGAGCCGCGTCGCGCCGCCGGCCGCGCCCGTCCCGGCTCTTTGTTCTCGTTCCACCGGTGGAAGATCCCTCGACCGGGGCTCCGCTACGGTCCCCTGCACCTATCTCTAAAGCGCCTCTTGATAAGTCTGCTCTCTCCTCACCCCGCCTTGATTCAGTTTCCTTTGTTTCGGCATTCTGTAGAAGTGGCTAGAACTGTGCGTGTGTAAGTGTAGCATTATTAAGTAGGTACGAGCCGCTATCATATCGGGCGACGGCGACGGCTCGGCTGCCGCAGATTCCGACTCTATCGTACTGTTAAGAACGTTATTTGATAAGAATGTTATTTGTCACCAAAATACATACCTATTATATTGTCATGATGTCATTTTGTAAAAGTTTATAAATTCAGATAGTATTTTGATGTTATTATGATCTCTAAGAGCAATATGTGCAAAATAAGTCCTTCGATGTAAGGGCTCTTCATAAAATTAAATCAACAGATAATTTTGTACAATTTAGCCAGCACTGAGAACACAAAGATAATTTTGTACAATTTAGCCAGCACTGAGAACACAAAGATAATTTTGTACAATTTAGCCAGCACTGAGAACACAAAGATAATTTAAGCAGTGATTGATAAATGTGAAACACTCCTCGAAAGTTACAAAAAACTTGGCAGCATTACAGATGAGGTTTTCGTAGATCAATCATTTTCCTTGGCAGAGACTATTCATTTATGTTTTAAGGAAACGTTTGAAAACTTACTCGAGAATAAATAAGTCAGAGTAAATTTATCAAGTAGCAAATTAATTACAGTCGTAACTAAAATTGCCGTCGGCGATAGCGACAGGAAAGCGATGAACGAATCCAAAGAAATAAATAAAGAAAAACACGAAGCGAAGGCGTCTTACGAGAAAAAGGCAAAATTTGACAAAGAGACATCGGTGACACTGACACATCCTTTGTTTTTTGATAAGTATATAGGAAGGTATGAACTCTAAAAAACAAATTTACAAACAGTGAAACCTTTTAAAATAATGTTAGTTAGTACTATATCAGGCCTACAACTGAATTATAAAAGAATTGGAGTTTCACAAAAGCAAAAATAGAGTCTTCACTTTTGTGATAAGCAGCCGTCGCGTCGAGGCAAACGTACAATTTGTGATAAGCAGCCGTCGCGTCGAGGCAAACGTACAATTTGAAATCGATATTACGTCAGCCCAGAGTTTTCTCCTTTCCAGAACTTTCCTTGTAACTTTACACTAAAAAGTTAATCATTATGGCTGGATCTATTTCATTTCTTTAGATTTATTGTTACTTTATGAAAGGGCTTTGTCTTTGTTTTAAAATGGACGACATTTTTATATACATCTATATACATAATGTACTGAATTGTAAGTAACTATACAAAACAAATGTCTGTAATTATTTTAAATAGAAATATGAATATGGTTTCGATCTTGCTTCTCTAAAATTTAATAATGAAACATTCAAATTCAAAACCTTTTGTGAACAACTATTTGTTTTGGAGACAGGAATGAATAATGTGAGGTTCGAGAAAACGATAGATCCCTAACAGCAACAACAGAATCTCTCGAACCAGCAAAAGCAACCAACCGCATTATTTGATCGCCGCTAGAAAGTGAAGTAGGCAAGCCATGAAGCCATTCGAAATGGTAAACGTGCAAATCATTATGCCGTGCGTAGCAACCGAACCAATCTAAGAAACAGTAACCAATTTCTGAGCGGTAGGTACCTACTCGTAATAACCGCAAGCCACAAAAACAATTGGACAAAAAGAGAAATGAAAAAAGCGGTTGCCGGAGCCGGCCGGCGAGCTGGCCTTGGACGATGACTCACGCCGGCGGACCCGGCCTCGGCACGCCGCACTATCGCCCCATGCAACGCTAACTTCATCAAAACGCGAAATTATTCAAATCAAACAAAACTTCTCCGTGACTCCGAATGAGCAACGCTTGGTTCAGTTCAAACTTAAAACCAGCGCATATTATCCTCGTCGATTATTCATCTCCATGTCAGCGCTATTACAAGCAATATTCATATAAAGGAAGGCATACATTCTCAATAATTGTAATCAATTCAGCTGTGATCAGGAAGTTTCTGTACTCGTATAACGTGACAAGTACCTAAATAAAGATATCATTGTGTGCTCGCAGTCTTGCTTCTGAGAGACAATTATTGTTTTCTTTATGATACAATTAAATAAACATTTACTTTAATTTTATTAAACATTGTATGATATATTTATGACCCATTACCGCTTCTGTGATGAAGTGATGATAAATGCTACATCTTTAATGTTCTCTTAATAATTAATCGCGTTCGTCTGTTCTTTTATCGTTTCGGATACACGGTTCCAGAATATTCCGCAGTTGCTATAAGATTATTGTAAGAATTCAATTCAGGATATTGTGAATATGTAATTCTTTGTTCGATAATACGGGCTCAACGAGATCCCGCTAGCAGGCTTCAACCTGTCCAAAAAGGTCTTCAACAAAGGGATCCCTTATCCCTTCAATCTTCCATCCCCTTTCACAAAGCTCCTTCAATATCTTGCGTCCCTTTTCAGAGGCACCTAGCAACAGGGGATCTCATCTGGGACGCTGACATGTCTCAACTTGTTTATATACTTGAAGAGACCTGTCTCCAATTTGTTTCCAAGTCTTTGTGTTATCTATTTTTGTCCTGTCAACTTTTCTCTTTTAGCTTCTTCATAATATTAATGTTTAGTTTTTTCGCATTCTTGACATCACAATCTATTCATGCTAATGGTTCACAAATGGAGTGCTCTTCAAGCGTTGCCAAATCGAAACATTTGTAACCATAGAGTTAATATAGTACTAGTTTGTAACAGACCGATAGCACCTGAGTATAAATATTAACTAGTCTCTGCATGATGGTCGAGGTTGCTTCATGCTCTGTTATTTGCCTCCTGTAGTGGTGGTGCTACAGTGCCAGTACCAGGACTCTATAATCTGTGTATCTCGCCGTGTGTGACATCATTCTGTGCTGTACCGTGTATATTATGTTATGTCCGATATAGGCTGATCATTATTCCGCGCGCGTTGTGCCGACTTTAAGCAAGCACTAATTAGCATTTTAAAGCTTTGTTTATGTCGCCTGTACACGTGCCTCACCATTGTTATTGCGCGACTTGTTGTATGTCCTTACATACCTTGTAGACCTTCGTAGATATAAACATAGCGTTAGTATTTACTTTGTACTGTTATGTAGTGTCTTTTTGTACCTTTAAATCTTTGTTTATGTGTTCAACAGATAAGTGTAGTACAAAAGGTAACTTTTTAGGATTAACTATCTGTATCTTTGTGGGTTGTGTTTGTCA
Source organism: Eupithecia exiguata (assembly GCA_947086465.1). Classification (NCBI taxonomy): domain Eukaryota; kingdom Metazoa; phylum Arthropoda; class Insecta; order Lepidoptera; family Geometridae; genus Eupithecia; species Eupithecia exiguata. The sequence goes on along the minus strand of OX352245.1, from coordinate 279,571 downwards.
TAGGTAGGTATGTCAATATTTCCTTTGTTCTATGAAATGGCTTTCTCAATATTTTATTATTTATATTTATTTCGGATACTTATGTAATTGTTTTTCATTTAGGTTCCGCCTTGTAAAGGATTAGTACGTCACTAGGTATGCACAGGACCCCTGTACCCTTGCAGAGACCTTGTTTGTTTCGAGAAACGAGAATTGATAAAAATTCAAATTACCTGAGTGTTTCAGTTTTTACTGCTTTTAAGTTTTTTTGTATGTAAATGGTACCTATTCTAAAATACTGTAACTGAATTTAAAAATATACGACATAAAAAAAATTACATGTGTGGTAAAAATGTGAAAATTTTATAAAACATAACAATAAAGTTTGTTTTATCATATTTTGTGTATTTTATTAGTGAAACTCCCAACAGCACCCGTACCGTGTACCACTATTGCATACTCTATGTCCGAGTTCTACAATGAACCACTCAGACTCGTAGGTCGGTTAGGTACAAGATTTATATGCGTTCATAGATAATATTATTATTTATCCAGACGGTGATAAGAACACAATTAGCCTTTCAAGTGTTAAGTCTGCTAGAGTCGACACATGTCATGTCATGAATCACAAGCTGCTATTGCCACCTAATCTATTCCTAAGAATAGGTACGATAATACTAAGTATAGGTACCGATTGCAAAGTAGGTTATCTCCTGCGGCTGGGCGCAGGCCACAGCTCATTTATGTGTACACTTCTTAGCCCCGTAGATACAAATCCATGTAACTGATTCATAAGTTAGCCCTAGTTGTTCAAATACTTGCTTGAGGCTAGAGATGGGCGGAGTTCCATTCTGACATATACTTTCATATCTTTAGATTGTTATAATGGCTTTACATTCGTAGCATATTTCAAGCTATGGAGCCTCGAGTAGCAATTTATCAATACAGTGAACCTAGAAAGGCATTTTATTGAAATTAGTAAACGATGCATAGTCTTACTAAACATTTGAAAATAAATTCAAGAAATTCTTGTAGTTATTGAGATAAGGAGGAGCTACGAGTGGCAGGAGAGGGTGGTACGAGAGTGCTACGAGTGGCAGGAGAGGGTGGTACGAGAGTGCTACGAGTGGCAGGAGAGGGTGGTACGAGAGTGCTACGAAACGGACTTAGGCTTCGAACGTAACTAACATATTTTACTGATATATTCTAGAAAAGTAGTTATACTACACGCTTTGCAAATTTACAAGAGATCCTAAGTTATTGAGATCGAAGATAACTCAAAAACTACTTAACAAAGTGGCTAACATTTTTTATAAGTACCTACTCTAAATTAACAAATCATCAATGTTGTTTTTGAAAAACATATACTTTACCGGTTTTGCATGCAAAGCCGTGGGCCGAAGCTAGACTTAATCAGAATGTACTATCAGTATATACTACTAGCACAACACATCATTTTACGAGAAGCAGCAAGCCTATGCTTGCTGCCAGAAAACTTTTCTTTCAGAGGGCTTTTCTCATTACAATTTGAGGCTGAAAATTTGATATGTGATTCGATCGTGAAATTGGATCAGTTATGTAATGGTTCGTAATGAGGGCGCTGGCAGTGTCATCTGTGGCAGCCTGCATGGCAACACGGGACGGCGGGGAAGGTAGCTCCAGCAGGAGGGGGAGGGGTCGCGGATCGCGCAGTAGCTGGCGCTGGCGGGGTGCAATGGGTTTGTATGACAGGTGAGCGGCGTCATTAGCGAGGGGGACTCAACGGTACTGTCTGCACTTCACTTCAACAACTACACATGATACCTAATAGGTTTTTGTTTTAATGGGCATGTAGTTTCTTTTGGCATCTTAAATAATAAGTATGAGGTTATTTACCATGAGTAGTTTTAATGCGCGCCCACGACCTGTAATCTATATTTATAAAAGAGAAGAGAAAACTGGGTGACACATCAAGAGAATTCTGAAACTTCAAAACCTACGAAGCTGAAATTTTTTAGGACGTAGGCACGCTAAGAACGGATTTTCGGAAATTAGTTTTCAAAAGTACCGTACCATACCAGTATAGTAGTAGTTAAAATGGTGTCAAAATTCATTTTTATATTAACTTCAAAACCGTAACTGTTGGCCCGTCAAAATTTGTAGCTTTGAAAGTGGACTTAAAATAAAACAGACACGTGTTTCAGGATGTTTTGAAATTCACACCCTAAAGGTCAAGGGCGTGGAGTCAAAGTTAGGCGACTCACTGACTTATCGCGAAATCTCAGCAACTAAAAGATCTACGAAGCTGGAATGTTGCATGGTAACCTCCATGCAACATTTCAGCTTCGTCGTCTTCGTCCTTAAAGGACGAAAGCACCTACTAATGAACCCCTGGAACTGAACATTCGTATTCTAAGGTAGTTAAGATGGGGTCGTCATCGAATAAATGGGATGTAATACAGGTTTTTTCATAATTTGTATAAATTAATATTATAAAAATAAAAATCATATTGAAATGTTACAGACATTTTAATTTAGGATGCTAATGTTATGAAATTTTCAGTATCTTCTGATAGAATCATAAATTAAAACACGATGATAACACTTTTTGTTCAATCTCAAATTAGAAAAATAAACAAAAATATGACGGGAAACAGATTTGAGAATGTTTCGAAACCATCCGAAACGAGCTTAAACGGTTTTTAATAGAAAACGGATTTCAGGAATTTCCTACTCTTATCACACACAGGATTTCAGCAGATCTATAATAGTAGATTATACACTAAGGGGATAAAGCACTGTTTTATGTCACGGGAGCGAATTGAATCCCGAACGTAACGAAGGACTCATAATTTAACTCCTGAGCGTAGCGAGGGAGTTATAAGTTAATTCCTGAGCGAAGCGAGGGAATTAAGACTGAGTCCTGAGTGCAGTGAGGGGTTCAACCGCCCAAGACTAAAACAGTCTTATCCCCGAGGTGTATACTCTACTTTTCACACCTTATGCGAGACAAAAAAACAGGCTCAGTAGATAAATAATGTTTTCCTTTGACTTCTCTGGCAGCAGATTGTTGACAATGCCTATGGCATCTAATTTGATAAACTCAGGAGTCAAAACACTTTCATCACTCGACATTTTCAATATTATTTTTGAAATTAAATCTTCTATAGGCACCTACAAGAACTCGATTTGTTCGTCACGCGTGAACAAATGAAGGCGCGCGACGTTCCAAATTCGAAAGCACAAGCCGTGGTCCTAGATTCGAAATTCGAATTTCGAACACCGCGCTCCTCCGGACCGGGGTTCACACGGAGGCAAACTTCATTTATTTTGTCAAATCAAGTAGGCCATGGCCTAGGACAAATTGTGTTTAGCAAAATTAAACTTTATGCATATAGTAATAAGAATTATGAAAAGTGAAATCATATTATTAACCAGCGGGTTATAATGAAATTCAGTACAACATTATAACCCGGCTAATACCAAGGGATTTAATGTCTTGCTTTCGGTAGGGTTTACATGACCTATAATTCGGCATTGTCGAGCATGTGGTTTGAAAAAATAGTTTTTAGTAATAAGAATTATGAAAAGTGAAATCATATTATTAACCAGCGGGTTATAATGAAATTCAGTACAACATTATAACCCGGCTAATACCAAGGGATTTAATGTCTTGCTTTCGGTAGGGTTTACATGACCTATAATTCGGCATTGTCGAGCATGTGGTTTGAAAAAACTATTTTTTCAAACCACATGCTCGACAATGCCGAATTTTGAATGAAAATTGTCGAGCATGTGGTTTGAAAAAACTATTTTTTCAAACCACATGCTCGACAATGCCGAATTATAGGTCATGTAAACCCTACCGAAAGCAAGACATTAAATCCCTTGGTATTAGCCGGGTTATAATGTTGTACTGAATTTCATTATAACCCGCTGGTTAATAATATGATTTCACTTTTCATAATTCTTATTACTATATGCATAAAGTTTAATTTTGCTAAACACAATTTGTCCTAGGCCATGGCCTACTTGATTTGACAAAATAAATGAAGTTTGCCTCCGTGTGAACCCCGGTCCGGAGGAGCGCGGTGTTCGAAATTCGAATTTCGAATCTAGGACCACGGCTTGTGCTTTCGAATTTGGAACGTCGCGCGCCTTCATTTGTTCACGCGTGACGAACAAATCGAGTTCTTGTAGGTGCCTATAGAAGATTTAATTTCAAAAATAATATTGAAAATGTCGAGTGATGAAAGTGTTTTGACTCCTGAGTTTATCAAATTAGATGCCATAGGCATTGTCAACAATCTGCTGCCAGAGAAGTCAAAGGAAAACATTATTTATCTACTGAGCCTGTTTTTTTGTCTCGCATAAGGTGTGAAAAGTAGAGTATACACCTCGGGGATAAGACTGTTTTAGTCTTGGGCGGTTGAACCCCTCACTGCACTCAGGACTCAGTCTTAATTCCCTCGCTTCGCTCAGGAATTAACTTATAACTCCCTCGCTACGCTCAGGAGTTAAATTATGAGTCCTTCGTTACGTTCGGGATTCAATTCGCTCCCGTGACATAAAACAGTGCTTTATCCCCTTAGTGTATAATCTACTATTACTCTAAAATCCACGCGAATGAAATTGCGAGTACGTATTGGTTTTTAAAGCATAACAAATGATTACAGTCTTATTATAAACTTGTGAGTTTAAGAGCATCTCGTATGAGGAACCTCCTGTTGGTTGATCGGTTCTTCGCAATACATACATATTACCTAGGTACTTATTTTCACACATTACGTAGTACTTACATATGAATACATTTAAATCCTTGCTACTAGCAGAGACTATATTATAATATGTAATAGTAAGGTACAAGTGTACGGTGACATTACAGCGAGCCTGTCCGAGTTAGCGCCTCTACTCTACTAACATTACAGCGAGCCTGTCCGAGTTAGCGCCTCTACTCTACTAACATTACAGCGAGCCTGTCCGAGTTAGCGCCTCTACTCTACTAACATTACAGCGAGCCTGTCCGAGTTAGCGCCTCTACTCTACTAACATTAATATCCAATTATTAGCAGTAAATAGCTTAACTTCAAGGAAACCTCATCTGGATCGCGGAAGACAATTTCAAAATTAATTACAAGGACTAACTATTATACCTAGTTGTGATAGTTTTCATTATTCAAATTATGTTTTTCTTTCCGCTGGTGTTGTGTACCTAGCTGGAGCAGTACCTGGCTGTAGCAGTACCTGGCTGTAGCAGTACCTGGCTGTAGCAGTACCTCGCTGTAGCAGTACCTGGCTGGAGCAGTACCTCGCTGTAGCAGTACCTAGCTGTAGCAGTACCTGGCTGTAGCAGTACCTCGCTGTAGCAGTACCTAGCTGTAGCAGTACCTCGCTGTAGCAGTACCTGGCTTCGGAGAAAATGTAAGGAAAGCTCTGTCAGTTTTTGCCAGGAATAGCTACGATAAGCTGACTATTTAATGAAGAGAAAACTGTTCTAACAAAAAAGCTAATTATTCAAAACACTTATAAGTTGCTATAGCAACGAAGATCATTATAGAAGCTAGGTGCCCACGGTGTTGCTTCGGCGCGTGGATCTGAAATTACTGATATTTTGGGCCATTGCCGGTGATTTATCGTGTTATGGCTTCCACGGCCGCTGTCATTAGGTGGCGGGGGCTCGGGGGGTGCGGAGTGCAGGCCGGGGTGCGCGGGGTGCGGAGTGCAGGCGGGGGAGCGGGGGTGAACGATTAATAATCACTCCGCAATCACCGAGCGCGTGTTTTGTTCAGTTGTGTGAAAGGGTTGTAATGGGGAAGATAGGTAGGGGAGCATTTATTTCGTATTTACTAAGTTTTATACTGTAATGGAGATCGTTCGTTCGAAGCGGCCGGCGGCCCCGGCCCGAGTTCGAAGCGGCGGGCGGCCCCGGCCCGAGTTCGAAGCGGCCGGCGGGCCCGGCCCGAGTTCGAAGCGGCCGGCGGGCCCGGCCCGAGTTCGAAGCGGCCGGCGGCCCCGGCCCGAGCCCGGTGATTTGTGTGGAAATGCATTTTATCTGTTCATATCGCTTAGCCGATACATTTATTTATGTTTCCGCAGCTTTCAAATACTTATTGTTAATTATTTGACGGTGTGAAAGCTTATCAGAATCGTTTGCAGAATATTATTATAAACTTACTAACCTTCTTATTTATATAAGTAATGTAAGGAAAGTACCGAGCGTGACCTAGCTATAATCATTCAAATATAAAAGGATGGGGAAGGGGGGGGGGGGGGGGGGTTACAACAAAGGGGGGTTCGAAATATATGTAGGTAAATAAAGTGTTTAACGATTTTGTAGAGCTGGTACTAAGTCAAAAGTTACAATAAGTTATAGTTAGGAGCTGCCTGAGCCTCTGGAATGAGTTAGGCACCAAAGTCCAGAACAGTTGATAGATACACAAACGCTTGCACTTGCAGTAACAAAGTGAGAAGGAATCCCTTCTACATCCACAGTTTCATTTCATTCAACACAGTAAAGTAACGTTCACGATAAATTATCGCAAATGATAAGTAAGAGTATAATTTGCATGTTTTTTGACAAAGGGTTCACTATTCATTGAGTCTATTATTTTGGAGCCCTTTCACCCATCGTCAGTCACGGGTCGCAGCCAGCCGAGCCAGCCCAGCCCGACGCGGCCCGACGCGGCCCGACGCGGCCCGACGGGGCCCAACAGTCACTGTTGCTAAGCACAATGAAGACACAGAACGGCTCAGTGAAACTTCCAGAATGGGTATTGTACTCGCTGTACGCTCGGAGCTCTCTGTAGGAGCCTACTTTCAGACGCTCAGTAGGCACATCGACTTAGAACAGTTCAGTTCAGAGGCGCTACAAGGACAAAGAGCAAATGTTACACTAAATCAAGGTAGCTTGCCCGCTACAGTAAACGTTTGTCAGAAGTATCCTAACAGAATAGCTAATTGCAAAACTTTATTAGAAATAACTTAGTATATTGGTGTGGTTGTGGTGTGGCTGCACGGCGTATACATTTGGTCCGTTGATTCTGTGCGAACTATTGTAGATGTTTGTGATAGATTGAAGGGATTCGATATCTTCATAGCTTGTTTTGGAACTGGCTTCATTTAAATGGAACAAAAGGAAGGTCATTGTTTTAATAGCAATATTACAAATATTACAATCAACAATCAACCATCTTACTTATAAAATTACTATCGAAGAAAAAATCATGTGCAGAAATAGAAAAAAGTTAATGTTCCCTGAACAGACATACTGATCTGAAGATCGAGTAAGTGGTCAACCCCCTTGCGACTAACCTAACTGAATACCTGCCTACCCCTCCTTGCGACTAACCTAACTGAATACCTGCCTACCCCTCCTTGCGACTAACCTAACTGAATACCTGCCTACCCATCCTTGCGACTAACCTAACTGAATACCTGCCTACCCATCCTTGCGACTAACCTAACTGAATACCTGCCTACCCCTCCTTGCGACTAACCTAACTGAATACCTGCCTACCCATCCTTGCGACTAACCTAACTGAATACCTGCCTACCCCTCCTTGCGACTAACCTAACTGGATACCTGCCTACCCCTCCTTGCGACTAACCTAACTGAATACCTGCCTACCCCTCCTTGCGACTAACCTAACTGAATACCTGCCTACCCCTCCTTGCGACTAACCTAACTGAATACCTGCCTACCCCTCCTTGCGACTAACCTAACTGGATACCTGCCTACCCCTCCTTGCGACTAACCTAACTGAATACCTGCCTACCCATCCTTGCGACTAACCTAACTGAATACCTGCCTACCCCTCCTTGCGACTAACCTAACTGAATACCTGCCTACCCCACCTTGCGACTAACGTAACTGAATACCTGCCTACCCCTCCTTGCGACTAACCTAACTGAATACCTGCCTACCCCTCCTTGCGACTAACCTAACTGAATACCTGCCTACCCCTCCTTGCGACTAACCTAACTGAATACCTGCCTACCCCTCCTTGCGACTAACCTAACTGAATACCTGCCTACCCATCCTTGCGACTAACCTAACTGAATACCTGCCTACCCCTCCTTGCGACTGACCTAACTGAATACCTGCCTACCCATCCTTGCGACTAACCTAACTGAATACCTGCCTACCCCTCCTTGCGACTAACCTAACTGAATACCTGCCTACCCCTCCTTACGACTTACCTAACTGAATACCTGCCTACCCATCCTTGCGACTAACCTAACTGAATACCTGCCTACCCCTCCTTGCGACTAACCTAACTGAATACCTACCTACCCCTCCTTGCGACTAACCTAACTGAATACCTGCCTACCCCTCCTTGCGACTTACCTAACTGAATACCTGCCTACCCATCCTTGCGACTTATCTAACTGAATACCTGCCTACCCCTCCTTGCGACTTACCTAACTGAATACCTGCCTACCCCTCCTTGCGACTAACCTAACTGAATACCTGCCTTCCCATCCTTGCGACTTACCTAACTGAATACCTGCCTACCCATCCTTGCGACTAACCTAACTGGATACCTGCCTACCCACCCTTGCGAGAGACCTAACTGGATACGTGCCTACTTGTTTAAGAATATAATAATGGACTCGTAATACAATACCATGACCTTATCAAAGCATACATAGGTACCTTACTTACCTACATAGATATTATATCTATGTGTATAGAGGAGCTAGCGATCTGTCGGAGACCACGCCCGCGCCCGGTCCAAACTTCTGACTGAAGCTAGAAAGCTGAAATTATGAGGGTCGGTACCTTTTACTACACAAGCTCCCGATAACAAAGGATTTTCGGAAATTCCACCCGCAAGGGCGGTGAAAAGGGTGCTTGAAGTTTTTTTTGTATTTTTATAGCTCTTGTAACCGCAGTGGCGCCCGATTTGCTTATAATTACTAACAAAGAATAAGTACTAAAAATATAAGCCGGTTGAATGTGTTTCAAGATTTTTCAAAATATTCCTGAAAATGGGGTAAAACTGGTTCTTAGTTCAGCTCCGTATGTAAAGGGCTGTAATTATTTACTGTGTCATGCAACTGACTCAAAATAAATATTTCAGGATTTATCATCCAAATTTCTAAATAAGGATCCTATGGGGATCGATCTTTACGTTTTTTTAATTTGCTTGAAACTTACTGAGACGAGAATACTAACAATACAAAACAATTAAACAAGAGTTTCAGGCTTTCAGAATATTCCTAAAAATTTGATAAATCGGTTTATTCGGCTTGAGATTCGTTGCTTGATACCGTATTAAAATGGTTGTTTGTAATGACACGATTTGTAAAACAAATCGACAACTCAATTATGAAAGCGGCTTTCCAGGTTTTTCAAAACCATTCATAAAACGAACTTAAACGGGTCTTTGTTTATCGAAATCGGGTTTCAGGGATCTCTAACTCACATAATAGGATTTCCACATTTTCCACTTATTTCGAGAATCATTTTTATCTTTAAGTCCACGTCTTTAAATCCACCAATGAAATCGCGAGCGGAAATGTAGTTTATGATAATTGAAAGAGAAAGATTACAGACAAAAACAACGGCTTTGATAAGATAAGTAAGAGGCACGCAGTACTAGCGTGTTGCCGGACTGGATGCGCTACGAGACCTAGGCACTCGAAGCCGAGCGAGAACGAAATCTGTTCCAGTTTCGTAAACAGAGACATTACACTCACAATTTGATTTTAATCGAGCAAGATGCTTTTCGATTTCGTTTCAGAAATAATTGTCAATTACTCGTCATTCAATGTTTCGTTCAATTATGGTGGAATCGAAATGCGTACTTATATCGCTTCGAGCCTCCCCTTCATTTATTGGGGGACCGCAGGTGTGCCCAACCGCGGCCCGCTGATCCTCCCTTCGAAATGTAGAGCTATACTCTGTGTTTCGTATGGGCTGTACGCATTCTCTTACAAATACTTCCATAGTTTGATTGCTTGCCTCCATTATACCTATATACCTCATATTTAATACCTCATTCGCATCGCATTGTTGTTGTTTTTGAATTTAAATAGGTAATGTTTATGCAAAAATGTTGAAAAGGTGAGGATATTTTTGTTTGCGGGCCGCTACTGGCACGTAGTTGGGCAGAGGGGTCGGTGTTGCCATGCAAGGGGAGACTGGGGACAGATGTCAATTTATTTTTATATTTTCACGCGCCGTTTGCGCCGGAATCTGACGAATACGCAATTATCTTCAAATACTTTTTGAATAATTAGGTATATATTTTATTTAATAGCGTTACACAAATATTGGGTTTGTATCATTTCATTTTATTTATTTCCACCATAGGTATTACATATACACTTGATGTCGTTATTTCTAGTACACAAATAAGTTACAAAAGGAAACACCAAGGAAATTTACAACATAAGAAAAACAGAACGACAGTGATTCCTTTATGTAATATGCTGTCCTGAGACAGTGCTTATCATGAGCTGAACAAATGTAACTGTGGTACTACTGTAACTAAAACATAACCTCAAATGAATAGATACAAAACTGCTTCTGATAATGTCCAAGAACTAAGAACGAAGACATTTAACCGGTAGGTACTGGGCACTTCACGGTTTTAGGGAAGCTAAACTTTATTATGTAGGCAGAGTACCCTTGGCAGAGAACCCGCGCGAATAACTTGTCTGTAACTAAGTTATAAATAAAGCTTGGCCTTTCGAATAACTTGTCTGTAACTAAGTTATAAATAAAGCTTGGCCTTTCGAATAACTTGTCTGTAACTAAGTTATAAATAAAGCTTGGCCTTTCGAATAACTTGTCTGTAACTAAGTTATAAATAAAGCTTGGCCTTTCGCAGCCTCGCTCTGTGAGGAACACTCGAGTACCTCGCACTGTGAGGAACACTCGAGTTTACCTCGCACTGTGAGGAACACTCGAGTTGAGCAGGTACCTACCATCTTTAAAATAGCACGCGATTAAATCATTTGTGACGTCATGTAGAGGAGAGTAGGTTTCATTTTATCTCAGTGACGTCACAAAACAATAACAGTTATGAAAAACAAAGCCATTACGGTTCCATTTGACTATCAAATGTGGTATACAAATAGAAATATCATTAATTTTATGTAAAAAAGTGGAACAATCTATTCATTTTTATGTTAATTGCGTCTGTATTTAGCTTTAATAACCAATAAAATGAATTGATATTGAGAAACCGAAATACTAGCACACTTTGTATGTATTCCTGGTATAAGCGCAGAACTGAGTGAGGCATGGAAGATACGCCTCTGCCCACAAGTGGACAGAGGCGGGCTGACGGTGACGATGAGTGGTTTCTATCTCGAACGCTGTGATGCAAGAGGCCAGAGGATTCAAATGGAATTGAACTATTAAATACTAGTTTCAGCCCGCGCCTTTGCCCGCGTTGGTCCTGCGGTGTCGTGTACATATAATAATTATTTTCAGCCCGATCCGATCAGTAAATATGTAGTTATGGCGTAAATAAGTAGGCACCAACCATCCATCCGTCCATCCATCCATCCATCCAAACCATCGCATTTATTCATGTGATTAAAAACGAATTTGCTTGAAGCTGTAATACATTTTGAAAGCTTTTTTCGGGACGCCCGCCGCAAAACCCTTCTTCAAAATATTAACTTGAAATGCTTATTCATGATATACACCAATAGCAATCATAATAATAATGGTTGCCATGCTGTTGCTGATAATAATATCAGGCAGGGTTGTGCGGCGCTGCGGCGGTCAAGGTCGGTGGCAGCCGCCCACCCTGCCCCTCGCCCCGGGAGCAGCCGCAGTACACGGCGCGGCAGAACGACAACTCTACCTCAGGCAGGGTCAAGGCTTAATCCACCTTTTGTTATTATTAGTAAGTCTCTCTTTATGTTATACAAATCATGGAATATAAATTTCCTGTTATTCATAACTTCGGTATCTGTCAGTCCCATTTTTACCCACCACCTGAGTGGCTGAATTGTACGCAATGAAATTGGTTTAGAGTGAGATGGTATCCTCAGGAACGTACGCAACTTTTAGCCTGAAAAACATTTCGAGCAGAAGTCGTGTGTGTTGAATGTTTCCGGTTCGTGGTAATGTTTTTACGTATAAAAATTCTCCCAGGCCACCTCGACCGCATACATAATAGTATATTTTTATACAAGGGACCGAACCACCCCATTGCAGACGAGGTTGTTTATACTCCCGAGCGTAGCGAGGGAGGATTATAAGACCGAGCTATAATGGGTGGTTCTGTGCCGCGTGAAAACGATACTAATTTTCACTTCGAGTGTGAGAAAATAGAACAATTAAAACTCACCTTCAGTTAATATTCCACGCCGATTTCACTTCTCTACTTCACGAATTTGTCGTTAGTGTTTATATATATTATTATATTATAAACCATATTTGACGTGACTTCGACCGCAACAGTTTTAATTATATTGATTATTTCGTTGTCATTCTGTCCCATTTGCATATTATTAAAGTAATTTTCACTTGCTGATAATTTCCAATTAGATAAGCCAAGTTCATCTTCAGTTATGTAGTACCAAACTGTAATCTTACCCCACAATGTTATTAGTGCCTATTCATTATGAATAAACTTTACTAAACCAACATTTCAGATATCTGCTGCTGATTGATACCAACTTTTTTGTCTTCGTTTCGTTAGTGACTACCTACCTACGCATTCTACCATGGGGGAAGAATCACCGTACGAAACATTTATTTATTTATTATAGGCACAACAAACAACTATAGGTATTTAAAACTTAAGTATAAGTATTACATAACAAATTTATTACAAATATAGCCCGCTACGTAACGTTGTACTCAATATCGGTTGCTGATGATTTATATATCTGCTGACATTATATTTAATTTACACAAGATAAAAATTAATTTTAAAAGATAAATACTAAAACAAATTTACAACAATAAAACAGTAGTAATTAAAACAAAAAGAAATAAGAGTAAATAAAATTAGGGACATAACTTTTTCAGGAGCTGTGATTTAAACCTGTACTGTTAGCGAATGTCAATGTCTATAAAATGTACATTGTAGGACTCTATCATACGGCGAATAGGCATACGAAGACCCGCGTTGGTGCGACAGGTGTTTAGATGGAATAGTTTACCTGCCTGAGCTTCTCGCTTGTGCACGGTACGAGGTACATGGTATCCTAGGCCAGAAGTAAGGTCAATGCAGTCGAAATTATTGTTTACAATTTTATATAATGTAATGGCTTCAAGGTATTTACGTCGAGATTCAAGTGAGAGCATGTTGTATTTCTCTAACAAAACCATAGACAGAATTTTTCACTAATGAACAAAACATCCAACAATGACAAAAAAGGCGCTTTCAGTTCCATTTTTAAAAATAAATTCAAATGAATGTATGTTCTTTGTAAATGGAACACCAAAAAGTGGAATGTTTATGCAAGAGGACGAATGCCTTACTGGCTGGTGATTTCAAACAAAAATTAAAAACAAAAAATATTTTAGAGCTAAAAAACGAATTTTACGTCCGCTAAGCTACGTTATATTGAAACACTTTATATGCAAGAGAAGTGAAAAAAAGTTGAATTGTGGTATTGTACGGTCGCCGGTCGCTGGTCGCTGGTCGTTCGTAGGGTGGCAGATGACGAGACCTTTACAACGAGCACAAACAACTGCTTTTTGCACAGCGCAGTCGATCGATAATGTAACGGGCTCGTTTTTTATTTATTGGTCTACTACGCTACGTTGGTGTTGCCAGCTGGTTTTACAGGCTTACTGGTTTCAAGGACAGTCAAGAGAATGGAAGCACAGGTCACGCTAGGGCAAGGGCAAGCTAGACGGTTCTACTAGGGCAAGGGCAAGCTAGACGGCTCTACTAGGGCAAGGGCAAGCTAGACGGCTCTACTAGGGCAAGGGCAAGCTAGACGGCTCTACTAGGGCAAGGGCAAGCTAGACGGCTTTACTAGGGCAAGGGCAAGCTAGACGGCTCTACTAGGGCGAGGGCAAGCTAGACGGTTCTACTAGGGCAAGGGCAAGCTAGACGGCTCTACTAGGGCAAGGGCAAGCTAGACGGCTCTACTAGGGCAAGGGCAAGCTAGACGGCTCTACTAGGGCAAGGGCAAGCTAGACGGGTCTACTAGGGCAAGGGCAAGCTAGACGGCTCTACTAGGGCAAGGGCAAGCTAGACGGCTCTACTAGGGCAAGGGCAAGCTAGACGGCTCTACTAGGGCAAGGGCAAGCTAGACGGCTCTACTAGGGCAAGGGCAAGCTAGACGGCTCTACTAGGGCAAGGGCAAGCTAGACGGTTCTACTAGGGCAAGGGCAAGCTAGACGGTTCTACTAGGGCAAGGGCAAGCTAGACGGCTCTACTAGGGCAAGGGCAAGCTAGACGGCTCTACTAGGGCAAGGGCAAGCTAGACGGTTCTACTAGGGCAAGGGCAAGCTAGACGGCTCTACTAGGGCAAGGGCAAGCTAGACGGCTCTACTAGGGCAAGGGCAAGCTAGACGGCTCTACTAGGGCAAGGGCAAGCTAGACGGCTTTACTAGGGCAAGGGCAAGCTAGACGGCTCTACTAGGGCGAGGGCAAGCTAGACGGTTCTACTAGGGCGAGGGCAAGCTAGACGGCTCTACTAGGGCAAGGGCAAGCTAGACGGCTCTACTAGGGCAAGGGCAAGCTAGACGGCTCTACTAGGGCAAGGGCAAGCTAGACGGCTCTACTAGGGCAAGGGCAAGCTAGACGGCTTTACTAGGGCAAGGGCAAGCTAGACGGCTCTACTAGGGCAAGGGCAAGCTAGGCGGTTCTACTAGGGCAAGGGCAAGCTAGACGGCTCTACTAGGGCAAGGGCAAGCTAGACGGCTCTACTAGGGCAAGGGCAAGCTAGACGGCTCTACTAGGGCAAGGGCAAGCTAGACGGCTTTACTAGGGCAAGGGCAAGCTAGACGGCTCTACTAGGGCAAGGGCAAGCTAGACGGCTCTACTAGGGCAAGGGCAAGCTAGACGGCTCTACTAGGGCAAGGGCAAGCTAGACGGCTCTACTAGGGCAAGGGCAAGCTAGACGGCTCTACTAGGGCAAGGGCAAGCTAGACGGCTCTACTAGGGCAAGGGCAAGCTAGACGGCTCTACTAGGGCAAGGGCAAGCTAGACGGCTCTACTAGGGCAAGGGCAAGCTAGACGGCTCTACTAGGGCAAGGGCAAGCTAGACGGCTCTACTAGGGCAAGGGCAAGCTAGACGGCTCTACTAGGGCAAGGGCAAGCTAGACGGTTCTACTAGGGCAAGGGCAAGCTAGACGGTTCTACTAGGGCAAGGGCAAGCTAGACGGCTCTACTAGGGCAAGGGCAAGCTAGACGGCTCTACTAGGGCAAGGGCAAGCTAGACGGCTCTACTAGGGCAAGGGCAAGCTAGACGGCTTTACTAGGGCAAGGGCAAGCTAGACGGCTCTACTAGGGCAAGGGCAAGCTAGACGGCTCTACTAGGGCAAGGGCAAGCTAGACGGCTCTACTAGGGCAAGGGCAAGCTAGACGGCTCTACTAGGGCAAGGGCAAGCTAGACGGCTCTACTAGGGCAAGGCCAAGCTAGACGGCTCTACTAGGGCAAGGGCAAGCTAGACGGCTCTACTAGGGCAAGGGCAAGCTAGACGGCTCTACTAGGGCAAGGGCAAGGGCAAGCTAGACGGCTCTACTAGGGCAAGGGCAAGCTAGACGGCTCTACTAGGGGAAGGGCAAGCTAGACGGCTCTACTAGGGCAAGGGCAAGCTAGACGGTTCTACTAGGGCAAGGGCAAGCTAGACGGCTCTACTAGGGCAAGGGCAAGCTAGACGGCTCTACTAGGGCAAGGGCAAGCTAGACGGCTCTACTAGGGCAAGGGCAAGCTAGACGGCTCTACTAGGGCAAGGGCAAGCTAGACGGCTCTACTAGGGCAAGGGCAAGCTAGACGGCTCTACTAGGGCAAGGGCAAGCTAGACGGCTCTACTAGGGCAAGGGCAAGCTAGACGGCTCTACTAGGGCAAGGGCAAGCTAGACGGCTCTACTAGGGCAAGAGCAAGCTAGACGGCTCTACTAGGGCAAGGGCAAGGGCAAGCTAGACGGCTCTACTAGGGCAAGGGCAAGCTAGACGGCTCTACTAGGGGAAGGGCAAGCTAGACGGCTCTACTAGGGCAAGGGCAAGCTAGACGGTTCTACTAGGGCAAGGGCAAGCTAGACGGCTCTACTAGGGCAAGGGCAAGCTAGACGGCTCTACTAGGGTGAGGGCAAGCTAGACGGCTCTACTACATTTTTTGTATTTTATATTTTTTTTTTTTCGTATAATTTTGGTATTGGTAATGGGTGCCCCCGCAATTCAATAATCGTTCGTTAGAGAGGTTTTATTTGAAACGCAACGTAAAAACAGCTCTGCCCTGAATTAACAGAAGATATGAGAGTGGAAGATCGGTCTTATGTAACTCGTTGGGTTCCAGGCAAAGATGTTTGTTCATTTTCACTTCTCTTGCTCGAAAAGTGTATCATAATAGTGTAGCTTAGCAGGCCTAAAACTCGAGTTTAATCCCTCGGGCTAAAAAGTAATTTTTCTTTTTAATTTTTGTCTAAAATCATCAGCCAGTACAAAGCATTCGTTCTCTTACATAAAAACTCGACTTCTTGGTGCTCCGTCAACCTTTTTTTTGAAAATAGAACCGTCTTGGTGATGTTTTATGAAGGTTGATTCTTCCCTTCACGGTAGAATGCGAACTCTTTCGTTGCGGGTTAAATAGAGATTTAAAAAAAAAGATGGTATTGGCGCTAAATCTCTAGAATTTTCTTCATTCCAAATCACAAACTTTTACGTTTAACTTCCTGACTTTTACTTCCAAATTGTGAACGTGAAAAATGTCATCAAGTGATAGTGAAGATGCTAATATGCAAATGGAAGAAAAGGGCAAAGAAATAATTATGAATCTGTTGCCGACAAAATCACGTGGAATATATTTAAAGAGTTACGAAAATTTTATGAAATGGAGAGATGAGAAACGTGTGGATTCTTTTACAGAAGGGGTTTTTCTCACTTATTTTGATGAATTATCGAAAAAATTCAAATCGTCGACTCTTTGGAGCACATATTCAATGTTAAGAATGACCTTACAAACGAGACACGACGTCGATATTAAAAAATATGTAAATTTAACGGCTTTACTGAAGAAATTGTCCACTGGATACAAGGCAAAAAAATCTAAAGTCTTGACGACACAAGAAATCGAAACATTTTTAAATAACGCTCCAAATAAACAATACTTGGCAACAAAGGTAACCTACTACTTATGTACTCAACTCAAACTAAATAAATAGATACCTACCTACATACCTAAATTATGTACCTAGGTTATTACGATTAATAACACACTTATTTTTTGTTCAACAGGTTGCTTTAATTTATGGAATCAGCGGTGCATACAGAGGAATAGAGCTTGCTAATATAACGCTAGAAGACGTAGAAACGGATACAAACCTACAAGCTGTGAGTCTGCCGAACACGAAAACAAACAAAGAGCGTAAATTTGTCATCAGTGGAGAATACCTTAATATAGTTAAAGCCTATCAGGAGTTACGTCCCACTAATGTTTCAACGTTTGGATGAATATGTCAACTCAGCTGAAGCCGCACTCAGATCTTAATAATGCACGAAACTCAAGCATGAGTCGAGTCTCTCCAACTTTTACTCCACAACAATCAACTCAAAATATTACACACACATCCCAATCACAGAGAACCGAAATAAAATTGCCCGGGAAAAACATATCACTAAACATTCAAAATTGCTCTAACTGCACATTTAATTTTTAATAAAATTTCTGAAAATTGTCTAATTTTGAATTGTTTTATTTTCTCGCAATCGAAGTGAAAAGTAGAGTGTTTTACTCGGGCCAAAACCACCCATTATAACTCGGTCTTGTCATCCTCCCTCGCTACGCTCGGGAGTATAACAACCTCGTATATAATGGGATGGTTTAGTCCCTTGTAAAACAATCTACTATTATATCAGAGATTTTTTTTAGAATTTAGACTCTGCGCCTTCACAAACGTGTTTGTGATGATGGGCAGGACCTGCAGCTCACGCATTGTCACTAATTTACCAATAACCCTGTATAGTAAGTTGTTAGATATTTTTACAATTTAAAAGTGTAACAAAATGGGTAGTTAGATATAATATTGTGCAAAGCTGCCATAATGCAGAGAGTAGGCATCTTACTTCCCAGGTGGTAGAGTAGGTATTTAATTTTAGATTTACTTATTAGACAGGTTCCTCCAGTGTACCTCTCTGGAGCTCCAGTGCCTCCGAAACCTGGTGTACTATACATGGCAGCCTGGTATAGGTGGCCTTTTTCGGAGGCCCGAAGGCTAATATAGTTAGATAGATAGATAGACAATTCTTTATTGTACACAAACACAGAAAACAGTACAGAAATAAAAGCTACGAGGAGAAGTACAATGGCGGCCTTATCGCTATGAGCGATCTCTTCCAGGCGACCTTCGGATGGACTGGACAAGTAAGAACAAAAAAGACGGTGGCACTTGAATAAACGAAATTATAAAATATTTATATGAATAGTTTGCATATGGGAGCAGACCTCCCGCACGGTGAGGTGGAACCCCTCCCGCACGGTGAGGTGGAACCCCTCCCGCACGGTGAGGTGGAACCCCTCCCGCACGGTGAGGTGGAACCCCTCCCGCACGGTGAGGTGGAACCCCTCCCGCACGGTGAGGTGGAACCCCTCCCGCACGGTGAGGTGGAACCCCTCCCGCACGGTGAGGTGAGGAACCCCGCTCCAAGCTCGTCGCGGCTTTCTGCGGATACGTTCCTTGCCTGTGTTTAAGTGTGTACTTTCTCACGGTGTTTCCACCACAATGCTCGTGATTTATTCAGTGTAACGATTCCACGTCTAATGTGCGAGCCGTTACCGTTAATTGAGGCTTCTGTCCAGCGGTGGGCGTGGGCGTGGGCGGGACTGTTTGTTTGTGCTGTTAGAAAGCGAGCGCGATAGTTAGATGGTACCTACTCGCTGCGCTGTGGGAGTGGAGTATCCTGTAGTGCCCTGGACAGAGCACTACAGGGACAGCTGGCCGCGCTGGCCCAGCGCTAGCCGTAGCGGCATGGTGGAGGGATGGCACACTAGCGGTAGCGTAGCTGTTGGTTTGAAACGGTAATGCATAAATACACCCTGGAATCATTCCCAAGAGAAAATTAAAATACAATCACAATGAATCCTCTGAACAATATAAAATGATCTCGAACCATCTTCGGCTCAGATCTAAGCAAATCATTTGTATGGCTCCGTGAGGTATACATAAATAAATGCTGGACTATTCACACGGCATCATCTAGCCCCAAGCTTCGCAGGGCTTGTGTTAACTGACTTGTTATTATCCACAAAGGTCGTCCTTTCGATGGGTCGTGTCGATGAGTGGGTGTGCCGCGCATGCGCGCCGGCCGCGCCGCCCGCGCCGGCCGGCTGAACAAAAGGCGATGATTCTGACGCAATCCGGCAGCGCTTGTTGCCAACTGATACAGTCACGTACTGTGACCTACCTACCTACGTGTGTGTAGTGTAGTTCTGTTTCTTACATGTTTTTGAGTAGTTGGTTACATTACATACAAAAGAAACGCAGGATCATGTAACATAGCTTCTCTAGCACCATAAAGATCGTATAGTCTACTAGCAGCGCCTTGCGGTTTCACCCGTGTAGTTCCCGTTCCCGTGAGAATTCCGGGATAAAAAGTAGCCTATGTACTATTCCAAACTATAATTTATCTCTGTGCCAAATTTCATTCAGATCCGTTGAGCCGTTCTGGCGTGATTGAGTAACAAACATCCATCCATCTATCTATCCATCCATCCAAATAATACTAGTGGGATTCCTACTTCTATAAATTCCGGGAGCAGCCCAATCAGTGAACCCGACCTGGTCTCTAACTATGCAAGTTGTAAGTTTGAATACTTCACTGTGTTCTTTGTTTATAACATTTAAAAGTTTGGCAAATAAGTCATTAGGGTCATCAGAACAAGGTATATTAGTTACTGCTAGTTCTACTTTACTTTGAAAATTCCTAATACGGCTTTCTGTGACAGGCCTGCAGGTATATTTCTGTGACAGGCTTGCAGGTATATTTCTGTGACAGGCCTGCAGGTATATTTCTGTGACAGGCCTGCAGGTATATTTCTCAACTTTATTTTTATCATTCAGACCATAATGGTCTGATTTGAAATGCTTGATTACTGCTTTGTTGGTAGGAGATGGACTGCACTAAATATTATCTAAACAAGTGGCAGATGTAGGGGTTACCCTAGTAGGGTCATTAAAAAGATGTTCTAAACTAAAGCATTTGAATAAATTAAGCAATCTATGGGCAAGACGATTCGCTAAATTATATATATTAAAGTCGCCACAAACAATGAGATCTTTCCTACATGTAAATACTTTCAACATAACTTCTTCCATAGTACATTCAAAAGCTACCTGATTTGCGTCGGCGGGGCGCGCGGGGCGGTACACACACAGGAAGAACCTAATAATGATGTGGCCCAAAATGTAGACCATCAAATAAATAATTGCACAACATCAACCACACAGGGTTACAGACCATAGGGATGAGTCTAAGCATCCACTTAGAAAGCATGAGCCCTCGGCTCCCGCGCCGGCGGGAGTCGAACCCGCACCCGCGGTGACTCACCGCCCCGCTGCGCGCGCGGCTGTCAGTTCTCTCTGTTGCTGCGCGAGGGAACCCTCTTACGAAGCAGTTATATCGAAGCGCACCATAAACATATCTTTTTACCTACATTTATTTATTTCGTCATGTTTTATCACTTAGTATCCGGGAAGAAATTGCTTTCAGCAATAAAATTGCCTATTTCGTTCCCAGATGAAGGTTTAGGGCAGTTGGAAGGCCTGAGAGGGCTATGCTTACAGATGAAGGTTTAGGGCAGTTGGAAGGCCTGAGAGGGCTATGCTTACAGATGAAGGTTTAGGGCAGTTGGAAGGTTTAGGGCAGTTGGAAGGCCTGAGAGGGCTATGCTTACAGATTACTCACTACCTACATATATGTATTAAAAGAAGATGAAAGATGATAATACATATATTATAAAACAAAAGGGACGCAATAGAAGTCCGTAAAAACCTTAAAATCTTCAGAATTGACGGATAAATATTAGCAATAACTTCTTGGGTAGGTACTATAGGTTAGTAATTACTAGTGAGTCTGTCCGTCATCCACTTCAGTCATCCAGTTTCGTAGTCGGTGACTACTCGTCAAAGATCGTCGACTAGAGTAAGTCTGAATTTCACACTTCTTACTACATATACAGGGTGGAAAGAATCTATGGGCCCTGGAGGGGAACTACCTTAAATCCTTTAGTTAGCTCATTTTACTGAAAGGAAACATTCCTTTAATTTTAAAATGAAACATAATTATATATATTTATTATATATTTTTATATATATTTTTAATAATGCTGGACACAGCATTATCTAGCCCCAAGCTAAGCAGCGCTTGTGTTATGGGTACTAGATAACTGATATACATAATACAATATGAGTACATAGATAGATATTTTTTATTATACATAGAAACGACCAGAACACCCTGAATAAATATCTGCAGATCGTACAAATATTTGTCCCGAGGCGGGAGGAATTGCATTTAAAGATCTTCTAAAAATTCCTTGTCTCACCTGGGAATCTAACCAACTAAAAATAAAAAAAATGAACCCTCGCTATTTTATTATGCGAATCAGTAACATTATTGTTCAGGATAAAAATTGTCTAATAAACATTGCACCTTTCACTCATCTGTTGTATAAGATACCCATGAAATCGAATATTTATTACATGTTCTTTATTAACAATACCTAGTATTGTTTACTTGTAACAAGTAAATGACACGTTATAATTTTCTTATCTCTAACATTCAAAAACACATCGTATGATGAAGAGGCTTGCTAATGTTATTAATTGCTAAGAAGGTACCTTGTTGCACACTTCGATAAGAAAATCGTTAAATGGTAATAATAAATCTATGCAAAATTCCTTCTTACATGAGGCGTTCTGACGAAAAGTTTAAAAATGGAGTGTGTTTTTTATCAACTTGCGGCAACAAATTTGAATTTCGAACGATAACTTTCATCATTTTAGGGATCCATCCAAACGTTCGCATTTATAATATTAGTGTGATAGTGTGACTTTTCACTGGTCAATATCCGTCTACTTAATTTTTTTTTCATGTTTTGTGATTTTGTTTGTATTGATGATAAAATAAAATGAATGTTAGTTTTCACTTTTTTTTTATTTCTAAGACATTATTTCTGTTTATTAGATACATTTTATCCTGAACAATAATCCTACAGATTCGCATAATAAAATAGCGAGGGTTTATTTTTTTAATTTTTAGTTGGTTCGATTCCCAGGTTAGACAAGGAATTTTAGAAAATCTTTGAATGCAATTATGTTTCTTTTTAAAAATAAAGGAATGTTTCCTTTCAGTTAAATGACCTAGCTCAAGTATTTAAGGTAGTTCCCCTCCAGGGCCCATAGATTCTTTCCACCCTGTATAATGTATGTTCATTGTCTAATTGGTAAAAAATGCATACACGAGACTCTCTTTTCACAATCAAATACAATTTAAATACAAAAAAATATTTTCAAACTGAATTAAATTATAATTGAGTTCCTTCACTCACATGAATATAAGACTAGTGTCTTTTCCGAATAATCGGCTAGTCGGGCGCAGTCTAGCCTGCTCATCTCTACTCTACTTTCTCTACTTTTTACTTTCCGATACAGCACAGCATCAGCGCGAAGGCCTCCCTCCCTCATTGGTCTACATCGAGGCAGAAATAAAACTGCTCTAAATGTTAGTGCAAGAGGCACGCAACCATTATTCAATAACCCCAACACCACCTGAACCTGGACAGGCTTATCCCAATGTCGGAGGAACAGTGAAGAATATTCGAGGACATACGAGTTCACTGATACAACTCCAAATGTATATCATCAATTATCACAAATGATGGAACAAGCTGTTACTGGTCCTCTCTTCACTCAATTGGTTTGTCCTTTAAATGCACTCAACCGTCTTAGCTTTCAAAATATAATACAAAATCCCGTAGAGGTCACAGAATCAATGTCCAAGTCAAAGTATGGTTATTTCCACCCGATCCTCGTCACCACCGCACGCATTGCACCCGCTCGGCAGGCGGTACGGTCTCGCAGACGAGCTCTTCAAGTATTCATGAGGAAGCAGTTCCTTCTATAAGATTCCATTAGTCGACTCACTCGACTCGTCCGGCATGCATGGCTGGGTGCGAGAGGTGGTTTCCTCATGAGGAAGACTAGATGGAGAACAACTTAGTTCCATTAGTCGACTCACTCGACTCGTCCGGCATGCATGGCTGGGTGCGAGAGGTGGTTTCCTCATGAGGAAGACTAGATGGAGAACAACTTAGTTCGGTTGATGTGTAAGATTCCATTAGTCGACTCACTCGACTCGTCCGGCATGCATGGCTGGGTGCGAGAGGTGGTTTCCTCATGAGGAAGACTAGATGGAGAACAACTTAGTTCCATTAGTCGACTCACTCGACTCGTCCGGCATGCATGGCTGGGTGCGAGAGGTGGTTTCCTCATGAGGAAGACTAGATGGAGAACAACTTAGTTCGGTTGATGTGTAAGTTTCCATTAGTCGACTCACTCGACTCGTCCGGCATGCATGGCTGGGTGCGAGAGGTGGTTTCCTCATGAGGAAGACTAGATGGAGAACAACTTAGTTCGGTTGACAGCACTATTGCAAAATCATTACGTCTTGACCATTTGGTTATTAATGTACATAATTCATTAAAAAGCGATAATGAAAGCTACGTGCCATCAGCCTGGTAGAGCCACCTCATCATCACCAGGCGGTGGACGTGTCGTCACGAGCATGCGTCCGCTTGGCAACAGCGGTGCGCAGGCGCAGATAACGGCGACGGTATCGCCACCGATGTGTCACACGGCCCCGTCATCAACCGCACGATGATGAATCATCATCATCACTGATGAATTCATACATGTCTGATAATGCTGAGGTGTAAACGTCTAAAATGTTTTGGTCTCTCTTAGAAGCACGAACATGTTCTGATATTGATAAGAAAATGAAATGGCACCACCTTTTCCAAAATATTCCTTCGATAATGGATGATGCATCTTCCTCTCCTTCCTTTAAAGATAAAATTGCTTCCTTTTGCATCCCACAAGTAGGCGCTGCCTGCGGGTTTGCTTGCATCCCATACTTTTCTGACAAAACGCGTGCAACAAGCCAAAGAGCGCCCGTAACTTATGAAGGAATAACGGTTTTAACAACGAACCAAAAACTCAATTAGCTTAACAACCATTTCGCTGTTCGCTATACCGAACCGAAAATATGGTGCATGTGTGTGTTCACACAAATGTATGATAACCACATCGATCTGCAAATAAAAGTTAATTAATTAGTAGCTCGCTTAATGTTTAATTATTAAATACATTTTGTTTCAACCAGTTGAACAAACTACAAGAAACAAACTACTTACAAAATATGTACTGGGTGGCGCAAAACTAATTGCACAATGTGTTTGCAAATGGCGTGTATCGCTCCATGGCGTGTATCGCTCCATGGCGTGTGTCGCTCCATGGCGTTTATCGCTCCATGGCGTGTATCGCTCCATGGCTTTATGAGAACCAATTCGCTATCTGTCTACAACATAGATGTCGTAGAGCTAGAGAAAATCCTCTCTGAAATAACATTAGGTCATTAACTTTCTTCCGATGGTAATATCACATCATATACCAAAAGTCGTCTCTCCCGGTTGGCCACCTAGTCTAGTTGTTCAACTGACCCTAAGATAAGCCGTGATTTTCTTGACCTGCCAGCTGCCGAGTAAATCGGATTGCATCCGCTAACACCTTGTTTTCTTTCGCACGACGTGGCAGAAGTGGCCTGCGTGAGTAATTTCCAGTAACGGTCGTTGTTGCCATCTCCGCTCTGAAGCTGTCTCCGCGTGAGGTACGCTAGGCTATACCTAACTAACTTCGCCCCGCAGCTTTGTATGTTTTTTTTTTCGGAAAAAAAGTAACTAATGTGTTCCTAGGATACCTAGTATTGCCAAATCTGAAGATCCGCTCAGCTGTTGATGAGAGAAAACATATATTATAGATTCCTAACTGTCAGACACACAGACAGTTACATTCGCATTTATATGCATACTATGCATACCTACCTATATATGGATAAGCAATAAGCATGGAAGGCGACGGCGAGCCTCTATGAGCCGCACGGAGCCCCGGAGAGTCTCCGAGTCCCTGACACACATCATTACATAAAGTGCCCCGGATAGTCAGGAGACTATCCGGGGTACTTTATCTAATTATCTCTTTGTCTTATTACTTATTACTGAACAGATCCTTTTTAAACGATCTGTTCAGTCGTTTAAGCGAAAAGCTAACAGACAGACAGACATAATTGGTTTCGTTTTTCAAATAGTAGCATGTATGTCGTCGTGTGCGAGAACAAAGTGAGAATCCGGCTATAATAACCTGAACTGAAATGTTCCAGCGACTGGTCGTGTGGCGTGTTTTGTAAACTCGGCGCAAGCATTGTGCGGCTGTCGTCATGCGCGCGCGCAGGGGTGCAGCGCGGAGGGGGACGCACGACGTGATGATCTCGGAGTGACGGCTACTTGGGAAAAAACACTTATTGCATTGTGCCGGTGCCAGCCATTGAAGAAATATTTGTAGGTACATGTGTGAGCATCATGTGTGAAAATAACAGAGCAACCGTGCGAGTGAGAATACTTCCAACACCAAGCCATCTATCCATGGATTCATCATGGATATGGAGGAGCCATAACTTGACACTTGGACATAGGAGAGCAACCCGAAGGGCCCTGGGTGTACTTCCTTTTAGTTGTCTGAATCACTGATTTCGTTCATTCATATTTGGCTGATAATGGCGATCATCCATGGCGATTGGCTCGTGCGTAGACCATCAAATGGTTTTCATCCATGGCGATTGGCTCGTGCGTAGACCATCCATGGCGATTGGCTCGTGCGTAGACCATCCATGGCGATTGGCTCGTGCGTAGACCATCAAATGGTTTTCAAATGACAATTATTGGAGGGAAGGACTTAATGTTATATCAACGCTGCAATCGTTTGAATGTCATAACATAAGTTTGGTTTTAAATAAGGTTAACGAGAGTCGCGACGAGAGTAATATTGTACAAATAAGGTTAACGAGAGTCGCGACGAGAGTAATATTGTACAAATAAGGTTAACGAGAGTCGCGACGAGAGTAATATTGTACAAAAAAGGTTAACGAGAGTCGCGACGAGAGTAATATTGTACAAATAAGGTTAACGAGAGTCGCGACGAGAGTAATATTGTACAAATAAGGTTAACGAGAGTCGCGACGAGAGTAATATTGTACAAATAAGGTTAACGAGAGTCGCGACGAGAGTAATATTGTACAAAAAAGGTTAACGAGAGTCGCGACGAGAGTAATATTGTACAAATAAGGTTAACGAGAGTCGCGACGAGAGTAATATTGTACAAATAAGGTTAACGAGAGTCGCGACGAGAGTAATATTGTACAAATAAGGTTAACGAGAGTCGCGACGAGAGTAATATTGTACAAATAAGGTTAACGAGAGTCGCGACGAGAGTAATATTGTACAAATAAGGTTAACGAGAGTCGCGACGAGAGTAATATTGTACAAATAGGCAAAACTACATAGCATTGTAGGAGTCCTTGAATACAGCGCGCCATGCCCATGGCTAATGTAATGAACCTCTGTAGAATACAGCGCGCCATGCCCATGGCTAATGTAATGAACCTCTGTAGAATACAGCGCGCCATGCCCATGGCTAATGTAATGAACCTCTGTAGAAAGCCCCGAGACTTGTTTTTAACCACAACTTAACTAGCAGATTTCTTTAGGTCTTGAAAATGGAAAGTGAGAAGCACCAGGCAGCCGCTTCAGCTTCAGTACAATGTACTTAGATCTGATACCTCGGCAATCTAGTGAAGCGACGCAATCAACTAAGAAAACGAAAAAACTAGCTGCTTGGATTTCCAAACTTGTATCAAGTCCGAGGAGCAATAACAGAGAACATCGTTCAACCCTATTTCCTGAAATACCTAGCTTTCAATGGGTCTCGAATATACTATTGTAAACATTTCGTTAAAGTTGCGTAATGCAGGAAAATTTCGATATATAATATCCTCGTGTCGAAGTGATCATGAAAACAAATGAATTGCATCAGGGACACTTGGCACCAGACACCCTCGCAGCGAGCGTGCTATCGGCAGCGGAGGGGTCAAGGCGAGGGTGATAGCGCACACCCCACCATTGCATCACTCGCTCTCAGCCGGACGAGAACTTTCATCGCTTCTTATTATCATTTACTGCTTAGCCAATTGTGACGCGACACGCGACCTGGGCCGATTTTAAATAGATTTCACAATAATGCCGCGATATCCGTCGATAGTCGACACAAGAATGAGTCAAATGTAAATCTCGGTGACGAATAGTCGCTCGCTGGCTCGCGATTCGCAAACCAGCACGTTGCGTTCTTACCACAATGCTGCTGCTACGGTTATTCATTTATTACACCTACTGCCTAATGACTTGACTCATTGATAACGTTTAGAAAATTGTGGATATATAAGTAACTTACGTATGATGAGCGCACGAAGCGCACGAAGCGCACGAAGCGACGGCTTGTCGTTAGAAGTATTACCAAGATACAAGTTTTGTATGTAAGTTTGTATGTATTGGCATTAGGGCCCCAACGAAGAAAAAAATATTTGACTTGGTACCTATTGTTTCTATTAGTTATTTATCTATATAACAATATATATATAGAGCTCTTATGTAAGAAAATTAATAGTACTGCGTATGTTTTGTATAAACTATCTCCAACTGTAAATATAAAAACACTACTCATAGCATATCATGGACTCATTGCATCTCGCGTCAGATATGGATTGATTTTTTGGGGGAACTCTACTGACGTTGAAAAGGTATTTAAACATCAAAAAAGATGTATAAGGGCGATGTTCAACCTCAACGTGCTAGAATCTTGTAAAGCATACTTCATAGAACACAATATCCTTACCATTCCTTCGTTGTATATTCTGGAAACTGCAATGTTGGTGAAAAATAACAACGACTTATTTTGTAGACTGTCCGATGTCGTTGTGCGGAATAGACGAGACAATAATAAAGTATGTGTCCCTAAATGTCAAACTACGTTCATGCATAAAAGCGTCTTTTATATATGGCTCCTTATATATATAATAAACTCCCTTCCAGTCGCTGCGTAAACTCCCTTCTTCATTGTTCTATAGTAAGTTAAGATCATTCTTATCGAAAACCGCCTATTACACCATTAATGAATTTATGACTGATAAAAATATTAATACAAATATGATTTGACGCAGCTTATTATTATTTATTTAGATTTGGACTAATATTATTTAATTTTAATTCTTTGATTTATTGACATTTAGTACAATTTTTTCTTTTTATTATGTTTTATTTTTAATTAGACGATAAGTATTTGATTTGTATTAAAAAATTGCATGCCTAAGCAGAGGCAGAAAACAATGATCCAAATGTGTACTTTAAGATCTTTAAAACATTGTATTTTCAAGCAATAAACGAACTTTGACTTTGACTTTGACTTTGACTTTGAATAAGAGGAAAGATTTGTTTGTTTGTTTGACGGGAACAGGCTCCGAAACTACTGAACCGATTTGAAAAATTCTTTCACCATTAGAATCCTTCATTATCCTTGATGGTTATAGGCTACAGAATATTTTCAAAAAAGTTAGGGCTCCGTATGAAAACTTCAATAATGTAACACAAGGTGTGAAAAAAATACCATGAAAAATTCATGGCACAATAACTTACTAACTATAAGTTATGGCACAATAACTACTTATAATGAAGAAATTTGTATGTTTGCTTAAATTGAATAGGCTCCGAAACAACTGGACCGATTTGAAAAATTCTTTCACCATTAGAATCCTACATAATAAAACAAAAATAAAAAGTAATAACAATATCTAAAGTCATCATCATCAGCCTATATTAGTCCACGGCTGGACATAGGCCACCCTTAATGAGCACCATAGCGCTCTATCTTTTAGCTTGCCGCATCATCATTGTCGAGCCAATCTCACCAAATCTCACGTGGGGAACAACCTTGAGTAGGAACTGCTAAAATTCGTGGAAAATAATACGTGATATTTGCCGAGACCCCCCCTCCCCCTGGTCTCGATATCACGTATTATTTTCCACGAATTTTAGCAGTTCCTACTAAAGGTTGTTAGTTTCGTATTGGCGCGGGACTCAATTTTGGCCGTTAGATTTATTCCTTATGAACGCAGAAAAAACCAAACCACGAATAAATTAGAATCTCGCTTCAACGCGAAACGAACAATTTTTTATTTTATTTTATTTTATTTTATTAATTCGGGGTAGGTAACAAACAATTACACTCTTAGCCTAATTTGAAAGATACTTATTCTAAGTGTTATTGTATCAGTGCAATGAACACCGTTACCCTCTTAAAGATATAAGAAACTAGCAGCGCCTCGCGGTTTCACCCGTGTAGTTCCCGTTCCCGTGAGAATTTCGGGATAAAAAGTAGCCTATGTCCTATTCCAGACTATAATCTATCTCTGTGCCAAATTTCATCCAGATCCGTTTTGCCGTTCTGGCGTGATAAAGGAACAAACATCCATCCATCTATCTATCCATCCATCCATCCATCTATCCATCCATCCATCCAGAGATATAAAGAAGGCAAATGTTATTAGTAGTAAGTAGGTACTAGGTAGGTTGGGTACCTAACCAGAACAATTCAATGTGTTAAAGAGATAACAAGTTGACACATACACAATATGATTTATAAATCAGTATGATTTTATAAATTAGCATAAGAACGGTAAGGAACACGAATGGAGGTTGTTACAATCAAATTTATTATGACAGAGATTGTATAGAAGAAGTTGACAATTTTTTGACAATATTTTATGTATTGTTAGTTTATTGTATTTACCTGTCTACCAACGGAGGATGGTAGTGCAGCCGGCACCGCAAACTACAGACAAATTTGAATCACAGGCCATCACGAAACGAAAAATCTTTTTTTCAGTAATTTTACACTAAATTACGTGTTTTGAAAAATCTCACGTGAGTCTAGCAAAATCTCACGATATCTACAAGGCAATACAAAAACACTTTATTGAACAACAGGAAAAGAACATTACAAAAAGACATTACATGAGACAAGTACCTACAATGCGCACAAATATCGTGCAAATATCTCATCCAGGGGGGGAGGGCAAAATCGTCAAAATCACCTCACGTAATTTATGGATGCCCCCTAAGTTAAAATACCTCCATCTACCCGTGCGGAGCCGGGGCGGGCCGCTAGTTCTTATATAAGTAAGAACCTACCTGACTCTTGGACGATTTTGTTTTAACTGTATATTAAATGAACGAAAGTAACAATACAACTCCAGCATCATCATCTGAAATGGATGTCTCATGAGAATGTGTTAGGAACGTCGCAGGAACTAATTGTGCGGGAAGTTTGTCAGCTGGTCAGACTGGAGCTGGACCTGGAGCTGCAGCTGCAGCTGCAGCCAGCGCTCACAGCATTCCGGGAACATACTTGTGGAGTTACTAGTTATATGCACAACTTGGTATTACTTAGAAACCACCCTAATGTTTTACAATAATACTACCTGCCTAGCCTTCACACGTCGGTGTTTCTACACCGATGGGAAGGCACAGGCATGATGCTAAAAAAGGGTTTTACAGCTTCAATGAAGCGTGCGTAGGTACCGAATATGTACGATGGAAGTGTGGGCTGGAGGGATATTGCAAACAATAAAGGAGTAATAACTCGGTAGATGGCGTTATCGCACAGCGTGGCGCGGCGGCGCGGCACCTGCGCGCGTTAGCGGGCGCATCATTGTGTGATGGTCGGGACGGTCGCACAGACCGACCATTGGGAACAACACTAAGTAATTGGTGATAGCAAAAACTGACATTTAGTCGATTTGGGAATGATGAATGTGAGAGAGCAGCTTCTACGCGCGCTTCTACTTCGCTCGCATTCCTTGCTACTTCTACTTCGCTCGCATTCCTTGCTACTTCTACTTCGCTCGCATTCCTTGCTACTTCTACTTCGCTCGCATTCCTTGCTACTTCTACTTCGCTCGCATTCCTTGCTACTTCTACTTCGCTCGCATTCCTTGCTACTTCTACTTCGCTCGCATTCCTTGCTACTTCTACTTCGCTCGCATTCCTTGCTACTTCTACTTCGCTCGCATTCCTTGCTACTTCTACTTCGCTCGCATTCCTTGCTACTTCTACTTCGCTCGCATTCCTTGCTACTTCTACTTCGCTCGCATTCCTTGCTACTTCTACTTCGCTCGCATTCCTTGCTACTTCTACTTCGCTCGCATTCCTTGCTACTTCTACTTCGCTCGCATTCCTTGCTACTTCTACTTCGCTCGCATTCCTTGCTACTTCTACTTCGCTCGCATTCCTTGCTACTTCTACTTCGCTCGCATTCCTTGCTACTTCTACTTCGTTCGCATTCCTTGCTATCATAAGGCGCCTATATATTCATTCAGGCAAGCGGCAAGCTGAAGACAGGGCGCTATGGCGCTCATTAGGGGAGGCCTATGTCCAGCAGAAGACTAATATAGGCTGATGATGATGATTAATTCAGGTGTAGAACTCCAACTATCCCAAAACTTCCTCCCGATCCGTTCAGTAGTTAGGGCGGGAAGGGGTAGCCAGGCCAACCTCAACACATCCCCAGTCAGTGTGAGAGTCAGAGCGTGCATGGCTACAGGTTACAGTCAGTGTGAGAGTCAGAGCGCGCATGGCTACAGGTTACAGTCAGTGTGAGAGTCAGAGCGCGCATGGCTACAGGTTACAGTCAGTGTGAGAGTCAGAGCGCGCATGGCTACAGGTTACAGTCAGTGTGAGAGTCAGAGCGCGCATGGCTACAGGTTACAGTCAGTGTGAGAGTCAGAGCGCGCATGGCTACAGGTTACAGTCAGTGTGAGAGTCAGAGCGCGCATGGCTACAGGTTACAGTCAGTGTGAGAGTCAGAGCGCGCATGGCTACAGGTTACAGTCAGTGTGAGAGTCAGAGCGCGCATGGCTACAGGTTACAGTCAGTGTGAGAGTCAGAGCGCGCATGGCTACAGGTTACAGTCAGTGTGAGAGTCAGAGCGCGCATGGCTACAGGTTACAGTCAGTGTGAGAGTCAGAGCGCGCATGGCTACAGGTTACAGGTTACAGCTCTATCAATTTTAATTTAAGTTTTCAGATACATTTAATATTCAACAGCAGACTATTTTCATTAAGTAACTTTTTGAATATTCTAATTCTTAAAAGCATTTGTAATCGAAATATTGTGCTCACTTATCATAAACTGAAAAATTAATTCTGCGAAGCCAAGGAGCCGCCGCCGCCGCCGCGCCGCGCCGCGACCGCTGAGGTCGAACAAAACGTCTGGAACTTTTACGAATTCAGCTAAAGTTTCATGAGTGAAAGTGTTGTGTAATTGTAGTTGTGTTGCTGGTTCGTCCCGCCACCCCGCCACCCGCCTTGCACGAACCAGGCTCCCCAGACCATGGCGCAGTATGTGAGGCGCGAGTAGGGCTGCCAACCTCACATATAGTCTATATGTAGAGTATCCTACTATACCTGAACTTCAAGAGCTTTTCAAGTTTTCGTTAAGGGCCTCAGCCAAAGGTTTAAACACACGCTACCTGCTGTTATTATGTAGGTTAATACCTTCTGTTACAAAAGTCTTACATAATATTATACCAAATCATTGTAACTATTTTACTATCTCTATATTGAGTGCAAAAAAACGCGATTTCAAGTGATAAAGATAAAACCGACTGCACCAAGGCACTGCTGCTGCAGAAGATGTGCGTGCAGCATCTGGGGAAAAACAGTTTCAAGTGATAAAGATAAAACCGACTGCACCAAGGCACTGCTGCTGCAGAAGATGTGCGTGCAGCATCTGGGGAAAAACAGTTTCAAGTGATAAAGATAAAACCGACTGCACCAAGGCACTGCTGCTGCAGAAGATGTGCGTGCAGCATCTGGGGAAAAACAGTTTCAAGTGATAAAGATAAAACCGACTGCACCAAGGCACTGCTGCTGCAGAAGATGTGCGTGCAGCATCTGGGGAAAAACAGTTTCAAGTGATAAAGATAAAACCGACTGCACCAAGGCACTGCTGCTGCAGAAGATATGCGTGCAGCATCTGGGGAAAAACAGTTTCGGTTTCATTAATCAAAAGAAGTGGCTCGCTCTGCTCGCCGATAACAATAAAACCCATTTTAAGGTTATGTCCAGAATTTGACGACTCGACTAAGAAGTTCCTTAACCCAACAAAGTACCAAAAAATGGTGACTAACTACTACTCTTGTCTGACTAGCCAATAAATAGTAATAATATTTGTTCAGATCGCGTACCTAAGTTTAAAAATATAAATATTTATTGATAAATATCTTGTGTTTCGGTTTGTCATGTCCAGGGCTTACTGCTCCCCAAGAACTCTCTGAGACCTGACACAACCCGACATATACATTTTTGCGGCTGGTTCCGCTTGCCAGAAACGATTTTGATTTTCCTTGTTTGCCCTGGCTAAATCGACGAGTCCTGCAAGCCTTATAAAATTATCACCCAAATTGGCCACTAAAAAGGAGAGTTGAAGTCTCTCCAATGCTCTGCCGACCGAGCCTGCTCGGTAGGCCCCCAAGTGGTACTAGTCCAGGGCCCCACAAACTCACGTTCCGCCCCATTCGTTATGGTTATACTGTTTTTTTTTTTACAAAAGGACTATATGAACAGAAACTGCTATCATTTTGTTAGATTTTTCCTATCCTAGTATATTTTTTACGAGCAAGATCCCCAAACCAACTATATTCGAAACAAAATAAGTTGGCAGCCCTGTGTGTTAGCGAGGCGGGCGGGGAGTGCCGCCTGTGTGTTAGCGGGGCGGGCGGGGAGTGCCGTCGGGGAGCGCTCCAAACGATCTCATATTGACGAATGTAGTAACGACGCAACGCAACGGTGAAAATGGGACAGATAAGATTTTGTAAATTGAAGGGTTCATTTTTAGGGGAGCGCGTGAAATGTGCTGTCGTCGGGAGGATAATCTAAGGGACGTAAAGCTCGGCGACACATTCACTCGACTCTATCGGTTTTATTTATGCAGCTTTGTAACAAACATCAGAGCTGAAGCCATTCCTTTGTTTCATCTCTTTTGCTTTCATGAGCCACTGCTATCAATTTCCGGTTGTTGTCAATTTGTTCACTAAATAGATCGCCTGATTCACAATGAAATGTCGGCCTGGCATATTCCTCGTTAGTCACAATCCGCGTCACGTGCGGTCGGTCGTGTGCGCACGCATCTTGCACAACTCTTGGCCACCCCCACCGCCGCACTGACACGGCAGACTCGTCGGAGCCTGTCGTATGACTGACATGACTTACCACAAAGTACGTACCTACCTACAGTAGGTAGGTACCACTTGCATTTTTGTACATTTTCTAAATATGAGTAATATTTAGAAAATGTACAAAAATGCAAAAGTAAATTTAATTTCAACCGTGTTGATGAAAGAGATATTAAAAAAGCCTTTAGCCTTTTAAATGTGAAGAAAACTGCAGATCTCTGGGCATTTCCGTTAGAATTATTAAACCATTGATTGATACCATTGCACCAGATCTAGCTTTCAAAAGCCAAAACAGCCAAGAATAGGATCGGATTTACTCGACCAGACCAAGGCCCACCCGCGGCTGTAGAGTCAGGATGATGATGATGACCAGATCTAGCTTTAATATAATTAATCAATCTATCGATTGTGGCGTATTTCCTGATCTCATGAAATGTTGTAAAATAATCCCACCTTTAGACTAATATCAGTACTCCCAATATTCAGCAAAGTTTTTGAAAAACTTATTTTACAGCAATTGCTCATGCACTTCAATATCAGTGACCCGCTACATTGTAAGCAATTCGGGTTTACTCGCGGCAGGTCAACTACTGATGCTGATGCTGGTGTAGAGTTATTATCGCATATTTTTGATGCTTGGGAGAAGTCGCAAGATGCGTGAGGCGTTTTTTGCGACTTGTCAAAAGCATTCGATTGCGTACACCATGAAACATTAATCAGGAAACTACATCACTATAACACAAAAGCATTCGATTGCGTACACCATGAAACATTAATCAGGAAACTACATCACTATAACACAAAAGCATTCGATTGCGTACACCATGAAACATTAATCAGGAAACTACATCACTATAACACAAACATTCGATTGCGTACACCATGAAACATTAATCAGGAAACTACATCACTATAACACAAAAGCATTCGATTGCGTACACCATGAAACATTAATCAGGAAACTACATCACTATAACACAAACATTCGATTGCGTACACCATGAAACATTAATCAGGAAACTACATCACTATAACACAAAAGCATTCGATTGCGTACACCATGAAACATTAATCAGGAAACTACATCACTATAACACAAAAGCATTCGATTGCGTACACCATGAAACATTAATCAGGAAACTACATCACTATAACACAAAAGCATTCGATTGCGTACACCATGAAACATTAATCAGGAAACTACATCACTATAACACAAAAGCATTCGATTGCGTACACCATGAAACATTAATCAGGAAACTACATCACTATAACACAAACATCACATTAATGGACTCCTCTTTGGATCTTTTTACTTGTTACACCAATCACTCAGTTGAAATGATGGCGAATTGCAAATTGTGGAGTCTTTTGTATAAATTATTTAACGTAGATATTCGAAACGTTACAATTCGAAATACACATCAACTATTTTATACTATGTATTTTCAAAGTCCTTTTGTTTGCGTAAATGGACAACATATATTACACATAATGGTATCGAGACGTGATCGAGACGTCCAATATTGATGTGATTGGCTCTACATCCGCTCAGCACCCTGGAGGCACTGTATGTGATTGGCTCTATGTCCGCTCAGCACCCCGGAGGCACTGTATGTGATTGGCTCTATGTCCGCTCAGCACCCCGGAGGCACTGTATGTGATTGGCTCTATGTCCGCTCAGCACCCTGGAGGCACTGTATGTGATTGGCTCTATGTCCGCTCAGCACCCCGGAGGCACTGTATGTGATTGGCTCTATGTCCGCTCAGCACCCTGGAGGCACTGTATGTGATTGGCTCTATGTCCGCTCAGCACCCTGGAGGCACTGTATGTGATTGGCTCTATGTCCGCTCAGCACCCTGGAGGCACTGTATGTGATTGGCTCTATGTCCGCTCAGCACCCGGAGGCACTGTATGTGATTGGCTCTATGTCCGCTCAGCACCCTGGAGGCACTGTATGTGATTGGCTCTATGTCCGCTCAGCACCCTGGAGGCACTGTATGTGATTGGCTCTATGTCCGCTCAGCACCCTGGAGATGCTGTATTAAATCCTATACAAATCTGAAACGTCTCGATGACGTCCGTAAGGCGAACTTAAGTTTCAGGTTGTAGCTGTCGCAGCTAACATTATGAAAGTGGGACAAAATGGCAAAGAAATAATCAACATGGTTCTATATGTTGCGGTCGATATCACGTGACTTATTTATGGTATACTAACGACAAACACGTGAAGCAGGGAAGTGAAAACTGTCACCAATATTTACTGAAAGTCAATTTTGACTATTTTATTTCTAACAATCGAAGTGAAAAATATCGTTTCTCACTCGGGCCAAAACCACCCATTATAACTCTGTTTGTTATCCACCCTCGCTACGTTCGATAATATAAACACCTCGTATATAATGAAGTGGTCAGTCCCTAGTTAAAGATATACTATCATGTAAAGTAACTACAACTAGCCGTTATAGACTCGTCTCGTAGGAGTCGTAGATGAGGAGTCTACATACTCGTATCTATGTGAAGAACACAATGAGCTCGCTGAACGACATTACGCTTGTTTAATATCACTCCGTTATTGGCGTTATCTTTGTTGAACAATATCGTACGAATGTATTTGCTTCGTCGCTAAGACATGCATTCTATCTGGGCCATCGCGTGCGGCTGACTGTGCGCCAAACACAAGCTTAGTACTAAGAAAGAACATTACAAGGAAAGGAAGTTTAATACGGGAGGAAGTTGCTTCGTATTGAAATGAAACACGTAATAACTAATTATTATAACATTTTTATCATTGTTGTATTATATTAATGATTGGGTATCAGGCGTCGCCACAGCGCAGCGGTGAAGTGCAATGCAGCCAGTGTTTTGTTTTGGAGAATGCTTCCGATCAGGATTCATATGGATCAGGCGGATGCTCTACGTCTAGATTGTTTGCAACAGTCCGCAGTTAGCTTAGCTCTACTGTTTCAATTGTAAATATTGACTCGTTCTAATTTGTTTCATTTAATTTAGGGATCTACCTACTACTTCCATAATTCACTTACGCCTACTCTCCTCTGCATACTGTTTATAGAGTAGCTCCGTTTTAATATTAAATGCTGCGGAACCATATTTTCTCGTAGGAATTACAGACCAACTAACTTGTGGAGCGCGTTTATGTCTTTTGTATGAGACGGTGTGCGCGTAGCAGCGTAGCCAACATTTAGTATGAGATGGTGTGCGCGTAGCAGCTTAGCCCTACGTAAAACGCGTGGGTATACGTGGTCAGTGCATAATAGTGTGTAGGTATGTAGGTTAGGTAGGTGCATGTAAATATGTTCTTAGGTACTTACAAAATCCCTAACTATGCCTGTTTTATGTTTGAATACTTCACTATGTTCTTTGTTTACAAGATTTAAGAGTTTCGCAAGTTAGGGTCATCAGAACAAGGTATACCTTACTTTAGTCTACGTACCGAAACGACACAAATCAAAAGTACTTAGGTACTTACCACTTTATTTCCGTGTCAGCGTTTTATTTTAAGAATTTGACCTTTTTTAAGTGTACATTTTTTTTTGTGTACATTTTTGTGGAAATGAAGAATTTTTGATTTTGATGAATATTAGTTAGGTACATAGGTTATTTATTAGTTACCTAGCAGTAGGTACCTACTGCTAGTAGGTAACTAATAAATAAGTAGGAAACGTAAACGCTAACTTATGTACCTTACCTACGTAATAAACACGCCACCACATATCCACATATAAATAGACACTCGGGTGATTAGGATGTACGTTCGTAACAATAATGTAACAAAGTAAAGTGGTTTCTTTGTTGCAGTCCGCAAACGAGCGAGCCGTGACGTCACGCATCTGGGTGCCAGCGCGTCTGTGCCTGCCCTGCCAGCCAGCGACATCACTCACACGCAAACCATTATAAGCCCTATCTCCTCACGTTACGACACAGACTCATTTAAGGAAAACAACCAGACGAGACGAAAGGTCTTTAGTGTATTGTGAGATAGTTTTGAGCTTTATGCCTCTGTGATAGGGGTGAGGCGATGGGCTGTGGATACAAGCGCAGTATAGACAGAGTGTGGGTTTGCAGGGAGTTGCTAGGTCGCCTAAATAGGAACCGGTTCGCGGCGGTTCGAGGCGACTTCGAACTGGCTCGCTATCGCGACTATTATTGAAAAGAACTAACTCAAAATGTTCGATAGCGATACCATCACATCACCTGATAAAAATAAATCGACTGTGTGTGACAGAGACGAGTAAAATTACTCGTCCCTGTCACTGCCCTGGTGTGGGAATGGAATCTTTTTAGAATATGTAGGTATGTAATAATTACCTGTAAAACCTAGGAGGTTGATTCTCCTCGGTATTTTACTGACTTCAGCTAACGTTTAGTTTGGTAGGCACTTACCAGTCGGAAGGTAATAATAATTACGTGATGTAGGTGGGTACAGGTACAGGGACTGCCTATGCACCTAAGATATGATCTACACTACAGCTGCGTGTTGTGGTTGTGGGTACCGGCAACGCGGGAAGCCTTCGGGGGGGAGCGTGGTAACGTAACCCTGACCGAAAGCAAGTTATTGTAGCCCTCAAATCAAATCAAGTCATTTATTTGCAAACATGTGTCACAAGGATGTAGGTTAATATAATTGGTAAGCACCAGACATGTTTTGCCTTAATCTAGGCCCTAGATTTAGGCAAAAATTTCAATAGGTACTTAGTGCTAGTAGCTGGTTGGTAAACATTTCAACACTTAGTGCTAGTAGCTGGTTGGTAAACATTTCAACACTTAGTGCTAGTAGCTGGTTGGTAAACATTTCAACACTTAGTGCTAGTAGCTGGTTGGTAAACATTTCACTACTTAGTGCTAGTAGCTGGTTGGTAAACATTTCACTACTTAGTGCTAGTAGCTGGTTGGTAAACATTTCAATACTTAGTGCTACACTTACAGCCGGTGTTTCGAACGAATTCGAATATGTGCTCCTCGAGCATTAAGCAGTGTTCGTCATGCGCGTGACGACGTTCCTCTCGCACTCAGGATTTCAGAATTCCTGAGCGCGCTCGTATCGTAAGATACTGCTTTACTCGCTCAGTGCATAATCTTCTAGGTACATATAAATTACATCATCAGCATAGTAATCATTTAAAACCTTCAAATAGTTTATTGCAAATATTACAAATGCAGATACTTCACCGATTTTACTGAACAGAGAAGCTGGTAGATAATGTAAACCAGGTAGAGGTACACACAGTTGAAAGCTGGTAGATAATGTAAACCAGGTAGAGGTACACACAGTTGAAAGCTGGTAGATAATGTAAACCAGGTAGAGGTACACACAGTTGAAAGCTGGTAGATAATGTAAACCAGGTAGAGGTACACACAGTTGAAAGCTGGTAGATCATGTTAACCAGGTAGAGGTACACACAGTTGAAAGCTGGTAGATCATGTTAACCAGGTAGAGGTACACACAGTTGAAAGCTGGTAGATAATGTAAACCAGGTAGAGGTACACACAGTTGAAAGCTGGTAGATCATGTTAACCAGGTAGAGGTACACACAGTTGAAAGCTGGTAGATAATGTAAACCAGGTAGAGGTACACACAGTTGAAAGCTGGTAGATCATGTTAACCAGGTAGAGGTACACACAGTTGAAAGCTGGTAGATCATGTTAACCAGGTAGAGGTACACACAGTTGAAAGCTGGTAGATAATGTAAACCAGGTAGAGGTACACACAGTTGAAAGCTGGTAGATCATGTTAACCAGGTAGAGGTACACACAGTTGAAAGCTGGTAGATAATGTAAACCAGGTAGAGGTACACACAGTTGAAAGCTGGTAGATCATGTTAACCAGGTAGAGGTACACACAGTTGAAAGCTGGTAGATCATGTTAACCAGGTAGAGGTACACACAGTTGAAAGCTGGTAGATCATGTTAACCAGGTAGAGGTACACACAGTTGAAAGCTGGTAGATAATGTAAACCAGGTAGAGGTACACACAGTTGAAAGCTGGTAGATCATGTTAACCAGGTAGAGGTACACACAGTTGAAAGCTGGTAGATAATGTAAACCAGGTAGAGGTACACACAGTTGAAAGCTGGTAGATAATGTAAACCAGGTAGAGGTACACACAGTTGAAAGCTGGTAGATCATGTAAACCAGGTAGAGGTACACACAGTTGAAAGCTGGTAGATCATGTAAACCAGGTAGAGGTACACACAGTTGAAAGCTGTTGTGTAAACTTTTAAAAAGTTTTATTTCATTTTAATTTATGTGGGTTCTTTTACGGCCAATAAAAATAACCCAGTGTGTAAATTTCGCTTGAAGAAATCGTAAATCTTAAACTTTTAAAATCACGAGATGTGACACTTTTTATATAATGCCCTTTGTCGCAGAGATAAATAAATACAGATTACCTAGGTAGGTAGGATGGCGCTGGGCGATTTCAATGAGTACCGTCCCAAGGTGTTGCGGTTCGAGACCATGGACAGTTTCCTACGGCCCTACCTGCAGGGCAACGTCGTCGCCTGTCTTCTGCGGGACGAGCGTCAGGTGAGTGGTAAAGGTCGAGCCGGGACGCCCCATGGTGGTGAGGTTCACGATCACGGAAGGGCAGAGTCGCCTGACTGCTGGCGTCAGGTGAGGGTTACTGGCGGATCCTGGTCCGTATGTATCGAGGTGGACCGTATGTTCTAGTGCTCGCATCATCTTCCTCAACAATCATCAACAGCCCACTGCAGACTGAGTCTTCCCCCTGCCTGTGTATTCTACGATGTCGCTTCGGATTTTATTCTACGAAGATACTCGGGACTATAGAAATCATTTAGAACGGGATATTTACCATGATTCTATTTTATTATTTTTATTCTATTTTTATTTTATACTCGGGACTGTTCACGCCACACCACCGTACTCACAACAAAGGCACTCTTTTACACCTAGGTACTAAGCTAGGTACTAAGTAACATTTGTTTCGCTTCGCAACCTGTTGTTGCGACCTTGACTTTGTGACTCACTGTAGATAGGAGGTACTTACATACACGAGCCGTAGGTATACCTATAGGTAGGTACGTATATAAGTGGTTATGTAATATTTGCACGATCCGCTGAGCACTGCCGCTTTTCAAGGACAAGGTGGGTTTGGTACGAGTACCTACCTCGCTGATTGTAATACCTAATGGTAATCAATACCAACGAACCAACGATACGACTCTTCCTTATTCGTGTTGTCCACCCAGCATTGAACCTTAGAACGGCAAGTACAAGAACGACGAGAGATCAGCGCCGAGTCCCGAGTGCCTGTCGACAGCCAGCGAGGAGGACGGCGATGCCCGCATGCCGGCAAGGAAGCGGAGACGCAGCTCGCAGATCAGTCTGCACGAGCGCTCCGTGTGGCACAGTCTGAACGAGGTGCAGGCGCAGCTGAGGACGCTGGTCTCCGGACACGAGGATAACCACGCCACCTTCGGGCTGCACGTGGCCTCGCTGATGAGGGCGCTGCCTGCGCGGCGCGCGCTGGCGCTGCAGCCGCGACTCCTGCTCCTGATCACGGAGGAGTTGGAGGCCGACCGCACCGCCGCCGCCGCCGCCG
This sequence comes from Eupithecia exiguata, assembly GCA_947086465.1. Taxonomy (NCBI): domain Eukaryota; kingdom Metazoa; phylum Arthropoda; class Insecta; order Lepidoptera; family Geometridae; genus Eupithecia; species Eupithecia exiguata. The sequence goes on along the minus strand of OX352245.1, from coordinate 237,486 downwards.
CGCCGCCCCCGCACCCCGCACCCATGTTAAGGGTTCAAATTCCAATTCCGCAGTCTTATTAACGGTTGATGACTGTAGGAGCCCAGCTGTAGGAGCCCAGCTGTAGGAGCCCAGCTGTAGGAGCCCAGCTGTAGGAGCCCAGCTGTAGGAGCCCAGCTGTAGGAGCCCAGCTGTAGGAGCCCAGCTGTAGGAGCCCAGCTGTAGGAGCCCAGCTGTAGGAGCCCAGCTGTAGGAGCCCAGCTGTAGGAGCCCAGCTGTAGGAGCCCAGCTGTAGGTGCCCAGCTGTAGGAGCCCAGCTGTAGGAGCCCAGCTGTAGGAGCCCAGCTGTAGGAGCCCAGCTGTAGGAGCCCAGCTGTAGGAGCCCAGCTGTAGGAGCCCAGCTGTAGGAGCCCAGCTGTAGGAGCCCAGCTGTAGGAGCCCAGCTGTAGGAGCCCAGCTGTAGGAGCCCAGCTGTAGGAGCCCAGCTGTAGGAGCCCAGCTGTAGGAGGCCAGCTGTAGGAGCCCAGCTGTAGGAGCCCAGCTGTAGGAGCCCAGCTGTAGGAGCCCAGCTGTAGGAGCCCAGCTGTAGGAGCCCAGCTGTAGGAGCCCAGCTGTAGGAGCCCAGCTGTAGGAGCCCAGCTGTAGGAGCCCAGCTGTAGGAGCCCAGCTGTAGGAGCCCAGCTGTAGGAGCCCAGCTGTAGGAGCCCAGCTGTAGGAGCCCAGCTGTAGGAGCCCAGCTGTAGGAGCAACCTACTTAAGCTTGCCCCCATATCATTCGTTATTTATTTATTTACTAAATATTCTGTCCGAAAACAGCGTAGATTACCTATATTTGATCAAAATCTGCTGAGTCATGGAAATGGAACACCTCGTGATAGAAGCAAATGGCTTTGGATAAGTCTAATAACTACTTGCATTTACCTTAGATAATTTAAGAACCTTCTTTTGTTTGCCTTAAATAAGTTTAGCAGATCTAGCATCGCCTAAGGGTTAAAAAAAGCCTGTTGTAATGATGATAAATAAAATATACCTATGTAATAAAATTTAAGTAAATAAATAGGAGGTGTACCTACCGATCTGCCTTGTAGGTAGGTAGGTAGGTACGGTATGTTGTAGATCGGTATCGGTACCTAGTTACCTTTAAATTAATATAAGGCAGCTGTAAAAGTAGTAGGTAGGTAAGTACTGTACTACCTTCTTCGATCAAAAATAAGTAGTTCGGGGGGCCGGCAAAGCCGGAAATTTTTGTTCGAAGACTACTTTCCAATGTTGTGTCTAATGCCACAAGTCAATGTCAATGTCAATTAGATCAAGAAGCAAGCGACTCGTAGATAGGTACCAAGAGCAGAGCATGCTACACGCTGACTCTCTCATCTCCTACTCCTAGCCTAGAGAGAGCAACTCTATACCTACAAAGAATGAAAAAATCTGGTGCCAACAACAGTTGTGTACGTGACCGTACGCACAGCGGCCGACCGAGACGGAGGTAGGGCAGTCGGCGAGTGCGAGCGGGACGGCGGCGGCGTGCGAGGCTACCTGTGTTAGTTAGTCGGATGTCGAGGGAGTATATTGTTGCTATTTTGGTCCGAACAGGTTTATGGTTATTGATGTTGTAAAGATGTAAAAAACATTTCTTAAAGAATGTGCATAATATGTGTACCTATAGGTAGGTAAGGTACTGGTACTACGGATGTCGGCCATCATTTGAGTTTGGACGTCGTCGCGTCAGGTGTACCTAAGCCGTTGCCGCACCACCTATCCATCGTGTGTGCTGACAGAGCGACTCATTGTTTCGGTCACGTAGGGTAAGGTAGGTACTTACTGTAGGTTAGGTACTGAGTTATGTAAAAGCAAAAATCGTACCTATCTGTTTAGGAAGGTAACGTAGGCGTAGGTGTAAGTACTTCTTACTTAGTCTGAGAGTGTAGGTACCTATTGTAAGATCTCCGAAAGTAGTTAAACATCTGTTCAAGAATCAACCACTTTGTCCGTCATTGCCAAAAATAAGCAGCCACCGATAACAATAATCTGCAAGTAGCGGTAGGTACCTATTCGGCAATCTGCACGTACCCGACAGTGGAGAGGAGCGCTGCGCCGGCGCGCCGGCAGGCACGTCGTGAGTGACTCGGGCCAGCCACAGCCAGCACGTCTGACGTCAGTGCTCTGGATCTGGAGATCGCGCTAGTCGATCTGAATTGTTTTTCGGGTTAATTCTTAGGCCGATGTTCAAGAGCGGTGTAAGTCACCTGATAAGTATACAGGGTGGTTTTTTGAGAAGGGCGGTGATTGCCAAATCCGAAACCACAAGAGTTAGGGAAAAGTCGTGAAAGGAGTCATACCCTCGATTTATAAGAAAACAATAACTGCTTTCCGAAAGACTGCTGACAGATGCTGGATGCGGCAAGCTGAAGACAGGGCGCTATGACGCTCATTATGGGAGGCCTTTGTCCAGCAGTGGACTGATATAGGCTGATGATGAGTAACTGCTTATTTAGTTTTTTCAAAAATCTTTTACTTTAGACGGAAATGGACACGAATGACTTTAAAAAAATACATCCTGTATTATTGAACCAATGGATTCTGTTGCTGATAAGGATCAATCTTTGCAAATAAATGTATTGCTAAAAATGAATGGAAATAGCAAATTTTTTTTTTAATTCATTCGGGTCCATTTCCGTCAAAAGTAAAAGATTTTTGAAAAAAATAAACATGCAGTTTTTTTTCTTCTAAATCGAGAGCATGACTTCTTTCACGACTTTTCCCTAACTCTCGTTGTTTAGGAATTGGCCATCACCGCCCTTCTCAAAAAACCACCCTGTATAGGTATATATACCAACCCAGTCATGAAATGATCCTGTCTAACTGACCCGGTCCGACTGCGAGGAGGGGAGGATCTATTCTATTCGGAGGTTGTCTTGTGGCTAGTTTTCTGTAACTGTTGGCTTTCCTCCTATGAGGAGGTTTCCTCTTCCTCTAGTGATGTCAATCTCAGAGAAATACCTAGATCCACATTAGGAATGCATCATTGTCTAAATACATTTCGCATGTCGTCTGTTGAGAAGGAATTTTAGTAAGCATTTCTTTATGAAACATGGACAATGTTAAAATGCGAAATAGGGCAGGGTGGCTCCGGTAGGGCAGGGTGGAGCCGGTAGGGCAAGTTGGGGCCGGTAGGGCAGGGTACGGGCCGGCCGGGTCTGAGATGCTGTGATCTGAAATCGCTCTCTAATCTAAATGTCACGAGTGGAATGTCATGTAAACATGTTTTCCGCAAGTATTTTTGTTTTGAGGTCGATACTCGCGTCATAGATACGGATACGGACAGATAAAGAAGATGCTTGCGGAGTGCGGAGGAGCCGGCACTCCAAGTAAATGTGACGGCTCCATAAATCGGCGATGACGCGCGTCTCGCCCCAAGAGACCAGAGACATGAGACCAGATCAAATCAAAATGTTATATCTATGAGTATTGGACTTTGGGCAGGAAACAGGATGCTGTGCAGACTGTCCTTCAATGAGTACACGAGTACATCAGTGAGGCTGGGTGGGTCTGGGTTGGTTACCCATCTCGGAACTGTCAATGAGTACACGAGTACATCAGTGAGGCTGGGTGGGTCTGGGTTGGTTACCCATCTCGGAACTGTCAATGAGTACACGAGTACATCAGTGAGGCTGGGTGGGTCTGGGTTGGTTACCCATCTCGGAACTGTCAATGAGTACACGAGTACATCAGTGAGGCTGGGTGGGTCTGGGTTGGTTACCCATCTCGGAACTGTCAATGAGTACACGAGTACATCAGTGAGGCTGGGTGGGTCTGGGTTGGTTACCCATCTCGGAACTGTCAATGAGTACACGAGTACATCAGTGAGGCTGGGTGGGTCTGGGTTGGTTACCCATCTCGGAACTGTCAATGAGTACACGAGTACATCAGTGAGGCTGGGTGGGTCTGGGTTGGTTACCCATCTCGGAACTGTCAATGAGTACACGAGTACATCAGTGAGGCTGGGTGGGTCTGGGTTGGTTACCCATCTCGGAACTGTCAATGAGTACACGAGTACATCAGTGAGGCTGGGTGGGTCTGGGTTGGTTACCCATCTCGGAACTGTCAATGAGTACACGAGTACATCAGTGAGGCTGGGTGGGTCTGGGTTGGTTACCCATCTCGGAACTGTCAATGAGTACACGAGTACATCAGTGAGGCTGGGTGGGTCTGGGTTGGTTACCCATCTCGGAACTGTCAATGAGTACACGAGTACATCAGTGAGGCTGGGTGGGTCTGGGTTGGTTACCCATCTCGGAACTGTCAATGAGTACACGAGTACATCAGTGAGGCTGGGTGGGTCTGGGTTGGTTACCCATCTCGGAACTGTCAATGAGTACACGAGTACATCAGTGAGGCTGGGTGGGTCTGGGTTGGTTACCCATCTCGGAACTGTCAATGAGTACACGAGTACATCAGTGAGGCTGGGTGGGTCTGGGTTGGTTACCCATCTCGGAACTGTCAATGAGTACACGAGTACATCAGTGAGGCTGGGTGGGTCTGGGTTGGTTACCCATCTCGGAACTGTCAATGAGTACACGAGTAGGTACATCAGTGAGGCTGGGTGGGTCTGGGTTGGCTACCCATCTCGGAACTGTCAATGAGTACACGAGTACATCAGTGAGGCTGGGTGGGTCTGGGTTGGCTACCCATCTCGGAACTGTCAATGAGTACACGAGTACATCAGTGAGGCTGGGTGGGTCTGGGTTGGTTACCCATCTCGGAACTGTCAAAGAGTACACGAGTACATCAGTGAGGCTGGGTGGGTCTGGGTTGGTTACCCATCTCGGAACTGTCAATGAGTACACGAGTACATCAGTGAGGCTGGGTGGGTCTGGGTTGGTTACCCATCTCGGAACTGTCAATGAGTACACGAGTACATCAGTGAGGCTGGGTGGGTCTGGGTTGGTTACCCATCTCGGAACTGTCAATGAGTACACGAGTAGGTACATCAGTGAGGCTGGGTGGGTCTGGGTTGGCTACCCATCTCGGAACTGTCAATGAGTACACGAGTACATCAGTGAGGCTGGGTGGGTCTGGGTTGGTTACCCATCTCGGAACTGTCAATGAGTACACGAGTACATCAGTGAGGCTGGGTGGGTCTGGGTTGGTTACCCATCTCGGAACTGTCAAATGAAAAGCTGTGGCTGAGTAGTCCAGTCAATGCGTGCACAAGAGACGGACGTGGATGGAAAGGTCTAAAGCACGAAGTTTGATTTCGGAACTTTGTTTGGACTAGTTCTGGTCCAACTTCATCATCATCATCAGCCTATATCAGTCCACTGCTGGACATAGGCCTCCCCTAATGAGCGCCATAGCGCCCTGTCTTGAGCTTGCCGCATCCAGCATGGTCCAACTTACCGCCATATTATCTGAAATGTTCTGGAAAGCTGGAGGGCAGACATGACACTCGAAGTGTACCTGATAGACATACATACATACATATAGACATACCTACCTAACCTATCGAGATTGTGATTACTTCATATCCTGCTGATAACTAGGTAAGTACATAAATACTTACAACAAAAACAAATAACACAAGGCGAAAAGCGGAGTCGTATCGACCACTCGCACACAAGAGATAATGAACCTTACGACGGCGAGATAGGTGATAACGTGAAGAGGAACCGCGCGCTCACCGTGCAAATTACAGCAATCGCGTAAGAGCTTATATTTAGCGGCGACAATATGTCTGAGAGCGAAGTGCTCGCTCGTCGCACATGTACCTAGGTAGACAAGGTACCTACCTAGTCCCACGTCGTCGGGGCAGCGCTGGAGACGGCGGCGGCGGTTCTGGGAACGCGATGTTGGCAGGCGGCCGCCGCGCGCGGTCCAACTCGACTTTGAACGCTGACGCAACTCCTATTCGAACTTCTTACGTACGCGATATTTAACAAAGATTCTCCTAAAATAACCCGGGGTGAGTGGACCGGGTGGATCTTCAGTGTTGGCCGTCGTCGTTTTCCTCGAAGATGTAATAATATGTAACCTCGGATGAAGGCTTAAAGATATCTGCTGTTTGGTATTTGAGTCATTCTCAAAAAAATTGTACTTTACTCCAAAAATGTTTTGTCCCGCCTGTAAATCAAGAAATTATTATGAACTGGTTGTCAATGTCACAGATTTGTTATGTTCTAAATATTATTTAGAGTATTTCTCTTTAATTTAAATCCTTTAAATCTTTCACGTTCAATTAAATCTATTTTTTAAAAATAAATAAAAATAATGAGTTTTCGGTTTCGTTTCCTTTTCCATACAATTCCGTTGTGTCCCACATGGGCTTTTGATAACAAAAACATCAACTAACGCTTATTACGTTGATATATTATTAGATTTATTAAAGGGGATATTAGTTAATAAACTGTTCTACAGAAAGAAAAGAAAATTGCTTTAAAACGTTTAGTTTAAGCACAGAAAATTTGATTTTAAACCTATGTCCCCTTTTTTTGTTTTTTGTGTAACGCCTTTTTGTAACGACGAAAAGACGTACTTATAATTTATATTTAAATGTAGTCTTAATTTTATGAGCACTGGCAAAACTGTATTTTGCTGCCAAGCTATCGAGAAAACCATGCCGCCATACTTTTTTCATTCTCGTCAGTGATTTGAATGTGACAGTCGATTTTTGTCGTTCAAATTTTCCTATGTGTAACGTCGATTTTATTTGGTAAGTGTGTCTTGAAATAACTCAAAAACTTTGTGTGTTTATGTATTTCCATATACTTATGAGAATGCGAATGAAATTAAATTTCATTCGCATTCTCATAAGTATATGGAAAACTAACCACAAAAAAGAAACTCACTGTAACGGTTAAATTTTAACCGTTACAGTGAGTTTCTTTTTTGTGGTTTATCAAAACTCGTGTTGTCGCCATGAAATTTGTGTAACATTTCGTGTTTTTGTGTAACATTTCGTAACGTTACACACAGAAATAAATGTAAAGCTGTGGACATATTGCTGAAACCGTCGTGATTTTAGCCAACTTCAGAATAAAAGAGGGGTTATGATTTGCCTATTTGTTAGAAGTATTACGCGATACCTTTGCTGATTATAAACCGATTGAGATTTAACATTCTTATTCGATTAACATTTTTTTTAAACAATTTTTTTTATAATTCTACAAATAATAATAAATTGACAAAAATAAAATATAGGTATGTATTTATCAGAATCAAAGAATAAAAACAAATTACGACTAATATTTACACTTAGGTAAAAAGCCTAAAAATCAAATCCATCATACGGAAAAAATATCAATTTCATGAAGACCGACAACGCTACAGTGTTTGTTTAATTTACTTACAGTTATGATGAATACTATTGTACTTTTAATTTTAAATTATTTTCTTATGCTAGCTAGTGAAACATACAATTCGAATTTTTGGTCCTAGAGAATGCTGGGTTCCTTACGATATTTTCCGTCACTGTTGGAGCAGACATAAACTTATCCGCGATAAGAAAAGTTCATTGGTTCACGACCGGATTTGAACCCAAATCCACTTGACTTCAAATGCCTAATCATGCTTTTTTTGAATGTAAAGAAAGTAAATTACCTATGTAGTTTTATAACTTTTATATTACTTATTATTAATTATATTGTATTTATTTAGACACCAATGACAGCAGCAGAACGGCAGCAAAAAAACCGAGAAAAATTAAAAAAAGATTCCTGAGAAACTAAAAAAAAAAAAACAAGAATATGCTACAAAAACTAAAGAAAACTATAAAAAAAAATATATTCTATCGGAGTCAAAGTTAACCAACCAGAGAAATAAAAAAATGCCCAAAAACGCAAAGTTCGATACATTCTGTCTAAAAAACATTATTGTGAACTATTCTTTATAAATTATTTTGTGTAACGTTTTTTGTGTTACGTACAATTTTTTTGAAAATGACTCATTTCTCATTTACTTTCTGCTACATTATGTGGTGAGTTTTGTTTGTGGTAGCCTCAGACTAAGTAAGAAATGGGTGCCTCTGTTAGCAACCACTGAGTGGAGTTAGTAAGGTAAGGAGGTACTCACCTCTTGGAATTCAGAGACATTCATGCTATATCATATCATATAGGTAGGTGAGGTACCTAACAAACCTAGGACCTCGGAGGTTATTCGATTTTAAAAGTAAGAAAGAATCCATTGGTTACCTATTTTAGTAATCTGTGATATGTATTCGAGAGTCTGAGCCAGCCAGTCCCAACAATGGAAATATTATAAGTACCTAGGTATATTACATTATTATTATTAGTACTTAGGTATATTATTATGTAAGGTCTAAATTTATATCCTTCACTGATTTAACTTCTAACTTATTTGACATAGTAAAAAAAAATTGCACGCCGCCGTACCGGTAGAAGTACATTGTTTCCTATATTAATTCCTATGTACCTCACTCACATGTATTTGATGCAATAAAATATTACTTACTTACTTACTGCGAGCACATCGCCGCACCTCGCTCTATACTATTTATTGACAACAATTTAACATCACAGCCTCCTTGTGGAACGTGACTTAAGTAAGAACAACGCTACACGTGCAAGGAACCTCGCAAACTGCCGCTCGGTAGGTATACAATACAACAGGAAGATAGTACCTTACTTGTACTCGGTCGGTATCTTCAAGTAAGTAGGTAAGCGTCTAGGTATGGCATATCCGATGATGTGTACCGAGTCTTCGTAAACGTCTTCTGATTGCTTTGACAGCCTGTCTGTCATGTGTGGACGGTGTATCCGATAAGGCTCTCCCAACATCACATAACCCGCTCAACCACGCGGGGTCGTAGGATCGTAGATAGAGCATTGCGTAGCGTAGCGAGCTCCTCGTGTCGGCTACCTGCACGCTACGTTTCTAGGACTAATAATTGACAAAAGACTCAATTGGAAAATTCATATTGAAAGTTTATGTAAGAGAATGAGTAGTGTAGCTTATGCTCTACATAAACTAAGCTCCACAACTAACACGGATGGTCTTCTAGCCGCCTATTACGGATTGGCTGAATCTTTGCTCTGTTACGGGATCATTTTTTGGGGGAACAGCACCGAACACGACCGAGTTTTCAAACGTTGCCTGAGAGCAATGTTCAACTTAGATTTACTGTTGATAGTTGTAGGCCATAAATTCTTGCTCTACCAGCTCTGTATATTCTAAATGTAACTATGTTTGTAAAAATAACCAACATTTATTTAAGTATCTCCGATGGTGTGGTACGTAACGTAACCGACGACGTAACAATAACGATAATAGACTTTGTACGCACCCGTCACAAACTGCCCTTACACGGAAAAGTGTTTTAGGCATGGCACCCTAAATATAAAATCATGCTGTAAAATGTTTAAACAACAATAACTCTGTTACTTCGAATGTATTTCGAATGGAAGTAAATTTATTGGTATTTATTTTAAATACTTGATCAGCCGGAAAAATCAGCTAAAAATCTATTTGGGCAGCAGTATATGTTTTGATCGGCTGTAAAATAAAAACTACCAGCAACACTTGGCCGGCAATTAAATTATTTTTGGTCAGAAAATAAATAGCCGAGTGATCGGCAAAATTAATGTTTTGGGCAGCAGAATTAATGAAATGAGCAGCAGAATTAATGAAACGAGCAGCAGGATTTTACAAGTAATTATTATCAGCCATTAAGTGGATGTTTGAGCTGCAAAATTGATAGTTTGGTCAGCAGAATTACAAAATACAGAAAAAAAACTTAGGCTAAGTAAATATCACTTGGCCTGCATTTGAAATCGCGCGCCTTTGTCCTCCCCCGCCGCACCGCCGCGCATAGCAACGAAGCTCACGCCGCTGCCGCCGCCGCGCCCGCCTTTGTCCTCCCCCCGCCGCACCGCCGCGCATAGCAACGAAGTGCACGCCGGCCGCCGCGCATAGCAACGAAGTGCACGCCGGCCGCCGCGCATAGCAACGAAGTGCACGCCGGTCGCCGCGCGCGCCTTTACCCCCGTGCCACCGTCGTCGTTGCTGCCACGCATAGCAACGGGCAAAGTGACCTTAAACTGGGTTTGATTGAGCACTGCAGTGGCGGCACTGGCGCGTGGCGTGGCGTGCTGCTAGGTAGATGCCGTGAGCTCAGCTCGACCACCGGCACCGTGGCGGCACTGGCACGTGGCGTGGCGTGCTGCTAGTTGCCGTGAGCTGACTCACCTCGGCAACAGGCTCCATTACGTCTCGGTATTTTCCTTCGTCTGCAATACCTATAGCTATCTGACGCAAGAGCCGCCTGCCCGCGCTCATGCCAGCGGCTGATGCAATAACACTCTAGTAGGTATACTAGATATACTAGATATACTAGTGTATTATTTATAGGTAGGTAAACTAATGATTAAAATAATTTTTGTGATTTATTTAAATATGTTGTATTTTAGCCTTATAATAATTTTGATTTTATTTTTATATCTTAAGTGACTACTGTAATTGGTTAGTTTTAATCGTGTTAGTTACCTACTCAACAAATAAATAAATAGATGTTATTACATAAGGACGCACTTCATTATAGCACAAACAACGTGAAGCTAGTTTTTAAAACATATCAATATTCAAACTCCTTACTAGGGTACCTACCTACCTAGTACCTACTTATTCATTCCAAACCAGCTCTTAAGGCTAGTTCGGACTAGGCTAGTACCTAATTTAGTAGCTAAAAGTGTGCGAACCACAACGATTTAGTCAAGTAGTTTAGTGAACGATTAAGTCGAGTCAATCCATTTTACTCTATTTTTATAGCGAGTAGCACCTCCCACCACGCGTCGTGCTTACTTATTCACCGGCTAAACAAGTCCGAACCTGACGATTACCTAAGTCGTGTTCATTAGTTGCCGCAAAAATGTCGTTTCGCTGAAGCGAAGATACAACTTTAAAATTCGTTTCCTTGTTGCAAACATGTTGTACATGGAATCTTAAAGCTAAAGTGTTTCAAACATGCACCCTGCTAGGGCACGGCAATATCTAGCTAGGTAGGTAGGTAGGTAGGTAGGTAGGTAGGTAGGTAGGTAGGTAGGTAGGTAGGTAGGTAGGTGGCTAATTCTTATAATCTAATGACTTCTTCTAAATAATATATTGAACACAGTGTTGAGGCTTTATCGATCTTTAATAGTAGGTAGTGAGATCTTAACGATTTTAAGTTCCCGCATTATAAAAACAAACAAATTAAACAATCCGCATACTTGGATATAGAAAATATTCCACCTCTTCCAAAATAGCCGTTACGATCAGCTTAATCAGTTTAATCGCTTTTTGCGTTGCAGGTTGCAGCGCGTGATGAACATCTTGCGAAACACTACTCACTTGTGTACTGTACTCGACCGTAATGCGAACGATTTCTGGGCAGCGGCGAGTAGTTTAGCTATACTAAAATACTCGCTACCCTACTAAAGTAGTAGCCTAGTCCGAACTAGGCTTTAGGCACAGTATCCATTGTGTACTGGGTCTTAGGTTCAATTTGCTAACAACCGGTTTTCATTCTCTTCTTCAAATTTGACAATAGTTTAAACTTTTTATTAACCTCTAGTGTCTTTACTTGCGTGTGGAGAAACCAATACTTGGTTTATTATACAAATAAACAAAATTTAATCCATAGGTATATTAAGTGCTACCTATATTAATATGCTTAGTGCTTTTTGTAGGAGTGTAGCTAGTCCCTTTGCGTAAAGCTCCATTTGTATTTTAGTTACGCAGAGCATACTTAGCACAGGGACTGCACTCCTCTCCTAGACAAAGCACTAAAATAGCATATTACAAGCACTTATATTGATTAAGTTTTGTTTATTTGTTTTACAAACCAAGTCTTGGTCTTACACACAAGTAAACACACTAAAGGTTTACAAAACTTTAAACTATTGTCAAATTATAACAAGCGGATGAGAAACCGGCGCGGCGCGCGCGGCGGCGGCGGTAAGCCTGATGCGCCTGCGTCTGCGCCTGCGTCTGCGCCTGCGCCTGCCTATGCGATGTGAATTTCAATTCGATACCTCTCCAAGCGTTTCTGAGAAAAGAGGGTTGACAAACGGACAGATGGACAACAAAGAGATCCTATAGGGGTGCCTTTTTCCTTATGAGATACGGAACCCTAAAAATGTCTTTAGAAATATTAAAAGTATCAAAAGTTAAGCAAATAATCGCTACCTACTGCTTTGATCTATTAATTAAAAAACCCAATAAACAAACAGTTCTTTATTAACTAGCAACTTTGAACAACACAAGAAAACAGAACAGACGCGCGCGCACTGCTGCTACGGACCGGAGGGAGACGTGCCAGAACCAAGCTAGCGAGCAATGGAACCGCACCACGCGAACAAAACGGCCTCGACTCACGAGGTACGGTAGACGCAAATGTAACGTGATTATCAGGTAAAGATGCAATAGATGCGTTGCAGTCCATCGACGAGTCGGTTGGCAACTGCACTGCACAGACACAGACACAGAGCCAGCAGTCGACGGGGTGCGAGGCGGTGCGGTCGCTCCGCGCGCCGTGGCTCGCCGCACGTACACCGTGCAGGCGCAGCTCCGATTGACGGATGGAAAAAATAAACGCGCAGGTAATTATAATCGGATGCAGTCTGCGATAGTCTGATCAGTGATCAGTTTCTTTTCTTGCGATGCTTTTTCGAAAGAATAATGCGTGTGCAGGAATTGTGTGTTGGTTCGGCGGCGCCGGCGCGGCCGTCTCCGGACCGGACTATGCATCGATGATCTGAATGATGCCGGATCCGGATCCGGGGTGTCACCCACTCACAATGCTGCTGACCATTTCCCTGCCCTCGTTCATTGTATGGCATCCGCATAACCACTCATAATATTGCGATATCATTTCTCAAATTACGCTAATTTTATAAATCATGAATCAAGTTAGTCATTTTTATTTTATTGTAGTACTTTTTATAAATAGTTTGTAATGAAATGCTCTACAGAAGTGCCTGCCTACGCTACGTAGCGAACTTCTGCTTACAACATTATTATCTCGGTCTGTATTTTCACAGTCCAGTCTTCTCAATATCTTTTCCGTTGAACATAACGTGGTAGATAACTGACAGGTTAAGATAAGTCGTAATGTGGTTCATAGATATTTTTAACTTGACCTAATTAGGAGAGCCCATATAATCCTACTGCTAAGAAAGAAATCTACTTCCTTCCATTTTGTCGTGGATCATGGATGAAGGCGTTACTTAAGAGTAATTAAGTATTTACAATTACAACGTTCAGTACATACTGCACGCCTGTATATACACATGCGTTCAGGCAGGACTCTTCTCAATAAATATCAAATACGAGCAAAGACATAGGTAATGCCCCTGGGCCCCTGCAACACGACCGGGCTCCAGCTGGCTCGGGCTTCCTTCATACATCTAGTTCTGTACACTTTTGAAAATAAAGTGAGGTCGTTACTCGTCCTCGGAGGCGTCCAGCATCTCCGCGACCATGTCGGCCTCCAGCGGGTTGTTGTAGTGGCTCATCTCATGCTCGAAGAGGATGTTGTTGATGGACTGCTTGATGAGGCACTGCGTCTTGTTGTCGTGCTTGCGCAGCGTGGCCGCGATGTACTCGCCGTAGGTGTCGCAGTCGTCCCTCCGCATCGCGACGCCTCCCCCGCCCTGCCGCAGGGCTGTCTCCACGTTGCGGAGGCGACTCTCCACGTACACCTGGGCGACCTCCCGGGGCCGCGAGCGTCTGCGCTTCAGCGTCCTCGTGATTCGCTTCTTATTGCGGCCCGTTTGATAATCCTTGTAAGAAATAAAATTTATCAAAATAAATCAAATACTTCTTTAGATTGGAATGATCGTGGTGGTCCCAGCGGCCCCTGGCCCTCTGCCCCCCCCCCCCCCTTCTACAACTCAGCCCGTGAATCTCATTTCAGTATTTCAGTATTTTCAGTGGACTCATGTAGTATAGGCTGTAGGCGTGAGACATGAGAGATTGAAATTAGGATTAAGTTAGGATTTAATTTAGCAGGTACATGGATGAACGCGGCGCTGGACCGCTATATCTCGTCGAGTGACTACAGGCTGACCCAGGATGATGATACCTTGTAGGAAGCGGTGGGCGGGGGCTGCGGCTCCGACTTCACGAGCAGGTCCTCGCTGGCGGCGGCGTCTGGGTCGCGCTCCGAGTCCGTCTCGTACCGGTAGAGCGTCTCCGGCTCCTCGCTCGGGGACTCGTACGTCTCCTCCTCTGCTGCTCGTTCTACTTCCTGCAGGGAGAAGTAGTTTTGTCAGCTACCATTCGCATGATGATGGTACATCAATTCATCACCCAGCCCGAAGGCAAGCAAAGCTTGACGTTGTACGTAACGAGTGATTTGTTTTGAAGTGATAGTGATTCGCGTGTAGGTACCTACTTCCGTGCTGAACGTCTAACTGATAACGTGTAATTTAATACCTAGCGTGATGTGATAACGGGACGACCTCGTTGTTTGATCCATCAAAACATATTATATAGTCAATTCTGTTTTTGATTGGATTGGGAAATATTCCTATACATTAAAAACCTACCACATCACAAAGGTACTTAGATGTGTCATGTCGTCATGTGTTATCTTTATCAACTTGTAGCTTTCGTTGTTTGCTTGTTGGCGCACGACGCCACGTTCCTCGTCCTTCACATCATGCAGCTGCCTGACTCCATTATTATTACTGATAAGCTGATAACTCTCACACTCTGCCAGATCATACTCATTTCCGCGGCTTCCTTCGCTCGCCGTTGATTTTATAGAGTATGGGGTGAAGTCTGCGGTGTCCTAATATTTTGTATTTAATCGCCAAAAGAACATTATCTTAGGTTCATTGTCTTGCTGACCATACCTGACCGATTTCAAATAATAAAACTTCAAGTGCGAGTTGGATTCGTGCATCAAGGGTTCCGTACAAACTTGTACTCAATGTCAAAGTATTTATTGTTATACCATGTTGTGTTGTACAAAAGAACTTATTTAAACTTTTAGAATTCAAATATGGACCCGGCTAGGCACAACAATTTTAAATATTACATAGTTAAGTGCATAAAAATAGGTAACTTAATGGCAATTTTTTTCCAGGAGAGTACCTAGGTATAAAATTTATAAAAAAATAACAAAACATAGTATTCTTCTAAGAAAATATAAAAAGAAAACAAGGATAATCTTATAATAGCCTAAAGTTCTAAAAACTCTTGCAACAAGTAAAACTGTGTTCTAGTCAACATTGTTTTAATGGCTTTGAATCGGGGTAATTTGCTTTCATTTTGAATATATTGAGGGATTTTATTGTAGATGTTTAGTGACGTAGCATGAGGAGCCGAGTGGCAAAACTTTCAACTTGGAGAACGAAATATCTAACCGATTGATTGTGCTATCGATTGTATATTGTGTTTAGGTAATGAATATGGTTTGAAAGTAATTCTATAATCTATTTAATACTCGTAATTTTTTTGTGAATTAACAACAAATTTACGGTTTTTTCTTTTTTGTGCTTTATGACCTGGCTTTTTGCCAAACTTCATGATTCTAATTTCTAGGTCAACAAGAAATACCCTATAGGCTTTAAATAAAATTAAAAATTAAATGCTTTCATTTCAGATAGCTAAGATCCATAATTTATAAGTAACAAAGACTATATAATGAATAAAATGTTAGTATTCTTATCTATTATAGTCAAATTCATTATAAATTAGTTTTAGTTTTGTATGCATGTGAATCCCTTAGAAAAAATTAAAAAATGGGCATAAACGGCTGTAACTTTTGGTTGCGTTGACTTAGAAGTTTGAATTGCGCATCCAAGAGGTTACAAACCTGAGTATAATGTGAATTTCTACTCGATACCTGCACGCGTTTCTGAGAAAAGAGGGTTGACAGACGGAGAGCAAAGTGATCCTATAAGGGTTCCTTTTTTCCTTTTGAGGTTCGGAACCCTAAAAAGGCTGTATGCAACTCGCTCACGCCACTCAACGAGATTTATTTAAAAAAATTAAACTTACGCGACCTGAACACCATATAGTTATTAGTATTGTTTAACGGGTATTTATCGCGTTTTTTATCTATTTTACCCGACGTTTCAACAGGTTTACACACTGTCGTGGACTCGTGGTTAGGGGATGACTGGAGTAGGTACTGGAGCTACCGCCTCTAAGAAGCGGGGGCAACATCATTTGTAACCACCCGAAATTGTAACAAATATTGCAGCAGCTGGCTCCGCCCGCCGTTATAAGGCCATGTGGGGGTAGAGGAACCAGCCGGGGCGCCCCTCCCCTCTCCTTGTCTAAGTGTTGTGTGCAGTGACCTGGGGTGGGTGCAGGGGCACGTCGGTCGGCGGGTTGCGCAGGTAGCCAGGCAGGAAGGCCATATGGGGGTAGAGGAACCAGCCGGGGCGCCCCTCCCCTCTCCTTGTCTAAGTGTTGTGTGCAGTGACCTGGGGTGGGTGCAGGGGCACGTCGGTCGGCGGGTTGCGCAGGTAGCCAGGCAGGAAGGCCATATGGGGGTAAAGGAACCAGCCAGAGCGCCCCCCCTCCTTGACCTTGCTGCGCTCGCGCCGGTACGACGCCAGCAGCGAGTTGAACTTCTTGCGCAGCTCCGTTACGTCACACGAGAAGATTTTTGCTGAAACGATAAGCTACTTCAAAATTTCAAATTAACCGCGAAACCATGTGCGAAACTATGTGCGAAACTATGTGCGAATCTATGTGCGAATATCTAGGTATGTGCGAATCTGATGTGATATCAGAATAGGTACAATCATTTTGGAATGTTTGTAATTCTGTAAGTCAAGTTTGAATAAATGAATAACATTGATACTGTGATATTACTGAAACTACTGGCTGGACGGACCGGGCTGAAACTACTGGCTGGACGGACCGGGCTGAAACTACTGGCTGGACGGACCGGGCTGAAGCTACTGGCTAGACGCACCGAGCTGAAACTCGGCACGCATGTTGTTCCGTTTGGGCTATTTTACGTATTATAGCATAATACGTAAACTAGGCGACTTTACCCCGTAAGCATGTGTGCGGAGCTGGTGCAACTACGGAATCATTCAAAAGTAAATACAATTCAGGTATTTACTTCATAGTATTATATTATCTGTGGTACTTTGTGTCCTCTTCACTCCAGGGTAAGGAATCACTGGCTCGTTATTACATTTCAATTTGGTAAAGTTGTTTCGTATACATTCCAAAACCCAAGAAGAGTATAAAGCAGGCGTCCCACCGTGCAGTGCGCATGCGCACCCGTGTGCGTTACCCCAGTACAAAAGTATCTGCTAGAATGAACTAAGTTCCACATACTAATTAGTGCGTTCTACGCTGTAATTATAATAACAATAACATGAAATAGTTGGCAAAAGTAATCCATAACTTTTGTACTACTTGAGTGCTCAGACTAAGTAACTTAGTCTGAGCTTGAGTGTTAGCAAACTTAAACACTTAGTCAAATTTGTGTAGGGCCATGCCATTCGTTTAGAATCTTCCTGCTGGAAGAACGTTACTCCAGCAGAAAACGTATTCTGCGTTTTATTCCAAAACGCGGACAATGCACAATTTTTTTCCTAACGCACATTTACAGCGCAGAATGCACTTATTAAGTATTATCTGTGAAACTAACTTTATTCTAGAAGATACTTTTCTGTCGGGGTAACGCACACGTGCACGATGCCCACGGCCACGCGGCGCATTTTAGCTACGTGGATTCGTTAGTTTGGCAACGTGGGTCTAAGTTTCCACTGCAGCACACAGACACACTACAGGTACAGAGCTCAGGCGTCGTTTCCTCGCCCGTCCCACTTCCCACAGTGAAGCTACGGACGCGTGTACCGCGTGCAGAGCGTTGACCAGCATTGAGCTGCGTGGGCGCCATATTCAAGCCACGCGTGCAGCAATGGCGTCATTAATCTCGTATTCGTAGGTGCAGTGTGAGTGGACGTTATCAGATTATGTTATGGCATAGATTGAGTAGCAAAGCCATGCTAGATGCATGTGCGTAGCCTCTCCGTGCGTCGCCAGGCCAGTCGTTGATCGGGCCAGATGTCCCGGCAGTTGATATTATTTAGGAGAGATAGTTTGAGTGCGGGGTGTTGTGAGAAGTGCAAGGCAGTGTGTTGGAGTGGAGTAGTGTAGTGTAGGTACCCAAGGACAGCCAGGCCTTGTACTTGGCGGTGGTGGCTCGGTACAGGTTGTGCTGGCGGTCCCACAGCTCGGGCCGTCGCTCGTACTGCGCCATCAGCACCCGCACTGCGTTCGACGACCAGTCGATCTCCGACATTGTTGCCCTGCAATACGGACCATTTTACCTCGTACTAACTGGGAATGGTTGTACAAAGTAGAGGCAGGTTAGTGAGCCGCTACCACACAACTCTAAGTTATACTGCCTTGATATTATTTAAACTTCTGTGGCTGTTACTGACTTGCTGAGGAGGTAGGTAGGTACATGTGTCGATTATGTAGGTACACGTACCTACATAAATAATGCCAACATCTCTTTATTTTTGTTAAAACAAAACACTTTTAGGTAAGTATACCTACTGTAGTATAGTACAGGTACCTGCAGTATAGTACAGGTACCTGCAGTATAGTACAGGTACCTGCAGTATAGTACAGGTACCTGCAGTATAGTACAGGTACCTGCAACGGATCTTACTCATAATAATCATAAAAACATTAAATTTCACTGTGAAATTTAATTACTTATTTAGTTCACAAACACATTTTCGTTGACTGTATCTGGTACAATGACTTTTATTTCGATGAAATAGGCTGTTATAACTTAATTGAAAATCGGGTGCCTCCACCACGGGGGCGTCGCACACCGGGGGCACGACCAGAACACCCTGAACAAATGTCTGCAGATCGTACACACATTAGTCCCGAGGCGGGAATCGAACCCGCTACCTCCTGCGTCGCAGGCAGGCCTTCGCCCACCGCGCCGCAGTGCTCGTCAAATAGTAAGTTCAGTTATTATTTTCCTTTGATAATAACTATATTCTATTACTCAAACTATTTGTTACACAAATTGTGACGTACAATTTGACAAAATAATCATAAAATGTTTTTCTGTTTATCTGAAGGGAGAAAGTTAGATACCTACTTAACGAAAATTAAAAAAAAACACCTAGGTATTGGATTATACACCTACGGTCTACGGCAGTACACCACCAACCACCCTCGTGCTGGAGCGACGCGACGACGTGTTCGTGTAGCGCTCGCTCGCTCGTGTGTGTGCGTGTGCTGACAAGCGAACATGCGACTGACATCAATACACATTTCACGTCATTTGCAAACGGCTTTCATACATACCTACTAGGTATACTGTGTGTTGAGTAAGTATATCTACTTCCCGCATTCGAACATTCTCGTCGCACAGATAGACAGAAGGTTAATGAACTATTAACAAAATGTACATCTTACCTGAAAATCGGAAATGCGTAGAATGTTCTGCTAACTCGCGACGAACGAGAATTCTGAGCCGTTCGGCTCGCGGCTCGCCGTTGACTGGCGGGCGACGCGACGCGGCGGCGCGCGGCGGGTGGGTGCGCGCGGAGACGACGACGGCGAGCGAAAGGACGCGATGTTCGGTCTCGCTCGCGCGCGCTCGCTTCGCTTGTGATCGCGGCATCATTCGGTCGGGCGCGGCGGCGGCGTTGCCAGCTCGCCATCGCATCATACTTACGTACCAAATATTGTAGTAGGTCTTTATCTTAGGGTCCCATTCCACTTATCCAACATGTTAGTGCAAGTTCTTTGTACAATGTTTGATCAAATTTCTTGGATGCCCATTCCATTCCACTCATTCAATATCTTATCCAAGATGCATGTGGTTTGCGTAATTAGTTGATTTCAAATGAAATTACCTACTCACATCCCACTAATATTAAAAATGCGTAAGTTTGTATGGATGGAAGGATGATTGTTAGTACCTACCTACCTACTTCTTCCCGCCAAAACTTCTCACCAGGGTTATCGGGCTGAAAATTTGCATATTGGTAGCTCTTGACCGGAAACGGAAATAAACCGTAGGCTACAATTTAACCCATAAAATGTCAGTTACCTACCATGGGAAATAACTAAACTGTATACGCTTTCATAGAAACAAGGCGTGCGAAGCCGCGGGCAGAAATTACTATCCAAATGTTTGATCAAATAACGGTGTTGCAGTAAATAGGATAAAGTCATCGTCTTTGATTAAATGTACAGTGGACAAAGATATTGGATGAGTGGAATGGCCACCTAAGAAGTCGCGTCGCGTAACGTAAATAAAGAATACCTGACTAGAAACCTTTCTAGCATCTACCTACCTAGTTTGTACGGTACTAACCTAACCTAGGTACCGTCGAACTACAAACGAAAAGCACAACTCAACATTTTCAGGAAAATAAAGAATAGTCGTAAAGCGATGATCATTGATCACGCACTTTGAACTTGAAGTCCGTTCCGTGGTCACCCCGCGCCCCGCGCCCCGCGCCCCGCTCTCGCACTCGTACCTGCTCTCCCTCAGCCAGACTCGGTGTAGAATGTGTTAGTCATTCACAAGCTTCACAGGGACCGTTTCCTTCACACGTATTCCTGATCTAGTGAACGATTCTTTCCAGATATTCCAGTAGACAAGGATCTGTAAAAAACGGACCTGTCAAAACTAAAAACCAATATGGCTCTCTGAAATAAACGCACTAAGTCGTTGAATTAAATTAAATGAAGCAATTTGAAATGGCCGAGAATTTTTGTATTAAAATACAAAATAAAGAAAAGATAATGGAATGGAGAGGAATGGCCCACCACTACCGCATGACAATGTGTGCTCTCCAGTCAACAAATGGAATGGAGAGGAATGGCCCACCACTACCGCATGACAATGTGTGCTCTCTAGTCAACAAATGGAATGGAGAGGAATGGCCCACCACTACCGCATGACAATAATGTGTGCTCTCTAGCACGTTAAACGCCATGTAGGTCACCGGTGACCACACTCTGCCATAATCAAGGCGCCGCGTTGGACACCGGTGACCTCAGAGCAGACCTGTTTTTAAAGTGAATTTGTGCACCGTGGGTCACGTTTACTATAGATTTTGCGTAACGGGGTGACCGGGGTGGCGCTGTAGAACAATTCGCCGAAGTGGTTTTCGCCTAACTTAAGATTTTGTTAGTATAAAGCCATTTTCTATGAAAAAAAGTTTGTTTGCCATTAATTGAATATGTTTGTACCACTGAATGCTGATACTCCTGAACGGATTGGGTTGGAACTTAGCATATATTTACAAGTATATAGAAAGCTTAGAATACATTGTAACACATCCGTATTTCAATAAATAAAAAAATGTTATATTGAAAATTATTTATTTACTAAAATATTTTATGACAAAAAAATCAGGTTTATTGGCATATTAGGCACAACTTAACGGTGAAGCTTGTTGAAGCAAAGTAGACACAAATGCGGATTACCCAGGCACGATTGACAAAACGTCATAACCTTTTTGGTTTTATTTTTAGCCAACTTTGAGCCAAACATTTCAGCATTTGTTTTATAGCACTCAACGCAAAAACGTCTCGTGCTTCTTACACTTCCTTCTTTTTTGGCTAGATTATGTTTCTTTCTTTTAGGTCTTTCATCAACACATGCTTCCATAATTTGCTTTCCTGAATTAGTGAAGTGCTCTACTAATTCCCTTCTGAACTCGACGATTCCTTCCTTGCAATTTTTGTTTTCACAGTACATAACCCATGCATTTACCAAAGCAGTATTTAAAATCAGCTCTATCCCTAATTTTTTATACCACTTTACGGTTTTCCGTAGTGGTGACGAATATGCAGTCATTTGATCTGACATATCCACTGAACTTTTAGCTTCATTGTAAGCAAAAATCATCTTCGCCTTTCTGACAGCTTTCCCTTTTTTCTTGATAGTTTTGAATCCATTTGAATGTTTCGTTGATAACATATGCACGTCTCTTTTGTCTTTCCATTTCAAAACGCAGATTCCTCGCTCATTTTCCATCGCCACCGACTCGCCTGGTTTAAGTTTCGCTTCGATCACTTGTTTTGGTAAGCCTTTTCTATTTTTTCTTATAGTACCAACCAAATGTGTGCTTTGGTCGAGAAGTTGATTTGCTAACTGCAAACTAGTGTACCAGTTATCGGTAGCGACGGTGTGACCCTTGTTCATTATATTCTCACATAGGTTCATAACAACATTAGTGGGAGTAGTGTTCTCCAACTCGTTGTTTTTACCCGCATATAGCTGTAACTTGCAAGTATAGCCGGGAAGTGTGCATAGTTTAAATAATTTCATTCCGTATTTATGGCGTTTGCTTTTGTTGTATTGACGGAAAATTATACGACCTCTAAAAGGCACTTGACTTTCATCTATGCACACATTTTCTTTGGGGCCATAGTACTTTTCGAAAGTTTCGTTCATGGAATCAATCAGAGGTCGTATCTTGTTGATTCGGTCTGAAGAATCAGCTGTCTCGTTGTTTGAAAAATGTAGTTTTTGTAAAATCAATTCAAATTTGTTTCTGCTCATAACTGTGCGGGGAAAGCTTTGTCCAAAAATTTTGTCCTTACTCCAATAAAGGGAAAGTTTCGGCAGTTTCACTAGCCCCATGTACAAAACTAATCCAAAAAACTGTTTTATGTCGTCTTTTGTTATTGGATTCCAGGCATGTGATCGTGACCTAGGCTTTGTGTTTAGTTTGGTTTGCTCAGCAAATGTATTCGTTTGGACTGCAATATTTTCAAAAATATCATCAGGAACTAACAAACTGTAATATTCGCCTGGTGTTGAATTTTTAAACTGCTTTGCAAATGGTTGTTTCATGCCTGAAAACAATATAATTTGCACATTTACATTACATTATATTAATATGATACACATTAAAAGCAGTAGGTACATAAATGGCCAAGCGCACGTTAGACCACGCACAGTGTAGGCTTACACACAAAAAGTGACTCAATTCATGCATTCAAATTGTAGTACCTATGTAATGTTTTGGATAGGTAAGTATTATCTGTAAATTATCCATTTAAAAAACCCCAAAAAGGTTAGGTTAGGTTTAGAAAACGGCTGCGTCGGGAGTTTAAAATAAAATAAAAAGAATTACCTGTCTGCTCGGTAAAGGCAACGACTGATGGCTGGTGTCCTTTTGGATGTGACCATTTTTGGTATGTTTCTTCGGGGAGCTTCTCAAGTTGTTTTGCCATAAAGTCAGTCACAGAGTCAACATCACTTTCAGATTCACTTTGAACGATATAACGTTGGCGCTTTTTTGGTGGACAAGTTATTTCATCTTCACTTTGTAATTCCTCCAACTCCGAGACGCATCTTTGTCTGATCTCTTGAAATATACTGGCTTCTAACAAATCTATGTCACGCAAATCTTCTTGTGATATATCCAAGTCTAAATCTATAAATTCAGTCATTTCCGCTAACGAAACAGACGTGCGCGCTGCTTGAATGACAACGCGCGACTGCGGGGTGCGGGTGACCGGTGTACGTGACCTCGTGGCGCCATAATAACGAAATTGTCTATTTTCACATTACAGCGCCACTACGGACACCGGTGACCTCACCTCGTTTTTCAGGAATATCTCTGAAATAAGGCCTTAGATCGAAACCTTACTAGGACATAAGCACGAATCTTGAGATACTGCATCAAAGGACAGCAAAAAAAAAATGTAAAAATCGCATTTTCACTATGGCGTTTAACGTGCTAGTCAACAAATGGAATGGAGAGGAATGGCCCACCGCTACCGCATGACAATGTGTGCTCTCTAGTCAACAAATGGAATGGAGAGGAATGGCCCACCACTACCGCATGACAATGTGTGCTCTCTAGTCAACAAATGGAATGGAGAGGAATGGCCCACCGCTACCGCATGACAATGTGTGCTCTCTAGTCAACAAATGGAATGGAGAGGAATGGCCCACCACTACCGCATGACAATGTGTGCTCTCTAGTCAACAAATGGAATGGAGAGGAATGGCCCACCACTACCGCATGACAATAATGTGTGCTCTCTAGTCAACAAATGGAATGGAGAGGAATGGCCCACCACTACCGCATGACAATAATGTGTGCTCTCTAGTCAACAAATGGAATGGAGAGGAATGGCCCACCACTACCGCATGACAATGTGTGCTCTCTAGTCAACAAATGGAATGGAGAGGAATGGCCCACCACTACCGCATGACAATGTGTGCTCTACAAATGGAATGGAGAGGAATGGCCCACCACTACCGCATGACAATGTGTGCTCTCTAGTCAACAAATGGAATGGAGAGGAATGGCCCACCACTACCGCATGACAATGTGTGCTCTCTAGTCAACAAATGGAATGGAGAGGAATGGCCCACCACTACCGCATGACAATGTGTGCTCTACAAATGGAATGGAGAGGAATGGCCCACCACTACCGCATGACAATGTGTGCTCTCTAGTCAACAAATGGAATGGAGAGGAATGGCCCACCACTACCGCATGACAATGTGTGCTCTACAAATGGAATGGAGAGGAATGGCCCACCACTACCGCATGACAATGTGTGCTCTCTAGTCAACAAATTACTCTGGCCTGCCCTAGTTAACATGATCTTAATTACCTATATAAAATACTTTTTTTAAAATCAAAATGAGATAAGTAACTCATACTTAATTTGTGTTGGTTCGTCCAGTTCGAAGCCAGTGCGGTGCAGCTGCCTCCCAACTCCCGTGCTCCCGTCGCGCGTCGCCCCTGCGCGCTGCGTCAAGGGCGCGTCACCACAGATTATAATAAATACTTAGGTAATTCAATAATGGAGGATGCTTCGGCGGCGCGGCGGCGGCGGCGGCGGCGTAGTGGCGGCGTGGAGCGGCCCTATCTACGCGCGCGGCACACAAAGACCAGCATTTGTGACGAAAAATTTACGTGACGTTTTTACGACTGCAAAATAGGTGGGACCGAGTTTACGAGCCACCCTGTATAATACTAACCACCCTGTGCGTAGGGGACGGGGGAACGCTGCACAGGGATTACTGCTTTGTCCTTTGTTTGTTCATATCAGACTGCGCTGGCATAGCGGCGGCCGCGCCGGCTGCCGGGGTCGCGGGTTCGTGGCTGGGGCATTGTTCACATGTATTAATTCTAGTTTATGATCCCAATAATCGGTGACAAACAACATGTGTGTGTAATGTTACTAACACAATCACAAGTGAAACAGAATGCATACAAGTACCTATACTGCTGTTGCTCTAAATTTTGTAACGTAGAAAGATGACTTAAAATAAACAGAAACGTGTTTCGAGGTTTTTTGAAATTCACACCCTGCAGGTCAAGGGTGTGGAGTCAAGCCAGGCCACTCGCTGACTTCTCACGAAATCTCAGGAACTAGAAAAGCTACGAGGCTGTTGCATGAAAATTTACTTTAGGACGTCAGTACCTGCTTGCTGAGAACAGCTTTTTTAGGTATTCACATTCTTCGATTATTAGTTATTAAGTACATACCTACCTAATCTGCGGCTTCAAACGCGTGCTTCTCGGAAAATAATACTCGGGTGTACATTAGAGAGGTAGGTACTATTCGTTAAGATAAATTAACGGAATGTTTGTAAAACGTTCCAATAATCTTAAATTATAAAAGAGAAAACTGGGTGCCTCTTCAAGAAATCTCTGAAACTACCAGAGCTACGAAGCTGAAATTTTGCATGGAGTTTCATTCACATTGAGGGATTTATAGGTTTTCTCATAACAACTTTAAACAATAAAGTATTCGTTGTAAAACTTTGGCGTTGATAGTTTACATGGAAACCAATATATCTTAGGTTATTACTAAAGTCCACGCGAATGAAATCGCAGGCTCGTGGTGGGTCAGCTCGTGCTAGTACACTGTGGTAAGGCAGGCCAATCGCAGGCTCGTGGTGGGTCAGCTCGTGCTAGTACACTGTGGTAAGGCAGGCCAATCGCAGGCTCGTGGTGGGTCAGCTCGTGCTAGAACACTGTGGTAAGGCAGGCCAATCGCAGGCTCGTGGTGGGTCAGCTCGTGCTAGTACACTGTGGTAAGGCAGGCCAATCTTTTATTGCATAACTAGCTTCTGCCCGCTACTTCTCTCGCGCCTTCCCGGGATCAAAAGCATCCTATGTCTGTCCCCAGGACATACTCCACCCCTACTACTTCCCTCGCGCCTTCCCGGGATCAAAAGCATCCTATGTCTGTCCCCAGGACATACTCCACCCCTACTACTTCCCTCGCGCCTTCCCGGGATCAAAAGCATCCTATGTCTGTCCCCAGGACATACTCCACCCCTACTACTTCCCTCGCGCCTTCCCGGGATCAAAAGCATCCTATGTCTGTCCCCAGGACATACTCCACCCCTACTACTTCCCTCGCGCCTTCCCGGGATCAAAAGCATCCTATGTCTGTCCCCAGGACATACTCCACCCCTACTACTTCCCTCGCGCCTTCCCGGGATCAAAAGCATCCTATGTCTGTCCCCAGGACATACTCCACCCCTACTACTTCCCTCGCGCCTTCCCGGGATCAAAAGCATCCTATGTCTGTCCCCAGGACATACTCCACCCCTACTCCTTCCCTCGCGCCTTCCCGGGATCAAAAGCATCCTATGTCTGTCCCCAGGACATACTCCACCCCTACTACTTCCCTCGCGCCTTCCCGGGATCAAAAGCATCCTATGTCTGTCCCCAGGACATACTCTACCCCTACTACTTCCCTCGCGCCTTCCCGGGATCAAAAGCATCCTATGTCTGTCCCCAGGACATACTCCACCCCTACTACTTCTTGACATGCAATTTTATTACCTTGAGGTGATGTAATTTTTATGTATTTCTTTTTTGAATTTATATTTGATTTGACAATGTCCCTTTACAGCAGCTTAGATTTTCCTTGACATTTATTTTAATGGATTTACTTTCTCAACAATGTGTATTTGATGTAGGCTTACCTACCTATATATTTACCTATCTTTGTATTTGGTGTATGCTATTTACCTATCTTTGTTTTGGTTTATTTTGACAACGCCGCGCCCCTATACAGCTGCATCATTATGACATTCCTTGATATGTAATTGTACATAATTATATTTTGAGTTTGACTATATTATTATTTAGGTCCCTTTACAGCTGATTATTAGTATATTTAATGTGTTAAATATTTATCTATATTTATGGGAATGACTGTTTCTGCATGCAATCTTTATGGTGTTTCTTTCCTTCACACAAAACTTGTATTGTATACCTACATCATTTTAATTAAGTACATGTTAAATTAAGAAAATTATTTAGACTACAACGACATCAAGTGTATCAACAGGTACCTGTTGTACCTGCGGTGGAATTAATAAATGAAATGAAATGAAAGAGACCATTTTGATTTAGAAGTATCTATTGCTGACGGTAATGGGCGAGATCATTTTGATTTAGAAGTATCTATTGCTGACGGTAATGGGCGAGATCATTTTGATTTAGAAGTATCTATTGCTGACGGTAATGGGCGAGATCATTTTGATTTAGAAGTATCTATTGCTGACGGTAATGGGCGAGATCATTTTGATTTAGAAGTATCTATTGCTGACGGTAATGGCCGAGATCATTTTGATTTAGAAGTATCTATTGCTGACGGTAATGGCCGAGATCATTTTGATTTAGAAGTATCTATTGCTGACGGTAATGGCCGAGATCATTTTGATTTAGAAGTATCTATTGCTGACGGTAATGGCCGAGATCATTTTGATTTAGAAGTATCTATTGCTGACGGTAATGGCCGAGGTCATTTTCGTTTCAACTTTTAACCTAAATTTTGAAACTCTTAGAGTGCGAATTTTCTAAATTCATTTTGTACATCCCTAACCTAACAGGATACAGGATGCTCCAAGTTATTAGAAAATAATTATTATGATATATTTAAATAGGCAAAACAAACATGAATAAGACACATGTGATATATGAATTAAAAAGTAGATATTTATTTCAAGTAGACAAGACAAAGCAGAATAAATAAACGTGCTTGTTAAATAGGTGATGTTTCCCCTGTGCCGATATGAGCCTGCGCGCTGTACCCACATCAACACACAATGGCGTCCCACGTCACTGGCTCGAATGGCACACAATGCCACACCGGCTTGGCAACAGCACTAATCATATTGCATTACAACAACAACGCACCGCGCCCCGGGCGGAGCTGGGTGCGCGCGCTAGTGCAGTGGGGCGACGCTTCTTGTCTCGATGGGACACTAGTAATAGCAGCTAAGCTCATAAGCGGGTAATCAATAAGCCTTAGACGAGCAGCCCGCGCAGTCCCTCGCCTGCATCAGCAGTACCTCTGCCTGCATCGCCCGGAGCTGACTCCTACTGCAGTGATCCTGTTAGCGCGTGCGTAGGGCTTCGCTTCGCCCCCGCCTGCGCCCCGCACCCCCCGCGTTGTTACCCCGCGTACATTTAGGCATCTTCGTTCTGCTCTATGCACTCTACTATTGAGCATATTCTTCAAAACACAAAAGATCACACGAATAAAGTGCTATATCATGAAGGCTGAGGATAGGGCACTATGGCTCTCATCAGGGGAGGTGTATGTCCAGCTGTGGACTACTTTGTATCATAGGTAGATGATACAAAGTAGTCGGATGATGAAAGTATGTTCGTTGTTATTTTGTTAATAAAATTAAATTTATTATGTAAAAGGCCTTTTTTTATTTCCTAGCATTTTTTTAAGAAAAGCACTACCTATATATGCCTCGGCCGAAATGGCAATTGCCTGTCTCGTATCATTGATACTCGACCTGCAATTGCCTATTTCGCTGCTTTGCTTGTACTATTTCCTTTACTTTTAATACTAGGTACCCGCCCGCAATTTCATTGTGTCTACATCCGATAAGGAAACTCCGTGCAAAATTTCAGCTTCGTAGGTGTTGTAGTTTCAGAGTTCTGTTGATGTGTCACCCAGTTTTCTCTTCTCTTTCATAAACATAGATTTGTACAGAAAGCCGCGCGTGTGCTGCCTCTGTAACTGCACAGGCTACTACGCAGTAATCAGGACCAAACTTCATACGTATGATAACATCGTGCACACAAGCGGTCTTATAATTGTGACGTCATCATGCACGTCGCTCCCCTCACTCATCTCAGTATCTTTCTTCTTTCTTCTTCTTTCTTTCTTTCTATGTTTTATTCCCCCTCTCCTCTCTACATCAGCAATCATCTAAAATTGACTGTCTCCGCTCCATCTCCTCTGATGTCGTTCAAAGTGAACCGCCATCACCTCCGCGCGGTGCGCTGAGAGAGGAGGACCGAGTAAATGCTCTCGACGACCTTCCTGTAGGCAGCAAGTAGGAAGTTAGAGCAGTCTTGTCAAATTTGCCAATGAGCCTCGCACTGGCTCGCTCTCTGGTTCGCTAATGCCAAATGTCAATATTTTCCAAACCGCACTTGAATACATTATTATATTATCAAAATTCAAAAATTCAAAATTCAATAACTTTATTTCTTTAGGCTTACAAAATAAGCTCACTTAGACAAGTCAAATTTTATACATAAACAGTTTTATAGATTATCAAATAAGAAACAAAATGTCATTGATTTTGTTCACTTCAATTTTTTGTCCACTTGTGGAAGAAGCGAAAAATAAACCACTAGTAAGTTTGTATAATGCTTAAAATGTAATACAATGTTATTCGCCTATCTAAGTCATAATATAATGTGATTTAGATACAGGTCAATATTTATATAAAACTAAGCTTAAGATTGTTCTCCTTAAATACTATTGTCGGTGCGGAACTGGGCGACATTTGGCCAAGCATTAACATCATTAATATAATCATCTATGGAGTAAAAGGCTTTCTTGATAAGATTTCGTTTTATGTACTGTTTAAATTTACGAATAGGAAGCTCAGTTGCTTCAGATGGAAGCTTGTTATAGAAGCGAACGCAATTTCCCATAAATGATTTGCCTACCTTTCGTAATCTATATGATGGAATGTGTAGTTTGTTCTTGTTTCTTGTATTTCTGTTGTGAACATCACATTTTTTCAAAAAGCTATCTCTATTTTTGTGCGTATACATGAGATTTTCATAGATGTATTGCGATATTACTGTCAAAATATTTATGTCTTTAAATAGATCCCTCAAAGAATCGCGTGGCTTTAATTTATAAATTGCGCGTACAGCCCTTTTTTGAAGAACAAAGATAGTCTGAATGTCGGCTGCCCGTCCCCAAAGCAAGATACCATATGACATTATACTATGGAAGTAACTAAAATAAACTAACCTAGCTGTATCTACATCGGTAATATATCTAATTGTTCGAACAGCATAGGCTGCTGAACTAAGTCTGCCTGCAAGGGCATCAATTTGCGGTCCCCATTGAAGAGAGGAATCAATATGTAACCCTAGGAAAACAGTTGAGTCTACAAGGTCAACTATCTCATCCTTTAGCATTATCTTAGTTGGGTGTTCTCTTACATTTGGTAACATGAATTTTATGCACTTGGTTTTTTTAGCATTGAGTAAGAGGTTATTGGCGGTGAACCAATCTAGTACTTGTGAAAGCGAATTATTTACATCGTCATAATTATATTTATTTCTATCAACTTTAAAAATCAATGAAGTATCATCAGCAAATAAGACTATATCACAGAGATCTTTTGCTAAAAAAGGGAGATCATTTACATTATACTAAAAATAAAAAGGGTCCTAATATTGATCCCTGTGGGACGCCTAATTCAATTTTTGAGCCCCTAGATCTTTCTTTACCAATATCTACTTTTTGGACTCTATCGGATAAATAAGAATGCATAAGGTCCAGTGCCTTGTTGCCAATTCCATAGTGTTTCAATTTTCTAATTAGTGTATCATGATCTACACAATCAAAAGCCTTAGAAAGGTCACAAAATATACCGATAGCGTTTTTCGCTTTCTCCCAGGCATCCAATATATGCTTTAATAGGGCTGTACCAGCATCAGTTGTTGATCTACCCTTGGTGAAGCCAAATTGATTTTTATGAAGTAGCCTATTAAGGTTAAAATGTATCCTTATTGATTGACCGTAATCACATTTCCACTGGTTTCTAGATGCCTTCAGTGATAATTTTTAGTTGAACATTGTCGTGGAAGAGTTAACTGATAGCTAATTGGTTTTTAGAGCCCAGAAAAGAACTAACAGTTCAGTGGTAGAGCGTTATTTAAACAGTTCAGTGGTAGAGCGTTATTTAAACAGTTCAGTGTTAGAGCGTTGTTTCAACTTTTGAAGTAGCCATCCATCATCAAATCAAAACTGAAGTATGTTTTAAAACTACGTCAATAATAACTTTTATTGATAAACGGGGACACCTTCCACCAACGTATGATTGCACGCACAGAGCTAAAGAACATTGTAAGTGGACACAACGAAGGTTGGTTATTGAGTTGATAGGTGGAATGCAGCTAAGTGGCCGCAACCGCAACCGCAACCACATCAATCCAATCATTACGTATTCATTGTTTTTCCATTGAGGAAAATGAGTTCTGTGAAACCTTGCGAGCACAAACTTTCCAGGGGCGCTGGTGGTGGCGTGGCGATGCCTCCAGGGGCGCTGGCTGGTGGTGGTGTGGCGACGCCTCCAGGGGCGCTGGCTGGTGGTGGTGTGGCGACGCCTCCAGGAGCGCTGGTGGTGGTGTGGCGACGCCTCCCGATCAGTCATTGTTTCAGGATTGCATCGATTCGGGAATATTTGCATCATACACGTTGTTATAGTAGGACCTAACGTTTTGTCCCAGCCAAGTTTACTGAATAGAAAATTACGTGTGTGACGTGAGTAACGTGTGTACCGTACACACGTTATTCACGTCACACTATTTTGTTACGGAATAGGTGGTCCGGTCAATTGATCCCTTGTCTCATATCTACCTGCCTACCTTGTCAATAGACCTAGACAATTGATCCCTTGTCTCATATCTACCTGCCTACCTTGTCAATAGACCTAGACAATTGATCCCTTGTCTCATATCTACCTGCCTACCTTGTCAATAGACCTAGACAATTGATCCCTTGTCTCATATCTACCTGCCTACCTTGTCAATAGACCTAGACAATTGATCCCTTGTCTCATATCTACCTGCCTACCTTGTCAATAGACCTAGACAATTGATCCCTTGTCTCATATCTACCTGCCTACCTTGTCAATAGACCTAGACAATTGATCCCTTGTCTCATATCTACCTGCCTACCTTGTCAATAGACCTAGACAATTGATCCCTTGTCTCATATCTACCTGCCTACCTTGTCAATAGACCTAGACAATTGATCCCTTGTCTCATATCTACCTGCCTACCTTGTCAATAGACCTAGACAATTGATCCCTTGTCTCATATCTACCTGCCTACCTTGTCAATAGACCTAGACAATTGATCCCTTGTCTCATATCTACCTGCCTACCTTGTCAATAGACCTAGACAATTGATCCCTTGTCTCATATCTACCTGCCTACCTTGTCAATAGACCTAGACAATTGATCCCTTGTCTCATATCTACCTGCCTACCTTGTCAATAGACCTAGACAATTGATCCCTTGTCTCATATCTACCTGCCTACCTTGTCAATAGACCTAGACAATTGATCCCTTGTCTCATATCTACCTGCCTACCTTGTCAATAGACCTAGACAATTGATCCCTTGTCTCATATCTACCTGCCTACCTTGTCAATAGACCTAGACAATTGATCCCTTGTCTCATATCTACCTGCCTACCTTGTCAATAGACCTAGACAATTGATCCCTTGTCTCATATCTACCTGCCTACCTTGTCAATAGACCTAGACAATTGATCCCTTGTCTCATATCTACCTGCCTACCTTGTCAATAGACCTAGACAATTGATCCCTTGTCTCATATCTACCTGCCTACCTTGTCAATAGACCTAGACAATTGATCCCTTGTCTCATATCTACCTGCCTACCTTGTCAATAGACCTAGACAATTGATCCCTTGTCTCATATCTACCTGCCTACCTTGTCAATAGACCTAGACAATTGATCCCTTGTCTCATATCTACCTGCCTACCTTGTCAATAGACCTAGACAATTGATCCCTTGTCTCATATCTACCTGCCTACCTTGTCAATAGACCTAGACAATTGATCCCTTGTCTCATATCTACCTGCCTACCTTGTCAATAGACCTAGACAATTGATCCCTTGTCTCATATCTA
The DNA here is from genome assembly GCA_947086465.1 of Eupithecia exiguata. NCBI lineage: Eukaryota > Metazoa > Arthropoda > Insecta > Lepidoptera > Geometridae > Eupithecia > Eupithecia exiguata. The sequence continues at coordinate 204,339 of OX352245.1, read as the reverse complement.
CCTGCCTACCTTGTCAATAGACCTAGACAATTGATCCCTTGTCTCATATCTACCTGCCTACCTTGTCAATAGACCTAGACAATTGATCCCTTGTCTCATATCTACCTGCCTACCTTGTCAATAGACCTAGACAATTGATCCCTTGTCTCATATCTACCTGCCTACCTTGTCAATAGACCTAGACAATTGATCCCTTGTCTCATATCTACCTGCCTACCTTGTCAATAGACCTAGACAATTGATCCCTTGTCTCATATCTACCTGCCTACCTTGTCAATAGACCTAGACAATTGATCCCTTGTCTCATATCTACCTGCCTACCTTGTCAATAGACCTAGACAATTGATCCCTTGTCTCATATCTACCTGCCTACCTTGTCAATAGACCTAGACAATTGATCCCTTGTCTCATATCTACCTGCCTACCTTGTCAATAGACCTAGACAATTGATCCCTTGTCTCATATCTACCTGCCTACCTTGTCAATAGACCTAGACAATTGATCCCTTGTCTCATATCTACCTGCCTACCTTGTCAATAGACCTAGACAATTGATCCCTTGTCTCATATCTACCTGCCTACCTTGTCAATAGACCTAGACAATTGATCCCTTGTCTCATATCTACCTGCCTACCTTGTCAATAGACCTAGACAATTGATCCCTTGTCTCATATCTACCTGCCTACCTTGTCAATAGACCTAGACAATTGATCCCTTGTCTCATATCTACCTGCCTACCTTGTCAATAGACCTAGACAATTGATCCCTTGTCTCATATCTACCTGCCTACCTTGTCAATAGACCTAGACAATTGATCCCTTGTCTCATATCTACCTGCCTACCTTGTCAATAGACCTAGACAATTGATCCCTTGTCTCATATCTACCTGCCTACCTTGTCAATAGACCTAGACAATTGATCCCTTGTCTCATATCTACCTGCCTACCTTGTCAATAGACCTAGACAATTGATCCCTTGTCTCATATCTACCTGCCTACCTTGTCAATAGACCTAGACAATTGATCCCTTGTCTCATATCTACCTGCCTACCTTGTCAATAGACCTAGACAATTGATCCCTTGTCTCATATCTACCTGCCTACCTTGTCAATAGACCTAGACAATTGATCCCTTGTCTCATATCTACCTGCCTACCTTGTCAATAGACCTAGACAATTGATCCCTTGTCTCATATCTACCTGCCTACCTTGTCAATAGACCTAGACAATTGATCCCTTGTCTCATATCTACCTGCCTACCTTGTCAATAGACCTAGACAATTGATCCCTTGTCTCATATCTACCTGCCTACCTTGTCAATAGACCTAGACAATTGATCCCTTGTCTCATATCTACCTGCCTACCTTGTCAATAGACCTAGACTATGGCTGATCAATCAATCCAGCAATCCAGCAATCTAGGTGAAGCTTCAGAAAGTGTGCGATCTCAGTAGAAATTGGTTTATGTTCTCACTTAGAGCCATCTTTCATAAAGCCGAGAACAGCGATTTGAGTAACAGATGAGAGTAGAGTGTTCTAACCGAAGTCATCTGAAGCAAGTATCGTCGCGTGCGGTGTAAGTATCATACCAGTAGCACGCCACCCATCCGCTGCTGGTGAGCAATCGAACGATGATTCAGTATGCATTGGTTCTCGTAACCGTTCACCGTGCTCTCTAGACCGACGCTCGGAGTCCACCGAACATCAGAGCAAAGCGACCGACATTGCTGACCATTGGTCTATCCTGTTCAGGCCTTTGTTGCTCCATGGTCTACCAGTTGCCATGGTTACCAGTTGCCATGGTTACTAGTTGCCATGGTCTACCAGTCGTTGCAAACCTCCACAAGCACTTGCACACTCACCTTCTTTCGTCTGGATCTGTTCATCCTCAGTAGGTATACGGTGGATCCCTGGTTGCCGCGAGCTTGTTCCTATCGCTGCTGATTCCGGGAATGCTGTTTCGAACCAAAGTTGAACATCAGCAATGTAAGTTTTGATCCAAACGAACCGATACTCGTACAGTGGACTGATAATGACAGCCTAGGGGAAACACTTACAAATTAATAGCCGACTATAAAAGTGTTTTTCAAAACAACTCAATGTGAAAGTCGTGAAATTGAATGAGCTAGTTACCGCGAAGTATATACTACCTATATAGTATGTTTAGGTATACATATGTAGTGTAGGTATACCCAGGGAGTTGTTATTGTGGAGCAAGGAGTGAGTCTGGCAGGTCAGACATTACCATTTCAATGATATGTTAATTGTATCGCACGATGTTTGCCACACACCCCCAGCGACAGTCAACACTAGTTCTAGGCGCTGACTTTGCTCGTAATAATCAAAAGCAAGCCTCAAAGAAGTTTTTCATATTATACAGTTTATTTTATTAATACTGGACAATTGACACGGCATCATCACTCTCCCAAGTTAAACAGAGCTTATGAAATAGAAAGGGAACGATCTCTATGATCAGAATGTTGATGAGTGGACTGGTTACAACGGATGGTACAAAAACTGTTCTAGTTTGATTACTTTGGAACGTAGGGAATCCTTTCAGGGTAGGTAAGTGTAGGTGTGTCCTGCATGATCTCATGGCCGGTGGGTGCACCTGCACCGGCCGAGTTTATTCAAAATACTAAAGTAAATGGCTAAGCAAGCACTCAGCGGTTTCTCTGAAGGTAGGTACTGTAGGTAGGAATACTAGGGAATCTTTTACAGGATGAATGTTCATAATAACGAAGTAACTTTAACAGTAAGAACCTCATATTATTGAAATACAACAACACCGCTAAGTAAGTGCCGTAATTAGTAGAGCAGGCAGTTATTCACTGCGTAACAGTTTGTGTGCGAGCGAGCGAGATCAACATGTCTCCAAGTGGAGTGACGCAGATGTGCGCCGCTATAAATAGCTCTCGACTCCCGGGAACCGGGACTGTATGCGCATCAATGTGTACTACATCACTTAGGGTTACCTCATGATGAACCTTACAACTATATACTGCAGGGGAGATTACAACATTAACAGAGTGAGCACTGCACAGCACAGCACAGCACAGCACAACACACCACAGCACAGCACAACACAACACAGCACAACACAACACAGCACAACACAACACAGCACAGCACAACACAACACAACACAGCACAACACAGCACAGCACAACACAGGGTGACAGATCCTAAACTGATGTGATAACGATCATGAATAGTAACATTGCTAATCTAATCGATGCTAAAAAGGAAAGTTACGATGAATAACCCAGCTCGTGTAGGCAAGTTGATGTTTCCCTTCAAGGACGAAGCCGATAAGGACGGCGCTCGGTACTCGAGCGGAGTGTGTTCGCGCATTACCCACCCAGCCTGTATCATGTGTTGAATAACCCAGCTCGTGTAGGTAAGTTGATGTTTCCCTTCAAGGACGAAGCCGATAAGGACGGCGCTCGGTACTCGAGCGGAGTGTGTTCGCGCATTACCCACCCAGCCTGTATCATGTGTTGAATAACCCAGCTCGTGTAGGTAAGTTGATGTTTCCCTTCAAGAACGAAGCCGATAAGGACGGCGCTCGGTACTCGAGCGGAGTGTGTTCGCGCATTACCCACCCAGCCTGTATCATGTGTTGAATAACCCAGCTCGTGTAGGTAGGTTGATGTTTCCCTTCAAGGACGAAGCCGATAAGGACGGCGCTCGGTACTCGAGCGGAGTGTGTTCGCGCATTACCCACCCAGCCTGTATCATGTGTTGAATAACCCAGCTCGTGTAGGTAAGTTGATGTTTCCCTTCAAGAACGAAGCCGATAAGGACGGCGCTCGGTACTCGAGCGGAGTGTGTTCGCGCATTACCCACCCAGCCTGTATCATGTGTTGAATAACCCAGCTCGTGTAGGTAGGTTGATGTTTCCCTTCAAGGACGAAGCCGATAAGGACGGCGCTCGGTACTCGAGCGGAGTGTGTTCGCGCATTACCCACCCAGCCTGTATCATGTGTTGAATAACCCAGCTCGTGTAGGTAAGTTGATGTTTCCCTTCAAGAACGAAGCCGATAAGGACGGCGCTCTGTACTCGAGCGGAGTGTGTTCGCGCATTACCCACCCAGCCTGTATCATGTGTTGAATAACCCAGCTCGTGTAGGTAAGTTGATGTTTCCCTTCAAGGACGAAGCCGATAAGGACGGCGCTCGGTACTCGAGCGGAGTGTGTTCGCGCATTACCCACCCAGCCTGTATCATGTGTTGAATAACCCAGCTCGTGTAGGTAAGTTGATGTTTCCCTTCAAGGACGAAGCCGATAAGGACGGCGCTCGGTACTCGAGCGGAGTGTGTTCGCGCATTACCCACCCAGCCTGTATCATGTGTTGAATAACCCAGCTCGTGTAGGTAAGTTGATGTTTCCCTTCAAGGACGAAGCCGATAAGGACGGCGCTCGGTACTCGAGCGGAGTGTGTTCGCGCATTACCCACCCAGCCTGTATCATGTGTTGAATAACCCAGCTCGTGTAGGTAAGTTGATGTTTCCCTTCAAGGACGAAGCCGATAAGGACGGCGCTCGGTACTCGAGCGGAGTGTGTTCGCGCATTACCGACCCAGCCTGTATCATGTGTTGCCAGGAGGCCGCAGTACATTAGGAACTTACATAATTTCCCACTCAGTGCGGCCTACTCTACAGTATACAGGGTGGAAAGAATCTATGGGCCCTGGAGGGGAACTACCTTAAATCCTTTAGCTAGCTCATTTAACTGAAAGGAAACATTCCTTTATTTTTTAAAAAAAACATAATTGCATTCAAAGATTTTCCAAAAATTCCTTGTCTCACCTGGGAATCGAACCAACTAAAAATTAAAAAAAATAAACCCTCGCTATTTTATTATGCGAATCTGTAGGATTATTGTTTAGGATAAAAATTGTCTAATAAACATTGGACCTTTTACTCATCTGTTGTATAAGATACCCATGAAATCGAATATTTATTACATTTTCTTTATTAACAATACCTAGTATTGTTCACTTGTAACAAGTAATAGACACGTTAGGATTTTCTTATCTCTACTCTAACATCCAAAGACATCGTATGATGAAGAGGCTTGCTAATGTTATTAATTGCTAAGAAGGTACCTTATTGCACACTTCGATAAGAAAATCGTTAAATGATAATAATAAATCTATGCACAATTCCTTCTTACATGAGGCGTTCTGACGAAAAGTTTAAAAATGGAGTGTGTTTTTTATTAACTTGTGGCAACAAATTTGAATTTCGAACGATAACTTTCATCATTTTTAGGGTTCCGTACCCATAGGGTAAAACGGGACCCTATAACTTAAATTCCGCTGTCCGTTTCCTGAATAATAATCCTGCTGATTCGCATAATAAAATAGCAAGGGTTTATTTTTTTAATTTTTAGTTGGTTCGATTCCCAGGTGAGACAAGGAATTTTTAGAAGATCTTTGAATGCAGTTATGTTTCTTTTTAAAAATAAAGGAATGTTTCCTTTCAGTTAAATGAGCTAGCTAAAGGATTTAAGGTAGTTCCCTTCCAGAGCCCATAGATTCTTTCCACCCTGTATAGATACAGTCGGTGTTTACGTCGCTGTTTCCTCCATATATTTACACGTTCGTCGCGTTTATAAACAACGCTCGTATCCGTCCATAGGCATTCTCACGATTGTGACGTCACACACACCACCCGGCATTACCCGCCCTGCATGTGGCGGTGGCAGGCAATGAGGAGATCCTCGTGAAGCCGGCCTCGGGCGGTGGCAGGCGATGAGGAGATCCTCGTGAAGCCGGCCTCGGGCGGTGGCAGGCAATGAGGAGATCCTCGTGAAGCCGGCCTCGGGCGGTGGCAGGCAATGAGGAGATCCTCGTGAAGCCGGCCTCGGGCGGTGGCAGGCAATGAGGAGATCCTCGTGAAGCCGGCCTCGGGCGGTGGCAGGCAATGAGGAGATCCTCGTGAAGCCGGCCTCGGGCGGTGGCAGGCGATGAGGAGATCCTCGTGAAGCCGGCCTCGGGCGGTGGCAGGCGATGAGGAGATCCTCGTGAAGCCGGCCTCGGGCGGTGGCAGGCAATGAGGAGATCCTCGTGAAGCCGGCCTCGGGCGGTGGCAGGCAATGAGGAGATCCTCGTGAAGCCGGCCTCGGGCGGTGGCAGGCAATGAGGAGATCCTCGTGAAGCCGGCCTCGGGCGGTGGCAGGCAATGAGGAGATCCTCGTGAAGCCGGCCTCGGGCGGTGGCAGGCGATGAGGAGATCCTCGTGAAGCCGGCCTCGGGCGGTGGCAGGCAATGAGGAGATCCTCGTGAAGCCGGCCTCGGGCGGTGGCAGGCGATGAGGAGATCCTCGTGAAGCCGGCCTCGGGCGGTGGCAGGCAATGAGGAGATCCTCGTGAAGCCGGCCTCGGGCGGTGGCAGGCAATGAGGAGATCCTCGTGAAGCCGGCCTCGGGCGGTGGCAGGCGATGAGGAGATCCTCGTGAAGCCGGCCTCGGGCGGTGGCAGGCGATGAGGAGATCCTCGTGAAGCCGGCCTCGGGCGGTGGCAGGCAATGAGGAGATCCTCGTGAAGCCGGCCTCGGGCGGTGGCAGGCGATGAGGAGATCCTCGTGAAGCCGGCCTCGGGCGGTGGCAGGCAATGAGGAGATCCTCGTGAAGCCGGCCTCGGGCGGTGGCAGGCGATGAGGAGATCCTCGTGAAGCCGGCCTCGGGCGGTGGCAGGCGATGAGGAGATCCTCGTGAAGCCGGCCTCGGGCGGTGGCAGGCAATGAGGAGATCCTCGTGAAGCCGGCCTCGGGCGGTGGCAGGCAATGAGGAGATCCTCGTGAAGCCGGCCTCGGGCGGTGGCAGGCAATGAGGAGATCCTCGTGAAGCCGGCCTCGGGCGGTGGCAGGCGATGAGGAGATCCTCGTGAAGCCGGCCTCGGGCGGTGGCAGGCGATGAGGAGATCCTCGTGAAGCCGGCCTAGCAAATACTTTCACAAAACACATCAAATGCGTTTATCGAACTGAACACTATACTAGTACTATATAAAAATATACGGCAGCGTGGATAATATTTATTGATTTATGGAAAATTTGAGTGATTAGTGAGAAGGAGGTATACCTACTATCTAACATTTAGTTTATTCACATAAAACATTTCTTAAACAACAAAACAACAACAAGTCGAAACTAATATGAAATTCATTAACTAAGTTGAGTTGATTATTAAACTGAGATATTATTAACAATTAAAGAAAAATATACCTACTCAGAGATCTGTTAGAAATTAGAGATTAATTAAAAAATATACGGAAGCACAAAATTGTATGCTCGAGTGCAATCTCGTTAAAATCGCAAGATTTCGCCCATTTTTCGGCCGAGATCAATCTCGCCAAAAAAGACCGAGATCTCGCGAGACGAGAACGAGATTGCATTCCTTAAACACGAGTCAACAACTCCCTATTGTTCGAAAATCTATACTAATATAAAACTCTTTGCCCTGACATATAGACAAGCTACAGCCTAAACCAGTAAGCGTAGAGACTTGAAACTTGCAGGGTGCGTAGGTCTTGGTATGAAAGTGAGCACTAAGAAAGGAATCTTGGAAATTCAAACTCGAAGGGGTTCAAAATTGGAGTTTAAAAAACGGGTCCTAAAGTACTCCTCAGACGACAAAACGCTGGTGTACCTAAAGAAACCAGCGAAAAATATTTTTGAATATTTAATATTCCATGAGTGTCATAGAACACAAATGGGGGAAAACAAACTTAAAACAACACATTATTGACGTTGGCTCGCGGTTCAGAACCAGCTCCTTTCGTGGCACCCCGATTAGGGTGATACGTTTGGTTTGGTTTTCAAAACTAAAAACTAAGTAAAGAAAATATTTGGATTACCTTTACTAACACACAAAAGAACCATTCTTGACATTCAAAATTCATAACTGCAGTAAATATGGTCCATTCTGCAGTTCCATTTTTCAATAAAGCGTCCGAGCTATCAATGACCAACTTAATCCTGCCGTAATAAACGGACTATTTTTTCCTTCAATGAAAGCCTGCGACTTCCAGGATATTTAGTACCAGCAAGACGGGGCGGGGCCACTTGCCATACACCACGTGAAAACATGGCTCTATTGTGAGAAATATTTAAACAATATTTAAGTTGGCTGTCCGGATCCTGTGACATCACATCAGGATAATGTAGGTACACAATGTACAGTCCAAAGTCTATAAGGATAAGTTGAGAAATCTAATTCCACGTGGACGAAGTCGCGGGTCACGAACAGCTAGTAATTAATTCCACGTGGACGAAGTCGCGGGTCACGAACAGCTAGTAATTAATTCCACGTGGACGAAGTCGCGGGTCACGAACAGCTAGTAATTAATTCCACGTGGACGAAGTCGCGGGTCACGAACAGCTAGTAATTAATTCCACGTGGACGAAGTCGCGGGTCACGAACAGCTAGTAATTAATTCCACGTGGACGAAGTCGCGGGTCACGAACAGCTAGTAATTAATTCCACGTGGACGAAGTCGCGGGTCACGAACAGCTAGTAATTAATTCCACGTGGACGAAGTCGCGGGTCACGAACAGCTAGTAATTAATTCCACGTGGACGAAGTCGCGGGTCACGAACAGCTAGTAATTAATTCCACGTGGACGAAGTCGCGGGTCACGAACAGCTAGTAATTAATTATTTTAATCTGTATACTATCTCAAATAGATTGCAACCTTACGGAGCGCGAGCTGCGCCTGAGATCCTACTATACATTTGGTATCAAAGATTCTTTGATGAATCTGAATCTGAAGGACCTTTCTAATACGAAGACCGTAATTCGAGTTCATTTGAACAATCAGTGCGTCCCACAGCCGAGGCAGAGCAGCAAGGAGCGGGATAGACGCGGACCGGTCGGACCGGTCGGGTCGGGCGGGTCGGGCGGGTCGTGCGCCCGCGCCGGGACTCGGGACCGGGGATCTGACCTCAAGCGGCGCTAGGTAATGCATTTGCATTCAAAGTGAGCGATACTGGGGGAGTTCTCTGTGAGCTGCTCAATGTTGTGCGATGCTCGGGCTGCGCTGCAGCGACTGCATTGTTGTTTCGTTAATATTACATCACCAAGCTACGATGAGCTTCCAAGTATTTTCAACATGTTAATTAAATCTCTTGTTACAGTGTTGTTCTGTTTTTAAACCATTGCCTTTATATTTATTTATATTTTATTTGGACTACCAACTATAGATACAACACAAAAACAAGTTAGAACAATGCCAAGGTTCTTCTGATGTGTAGTGCTCTGCTCCGTACTATATCTACTAGGAGTATATGCGGCCGCAGCTGGTGCATACTATACTAGGAGTATATGCGGCCGCAGCTGGTGCATACTATACTAGGAGTATATGCGGCCGCAGCTGGTGCATACTATACTAGGAGTATATGCGGCCGCAGCTGGTGCACACATCAAGGCCTCAACAACTCAAGCGTGTGGTACTTATACCTAATAAATACATACAACTATTCATATTAAGTCATTTATTAATCATGAATTTAATATTAAAATTAAAAAGTGCTTTGAGCTCCTGCTTCTACATTAGAACAAGGTCCTGCAGGATTTCGCTGAGGTTTCTGTTTTGGATTCTGAATAATAAATAGATAGAAGGTACCACACGACCTTTCTGATTACAACCTTAGACCTAGTAAGAAACTACCTGCCTTATGTGGCGTGTTACACTGCTTCCACTTCTACTTATTCAGTTAGACTTACACTGTAGTTATGTAATCAAATATATCCAGTTAGATACGCCTGGTGAAGCTATGCATACAGAGCACTTGGCCGCGAATACAGGCGAGGAGTACGCCTCACCTATCTACGTGATGGTGACGTAGAGCAGACGGCGGCGTCGGCGCTGCAGTGCTCCAATCCAACACGTGCGTGCGTGATGTAGGTACTCTCTCTAAACGAGTTCCCAATCTGTCCGATTGTCGAAGCCAGCAGCGCGGGGCGTCGACCCGCACTTCTCACATTGGCCAATTCAATTGTGTGCCTGCGCCTGCGCCGTCCTGCCGCCAGATTATGTAAATATCTACTTGTTTCTCTATTGTTCATTAAATTGTGTTTCTTTAAAAAGCTTATGGTAATGTTATTAGAAAGGCAATGGTGGATGAGAGCGAGCCGGCGCGCGGCCCCTGTCGCCGGCGGCGCGGGCGGAGGAGCCTGCGAGCTTTACAAAACCCTAACTTGTAACAATCATAACTTCATAGAACACGCCGCTTACCCACAAACATTACGAACATTAGCAAAATAGTACACTTCCGCAAATAGTGAAGACAGGCGGAGCGTGCGGCGGCTGAGCGTGACGGGAGGTCGCGGGACTTCCTGCACTCCCGGAAACCAACGCAGGAACCTGAGGGCCGTCCAATCTGGGTCTATGTTATCATACAGAATGGTACCCTTTACAATATTTCTAGTTAATGCAACATTTCGGCCGGCGGCGGCGGCGGCGGCGGCGGCGGCGGCGGCGGCGGCGGCGGCGGCGGCGGCGGCGGCGGGCTCGGGGCGGATTGAACGTAACTAAATGTGATTGCTACTTTACTTATCTCGTCAGTAATGCCATCAATCCGGGGCCAGCGGGCCGGTTTACGGGAGGGTTACGGGAGGTTTACGCGAGGGTTACGACACGTTTACGACGGACCTGCGAGCGGCTTACGGCTCCCGTTTACGAGCAACGATTTGACAAATCGCTGTGACTGCTCACAATTCTGATTGATATTGGATTCCAGTGAAACCCTTCATCAAGAACTTTACTAGATCCCTTTCCGAGCCCGACCATAACTAGCACGTAAAGGATTACGACGAGTGGGCCAAAGAACTGCCAATAACAAAAACAGCAAAGTTCATCCAAAATAAACAAACACAGTAAGGCAGAAGACGTCTTGTAAAGGAGTTCATTGCAAATACAATCAGGCAAAAGACGTCTTGTAAAGGAGTTCATTGCAAATACAATCTGGCAGAAGACGTCTTGTAAAGGAGTTCATTGCAAATACAATCTGGCAGAAGAAGTCTTGTAAAGGAGTTCATTGCAAATACAATCTGGCAGAAGACGTCTTGTAAAGGAGTTCATTGCAAATACAATCTATCATTGAAACAATTAAAAATGTTACTTAGCATAACAACGACAATTCCCGGAGCAACCTCGAACCTGCAGCATTGGGATAAGCCGAGAAGCCATCGGTCGCTAGGCCGAGCATGCTCATTGCGTCGCCGAGCCGAGAAGCCATCGCTCGGCCGTCGTCGAGCCGCGCCGAGCCGAGAAGCCATCGCTCGCTAGGCCGAGCATGCTCATTGCGTCGCCGAGCCGAGAAGCCATCGCTCGGCCGTCGTCGAGCCGAGCCGAGCCGGAAGTAACGTACACTCCGACTGGCATCCGAGTAGAGTGCGGAGGCGGAAGTGGCGCACGCTCCGACTGGCATCCTAGTAGAGTGCGGGGCGGAAGTAACGTACACTCCGACTGTCATCCTAGTAGAGTGCGGAGGCGGAAGTGGCGCACGCTCCGACTGGCATCCGGGTAGAGTGCGGAGGCAGAAGTAGCGTACGCTGCGACTGGCATCCGCCCTCGGTTCTACTCGGCTGATCTATAACACTTGGATGACGGCTTGTGAATCATTTATCGTACCAAATATCGTAAATATTACTAAGGAGTCTGTTGTTGTTCGACGTGAGAAATATAAATAGCTCTTCGACAAGTTGCAATCTGTACCAGGCTACCAGCAATTATTTTCAGTCCAAATAACAGTTCGTACCAGCGCGATGCGAGTTAGATTGAAGCCAAGCCTTTTTCATGTTCTTAGAGTTGACCTGGCCTGACCCTTGTAAGAAACTACTGCTACAACAGCAACTTGCTAACTAAAGTCCACGACACAAGGTTTGAATTTCAATGAACTTGAATGATTTTACGAAGTTCTTCTGTACGTTAGGCGGTGTCGAAGCTGCTTATTGGATGTTCCGTTATGAAGAGACTTGCTGGAGCGGAGCGGTGGCGGTGCTGAGCCCGGGTCGCGCCGGTACTTAGCTTTAATTTTTTTTTTTTTTTTTTTTTTTTTTTTTTATTTTACACTAAACTAGTTCCAAGAGCCGAACTAACAGTAGCTCGGCTCTCGGCAACTACTTTACTGTTCCTTTGTGAATGCTGCGTAGCCAACACAATTATTTATAAACATACTAGCAGCGCCTCGCGGTTTCACCCGCGTAGTTCCCGTTCCCGTAGAATTTCGGGATAAAAAGTAGCCTATGTCCTATTCCAGACTATAATCTATCTCTGTGCCAAATTTCATCCAGATCCGTTCAGCCGTTCTGGCGTGATAAAGGAACAAACATCCATCCATCTATCTATCCATCCATCCATCCATCTAAACTTTCACGTTTATAATATTAGTGAGATAAGAGAGTAGGCGCAAACTGCGCCACTTCGAGGACTCGGTAAAAAAAAAGGAAAAAAAAGTAAAAGTCATTTATTTGCAAAACACGTGTTAAAAGGTGACAAATAGTTATTTTTGAGTGAACATGTTTGACCAATAGACATTGGTGTGCAAAATGTTTTACCAATATACATTGGTGTGCAACATGTTTGACCAATATACATTGTTGTGCAACATGTTTGACCAATATACATTGTTGTGCAACATGTTTGACCAATATACATTGGTGTGCAACATGTTTGACCAATATACATTGGTGTGAAACATGTTTGACCAATATACATTGTTGTGCAACATGTTTGACCTAGATACATTGGTGTGCAAAATAATTAGAGAGTATGGCATGCAGGTCTGCCAGCTTAAAATAACATAAACTAATGAATTTTTGCCAGAAAACTTTTCCTTCTGGCGACTTTTTTTTAACTTGTCGTATATTTGTGGGTATTATTATTACTTAGTCATGAACAAGTTGTGGGTTGACAAATCAGTCTGTGGTCAACCTGCATTTCATTCACTGCACAGCTGCTGAAAACGCGGATCAAATGACGCAAATCTAGAGGTCCCGTTAGATTGTTGGGGAGGTTGACCACTCTGCAGTCTGCCGTCTGCCCCCCTCCCCAACAATCCTAACGAAATCTGCCAGATAACTACATCTCGGAGATTTGTTGTGAATTGGCAACAAGGCACTGGACCTTATGCAATCTTATTTATCCGATAGAGTCCAAAAAGTAGATATTGGTAAAGAAAGATCAAGGGGCTCAAAAATTGAATTAGGCGTCCCACAGGGATCAATATTAGGACCCTTTTTATTTTTTTATTTATGCTAAAGGATGAGATAGTTGACCTTGTAGACTCAACTGTTTTCCTAGGGTTACATATTGATTCCTCTCCTCAATGGGGACCGCAAATTGATGCCCTTGCAGGCAGACTTAGTTCAGCAGCCTATGCAGTTCGAACAATTAGATATATTACCGATGTAGATACAGCTAGGTTAGTTTATTTTAGTTACTTCCATAGTATAATGTCATATGGTATCTTGCTTTGGGGACGGGCAGCCGACATTCAGACTATCTTTGTTCTTCAAAAAAGGGCTGTACGCGCAATTTATAAATTAAAGCCACGCGATTCTTTGAGGGATCTATTTAAAGACATAAATATTTTGACAGTAATATCGCAATACATCTATGAAAATCTCATGTATACGCACAAAAATAGAGATAGCTTTTTGAAAAAATGTGATGTTCACAACAGAAATACAAGAAACAAGAACAAACTACACATTCCATCATATAGATTACGAAAGGTAGGCAAATCATTTATGGGAAATTGCGTTCGCTTCTATAACAAGCTTCCATCTGAAGCAACTGAGCTTCCTATTCGTAAATTTAAACAGTACATAAAACGAAATCTTATCAAGAAAGCCTTTTACTCCATAGATGATTATATTAATGATGTTAATGCTTGGCCAAATGTCGCCCAGTTCCGCACCGACAATAGTATTTAAGGAGAACAATCTTAAGCTTAGTTTTATATAAATATTGACCTGCATCTAAATCACATTATATTATGACTTAGATAGGCGAATAACATTGTATTACATTTTAAGCATTATACAAACTTACTAGTGGTTTATTTTTCGCTTCTTCCACTAGTGGACAAAAAATTGAAGCGAACAAAATCAATGACATTTTGTTTCTTATTTGATAATCTATAAAACTGTTTATGTATAAAATTTGACTTGTCTAAGTGCTTATTTTGTAAGCCTAAAGAAATAAAGTTATTGTATTTTGTTGCGGCAATTGGATTGACAGAAAGGAATGAAACCGGCCAAGTGCGAGTCGGGCTCGCGCACGAAGGGCTCCGTACCATTATCTATAAAAACGGCAATAAATCATGCCTGTTGTATGACCTAATAAAATTCATTTATTCCCCTTATAATTATTTGCCCTACCGTGAGTGTCGTCGACGTCTCAGCTCCGTAGGTCATGACGGGTAGGACGCACTGATTGAAAACTTTCGTTTTCAAGCATTGCGGTATGGATGACGAGAAGACTCGACGTAGTTTCCCAAACGCTGCCCAGTCTAGCTGGATCCTCCTCTTGGCCTCCTTCTCGAAATTGTTTTTACCAAACTGCAGAATCTGCCCTAGGTAAGTGTCGAGTACACTTACCTAGGGCAGATTCTACTCGAAACAATTTCTAGAAGGTGGCCATGTACGACGACCGGTCCCGGATGAATGTGGCCATTGATCATGACCTTGGTTTTATCCAAGTTCATGCCAAGACCGATGCGTCGCGAGGCTGAAGCTAGGCCATCCAGCATCTGGTTCAGCTCCTCCAGCGACTCCGCCATTAAGACTATTTTGTTTGTATATTTGTATATTGGAAATACAACACTTCGGACCGCAGTGTAATGTTGTAATGACGAGAATACAACACTTCGGACCGCAGTGTAATGTTGTAATGACGGGAATACAACACTACAGTGGGGCCAGTTGACTAAAGAGCCGGACCGCAGTGTAATGTTGTAATGACGAGAATACAACACTTCGGACCGCAGTGTAATGTTGTAATGACGGGAATACAACACTACAGTGGGGCCAGTTGACTAAAGAGCCGGACCGCAGTGTAATGTTGTAATGACGGGAATACAACACTACGGACCGCAGTGTAATGTTGTAATGACGGGAATACAACACTACGGACCGCAGTGTAATGTTGTAATGACGGGAATACAACACTACGGACCGCAGTGTAATGTTGTAATGACGGGAATACAACACTACGGACCGCAGTGTAATGTTGTGTACGATGTAGGATGAGCTAACGAGCGATACTCAACAATATTGTGGTGAATTCTATGTTACACGTTCTATTCACACACATTCTATGTTTACGTTGGAACTTACTTTAAATTATTTTCTCAAGAAAAATGGAGTAACGAAAACAAGTAAGTTTGAGATACCTACGCAGGTTGAAACTTGAAAGCGATGTGATTGTGGTCAGTCTGCGTCTGCCCCCTGAGGTGTTGTAGAATCTGAAACGGAGCTGTCATTACCGAACCAATCTCCGGCATAAATTCAATTGTATCGCGTTGTATTATAAACAATTTGCCCATAAAGTGTACTAATTTGATCCCTTCGAAAGGGCCCAGTGGTCACTTGCGTGGAACGAATCAACAAAGGGCCATTACAATAAATTACTTCGCTTTGTTCAGTCGGCTAAACGGAGCGGGGCGCACGCCAAAAGTGGCGCTATCGGGGATCGGTAGGGTCGAAAGTGCGGTGGGGACCCATCAATGCCATCATTAGAAATTCAGAGAGGCTATTGTCCAAGAGTATTTTATTGTGTTATTTAATAAAGGGTTCAAATCGTGGTAGCTTTAGTTGTGTAAACCGGTAGCGACGACGCGGCGCGGTGGCGGCCGCGGCGTGGCGAAGGCGCTGCCGGCGTGGCGAAGGCGCTGCCGGCGTGGCGAAGGCGCTACCGGCGTGGCGAAGGCGCTACCGGCGTGGCGAAGGCGCTACCGGCGTGGCGAAGGCGCTACCGGCGTGGCGAAGGCGCTACCGGCGGCGGCGGCGCAGCACAGAATCCGACATAATACCCGCGATGTATCGTCCGACCTCATCACATGACGCACTCCGCCCCGCGCAGTAGGCCCGCTCGCGTCTCCTCCACGCCTTGCAAACAAAGGAAATTTCCCAATGTGAAAAAGAGGTCGCCATTTCCATTCTATGGTACCTTCGACGGTGACATTAACATATCGTTATAATATCTAGCCGAGACATGTTTGTTTATCGCTGCAGTCCGGCTGACCGGCGCGCGGCGCGCGACAAAGGGCCCGCTGGCCTCGGTTCGCACAGACCGCTAAACTTTACGACGAGGGTGATAAAAGGGTCCAGTACATGGAAACGTGAGATTTTCGTCGATAGCGGTATATTGGCATGTAGTGGCTATGTGGCGCGGCACATGGGAAATCAGATTTAGTTGTAAATTGAGCTTTCTAGAAGGTTTTTGGTGTCAAAGTGATATTTGGAGAAAGTCGGTATTCCGAATAAACGCGAGGGTTTTATGTCTAGAACTTACGTTTAGGTTTCTCTTTAGGCCCTTTGTGAGAAAATACATAAAAGTCGATATGCCTATTAAAGCGGGAATTCCGTAGGTAGCTGCCATGCCGCTGCCGGTGTGAAGCATCGGTTCCCCGGGGACTGGGGAGGACCGCTGCAACTGACACTCAGGGGACCTGCCGCATTACAGAATATCGATACAACTGACTTGGGCACCTTTGGGAATCAAATAAAATTGGAAGTTCCGTACCTACCTATGGGCGGTTTGTGTACAAACATTCCCCATCGAGTTTGCCCAGTGTGTTGGTGTTGGTGTCCACCGTGCCTCGACCGTTCGTTACGTAGTTCTCGTATAACGAGTGTCGTTGGGCAACCCTCTGCCATTGTGTTTCGCTAATTCGGTTGCCATGGTTGCCAGCTAGAAGCACACCTATAATGACTAGTTCGCTAGTAAGTAGTGCTCATGGTTTTTTGTAGATAGATGCGAGTGAGCATGAAGCATGACAGCGATCGTGCACTGCGCGGCCCTGACACTGACATTCACTCTACATTACAGTTATCAATACTTGCGACTCTATCGATATCATGCTATAGAAACTTCCCCACATTCTCGCTCAAAAAAATTATACCCCTATTTTACCGCAATCTACCGAAAAAGGAACCGAAACTATGACGTGAAACACTTGATTGTGCGTGAGATGGCGGTGCGATAGTAAATTTTTATTCTATGTTCAATGAAAAACCATAGAGTAACTTAAAAACAGCAATCAAAGGAGACAAATGACATTTAACCGTTTTTGCCATAAATAATCTCAAGATTTTTTCGCGAAAATTTTTGAAAATCTTGGTGTCGTGCGTTTATTACTTCGAATTTTTAACTGAGATCAAAGATGAATTAAAATAAAATTTGTGTAAACAGTTTTCAACTATCAAACCTTGCCTAGCCCCTACGACCTGCTGTTGTCGATTTCTCTGCACCTACCTACCAGATTTTGCTGCAAAGAAAATCGTGTAGAAGATGCATAGAAACGCTGCTATCAAGTGTTATTTTCGATGTGAGACTGAAGGTAAGATAAATAATCTACAATTTAATGTAGCTAGGTGATTTATTCGCAACATCTAAATGTATTCCCAACGTCCTAATGCTTCGAGGTAATAAAAGTACCTATCAGATAACTACACACTAACCTAAGCCTACCTACATGATATTATTATGACTATCACCAGAATAAATCTATTTCAGGTCAGAATATCCTCATACAGAGAAATTCAATGATTGGAAAATGTTATTAACTGAAGAAGTGAAACAAAAAGGAGACGCTTATAGTATATACCACAACATAAGGATTTATGATCGTCACTTCAAAGAGTGCTATCGGTCAACATCAAGACGACTTACAAAAAATGCTGTCCCGACGTTGCACCTGAGTAAGTTTTAGACTCGAATAAATATACCAAAATTTCCAATCCATACCTAGGTGTCACAATTGCCTACTTAACATGATCTGGTTCCTTGTACATGTAGGTATTCATATAGGTCAGTTCTATTGAAAATTAGTGTTGCGGATGCTGGCTGACAGACGAATGTGGCTTCGCCAGCTTTCTTTTTATGGAATGGATGATTCTACCCTATGTCAACATTATGTTTATATCTTGACTTTACAGATTCATGTAATGAAAGTTTGGCTGCTGTTGCAAGAGCCATTCATGTTAATGGGAACCCGGAGATAACGCAGAATACTGGGATTAATTTCGAGATGGTTGTAGCATTTCCGCCAGGTAAATGGTTACCAATACTGATTTTAGTTAAAACTAGCGGTCCGCCCCGGCTTCGCACGGGTATATTCTATAGCCTATGTTCATCAGGGATAGTTTAAATTCTAATGGCGAAAGAATTTTTTAAATCTGTCCAGTAGTTTCGGAGCCTATTCAATTCAAACAAACAAATCTTTCCTCATTATAATAGTGTAGGTATTTGTATTAATAATTTCGTTCTGGTCTACGATAGACACGAATGAAATGCACATTAAATTGAAGAGCGTAAAAAATTTGTCGATCCGAGTCGACAACTTACAGGCGGAAAATTCGGATTATCCAGTATTTTAAATATAAAAATGAATAATTTGCTATAATTATTGGCGTTGCTAAGTAAACATGTCATCAAGTGGCGTTGGTGTCACGTTATCACATGAGGTTCGTATTCCGTTCTCGATAAAAAAAGGGATCCTCTTCGGTACATCCGTTCTGACATTCCATTTGGTGACCTCTATATTGTCATATCTATGGTTATGGAATTTCTGATTTGCCTTGAAGTATCGTTAAACTTAAATCGTGTATTTGTTTTATACCATTGACAACCATTTTTCATTGGCTCTAATGAAAGGTAGAACGGAAATCTACATTTTCAATGACAGCTGTCAAAATTTAAAGGGACCTATCTCCGAAACTACATACGCTAGGCTTTCAACTAATAGCTCAAACGAAAGGTAGGGCCGAAATCTACATTTTCGATGACAGCTGTCAAACTTCGAACTGTCATATCTCGCGAACCAGCCATCCTAGAGCACCAGTTTCTTAAGGTAAATTGTAAAACTCGTCGAGATCTACATTTTCGATGACAGCTGTCAAACTTCGAACTGTCATATCTCGCGAACTAATCATCCGGGAGCACCAGTTTCATAAGGTTAATTGTAGAACTCGTCGAGATCTACATTTTCGATGACAGCTGTCAAACTTTAAACTGTCATATCTCGTGAACTGACCATCCTAGAGCACCAGTTTCTTAAGGTAAATTGTAGAACTCGTCGAGATCTACATTTTCGATGACAGCTGTCAAACTTCAAACGGTCATATCTCGCGAACCAGACATCCTAGAGCACCAGTTTCTTAAGGTAAATTGTAGAACTCGTCGAGATCTACATTTTCGATGACAGCTGTCAAACTTCAAACTGTCATATCTCGCGAACCAGACATCCTAGAGCACCAGTTTCTTAAGGTAAATTGTAGAACTCGTCGAGATCTACATTTTCGATGACAGCTGTCAAACTTCGAACTGTCATATCTCGCGAACCAGCCATCCTAGAGCACCAGTTTTTTAAGGTAAATTGTAGAACTCGTCGAGATCTACATTTTCGATGACAGCTGTCAAACTTTAAACTGTCATATCTCGTGAACTAACCATCCTAGAGCACCAGTTTCTTAAGGTAAATTGTAGAACTCGTCGAGATCTACATTTTCGATGACAGCTGTCAAACTTTAAACTGTCATATCTCGTGAACTTACCATCCTAGAGCACCAGTTTCTTAAGGTAAATTGTAGAACTCGTCGAGATCTACATTTTCGATGACAGCTGTCAAACTTCAAACTGTCATATCTCGCGAACCAGACATCCTAGAGCACCAGTTTCTTAAGGGAAATTGTAGAACTCGTCGAGATCTACATTTTCGATGACAGCTGTCAAACTTTAAACTGTCATATCTCGTGAACTTACCATCCTAGAGCACCAGTTTCTAAAGATAAATTGTAGTACTCGTCGAGATCTACATTTTCGATGACAGTTGTCAAACTTTATACTGTCATATCTCGTGAACCAGCCATCCTAGAGCACCAGTTTCTAAAGATAAATTGTAGAACTCGTCGAGATCTACATTTTCAATGACAGCTGTCAAACTTCGAACCTCAAAAATCTCTGAGGAGGTTGAAAAGTGGTAAAGTTTCTTTGGAAAAATATTATTCATTGGTACGATTCACTCAAAACTTAGTATAAATAAACAAGAAAGTTAATAATGAATCATATTTTTTTTTTTTCTATAAAACTACCCCTAGGAAGTTTGCTATGAATTTCTGAAATGTGTATGAGAAACATAAATTTCGTGGGGTGCTTAAGATTTATTTATTTATATCTTATATTTTTGCTTCAGATTTACAGGATGTAACATGAAGTTTACTTTATGCCAAACTTTCACAGGGGTTGAGATTTGATCACAGAACACAGTCAAGAATAAATTTATTTAAAAACCCGCCATCAAGTTTTCGAAAGAGAGATTTCTATAATATTTGCCCATGTTCTGTGATCGCAGCTGGGTAAAGGTAAATTGTAGAACTTACTTTAAGGGTGGTTACCCTTAAAGTAAGTTCTACAATTTACCTTCAAAAACTAGTGCTCTAGAATGGTTAGTTCACGAGTTCAGTTTGAAGTTTGACAGCTGTCATCGAAAATATAGATCTCGACGAATTCTACAATTAACCTTATGAAACTGGTGCTCCCGGATGATTAGTTCGCGAGATATGACAGTTCGAAGTTTGACAGCTGTCATCGAAAATGTAGATCTCGACGAGTTCTGCAATTTATCTTTAGAAACTGGTGCTCTAGGATGGTTAGTTCACGAGATATGACAGTTTAAAGTTTGACAGCTGTCATCGAAAATGTAGATCTCGACGAGTTCTACAATTTATCTTTAGAAACTGGTGCTCTAGGATGGTTAGTTCACGAGATATGACAGTTTAAAGTTTGACAGGTGTCATCGAAAATGTAGATCTCGACGAGTACTACAATTTATCTTTAGAAACTGGTGCTCTAGGATGGTTAGTTCACGAGATATGACAGTTTAAAGTTTGACAGCTGTCATCGAAAATGTAGATCTCGACGAGTACTATAATTTACCTTCAGAAAATAATGCTCCAGGATTGTTAGTTCGCGTGATATTACGATTCGAAGTTTGACAGCTTATTGCACGGTATTTAATTATTTCCAATTTATATTTCCGAAGAGCGGAGGCCGTTGTCTATACCTAATAAACTGGATGTTATAAAATACCCTTGAAAAAAGTCGCGGATGAGTGGTCCACTTCACTTTTAAATTTTGGTACAACTCATCCGAATGAAAAACTGAGAGAATTTTGATTGTATGAATTGTATTGTACCCATAACAAAAAGTGAAGTGGACAACTCATCCGCGGATGCATTTTTTCTCCGATGAGTTGTACCCTTATCCGTATTAGGTATCTATGGGTTGTTGCTGCATCATAGCTCCCAAACGGATGATTGTGATTGTTTATTTTGTCAAAAGCAGACTTGATCAAGTGTTCGAAGCATGGAAAGTCGGCCAAGACTGTGTTAAAATTTATAATGTTTAATTTATTTGTTGAATACCTCTAACTAATCTACCCGCGCGAAGCCGGGGCGGGCCGCTAGTAAATAATAAATTGTTTTTTTTTTCTTTTTCACAGATCACAATATACTGCCGAAAGAATGCCTTGCGACGGCTAGGTAAAAACAATTTCGAGGAGGATGCCGAGAGGAGGATCCAGCTAGGCTGGGCAGTCTCGTCATCCATACTGCAATGACGAAAGTTTTCAATCAATGCGTCCTACCTGTCATGATGACCTACGCAGCTGAGACGTGGACACTCACGGAAGGGCTGGTCCACCAGTTCAAGGTCGCTCAACGAGCTATGTTCGGAATTTCTCTGAAGGATAGGATTCGTAACGAATAAATCCGACAGAGAACCAAAGTGATCGACATAACTCTTAAGAGAAGCTGAAGTGGCAGTGGGCAGGCCACATCTCGAACCGATAACCGCTGGGGTACACGTGTTCTTGGGTGGAGACCACGACTCGGTAAACGTAGTGTAAGACACACTCCGGCCAGGTGGGATGACGACCTGTGAATGACTGCAGGCAGATGCTGGATGCGTCAAGCTGAAGACAGGGCGCTCATGAGAGGCATGAACGCCATGGCGCCCCTCATGAGCGCCATAGCGCCCTGTCTTCAGCTATGCAGGCATAATGTCCAGCAGTGTTACCAGAATTACCATAGGCTGATGATGATGACACAGGGGCCTGTGGATGATGATTTGGGAATACAAACGTACTATCAAAATGATTTGTAATTCGATATTTCCACCATATCATGTTTTTTTATATTCGAAAAGTATATATATCTAGGTCCCTGGTTGTTTTTTCTTATTAATACATACCTTTAATGAAATTTAAGCAAAAATATTCAAAATCCGATTTTGCATATATTTACGTCGAAAATGACAATAATGTTTTCCTCCTATTTCTTTTGTATTAAAAATAACAGTATCTTACGTTTTGTTTGATAAGGAACATAGCTGATATTGTCTAGTCACAGAATAACAACACAATGTCGAAAATACAATTAGTTTTCATTCATAATTTTTGGTATTAGGAAACATAATATTTACGAATTGAAGTTGCGAGCAGCTGTCGCTGGATCCTTAAGCCCGATCAATTAGCTACAGTACTGTAGTACTGTAAGTAGTTTTGGACTGAAGAAATAAAAAGTAACAGTGTGTGTTATGTCTTGTTTGCAACAGTCTGCATTTAGCTCAATTATTCCAATTGTAAATACTAGTTTTTATTTGGTTCTATGATTTGATTTTCATTTTATTTGTTAATGAAGTATTTAACATGTAACAAAATACGATAAATATCCATCCATCTAAACATAACCATACATATTTTTTTAGATAATCTTCTGTCATAAAGTTAATAGTTGTTATTTTAAAGTTAGTTTTTATAATAATGTCTTTTTTTAAGTAGGTAATAATAATTTTTTCTTTATAAAAAGATACATACCTTCCTTAAATAAGTACTATCGGTTTCATTTCAACTAAAAATAATATTATTTTTAGTTGAATGAACTGGGTAAAGAATTGTAATTAAAAATGTTTTGAAAAATTCAGTACCTATTGTAAAACATTTATCAAACAATCTACAGGTAGCTCAACTGATCCATAAGAATACCAGTCGGAAGCGTGCCCAAGAGGCTGGCTGCATTGCCCCGCTGTATGCGCTGTAGATACCTGTAGATTGTTTGCAACAGTCTGCAGTTAGCTCAATTGCTTCAATTGTTAATACTAGTTTTAATTTAATTGTATTATATGATGTAATTGTAATTTTACTGTGTAATTTTCTTTGTTAATAAAGGTTTTATCAATAAAAGATAATACATTTTTATTTCAGATACGAATCCTAATTAGAAATTAAAATAAGAAAAATACTTTCAGTGCCATCTAGCGGCAATAACGCGCATTAATTAAAATAGCTCCATCTATCGATGACAGTACAACCTAGTTTTTCATTCTGAACTGGGAGTGGCCTATCTATTCCCCGTATAATAGTATTCATCTATGATCGATATGTCTTGTGTCCACGTATAAATAGTAGTATACCTCGCCGCGCAAGAGTTTAACAGTAGGTATTACTGTTAAGCTGTGGCGCTGCGAGTCGAGCTACAGCAGCGCTTTACCTCCCTATGGGCACATTCACTAAGCTCTCCTCTCTTCCACAATGTCTTACAATCAATAACACCTTATTTTGTACAATTATTATTATGTACGAGATTTTGACATAACAGAACACTTACACCAAAAATGTCACTGTCGCATTGGCGCGATGATCGTCTATGGTTCGCTCCTGGTACATAATATATAGTGATCTGTCATGTGGTTCGCTCGCTATCCTATGAACCGAGAAATCCCCGAGAAATAACACATTTCGTTGCGAAGAACGAAATGTGTTATTTCTATGATATGTGTGATCGAGACGACAGCGTCTCGATCACACATAGCGCCAACCAGAGAGGTGTAACTTCACAAAACATAGAAAAAGCTCGTGCAGAAATAAAAAGAAAAACGATGAGAATGAGGATGTTCCAGATATAATATTTGGACATGAAAACTAAGACTAGAAGTACATAGTTACCTCTGCAAAGTTTTGAACCTCTAAACAAATCTCGTTCATTAGTTATTTACGTGAGTTGGAGTAGTTTTATAGATTATTTTAATACAGTGATGTTTTATTTAGTAGAAAACTTGCAATAGTTTATTTCGTTGTGTTAAAACGTCCTAAATTCAACAGTTAAATATCCATCAATTTTGGTTTAATCACCTTTTAGAGGTATGTACGAGGTTCGAAAGCCATAATACGAGATTTTTTGCTGTTTAGTACGAGGAAAAAAATTCTACGGTTGGCAACCCTGACTCTCGAACCACGTGGACGTGGCCTAATGCGAGATGATGGTAAAAGGCCTGACGGTATGACTCTGATTCCTTGGAAAATGGGACGGCCTTTAGTTTGGGATGCCACTTGTGTAGATACCCTAGCACCTTCTCATCTTGCAGGGACATCAGTAAGGGCCGGCTCCGCAGCAACATCAGCGGAGTCCCTCAAACGGCGGAAATACGCTAATCTTGACCGAGGTTACCTATTCGAGCCGTTTGGGGTGGAAACCCTAGGTCCTTGGGGTCCTGGGGCACATGGAAATAAAGATCTAACAAAACTCCTAATAGAGTCACAGGTGATCGGAATGCTGGAATGCTGGCTTTTATTTCGGTCAACGAATTAGCATTGCCATTCAACGTGGCAATGCTGCCAGCATTCTGGGCACTTTGCCTTCTGGTGATGGCTTAGATTTTTAGAAAATAGATTTAAGTGTAAATATTAGTTGTAATTATATTATTGTATTGTATATTGTAATTTTCTGTAAATTTATTTAATTAAGTATTCTGAAACGAAGTTAACATTGAAATAAAATAAGAATTCACTCCCTGACTTGCAATGTTTTTTGAGAGCAGCAATTTTTAAGAGCACTGAGCCCACCGGAGCGCCCCCGCGCGCGCCGTTCCTACACTCGAACTTCGAATGTGAACCCGCAACCTCCTGCGTGGCAGGCAGGCCTTCGCCCACCGCGCCACAGACGTAAATTATTATGAATCCTCTTCTCCCTCTACCACCGTTTGCTTTAGATTCAGATTTTATTGGAACACGGTACGGTTATACGTCAGTGAATTTTAAGTTTTATACTTTGGAGACTAAGTTCAAATTCAAACCAGAACCTGTGAACAGCACGTTGTATGCTTGAACATTTAATTTCTCGTATATTATGAGAAATTCTGTTTTGAACCGTGACACGTAGAGGTACAGTTCAACATCGCTTATATTTATGTCTAGATGCAGGCAGGTATAAGTCCGAAAGAGATTTATGTTTATCAACAAAAAATGGGTTAAGTGTTTAGTTTAGAGAGGTGTAATGTACATAACGTGCGTGAGTCGTTTGCTTTGTCTCGCTATCGCGTTCGCTACTGACTGCCAACGTGCTGGGCTGGGGCGAGGCTGGGGCGAGGCTGGGGCTTTCTGAACGAAAACCAGCTGTTTTGGAAAATACGAGTACCTACCTACCTATCAGAACAGAATTATTGTTCAACAACGGAAGGTAGGTACCTACCTACTAGAGATGGGCCGAATATTCGTTTTATATTCGGTATTCGGCATATTCGGCAGCTTTACCGAATATTCATATTCGGCCGAATATTCGGCTGAATCACCTAATGTTCGGCAAAGTGATACTCAAAGTTTTTACTGTTAAGACCCGTGTATTATCATGATTTGAGTGTACAGTGTAATGAAGTAAGTATTTTAGAGTGTAGCTTTCTGATTTTGTCGTCACTGAAGCTTAATTTTCAATTGAAGTAGGTTGGTAAAAAGATAATAACTTCAATCAATATCTTCACGCCGGATCCCTTGCAGGGTAGGCAAGGAATCCATAATAACTTAATGCAAAATATAGGTATCTAGCTGTTTTGGGATTAGGCTTCTGTGTTAACTCTTTATAATAATATATTAAACAGGCCTTAATTGAAGGAAAATAAACACGATATTTATTTCGGTAAGTCTTTATTGTGTTAGAGAATAGCGGAGTCAAATCACAACACCTTATTAGATTATGAATAGTATTTTTTTCTAGTTTCTACTCAGTTTAGCGTCGCAAAATATATTTATTGATATTAAACGTTTAAACCTATCCTATTCAACCAATATAGTTCTTTATAAAGAAAATTAGTAATTTGTTTGTACTTTTCATGTTGATATTTAAGAGATCAATCACTTAATCTACACATTAAGAGTTAGGAACTTAATTATAGTCTACTGAGATATAAGACAAATATGACATCTCATATACGACGGAACGGAATCAAATGTACCGAATATTCGGTTCGGTAAAAGTTTTACCGAATATTCGGCCGAATGTTCGTATTCGGTGAAACCCATGTTCGGCCCATCTCTACTACCTACTTATATCTTTATTCTAAGTTTAGGTAAGTTACAATAAAGATTGCGTTACCCAACCACGATGATACTGTTTACATTTCTTATCATTAACATCGCAAATTGTGACATTCTCTCTCAACAATCTCAAGGCTGATGGTGATGATGGAATGTCAAGCAATTTCTCAAAGAGGTTTTCTTAAAATAAGTCGTATTTTATTGGCAACGCTTATTGCTTGTGTTGTGTGTGTCTGACTGTGACTGTGACGTTCGTCGGTCTATCCTCTTAGGAAGACCACAGTGCGTGTGCTTGTGCTTGGTTACAACCGCCTATTCCCGATTGTCCCTACCCCCTGCGTTCCTACTAGGAACAATCGGGAAAAAAATTCTCGATTGTTACTACTAGAGACAATCGGGATAAATACATTCCCGATTGTTCCTACCTCCTTCAAACAATAATAAAAATGTATTTAATTAGAATGTTAGGAATGAAAAAACGAATCATCAAATAAAGTAATATAAACATTTTGATAAAATAAAAAAAAACATATTTTTTTGACTGTGATAGACAATGTATTTACTCTGACTACTGTCATCATAACAACGGATGGACTCGTTGCTCGTTTCCAGTTCGATTTGTCATTTATGAAACGTTAACTAGGCGACGACGGTTGTTTACAGGAAAATTATACCTAGAAAGAAAAAGTCATTCTAATACCCGGAGTGTTTTGTGGAAGGATTGGATTCTTTTGGCCAGAGCGTCACTGAGTTCAGCTAAACTCGAGTCAAACCTAACAAAGTGAATATAAACAGCAACTTTCTCGACGACGACGACGACGCCTCGGAATGAATCGTGCTCGCTCGGGTGTTTCCGCCGGCGCTCGGCGGACCTCGGGCCAGCTGATGGGATCTGTTGCTATGTGCGTCCGCACTGGAGACAAGCGGACATCGCACTAACATTCATCTATTAGGTATGTCGTAAAGCTTAGATAACATTTTCAGTAGAGCTCTTTCGATTACTTTCGAAATCATATTTTATAATGTACCATTTACAGATCATGCCTGTTCAATAACTTTATACGAGTTTTAGAAGATTGTTTCACGCGGATACAGGGGCATTTTAGTCCTCATTTACAATCATCAACTTAAATGTTGAGATTGCTGAAAATTCTCGAGAAAATACTGAAAAACCGCAAGTCGGAACAAAGAACCGCTTAACCGGGGTGATGGAAGGTCCCAAGTTCCCCTGTGCCCCGCGCTCTGAGCAGCCCACTCCTGTGTGTGTCCGCAATCCGCACGCACACACGCGCGCGCCCCCCGGTACACACACACAGCACGGCGTAACCGCCACCGACCTGCACAAAGGAGCGCGCGCGGCTGTCGCCCCTATACCCGAGGGCTAGGGTCCATATTTGCGCCGCGTGCCCGCCGCCGCTTGCGCCCCTGTGCTGCCGCGAGTCGAGCTAGTGCATATGGCAGCGAGCGCAAGTCCTCAACCTTTTTGCGATACTTTTTATGTGGGGATAACAGTTTTAACTTTAACAATGTTTCGCTGACGGTTATTGATTGTTGCAGCTCGTACTTACGTTCTCGTACATAATTGCTTTAAAAGTTCTTTTTGTCAATGTTGAATTAATATGAATAGAAACAATAAGAAAAGTGCCAATTTTAGAACAACTTATTACTAAGAATGGTAACGTTCTTAGTAATAAGTTGTTCTAAAATTAAGTTAAAATGAAAATAACCTAATCAATTCTATGGCTAGATTGAAATTATCCTTTAGTGTATCTTACATTTATTTTAAATGTGAATACTAGAGACTAAAAAACAAAATGTTGAATAGAAATAAAACCCAACTGTCAGAATTCAATTAATTAAATAGCTAACTAACCTTCTTATTGAAGCATTATAATATAAACAGCT
The DNA here is from genome assembly GCA_947086465.1 of Eupithecia exiguata. Classification (NCBI taxonomy): domain Eukaryota; kingdom Metazoa; phylum Arthropoda; class Insecta; order Lepidoptera; family Geometridae; genus Eupithecia; species Eupithecia exiguata. The sequence continues at coordinate 175,842 of OX352245.1, read as the reverse complement.
AACTGATCTTCCGATTGAAGCATTATAAACAGCTAACTGATCTTCCGATTGAAGCATTATAAATAGCTAACTGATCTTCCGATTGAAGCATTATAAACAGCTAACTGACCATCCGATTGAAGCATTATAAACAGCTAACTGATCTTCCGATTGAAGCATTATAAATAGCTAACTGATCTTCCGATTGAAGCATTATAAATAGCTAACTGACCATCCGATTGAAGCATTATAAATCGCAAAAATACCTTAATATAATTAAATATTCTTTTCTATTTCACTTTGCATAATCCTTTAAATCCAAACAGCGCTGAAATAAGCCAAAATATAAATAAATTTTATCAAACGGAAAACAATTTTATAGAAATTCAGAGCGGACCCTATTACTCATCTCTCTTGAAAAATTACTGAACTGGACCCGGTGGCGGCGGCGCCGGCGCGGCGGCGGCGTGGCGGCAGAATTGCTAGGAAAAGGTGAAAGTTCTAGTTAAGGATGCCCTAGAAAAAGGTTCACGATCCCTTCGCGCTCGTCCCTGCGCGCTTGGCAACAGGCGAATGAAAGCACCACCACCTGGCAAATAGCTTTGTACTTTAACTTCTCTCGCATAGAGATCAAAATCTAACGGGCTGAAACAATTATTGATCGAAGCTAACGCGAAAAGTTGTGTACCAAGTATAGAGCGGTAGTTACCTCGAGCTATAGTACTACCTGTACCTGTACCTAGTACATGCACAGCGGAGGACGGTGGGGGGCTGCGCTGTGCCTTGTCAAGTATAGAGCGGTAGTTACCTCGAGCTACAGTACTACCTGTACCTGTACCTAGTACATGCACAGCGGAGGACGGTGGGGGGCTGCGCGGTGCCTTGTCAAGTATAGAGCGGTAGTTACCTCGAGCTACAGTACTACCTGTACCTATACCTAGTACATGAACAGCGGAGGACGGTGGGGGGCTGCGCTGTGCCTTGTCAAGTATAGAGCGGTAGTTACCTCGAGCTACAGTACTACCTGTACCTGTCTGTACCTAGTACATGCACAGCGGAGGACGGTGGGGGGCTGCGCTGTGCCTTGTCAAGTATAGAGCGGTAGTTACCTCGAGCTACAGTACTACCTGTACCTAGTACATGCACAGCGGAGGACGGTGGGGGGCTGCGCTGTGCCTTGTCAAGTATAGAGCGGTAGTTACCTCGAGCTACAGTACTACCTGTACCTGTACCTAGTACTTGCACAGCGGAGGACGGTGGGGGGCTGCGCTGTGCCTTGTCAAGTATAGAGCGGTAGTTACCTCGAGCTACAGTACTACCTGTACCTAGTACATGCACAGCGGAGGACGGTGGGGGGCTGCGCTGTGCCTTGTCAAGTATAGAGCGGTAGTTACCTCGAGCTACAGTACTACCTGTACCTGTACCTAGTACTTGCACAGCGGAGGACGGTGGGGGGCTGCGCTGTGCCTTGTCAAGTATAGAGCGGTAGTTACCTCGAGCTACAGTACTACCTGTACCTAGTACATGCACAGCGGAGGACGGTGGGGGGCTGCGCGGTGCCTTGTCAAGTATAGAGCGGTAGTTACCTCGAGCTACAGTACTACCTGTACCTAGTACATGCACAGCGGAGGACGGTGGGGGGCTGCGCTGTGCCTTGTCAAGTATAGAGCGGTAGTTACCTCGAGCTACAGTACTACCTGTACCTAGTACTTGCACAGCGGAGGACGGTGGGGGGCTGCGCTGTGCCTTGTCAAGTATAGAGCGGTAGTTACCTCGAGCTACAGTACTACCTGTACCTGTACCTAGTACATGCACAGCGGAGGACGGTGGGGGGCTGCGCTGTGCCTTGTCAAGTATAGAGCGGTAGTTACCTCGAGCTACAGTACTACCTGTACCTAGTACATGCACAGCGGAGGACGGTGGGGGGCTGCGCTGTGCCTTGTCAAGTATAGAGCGGTAGTTACCTCGAGCTACAGTACTACCTGTACCTGTACCTAGTACTTGCACAGCGGAGGACGGTGGGGGGCTGCGCTGTGCCTTGTCAAGTATAGAGCGGTAGTTACCTCGAGCTACAGTACTACCTGTACCTAGTACTTGCACAGCGGAGGACGGTGGGGGGCTGCGCTGTGCCTTGTCAAGTATAGAGCGGTAGTTACCTCGAGCTACAGTACTACCTGTACCTGTACCTAGTACATGCACAGCGGAGGACGGTGGGGGGCTGCGCTGTGCCTTGTCAAGTATAGAGCGGTAGTTACCTCGAGCTACAGTACTACCTGTACCTAGTACATGCACAGCGGAGGACGGTGGGGGGCTGCGCTGTGCCTTGTCAAGTATAGAGCGGTAGTTACCTCGAGCTACAGTACTACCTGTACCTGTACCTAGTACTTGCACAGCGGAGGACGGTGGGGGGCTGCGCTGTGCCTTGTCAAGTATAGAGCGGTAGTTACCTCGAGCTACAGTACTACCTGTACCTGTACCTAGTACATGCACAGCGGAGGACGGTGGGGGGCTGCGCTGTGCCTTGTCAAGTATAGAGCGGTAGTTAAGATTCAATAAGATATTTTATTGCGGAAGATGCTGTACAAAGATCTTACAATAAGTTATGGTATCAAGCATGCACCCTTGTGTATTTACTATTTAATCTATAGGTAATGTTTGCAATAGAGGAGGTATGAAATATAATTCGGTCTTGTATTCATTACATAGGAATGTGAATCTGACATCTTGTGGAGATAGGCTTAATGAGGCGCGTGTTTCAGTTGGTACTTAAGATTTATAAATGTCAAAGTAACTTGATTTTACTGGCAGGTCCAAAACATCATAACATAATAATAACATATCAAAACATGCACAATTACACACATAGATGAATACTAATAAACGTGGTTACACAGTCTTCTTGCGAGTATTGCAATGATGTTTGATTCTTTGTGCGTACGGAACCTTCTTCGCACGGCCACCACTCGTGCTGGCTGGGAGCGGGCTCATTTGAAACACTTGGACACACAGAAACACTTGGACACACAGAAACAATCGGACAATTGCTAAGTAGGTACGTCTGATATTTTAATATTCCTTTGCAATTTTTCTTATGATATATCCGGTTTTTTTCACGACTTTCGGTCCATGATGCAAAACAATGAAAAATTAAATGCCTGCAATAGGATTTTAGTAAAGCTAATTAAGCAATAGTAGCTATAACAATACACCTGTGGTCTTTAATCTGAATAAGTAAGTTTGAAACTTACTAATTGTTAGACCGAAAGAAGCTTAATAAAAAGCCAAATAATATTGTTTATTCAGCAACTGAATAATCGGTAACTCCTGTACTATGTAGAGCTATACATGCTTGATCGTAACTAGGCATGTAATCCAGCCTGTACCTATGTAGAGCTATACATGCTTGATCGTAACTAGGCATGTAATCCAGCCTGTACCTATGTAGAGCTATACATGCTTGATCGTAACTAGGCATGTAATCCAGCCTGTACCTATGTAGAGCTATACATGCTTGATCGTAACTAGGCATGTAATCCAGCCTGTACTATGTAGAGCTATACATGCTTGTTCGTAACTAGGCTTGTAATCCAGCCTGTACTATGTAGAGCTATACATGCTTGATCGTAACTAGGCATGTAATCCAGCCTGTACTATGTAGAGCTATACATGCTTGTTCGTAACTAGGCTTGTAATCCAGCCTGTACCTATGTAGAGCTATACATGCTTGATCGTAACTAGGCATGTAATCCAGCCTGTACTATGTAGAGCTATACATGCTTGTTCGTAACTAGGCTTGTAATCCAGCCTGTACTATGTAGAGCTATACATGCTTGATCGTAACTAGGCATGTAATCCAGCCTGTACTATGTAGAGCTATACATGCTTGTTCGTAACTAGGCTTGTAATCCAGCCTGTACTATGTAGAGCTATACATGCTTGTTCGTAACTAGGCTTGTAATCCAGCCTGTACTATGTAGAGCTATACATGCTTGTTCGTAACTAGGCATGTAATCCAGCCTGTACTATGTAGAGCTATACATGCTTGTTCGTAACTAGGCTTGTAATCCAGCCTGTACTATGTAGAGCTATACATGCTTGTTCGTAACTAGGCATGTAATCCAGCCTGTACTATGTAGAGCTCTACATGCTTGACCGGAACTAGGCATGTAATCCAGCCTGTACTATGTAGAGCTCTACATGCTTGACCGGAACTAGGCATGTAATCCAGCCTGTACTATGTAGAGCTCTACATGCTTGACCGGAACTAGGCATGTAATCCAGCCTGTACTATGTAGAGCTCTACATGCTTGACCGGAACTAGGCATGTAATCCAGCCTGTACTATGTAGAGCTATACATGCTTGTTCGTAACTAGGCATGTAATCCAGCCTGTACTATGTAGAGCTATACATGCTTGTTCGTAACTAGGCATGTAATCCAGCCTGTACTATGTAGAGCTATACATGCTTGATCGTAACTAGGCATGTAATCCAGCCTGTACTATGTAGAGCTATACATGCTTGACCGGAACTAGGCTTGTAATCCAGCCTGTACTATGTAGAGCTATACATGCTTGATCGTAACTAGGCATGTAATCCAGCCTGTACTATGTAGAGCTCTACATGCTTGACCGGAACTAGGCATGTAATCCAGCCTGTACTATGTAGAGCTCTACATGCTTGACCGGAACTAGGCATGTAATCCAGCCTGTACTATGTAGAGCTCTACATGCTTGACCGGAACTAGGCATGTAATCCAGCCTGTACTATGTAGAGCTCTACATGCTTGACCGGAACTAGGCATGTAATCCAGCCTGTACTATGTAGAGCTCTACATGCTTGACCGGAACTAGGCATGTAATCCAGCCTGTACTATGTAGAGCTATACATGCTTGACCGGAACTAGGCATGTAATCCAGCCTGTACTATGTAGAGCTCTACATGCTTGACCGGAACTAGGCATGTAATCCAGCCTGTACTATGTAGAGCTCTACATGCTTGACCGGAACTAGGCATGTAATCCAGCCTGTACTATGTAGAGCTCTACATGCTTGACCGGAACTAGGCATGTAATCCAGCCTGTACTATGTAGAGCTCTACATGCTTGACCGGAACTAGGCATGTAATCCAGCCTGTACTATGTAGAGCTCTACATGCTTGACCGGAACTAGGCATGTAATCCAGCCTGTACTATGTAGAGCTATACATGCTTGACCGGAACTAGGCATGTAATCCAGCCTGTACTATGTAGAGCTCTACATGCTTGACCGGAACTAGGCATGTAATCCAGCCTGTACTATGTAGAGCTCTACATGCTTGACCGGAACTAGGCATGTAATCCAGCCTGTACTATGTAGAGCTCTACATGCTTGACCGGAACTAGGCATGTAATCCAGCCTGTACTATGTAGAGCTCTACATGCTTGACCGGAACTAGGCATGTAATCCAGCCTGTACTATGTAGAGCTCTACATGCTTGACCGGAACTAGGCATGTAATCCAGCCTGTACTATGTAGAGCTATACATGCTTGACCGGAACTAGGCATGTAATCCAGCCTGTACTATGTAGAGCTCTACATGCTTGACCGGAACTAGGCATGTAATCCAGCCTGTACTATGTAGAGCTCTACATGCTTGACCGGAACTAGGCATGTAATCCAGCCTGTACTATGTAGAGCTCTACATGCTTGACCGGAACTAGGCATGTAATCCAGCCTGTACTATGTAGAGCTCTACATGCTTGACCGGAACTAGGCTTGTTATCCGGCATTGGAACAAGGCAGGCTTTTATTTTAGAGTGTGAATATATAATTAAATATTGTGTGAATATTTCAAGCGTCTACCTGTTGCCGATATCAATATCGAGCAAATCACGTTTGTTGTATGCCTTAAATATTTATTTGAATCAGTATTTTAGTTGTTGTTATAGCGGCAACAGAAATACATCATTTGTGAAAATTTCAACTGTCACGGTTCATGAGATACCACGAACTTCGAAGATGTGAATAATGCAATCTCAAAAGTATTCCATTGGTCTAGTGTTAATAATCTGTTGCTTATCGAAACCAAAACACAATGCATGAGATTTATTTTACCTAATGTAAAACAAGCTAAGGCTAATATAAACGTAAAAGGAAAAACGTTAGAAATTGTAGAAAGTACCGTATTCTTAGGAATCACCTTAGATAATAAACTTCAATGGGGCTCACACATAGATAAGCTATCGAAAAGACTTAGTTCTGCAGCGTATGCAGTCAAAAAAATCCGTCATCTCCGTCACTCACAGACGTGGATACATCTAGACTTGTTTATTTCAGCTACTTCCACAGTATTATGTCTTATGTTATGGTATACTGCGGTGAAGAGGGCTGTTCGTGCAATCTATAATATGGGTCCCAGAGAATCCCTGCGTGATAAATTCAAAGAAATAAACATACAGACGTACCATGTCAATATATTTATGAAAACTTGTTGTACACTCATAAGAATATCAATCGGTTCCCCAAAAATAGCGATATACATAAATTAAATACTAGAAATAAGAATAAACTCGCTGTATCCACAACTAGGTTACAAAAGATTTTTGTATATTTTAAAGGGCATTGTATACGCTTCTACAACAAAACTCAAGTGAGTTGCAAAAATCGTCAATAAATAAATTCAAAAAAATTGTAATCCGTTATCTTACAGATCAAAGTGATCACTTTATTTCCTAGTTTTACTTAAGTAATCTGAGTCTTGTGACGTGTCCACGAGTCCTGTAAGGTCGAAAGGAATTAAAGCACTTTAAGTTTTGATACAACCTGGTGACAGACGGACAGACGGACAGCGGAGTCTTAGTATTTTTTTGCACTTTTTGTACGGGACCCTAAAAACTTCAGACAACCGAAAATAGACCCACCTTCTTGAAGTCGGTATTAAACCCTATCACAACTAAAAAACGTTCGTTTTTAATTCAATTTAGGTATAATATACCTATACTGAATTAAAAGGAGATTATTAAAAGGGAATGAAAGCTTAAACGAAATTGCTCAGTAGGTATTTCAGCAACCGTTAGCAATGGAACTACGACATTTGATCTGTTGTAGATTCGTCTCACGCACGAGTCACGAAGCTAACACTTTTCCATCCACAAAAGATGGTTCTTCGACAAAGTACCTAACTAAACCATTTCATTTCACTTCTTGTTCTCTTCACACAATGAGCTTGGTTATATTTAAAACTGAAATAGTAAGTATAACTATAAAAGCAACAACAGGTTTGTAAAAGCAACATTGTGCGAGCCTGGTACCAGCTTGGCTTAGTACCAGCTAGTACCAGCTAGGCTTGTAAGTAACACCGGCCAAGTGCGAGTCGGACTCGCGCACGAAGGGTTCCGTACCATTATCTATAAAAACGGCTAAAAATCACGTTTGTTGTATTGTATGGGAGCCCCTTTAAATATTTTATTCTATTCTGTTTTTTAGTATTTGTATAGTTTGTATAGTTGAAATACATCATCTTTGAAAATTTCAACTGTCTAACTATCACGGTTCATGAGATACATACAACCTATTGACAGACGGATAGCGAAGTCTTAGTAATAGGGTCCCGTTTTTACCCTTTGGTTACGGAACCCTAAAAACGTGTGTTACAGATCACCAGTCTCCCACTCCCACCCCGCGGCATTGGTGCAGTTAATACATGTCATATTATAGTTCGGTCAATTATGCTAAGTTTACAAACAACAACCTGAGATGAAAACAATGATTACAGAAAAAAAACCGGCCAAGTGCGAGTCGGACTCGCGCACGAAGGGTTCCGTACCATTATCTATAAAAACGGCAAAAAAAATACGGTTCATGACTCATGAACCGTAACCGTTCTGTCCGACTGTCACCAGGCTGTATCTCATGAATACGAGATGAGGCATTACCATCTCGAAAGTGTATGGCTCAAGTTAGGTTCAACTATGTTCCCTTACCTCAGTCATAGTCGGACCGGCGCGCGGCGTGGGCGGTGGCGTTTGTGTTGCGCGTGCTTGCTACGACGTATAATTTTGTGTGATTTCGACTAAAACACCACGACAATGCCCTCGTGTTCGTTCACCAGGTGTACAAATAGCTCCAAGACATATTTTCTGATAATCCGATACCTTATTATCATTATTTCATCTGTAACACGGTACAGTTTTTGAGTGAGCGCTGGCAGAACGTACCGTATCTTCCTTTTTTACTTTTATCGAAGTAATAGGGTCCCGTTTTTACCCTTTGGATCTAAAAATGAATGAAGTTAAACAGAATAATAGGGGCAACTTTAGTATTAAGGCAGCATTTCCTTGTGGTGGGCCGCGCGCGTGTGCGAGGGAGTGTTTTGTGTGCGAGAGAGTGCTTTGTGTGAGAGAGAGTGCTTTGTGTGAGAGAGAGTACTTTGTGTGCGAGAGAGTGCTTTGTGTGCGAGACAGTGCTTTGTGTGAGAGAGAGTGCTTTGTGTGCGAGAGAGTGCTTTGTGTGAGAGTGAGTGCTTTGTGTGCGAGAGAGTGCTTTGTGTGAGTGAGAGTGCGTGGACTCGTCAGGTCTGCAGAGGACACCCGTCTCGAAAGAGTCTGGGCAACAGAATAACTTAAACACTAAAATAGTTCGTTTTTCTTAAAGTTTAATTGCCTAATTCGACGACCGATGTGGCGCGGCGGGCGAAGGTCTACTTGCGACGCAGGAGGTTGCGGGTTCGATTCCTGTCTCGGGACAAATGTGTGTACGATCTGCAGACATTTGTTCAAGGTGTTCTGGTCGTTTTCTATGTATAATAAAAAATATCTATATAAGTATTGTATTATATTTTGTATATGTTATCTAGTACCCATAACACAAGGTCTGCTTAGCTTGGGGCTAGATAATGCTGTGTGAATTGTCCAGCATTATAAAAAAAATCTAGTATCATATCGCATTATTCATAATTCAATTCAATTCAATTCAATTCGTTTATTTCAGCTTAGATAGGTACACATAATATACATATTTCAGCCATATACAAAAACAAAAGTAAAATAAAAACATTTCTTAAATTAACGGACCACGCGCATTGCACTATGTGTGCGCGTCCAGAACTTCATGAAAGGACAGTCCGTGTCCAGCCTTCCAGCTATAAGTTTCAGATAGCTACTGGTACCGCCCCTGACCCGACCCATCAGGGATGCTGTTCTGTTGCGGATGATTGCGTAAAAGTCATCAACGCGGGACTCTGCAAACATCCCGGATGCGCTACAGAAGCGAGGCAGTCCCAGTAGCACTCTGAATCCATTATTATACTGGACGCGCAGGGCATTCCAGCATTTCTGCGTATAGTTAATCCACAGACTGCACGTATAGAAAGATTGACAGTACGCTCTAAACAAACTTATCTTAACAGCTGTACTGCAACGTGCGAATCTGCGGGCCAACATATTTGCTCTAACTGATAATGCCCTGCGCTCTCTTTCTACATCTAAATCATCTGAGAGAGTCTCGGAGACCCAGTGGCCCAGATACTTGAACTCGGATACCTTCTTCAGTTCAGTGCCTGCCAGCGAAACTGATGGGACCGTAGAATAGGTCTTTGCTCCAGCTTTAAAAACCATTAGCTCACTTTTGCTGGCGTTGTATCTGAGCCCATGAGCCTCCGCATAACTCTCGCAGATTTTCAACAGCTTCCGGAGGGCACTGATCGATGGGCTCAGCAGCACCATGTCATCGGCGTAACTTATGTTGTTAACTGTCATTCCATCAACTGAACAGCCTATACCGGTGCTGCTGAGCTCACGGATCAGACGATCCATGTACAGGTTAAAAATTCGTGGAGAAGAAATTCCGCCCTGTCTCACGCCACATTCCAACCTGTACTCGGTCGATAACGATCCGATAATGAGGAATAACTAGGTACAAAAACTTCCGTTGAAAAATCAAACTGAAGGATACATGAGGAGAGGAGATGAAGGACTGGTTGGTACTTGGTAAGGCTGATGCTGATGATGCAGAGAGCCTTACATACAGCAAAATCAAACCGAAGGATACATGAGGAGAGGAGATGAAGGACTGGTTGGTACTTGGTAAGGCTGATGCTGATGATGCAGAGAGCCTTACATACAGCAAAATCAAACTGAAGGATACATGAGGAGAGGAGGTGAAGGACTGGTTGGTACTTGGTAAGGCTGATGCTGATGATGCAGAGAGCCTTACATACAGCAAAATCAAACTGAAGGATACATGAGGAGAGGAGGTGAAGGACTGGTTGGTACTTGGTAAGGCTGATGCTGATGATGCAGAGAGCCTTACATACAGCAAAATCAAACTGAAGGATACATGAGGAGAGGAGGTGAAGGACTGGTTGGTACTTGGTAAGGCTGATGCTGATGATGCAGAGAGCCTTACATACAGCAAAATCAAACTGAAGGATATATGAGGAGAGGAGGTGAAGGACTGGTTGGTACTTGGTAAGGCTGATGCTGATGATGCAGAGAGCCTTACATACAGCAAAAACCGACAGAACAAAAGGTTGCTTTGTCTTTATTCGAGAAAATAAAAAAAAATATAAATATGAAATGAAATCCACGTTGGATTATTGAACCTCAGACTGAGTCAGAAATCTACTTAGTCTGAGTATTGAACGCGGAAGAAGACGCGGGTAGTAGAAGCTCCTAGTAGTACATTACTAGTTAAAGACCTGTTTGGCTCTATATTGAGAGAAGAGATAGACCTATCTCGTATGAATGGAGGACAGTGAATGAATGGATTAAATCCGCTTGGATATTGATTAGGTAGGATCCAAATATACAATAAGTATATAATATTTAAAAGATATTTCGCTCGTCCCTGCAGTAAGTAGGTAGGTATATACAATACAAGACAGGGTGTAGTGTAGTGTAGAACGGAACGATCGATGATGCCTCAGTGCAATGCAATGGTTCTACACTTACTAGACTAGAGTCGCCCCTCTGTTCTGTGTGAATGTGAACAGGTCACTTGGCGCGGCAGACACAGATGCTCGCTCGCTCGGCGTGTGGCGGGCTGGCGACACGGCGCGGCGGCGGCGGCGCACCGCGCTCGGCTCGGCCGCGTTCAGTCAGCTCACCCCGCGCTCCCCGCCCCTTGCTGCTCCCGCCCTCGCGGCAGTGTTACCAGATCTACTGATATAGCAGTAGATCTATCTGATTTTGGAACGGTCTACTGATTTATTTCTTATAATTCGAGAAATCTAACTGCTCTCTCTGAGAGAGACCCAAGGCCTTATAAAAAACAATAAAAATTGATAAAATTAAAATTTCAATTGATTTGGATAACTTCTTGTTTTGGAATTATTCCGTTTAGGAATGTTATGTTTAAAACATAAATTATTGTAATTAAGAATAGGATAAATAAGGCAACAATAAATAATAATTGAATTGAATAAAATGAAGTTTTCAATATAATGAAACAATCCCAAATGAATGAAAAGCTCAGGAATAGTCAGATTATGTCAATAATATGGTAGTAGGCATATAAGTACCTACCAGTACCTACTCCAACCAGTGTTTTGCCATATATCATGAATCTAGTCCGGGTCTACGGGAAGGAGGTAGTACCTACCCTACCTATAGATATAGGCTCTGGTCCGTTGTGAAATTGCTTGCCAAATTCTATGATTCCAGGTGAATGGGAAGTGAAGTATCTAACTGCTTTTTGGTCCATCCATGGCGACCAAAAACTAATAGAGTGTCAAAAAACTAAAATTTTACGTTTTTCTGATTTTTCCTTATGCTATTAGCTATTACCTTACTTCGTACCAAATTGTATGATTCTAGGCCAATAGGAAGTACCTACCCCATAGGTTTGATTTATATCGCGGCTCGACGAGCTTATGGACATGGTTCCTTTATAAGCGCCGAAAGGGCTACTATCCCTTCTGAACCCTACAGTTTCTGATGGGCTGCCTGCGGTGCAACTCATCGGAGACGCGGCGCGCCTTTGACCTACTCTCCAAGGCGTGCAACTCTCCAAGGCGTGCAACTCGTGCAAGGTTTTCAGAGGTAAAAAAGAACGCCCCTTAACAGTAGGTACACAACACAATACGTATGTAATTTATTTATTCTATTTGTGAAATTCAGTATAACCTAATAATTCAAATAATTTAAGGAAATACCTACGTAATTTTTTTGCCTAAATTTTTATTTAATTTATATTTAATCATAAGTGACTAATGTAGTTAGTTAATTTAATCGTGTTAGTTGCTCAATAAATAAATAAATTCAAATAAAATAAATATGTAAATAGTATTTGATGTTAATTTCAACTCGTATCGAGTTGAAATTAACATCAAATACTCTCACGCGTTCCTGAGAAAAGATGATTGACAGATAGACACAGAAAAGAATGTGCTCCTATAAGGGTTCTTTTTTGCTTTTGTGGTACGAAACAAGCCTAACACCCAATTAAAATAGGTTCATAATATGGAACTATAATAGGACAAAAGACGTAGGTACCTGGTTGACACAGGTTGACATTTTTACATATGTTTTTCGGGCCTTGGGCTAAAAATAACATTATTGTCTAGCATAATTTTTCTTCAATCTTCTGATCTAATTTTTTTGTCAGATTCGATCTGGCAGCACTGCCCGCGTGTAACATGGTGTTGTGTAGCCCCGCGCGCGCGTGCCGTTCGTCGGCCGAGCGAGCCGCGCCGAGCATCGATCCCCCGCGCCCGAGGCGCCGACATTACATTACACGCGCACGGCGCGCGGAGGAGCCACGCGCTGCGCTCCCTCGCATCTACTGCAATACTGTACTGCCACTCGTGTCTCTCCGTTAGGTTAGTAACCTGTTTCTGACAATCACCTATCTCGTACCTATTCCTACGTGCAGGTGTGGAGTCTGGAGTGGAGGCGGCATGGCGGAGGTGGAGTGGAGCAACGAGACGGTGGTGGAGCTGGTGGAGGCGTACCGCGCACGCGCCGAGCTGTGGGACCGTGGGCACGAGCTGCACGCCGTGCAGACCGCCAAGTACGAGGCCTGGAGCACGCTGGCGCGCCGTTTCCGCTGCGACATCGGTGAGTTCCCACCTACCCCGCACCCCGAGTGCGCCCTGAGTCACTCTCAACCCCTCTGTGCTCCTTGCAGCGGACCTGCGCAAGAAGATGACGAGCGTGCTGGCGTCCTACCGCCGCGAGAAGGGCAGGATCCGCGGCGGCGCGCGCTCCTCGTGGTTCCTGTACCCGCACCTGGACTTCCTGCACGGGTACCTGCCCTCCCCGCCGCACAACGGGGACCACGTACTGCCTCATGCAGTCAAAACGGAAAACAAACGGAAAGGGAATCGCTTGCGGTTTCAGACGACGCGGCCGCCCTCGCGCAGTCCCTCGCCGCTGTGGGGGGTTGCGCGTGCGTCGCCAGAGGCGGTGGTGGTGAAGCGGGAACCCGGGACGCGCCGAAGCCGGCGGGCTGAGGTGCGGGGGACGGCCCAGCTACTGGGCGCGGTGCGAGCCCTGCGTGCAGAGCTGACTCGGAGCGCGCGGCGCGACGAGTGCTCTTCCTTTGGACAGTACATCGCTACGGCGCTGCGCAAGCACGATGCGCGTGCGCAGGCCTGCATCAAGCAAGCCATCAACAACATCCTGTTCGAGCAGGAGATGAACCGGTGCAGTGTCGACCGTCCCTCCGCCCCCTCCCCCTCCCCCGCGACGCACCAAACCAACCCGCTCGCCGACTGACCCGACCACAGAACAAATATCTAGGTACATAATATAGAAGCTAAGAGCTCGCCGATTTGTATTAATACCGAGCGTGTAACATTTTGAGTAGGTATTATGACGTCACGAGTGTGATTTAGTGATGTACACTCTACGCCGCGCGAAAACGATTCAAAGGTAGGTATCGATTATAGCGCACAGCTAACCGATTGTAGGCATCTCGCCAACCAACCACACCCCGCCCCGCGCGTCTGTGCCCGAACTGCCGCCGCCGCCCGGGAATCTTCAATCACATAGGTACAATACAACAGAAAACACGAGATATTGGATCGTAGGTATGTAGATAGGTAATCCAGCCGAACCCGAGTTCTTGAAGTTACAAAGTTTATTGAGTAGGTCCTAGTCTACCTACTTACCTACATTATAATATAAATTTAATTAGTATGCTTTCAAATCGATTGTAATCGAATACAAAATCGGCATTGGAAATCGTAATGTAGGTACATCATTATTGCTTACTTTTGACGGAAGATGAGGAATGACCTTGAACACGACTGGACTTTGGACTCGACAGTATTGTTTGCTTATTTGTACCTTGCTGGTTTTCAATGCACTCCAAGTCTGGCAAATTAAAGCCGCAACGGAAAAGTAGCAATGGACACACAATCGAATTGTGATGAGCTTATGTTTTGATGAAAATAATACAAAGCAACAAATAAATTGATTATTAATAATACCTAAATAAATAAATAATGCTGGACAATTCACACAGCATTATCTAGCCCCAAGCTAAGCAAAGCTTTTGTTATGGGTACTAGATAACTGATATACATAATACAATACATTACCTACATAGATAGATATTTTTTATTATAGGTATATAGAAAACGACCAGCGGGGCTAGGATGCGCGCCACGAGAAGTGTCGAGAAGTCGTGAAAAATGGCGGCATCTCGACTTCTCGATGATCCCTAGCATGCACAACCAAATAGTCGTCACGTCTCGTCACGTGAACGATAATAATGAATGTTTATCCTATCTGTGGTAACCTTTTTCGTCAAACTCTAAGATGCGCGCCCAATTTTCTCATCTCATCTCGACTTTTGACAGTTTTACACGAGTTACGAATCGTCTTCTATTACTACGACGAGATCACGACGAGATGGAGTCTTGAAGAAAATATAAATTTAATTCAGTGTTTATTAACCTCTGTTAATAAATATTTTGTAAAAATAGCATTACTGAATGCGAAAAATAGCATTACTGAATGTTGTGCGATGCTATTGATTTAGGTACTTACCTAAAATAGTCTTGGTTTCTCTAGTAGGTAGATAGGTGTAGGTAGAAAACCATCCTGCGTGGATATAAAGACGTGCTTCGTGGCATAGAAAAGTAATAATGGCATAATATAAACCTATATCTGTGTAGTACTTGATTTGGCAGTTAGTGCTGAATGTAAAGAAACGTAAAATCACAGAATTACGGCCATGAAAATTAGTAAGCTACCTTACTACCTAGATAGGCAACTATCAGTGATAGGAACCTATTTATGTATATTCTGCACTACCCTAATATTATATACCTTCTTAACTTACCTATAAGCAGGGGCTAATATTGTAATGCGATTATAAATGTAATTCTGTCTGTTTGATATCATTTCAGGCCTAAAAAGCTAAACTGATATAAATGTGTCTACAAAATAAAGAACGTTTTGAATAATTGTAAATTAGTTTTATTTCCAATAAGAAGTAAAGCCTTAGATTCTGTTGCTTTCTAAAGCTCGTGCTGATTTGATGATATACTGCATCTGAAATATAGAGAAAACATATTATAGTCATGACTTAGGTACTTCTTAGATGTAAGGTTTGAAATAGTATTTATATTATTCTGTTACAATTTTATTTGTTACATTTTGTTATGCCAGGTAGGTACACTGGTCCCGGAAACACATCACATTGTACTTACATTATATTCAGGTGCTCGTCTCGTAGCGTATTTGTGAGGTACTAAACCCACAAATAATGCTGTTTACTGTGAAATAAACAACGGGATGAACTAGCGCTTGTGGTGCACACCATGCCCAAACTCACGATATAAGTTCATTGAACACCCGTAACTAGTCGGTTCGTGCATAGTAATTGACACAATAATTTTGGCGCTTATTGTTTTCTTTGGATATCGTAGGTAATAATAAAAGTTTTCATAACAAGTTGCTAAGGAATTATCGAAAAAAAACCAAAAGTAAGTTTGATTATGTGCGCGCAAAACATTGAAATTGCTTCTTCTTTTTTTTTGTCTCGAGGCTTTTCTACTTTTCCACCATTCTGCCAGTGAAAAGTGCAAATTACCAGTATGGAGACGAAAACTAAGGAGGTTAATTTATGTTTCTTCCATGCAGCTTACTAAAACCAGAGACAATTTGAATGAACTCAACGAGTGTTGCGTGGGCGTGGCTTCATCTGCATGAGAACCTCACTCGACAACGAGTCTTGAGTCTTTCGTGGCGCGCATCTTAGAGCAAACGACTCAACAACTGACGACGACTATGAATAGTCGTCACGTGCACGACGACTTCTGTGGCGCGCATCCTAGCCATGCAGAACACCCGGAACAAATACCTGCAGATCGTACAAATATTTGTCCCAAGGCGGGAATCGAACCCGCAACCTCTTGCGTCGCAAACGGACCTTCGCCCACCACGCCACAGAGGTCGTCAATATTAAAATAATAACAGATATTTTGGGACAAAAAGTACTTACCAATGAAAGGAAATACCTCGATCTACAGCTCCACCGTTTTTGGTGGTGTTTTTACAAGTAGGTACCTAATTATTGAGCAATAACGCATTTTGTTTTTATAACCTGACGGTGACGTCACATGCGGAAAGCGGAGCGGACTAGTCCGCGGCGAGAGCTTGGGGGCTCGCCTCCAGGCGCGATACACATTTAGTCCGCGGCGAGAGCTTGGGGGCTCGCCTCCAGGCGCGATACACATTTAGTCCGCGGCGGGAGCTTGGGGGCTCGCCTCCAGGCGCGATACACATTTAGTCCGCGGCGAGAGCTTGGGGGCTCGCCTCCAGGCGCGATACACATTTAGTCCGCGGCGAGAGCTTGGGGGCTCGCCTCCAGGCGCGATACACATTTAGTCCGCGGCGAGAGCTTGGGGGCTCGCCTCCAGGCGCGATACACATTTAGTCCGCGGCGAGAGCTTGGGGGCTCGCCTCCAGGCGCGATACACATTTAGTCCGCGGCGGGAGCTTGGGGGCTCGCCTCCAGGCGCGATACACATTTAGTCCGCGGCGAGAGCTTGGGGGCTCGCCTCCAGGCGCGATACACATTTAGTCCGCGGCGAGAGCTTGGGGGCTCGCCTCCAGGCGCGATACACATTTAGTCCGCGGCGGGAGCTTGGGGGCTCGCCTCCAGGCGCGATACACATTTAGTCCGCGGCGAGAGCTTGGGGGCTCGCCTCCAGGCGCGATACACATTTAGTCCGCGGCGAGAGCTTGGGGGCTCGCCTCCAGGCGCGATACACATTTAGTCCGCGGCGGGAGCTTGGGGGCTCGCCTCCAGGCGCGATACACATTTAGTCCGCGGCGGGAGCTTGGGGGCTCGCCTCCTGGCGCGATACACATTTAGTCCGCGGCGAGAGCTTGGGGGCTCGCCTCCAGGCGCGATACACATTTAGTCCGCGGCGAGAGCTTGGGGGCTCGCCTCCAGGCGCGATACACATTTAGTCCGCGGCGAGAGCTTGGGGGCTCGCCTCCAGGCGCGATACACATTTAGTCCGCGGCGAGAGCTTGGGGGCTCGCCTCCAGGCGCGATACACATTTAGTCCGCGGCGAGAGCTTGGGGGCTCGCCTCCAGGCGCGATACACATTTAGTCCGCGGCGGGAGCTTGGGGGCTCGCCTCCAGGCGCGATACACATTTAGTCCGCGGCGAGAGCTTGGGGGCTCGCCTCCAGGCGCGATACACATTTAGTCCGCGGCGAGAGCTTGGGGGCTCGCCTCCAGGCGCGATACACATTTAGTCCGCGGCGGGAGCTTGGGGGCTCGCCTCCAGGCGCGATACACATTTAGTCCGCGGCGAGAGCTTGGGGGCTCGCCTCCAGGCGCGATACACATTTAGTCCGCGGCGAGAGCTTGGGGGCTCGCCTCCAGGCGCGATACACATTTAGTCCGCGGCGAGAGCTTGGGGGCTCGCCTCCAGGCGCGATACACATTTAGTCCGCGGCGAGAGCTTGGGGGCTCGCCTCCAGGCGCGATACACATTTAGTCCGCGGCGAGAGCTTGGGGGCTCGCCTCCAGGCGCGATACACATTTAGTCCGCGGCGAGAGCTTGGGGGCTCGCCTCCAGGCGCGATACACATTTAGTCCGCGGCGAGAGCTTGGGGGCTCGCCTCCAGGCGCGATACACATTTAGTCCGCGGCGAGAGCTTGGGGGCTCGCCTCCAGGCGCGATACACATTTAGTCCGCGGCGAGAGCTTGGGGGCTCGCCTCCAGGCGCGATACACATTTAGTCCGCGGCGAGAGCTTGGGGGCTCGCCTCCAGGCGCGATACACATTTAGTCCGCGGCGAGAGCTTGGGGGCTCGCCTCCAGGCGCGATACACATTTAGTCCGCGGCGAGAGCTTGGGGGCTCGCCTCCAGGCGCGATACACATTTTAGCTTCTCTCTAGATATTTGTTCTGTGGAGCCGACCCCCCTCCAGGCGCGATACACATTTTAGCTTCTCTCTAGATATTTGTTCTGTGGTGCCGACCGCTATGGTTTACCTTTGTGATGAGCTTTTCTGAATTAAAATTTGTTTATTACTTTACTTATTTAACTCTTTTTATTTTATGGACATAGAATGCACCTCCAATCCAACGCAAACCTGCCTAATTTATTTTATGGACATAGAATGCACCTCCAATCCAACGCAAACCTGCCTTATTTATTTTATGGACATAGAATGCACCTCCAATCCAACGCAAACCTGCTTAATTTATTTTATGGACATAGAATGCACCTCCAATCCAACGCAAACCTGCCTAATTTATTTTATGGACATAGAATGCACCTCCAATCCAACGCAAACCTGCCTTATTTATTTTATGGACATAGAATGCACCTCCAATCCAACGCAAACCTGCCTTATTTATTTTATGGACATAGAATGCACCTCCAATCCAACGCAAACCTGCCTTATTTATTTTATGGACATAGAATGCACCTCCAATCCAACGCAAACCTGCCTTATTTATTACCTACAATTAGGTAAATACGTAATATCTATTCTAAAAGCTTGCGCAGTCTTCGCGCTCCGCTTGACTAACGTTTTTCTACGACATGAACTACCAGTGGCGGCGCGCGGCGGGGCGGCGGCGTTGCATGGGCTGGTACCCGGGGCGGACTGCAACTAGTCAGAGTCAGCGTCAGTGTGGGGGGCCACACTGACGCGTGCTTTTTTGGGAATTTAGAGTGAGACAGGTATCGCGTAGGGATGTCCGATCTGAACCATTCTTTTACAATACGATCATTGATTTTGAAAATCGATTTTCGCCAGTATTATCATGATATCGTATGAAAAAATCGAATGATTTGTTTTAGAAGTTAAATAGCCAAAAACTTTCGTAGGCTACCCCTAATCTGAGCAATAAGTTTGAGTTAGGTAAGTATTACTGCTTATTGGAGCACCGTCGAACCCGTAACAATGTCTCTTTTCTCAGGCTTACCATGCCTTATGTGAATGTCGAAACAGATTGTAATGTTAATCTGAATTAGAACTTCGATTCACACGAATACGATTCACGAATCGGGCATCCCTAGTCGCGCCGGCGGCGGCGGCGGCGGAGGCCGCACGCGCCCCGTCCGGGATTTACCTACGCACATGGAGGTAGATACAATCCATTCCCAAATAGAGAAAAAGAAAAAAAACTCAAGACAATGCAAATAGCTACACCACGAGATTCGTTCCAATTTATAAAGACATGAGGAGGAGAAAAAATCGTCATTTTTGAAATGGAGCTTAAGCATTTTAAACGTCACATCTCTTTGCAAACGAGGCGGGCCGTTTGTGACTCGAAAAAAGAATAAAAACGGGCAAAAATTCAAAATTTCTGAATGTGCCTGGCTTTAACTAAAGCAAGAATGCCTGGGGCTTTAACTAAAGCAAGAATGCCTGGGGAATACCCCCAGCCATTCTTGCTTTAGTTTTAACCAGACAAGAGACAAGAGAAACCTTGATATGGAAGACTTCATGGAAACTTCTTGTATACGAAATTCATCAGGTAGAATCATATTCCCCAGTCAACTACCCGATCTACGACAGAGTGAGAAGCCAATATCCTCCCCCAAGTACAATGATTTGATCAGGCTTTTGCAATGGCTACCGGTATATGAGCTTCACTCATATTACAGGAACTTAAAACATACCAACAACCATAGATTTAAATCGTAATCTATGCCAACAACGTGTCTGAATTTCCTGAAACCGATTAGCATCTTGTATCTATCTTGTTTTTTCTTAAACTGGTTTTTATTTATTTTATTTTTTAATGTTTGATTTTATTTAGATGACTAGTATATTGTTCCTACTTATTAATGAATAAAACGGTATATTTTTTATTTTAAACTGTTTCGACATTATACCTGGATATTACTTAGTTATTACTTGAAATGCATAATGAAATAGCATTTGATACGACCCTCCTTTAATCACATAAAGCTTTTTAAAAGTATAACTATAACTCAACATAATAAGATACAAATTAAGACCAGCACTAGCGGCGTAAGGGGGGGGCGGAGGGGCGGTCCGCACCGGGTACCGAGCTCCAAGGGGTGCCATCTCGGCACCCCTCGGGGCGCGCAGATGGCACTTCAAATCCAAATCCAAAGGAGTGATACCGAAAACTCACACGCAGACATATAAAAAAATTGCGGCTCGCTTCGCTCGCCGTTGTTTTTTATTACGATTTCAAAATAAATACTTGGATACTTTAAAATCGGCTGTAGAAAGGTTGCCTAGCAGAGATCGCTCAAACCGATAAGGCATTGTACATACAACTTTATCTGTATTAGTCATTCCTTGCCCTGTGTAACTATTTTATTTGATGTGCAATAATGAGTAATTGCTTTGTACTGTGCTTTATTTGGTTGTAAATCGTAATAAAAATCTTTTCTCATTCATTGTCATAGCTTACTTTTTTTGCTAAGTATGTCTCACCAATTGTAATTTTTATTTTGTATTTGTTTCATAACAATTTTCGCAGCCGCCGCAATTTCTCCATGCGTTTCAGGGTTCGCTGTCATTAATTTTTTCATACTCTCCTTAACTTGTTTGTGATCACCCGAAAAAGTAACAAAAATTTTGGCGGCTCGCTACGCTCGCCGGTTCGTTTTTAGCTTTGTTGTATTGCCAAAAAAAAATTTCGTCGTGGTCTTAGAATACTTGTATTTTTGCTAACCTCACCGAACTCCGAAATTACCTATTGTGGTTCGCTCCGCTAGCCGTAGTTATTGATAAATTTATTTTTTAAATTATAGGTCACCTTAAAATTCACATATTTAATATTAATAAGGTCACAATTAAGTCAATTATTAAGGTCACCTATGACAAACTTAGTTACTTTTCAGCAAAATCCCGAAAATGTAAAAAAATATAGCGGCTCGCTTCGCTCGCCGTTACTTATAATTCCTGTTCTTAGAAATTGAGGGTATGTCCTGACGGATCACGCAAAAACCGATCATGTCCTGACGGATCACGGCAAAAGGTGCTATCCGATCTCGTGATCGGTCAGGATAAGAAACAAGATAGCGAATTAGTGCTATCCGATCACGCCATACAATTCATACCTTACTTTTAATTTTCGTTTGTGCTGTTAATAGATTTTCTTTATTATTTACTCATATGTGTTATTGTACATAGTCAATAACACATATGAGTAGTCTCAATCTAAAATGACATATATAAACAATTAACAAAATCAACAAATGAATACAAGTAATTTAAACATTTGAGGGTGCGGATAGTCAACCGAACAACCCGACCAGGGGGGGGGGTGCTTGGTAGGAAAACGCCCCGGGTGCCAGCCCACGCTACGCCGCCACTGAAGACCAGTCACAAAAACACAATAAGATACAAATTAAGGCCAGTCACAAAAATTGCAGGCATAATTTCGGTTCTCTTTTTACATAAAAAATAATTGATCAAACTTCAGGAGTATTAGAGGCATAATGTCGTATGTCAGGAAAATCCTTTTTTTATTATATCTAGTTGAAAAATATTATTTCTATTAATACAAAATGATGGGTTTCTACTCCGTCACATATTTAAAAAAACAAACAAAGCAATATCTCCGTCGGTTTTAAAATGATGAGCCGATTTCTATACAACTTTTATTTCGGCTCTCCTGCAAAGTAGCCAAAATATACATCCGACTTTATGCATATCAGGTCGACATTTATTTATAATATAGAAATTAAAAAAAACAGTAAAAAATATAGTATATAAACCTGCATGCATAGGTATACAATATAATAAAAGAACTTATTAATTAAAGTATATAAACGTATATACATTACTAGCCAGGTATAGTTTTTTTTCAGGCAAAAGGGATTTCAGCATAATGCCGACGACGACAAGCTTATATCAAGCATGTCAGCGCTGATTTGCAGTTTACCGCTGCAGCTGCGCACGACTGCGTCGTCGGCAGGAATAAAGATGCAGAGACCTGTTTAAACAACAGCAAATTATTACATCAGTATCTGTGTACATCCTAGAGAGATCTAACCTGAACCAGTATGACATCATACCTAGGCAAGAATAGGGACAACACTAGGAATAAAACCCAATTGGCAGCAATATACCTATCATAGACTTAAATTGTCAGAAAAACTTCCAAATGTCATTGGAATTAAAATTTATAATAAGCTCCCATTGAACATAAAATGTATCGAAAATTACCATAGCTTCGTCTTTAACGTAAAAAGGGTTTTATTAGAGAAAACCTCAGACTAAGTGAGACTTAGTCTGAGGAGAAAACACAGTGGCGGCGTAGCGTGGGCTGGCACCCGGGGCGTTTTTCTACCAAGCACCCCCCCCCCTCCCCTTCCCTGGGGGTCGGTTGACTATCCGCACCCTAAATTTCTAACAACAGGAATTATAAGCAACGGCGAGCGAAGCGAGCCGCTATATTTTTTTGGATTTTCGGATAATAGGTGAAAAGTAACTAAGTTTGTCATAGGTGACCTTAATAATTGACTTAATTGTGACCTTATTAATATTAAATATGTGAATTTAAAGGTGACCTATAATTTAAAAAATAAATTTATCAATAACTACGGCTAGCGGAGCGATCCACAATAGGTAATTTCGGAGTTCGGTGAGGTTAGCAAAAATACAAGTATTCTAAGACCACGACGAAATTTTTTTTGGCGATCTACAAAAAAGCTAAAAACGAACCGGCGAGCGTAGCGAGCCGCCGAAATTTTTGTTACTTTTTCGGGTGATCACAAACAAGTTAAGGAGAGTATGAAAAAATTAATGACAGCGAACCCTGAAACGCCTGGAGAAATTGTGGCGGCTGCGAAAATTGTTATGAAACAAAATATACAAAATAAAAATTACAATTGGTGAGACACACTTAGCAAAAAAAGTAAGCTATGACAATGAATGAGAAAAGATTTTTATTACGATTTACAACAAAATAAAGCACAGTACAAAGCAATTACTCATTATTGCACATCAAATAAAATAGTTACACAGGGCAAGGAAAGACTAATACAGATAAAGTTGTATGTACCATTGTACATACAACTTTATCTGTATTAGTCTTATCCTCCCTCCATATCTGTTTGAGTGATCTCTGCTAGGCAACCTTTCTACACCCGATTTTAAAGTATTAAACAACGGCGAGCGAAGCGAGCCGCAATTTTTTTATAATTGTCTGCGTGTGAGTTTTCGGTATCACCCCTTCGGATTCGGATTTGAAGTGCCATCTGCGCGCCCCGAGGGGTGCCGAGATGGCACCCCTTGGAGCTCGGTACCCGGGGCGGACCGCCCCTCCGCCCTCCCCCCCCCCCTTACGCCGCTAGTGAGAAAATAGTGTATACTATAAAAGAGTACTTAAAAAATAACTAGGTACAGTCATTTCGATGCCAAAATTCTGTTAAATTCAGCAACATAAGAACTTAGTACTTACTTATATTAAGTTTACGAGAGAAATAGTGCGTGAGTAGTTTCGTTTTTTGAGGGTTATTTTTGGTTGCTCTATTATTTCAAGAATGGTACATCAGTGAAAGTATTTGTGTATGTTGTGTATATTATGTTAGGGTGTGTGTGTGAGTGTGTCAGTGTATGTCTGTGTGTGTGTGTGCTCACAGAGACATGACACAAATGAGACATGTCCTGTACATACTCAACTCACACATAATATAAATTAAACTTTGGATGTTGTTTTATTAGGGTTCTGTACTTTCCGTTGATTTAGAACCATGAAGTTTACGTACCTACCTGAACGATAGAAAACAGTACACACAAATTGACTATTTCAACAAAGAACTAGGTGAATTCCAGAACATCAAATCGGACATAATAACAATAAATTCATGTTTTCCCCAAGGAAGTGTACTCGGATGTCTACTATTAAATCAATTTACCTAAAGCTATAAATACTACATGTGTCCTTTTTGCAGATGACGTTTCTCTGCTAGGTATTCAAAAGTACCCAAAATATTGACTTAAACTTTATAACAAAAATCTATAATAATACCAAACAATGGCTTAGTGATAATAACTTGGAAATTAACTTAAAAAAGACAAAAATAATGCAATTCAGAACAAGACAAAGATTCCCATTAGACTTAGTTACCTAGACTAGTAGTAGTAGTAGTTTGAACATAGAACAATGCAGCGAATTTAAATTATTAGGCCTTATAATAGATAATAAAACACTGTTTTAACCGGATTGATCGCGTCTATTTTATATTTTGTTTATAACTTGACGTTTCGGAGGCTTTTCAGCTTCCATGGTCACAGGCAGACTGAGGTGATATTTGTCTTTACAAGTAATTTGAATTTTGCATATCTACCGTCAATTATACAACTTTAATTATAACGTTCCGTATGTACGCAGTAATCACTAACAGTGTCTTGATGGGTTGTAGCTTGTAGCTATGGATTGCTGGGTGTGGGACCTGACTCGATGTAGGACTGGATCCCAAGCAGCAGGTACTCTCCAACCATTTTCTCTATTGAAATTATTCGGATGTTTTTGAATTTCAATTGCTTCTCGGAGCATTATACGAATGAAACGGTTTTCTCTAGCTAGTATTTGAGCTTTGTCGAAGCGAAGAAAATGACCGGCGTTCAGTTATATTATAATAGATAGGTACCAATTTAAACTGAAAGAGTTATATTGACACTAAAGACTCAACTTGCAAGGTTTACCGACGCTCTTAGTATTGTAAAACGTAATACTGACTACCACACCGCCTTGTCAGCATATCACGCTAACGCATATTGTTGGTTTAATTATTTAATTGTACCTACTGTGGGGTAGGTAGTAGTGTTGACTTAAACTATATTTTGATTAAACAAAAATAACTGATTAGAATCTTAGCTTATATAAAACAAAGGCAAAGATGTAGACCGCACTTTAAAACACTAAAAATACTAACATTGGCCTGTATATACATAATGCAAATGACATTATTCGTAAAGAAATATCGACATTTCTTTAAATTTAAATCTGAAAATTTTACTAACTGCAATCGACGTAATAAAGAAAAACTAATTTTACCCAAATCTAACGTTACACAATTTAGCAAAGGTCCTAATTCACGATTAATAAATAGTTATAATAAAATATCTAGCTCCATAAAAGATCTTACAAAAGAATCGGTCTTCCGTAGTAAACTTAAAGAATACCTTATTTCTAAATGTGATATAGTGGACTATATTGACGAATTTTTAAATGATTAATCTAAACTAGAATAATTGACACAATTTAATATAGAGTTATTAATGGAATTGTTTTTATGCTTGCGTTTATCAATGTTTAAATTATTCGACTCCTTTGTCTCCTTTGTTCCGAGCTATAAATAGACTAAGTACCAAACTATTATTATAATTTATAAATAAATTGCTGCGCCCTTACAGGTTACATCCTATCTGCAAGCTACGTACACCGACGAACGAAATTATAAAATGTATGTGTATGCAATAAATGAATATGAATTTGGCACGAAGTAGGGTCTTATAGCACAAGTAAAGGAAAAAATCAGAAAACTGTAATATCATAATAATATAGTCTAATCATAAAAAAGCATTATTTTGATTCTCGCCATGGACCAAAACCTATGGGTACCTACTTCCCGTTGAGCTAGACTCGTGATATTTGGCAAGAAACAAGGTCTTTTATTTATATAATTAATATAATGTGTAGTTACGAAACCCTCGTTGCGCGAGTCCGACTCGCACTTGACGTTTTTATTTTTATTACTTTAGACTAGCTTAGACAGAACAGCAATCTGAAAAGTGTTGTGTCGCGTGCGTGACACGCACCTACGTATCACAGATCCGATAAGTGCTACCTACTATTTATACGGTGACTTAACATTTCGGGGGGGGGGGGGGGGGTTGAACCCCCAAAACCCCCCTATCCCTACGCCCCTGCATCAAATACTCAGCCGTGATATAAATAAAACCACCAAGTCCACGCGATCAAAAGTTACAGCCGTTTATGTCCATTTCTTTTTAAATTTCCTCGGGAATCACATGCAGATAAAACATAGGGTACTTCCTCGAATTATAAAATTTGGCAAGAAGCAAGGTCTTAGCACAAGTTAAGGGAAAAAACTGTACCTAACCTTTAATTTGTATTTTATTTACAAAAAAATTGAGTATCGCCATGAACTCAATACCTACAGGGTACTATACTACCTACTTCCCGTTGACCTAGAATCATGATATTTGGCAAGAAACCTTGTTTTGACAACTATGCGGAACCCTCGGTGCGCGAGTCTGACTCGCACTTGACTTTTTATTTATGTATAGGTACTTCACGCAATAACTACAGAACGGATCGGGGTGCTTGTACAATCTGCAGTTAGGTAGGTATTTGTAATAATAACAAACTCTAAGAAAAGTAATAATTTAATTAAACTATGTACATTTATGTTGGTATATTAGTACTCGAATGATAATGTGATTGTAGTACAAATACACCAAGTTTAATAACTACTAGCGCCATCTATTGATCTGAGTGAAAACCAGCACGTAAAATCGTCGTGTTCAAGGCTTACAAAACTGTGCGTAGTTGTGGTTGAGGTCGGTGGTAGGTACTTAGACGGCGGCACAGCGGCGGGCGGCGCCGGCGCGCGGCGACTAGGCGTTACTTTATACAAAACACTGAATAGAGGGCGCTTTTCGCAAAACGAGAAATTCTGTTATGTATGACATGTGATACCTTCTTATAATTATAAACTTATAATAACCTACCGTGAAATCCTCCAACTTTGGTTTCAAGAGGTAACATTGGCCAAAACAAAAAAAATACTGAATTAGCTCGTAACATTAAAATGATGTGAGTTATGCCTATTTTTAAAACACTAGTAGAAAATAAATTATACTTCTGACATGACAACACTAATTGTCTATTAGTTTACTTACGTCATTTATTTGTCTGTCAGCCGTGTTTAAAGTTACGCTATTCAAGTGCGGCCCAATTTCTACATTTGAACTTTTAACTGGCAGCCTGTTAAAAAGAAGCCTGGGTAAGTAGTTTTTAGATATGTTATAAACTGATGTCAGGAGAACATTTTAATATGATTTCTAATTTACGATTGGTGTTTTTGTTTGAGTAATGTGAGCGGCCAATGTTACAAACCAGTTATCTGTACCTAGAGTGTAAACATTGGCCGCTGTCAATTATGCATTAGGGCTGCTACCTGCTAGTTAATTTATCCTTTTAAGATTTTTGCTCCAAAAAGTTTTGTACTTACTTATCTTTAATTTTTTATTTTATACCTTTCATTTATATTTACATTATATTTTTAATTTTATCCTTTTCATTTTTAGTTTTATTTTAACTTTAAATTTAATTTGCTGTACTGTACTGAAACGCTGAAGTGCCATTTAAATATAGGTTAAGTCGAAAAAAATCATGTATTTTGATTGTGTCATTTTATACTATATAAACTACAAACTACTGTACCTAAGCTTTGTAAACTCACATGACTGAGGCCCAGCTCCGGGTCGTTTTGATTTTATTTAAGTAGGTATATACGTTTTCTATAGTCGCTATGAGCGCGCATTTAGTTGATTCTTAATTTTTAAATAAAACAATTATAGAGTAAAAACATTGTTTTAATTTATTAACCTTTCTTTGTGACAACCCTGATAACTAAAATCATTTGTATGGATATGAGCAAAAATTACCAGTTAACATTGGCCACTGTGATAAATAGCTAAAATGGCCACTTTTGATATTGGACATTATTTTGTTGCCTTCTTTGGCCATATTTTTACCATGGTTTTTAATAGTATGCAAATAAGCTTGATAGTTTAGAAGATATTCGCTGTGGACCATGTTGACAGAAAGTCGAGCTAACTTTGGCCGGTCTCTCAAATTACTTTTATGACATAAAATTAGTCATTTTTACAGATTTTTTTATGCTTGACTGATAGTAATTCGTGTTTACTTTACGTTCACGTCATAAAATTAATACTATTTCCTATTTTTTTTTGGTGTTACAACAAATTTTCTTAAAAATGTGGCCAAAGTTGGAGGATTTCACGGTACCTACCTATATTAGTACCTAACTATCAAAGTTTTTGGTAGCTATAGGTACACGTACCTATAGCTACCAGCTATGCTATTGTATGCTAGGTACCTATTAGAACATTCACTTCTTCACAAAATCTTTAATAATAAAATAGACAGCATTTGTACTGTTGAAAACATTGGCCTAGCTGTGCCAACTAGAATCCCTAGACGTCCTGTAACAAAAATACTCCACACACCATTCTGTAGCAGTAGCACAGGCCTCCAGTACACATAGGTACTCGTACCTACTGTGCCTCCAGTACACATAGGTACCTACTGTGTCTCCAGTACACATAGGTACCTACTGTGTCTCCAGTACACATAGGTACCTACTGTGCCTACAGGCGCCTACTGTGAACACTTACACATATTTTATGATGATGCTATTGTTCTTATAAAAAGCTGCTCGAATATTTCCAGCAGCCTTCATTTAGATTAGAATAAGTTTGAAGACTTTGATTGAAGTACCTATAGGAATAACAGACTGCCGCCGCCATGCGCCAGTCTGTTTACTTATCACCTAGCTTACCTACCTTTGAAGTATAGGAATAACAGACTGCCGCCGCCATGCGCCAGTCTGTTTACTTATCACCTAGCTTACCTACCTTTGAAGTATAGGAATAACAGACTGCCGCCGCCACGCGCCAGTCTGTTTACTTATCACCTAGCTTACCTACCTTTGAAGTATAGGAATAACAGACTGCCGCCGCCATGCGCCAGTCTGTTTACTTATCACCTAGCTTACCTACCTTTGAAGTATAGGAATAACAGACTGCCGCCGCCATGCGCCAGTCTGTTTACTTATCACCTAGCTTACCTACCTTTGAAGTATAGGAATAACAGACTGCCGCCGCCATGCGCCAGTCTGTTTACTTATCACCTAGCTTACCTACCTTTGAAGTATAGGAATAACAGACTGCCGCCGCCATGCGCCAGTCTGTTTACTTATCACCTCGCTTACCTACCTTTGAAGTATAGGAATAACAGACTGCCGCCGCCATGCGCCAGTCTGTTTGTTTACTTATCATTATCACCTAGCTTACCTACCTTTGAAGTACTTATAGGAATAACAGACTGCCGCCGCCATGCGCCAGTCTGTTTACTTATCACCTAGCTTACCTACCTTTGAAGTACCTATAGGAATAACAGACTGCCGCCGCCATGCGCCAGTCTGTTTACTTATCACCTAGCTTACCTACCTTTGAAGTATAGGAATAACAGACTGCCGCCGCCATGCGCCAGTCTGTTTACTTATCACCTAGCTTACCTACCTTTGAAGTATAGGAATAACAGACTGCCGCCGCCATGCGCCAGTCTGTTTGTTTACTTATCATTATCACCTAGCTTACCTACCTTTGAAGTACTTATAGGAATAACAGACTGCCGCCGCCATGCGCCAGTCTGTTTACTTATCACCTAGCTTACCTACCTTTGAAGTACTTATAGGAATAACAGACTGCCGCCGCCATGCGCCAGTCTGTTTACTTATCACCTAGCTTACCTACCTTTGAAGTATAGGAATAACAGACTGCCGCCGCCATGCGCCAGTCTGTTTACTTATCACCTAGCTTACCTACCTTTGAAGTATAGGAATAACAGACTGCCGCCGCCATGCGCCAGTCTGTTTACTTATCACCTAGCTTACCTACCTTTGAAGTATAGGAATAACAGACTGCCGCCGCCATGCGCCAGTCTGTTTACTTATCACCTCGCTTACCTACCTTTGAAGTACTTATAGGAATAACAGACTGCCGCCGCCATGCGCCAGTCTGTTTGTTTACTTATCATTATCACCTAGCTTACCTACCTTTGAAGTACTTATAGGAATAACAGACTGCCGCCGCCATGCGCCAGTCTGTTTACTTATCACCTAGCTTACCTACCTTTGAAGTACCTATAGGAATAACAGACTGCCGCCGCCATGCGCCAGTCTGTTTACTTATCACCTAGCTTACCTACCTTTGAAGTATAGGAATAACAGACTGCCGCCGCCATGCGCCAGTCTGTTTACTTATCACCTAGCTTACCTACCTTTGAAGTATAGGAATAACAGACTGCCGCCGCCATGCGCCAGTCTGTTTGTTTACTTATCATTATCACCTAGCTTACCTACCTTTGAAGTACTTATAGGAATAACAGACTGCCGCCGCCATGCGCCAGTCTGTTTACTTATCACCTAGCTTACCTACCTTTGAAGTACTTATAGGAATAACAGACTGCCGCCGCCATGCGCCAGTCTGTTTACTTATCACCTAGCTTACCTACCTTTGAAGTATAGGAATAACAGACTGCCGCCGCCATGCGCCAGTCTGTTTACTTATCACCTAGCTTACCTACCTTTGAAGTATAGGAATAACAGACTGCCGCCGCCATGCGCCAGTCTGTTTACTTATAACCTAGCTTACCTACCTTTGAAGTATAGGAATAACAGACTGCCGCCGCCACGCGCCAGTCTGTTTACTTATCACCTAGCTTACCTACCTTTGAAGTATAGGAATAACAGACTGCCGCCGCCAGTCTGTTTACTTATCACCTCGCTTAGGTAGGTACCTACCTTATTGCCTAAAATAAAATTATTGTAGTTTTATAGGTAGGTATGTACCTACCTAAAACTGATCTCAAATTGTTAATTATTCGTAAATACATAAGTAGGTATATTGAATGTTGTGTTTGTGTCCACCTTTTATAAGGATAGGTATACAGGGTGGACAGAATCTATGGGCCCTGGATGGGAACTACCTTAAGGGGCCGGCGTCGGATGAATTGCCCATACAAACGTAATACCAAAATGATTCGAAATTCGAGCATATTTACACCATATAATGTTATGTTTTGTATTCGAATAGTATTTATCTAGGTTCCTGGATAGTTTTTTTTTCAAATTACTTACCTATAATAAAATAAAAGCCAATCGCATTTTGCACATTTTTGTGCTAAAATTGATAAGTTTTCTTCCTATTTGTTTAATGTTAAAAACAACAATATCTTACGTGTTGTTTGGTAAGGAACATAGCTTATATTGTCTAGTTACACAATAACAATACTTTTTCAACAATCGAAAAAGTTTTCATTCATCATTTTTGGTATTACGGAACACAACCAAATTTCATACCACTTTTGAACGGCTAATATTGCTATCGCGCACGCACGGAGCGGGGTGCAGGGCCGAGGGACGCGGAGTGGACACTTCGGTTGTTGATTCGCTCGGACAGGACGCACACACACTAATACAACGTGTATTTACACGGTGCGCCGCCGCCGTTCGGGCTATGGCTCGGGGCTCGTTCGGAAGTCGTCGTAAGGGTACGAGACCATAGATAGATAGGTACCTACCTACTATGGTAGGAGAAGGAGAGTCTATTATTATGACGTAAGTATACATGTACTGTTTTCTATCAGTGTCTGACAAGACAAGTTACTGTGCTGTGCGTGCATGTTTGTTTGTTCAATAGTCGATAGACCTGTGCCACATTGTGACTTGGATTGAGATTTGCCTTGTTTGGAAACAATAACCTACTACCTCCTTACATACCTACCACGACTTTGGCCTTGTTTACGGACTTAGATTATTTGAATGTGAATTTGATTCACATATCTAATTACGGTTTGGTTGCCGATATGGACTCGGAACGTTGGGATGTATCTCACAGTAAGTACCTACGTACCTAACTTATTTTATTATTTCCTAGTTGTTTTTCTTTTTATATTGTAAATACCTACTTACCTACCTCCTTACCTAGGTAGGTATCTAACATGGTGTTTATGCATTGAGTTATAAGTAGGTACTAGGTAGGTACGTTTGGAGAAGCTATACTTACCTACCTACCAACCCAAAAAAATAGTCAACGAATTAGTGAAAAAATAGTAAAATACAATAGGTAAATTAAAATGAGTTGTTATGAGTTTATATAATCATTGGTTTTGTATACTTACAAAAAGTACTTAGGTACCTATACATGCTTGCACTAACTAGATTCGATACTTTATCTTACCTTTCTAATAGCAATAAAGAAATATAAACGAAGTGAGATAAAAACAACATAGGTAGGTAATTCATACAACAATGTAGGGTAGGTAGGTATAGTACTTACCTACCTCCTACACCTAGGTACGTATCCCATCCGTATTGTTCACTTTTCATAATCTATGATTTTCACACAAAATGTCAGGTAGGTAGGTACCTAGTACGTAGGTACCTATGTACAATAGAAAATAATGTATGTAACTACAAAAAAATATTATTGTTGGTTTTAGTTGATGTTCTGTTCTTCACTTAGCGATGAAGTCACGTCACTATCTTTTTTCTTCGCAGTTGATTGATTTTTACACGTTTTTATGCAACAACTCATGGAAAAAACATCTTATTCGCGGCGTGTCGCGTCGCGCGTCGTCGTCGACGCTAGGAATATAGTAGGTAGGTTAGGTACCTACAGCAATGTGTTCAGGTGTTCATAAATCTCAGGATAGATAGGTAAGTGAAGTAGGTACTACCTAGGTAGGTACATGTAGGTACTTACGAAATGTTTCATTTAGCTTGCATAGAAACTTTGCATAGATGTAGGAAGATTGAAATACCTTTTTGTTACCTGCTATTATCTCAGGAAAACGTGTGCGAAGCCGCTGACAGTAGCTTGTATTTTATTTATATTAGAGTAGGTATCCCGGGTAGGGTCACCAGACTATCGGATTCGTGTGGAAATGTCTGGCTTTTTGGGCACGATCGACGGATTCGGTTTTTTTCGACTTTCATTTTTCAATTGCCAAAAGCCAAATAAGGCGTTTTTTTAAAATAAGTAGGATTTTTTAACGTTTTTTTTTTAATTATGAAATGTTTTCTTTCATATTCTTTTTTTACATGTGTACCTACTACAAATAAGGCGTTTTTTTAAAATAAGTAGGATTTTTTAACGTTTTTTTTTTAATTATGAAATGTTTTCTTTCATATTCTTTTTTTACATGTGTACCTACTACAAATAAGGCGTTTTTTTAAAATAGGTAGGATTCTTTAACGTTTTTTTTTTAAGTAATGAAATGTTTTCTTTCATATTCTTTTTTTACATGTACCTATTCGCATACATAACTTATAAAAAAATAATATTCGAAACTAAAAAAAAACGTTTATCACAATTTGATTCTCTCGGGGTCCAGAATCATCCCCTTTCGGCTTAGTAAGCCTTTCCGTGGCATCCTGAATCCTGTATTATATTTTATTACACTCATATTTATTGTACACGCGCAAATTCAGATGTAGATGTTTGGAATGTTTGTGATATTATTCTCTTCAGACAGACAAATGTACAGACATAGGTACTTAGATAAAGTGTAACTGGTTCTAAGAATACTAACCATACCCGTTTTTAACCTAATATTAATGAATTACTAATATTTCAACGGCAGTAGCTAATCTCATGGAACTATAGAGTTCTTCTCCGATTTCGACACGAAAAAATAGGCGATTATGGTAAATTGATTTGATTATAATTTGTATTAATATTTACAGAGCCACGGCGATCTACTAAAAAACGTTTGTGGTCATCAGTTCCCAGGAAAAGAAAACATGCGAAAAAAAATAAAGAAAATATGGGCCCTATGCGGTGAGTAAATGCGCATAAATGGCAAGGTGGCAGGTTTTTATATTATCTTTTTTCTCATATCTTATTATTTTCGTTTGTATGATTGATTACTCAACGGCCAAATTTTTTTTTAGATCATCGCAACGTACTGGACTGCCCCCTCGTCATGAAGGAATACTCAGCGAATCAAACATGAACCCACGAAAATGAATCCATAGCAATAAAAGACGCAGAAAAACTTTTAGGGCTTCATATTGAACAATGTGGCTTGTTTATCGACGAAAAACGTCCCTATCTCGGAGCAAGCCCAGATGGTCTCATAGATGATGATGCTATTGTTGAAATAAAGTGTCCTTCAAGCGCGTCAAATTGGTCACCAATAGAAGCAATAGATAAAAAAAATTCTTTTTGCACAGTCGATGGCAACAATTCAAGTAAGATTAAATTAAAACGTAACCACAATTATTTTTACCAAGTTCAAGGACAACTTCAAATAACTAACCGTGAATATTGTATATTCATTGTCTGGACGCCTAAAGGATTGGCATATGAAAAAATATTATTAGTGTGATTGACGGTACGAATTAGGTTATCTAAGTATGTATATCTTTCACTCTATATTTTTGATTAGGTATCTACCATAATAAATTCCGTAGTGTTTTGGCCGATGTGGTCACCCCACAAGGCTACCAAAATCGTTTTTTTTTTTTTTTATAACTGAATGTGTCAGTATCAAGAATTAGTTCGTTTTTTATAAATGAATGTGTCAATGTCTATAAACAAAATAAATGTTTACTTTTTAATCCTTGTTCTTTATTTTCTCATCATAATTTCACAATAGGTAGGTAGGTGCTCGTGTATTTTATCCTAAATTTATATCTTACTAGCAGCGCCTCGCGGTTTCACCCGCGTAGTTCCCGTTCCCGTGGGAATTCCGGGATAAAAAGTAGCCTATGTCCTATTCCAGACTATAATCTATCTCTGTGCCAAATTTCATTCAAATCCGTTCAGCCGTTCTGGCGTGATAAAGGAACAAACATCCATCCATCTATCTATCCATCCATCCATCCATCTATCTATCCATCCATCCATCCATCTAAACTTTCACGTTTATAATATTAGTGAGATAGTGAGATTGCAGGAAGCAGACCGTACTTATGACGAACCTACCTACACTCCAGTCAATTTCGGTTAGTTTACAAAAATGTCACACCGAATTTGGCTGGAGTATAGGTAGGTACTTACATACTACATGAGTATTTCCTGATAGGTTTTGAGTAATATAGGTACATAGGCCTCTAGAGAAACTAGAAGAAAAAAACGCTGGAAACTACAGTCACTTGTATTTTTTAACATAGGTACCTACTCGTGCACTTCCCTATATGTTAGTATGTTGGTCATTGTAGGTATGAAACGCAAAAAGGTAAGTACCTACCTACCTACATAAATACACATGCCGTAATCCGCATGCACCGGTAAGTAATGTACCTACCGCCTTCGAATTGTTATCAATGGCAGAGGTATACCTACTCACGCACACGCACAAGCACTGTATTAGTGGTTGTATTCACTATTGTATACCGCGTCCCGCGCGCGCCTGCTTCAGCTAAACTGAGATAGCGATATTCGGAGCGATTTTTCCACGCGCCTCGAATTGAAGTTGCGAGCGAGGGTCGCCGGACTCTTAAATCATTTAGCTAGCTCATTTGTATATTAGAACTTGTCTTTATGAAAACATTTTTAAAATAAGCAAATATGTAGGTATAGGTGCTGTTGGTGTTCCTTTAATAAATAAATAAATAGCCTAGGTACCTAACCTACTACCTAGGCTACTAAGCAAGGCTTACCAGGTTACCAGTAACATCTCGCTGACCTAAGAATATGTAGGTAGGTACTCGTAAGTAAATAATGTTTCCTTTTCAGAGTCATAACTTCATAATACCTAGGTAGGTAGGTATGCAACATTTAAAAGACGGCTTTGCAGTCTCTCAGAGACTGAGACTGAGATGACTGAGGCAAGGGGGCATGACCGTGTTGCTTGCTTAACATGAATAAGTAATATTATAGGTAGGTACCTAGGTTAGGTACCTACCTAAAATCAACAGCTCGTTAAAGCCTGTTTACAATGCGTAACAAAGTAGGTACTTACTACCTACTAGGTACTTTCTATGAGTGATTAGATCTCTTCCCATTTTTCCCCACTAGAACTTTTACCCATTCTCCTTTTTTATCATTCATAAAATATTTCCAATTTGCACTTTCTGTTTCTGAGTGAAGTCTCGCTGTGTGCATGCTGTAGGCTCAGACTAAGTACCTAAGCTGACCGTGACAAAGAGATGCCTTCTACATACATATAATAATATATATTCTAAGTTAGTAGGTATTTCGACGCAGAATACAGCTAAGTATTTGACATTCAAAGCTTTGACGGAGAGGCACAAGCTGAAATGAACTTTATTGCGTTGGTGCTTGAAGCTAAAATATTTATTTTCACCAGCTGTAATACGCACCTATTTTGGCATTAGCCCCTCTCAGCCACACGCACGCAGCGCACAAGCGATTATAGCAATGCGAAGCGGCAACACCGCGCCGCGTCGCGTCGCTCGGGCCCGGCCGGCCGCCGCCGCCGCCGCCACCGCGCGCATA
The DNA here is from genome assembly GCA_947086465.1 of Eupithecia exiguata. Taxonomy (NCBI): domain Eukaryota; kingdom Metazoa; phylum Arthropoda; class Insecta; order Lepidoptera; family Geometridae; genus Eupithecia; species Eupithecia exiguata. Next base: position 139,165 of record OX352245.1, on the reverse strand, counting down.
GCATCGCTCCGTCTCGCTCAGTATCGCGCGCGTCCCGCTCGGCGTCGCTCGCACTCGCATTCTACTATACAAGATGAACTCGGTGCGGTACCGCGAGCGACTGATCGACGAGGTGCGCAAGTTCCCGGTGCTGTACGACACCAAGCACGAGCAGCACCGCGACATCGACGTGCGGGCCCGCTGCTGGCAGGAGATCTCGCAGCGCCTCCAAGCTAACAGTACGTACCCTTCCTGCCCCGGGGCGCACGGCGGCGCACGGGGCGGCGCGGCGCGGCGGCGCGTCTCAGACAGGTTAGGCACTAAGGTAGGTGCGATCGCAGGTGTACTCTTTGGCGAGTCGCTTGCTCTACTCATTGGGTATTTTTCTAGTTAGATCGTTGGTTTCTGTAATTCCTATCAGTAGTAATAAAGTTTTAACAATGTACCCAAAATCATACCCTCAAATGAAAGAGGAGGAAGAGAGCCACCCCTGCCAGTGGGAAGAGGATCACTATGTTCCACCTACCACTTACCTCAACTCAGTCAGACAGAGGAGTCAAACATTTTTTGTTATGTGTTTATTTCGTGTGATTCATTGTATCATTTATTGATTTATTCATTATCATTGATTTATTGTATCTTAGGTATAATGTACCTACACGAAACATATACCTAAGATTGGTTTGTATTGTACTAGAGAGTGTAATATTGTATTAGGTATCTAGACAAATTCACATGAAACAACATTTAGCGGTTCTTTTGTTTTGTTAAGTTATTTATTAAGTAACTAGCAGCGCCTCGCGGTTTCACCCGCGTAGTTCCCGTTCCCGTGGGAATTCCGGGATAAAAAGTAGCCTATGTCCTATTCCCGACTATAATCTATCTCTGTGGCAAATTTCATTCAGATCCGTTCAGTCGTTCTGGCGTGATAAAGGAACAAACATCCATCTATCTATCTATCCATCCATCCATCCATCCATCTAACTAAACTTTCACGTTTATAATATTAGTGAGATGTAGAAAATTATGATTATTGTTGTTACTATGAATTAAATAAATAAAATAAAAATATTTACATTAAATTTAACATTATCAATTAAAGCAAATGAGCGTTAAAAATTGCGGATTATTCAGTGAGTGGTGGAACTGAACTTGAAGCACCATTTATTATCCTGGGCAAAAAAAAATAGTTTCCCTGTAAAAATCGGTAGTGTAGTGGTACATTTGCGCGAAGGACATTGTCGCGAGTGGACCTTGTCGCGAATGAATCACTAAACTCCTATTCCTAATATCTCTCGAAATTTACTAGACGTCGCAGAGACTTGCAGAATTCACCACTATGTAGGTAAGAATTGTCGAGTCATTGTCGAGAGAACAATAAATGATTTTATTATTATTTATTACTAGCAGCGCCTCGCGGTTTCACCCGCGTAGTTCCCGTTCCCGTGGGAATTCCGGGATAAAAAGTAGCCTATGTCCTATTCCAGACTATAATCTATCTCTGTGCCAAATTTCATTCAGATCCGTTCAGCCGTTCTGGCGTGATAAAGGAACAAACATCCATCCATCTATCTATCCATCCATCCATCCATCTAAAGAAGAATGGCAATGTTCCATACATCCGCTGACCCAACTTTTTTCGACGGTGTGCATCACCCAGACCTTTTAAAATAAATAATACGTACATTAAAGATTCCGAAATCAATAGAATAAACCTTTTACAAGTTGGGAGAAAAAAGTTATTGTAGTTTATGCCTTGTTAGAATGAACGCCTTCTCATATTATGAGAGCAAATTCAGTTGAACATTTTCATAGCAAATAACGTAGGTGAAATACTCCTCTTATCACGTACGCTAATTCACTAAGCATGTGCACTTGCATTAATTACTATTATATTAACAAAATAAACCGTTTGTTAAAGACCTGGCCTTCTTATTTCTTTTAGGGACCTGCTTATTTTATTTAGATTTATGGAATAGAATAGAATATAATAGTCATTTATTTCAGATAATCACAAATCCATATAATAGTTATCCATATAATAATAGAAGGTATAGTGTATATAAATAAATATAATAAAAATGTAAATGTAGTGTACAATGGAGACAGACGCATTATTGCTTTAGGTGTATGTGTAAACTGCGCTCACCTTAAAAACCATCATTATGAGAACATAGTATTGTTACCAAGAACTACTAAGATAGATATTAAAAACATTTTTTATACCTTGTTATTTTTTATTGATCACAGGTACATTATACAAATACAAAATCACAGGTACCTACATTATAAAAAACATTGTAGATAATAGGTAATCAGCATTGTAAATAGAAATTATTATTTATTCACTGTATTAGAAGCCTGTCCAAAAATGCAGCTGGTGGTTTCAGGTTTGGTTGATGTCCTGCATAACCGAGGTACCAGATTATGCTCATTACATGTGAGCAACACCCAACCGTTCTTTTGCCTGCTGCACAATAACAATAGTATCCTAGAATAGCTCTTCTTCCCACTAGCCCTCTGTCAGCAACGATGTAAGCCGACAATTCAAACATCGCAAAGACATAGCATAGTACTGAAGATCTTTAGCCAGTCCAGTCGTAGGCGAATCAGTAGAATGCCGTGCGGCCGAGGTATCAACTTGTAAGCTGCCTAGGTACCCTTTTTTTCCGATGCGTATCGTCGGAAAAAAGAGGGTAGGTAACTAACAAATTGATACCAATGGTAGACAGCAAATCCAGTAGTAAGCCAATCCGACTGCCGTTGTATCTTTTTTTTTTCTTGATAGATTTACTTTGACATTGACAGTTACAAAGAAAGTCACGTCTGTGGTCACGTTCTAAGCTATATGCTACCTTTCGTTTCTTTCTCGCACAAAATACAAATAAAAATATATTTTGACTCCCTGCTTCTAAAAATATAAGTGATAGATAGAAAAAATTATAAAAAAATAATAAATCTGGCAGAGTTTATTACATGACTGCACATCGCTTGTTTATTTTTTCTTCGGACTGGGTCGGGTATTGCCATTCTTCTTTCACGTTTATAATATTAGTGAGATTGTTCGTGGTGTTCCGCAAGGCTCTATACTTCGACCTCTTCTCTTTATAATTTAATTTTATTGTGCAGATTTGTCAAAGGTAATCTCTCATTCTAACTACCACTGCTATGCAGATGACGTGCAGATTTATGTATCAGAGACACCCGAAAATTAGAACAAGCTGTTCAACGGTTGAACAGAGATCTGAACGCTATCGCAGACTGGTCCTCGCGCAATGCGCTCGTGTTAAACCCAACAAAGTCACAGTATATGGTTTTGGGTACCAAAAAGTCAAATTGACAAGTTAAGTGGCGACCCTGACGTAACGAGCTGCGATTCTAAAGTAAACAGAGTGGAAGAAGCTACAACTCTCGGAATCACTATCGACAGTCATCTCAGATTTGAGAACCATGTTCTAAATTTGGTTAAAACATGTTTCTATCGCCTAAAGATACCTACTTTACAAAATTAGGAATCAATTGACTGAAGCATCCCGTATCGTCATTTGTGAATCGCTAATCATTTCCAAGCAAAATTATGGGGATATTGTTTTTGGTCCTCGGTTGCTTGCGAGAACCCAGTGCACAATGCTTGTTGTCGCTTTTGTTTTAATATTCCGCCTCGTCGTCGGTCACATAACACCGTATGACCGTTGAATAACATGTCCTTGTTGAATATGGAATCACGAAGGCTTCTTCACCTGCGAGGACTGGTCTTAGACGTCATTAAGTTTAAAAGCCTGAGTATCTGCACTCAAAACTTAACTTCGTTTCTGGTGAGAGGTTAAGGTCAGTAAGATCTGCACTTTTATATCAACATCACAAGACCGCAGCTTTCAGGGGAAGTTTTAGGTATTCGGCAACGAAGTGTTGGAACAATATCCCACCCCCAATCCGCAATGTTAACACTAAATATAGATATAGGTATTTAAATTTTAGAAAAAAAATTATTGCGAAAGCAAATAGAAGGTATTCCCAAGCACTTCGTTTGCCAAACATAAAGCTGCCGACAGTTATCGCACCGGACTGACGTCATGACGTAATGTATTTATTTATATGTACCTATACTTATTATTTAAATATGGTTACAACTGTATTCTTTAAAATTTCAGGATTGCTACTATACTAGCTACACAAGCACGAACACACGACCACATTGTCTTGTGACTCGTCCTGCCGCTCTCGATCAGGTTTTGGCTGAGAATCAGTGTTTGTTCACTGAGCCACTTGCTGCAGCACACATAGTCTTGTGACTCGTCCTGCCGCTCTCGATCAGGTTTTGGCTGAGAGTCAGTGTTTGTTCACTGAGCCACTTGCTGCAGCACACATAGTCTTGTGACTCGTCCTGCCGCTCTCGATCAGGTTTTGGCTGAGAGTCAGTGTTTGTTCACTGAGCCACTTGCTGCAGCACACATAGTCTTGTGACTCGTCCTGCCGCTCTCGATCAGGTTTTGGCTGAGAGTCAGTGTTTGTTCACTGAGCCACTTGCTGCAGCACACATAGTCTTGTGACTCGTCCTGCCGCTCTCGATCAGGTTTTGGCTGAGAGTCAGTATTTGTTCACTGAGTCACTTGCTGGTTGCTGCAGCACACACTGCACACACAAACTTTCCTACACCATGTTACTCTTAAACAAACACTTAGGTACTTTTTTGAATTATGTTCTTATATTAATTAAAATGTTCGTAGAGTATTGTTTATGTTTAAATTGTATATTGATGTTAGTTATAAGTATATATTAATTATTATTATTATTTATATTAATGTTTATATTTATATAATATTAATTGTACCTATGTGTGTCTGTAGTAACAAATAAAAAAATTATCTATCTATCTAATTATTATTATTATTGTCAAATCGGGCCAAAATTTCGGGATTTCCCGGGAAATTCCGAAATACTATATATAATGATAATACTGTGACATTTGCGTACGATTCCGATGCCGATGCGGTGGACGGCTTTAACATCTAGTGAGTAAAAAAGCGGGCATTAAATGAATATAAATATGAATTTGTTGTGTTGTCAGGCGAGGTGCTGAAGCGGGAGTGGAAGATCCTGCGCGACTCCATGCGCCAGGCCTTGAAGCGGAGCAAGGAGGGCGCCACCACGCGCGCCGGCGAGCCCTGCAAGAAGTGGCGCTTCCAGAGCCGCATGGCCTTCATCCTGCCTTACGTCACTGTGCGCAGGTCTGCCTCACCAATCACAACCCTCATCATCATCATCCCACCTGGCCGCAGGGCGTCCTACACTACGTTTAACGATTCGTGATCTCCACTCAAGACCACGTTTACCCCATCGGTTTTCGGGTCTTCGTGAAATATGAGTCATATCTCGCGAAGACTCTAAAACCGAAAATTAGAAAGCTGAAGTAGCAGTGGCCGGTCATATCATATCATATGACCGGCCACTGCTACTTCATATCATACGACCGGCCACTGCTACTTCATATCATATGACCGGCCACTGCTACTTCATATCATACGACCGGCCACTGCTACTTCATATCATATGACCGGCCACTGCTACTTCATATCATATGACCGGCCACTGCTACTTCATATCATACGACCGGCCACTGCTACTTCATATCATATGACCGGCCACTGCTACTTCATATCATATGACCGGCCACTGCTACTTCATATCATACGACCGGCCACTGCTACTTCATATCATACGACCGGCCACTGCTACTTCATATCATATGACCGGCCACTGCTACTTCATATCATATGACCGGCCACTGCTACTTCATATCATATGACCGGCCACTGCTACTTCAGCTTTCTAATTTTTGGAGCTACGTCGATAACTTTGGTAGGTACTCTGTCGGATGTAACCGTTACTAATCCTATCTCTCAGAGAAGCTCTTTTCATAGGTCCCTGACCGACTTTGAACTGGTGGACCAGCCCTGCCTTGAGTGTCCTATCCACGTCTCAGCTCCGTAGGTCATGACGGGTAGGTAGGACACACTGATTGAGAAGTTTCGTTTTCAAGCATTGCGGTATGGATGACGAAACGACTCGGTGTAGTTTCCCAAACCCTGCCCAACCTAGCTGGATCCTCCGCTTCGCCTCCTTCTCGAAATTGTTTTACCTAACTGCAGAATTTGCCTGAGGTTAGTGTATTCGGTAACGTTTTCGAGAAGGTGACCATGTACGACGACCGGTCTTGGATCAATGTGGCCATTCATCATGACTCTATGACAATTCAGGTATCATCTTCATCTGCCTGTATTAGTCCACTGCTGGACATAGGCCTCCCCTAATTCAGGTATATCTGTTGCAAACCGTCTTAAATTAATTCATTTTATTCGAAATATAGAAATACCGGACCACGAAGTAAAATCAGACAGGCCTAAATTCCTACGACCTTTTTATTTTAATATATATATATTTTGTTGCTGACATTTTTGTTTAATTTACTACTAATTTACTGACCACTAAAAACGAAAACGCCACAATTTGTTTAATTTTCATAGGTAATATTAGGATATCAGTTATTTAGTACCTTTAATACGAGTTCTGCTTACTGTGGGCCCTAGAATAACTACCTAGGTAGGTACTTAGATGATGCTGCGTGAATAACTACCTAGGTAGGTATTTAGATGATGCTCCGTGAATAACTACCTAGGTAGGTACTTAGATGATGCTCCGTGAATAACTACCTAGGTAGGTACTTAGATGATGCTGCGTGAATAACTACCTAGGTAGGTACTTAGATGATGCTGCGTGAATAACTACCTAGGTAGGTACTTAGATGATGCTGCGTGAATAACTACCTAGGTAGGTACTTAGATGATGCTGCGTGAATAACTACCTAGGTAGGTACTTAGATGATGCGGTGTGAATAACTACCTAGGTAGGTACTTAGATGATGCTGTGTGAATAACTACCTAGGTAGGTACTTAGATGATGCTGTGTGAATAACTACCTAGGTAGGTACTTAGATGATGCTGCGTGAATAACTACCTAGGTAGGTACTTAGATGATGCTGCGTGAATAACTACCTAGGTAGGTACTTAGATGATGCTCCGTGAATAACTACCTAGGTAGGTACTTAGATGATGCTGCGTGAATAACTACCTAGGTAGGTACTTAGATGATGCGGTGTGAATAACTACCTAGGTAGGTACTTAGATGATGCTGCGTGAATAACTACCTAGGTAGGTACTTAGATGATGCTCCGTGAATAACTACCTAGGTAGGTACTTAGATGATGCTGCGTGAATAACTACCTAGGTAGGTACTTAGATGATGCTCCGTGAATAACTACCTAGGTAGGTACTTAGATGATGCTGCGTGAATAACTACCTAGGTAGGTACTTAGATGATGCTGCGTGAATAACTACCTAGGTAGGTACTTAGATGATGCTGCGTGAATAACTACCTAGGTAGGTACTTAGATGATGCTGCGTGAATAACTACCTAGGTAGGTACTTAGATGATGCTGTGTGAATAACTACCTAGGTAGGTACTTAGATGATGTTGCGTGAATAGGGTATGTGCATGTTTTTTAAATTGATTATGTATGTTATTTCATTTCCAAAAAAAATAACACACCCACAATTTAATTATTAAATAAATAAATAATGGTGGACAATTCAAACAGCATTATCTAGCCCCAAGCTAAGCACAGCTTGTGTTATGGGTACTAGATAACTGATATACATAATATAATACAATACATAGATACCTAGATATTTTTTATTATACATAGAAAACCGACCAGAACATAGAACATAGAATAGCCTTGTAAAATTTCGAATTAAATATTTTGTTTTGCTAATATTTGTAAACTCGGTGTTTGTTTGGTTGGTTTTTGTTACTGCTCTGTTACTTTTTAAAGTACCTAAGTAAGTCTGTGTCATTTGTAATTGAGTACTCATTTAATGATTGTATGCATGTACTATGTTAGATGTGCACGCACTTTGAGGCAGGGTGTAGTGAGACTATTTAATGTACCTACATTTCAGCAAATAAACAATATGAATATGAACACCCTGAACAAATGTCTGCAGATCTTATACACATTTGTCCCGAGGCGGGAATCGAACCCGCAACCTTCTGCGTCGCAGGCAGACCTTCGCCCACCGCGCCACATCATCGGTCGTCGCACTTAGTTTCAGGCATGAATGAATCAGGTTTCAGGTTATAAAACGCTGCCCTTTTGTCTGTGACGTCACCGCTCAGTTTGTCAACTCAGTGGTTCTGTTCCTTCAGTAAAACCATCATGTTTGTAGATTGTGCGTTGTTTGTGTCTAATAAATCATTTCTATCTTTGTTTCTATAGTAAAAGTATCCCGCTAAGGCAATTTATATTGTCATGAAATGTCACGTACCTACATTATTATATTTTGCGATTGAGTCAAAAAATATCTATCATTAAATTTTACTATAAAAACATCAAAAATAGAAAAATAAATATGCTCTCCATTGATATAAACATTCTTATATATGATTAGAATAAAAATAATGAGCTCCTTTGAAGTCGCAGGCAATGCATACACCGTATGGTCTGACATTTTTGGTTCAACTGTAGTATGTGTGTGTGTTCAGGAGACGTGACATCAAGCAGCACATCAAGTCCGACGTTGCCGGCGCCGGCACTGGTTCAGTGGAGGGGCAGGCGGAGGCGGGTGCGGGCCTGGGGGCGGAGGGCGCGGCGCTGGAGTTGTTCTTCGGCAGCGTGTGCGCCAGCGCCGTGCGGCTGCCGCGTGCGCTGCAGCGCGACCTGAAGCGGCGCGTGCTGGCCGCGTTGCTGGCTGTCGAGGAGCTGGCCGACTGCGCCCCGGCCCGCCCGCCGCCGCTCTCGTAGGCTCCTCTTGCAGCGTGACTTGAAACGGCGCGTGGTCTGCCAGAATCTCCAAATGTTGGCACAGTGGTTGATGGCTGAATAAAAAGGTTATTTTGAAAATCATCCTAAGCATTAACCACGTCACATTTGGAGATATTGGGATGCTGGGGTGGACTACGGAAAAAATCCCGTGTTCTACCTAGGGGTTTTTTCGAATAAAATATTTTTGTGTTAAAATTGTTGCATTATTACCAGATAGGAGGTTTTTACAATCAGACAACTTACCCATAATAGGCCAGGCAACGAACAGGTATAGAGTTTGGAACATAATTTTTGACTTCTTAACTTTATTTGGACTAATTCTTTACGGATGTAAGCGGGTTAACTACGAACCTTATTTGTGTTGGAAGAACACCAACGTTTATTTGGACTAGTTTAGACTAGTAGAGAGTTCCCTTTTGTGCAACTCAGTTGAGCAAATTGTGCAACGGGACCCTTTCTTATCAAACTTATTTTGTTCCCCAATGCTCAACTCAGAAAATCAACAAGGTATAAATCAGTGGAGCTAAATGTAGATTGTTTGTCTTCAGTCAGTTCAATTGTGTATCATCATCATCATCATCAGCCTATATCAGTCCACAGCTGGACATAGGCCTCCCCTAATGAGACATTATCCAAATTTTAAACTTTTTTTTTCTTCAAAATACCGAATTACTTACCGGTATTTACAATTTTAGTACCTCGTTCGAAATTGCCTTAAATGATCCGGTATTACCGATTTTTCGATAATACCGAATACCGGTGTCCATGCCCTAGCGCCAGTCCTTTTCTTTCCCAGTCCCACCTACCCAGACATATACCTAGTCCTTTTCTTTCCCAGTCCCACCTACCCAGACATATACCTAGTCCTTTTCTTTCCCAGTCCCACCTACCTAGACATATACCTAGTCCTTTTCTTTCCCAGTCCCACCTACCCAGACATATACCTAGTCCTTTTCTTTCCCAGTCCCACCTACCTAGACATATACCTAGTCCTTTTCTTTCCCAGTCCCACCTACCTAGACATATACCTAGTCCTTTTCTTTCCCAGTCCCACCTACCTAGACATATACCTAGTCATTTTCTTTCCCAGTCCCACCTACCTAGACATATACCTAGTCCTTTTCTTTCCCAGTCCCACCTACCTAGACATATACCTAGTCCTTTTCTTTCCCAGTCCCACCTACCTAGACATATACCTAGTCATTTTCTTTCCCAGTCCCACCTACCTAGACATATACCTAGTCCTTTTCTTTCCCAGTCCCACCTACCTAGACATATACCTAGTCCTTTTCTTTCCCAGTCCCACCTACCTAGACATATACCTAGTCCTTTTCTTTCCCAGTCCCACCTACCTAGACATATACCTAGTCCTTTTCTTTCCCAGTCCCACCTACCTAGACATATACCTAGTCCTTTTCTTTCCCAGTCCCACCTACCCAGACATATACCTAGTCCTTTTCTTTCCCAGTCCCACCTACCTAGACATATACCTAGTCCTTTTCTTTCCCAGTCCCACCTACCTAGACATATACCTACCTAGTCCTTTTCTTTCCCAGTCCCACCTACCTAGACATATACCTAGTCCTTTTCTTTCCCAGTCCCACCTACCCAGACATATACCTAGTCCTTTTCTTTCCCAGTCCCACCTACCTAGACATATACCTAGTCCTTTTCTTTCCCAGTCCCACCTACCTAGACATATACCTAGTCCTTTTCTTTCCCAGTCCCACCTACCTAGACATATACCTAGTCATTTTCTTTCCCAGTCCCACCTACCTAGACATATACCTAGTCCTTTTCTTTCCCAGTCCCACCTACCTAGACATATACCTAGTCCTTTTCTTTCCCAGTCCCACCTACCTAGACATATACCTAGTCCTTTTCTTTCCCAGTCCCACCTACCTAGACATATACCTAGTCCTTTTCTTTCCCAGTCCCACCTACCTAGACATATACCTAGTCCTTTTCTTTCCCAGTCCCACCTACCCAGACATATACCTAGTCCTTTTCTTTCCCAGTCCCACCTACCTAGACATATACCTAGTCCTTTTCTTTCCCAGTCCCACCTACCTAGACATATACCTACCTAGTCCTTTTCTTTCCCAGTCCCACCTACCTAGACATATACCTAGTCCTTTTCTTTCCCAGTCCCACCTACCCAGACATATACCTAGTCCTTTTCTTTCCCAGTCCCACCTACCTAGACATATACCTAGTCCTTTTCTTTCCCAGTCCCACCTACCTAGACATATACCTAGTCCTTTTCTTTCCCAGTCCCACCTACCTAGACATATACCTAGTCATTTTCTTTCCCAGTCCCACCTACCTAGACATATACCTAGTCCTTTTCTTTCCCAGTCCCACCTACCTAGACATATACCTAGTCCTTTTCTTTCCCAGTCCCACCTACCCAGACATATACCTAGTCCTTTTCTTTCCCAGTCCCACCTACCCAGACATATACCTAGTCCTTTTCTTTCCCAGTCCCACCTACCTAGACATATACCTACGTAGTCCTTTTCTTTCCCAGTCCCACCTACCTAGACATATACCTAGTCCTTTTCTTTCCCAGTCCCACCTACCTAGACATATACCTAGTCCTTTTCTTTCCCAGTCCCACCTACCCAGACATATACCTAGTAATTTTCTTTCCCAGTCCCACCTACCTAGACATATACCTAATCCTTTTCTTTCCCAGTCCCACCTACCCAGACATATACCTAGTCCTTTTCTTTCCCAGTCCCACCTACCTAGACATATACCTAGTCCTTTTCTTTCCCAGTCCCACCTACCTAGACATATACCTACCTAGTCCTTTTCTTTCCCAGTCCCACCTACCTAGACATATACCTAGTCCTTTTCTTTCCCAGTCCCACCTACCTAGACATATACCTAGTCCTTTTCTTTCCCAGTCCCACCTACCTAGACATATACCTAGTCCTTTTCTTTCCCAGTCCCACCTACCTAGACATATACCTAGTAATTTTCTTTCCCAGTCCCACCTACCTAGACATATACCTAATCCTTTTCTTTCCCAGTCCCACCTACCCAGACATATACCTAGTCCTTTTCTTTCCCAGTCCCACCTACCTAGACATATACCTACCTAGTCCTTTTCTTTCCCAGTCCCACCTACCTAGACATATACCTAGTCCTTTTCTTTCCCAGTCCCACCTACCTAGACATATACCTAGTCCTTTTCTTTCCCAGTCCCACCTACCTAGACATATACCTAGTCCTTTTCTTTCCCAGTCCCACCTACCTAGACATATACCTAGTCCTTTTCTTTCCCAGTCCCACCTACCTAGACATATACCTACCTAGTCCTTTTCTTTCCCAGTCCCACCTACCTAGACATATACCTAGTCCTTTTCTTTCCCAGTCCCACCTACCTAGACATATACCTAGTCCTTTTCTTTCCCAGTCCCACCTACCCAGACATATACCTAGTAATTTTCTTTCCCAGTCCCACCTACCTAGACATATACCTAATCCTTTTCTTTCCCAGTCCCACCTACCCAGACATATACCTAGTCCTTTTCTTTCCCAGTCCCACCTACCTAGACATATACCTAGTCCTTTTCTTTCCCAGTCCCACCTACCTAGACATATACCTACCTAGTCCTTTTCTTTCCCAGTCCCACCTACCTAGACATATACCTAGTCCTTTTCTTTCCCAGTCCCACCTACCTAGACATATACCTAGTCCTTTTCTTTCCCAGTCCCACCTACCTAGACATATACCTAGTCCTTTTCTTTCCCAGTCCCACCTACCTAGACATATACCTAGTCATTTTCTTTCCCAGTCCCACCTACCTAGACATATACCTAGTCCTTTTCTTTCCCAGTCCCACCTACCTAGACATATACCTAGTCCTTTTCTTTCCCAGTCCCACCTACCCAGACATATACCTAGTCCTTTTCTTTCCCAGTCCCACCTACCCAGACATATACCTAGTCCTTTTCTTTCCCAGTCCCACCTACCTAGACATATACCTACGTAGTCCTTTTCTTTCCCAGTCCCACCTACCTAGACATATACCTAGTCCTTTTCTTTCCCAGTCCCACCTACCTAGACATATACCTAGTCCTTTTCTTTCCCAGTCCCACCTACCCAGACATATACCTAGTAATTTTCTTTCCCAGTCCCACCTACCTAGACATATACCTAATCCTTTTCTTTCCCAGTCCCACCTACCCAGACATATACCTAGTCCTTTTCTTTCCCAGTCCCACCTACCTAGACATATACCTAGTCCTTTTCTTTCCCAGTCCCACCTACCTAGACATATACCTACCTAGTCCTTTTCTTTCCCAGTCCCACCTACCTAGACATATACCTAGTCCTTTTCTTTCCCAGTCCCACCTACCTAGACATATACCTAGTCCTTTTCTTTCCCAGTCCCACCTACCTAGACATATACCTAGTCCTTTTCTTTCCCAGTCCCACCTACCTAGACATATACCTAGTCCTTTTCTTTCCCAGTCCCACCTACCTAGACATATACCTAGTCATTTTCTTTCCCAGTCCCACCTACCTAGACATATACCTAGTCCTTTTCTTTCCCAGTCCCACCTACCTAGACATATACCTAGTCCTTTTCTTTCCCAGTCCCACCTACCCAGACATATACCTAGTCCTTTTCTTTCCCAGTCCCACCTACCCAGACATATACCTAGTCCTTTTCTTTCCCAGTCCCACCTACCTAGACATATACCTACGTAGTCCTTTTCTTTCCCAGTCCCACCTACCTAGACATATACCTAGTCCTTTTCTTTCCCAGTCCCACCTACCTAGACATATACCTAGTCCTTTTCTTTCCCAGTCCCACCTACCCAGACATATACCTAGTAATTTTCTTTCCCAGTCCCACCTACCTAGACATATACCTAATCCTTTTCTTTCCCAGTCCCACCTACCCAGACATATACCTAGTCCTTTTCTTTCCCAGTCCCACCTACCTAGACATATACCTAGTCCTTTTCTTTCCCAGTCCCACCTACCTAGACATATACCTACCTAGTCCTTTTCTTTCCCAGTCCCACCTACCTAGACATATACCTAGTCCTTTTCTTTCCCAGTCCCACCTACCTAGACATATACCTAGTCCTTTTCTTTCCCAGTCCCACCTACCTAGACATATACCTAGTCCTTTTCTTTCCCAGTCCCACCTACCTAGACATATACCTAGTCCTTTTCTTTCCCAGTCCCACCTACCTAGACATATACCTAGTACTTTTCTTTCCCAGTCCCACCTACCTAGGCATATCATTTACCTACCTAGCCATCGATCAGAATATTAGGTAGGTACACATTTTTAGATCGATGGCTAGGTCATCTACCTAGCCATCGATCAGAATATTATGTAAATAGACCTTACTTTTGTATTTTTACATTTATATTATTACATTACTATGATTTGTGGAGAATAAATATTTATGTAATCGTCTTAAAAACTGGTCATTATTAGGTACATGAAAATTATAACAGAATATAAAATATTGTGTTAAAAGTGTAATTTAATTTGGTTTTCTGCGCACTTTTTACCTGAAGTATAATTTAAAAATGCTTTTGAATTTCACATTATGGTTGTCTTATCTAAGCAATAGGTAGGTTAGGTACTTACCTACCTAAAGTGTAAGATTTAGACAAAATGTCATTTCCAAAGTGCCATTTTTATTGTGTGCCTGGTCAGTGTTTATTGTGTGCCTGGTTAGTGTTTATTGTGTGCCTGGTCAGTGTTTATTGTGTGCCTGGTTAGTGTTTATTGTGTGCCTGGTTTGTGTTTTTATTGTGTGCCTGGTTAGTGTTTATTGTGTGCCTGGTCAGTGTTTATTGTGTGCCTGGTTAGTGTTTATTGTGTGCCTGGTCAGTGTTTATTGTGTGCCTGGTCAGTGTTTATTGTGTGCCTGGTTTGTGTTTCAATTGATTCTCTACCAAAAATATTCTTTTCAAAATGACATTAGGTATTTTTGTATTTGAAATGATGTTTACTTAGACGTAGCTCGTTTTATGATTTAGATTTTTATTTATTCTTAATTCCAGAACTTTCCCCTGGTTCACCTATTTTGTCCACCTGGTGGACCACGGGTAAACATATTCTTCCGTGGTCCACCTGATAATCGCCTAAATTATTTTTATTGAAATATATTGCCTATTGTCCACCTCTTTTCATTGGCTAGATTAAATCTATGCAACATTGATCCCGACAAATTAAAAAGTACACCGAATGGCATTTTTTTTTAAATTCATTTATTGAAATAATTTACTTCAATTAAAATGATGATTACTTAAAACTAAAATTGCTCTATCAACGTAGTTTCTCCAATGCGAAATTGATTGGAATTTCACCATTTAGTAACTGTAATTGTATCCCCATAATATCATCGTCGTTATCTATTCTTAAAACATAATGTGTTATACTACAGGTAGGTAGGTACCTAAGTCATTCACTTTACACATGTGCATTCATCATCATTCCATAACATAGTTGGTTGGTAGGTTTACATAATATGAACAATAGCTATATAGGTATGGCGGTGGTAATCAATTTAAACGAAACTTAACATTGATACCTGAACGTTGTTTTATTTATATTCTCATTCAAAAGTTTACCTACTCCCGCATACGTAAGTATGTACCTAATTTAATGATTTATGATACTACTAAAATACCACCTACCAGACATGAAATTACGAACCTAGATTCAGGGTAAAAAATTGCATGGCAACACCACTTCGCGCTTCGTAGGTATACTCTGTCTCTCTTTACGGGCACGCATGCCAACCATCTAGGTAAAATACTCCATCTACGACGGGGCTCTCGACTCGACGTCACTCGACGAGGGTGATGTTTAATTTATAATTAAGTTCTGCTTTTCTTAGTTAGTACTTGATAATGATATATTTCTGTAAGTCAAGTGTAACGGATAAATAAATAAATAAAATGAGGGTCGTGTAGGTAGTACTCTCTTGATGCTTCGCCGTCTGTAGTAAGTACTTAGCTTGAATGCTTCGCCGTCTGTAGTAAGTACTTAGCTTGAATGCTTCGCCGTCTGTAGTAAGTACTTAGCTTGAATGCTTCGCCGTCTGTAGTAAGTACTTAGCTTGAATGCTTCGCCGTCTGTAGTAAGTACTTAGCTTGAATGCTTCGCCGTCTGTAGTAAGTACTTAGCTTGAATGCTTCGCCGTCTATAGTAAGTACTTAGCTTGAATGCTTCGCCGTCTGTAGTAAGTACTTAGCTTGAATGCTTCGCCGTCTGTAGTAAGTACTTAGCTTGAATGCTTCGCCGTCTATAGTAAGTACTTAGCTTGAATGCTTCGCCGTCTATAGTAAGTACTTAGCTTGAATGCTTCGCCGTCTGTAGTAAGTACTTAGCTTGAATGCTTCGCCGTCTGTAGTAAGTACTTAGCTTGAATGCTTCGCCGTCTGTAGTAAGTACTTAGCTTGAATGCTTCGCCGTCTATAGTAAGTACTTAGCTTGAATGCTTCGCCGTCTGTAGTAAGTACTTAGCTTGAATGCTTCGCCGTCTGTAGTAAGTACTTAGCTTGAATGCTTCGCCGTCTGTAGTAAGTACTTAGCTTGAATGCTTCGCCGTCTGTAGTAAGTACTTAGCTTGAATGCTTCGCCGTCTGTAGTAAGTACTTAGCTTGAATGCTTCGCCGTCTGTAGTAAGTACTTAGCTTGAATGCTTCGCCGTCTGTAGTAAGTACTTAGCTTGAATGCTTCGCCGTCTGTAGTAAGTACTTAGCTTGTAGAGCTTATTTACTATATATTATGTAAAATAAAGCAAAACAAGGCAGCCATGTATCAATAGTGTTTTATATTAAACAGTGGCGATGACGGCCGTATGTAAGAGACATTGTTTTATCCCCTTGTGTATCTAACCCTGCCACAGATTGAATAATACTATAATCTACTAGTAACTCTACTAAGTTTATATTGAACAGTGGCGATGACGGCCGGCCGTAGGTAAGAAAGAGACATTGCTTTATCCCCTCGTGTAACTCTGCCACAGATTGAATAATACTTATATCTACTAGTAGGTAACTCTACTAAGTTTATATTGAACAGTGGCGATGACGGCCGGCCGTAGGTAAGAAAGAGACATTGCTTTATCCCCTCGTGTAACCCTGCCACAGATTGAATAATACTTATATCTACTAGTAACTCTACTAAGTTTATATTGAACAGTGGCGATGACGGCCGGCCGTAGGTAAGAAAGAGATATTGCTTTATCCCCTCGTGTAACCCTGCCACAGATTGAATAATACTTATATCTACTAGTAACTCTACTAAGTTTATATTGAACAGTGGCGATGACGGCCGGCCGTAGGTAAGAAAGAGACATTGCTTTATCCCCTCGTGTAACCCTGCCACAGATTGAATAATACTTATATCTACTAGTAACTCTACTAAGTTTATATTGAACAGTGGCGATGACGGCCGGCCGTAGGTAAGAAAGAGACATTGCTTTATCCCCTCGTGTAACTCTGCCACAGATTGAATAATACTTATATCTACTAGTAACTCTACTAAGTTTATATTGAACAGTGGCGATGACGGCCGGCCGTAGGTAAGAAAGAGACATTGCTTTATCCCCTCGTGTAACCCTGCCACAGATTGAATAATACTTATATCTACTAGTAACTCTACTAAGTTTATATTGAACAGTGGCGATGACGGCCGGCCGTAGGTAAGAAAGAGACATTGCTTTATCCCCTCGTGTAACTCTGCCACAGATTGAATAATACTTATATCTACTAGTAGGTAACTCTACTAAGTTTATATTGAACAGTGGCGATGACGGCCGGCCGTAGGTAAGAAAGAGACATTGCTTTATCCCCTTGTGTAACTCTGCCACAGATTGAATAATACTTATATCTACTAGTAGGTAACTCTACTAAGTTTTATTTTCGTAATGATGTTAATTGACAGAGGTATCGTCTAGATCGAGCTTGAAGAGCTTGCGCGCCTGTTCGTTGAGATACTCGACGAACTCGCAGGTGTAGGTCACGTCAATCATCAGATGCACGGCCAGCGTGTAGTTGCGCCACACAAGCAGCTCTTGGTGGAACAAGTGCGCCAGCGTCCGGTTTTGCTGCAAGTGAAACTTACACTCAATAACTTTATTTAAGGGTCAGCTCATACCGTGACGCAACCCGACGTGTCACGTGAGGCATCTCGACACATGAAGCGCGACGAAGCAAGGTGTCGCGCGACGCAACGCGGCATACCGCGATGCAGCGTCGTGACGCAGCCGCAGCCCGGCACAGCACGGCGCGCGGCGCCTTCGCGTCGCGGGGAGTTTTCTAATTATGTCAATACTAGCGGCCCGCCCCGGCTTCGCATGGGTAGATAGAGGTGTTTAACAAAAAAAATATAAATTTGAACACACTCTTGGGTCTTGGCAGACTTTTCATGCGTATAGAATACTCGATCAAGTCTGCTTTTGACAAAATAAACGTTAAATTCAAGCAAGCTGCAGACAGGGCGCTATGGCGCTCATTAAGGGAGGCCTATGTCCAGCAGTGGTGTCCAGTTTTCCCCCTTAAAATCCCACTTAACTTGAGAGGGGAAACTGGTATAAAAAATATGAGTTCCAGTTATCCCCCTTGAAAATCCCCTTAAGGGGGAAAACTGGAATGGAAAAAATAATCATTCCATTTTTTCCCCTTGTTTGAGTTCTACCTAGTAAGTTAGGTATTTTCTATGTGAAATTATTTTTTAAAACAGTTTATTCATATTTCTCAAAGCATTGTTTTTTTTTCTACTGTAGGTACCTACCATAATAGATTTAGGTCTGTGTTCACCAAAAGATAATCGGATAATTAGGCAGCTTCATCGGTTAACTTTGACGTTTAATGTGTGAAAATTAGGTGTAGTCTCAGTAGTCCGGTTACAGAGTTACAGTTAAATCAACCGGACTTCTGAGTCGCTCGACGGCTCGGTAGTCTAGTTACAGAGTTACGGACTTCTGAGTCGCTCGACGGCTCGGTAGTCTAGTTACAGAGTTACGGACTTCTGAGTCGCTCGACGGCTCGGTAGTCTAGTTACAGAGTTACGGACTTCTGAGTCGCTCGACGGCTCGGTAGTCTAGTTACAGAGTTACGGACTTCTGAGTCGCTCGACGGCTCGGTAGTCTAGTTACAGAGTTACGGACTTCTGAGTCGCTCGACGGCTCGGTAGTCTAGTTACAGAGTTACGGACTTCTGAGTCGCTCGACGGCTCGGTAGTCTAGTTACAGAGTTACGGACTTCTGAGTCGCTCGACGGCTCGGTAGTCTAGTTACAGAGTTACGGACTTCTGAGTCGCTCGACGGCTCGGTAGTCTAGTTACAGAGTTACGGACTTCTGAGTCGCTCGACGGCTCGGTAGTCTAGTTACAGAGTTACGGACTTCTGAGTCGCTCGACGGCTCGGTAGTCTAGTTACAGAGTTACGGACTTCTGAGTCGCTCGACGGCTCAGTAGTTCGGTTCGGTTGCCTAATTGAACGGGACTTTTGAGCCTTTTTTTGCCAGTTTTATCGGTGTTGCTGATACATTGCCGGCTTATTTTTCTGAACGAAATAATATCTTTTGATCTATCGGCTGACACTGCAGCCAATTTCAAATGTCACAGCAAATGTCAAAAGTGACAGTGAATGTTAAAAATATTGATAGTAATTTATATGATATAGTAAAGTAGAATTACAGTAAATAAAGAAAATGTCACTACTGTTATCAAATTATCGATACCCTCTGGTCGCTCCTCTCGTAGAAGCAATCTTAAGCTATACTACCCGACGCGACGTGCTCCACTAACTACCGTCAGAACTCATACCTGCCTCGCGCAATGCATACCTATAACACAAACTACTCACAACTTGATCACACCAACCAAAATAATATTTAAACACACAGTTGTAGGTATCCATGGCTTTTTTCAATTCTTAGCAGTAAGTATTTAAACATTACTTAAACAGTTATTAATATATTTATAGATAACTAGCAGCGCCTTGCGGTTTCACCCGCGTAGTTCCCGTTCCCGTGGGAATTCCGGGATAGCCTATGTTCTATTCTAGACTATAATCTATCTCTGTGCCAAATTTCATCCAGATCCGTTCAGCCGTTCTGGCGTGATAAAGGAACAAACATCCATCCATCTATCCATCCATCTACACTTTCACGTTTATAATATTAGTGAGATTTTATTCATATATTAAAGTACCTAGTATCTTATTATTATTTTTTAATAAAAGGGAAGTACCTACTATATGACTCTTTAGACCAATATTTTCCCCACACAACTGTTTGTTAGGGAACAAACCTTAGACCAATATGTTCCCCACACAACTATTTGTTAGGGAACAAACCACTTTACCTAGATTGAGTTTACTCATCTCATCTCATCTCATTTTATTTTTAGTATCAACTTTATCAGATTATGTGAATGTTAGTTTAAGCATATTTACGTTCTTTAAGTGAAAACTCGTTACTACTTATTTAGGTAAGTTTTTTTAAAAGCTGTTTTTCTTTCACCTTAATAATAATATATATTTTTATTTCCGACACATGTTCCATATGAAGTATTACATAAATTAAATTAAACTTATAAATAAATAAAGGGTGAGGCAAGCGAGGTGGCGAGTAGGTAGGTAGGTACTTACAGTTCTATAGGGAAGGAAATGCGGGTACTTCATGTCTGGCATGCCAGATTTGTACAATGGAATCTGGTTCGAGCTCCATCCAATCGGAGTTAGAAGAAAAGCCAATGTATGGTTAAGACTGTCGTAATGAGCACCGTATTTTTCGTAGGCGGGATAGTATTGATTATGTTTTTTGGCGACTTCTCTGTTGTGCTCCGTCACCACCTGGAAGTACATGGTCTTGGCGACATCCAGCCACGTGTTCATCTTCTTGAAGGCGTAACCCATCAGGAACAAGTTCTGTGATTCGATTTCATCCAGCACTACGCGCATCGCCTCCACCCTGCAAGCACACCGCCCGTTGAGCCCGAGCCGGCAGCAGGGAGCATCCGCACACAGACTGGAGCACTGCGCTCGCACAAGCCTGCAGCCTGCACGCACACCGCCCGCTGAGCCCGAGCCAGCTGCAGGGAGCGCCCGTGCACAGGCTGGAACACCGCGCGCGCGCACGCACAAGCCTCCAGCCTGCACGCACACCGCCCGCTGAGCCCGAGCCAGCTGCAGGGAGCGCCCGTGCACAGGCTGGAACACCGTGCGCGCGCACGCACAAGCCTCCAGCCTGCACGCACACCGCCCGCTGAGCCCGAGCCAGCTGCAGGGAGCGCCCGTGCGCAGGCTGGAACACCGCGCGCGCGCACGCACAAGCCTCCAGCCTGCACGCACACCGCCCGCTGAGCCCGAGCCAGCTGCAGGGAGCGCCCGTGCACAGGCTGGAACACCGTGCGCGCGCACGCACAAGCCTCCAGCCTGCACGCACACCGCCCGCTGAGCCCGAGCCAGCTGCAGGGAGCGCCCGTGCGCAGGCTGGAACACCGCGCGCGCGCACGCACAAGCCTCCAGCCTGCACGCACACCGCCCGCTGAGCCCGAGCCGGCTGCAGGGAGCGCCCGTGCGCAGGCTGGAACACCGCGCGCGCGCACGCACAAGCCTCCAGCCTGCACGCACACCGCCCGCTGAGCCCGAGCCGGCTGCAGGGAGCGCCCGTGCGCAGGCTGGAACACCGCGCGCGCGCACGCACAAGCCTCCAGCCTGCACGCACACCGCCCGCTGAGCCCGAGCCAGCTGCAGGGAGCGCCCGTGCACAGGCTGGAACACCGTGCGCGCGCACGCACAAGCCTCCAGCCTGCACGCACACCGCCCGCTGAGCCCGAGCCAGCTGCAGGGAGCGCCCGTGCGCAGGCTGGAACACCGCGCGCGCGCACGCACAAGCCTCCAGCCTGCACGCACACCGCCCGCTGAGCCCGAGCCGGCTGCAGGGAGCGCCCGTGCGCAGGCTGGAACACCGCGCGCGCGCACGCACAAGCCTCCAGCCTGCACGCACACCGCCCGCTGAGCCCGAGCCGGCTGCAGGGAGCGCCCGTGCGCAGGCTGGAACACCGCGCGCGCGCACGCACAAGCCTCCAGCCTGCACGCACACCGCCCGCTGAGCCCGAGCCGGCTGCAGGGAGCGCCTGCACACAGACTCACCTCGACTGCGAGGCGTAGTACGCGTGGAACATCAGCTGGATGGACTTGTAGACGACTGTGGCCTCGTCGGCCTCGTGCGTGAAGTTGTCTCCCTGCCGCCGCCGCGTGTCGCGCCGCAGTCTGCAAATCATTCCTTTATGAGTATAGAACAGTTACAGATCTCATTCTAACTTATTCTACGGTTCATACTAATATGTATATACCTACCTTAAAACGTATGTACAGTGCGCGTCAGAATTAAGTATCCCCCTTGTCTACAAAATATTTTCTAACTTCTATTCGCTTGTGACTAATTTCAAAGCAAAAACTTATCAAGCCGCTAAGGATCGAACCACCCACCCTCTATATGGAGACTCGAATTCTCGGCATTAGATCAACTGAGCTATTTAGCTGATGGAACAACGTGTCCAATTTTGTCTATCGGTCTAATTAGTCCCCATTTTTAAGGCCAAGTCTTACATTTTTTTTATGGATGCGGGTAGGGTTTGATTTTGTCGTTTGTAGCGAACAAAGTAATTGTCACTCGTCTTATTTCGTGTGGTTTGCTTTGTGCATATTTTGCGAAAGATCGAAATATTGTTCTTTATTTTTGAATAAATTATCACAATCTATTATAAAAAACCTTTCACTGTTTACAGATATTATTTGTTATTATGGTTTATCAAAACAATTATTTCGTTATAATATCATAGATTTATACGTAGTAGTTATTGTATAATATTGTAGACATTTATAGAATATTATTTTTTGTAATTTTTGTTTTTTTTTCATTAACTTGCAATTAAGCCCATAAAGAATAAAGATGTGTCTGAAATAAATGTGATTTATTATTATTATTATTATGGCGAGAGTCCAGCTTTTCGACTCGCATCGAGAGTCCAGTCTTCCTTTTCAGGTACTCCTCCAGAGGCTTGGTCTCCACACAGTAGTGAACGCGAGAGACGTAGAGCTGGGTAGTTGGTACTTCCGCTCGGAACCCAGGGGTCAGGTCTTTCGGCCCAATACCGCACTGGTTACGGCTGGTGGGCTTACGGCTCTTGTGAACTACCACGGTGAATCCCTCCTCGCGTCACAAGGCCCTTTCCCAGGAGCCAGCGCAGGTGCAGCACTATGTGATGGTTCACAGGGCTTCAACTCTTTTCCCTTCCATTTAGAGCACGCCACAGGCTGTGGGCGCGGTGCAGCTCGCAGCGGCGGCGGCGGTGGCGACGACGACGACGGATGCATACGCGCGCGGAGGGAAGGCACGCGCGAACGTGTAGATCCCTCACGCACGCGGTATCGCGGGGAGCGGGCGGGGGAAGAGTGTGATATTGGCGGTTTTGTCAACCGCGGCCGGCGACACGTCCAGTACTGCTGACTCGAACGATGACGCCGACATTCTCCGCGCTCCTCGCTTCATATTGACGTACGAAGCCTCAGATGATCTAGTTACCTACCGTGGCTGCACGTAGTGATGAAACCTCTGAGCGAAGGTCACTGATGGTAACTTCTGTTCTGACGCTTCCAACTTCACCTTGACGTCAACCAGACTGGCTTTTAGATTAGTGACATCCTTCAGCAGTCTGGTCACATCGACGTGGTCGAACGTCACGGGGGGCAGCTTATGCAGCTCCTTCGCGACGAAGTCAGGCACGTCGTCCGGATCTGTGCTCTTGAACAGCGTGATGATGTCCTGCACACTTTTTTCTCCGCCATCCCTGCGACGAGAGGGCATTGCCACTGCAAATATCCTCTTCCTTGAACAGCGTGATGATGTCCTGCACACTTTTTTCTCCGCCATCCCTGCGACGAGAGGGCATTGCCACTGCAAATATCCTCTTCCTTGAACAGCGTGATGATGTCCTGCACACTTTTTTCTCCGCCATCCCTGCGACGAGAGGGCATTGCCACTGCAAATATCCTCTTCCTTGAACAGCGTGATGATGTCCTGCACACTTTTTTCTCCGCCATCCCTGCGACGAGAGGGCATTGCCACTGCAAATATCCTCTTCCTTGAACAGCGTGATGATGTCCTGCACACTTTTTTCTCCGCCATCCCTGCGACGAGAGGGCATTGCCACTGCAAATATCCTCTTCCTTGAAATTGGATTTGCAGATCTGCATGATGCTGCCCTCGTCCATGGTGTCGAATTATGAAACATTATGAGTGGATACACTCCACTTATAATAAAAAAGAATTGAGTCCAAATAAATGTTCGGCCAAATATTGCATCCATTATACTTCAAATTGTAAGATTACCGGATAACAAATAAACAGGACAGTTACAATAAGAGACTTTGGAGTCAAATTTGACTGAAAGCTAACATTTCATGACCACATTCGTTCCTTGACCATGGAGGTTTTGAAGCTCATCCTCAGAAAACTCCGTGATTTTGAGAAATCATCGATCGAGACACGTTGTTCACCTTGTTTTCTCGGCACTTGTTAGGAGCAAGTTGGAGAGCGGTGCTTTTTTATGGAACTCCCACGAGATTACTTACACCCTCACGCTTGAGAAGGCGCAGAAGAAGTTAGGTGGTATTAGATAAAATGAATTTAATAAAATAAATATATAATTTGAAAATAAAAAAAAGGATTTTTTTCGTAAATGGGACATTTTGTATACATGTTAATGAAAAACATCGTACAAAATGCTGTGTACATATTTGTGGCACTTCGTGTATACATTTCTCAGTCTCGGTCATGTTTACATATTTATGACGACTGGTAGGATTTTTAGTAAAGAGCTGTTTTTATAAAATGAAACATTTTGTATACATGGTACTGAAAAATATAGTACAAAATGCCGTATACATTTCTGTGCCACTTTATTGTTTACATTATTTCGGAATTGTCAAATACATATTTATGACCACATAGTGTATACATCTTTGTAGCACTCAATTAAGCATACATCATTAAGGCGTGGTCTTGGATACATTATTTTCTTATTCTCGATGGTATACAATTATTTGACTAAATAGTGTATACGTGATTATGATAAACTGTATACCGTATTTTGACAAGTACGATGACTACATCATTTTGAAAAATTTTGTGTATACTTTTATTTTGAAAAGTTCGCGTGTACATAAATATGAAACTTTGGGAGTGTATACATGTCTGTGCAGCTGACTGTACATACCTACCTATTTTCTTAATTACTAGTAATCATTGTATGTTGCGTTGATATTTTGCCTACATTACTGAGGAACATTTAAATATACTTTGTAAACTCCAATCTGATCTGCTTGCTTCTCATGGCCACCACAACACAACTTACTCTTTTGGCTTTCCCTGCTAGTATCTTCACTTCTCATGGCCACCACAACACAACTTACTCTTTTGGCTTTCCCTGCTAGTATCTTCACTTCTCATGGCCACCACAACACAACTTACTCTTTTGGCTTTCCCTGCTAGTATCTTCACTTCTCATGGCCACCACAACACAACTTACTCTTTCGGCTTTCCCTGCTAGTATCTTCACTTCTCATGGCCACCACAACACAACTTACTCTTTCGGCTATCCCTGCTAGTATCTTCACTTCTCATGGCCACCACAACACAACTTACTCTTTCGGCTTTCCCTGCTAGTATCTTCACTTCTCATGGCCACCACAACACAACTTACTCTTTTGGCTTTCCCTGCTAGTATCTTCACTTCTCATGGCCACCACAACACAACTTACTCTTTCGGCTTTCCCTGCTAGTATCTTCACTTCTCATGGCCACCACAACACAACTTACTCTTTCGGCTTTCCCTGCTAGTATCTTCACTTCTCATGGCCACCACAACACAACTTACTCTTTCGGCTTTCCCTGCTAGTATCTTCACTTCTCATGGCCACCACAACACAACTTACTCTTTCGGCTTTCCCTGCTAGTATCTTCACTTCTCATGGCCACCACAACACAACTTACTCTTTCGGCTTTCCCTGCTAGTATCTTCACTTCTCATGGCCACCACAACACAACTTACTCTTTCGGCTTTCCCTGCTAGTATCTTCACTTCTCATGGCCACCACAACACAACTTACTCTTTCGGCTTTCCCTGCTAGTATCTTCACTTCTCATGGCCACCACAACACAACTTACTCTTTCGGCTTTCCCTGCTAGTATCTTCACTTCTCATGGCCACCACAACACAACTTACTCTTTCGGCTTTCCCTGCTAGTATCTTCACTTCTCATGGCCACCACAACACAACTTACTCTTTCGGCTTTCCCTGCTAGTATCTTCACTTCTCATGGCCACCACAACACAACTTACTCTTTCGGCTATCCCTGCTAGTATCTTCACTTCTCATGGCCACCACAACACAACTTACTCTTTCGGCTTTCCCTGCTAGTATCTTCACTTCTCATGGCCACCACAACACAACTTACTCTTTCGGCTATCCCTGCTAGTATCTTCACTTCTCATGGCCACCACAACACAACTTACTCTTTCGGCTTTCCCTGCTAGTATCTTCACTTCTCATGGCCACCACAACACAACTTACTCTTTCGGCTTTCCCTGCTAGTATCTTCACTTCTCATGGCCACCACAACACAACTTACTCTTTCGGCTTTCCCTGCTAGTATCTTCACTTCTCATGGCCACCACAACACAACTTACTCTTTCGGCTTTCCCTGCTAGTATCTTCACTTCTCATGGCCACCACAACACAACTTACTCTTTCGGCTATCCCTGCTAGTATCTTCACTTCTCATGGCCACCACAACACAACTTACTCTTTCGGCTTTCCCTGCTACTCTGCTAGTATCTTCACTTCTCGTGGTGGCCAAGGACAAGAAATCAAGCAGACCGACAAACACTATAACTTGGATATTATATAGATACCAGCCAGGGCCCCAAGTACGGACTGCGAACTTCCCCCGGCTTGGGCTACACATTTTAAAATAGCTTCAGATTGATAATATCAGAAGTAGGGGGTAGTTCGCATTCCCCATATTCATCCTGATAAGTTTAAAAGCAAACATTATGTAACTTTCTCATTCAAAGTTAGTTTGTTTGATTCCACGCTTTGTGTTGTTTGACGAAGTTATTTAATTTTGGTGCGTTCCATTCCAGCACCTTTATTGTGTTTTTGCAATGAAACAAGGACATGAGGACGAGCCTTTCTCGTTCTCGTCATAGAAGACGCCCGTGTGGGTTGCGGAGCGAACGTGCGCGAAACAGGAAGTCTCGTGGCTGGCGATCCCACGGCCACACCCGTGGCCGATCTCCACATAGACGTCTATACGTCTTCGTGGTCGGCGACCGCGCAGTCTTTCGCGAGCCCAGTCAGCGGTTACGTAGACCGTCACGACAACGCTCACATGGTGGCTGGTCTTCCCTACATTCCCGTAGTCGTCACGAAAGGTACACTCGTCACCGTCGTCGCCAAGGTTTTTGCAGTCATAGCTGCGGTTGAGGTATTGCGCAGTTAGCCCTTGAGGCAGTAGAACCAGTCCGTTGGATGGTGTCTACAGTAGAACCAATCCGTTGGATGGTGTCTACAGTAGACCCAGTCCGTTGGATGGTGTCTACAGTAGACCCAGTCCGTTGGATGGTGTCTACAGTAGACCCAGTCCGTTGGATGGTGTCTACAGTAGAACCAATCCGTTGGATGGTGTCTACAGTAGACCCAGTCCGTTGGATGGTGTCTACAGTAGACCCAGTCCGTTGGATGGTGTCTACAGTAGAACCAGTCCGTTGGATGGTGTCTACAGTAGAACCAATCCGTTGGATGGTGTCTACAGTAGACCCAGTCCGTTGGATGGTGTCTACAGTAGACCCAGTCCG
Organism: Eupithecia exiguata; assembly: GCA_947086465.1. Classification (NCBI taxonomy): domain Eukaryota; kingdom Metazoa; phylum Arthropoda; class Insecta; order Lepidoptera; family Geometridae; genus Eupithecia; species Eupithecia exiguata. The sequence continues at coordinate 111,380 of OX352245.1, read as the reverse complement.
TTGAATGGTGTCTACAGTAGACCCAGTCCGTTGGATGGTGTCTACAGTAGAACCAATCCGTTGGATGGTGTCTACAGTAGACCCAGTCCGTTGGATGGTGTCTACAGTAGACCCAGTCCGTTGGATGGTGTCTACAGTAGACCCAGTCCGTTGGATGGTGTCTACAGTAGAACCAGTCCGTTGGATGGTGTCTACAGTAGAACCAATCCGTTGGATGGTGTCTACAGTAGACCCAGTCCGTTGGATGGTGTCTACAGTAGACCCAGTCCGTTGGATGGTGTCTACATATGGCCATGGAAGCTGATCTGCTTTGCACACCGATCAGTCGCTGTGTGACGTACGTTCACAGTTTGTTTTATTTAGCATGTTTGCTTTGGTTGTGTTGTGGTTATTTATGTACCTACCTACTTACTGTTCCAGTTGAATATGTCGTCAACGATGAATTTTTGGCTTGAGAGTACTTCAATATTCAGCTGTATGTGTATTGTGTAATAGTTAGCGTAGTACCTACACTAAAACACACTAACAACTGCTAAGGCATTCATGTGTCTAAAATGTCTTTGTTTAACATTGTTACCATTGTTCACAGCGACGAGTGATGATGTTGACCCAAAACAGGAACTGACTGAACGTGTCGCAGTTGACCAACCTGATCGTTTCTCACTACACAATCGAGAACCAGGGCTTTCCATTATGATAGACCACTTAGATATGCCTACGCTTGATTAAGTCTGAGCACCAACCATAAATACCCTAGATCTGTCGAGGCGCCAGAAGCTGCAGGAGAGGCCGTGATGGATGTGACTCGAGGGTAGATATATCTTTTTACTATAAAAGCCGACGGAACGAGGGACGGACACTTATTCTGCTGCAAGTCGTCGTGCTAAACGGACGTTCACTCTCTTGTGTAATGTTGTATCATTGCGATAAGTACCCAAGTGTAGTTGAATAATAGAAATTCTCATTGTGTTGAGTAGTAATTAATTTTTCATTGTTTGAGTAAAATCCTGTAAGGATATGAAAATTGTGTTTTTTTTTTAAATAATGAAAATTGATATTGATAATAATATGATAATAGTTACGCGGCCTCCATGAGCGCGAGCTCGGCGGGCATTGCGTCGGCGAGATCTGGATCGCAGAGGTCGAGCGGGTCTGAGACGGGGCGCCAGTCGCCGGCGGCGCGGCGCGCCGACAGCGTATCGGCGTGCTGCCGCGCCGCCAGCGCCGCCGCCAGCACGCCGTCCTCGCCCACAAGGTCCTGCTCCCCCCGAGCGATGAACTCTGCGTACGCCGCCGCCGCCGCCGCCGCACACACCACACCTGCATACAATGTTATTATATTTAGATCATGTTAACGATGTTTGCCAAAGGTTAAGCCGGTTTGTTTTTGCTCTAAAAAAGATTCGTCAGAGCATTTCATTCGATGCGGCGCTTCCCAAGTAACATTTTAGGTTTTGAAACGGTTCTAGAACCTTTATATAGAATATATATAATATTTTATAGAATATTTAGAATTAACCTCGTATTAATCTGCTCGTAAGTATTAGTAGGCTCAATAACGTTATATAATTATTTATTATTATATTCGAACTTAACGTCGTATTAATCTCCTGATTGCAAAAAGGACCCACGTTTTAGAACCTTCCTGATAGCTATAGCAAAACCTATAACTCAAATCCAAAACCTTATGAACTAGCTACACAGAACCCAAACATCCCCGTCCCCGGAGAATAAAATGGTAACTGCAAAACACTTTTCTCACTTTTCAGGAAAAATAAAAAACATCTTTTCATTGATTAGGTACTTCACAAATACTGGACGTAGACTAATGATTGTCAACTTTACGAAAAGCTTACCTATAGCTATATTTTTTATGTATTTCGAATGTTTTAGCAAAACGCGCGAACCTGAGATACCAATATGTCAAAAATGAGATATTTTAAAAATAAGAAGCTAGCTAGGTAGGTACCTAGTCAATATCAATCATCATCTAGTCACTAGTGTGTGTAATGTCCGTTATCGTCTTATTCATGGTATTTCCACGCCTAAATCGAATATTGCAACAGTGACTTATCATTTTATTCCACGTTTTTTACGGTGCAAGTGATGATGGTAATGTTTTAATATCATCTTTTAGCTTAGTCTAGCTTAACCTTGCTCTGATAAGGGCTTGTTTTAGCTTTCCAATAAAACTATAATTATTTTTCGTCAATTTAAAATTAATTTCGTTGGTTGTATAAGTTAGGTCTCAGTTAATAAGAAAGATCTCGAGAAAAATCTCATAGGCCAAGATTATTTTGTCTAATAGATGTCTAATAGACCATGATATCCACTCAGAGACCATTCGCGTACGACGCACCACACAATTCTATTAAACAACGCAAATATAATGGCCCTCTGCGGGCTTAGCTTACAAGTTAATCGCAAATAAGCGTGCTATAATTACTACGTTAACGTTATAATTGGCCTTAGTGCGTTAATATTAGCCTTAGGGCGTTATTTTTTCTAACTTAACACATTATCTGCTTATTATCACCTTTTTGACAGTACCTTATCTAACATAAACGTTGTTATAATGGGGGTTCATTTAAATAATTCGCTGCATTTCCAATGAAATAAACGCCAATAATGTATTTAGTTAAAAAAAACGCATTAACGCACTAAGGCCAATTATGACGTTAACGTAGTAATTATACCACGCTTATTTGCGATTAACCTTGGTATGCTAAGCCCGCTGGATACGCCATTCGCACGGAAGGTAACATCATAACATGACTTCCTTCAGCACTTTGAAATATTGTTATTGGATGAGATCCCTCCTACATTAATTAAGAAATGCAGTAATGAAATTTGCAATCCATTGACCACCCTAATTAATCAATCGTTTGACGAAGGTACATTTCCGAATAGTTTGAAGTTAGCAAAAATTAAACCTATCTTTAAAAAAGGTGGGAAACATGATAATCCCGCGAACTATAGGCCAATAGCTTTTTTGTCAACTATATCTAAAATATTTGAGAAGGCTATGGCTAACCGAATCTGTAGCTTCTTTGAAAAGTACGACATTCTTGACAATTGTCAATATGGTTTCCGGAAAAACCGTTCAACCACCCTAGCAGTATTTAACTACTTACAAGAAATATATCGTGTAATAGATAATAAGAAATATGCTTTAGGAATATTTCTAGACATGTCAAAAGCATATGACAAAGTAAATCATGAAATCCTACTACATAAGTTATATAACTATGGAATTAGAGGTGCTGCTTACAGATGGTTCCAAACTTATTTAAATGACAGACAACAATTTGTAGAAATAATAAATCATGATATAAATAAACAAGAAAATGTAGTATCTGACATAAAAACAATTAATAATTCAATTCCCCAAGGCTCTGTTCTTGGATGTACCCTTTTTTTATTATATATTAATGACCTTCCAAAATCAATAAATACAATGAGTATCTTATTTGCCGACGACGTATCTCTCCTGTTTACTAGTAACTCAACAATCGACTATGTACACATAAATACAGTATTTAAGGAATGCCTCTCATGGCTTCAGGACCATAATTTAGAAATTAATTTACTCAAAACCAAATTAACCCAATTCCGGACATATAAAAGAACCCCCCTTGACCTTAGCTTATTATCAAAACACCTCTCAATTGACGAAACAAATGATTTTAACTTATTAGGAATAACACTAGACACAAATTTAAATTGGAAAGCCCATGTACAAAAAATAAAAACTAAACTTTCGCAATTTGTATACGCCCTAAGTATTTTAAAAGCCAATACGAACTACGAGACTGCCTTATCTGCGTATTATGCTTACGCTTATAGTTGGCTCAATTATGCCATAATTCTGTGGGGCGACAGTGTAGAATTCAAACAATTATTTATTATGCAAAAGAAATGTGTAAGAATCCTCACTAACACTAAACCACGTGATAGCTGTAGGCCACACTTCATCAAAAACAAAATTTTGACTTTGCCATCTATCTATATCATGCAAGCCGTACTATTTGTCAGGAAACACAAAAATCTCTTTAAAACCAATCACGACATAAACAATGAGTATAACAGACGGAACAAAAATAAAATAGTATTACCGCCATCCAAACTTGAACTAGCAAGACAAAGCCCATACCACAGACTATCTAGAATTATTATAACAAAATACCTGAATGCATAAAAAACGAGGACAAACATACACTTTTTTGCAAAAAGCTAAAACAATTTTTACTAGATAAGTGTTACTATTCCGTGAACCAATTTAATATGGACAAACTGACATGAGAATTAAATTAAGGACATCTTAAATAACTGACATTCTGACTACTAGTATAAGTTTTAAATTATCAAATTTGTGTATGAATGCAAATTAGTATCCTATTTATTCTAAATTATGTTCTATTATGCATGCAAAATTAATTTTACTTCCAATTTTAAATTTTATTAATATTAGTTTGACATTTCTTTTATATTCAATCAACCTGTTGTATACCTATTGTATAAAGTGCCTTAATTTTTGCAGTGCCCTTACAGGGTGCATGTACTGACCACCTACACCTAGCCATTCACATAGACTTAGAATGAATTGTACGTACACGTACCTACATGTAAGCAAATAAATGAAATTGAAATTGTTCGTCATTCATGCGCACACTTATTTTTACTATTTCTCCGGGACCGATAGAGGACATCCAATGACCTAAAAATAACGATGTAATCAATTTGGTTTATTATTTTATTTTATTTTCAAAATTTTGGAGAAACTTACAGCTAGGTTTACAAATAATCAAATGAAAATATAGAACATGCCTGGATAGACCAGTACATGTTTGTTGACGGCTATGCACAAGTTTCCGCAGATTCACTTGGAAACTGTATGATATAGAGTAGGTAAGTTGACGACTAACTAACATAACATAACTAACTAAATAACATTAACTTAGTTAATACTAAAAATCACATCGAGTTAAACATTTAAATCTTAATCTAATCTAGTTTGGCTTACACTTGAAAAAAAAGATCACTAATTAATAATTAGTGATCTATTTTTTCAAGTGATGTAAAAAGATAAATTTGTATTAAAATTCTTTAGTAAGAGGAAACAGTGAGGTAGACTGTGACTTATTTAATACCAGTACAAGTAAGCTTAGACGCATAATTGTAATTATGATAATATTGTATTAAAATTCTTTAGTAAGAGGAAACAGTGAGGTAGACTGTGACTTATTTAATACCAGTACAAGTAAGCTTAGACGCATAATTGTAATTATGATAATATTGTATTAAAATTCTTTAGTAAGAGGAAACAGTGAGGTAGACTGTGACTTATTTAATACCAGTACAAGTAAGCTTAGACGCATAATTGTAATTATGATAATATTGTATTAAAATTCTTTAGTAAGAGGAAACAGTGAGGTAGACTGTGACTTATTTAATACCAGTACAAGTAAGCTTAGACGCATAATTGTAATTATGATAATATTGTATTAAAATTCTTTAGTAAGAGGAAACAGTGAGGTAGACTGTGACTTATTTAATACCAGTACAAGTAAGCTTAGACGCATAATTGTACTAATTATGATAATATTGTATTAAAATTCTTTAGTAAGAGGAAACAGTGATAGTGTTATCATAATTACAATTATGCGTCTAAGCTTACTTGTACTGGTATTAAATAAGTCACAGTCTACCTCACTGTTTCCTCTTACTAAAGAATTTTAATACAAATTTATCTTTTTACATTATTATGATATAATACCTAGGTACTCATTGATGAAGGGTTATTGGATTCGTTGAGAATTATCTATCACTTAGGTACAGTGCGCGTCACAATTAAGTATCCCCCTATCTCAATGTATGTGGGTTCAAATCCTGTCAGCGATCGTCGGAGATTGGGTGATCAAAATTACATTTTTTTATAATTTTCCAATTTCTTTTCATATTTTTGACGTTTCCAACAAGAATTGTATGTTCTGTATCATTAAAATGTAATTTTTGTATAAATTGTTTCATTTTAATTTCATTTAATTTGGTAACCTTACTTAAAATTCGATGGATTCTCTAATTATCAACTTGGCCTTGCGGTAGTAACCGGCAAATTAATGCAAGACTAGATAAGAGTGACATGGTTCGAATCTCGTGAGCGGTGTTTCGTTTTTTTTTATTAATTGTTATCAATTTTTTTAGCAATATGTAAGATTTTTAATTGATATTATTCTTTATAGGCTTAATTGCAAGTTAATGAAAAAAAAACAAAAATTACAAAAAAGAATATTCTATAATTATGTCTACAATATTATACAATAACTACTACGTATAAATCTATGATATTATAACGAAATAATTGTTTTGATAAACCATAATAACAAATAATATCTGTAAACAGTGAAAGGTTTTTTATAATAGATTGTGATAATTTAATCAAAAATAATTTGTTTACAACGAAAGAACATTGGTAACAATTAATATTTCGATCTCTCGCTAAATATGCACAAAGCAAACCACACGGAATAAGACGAGTGACAATTACTTTGTTCGCTACAAACGACAAAGTCAAACCCTACCCGCATCCATAAAAAAAATGTAAGACTTGTTGGCATTAAAATAGGGACTAATTAGACCGATAGACAAAATTGGACGCATTGTTTTAACAGCTAAATAGCTCAGTTGATCTAATGCCGAGAATTCGAGTCTCCATATAAAGGGTGGATGGTTCGATCCTTAGCGGCTTGATAAGTTTTTGCATTGAAAATTAGTCACAAGCGAATAGAAGTTAGAAAATATTTTGTAGACAAGGGGGATACTTAATTCTGACGCGCACTGTACCTATTGTAATGATTTTACTAATTTTTACTTTCGTAGGATAAAATACTTGTAAATAGGTAGGTGCTATAAATATTACTTTTGTAGCTTAAAATACTGACTTTTTATGTACCTACCTACCTACCTAGTGTTCATGCAAAAAATTACGTAGGTAGATCTGAAATTTCTCTCGTCCCTGCGTAGATCGTAGAATATCTCTCTGTTGTTGTCTATAAATACTATTTCAGGGCTCTGCCTTTACTATTTAAGCCTTAAAATCCATATTTCCTTATTTTCTTCTGTTAGGTAACTGATGAATACACTGCACTGCACTGCACTGCGCTGGTCGACAGAGCCGAATTTTCTGATTCAGATCATATTTGTTATTTTATTTAAAACTACTGTTATCAGAAGAAAAACATGTAGATTCGAATGCCATCGTTGCGAAACATGCTGTTTCGAAGAAAAAAACAAGTGGTACGGCCGCCCTTTCGAAAAACCGTTGTTTCGCATAGATTTAAATCGTTGTTTCGGAAATTGCTATAAGTAGGTAACTATCGAATGACGAATTCGCGAACGGCGGCACAGTACCTATAAAGATTTATCCTGATAATAGTAACATGCCCGAAATATTATCGCGTAGGTAATCATATCGCGGATTTCAAGATTTCTGGATAATCTGTGAAAATTATCATGATACGGTCTATTAAACTATCAGTCTGTTTAATCATGAAATCATAATACTGACGACGCGACCGTGTACCTAACTTAAATGTACACTTAGGCCATACATTCAGCAAGCAGTTGTGTTTACAAATGCCTTTAGGCTAACGCAATCAGCGAAGGCCTACAGCACCGAAAACTCCATCTAACAACTGCTAAAATCGTGAATTATTTTCTTGGGCTGGAGCTAAGATCACGATCAGACCGCCGCCATTTTGCGTCTGCTCTATATCTTATTTTTTTTATCCAAACCCAGAAAAGACAACACTCAGTTGTCAGTTTTCCGAAGATTGTCAATGTCATCCCATCTCGTGCATTTGGACAAACAAAACCAGAGGGTAGATAGACATCTACCCGACCCTTGCCAAGGCAACTCACGATGAGAATAAAACCACTCTCCGCTACCTAAAATACACGCCTCGTCTATACCTTGAAGACTAACGCAATCAGCGAAGGCCTACAGCACCGAAAACCCCATCTAACAACTGCTAAAATCGTGAATTCTTTTCATGGGCTGGAGCTAAGCTTCTGATCCGACCGCCGCCATTTTAAGTCTGACCAGTATCTTAGTTTTTTATCCAAACCTGGTACATATATAGTGATCTGTGATCCAAACCCAGAAAAGACGACACTCAGTTGTCAGTGTTCCAAAGATTGTCAATGTCATCCCATCTTGTGCATTTGGACAAACAAAACCAGAGGGTGGATAGACATCTCTAGTTAGAGGAATAAGGTAAATTCTCCATCTACGCATCTCTACGACCCTTGCCAAGGCAACATAAAACCACTCTCCGCTACCTAAAATACACGCCTCGTCTATAACCTTTTACGATTTTCCATCTCGTCTGGATTGAATTGAATGGTTTGATTCGGTCAGTTCATTCAAATTCATTCCAATCATTCCATGTTTATTATTTAGTCAATTTTAGTCTATGATTCCATAATCCATCAATCCCATCCGGTCCGTCGGGCAGGGATGTCAGACGTACCATAATTATGGTACACGTACCATAATCCAGGTCTTCGTACCATGTACCATAGTACTTCTATTATGGTACGCAAATGTACCATAATTTTCAATCATCAAAATTATTTTGTCATGTAATGGAACGAACGACAGAAACGTTTCGTTTCCGCTGCTAAGCACTACTCTGTACGTATATGATCTGTGCTATGAAGCCTTACTCATAAGAATCATCTCATAAGAATAATTTTACAATCGATGTATTATGCGTAGAATGAAATGGCCTCTTTAGGTAACGTTTGACGTTGACTGCACTGGTGCGAGAGAGATGGAGGATAGCCAATACAAGTTGTGTATGTTGCATCTCTCTCGCGAACCGAAGATTTCTTTCTTCATTTCATTCATCCGTTCATACGGTTCGTTCATTCGGTTTATGATATCTTTTGTATTAACTGGCTTGAGTAGTAAATAGTAATAGTAACCTTAGCATGTTATGTTAATATGATAGTTAATTTAGGATGATAGGTTCGATCTGTGACTTGCATCGCTCGTTATCCCGAGTTTATATACCTTTCTACTTAGCTAGCCATGTTTCTAGAAAAAACTGTAATATTAACTCAAACCAATTAATAACCGTGTGAGACTTTTAGAAACCGTACCTTAATTTTCTGAAAAGTACCATATTTTTGACAGATTGATGTCATAATTTCTGAGTCGGCATCTAACATCCCTGCCGTCGGGTCCGTCTCTCAGTATATATAATGTACTCTGTGGTCCGTCCGGCATCCATTGTTTTCTTTTCTTTCTGTGGGTGGTACAACCAGCCAGTCCTGTTCGCACGCCGCGCCGCCTAAGGGCACCGCCGCGCTCCGCCATGCCGCCGGCTAGGGACGCCGTTGGGGCTTCCGCCTATCACCCGCACAAACCGAAGAATTTCTTCAAATGCATCATCCCCGGGTGCCGCTCCTCCACCACCACCAACATCGCCAAGCTGCATTCTTTCCCGTGGAGAGACATGCCTCGGTAACGTATCTACCCACCGACTTTTCTTTCTTAAATTGCGTCTACTCGGCCGGGCTACCGAACGGTACGCGACCTGCATCTTCTCATGACACTGACCTGCGTCTTCTCGTGAAAAACACTACAAATGAGGCAACAACTACAAAAACACAATGTGATTCATAGCATCATTATAGCTGTTAACAGTATTGTTTATAAGCTTGCAAGTAGACAATTAGGCATACCTTCACAAACAAAAGTCTAACATACAATTAGGCATACCTTCACAAACAAAAGTCTAACATACAATTAGGCATATCTTCACAAACAAAAGTCTATCATACTATTATGCATACCTTCACAAACAAAAGTCTATCATACTATTATGCATACCTTCTCAAACAAAAGCCTAACATACAATTAGGCATACCTTCACAAACAAAAGACTATCATACCTATGTCTACACAAGGTACCTACATTATTTATATAATGTCTATTGACTACCATATTTACTTAGATATGATAATATGTCCACGCATGTTTTATCTTTGACTGAATGAAAGAATGTAGTATTTGGAAACATAAATGCTACAGCAAGCTAGGCACTTAATAGAAAGGTAGAGTTAACATAATAGGTGACCATACATTATGTGGCCTTTAGAAGTATGTGATCAGATAAAAAGTTATTGGTAAGGGCTTAGGGAGGATCCAAGGCCGAGCCTGTGTCGTGAGGTCGAAGCTGATAATTGTTACATAAAGGTGGAGGCAGTGTCGGTGTGAACGTACCACACTTCATGGAGCTATCTTACATTACCTTAACTAGTTAGTAGTCACACAAGAGACTAATTCTATCAATATTTAGAAAATACAACATAAACTAAACTAAACTAACTAACGCTTGAAATATTGCACTTATTTATTTAATAAAGGTTTACCAACAACACACATATCTTTTCATTCACTTAGGTATTAAAAACTAAAATAGGTCCTGTTCTGATATGCAAGTTACTTAGGTACAGGTAAGTAAACACAACATTTTTAGGAATAACCTTCACAGATCTACTTTTACATTATATTTATCTATACATTATGAAAAGACTGAAATACAAATGTTTCTCATTGGTACCATTCTTGGCAGAACGGTCGTGGTCGTCATGACGATAATATAAATACCTACATGAAAATAAACTATTATGTATGACAATAAACTATCTAGGTATACTAATATTATAAAGAGGAAAGATTTGTTTGTTTGACGGGAAAAGGCTCCGAAACTACTGGACCGATTTGAAAAATTCTTTCACCAGTAGCCATTCTTTCTTCATTATCCCTGATGGTTATAGGCTATAGAATATTTTCAAAAAAGTTAGGGATCCGTATGAAAACTTCGATAGTGTAACCCAAGGTGTGAAAAAAATACCATGAAAAATCCTTACATCGCGTACGCTGCAGCGCTGCGGAAACTATTGACAATAGAGCAAAATGATGTACTACAGTTTTATAGAAGACATTCATATCTACAAAAAAAATCTGCAATACTAATGTCTAACTATTACATTTATGGCACAATAACTACTTATAATGAGGAAATTTGTTTGTTTGCTTGAATTGGATAAACTCCGAAACAACTGGACCGATTTGAAAAATTCACCATTGGAATCCTAGATAATAAAACAAAAATAGAAAATAATAATAATATCTAAAATCAACATCATCAGCCTATGTTAGTCCACTGCTGGACATAGGCCACCCTTAATGAGCGCCATGTCTTCAAGCATTTGCCAGCAGTCTTTCGCAAATCGTCATCCCACCTGATCGAAGGGCGTCCTACACTACGTTTGTCGAGTCGCGGTCTCCACTTAAGAACACGTTTACTCCAGCGGCTGTCGGTTCTTCTCGAGATATGGCCAGCGCTAAAGTATATTTTTATAATATATTTCTTTTATTCGGCCTCGACAGAAAAAGGGTTGTTATAAGTTTGACGGGTGTATCTATCTGTGGGTTGTTGCGACATCATAGCTCCCAAGCGGATAAGGGGGCATCCATTAAATTACGTGAGGCGTTTAGGGAGGGGGTCGAGCAAAATCTCACCAAATCTCACGTGGGGAAGAGCGGGGGGCTCGGCAAATGTCACGTAATTTTTTCCACGAATTTTTGCAGTTCCTACTAAAGGTTGTTAGTTTCGTGTTGGCGCGAGAATCAATTTTGGAAAAGGAAATGGTTAATAATTTGCGGCGGATTACTTTTCCGTTAGATTTATTCCTAAAGAACGCAAGCTCTATTGAATTCCTTGGTCAAAAGTATGAGGAGTTAGTCTCTAGAATAGTAACTCTAGAGCAAGAAAAATCCGATGACAGAAGAGTTATAAAATCTTTGGAGGCTCGGTTGGAACAACTGGAACGCAACCGTCAAACATCCAGTATCGAACTAAGAAATGTACCTAAAAAAACGGGTGAGACCAAAAGGGATCTACTTAACTCATTAAAAAAGGTTGGCTGTACACTAAGCGTTCCATTGCAACCGGCGTCCGGCTGATGTTCGGGACGTTTTTCGTTTGACTAAGAATGAAACAAATCGGCCCATCGTGGCAGAGCTAACGAGTGTAATCCTACGAGACAAAATCATTGAAAATGTCAGAAAATACAATAAGTTTAATGCACAAAACTAATTGAACACCAGCAACATTAAGCTGGAAGAACCACAGAAACCAATATTCCTCTCCGAAAATCTCGCTCCACAGACGAAGAAACTGTTTTTCATGACAAGGGAATTTGTCAAAGAAAATAGCTTCAAGTACTGTTGGACAGTAAGGGGCATAAGTCTACTTAAGGCGTACAGATGGGGCACCACTCATTAAGATTACGGCCGAAAACGACCTGGAAAACCTTACTATTTAGTTTTAAGGTTTTCCAGGTGATTTTCGGCCGTACCGACTAAAGTACAATTAATCTACTCTTATTCATATTTTAGTAACATTTGTGCAAGCTTTTATTTCCGATTTCATGTGTGCAATATATTTTATCCTTGTCTATTTAATGTTAAATTGTGTCTCTACTTTCTTTTACGGATGTAATCGTAGCTTGTTTTTTATGAAGGTTAATGTAATTATTACATTGAAGTACATAACACAAACACAACTTGCATACACCAAAGAACACACAGGATACTTATGCATGTTTCATGACTATTTAATACATTTACATATGCATATATCAAATTCTTAGGATCGATATCTCGCTCATCTCATCCATCATATACAATTCTGCCCATTTGCTACCTAGGCACATGTAGGTACATGCTACCTAGGCACATGTAGGTACATGCTACCTAGGCACATGTACATGCTACCTAGGCACATGGACATGCTACCTAGGCACATGTGCATGCTACCGAAGTCGACAAGACGCTGACTATCATCTGCAGTTCAGTAAGTGACTCTGAAGTTGTGGAAAAATATTAAGTCGTGGCATTAATAATAATAACAAACAGTCACTTATCATTGTTACTCTTAATGTAGGTACGTAGTATAAACGCAAATTTTGATTGATTTCTTGCCTTCATTACCAGCCTTGACATTAGAGTAGAGGTAAGTGTACTAACTGAATGCTGGACTAGTACCTACTACTAGTCTACACCCTCCTCCGGGCCATACCTCGAGAAGACCTCGTCTACCCCCAGGTTGACCCAATCTCTTCATCTCACCCTGACTCACCAGCTGATATCTCTACGGTGGAAGTTTTAGAAGATAACGTCTTTAAATTAATAAAATCATTAGATCTAACAAAATCGGCGGGTCCGGACAATATACCAGCAATATTGATTGTAAACTGCGCGAAGAGTCTAGTTCTTCCTCTCACTTTGCTATACCGTCGCTCTCTTACGGAAGGAATCGTCCCATGCTTGTGGAAGAACGCCTTCATCACCCCCATTCACAAAAAGGGCCCTAAAAATCAGGTTGTAAATTATAGGCCTATATCGAGGCTTTGCTTGTTTGCGAAGGTTCTAGAAAAAATAGTTTATTCACAACTCTATCCTGCACTCAAGCAATGTATTTCGCTCAATCAGCATGGATTTTTGCGTGGTAGGTCAACTACTTCAAATCTTCTGCTTTGTGCTGAATCGCTTTCTAGGCATGTGTCTGAACCCTCCCAAATTGACATTATATATAGGTACAGATTTTTCAAAATGCTTTGATCGAATAGACCATTTAATACTGTTGGAAAAACTTCAACGTATAGGTATAAGGGGTAATCTGTTTAGATGGTTCTCCTCTTACGTCCGAAACCGCTGCCAAACAGTAGTTTTAGGTGGCTACTCTTCGGTGTCTATGGACATCCCTTCTGGTGTACCCCAAGGGTCCTTATTAGGACCCCTTCTTTTCACAATATTTGTAAACGATCTCGCTTCCTGCTTCTTGAACTCAAAACTACTTTTATATGCCGACGACATGAAAATATTTCGTAAAATCAAGGATATTAATGACGTCCACTTCTTACAAGACGATTTAATTAGATTCCAAAATTATTGCACTGTAAACAAATTAGACCTAAATGTCTCTAAATGCTACGTAAGTACATATACACGAAAACCCACTAAAATATTATTTAACTACAAATTTCATAATACCTCACTGACTAGAGTTGACTCTATCAAGGATTTAGGTGTAACTTTTGACAGTAAGCTATTATTCGATCAACACGTTGATACTATAGTTAAAAAAGCATCACGTTCACTGGGCTTTGTTTTTAGAATGTCGTCGTCGGAATTTACAAGTATCAAAACTTTTAAAATACTGTATTGTGCGTACGTACGTAGTCACCTGGAATACGCCTCCCAGGTGGGGAATCCAAGGTACGATGTGTACTCCTCGCGAATAGAGTCCATGCAAAAGAGGTTTCTTCGATACCTGCAGTATCGAGCTTGTATTTATTTGCCGGATTACGAGACTAGATGCCGCAAATTTCACTTTCTTCCCCTTCACAAACGTAGAGAAATGGCTGATTTGACTTACCTAATGAGCATAGCAAACGGTACTGTTGATTGCCCGGAGCTCCTTGAGCAGATATGACTGCGCACATGCACGGTTGCACTGAGAAATCCGAACACCCTTTACGTTCCTATAGTTAGGACCAATTATAGGCAGAAAGCTTTTCTTTACAGAGCTTCTTGCTCGTTTAATTCCTTAGTAAATGGAAACAGTGAGGTAGAGTTATTTAATACCAGTACAAGTAAGCTTAGACGCTTACTTATTGATCTTTTTTTTTCAAGTGTAAGCCAAACTAGATTAGATTAAGATTTAAATGTTTAACTCGATGTGATTTTTAGTATTAACTATGTTAATGTTATTTAGTTAGTTATGTTATGTTAGTTAGTCGTCAACTTACCTACTCTATATCATACAGTTTCCAAGTGAATCTGCGGAAACTTGTGCATAGCCGTCAACAAACATGTACTGGTCTATCCAGGCATGTTCTATATTTTCATTTGATTATTTGTAAACCTAGCTGTAAGTTTCTCCAAAATTTTGAAAATAAAATAATTTATTGAATATGATCTTTCCAATTTATATGTGTGTCAATATTTATTCCTAATAGCGGAGCGAAAACGATCCATCTTTTTGTTTTTAAATTCGGCTATTTTGAATTTCAGTGCCGAGAAGTGGATGTCTGCCGTGGGACGAGGCGACCTCGTGGGCGCGCCGGCCAAGGCTCTGCTGCGACTGCGTGTCTGCGACCTGCACTTCGAGCGTGGTCTGCGCCGCGGCAAGAATCTCAAACTGTTCGACAGCACGGCCGTGCCCACCCTGCGTCTGCCCACCGTGCCCGCCATGCAGTCTGCGGCGCCCGTGAACGGCACGCACACGCCCATCCGCGTGCCCAAGGAGCTGGCGCGGTTCCTGACACTGCGCGAGACCCTGGCGCGGCACAACACGGCGCGCGCCGGCTTCGACCGCGCGTTCTGCCGTCGCGCGCTGCGCCTGCGGCACGCCGCGCCGCGGGCCTACGACGTGCTGTGGCGCGCCCTGCGGCTGCCTCCCCCCGCGCACCTCGCCCGCCTGCCTCTCCCTCTGGGCTCGCGGCTGCATCCGCACGTGGTGGCGGCGCTGAGGGCGCGCCTCGCCCGCCTGCCTGCATCGCACCGGCACGCCGCACTCTGTCTGGACGAGGTGGCGCTGGCGCCGAGAGCCTTCTACTACTGCGACACGGACCGGCTGGTGGGGCTGCACGAGGTGGACGGTCGGCTGCAAGCTCGCCGCGCCGCCTCCGCGCTAGTGGTGGCGGCGCGCGGCGCGGGGGGCGCACGCTGGACGCAGCCGCTCGTCTACTGGCTACTGGAGGAGGAGGCGGACGGCCGCGAGCTGGCGGCCGCGCTGCGCCGCTTGCTCACCGCGTTGGAGCACGCAGGCGTGCGCGTGCGGCTCGTGCTGACCGCGCTCGGTCCGACGTTCGCAAGACTCGCGCGAGCGCTGCGCGCGACGCCGGAGCGCCCGTACGTGCTGCACGCGCGCCTCGGCCGCCTGCCCTTCCTGCACGACCCGGAACAGCTGCTGCTGACGCTGCGGGACACGCTGCGCGCCTACGACGTGCTGCTGCGCGCCGAGGACGGCGCCGAGCTGCGCGCATGCTGGGCGCACGTGGAGGAACTGCGCTCGGAGGACAGAGGCTCGGGACGGCCTCGCCTGGTGCCGGAACTGACGCGCGCGCGCGTGGCGCCCGACGCGGCAGAGGCGGCGCGGCCGCAGCACGCACTGGCAGCGCTCTCGGCGCGCGTGGCCGCGGCGCTGGCGGCCGGCGGCGAGGCGCGTCGTGGCACGGCGCGGCTGGTGTCGGTGGCGGCCGACCTGGCGGAGGCTCTGCGCTCGCTGCGCGCGGATAGCGGTGCGTTGGCGCGGCTGCGGCGGCGCGCAGACTCGGCGACGCAGGCGCTGGGCGCGATGCGCGTCGCCTCGTGGGCGGGCGAGGAGCATGCGGCGGAGGAGTTCTCGCGCGCGCTGTGCCTCACGCTGGAGGGCGCACTACTGCTGGCGGCGGAGTGCAAAGAGCCACTGCCTCTGGCGCGCTGCGGCCTGCGCCCGCTGCGGCGCTGGGCAGAGCGTGCGGAAGGGCGAGCGCCGAAGGATTTCCGCGCCCGCTTCCGCCGTTGGGGCGCGCGCCACCTCGCGCGCGCTGCGCTCGCCCCGGCGAGGGACGACCTGCAGGCGCTGCTGGAGGCGGCCGAGTGCGAGCCCCCCGAGGAGGAGGAGGAGGAGGAGAAGAGTGCGCGCGTGGCGCCGGTTCAGACTGTGCTGCGGCACGCGGTGACACTGCGCGGCGGAGTGCGGCGCGCGGAGATGGCACTGCTGCGCGAGATGCGGCGCGCGCACGGGTGCGCGGCGTGGACGCGCTGGGCACGCGACGTGCGGCGCTGGCGCGTGCTGCTGGCGGACATGGATGAGCGGTTCCGGCGGCTGTGGACGGGCCGCGTGGAGGCGCGCGGTGTGTGCGCGCGCACAGCTCAGGCAGTGGCGGGCGCGCTGGCGGCGCCACCGTGCGCGTGCTTCCCGCGCGACACGCTGTGCCGGCTGTACGCACGCTTCAGACTGCGCGCGGCGCTTTGTCACCACAACGCGCCGGCGCGCGCGCACCTGGCGCCCTGGTCCTTCGCCTAGCGCCGCCCCGAGCCCTGTACCTAGCGAAAGCGCTCACCTAGTAGGTATGCTCTCGTGGAAGCGGTCGCCATGCTCTCTAGTGCCGTAAACTCTCAAGTACTTGAAGGAACTCAAATTTCGATAAAGACTCGTTTAATTAGGTGTTACTGTTATCTTTATTGCTAATTAATAAATAATAAGTACCTACTAAGTTGATTATTAGGTAGGTACTTGATAAGAATTGTTGAATAATGACATGTGTTTCCCGCAATAAGAAGTTGAAACCAAAAACATTATTAGCTTGACACACCTTTGTTTGAATTAATAAATATATTCTTACTTTGTCACTAGTTGTTTCAGTACCTATACAACCTACTCTCTCTCAACATGCTCCATACATTTCTGTCTCTCGGGGCGAAGGGCGAAGGGCGAACCTAACGGGTTTACTCACAGTTAGCTCAACTAACATGGCGCGTGGGTTTTCTTATTCTGTTGATTACGTGTTTGTTATTATTGTTCTCGTTCTATTATGACATGTGTTGGTAAGTGTAGAGATCTGAAGAACTGAGACGTCAGATTGCACGTCAATTTTACCCAAAGGCATTTTCCACATGTCTTTGATTTTACCAAATGTAGTCGACAGAGGGCACTTATTTCTTGCATAGACTTATGCATCTTTTGAAGAAGAGATAAACTTCCTCTTGCCTCGCGGCCTTTGAACAGTGCAGACGTGTTACGCATAATTGTTGAGCTAGTGGAGCTGCGCCCTCGGACTGCGCCCCTACCTTGACTCGAGTTGGAGCTTAGTCGCGTGTCTTCAGGAAAGGCTCAGAGTGTTGCCGTGAGTGAACTCAACTATTTGCTCGAACTCGAACCAGACGCGAGACCGCTCCCCGCGGTATCGCAGTCCGTGTGTACACCGGCCACACCAGCAGGGCAGTGACGTCATCGACGAAATTATCGCTCTGGCAGTGTGAAGACGCGGTAAGCGTGCAGTACTATTAAATACACTGTGGCACCCAGTTATACCTTAGAGCGAACTAAATACACGCAGCACAAACACAGGGGTTTGCTAAGTATTTCGGCTCAGGCACTCAACTGTGGGAACAGAAATGTTGCCAGTTCAACGTTCACCCCCTGATAGGAACTCAAGCTCTGCACCACTGGTCCACTATGATTCAGATTCAGCATTGAATTCAAACTCAAAGGCAGACCATCACAAAGCTTTCTTAAATTTCGCAAAACGACAGAAACATAAATTAAGCGATTGCACCGAAATTACTGAAATTAAAAATATGTTTACTGAGATGAAAACCCAACAAGATCATAAATTTGATGGGCTGAGTAATGCTATGAATATAATTATAGCACAAAACCAGGAAATTAAGCAATCAATTGAGCAAATGAATTTCCAATACGAAGAAATTACATCACGAATGCTAACCCTAGAGACCCAAAATGAGAATTACAAGGGTCGAATTGCTGCTTTAGAAGCTCAGGTGGATTACCTTGAGAATCAAGCACGATGCACAACGATTGAGATTCGAAATGTGCCGAAACAAGACCATGAAGACCACCAAAAAATGGTCAGTATCGTAAAAGATATCGGCACAACATTGGGAGTGGAGCCGCCTATCCAGAAATCTGAGATAAGAAACATCTATCGCACAAAAACCTCAGCTATTGTCGTGGAGTTCAGCTCTACTTCGATAAAAGAATCAATTATTGCGGGCGTCAAGAAACGATTCAAGTCTAGAAAGGTACATAAGCAGAAGCCGCTGACTACATCAGAAATCAATCTCCCGGGGACCCCCCAACCTTTATTCATCTCGGAGTCCCTCACCATGAAAGCTCGCCAACTATTCTACTTTGCGCGAGAAAACGTGAAAAACAAAAGGCTGTTTGCAGCATGGACATCGTACGGAAAACTATTCGTTAAGACGGAGGAGGGAAAAGTGCCGGTACGCATTATTTCAAGGGAAGATCTAGATAGAGTCACCTCAATGTGACTAGAAGGTCCTGGTATCGTTCAAATTAAAAGTTCTGAATATTTACATTCCATAATTTGCCAATATCGGACTGACTACAGCATTCTAGCTTTTATCTTTACCTTTAATACATGTATATCGTTTTACTACTTATTTTATAGCAGCATTTCTTACACACTATGTACGGTGGTCATACAAGCACAACACACAATACACACAGAATACGAAAAAACATATTCAGTAGGTAACTCTACAATTAAAGAATACTCAAAGCTCGAAAGTAAACATCTTTGTCTCAAAAAGTTAGCATCAAAAAATCCAGATCACAGCATAGTTATAAAATCAAAAACACACCTGTCACTATTGTCACGTGAATTCCGTGACCGTGACTCCTTCAGTAAAGCTCATATGAGATGACTCATAACACTGTAAACATGAACTTAGATCTGGATTCCTTCACGGTTGCTAAAGTACACTCTTGTGACATAGATGAAGTAAAAAAATATGTTTCTACAAAAAAATCTTCTCTACATATTCTTACGCAAAACATTCGTAGCATCACATGTAATATGCCCAATTTTACCACGCTCCTTCAAAGGTCAAAGTTAGACTGGGATGTCCTTGTACTCTCGGAATGCTGGTTGACTTCCTCCAGGTGCATACCGGACCTCATCAATTACAGCTTTGCAACCACGACATCTCACAAAACTCAAAACGAGGGAGTTGTAATTTACTATAATAAACAAATGAGCGTGTCCTTTGAAGAACCTGTAATTCATGACGCTAATGCATTATTACTGAAAATTAGTCAGGAAACGTGTATTCTCGGAATTTATCGGCCTCCCAGCCAGTATAATGTAAGTAATTTTGTCAATTCGTTGGACGGTTTCCTTAGTAAAATTAAATCATTTAAAAATATTATCATATGCGGCGATATAAATATTGACATTGTACCAAATAGCTCAGATAGACGTGCCTATGAGTACCTTAACGTGTTAGCAAGCCACGGAATACTACCAAGTCACACGTTACCTACTCGCGGTAACGCCTGCTTGGATCACATTATGATTAAAACCAAAATGAACGCTAATTGTTTCGTATTCGAAACATCAGTAACCGATCATGAAAGTGTGGCCGTTAGCTTCACTAGCGAAACACACAAATATGATTTCCAAAAATCGTCTTATCACATTTGCTACGAATCACTCGATACATCAATGAATAACCTTAATTTTCAACCAATCCTCGAATGTAGGGACGTTAATGCAGCAGCTGATCTACTTGTAATGCAATTAAATTCGGTCATAGTAGATAACTCCCACCTACGGAAAATTTCTAACAGGAATAGAATTTATAGGCCCTGGATCACCAAAGGACTGTTAAAATGCATGAGGAACCGCGATAAACTGTACGTTAAATGTAAAAAGAATCCTGATAATGAAATTAATACACTAACCTATAAACGATACAGAAATTATTGCAATACAATAATCAGGAAGGCTAAGCGAAATTATGAGAAGCAGGAACTAGTTAATGCAATGGATAATAAGAAGCAGCTTTGGGACGTCATTAAAAGAGTTAGTGGCTCAAACAAAGCAAAAGACCACTCTACCAATCTCCTATTGGTGGATAATCCTAATAGCATCAATGAAGTTAATCGCTTCTTTACAGATATAGGGAAGAATCTAGCAGAACAAATAAGCTCACAAAATCAATCATTCACGCCCATCTCGTTTGACTCTACCCATACTCTGAAGTCCTTTGTGCTGCTCCCGACCGACGAGGAAGAAGTCACTAAGCTTATTAACGATTTAAGAGAAAACTGTGCAGTGGGATTTGACCAGATTTCGAGTAAATTTCTCAAAAGATATGCGCATCTTCTCTCTAAACCGATTACTTATATATGTAACCTCTCTATTGCAACTGGAGTGTTCCCCCAAACCTTTAAACTAGCCGTTATTAAACCCGTTCACAAAAGCGGAGATAAAAGTAGTACTACTAACTATAGGCCAATTTCAATCCTACCTACTATGTCAAAAATATTGGAACGCATCATGAATAAGCGCTTGGTTAATTACTTAGAGTCTAACAACCTTATCTCTACTGCTCAATTCGGGTTTCGGCATGGCAAATCGACTAATGACGCAGTCCTTGAGCTTGTTGACTCGATCATTAGAGACTTGGACGGGAAGAGAAAGTGCCTGGTTATATTTCTCGACCTGGCTAAGGCATTTGATACAGTTTCCATACCTAATCTCATCTATAAGTTGGAAAACCTTGGTATCAGAGGTCTTCCGCTTGACCTGTTTCGAAATTACCTAGAAGGTCGGAAGCAACAAGTTAAAATAGACGGGAGGTTAAGCGAAATATTAACTGTGAACCACGGTGTACCGCAAGGGAGTATTCTTGGCCCGTCCCTGTTTCTGGCATACATAAATGATTTATGCCAGCAACAGCTACCCCGTGGCAAAATACTTAGCTTCGCAGATGATACAGCACTTTTTTTCAGCGCTAATACCTGGGAGGAGGTTTACATACTCGCACAACAGGGATTTAATAAAGTTAGCGCCTGGCTGCATAGTAACATTCTTACACTTAACATCACGAAAACCAAATACTTGGCATTTGCACATAGAGCTAACCTTCTCCCATCACCTAATCTCAAATTACTTGCACACACGTGCTCTGGCTCTACCTCTAACTGTGCATGCCCTTCTCTCCTAAGAGCAGAAAACATTAAATACCTAGGTGTCGTAATTGATCAAACCCTAAGCTTCAGACCACATATAGATGTTCTTACTGGAAGGCTGCGTAAACTGGTATATATTTTTAAAACCCTTAAGCACGTTGCGGACCGAAAGGTGGTAAAGATGGTCTACTCAGCATTAGGACAGTCAATAATAGACTATTGCATAACCTCTTTTGGTGGCGCAGGTAAAACCCATCTGATCGAGGTTGAGAGAGCTCAGCGTGCGATATTGAAAGTAGGGGCTGGCCTCCCGTTTCGTCATCCTACAGTAGAGCTATTCAAGCATTGGGATGTTCTGACGGTGAGACAACGTTACGTATTGCATACTGTTCTTTTGAAACACTCAAAATTAAAATATGACCCCGAACTAAATAAAAGTAAACGCAGAAAAGGTAAAGTGTGCCAGCCTGAAACCTTTAACTCTCGTCGCTCCAACAACTTCTTCTGTTTCCAAGGGGACTTTCTCTACAATAAATTGAATAAGTCTCTCAACATCTATCCCCTGCACAAATACAGTTGCAAAAATACGGTCACTAAATACCTAAAGAGCCTAAATTACGATCAAACGGAAAGTCTGTTATGTCCTGGCTCATAAATAATTTTAGGGACTAGAGAAATATATATTTTATTTTATTTCTTTGCCATCTTGTTGTTATTGTTATCAGAATTGTGACTACTTATTATCTTCTTATTTTTATACATGGGTAGGGATCTCTTGTTGCCCAGACTCTTTCGAGTCTGGTGGCCTCAGAAGACCTTACCAAAAACACACATCACATCCTCGAGCACACACACACACACACACAAAACACACTCTAGCACCAACACACACACGGCCCATCACAAGGAAATACTGCCTTCATAATAATCTACTAAAATGTAAACTTAGTAAAGTTTTCCCCTAGTTTATTCTGTGTAACTTATAATTTTGTTTCTTTTTTTTTTTTCTGTACTTTTTGTTTTTGTCTTATGTTATTTGTAATTAAGTATGCAATAATTGCACTTATGCCGCGGAGTGGGAGCCTGGTGACCTGTAACACAGGTTTTTTACAAACCTAACGCAGGCACCAGTCTCGCGCAATGTTGCTTTGCTTTTATAGTTATAGCTACTATTTTTTTTTTTTTTTTTTTTTTTTTTTTTTTTGTTATTTTAAATTTAAGCTCATTGTCGAGAGAACAATAAATGATTTTATTTATTTATTATTTTATTTTATTCTGTTCTTTTGGTTGATGGCACAATCAAAAGGTACTTATGTAATACTAACTTACATTTGCCCGCGGATTTGCTATCGTTGTAAGTACCTACCTAAATAAGTCTGTATCTTGGTCACGCATCACGCCAAAACTACATACTGCATGAATTCAAATAAAAGGCTTTGGGGGGGGGAGGTCAATCTTCCGTTTTACTTGTTTACTTGGAGGGTCTAGCAGGCGCGGTTGCAGCCAAAGGCTTTGGGGGGGAGGTCAATCTTCCGTTTTACTTGTTTACTTGGAGGGTCTAGCAGGCGCGGTTGCAGCCAAAGGCTTTGGGGGGGAGGTCAATCTTCCGTTTTACTTGTTTACTTGGAGGGTCTAGCAGGCGCGGTTGCAGCCAAAGGCTTTGGGGGGGAGGTCAATCTTCCGTTTTACTTGTTTACTTGGAGGGTCTAGCAGGCGCGGTTGCAGCCAAAGGCTTTGGGGGGGAGGTCAATCTTCCGTTTTACTTGTTTACTTGGAGGGTCTAGCAGGCGCGGTTGCAGCCAAAGGCTTTGGGGGGGAGGTCAATCTTCCGTTTTACTTGTTTACTTGGAGGGTCTAGCAGGCGCGGTTGCAGCCAAAGGCTTTGGGGGGGGGAGGTCAATCTTCCGTTTTAAGTGTCCAATTGGGTGATAATTTAACAGTGTTCATGGGGTTTGAAGAACATATGTATGTCCAGCTGTGGACTGATATAGGCTGATGATGATGGGGTTTGAAGAAGTCGATAGTCAAGGAAAGGACAGCAAGACAGGAATGCTACCGGCGGCGGCGGAGCGAGCTGCGATTTTTTTATGTTTTGTCGGGGTTTAAAGACGCACCGACAAATATGGAAGAACGGTAGGTATTTACTTACCTATATTTAGGCAATCAGAGCAAGCCGCAATTTTTAGGTCTTTTTGGGGTAAGATATTCAGAGTTCGACGATTTCACCAAGAAACTTCAAATACAAGAACGTTATCGGCGTGCAGAGCGGGCCGCGAACATATTATACCTATATAATATTGATACAATGGTTAGTTGCAGGACAAACATCAAAGAGGGAAAGATCTTACCTTTCATATGTAGGTAGATATTTAGGTATATATTAGAAGCATTTGTAAAAAAGAATAACCACTTATTCGACACCCATTCTTGCCCACATAATAAACTATCAATTCCCTTCTCTAGACTTCACCATGTACCTACCTACCTACTATCACTCAGGCCCACATGCCATGTGCGTGAAAATCTACAACAATCTTTCGAAAACCATTCAAGAAGAAAATTTACACCGGTTTAAAAGCAAATTGAAGCGTTTTCTGCTAGAAAAATGCTTAAACAGCCTCGAAGAATATTTTGAAAAAATAGATTAAAAAACTGATGTTCCTTGATCTCTCTCTGTTTTAGTTTACTTAAGCTATACTATAATGCTAAGTATAATTTTGTTTCTTTATGATATAGGTAGGTATATTATTACAAGTGAATAGAATAAAATTTTACCATAGTCTTACAAAACCTCTGTGGCAAAAAGATTTAAATGAAAGAATGATCCAGCTTACGAAGCCAACACCTTTTATTGCACTTATTTTTTATTTACGACAACCTTACTAACTTTAGCAGTTTAGCACCACTTATACCAACTACCTACCTTCGAGTCTGACCAAAAATAATTGTGACTGAACATCAAGAATTACTAGTCCTACAAGAGACGTCCGTTCCGTCTGAATACCGCGAGCGAAGTGAAGTGAAAAAGTGTCCCCCGCATGCCTATAGCACGCTTATTTATGTATTGCGGGTAGGGTTGCCCGCTTCAATTTGAAATATTTCTAGTAGGTAGTACCTAATAGTTTATTTCACACGTAACTACCTACCTAGGTACTTACCTAAATTAAGCCTATGAATAACTGTAGGTAGGTAGGTATATAGCCACCTAGCATTTAACATATTTATATTGTCGTGCCCGTTACGGGGCAGTGGTCCAACTTGCAGGGTGCATGTTGGACGTTTGTTATTTTATACAAGACCTATTGTGTACCTACACATGCAAGCAATAAAACATTGAGTAGGTATTAGCATTTTCCTGTTTTTGTAGGACACTTTTCATGTGGTGTGTTCCAAAGCACTCAAAATAGCGTTACCTACTTTTGCTCTGAATCTAGGTATACCTATCTAAGCCTACCTATATGAGAAAATGCAATATCTAGTAATAAGCCGGCCAAGTGCGAGTCAGACTCGCGCACAAAGGGTTCCGTGCTATCCCACTAATACCTATTATAAATGTGAAAGTTTGGATGGATGGTTTTTTTTTTATACCACCGAGGTGGCAAACAGGCATGCGGCCCACCTGATGGGAAGCGATTACCGCAGCCTATGGATGTTATTGTTACTCAATCACGCCAGAACGGCTGCACGGATCTGGACGAAATTTGGCACAGAGATAGATTATTAGGTATATTATAGTCTGGAATAGTACGTAGGCTACTTTTTATCCCGGAATTCCCACGGGAACGGGAACTACGCAGGTGAAGCCGCGAGGCACTGCTAGTTATCTATAAAACGGCAAAAAAAAACACATTCTCCTTCTCTATTAGACCTAACCTGAAGAAGAAGAAAGAAGAACTGCTTCTTTTTATTCTTACCACGATCGGATCGGATTAGGTACCTTTATTATAAAGTCCGCTCCCCAAAACACAAGCCCAAAATCGTTCTCCTTCGCAGCTATAAAAATATTGATTATGAACGCCTGAAATTTCATGTCTCTAATATCGACTGGTCACCATTTCACCTAATTGAGGGTGGTTCAGCTGATGACATGGTGGCGAACTTTAACAAAATCGTCATTGGTTTGTTCGATATCCACGCAACACTCAAACGCGTTAAAGTCAAGCATCTACCAGCTCCTTGGCTATCAGAGCATCAAAAAAATGATGGCGAAACGTAGGTAAACGTAAATAATTAATTTAAATTTATTGTATTTGTAAGTAGGTAGGTAACCTACCTATGCTTTTATATACGAGTACATGTAGATCTGTATTACGTGCTATCAAAGCACACATAGATCGGTTTTGGCTACACAAATTGTTGAATGAGACTATCCCTCTGCTGTGGCTATGGTGGTTGTTGAGTATCAGGGGCTATCCCTCTGCTGTGGCTATGGTGGTTGTTGAGTATCAGGGGCTATCCCTCTGCTGTGGCTATGGTGGTTGTTGAGCATCAGGGGCGGCTTCTTCTATAGTTTGATAGGTCCCTGTGGTGATTTCAAAAAGTTTACAGTTCGCTTCGCTCGCCTCTGTTAGTTTTGTTGTAGTTGACTTCCTAAAACTTTCTGTCAAACCACTGAAAAGTCTCAAAACTTTTCGCTAGTTCGCTCCATGTCCGTTATTTGAAATCGAATTACCCACATGCCTTAAAGTGTCACTTACTGGTTCCATCACCCTAAAACCTACTGTGGAAATAAATGAAAAATAAAGAATAGGTACCTAGTACTGCTATTGAAGTTTTTAAGGATCCTGGATCTGGTTTTGCTTAGAAATTTGATGTGTTTATGTACAATATTTTAATAAATTTAAAAAGATACATTTTGTAGATATTTATTTTTAACAAGTAACATCACACAAGTAGTTGGCCAATAGTTTTCTTATGTACATACTAAAATGCGCTACCATTAGAGTTACGAGTATACTTAATTATAGGTACAAGACGTACAATTGCACATCCAGGCACCTACAGCAGGTCTAGATATTTATATATGAAAATCTGGCTTGAGTTATACAATTTTGTTTTCATTTAAATAAAAAGACCTCTACGCAAAAATCTCATACCAACAAGGGACACTACAAAGGGACAATAGTACCTAACCTACACCTACACTGCAAGTAAGGGCTAAAATTAAATAAATCTCATACCAACAAGGGACACTACAAAGGGACAATAGTACCTAACCTACACCTACACTGCAAGTAAGGGCTAAAATTAAATAAATCTCATACCAACAAGGGACACTACAAAGGGACAATAGTACCTAACCTACACCTACACTGCAAGTAAGGGCTAAAATTAAATAAAAATAAGAAAATTGAATATTTTACATAATGAAAGTGCATTAATAAAAACGTCACGGATCACATTATCAGATCAGGAGCTACGTAGGAAGTTAAATGCATAAATAATCTTTACTTTTTGAAGACAAGTAAAGAAAACTAAAAAAATTGTGCTACCTTCGCCTCAGAGATAACTATTTACGATATTGTAATTTCAGCCATTAAGTATCGTTAGGTGGTGTGCTAGCTACCTAACTCCTTCACACACAGCGGACAGCGGACAGCGGACACTAGTCCTGCGTCTGGTCGGCGAAGGCGGGCGCGGCCGCAGTCGGGTCGGAGGTCTGGTGGTCCGTGCAGCATGCGCGCCGCTCCGCGCTCTCCGGCAACAGGCGGCACGGGCACGGAGCGCGCACGACGAGCACGCGCGCGCGCGGCAACGTGCACCAGTGCGGAGGCATGGGTCAGGAGTCTGGAGCGGGCTCGGGCTCCGGCGGGCCCGACTCCAGCACCGCCACGCCGGCGTACGACCGCGCCACGCTCATGCACGCCTCCAGCACGGTCCACTGCTCCCCGTCCAGCACCTCCACGGAGGCGAGGTTGGCGGCGCCGTCGTCCCCGCCCACCGCGTACAGCTTGGAGCGATGCGCGCAGACTGCAGCATTGCGGCGCGCGACGTGCATGGCGGGCGCCGCAGCCCAGGCGTCTCGCTCGGCACGGTACCGCTCCACGCTGCGCCGCACGGCCGGCCCGTCGTGCCCGCCTACGGCGTACAGCGCACCTTCCACCGCGCCCACGCCTGCGCCGGACCGGCGCGCCGCCATCTCCGCGACCGGCTCCCACGCGTCCAGCTCCGGTCGGTACCGCTCCACGGAGGCGAGGCACGCCCGCGCCGCGCCGTCATACCCGCCGACCGCGTACAGTGCGCCGCCCAGCACCGCCACTGCCACGCTCGACCGCCGCGTCGCCATGCTGGCCACGGGCCGCCACGCGGCGCCCTCCGCGCCCACGTCCAGCGCCTCGCACGAGCTGAGGCCGGTCGCGCCGTCGAACCCGCCCACTGCGTACAGCACGCCGCCGAGCGCCGCCACACCGAGCGTCGAGCGTCGCGCGTGAAGCGGCGGGCCCGCGGCCCACGTGTCGGTCGCGCACGAGTACACGTCCACGCTGCGCACGCGCAGGGTGCCGTTGAATCCTCCCACCGCGTACGCGCACTCGCCCACTACCGCGAGGCCGGCGCGGCAGCGGCGCGACGGGAGCGGCGCGACGCGGCGCCAGCGCGCTCCGTCCAGCCGCAGCGCCTCCGCCTCGCGGATCGCCTTGGGCGCCTGTCCGCCGGCCACCAGCAACCAGCCCGCGTCGCGCGCGCCGAGCCGAGGGCGAGCACGCGCGCTCAACGCCGCCGCCGCGCTGCGTCGCTCCGGCCGCATCAGATGGAAGGAGAGCGCCTCGATCAGCAAGTCCTTGACGCGCAGCGGCGCCGAGGCGAGCGGCTCGGCGGCGGCGCGCGCCACGAGCGCCTCCTGCGGCAGCAGCGGTAGCCGCACGTGCTCCAGCAGCGCGGACAGGTGCGGGCGGCGCGTCTCCGCGTCGTGCTGCATCCACCGCACCACTCCGTCCAGCACCTCCTCCTCCTCCGGCACCGCGAGCCGCTCGCTCGCTACCAGCTCCGCCAGCGCCTCCGGCTCCAGCGCTAACAACTCGTCCGTGCGCAGCACCGCAGCCGCGTGCCTCTCCACGTAGAGCGTGGCGGCGCGAGCCAGCTCCTGGCAGGCGTGCAGACGGGCGAAGGCGCGGATGCCAAGCGCGTTATCGGGCGCCAGCGCGTGCTGCAGGAAGGCTGCGGCGGCGGCGCGCGCGCCCTCCACCTGCAGCAGCGAGGCGGCCTGCAGCAGAGCCTGCACGTTGCGCTCCGTGACACGCAGCGAGCCAGGCGAGTACACGTACTCGACGACGGCCCGGAGCGCCGCTCCGTCCACGCTCCGGATGCGCACGCAGGCGCGCGACGCCTCCTCGAACTGCGTGAACATGGCGAGGAAGTAGGGCGAGGCCGCGGCGAGTACGGCACGGTGCGCGCTCAGAGGCGCACTCTCCTCGCCCGCTTCGCTGACCGCCGTCAGCTGCACGTCGGTGAGCGCTCCGCCGCGCCGCAGCCGAGCCAGCGCCTCCAGTACTCGGTCGGCATGCGCCACTCCGCCCTCAGGTTCCCCATCCGCCGACGCCCGCCACTCGCCGACGCGCTGAGACGACTCGTCCAACGACGACTGCGAGGGACAGCGCACGATGCTGCAACAACAGACGAATGCTAATTCTTATGCTTACAGATTTACGCAACGAACATTCACCAGTGTGGACGTGCCGCGAGCCCGAACTCAACAAATATACCTGCGCGCTTCCGTTTCTTGTAGCCAGTGTTGCCGTTACCAACTTGTAGCCAGTGTTGCCGTTACCAACTTTGTCACTAGATCTAGATCATTTAACATTCATTCTTTTTTCATTTTTGTGTTCACACTTAGTTAGTTTTATATTATGTATAATTCTATTAGCGAATGCCTATTGTTAGTTTTCTGTCCATTTTAAGTTCTATTGTAATTAGTTAAGCTTTCCGAATTAAATAAATACCTAAATAAAATAACTGCTTTGGTATTTGGATAAAAATAAAAAAAGTAAGATGAAGTAAGTACTACCTTCTCGAAATTAGTGTATGGCTCAAGTCAGGTCCAACTATGTTCCCTCACCTCAGTCATAGTCGGACCGGCGGCGGCGGCGGCGGCGACGCGGGCCGTGGCGTTTGTTTCGCGTGCTTGCTACGACGACGTAACATATACTTTGGTGTGATTTCGATTAAACACCACGATAATACCGACAAAAGTGCTGAAGGGAGTCATGTTACCTTCTGTGCGAATCGCGTATCCAGAGGGACAAACATATTTTGTCCCAGGGACGAGAAAAACTCGTCCCTGTTTTGTCCATTATAATAGGCTATTTGACTACATTAAAAATAAATTCCAAACTATTTTCATCCTAGTCTCAACGTAACAAAGCGCCGCCGGACCATTTGTACCATGAGGCAGTACCATTAATGGTACAATAACAAAGCGTAATCAGGTGATTTTTATTAAAAATATGCCTTTTTTATGTAAAAAATGGGATTAAAATTACACATTTTTTGATACATGATCAGTGATCACGTGACCAAAAACGCTTTGTGTTTGGTTGGATCGCAAGTGACGTCACACATCCTCAGATTACTTTGTGTCAATGAGTTCTTCTTGTTAGGTAGGTGTAGTGTGGCGGGGTGACGTCATAGCTTGGAACACGGTAGCCATGACAGAGATTATCGTTTTGGCGCGGCATTATTTTATTCAAACTTTAAAATTAGTTTTCATAACTAATACGACTGGCCTTGAAGAAATATTAATTACACTTTACGCATTCTTTTTATCAGACAATACGTTAGAATTATTTCAAAGTAGTAGTCAAGTAGCTTATTGTGCGGTGCATCGTACGCGAATGGTCTCTGAATGGTTTATAATTTAATATAGCATTAATTAATAAGAATGACTGTTATTTCTAGGTCATCTAAAAGTCCGGACCTCAATACGATAGACAACATGTGGGGTCAAATGGTTTTAAATTAGGATGAGTCCGAGTGAATAAAGATCCAAGCATAATGTAGCCCAAGAGGTCATGAAGACCTGCGAGCTGCGAGCTAATGCGAGCTGCGAGCTAATGCGAGCTAATCCAATGGGATCGAACAAGCTCATTCAAATGAGAAACAGAATACAACTAATTATATTTATCCCTAACAACGCTATTAAGTATCACTAAATAGCGAATAAATAAATAAATCACTAATCATTAATGTTTGACGTTTTGGAAAATATATTATTCTGTAAGTCAAGTGTGAATGATAAATAAATAATAAATATTTATTTTTTATTTTATTTTTATTTACTTGGAAAACAAACAGCTTAATTAATTTTGACAGTAAATGGTTAGTACTTATAGGTAACTTAAGCCTCGTAGTTTCCGCTTATAGGTAAATAATTATGTTCCGTGTCCTTAATATATATATATATATATTATATAAGAGCCGACTTAAACGTAATAAAAACTGAGAAACAAACATTTAGAACTAATCAATATCATTGAAAACGATAACTGGAGTAGATAACATTAATCAATAGATAAACAACATTTCACCCCTACCCCCAAGCCCACCAAACAAAGACCGACATACAGAACCAAGTAAATTGGGTAACAGTAGATATTATGATTTAATCTGCCAAGAAACCTTATTAACCCGATTTTTTATGGCATTTTGCCTCAAAGAAAACAAATCAACATCATGGGAATATTCCTTGTTATAAAGGTTACAAGTGCGTGCGAAGAAAGAGTTGTTGCGGTAGTTGGTAGAGCACGGTGGGACATAGAGTTTCATAGCGTTTCGGCGGCTGACGGCACGGTGCGGAATTTGGATTGAAGATCGGGACAGTCTATTATGTTGAAAGTGATGTTGTGCAGGAAGCTAGGTGAGGTCGGCAGGGCCTCCGCCGCGTGACAAGAGGGAGCAAGTGATGTTGTGCAGGAAGCTAGGTGAGGTCGGCAGGGCCTCCGCCGCGTGACAAGAGGGAGCAAGTGATGTTGTGCAGGAAGCTAGGTGAGGTCGGCAGGGCCTCCGCCGCATGACAAGAGGGAGCAAGTGATGTTGTACAGGAAGCTAGGTGAGGTCGGCAGGGCCTCCGCCGCGTGACAAGAGGGAGCAAGTGATGTTGTGCAGGAAGCTAGGTGAGGTCGGCAGGGCCTCCGCCGCGTGACAAGAGGGAGCAAGTGATGTTGTGCAGGAAGCTAGGTGAGGTCGGCAGGGCCTCCGCCGCGTGACAAGAGGGAGCAAGTGATGTTGTGCAGGAAGCTAGGTGAGGTCGGCAGGGCCTCCGCCGCATGACAAGAGGGAGCAAGTGATGTTGTACAGGAAGCTAGGTGAGGTCGGCAGGGCCTCCGCCGCGTGACAAGAGGGAGCAAGTGATGTTGTGCAGGAAGCTAGGTGAGGTCGGCAGGGCCTCCGCCGCATGACAAGAGGGAGCAAGTGATGTTGTGCAGGAAGCTAGGTGAGGTCGGCAGGGCCTCCGCCGCATGACAAGAGGGAGCAAGTGATGTTGTGCAGGAAGCTAGGTGAGGTCGGCAGGGCCTCCGCCGC
Organism: Eupithecia exiguata; assembly: GCA_947086465.1. Lineage (NCBI taxonomy): Eukaryota > Metazoa > Arthropoda > Insecta > Lepidoptera > Geometridae > Eupithecia > Eupithecia exiguata. The sequence goes on along the minus strand of OX352245.1, from coordinate 79,055 downwards.
ATAACAAGAGGGAGCAAGTGATGACGCGCAGGAAGCTAGGTGAGGTCGGCAGGGCCTCCGCCGCATGACAAGAGGGAGCAAGTGATGTTGTGCAGGAAGCTAGGTGAGGTCGGCAGGGCCTCCGCCGCATAACAAGAGGGAGCAAGTGATGACGCGCAGGAAGCTAGGTGAGGTCGGCAGGGCCTCCGCCGCATGACAAGAGGGAGCAAGTGATGTTGTGCAGGAAGCTAGGTGAGGTCGGCAGGGCCTCCGCCGCATGACAAGAGGGAGCAAGTGATGTTGTGCAGGAAGCTAGGTGAGGTCGGCAGGGCCTCCACCGCATGTCAAGAGGGAGCAAGTGATGTTGTGCAGGAAGCTAGGTGAGGTCGGCAGGGCCTCCGCCGCATGACAAGAGGGAGCAAGTGATGTTGTGCAGGAAGCTAGGTGAGGTCGGCAGGGCCTCCGCCGCATGACAAGAGGGAGCAAGTGATGTTGTGCAGGAAGCTAGGTGAGGTCGGCAGGGCCTCCACCGCATGACAAGAGGGAGCAAGTGATGTTGTGCAGGAAGCTAGGTGAGGTCGGCAGGGCCTCCGCCGCGTGACAAGAGGGAGCAAGTGATGTTGTGCAGGAAGCTAGGTGAGGTCGGCAGGGCCTCCGCCGCATGACAAGAGGGAGCAAGTGATGTTGTGCAGGAAGCTAGGTGAGGTCGGCAGGGCCTCCGCCGCATGACAAGAGGGAGCAAGTGATGTTGTGCAGGAAGCTAGGTGAGGTCGGCAGGGCCTCCGCCGCATGACAAGAGGGAGCAAGTGATGTTGTGCAGGAAGCTAGGTGAGGTCGGCAGGGCCTCCGCCGCATGACAAGAGGGAGCAAGTGATGTTGTGCAGGAAGCTAGGTGAGGTCGGCAGGGCCTCCGCCGCATGACAAGAGGGAGCAAGTGATGTTGTGCAGGAAGCTAGGTGAGGTCGGCAGGGCCTCCGCCGCATGACAAGAGGGAGCAAGTGATGTTGTGCAGGAAGCTAGGTGAGGTCGGCAGGGCCTCCGCCGCATGACAAGAGGGAGCAAGTGATGTTGTGCAGGAAGCTAGGTGAGGTCGGCAGGGCCTCCGCCGCATGACAAGAGGGAGCAAGTGATGTTGTGCAGGAAGCTAGGTGAGGTCGGCAGGGCCTCCGCCGCATGACAAGAGGGAGCAAGTGATGACGCGCAGCTAATATACGTAAGTAGAGTGAAGCTCTACTTACGTATATTAGCTGATCAAATGAACTTCTTTTTTTCGGGGGTAGATGTGAAAACTGCAAACATTTCTCAATATTTTCTTTTTACTTTAAAAATATAAATAATACAAGTTGAACTTCGCTTGAAAACGTGCCCATCCACATTCGCAAAGTCAACATTACGAGTGTCGAGGGGCCTTATAGGGGTACTTCATTTTTTTTCGCAGTAAGTACATCATTATGACGTCATTATAGCGAGGTGCCTAGTTAACTTCTGCGTATACGAATTGCCTTTGATTGCATGATACGTTACACAAGTGTGGACGGCAATAATCTTTCATTTTCATGTTACATTTCAAGTTCGTTGCATAAGTCTGTACGTGATATTGCCCACGCCACGGGTTTCTCCCATTTTTCTTGGAGACGCTGCGCTCTTGCGAGAAGAAACACAAATTTACCTAAATCTTTCATTTCAAGTTCGTTGCATAAGTCTGTACGTGGCATTGCCCACACCACGGGTTTCTCCCATTTTTCTTGGAGACGCTGCGCTCTTGCGAGAAGAAACACAAATTTACCTAAATCTTTCATTTCATGTTCGTTGCGTAAGTCTGTACGCGGCATTGCCCACACCACGGGTTTCTCCCATTTTGTTGGAGACGCTGCGCTGCTCTCTTGCGAGAAGAAACACAAACTTACCTAAATCTGCCTCTCTCCCGATCATCTTCTACGACGCTGTTTTCGATTCCACTGAAAATTTAACAATATTATAATCATTTTTTGTACTTAGGTTGTTCTCCAGGTTAAACATTTTGAGATACTTATTCCATGTATGGAATCTGCTTAATTTAATTAGGGTTTCGTATCCGAATGGTAAAAACGGGACTCTTTACCAAGCCTCCGCAGTCGGTCTGTTCGTCTGTCCATCCCTCGTCAGCTGTATCTCATGACCCGTAAGGTAAACGGTAGACCCTTTTACGGTTTATGAGATCCAGCTCATATGTTGAAATTTAACAGAATATGTAATTATCTACGTACCTACACAACAAATAACTGTAAATAAAATAAATATCTAATTCAATTCATACAAAAAAGTTGAGTTTTTGTCAATTACTCTACTTTCGTCAAGGCTGTGTCTCTTGAACCGTACTAGACAGACAGTTGAAATTATAAAAGGGTGTGTTTATATTTTAAATAATATATAAATATTTTTATATAGGTACTTAACACCAAATAATAAAAATTAAAAAAATATATAATAAAGGAGACGTCCAACATTGTTGAGTAAATCAATCATCGAAGTTAAGCAACGTCGGACACGTTCCGTTCCGTGCCAATACGACCGCGTCATGTTCGCGTTCCGTTCCGTGCCAATACGACCGCGTCATGTTCGCTTTCAAAAATGGAGAGTATTGGTAATAATATAATTTTTGTTTTATTTAGAAGACATAACAAGCATTCTTCCACAATGCAAAAATATCACGTCTGTTGTATGGGAGGCCCCTTAAATATTTGTTTAACTTTAATTTAATAATTTATTTTTAAAGTGAATATAAACTAAATATTCTTTGTATATTTCAAGCGTCTACCTGTTGCCGTTATTAATATAGAGCAAAAACATCACGTTTGTTGTATGAGAGCCCCCTAAAATATTTATTTTATTCTGTCTTTTAGTATTTGGGTCATTCCATGTCAAACGCTACCACGCCAAATTTTTTGAAGTTCTCTTTTTGTTTACTTTTTAGCTAAATTATCTCAATTACATTGATTCATATGAATTCATTTGTAGTTTTTCGTGTTTTTGAAGTAAGCTTGTTGTTATGTCTTCTAAATAAAACAAAAATTTAAATTTGATCATACATACATAAACCTATATATTATAAACCTATTTATAGTTTTTTTTAAATAACATATACTATAACTAAATATATAGGTAACTAAATATATATATTTAGTTACCTATATATTTAGTATGTATACATAGACCATAATGTTCTAATGCAAAAGTTAGTAAAGTAGGGGGTTAAAAAATTATAATATATTTTTTTTTATTATTAATATACATAATAAAAAAAAATATACCTAGTAAATAGTGCTGGATAATTCACACAGCAGTATCTAGCCCCGAGCTAAGCAGAGCTTGTGTTATGGGGACTTGATAACTGATATACATAATACAATACATTACATAGATGCATGCACAAGGTCACTTCTTGTGCTGTTTTGCCTGGTTTTAAAATTATTACAACTTTTGCCATTTTCCACTGACTTGGGAAGATTGAAAATCATATATGTATTTAATATGACGACTAGAAGCATGATCCCTTTCTTTGGGAGGTTTTTAGGGTTCCGTACCCTAGGGGTACAAAACCCTATTAATACTAAAACTCTGCTGTCTGCTGACAGACGGCTGTCACCAGGCTGTATCTCATGAACTGTGATAGTTAGACAGTTGAAATTATCTAACGAAAATGAATCCTCAGAGCAGCTAACAGAAAGTTTGGCAAATTTTTGGAAAATATTTCAAGTGAAGATTTTCCAACATTGCACGACTTTGCTATGCAAATTTTAAGCAGATTTGTTTCCACCTATGTCTGTGAAAAACATTTTCAACTCTACCATACATCTCTTACTGCAAAACACATTTCTGATTTGAATGTACTACATCAGATTTAAAACCAAATATCGACAAATTACTATCAGGAAAACCTCAACACAACTCAAATTAAGAAAATATAAGTAAGTTATTTCATTTACAGATAAGGTTAATTAAAGCATATTTTGCCTTTTATGTGTATAAATTTCCTTATGAATATGGTAGAGGCCCGGCGCCGCCAAGTTTAAGAAATTTTGCTCTCCTGGAAAATCTATTGGCCTGGCTTGGTCTAGATAATCTGATATTTTGCAGTAAGCCTTTTTACAAAGGATTTGTTTGAATTTATTCATTGATAATTTATGCAACTCACTCGGGGTTTTATTGTACAAGCGTATACATTGTCCTTTGACTCCACTCCAATACCAAATAACTTGTCAAGCAGTAGGAATATAGGTACCTATATTGTATTGTACTAAGTTGTAGGCTTTGCTCATATCCAAAATTTTAATTGCATTTTTTTTTCATTATTACAGTCTAAAATTTTGCCTATTATATACCTACAGCTGTATTGTGTTGATCGAATTTGTTCAAAACATTTAGGTATTATAGGGTTGCACCTCGGTCAGAGGAGGAGACACTCACATGCGATCTCGGTCACCGTCTGCGCTTCCTTCCATGATGCGCAGCACTGCGCCGCGGCGCGGAGCGAGCGGAGGCACCCGCTTCGGGTAGCACTAGTTAGCTACCATCATACTGTCTCGAAGTAGGTATATTATTGGACCATGGATGGTCTACTCCACACAACACCACCCAGGCACCCACACAGTGAACTTGATAACAAGGACAGAATGACAACTTTTAATGGTAGGTCTACGAAACAATTTAAACCTGTGTATTTACTTAACGAAACCTTACCAATCAAAACAAAATATTAGAAACTTTCAAATGCAAAGGGAATAAAACCAGTTTATATAATGTACTCTGTGAATAAAACCCTCGTAAAAGTATTATTGTTCTTTGATAAAACCACTACTATTCAAAGAGTAGGTATACAATAACCAAACAATAACTACGTAAGTAAAGCCGGGTACAGACCAAGCGAACAAAGGCGAACGAAGGCTAACCAGCGAACGCGATTGAACCAGTGTGGACGTCAGTCATGGCGAAAGCAAGCGAGCCCAGATGAGGGCCTTCGTTCGCCTTCGGCTGTCCTTCGCCGACTGTTTCTCATGTGTTCGTGTGGTGTGGATACAGCAGCAAAAGCGAGTGAACGATCGTCGAATCCCACTCGTTAGCCTTCGCTCGCTTTTGTTCGCTTGGTCTATACCCGGCATAAGACTACTATTATCTTTCTCTACTGGCTTGACTTGACTTGACTTCTTTGTTATTGGCAATATGTGACTGTTTTGTCACTTTTCTGCCAGTGTCTAGTTCAAAGAATTTTCACAGTCATGAAATGGAGGGTAAATTCTCAATCTACGGGAGGCGGGGTTAAAATAATAATATGACAGAAAAACACCAATGAGATTTATTAATTTCTCAGAGCAATAACTAAAGATTAATTTAGAAGCTTTCTTGACTTGACTTCTTTCTTTGTTATTGGAATGGCAATATGGTTTGTCACTTTTCTGCCAGTGTCTAGTACAAAGAAATTTCCTTAGAGGAACAAGGCACTAGAGGTGTTGCATATATCTCATTCACACAAGAGAGAGATAAAAATATGCTTGTAGCCCTTAGAGTATAGGTATATAGAGACGGCGTATTGTTCTATAGGAACTTTCGGTTATACAAATATGATCTAAATCGATATTGTACTCATAAACTTATAGCTATCTCGTTTTATCTTACCTACAATAACCAATGTAAAAAGAGACATCAATATAATGTGCGAGACCTATTTTTGGCAACATTGAAACGTGACGTCATAGCAAAGCATGATTGAGGCCGGTTCGCCATTTTACTTTCAGGTATGTAAACTGTCAACGAGAGTTGCATTTACAGTAAAAATGCTAAAATTATTTGAGTTCGGGACTTTTTCATGTGAATACTTATATAGTAAGCGAAAGAAAGCTAATAGGAAGATGCCAAACAGCAGTTTGGTAGGTTGCGGCTTAAAAACAAGTGAAAATCGTCCAAACATAACATTACACCGGTATGTATTCTTATTTTGCTAAATTACCAAATAATACAATAAATACCTTATGTGTTGGCTTTCATAGGAATAGTTTACATAAAATTCATACCGAATGTAGCTTATTTTTGTAAGTTTTAAGTGTAATTAAAGAAAACATGAAACTGTTTGTTTGGCGATAGTGTTGTCCTTCAAGGCATTTTTCATAGGTATCGATGTTTTCAAGTGTAAATTGTAGTGTATTAATTTTCAACTGGTTTTTTACGTTCTAGGTTACCCGAAAATTACGGTAAAAGAAAAAGTGGCTGGACTCAATTGGAGTAGAAAATTTGAAGTTTGGTACGAAAGATATTTTCGTTCGTTCTCTTCATTTTGAAGAAACTTGCTTCAATCGAACTTTAAATAACAAGACTGCGAGAGGATGCCGTACCGTCACGAATCTTTTTAGTAAGTATTTTACTTGACCTTACTCCCACAAACTTCTATTGCAAAGTAATGCATATATGCATTAACAAACTTGACTACCTTTATTTTTCCAAAGGGCTTAAATTTTGATATTAATGAATATTAAGTTTTAAGTAAATAAATCTGACCCAAAGTAATATTAAATACTTCAAATCCCCTCTAAAATGTACATTTCCATAAATCCTCCCTTAGCAAATTATTTCCATGCAAAATAAAGTTATTTCGTAAACGATGTGGCACGGTCACCTTTTTTTTTAGAATTTCTTTAAGATTTTAGATTTTTTTTCAAAGTTGAACTACTCAGTACCTTTCTAGAGTCTATAATTGTAGGCTGACAAATAATGTTGCATTATAAATTTATTCTTCATGTTTGTTTCAGCCACTAGTGCCAGCGCGATCCAGTACTTTAATAGAAATAATGTAAATTTGAGATTTATACTGTAAATGAATGAGACTGATTACATTAAGTACCTACTTGTAAAATTGAAAATTTAGGTGTAGTATTAGTTGAATTTTTGAATTAGGTAGGTATATTGCAAATGTGTAAATGAATGAGACTGTTGCATTGCTTCTACAATCGAAAATACAGGTGATGTCTGTGTTAAATTTTTGATTTATACTGTAAATGAATAAGACGGATTACATTGCTTGTTTAATTAAAAATGTAGGAGTCTGTGTTAAATTTGTGATATAATATAATAAATGAATGACTTGTTGAATTGCTTATAAAATGTGGTGTCTATCTTTTTGTGATTTATATTATAATAATAAATAATACTAGCTGTTCCCCGCGGTTTCATCCCCGTTAAATTCGAATTTCATATAATATCTAGGGGGATATTCCTGTAACTCTACCATGGGAGTTTGTTATTTTACTAAGACAAAAAGTAGCCTATGTTACTCTCCATCCTTTCTTAGTTAGGTTCCGGTTTCTTAGTTAAGCCGTGACTGAATGACAAACAAATACACTTTCGCATTTATAATATAAGCATAGATAGCGTCTACGCTAAAGATACAGATTACACATTGTTATACCCATATTGTTATGCAAATATAAATATACTATCTCACAAATCACTGTTGCATACAAACAATATATTTTGCAATTAAGTAGCTTGTTGTTTCATTTCAGTAGGTACCTTTTTTTCTTAAATGAACACAACGTTTATTGACAAAGAAAATTTGAATCAAATAGTATAAACAAATTAGAACTAGTATTTACCTACAATTGAAACAAATGAGCTAACTGCAGACTGTTCAATAAACTGGTTTGGTGAACTTTGATCTTTAATTCTAAGGAGGTCTGGCACGTGTCTAAACGCAAGAGTCTTGACTCGGAAAATACATGAAAAAATTACCATTGTTATAATAGCTCATTTTCTTAACTTCTCAGTGGTTGCGTCTCATGAGCGCGGTCGAGCCATAGTTGGGTACGTGCATTCACATACTTTGTATCTCTAATTAAAGCATTCTATGACTATATGATTATAGAATTCTGTTTCATAATCGTGGTGAAAACAATAAAATCACTACGAAACTGCTAAAATATCGTCACAAAAATACTTGTTTCGATAAAAATATCGAGGTACAAAAGGGCAGCACTACGGAAAGGAGCCATTTTAGTTTCTAGGTAAGTTTAGGTATACACGTTTTTTTCGTAGGTATGCCGTCTCTAGGTATACTCTAAGTTGTAGCCTAAGAAATCAGATAGAATGAAAGTTTCTCTGTCTCATCCATCCATCGTGCCAGTTTTTAAATATGCCGGGCACATCACATAGTATTTGTTGTTCTCGACCTCTTTCGTGATCGTAAATACAAGCTCGTTTGACTTCAAAAAAGGTTCAAAATTTATAGTTTCATAGATTTCCGTACAGACAAGACTCAAAAACTATGTTTTAAAATAATTCTAAAAAATATAACCTAAAATTACGAAAATTTAGGGTTGCCTACACACGAAAATAAAATTCCCCAAATGTCATGGCGCACATATTGCGACATATATTCTTCAAATATGTTTTTGTTTGTTAGGTACTGATTTCCCGAAAACAATGATTTACGTCTGCTTTGGATAGAAGGCACGGGTCGCAAAAATTGGAAACCCAAAAATATTTAATAATTTGTGGAAACATTTTCATGAAGATCGTGAACAAAAAAAAACGCGAACGTATCTGTTCCCTTATGCTGTTCCAAGACTGGTAAGTAAAATAAATAAATACATTATTAAGAATGTCTGAGTGCTATGATGGGTGAAAGACTGTTTGAGATTTGGATTAAAAAAATATACCTACTTTGTGTTTTAGTCTACCTACAAATCAAATACTAAATCGAAAATATTAGAATAGAGGGTAGAATGGTATTGGGATTTGGTGTTACTAATATTACTTACTATTTTTAATACTATTACTATAGTACTATTTATAATTTTCATATGAATGCCTCCATATTTTATTTCAGGCATGTAAGATAATTATATACTACGGAAAAGGTACGTGAGGAAAATCATGAAAACTTTGAGTTTGTAAGAGAAATACAACGCAGTATAAATAAAACCACCAGTGTAAATTAGTAAGTAGGTATGTACCGTTTAATTAGTGTATGTACAATTTTATTGATTAAGTGCATGGGTTTTGATTAAGGCTCTTTGATAGAAATAAAGACTGATTGATTTGTGATCCTGTGATTTGTGGAGAATAAATATTAATATAATCGTCTTAAAAACTGTCATTATTACATAATAATTATAATAGAATATAAAATATTTGGATGCATAGGCTAGGACGTAGGTAATATTGTGTTTAAGGTGTAAAAAGTGTAATTTAATTTGGTTTTCTCTGCACTTTTTTTTTGGTAATTTTAAACGAAACTTAACATTGATCTTAACACTGATCACCTGAACGTTGTTTTATTTCTATGCTCATTTAATTAAAAGTTTACCTACTCCCGCATACGTAGGTACCTATTTAATGATGTATGATGCTAAAATACCACCTACCAGACTGTCTGGTAGGTTCGTAATTTCATGTCTGGTCCAGACATGAAATTACGAACCTAGTCAGGGTAAAAAAATTGTATGGCAACACCTCTTCGTATTACTCTGTCCCTTTTTGCGGCCACGCATGCTACTCATCTAGGTAAAATACTTAATCTATAACACGTAAATATTGTCAAGCATGGAGGATGTAGTCCTCCATCCAATAGGGGATCTTTTTTTTCATTGCTCCAATGGAACAGTAGAAGTGTAGTTCAGCATAAGGCTGAACTACACTATATTTTTAATCTTCATAAGCCATTCATCTCTGCTGTCTCGGAGACGTGGTTGAAACCGGGTTCCTTTTTTGGTATCCCTGGTTATACTATCCTCCGAGATGACAGAGATGATGGCTGGGGCGGTAGCGCCCTTTTTATTAAAAATAATCTTCCTTTTTCACGAATTCCTGTTCGAAATTATAATAACTTACTGAATATAGTTGCCCTTAGGTTTAATAATATCTAAAGAAAAAGAGCTGTTATTCTCCTTCTTTCTTCTTTCCTTTCAGCCGGTCCGCCTCCTCTAGTGTTGTTGGGTGACTTCAATTGCCATAATCAAGTATGGGGTGCTTGCTCCTACTGATCATCCATTTAGCTTTCAGCTTTTAGATATCTTGGATGACTTTGATCTGTGTGTATTGAACGATGATTCTCATACATGTAGAACTCCTCCTGGAGCTAATTGTAGCTTCGTTGATATAACCTTCTGTTTCTCTTCATTAGCTAGTCTTTTATCTCGGTTTAAGTCATCGTATTCTGATAGTTCGGATCATTATCCTATAATTGTTTCTATTGCTTTTCAAAATACAAACATCCCTAACCTTCCCCCTCTACTTCCGTTCATAATAATAATTAATAATAAAATCATCTATTGTTCTCTCGACAATGAGCTTAAATTTAAAATAAACAAAAATAGTAGCTATAACTATAAAAGCAAAGCAACATTGCGCGAGACTGGTGCCTGCGTTAGGTTTATAAAAAAACCTGTGTTACGTTACAGGTCACCAGGCTCCCACTCCGCGGCATAAGTGCAATAAGTGCATACCTACTTATTTACAAACAACATAAGAGAAAAACAAAAAGTACAGAAAAAAATATTAAAAATAAAGAAACATAATTGTAAGTTACACAGAATAACCTAGGGGAAAACTTTATTAAGTTTACACTTTAGTAAATTATTATGAAGGCAGTATTTCCTTGTGATGGGCCGTTTGTGTGTTTATGCTAGAGTCTGTTTTGTGTGTGTGTGTGTGTGTGTGTGTTCGAGGATTTGATGTGTGTTTTGGTAAGGTCTTCTGAGGACACCAGTCTCGAAAGAGTCTGGGCAACGAGAGATCCCTACCCATGTATAAAAATTAGAAGATAATAAGTAGGTCGTTACAATTCTGACAACAATAACGACAAGATGGCAAAATAATAAAATATTAAATAAAGATAAGTGGTATTCTTTTTCTGTTTCACTTGATGAGAAAATAAAATCTCTTTCCTTGCCCAATTTTTCCTCATGATTAGGTATTGTTTCCATTGCCAAGCAGGATTTAGAAAAGTCTTGGAATTCATATTGGACAAGTTCTAGTAGATATAAAGGTAATCACTTGTAATGATTCAACCGTTACTTGCTTTTTGCTTTTCGGCCTTGGTACGCAAAGATAAAAACTTCGAAACAAATCTCATCATCATTTGTCTAGAATGCGAATTGGTCATTGCTCTTCACCTGCCCATTTACGCAAAATAAGAGTGAGGGACTCATCCATCTGTGAATTTGGTTTGGACGAAGGAACAATTGCCCATGCATCTTAAGTTCTGTTCTGTTGTCCTTCATACTTATCTCCTTCTTTGTATGAACTCTTAGTTCATTATAAAGCTCCTCTTCCTTCTAATTTATCATCTCTCCTTTCCCTTATTATTAAAGAAAATAATAGTGCATTTATTAAATATTTGACTTATCATAACATATAAAGCTTTAACGTGTAATGTAGTGCCTATTATCTATTCATTAATACATTGACGTCTTTATTTTGTACATTTGTGTACCTATAGTCGTTTTAGTTTTGTACATTTATAATTACTCATAAAACCCTGACGAGTTAGTCTTCGTTTTGTTTTTATGCTTGTTTTTTGACCGTGAACTAGTACGTAGGTAGGTACGTGAAGTTGGCAAAAGTTTCCTTAAAACTTAGGAGGAAAAAAAATTGCCATCCATAAAAAAAAATCAGCGGGCTTAGCATACAAGGTTAATCGCAAGTAAGCGTAGTATAAGTACTACGTTAACGTTATAATTGGCCTTAGTGCGTTAATATTAGCCTTAGTGCCTTTTTTTTCTAAGTAAACACTATTATCTGCTTATTAGCACATTTTTGACAGTAATCTAACATAAACGGTGTTATAATGGGGGTTCAGTCAGATAATTCGCTGCATTTCCAATGAAATAAACGCCTTTGTGTTTAGTTAGAAAAAAATAACGCACTAAGGCCTAATATTAACGCACTAGGGCCAATTATAACGTTAACGTAGTAATTATACCACGCTTATTTACGATTAACCTTGTGGCTTGTATGCTAAGCCCGCTGGGACGTGAGAATTTCTCACGTCCCTGAAAATAATTTTAAAATTCCAGTAACAACAAACAACACAAACGCAACGTGTTCCGTCCGTGAAAAAATCACATTACATAATCTACCTTAGAGTAATAGGTGCTAATGCTAAGCAAAGAGTTTGAGAAAGAGAATAAAACCACTATGTACTAGTATTTAAGAATCTAGAATTTCCAATGAAAAAAGAGATCCCTTCGGTATAATTTCTAAGCCGGGCTTTTACATCTTTGCTTATAGAGAAAAGAATATAAACTCTAGGCAGGTAGTTATTGTATACTCTTTGCTAGGCAGACCTACATTCGTACTTTCTTAATGTGCCATGTGAAATCGTAGCAAACTATTATACTATTATATATATTACTATTATTATACTATTATAACTATTATATAGGCCCCGCACCTTGTGAGATGAATGGATTTAGTAAAATAATTCTAGCTTTATGAAAATTTCCTGCTCAAGCAAAGCCGAGGGCAAGAACTATACCTAATGATCCATAAAAATTCAAGGGCTTGCTCCACTGTCCTGTCACTTTCATAGTGACATTTCTTTGTTTATATTATTGGCAGGATTTGAAAAAACAAGGTATTAGATAAGTAACTACCTAATTAAAGAAGTAGGTACTAGTACTAGGTACCAAAATATTGTATCTACTGTAAAACTACATAATTACCTAATGATGCCGTTGTGATTAGGTAGTGAGCCGGGCCGGGGACTGGGGAGCGATCAGTGCACGTGCAGTCCCAATCAGTCAGTATCGTGTGGTCGGCGCGAGCGGACATGGACATCCGGTGGTGGTGCGTGACGATCCTGGCGGCGGCGGTGGCGGCGGCGGCGGGTGAGGAAGGACAGACGGCGGCGTGGCGAGGCGCGTGCTCGTACCGGGTGCAGACGACGGTGTCGCTGGCGACACCGGGAGGCGCGGGCGCTGTGACGGACGTGTCGTACCGGTTGGCGGGCGCGCTGCGCGTGCAGACGCAAATGCCGTCGCCCGCGCTGGCTCCGCTGCCGCCCCACGCTCAGCTGCTGCAGTTCTCAGTAGGTACCTTCCTACTCTATCTGCTCCCACACCCCACCCCGCACGCCCCGCACTTCCATTCCTGATAAGGCGAACTGCGCGACCCTCGCCTATCTCCTTTTCGATATAATGTGCAGTGTTCTCAGGGTCGGGGGCTCTGACTGATGTAGCGGGGCACCTCTGTGGCTCAGGGGGTGCAAGTCTGTAGGTGTTCCTTACACTGCTGAGGTAGGCTTACTTTAGGGTCACAATGTACTCTTAGACATGTTTCTGTTGTTCAGTTTTTAAAGCTGGGTTTTATGATTTCGAAGTCTTAAACAATTTTTTGAAATAATCTTTCTAGCTGCGTCCAGATAAGCTAGAATGTATTTCTTTATTATGGAAAACCATTAGCAGTGTTACAAAAGACTTTTAATCAGTAAAATACTGCTCACTAGTAAGAAGTAGACTTGAATACTAGTCGCAGGCTTGGAATCCCAGCTACAGAATATACCTACATGTCTGAAAGAGACCAAAAGAAGTTTTTACCATATAAGTATATAACTTTATTTCTTTAGGCTTACAAAATAAGCACTTAGACAAGTCAAATTTTATACATAAACAGCTTAATAATAGTACATCCCTTTCATTAAATAAAACAAAACCGGCCAAGTACGAGTCGGACTCGCGCACAAAGGGTTCCGTACCATTATCTATAAAAACGGTAAAAAAAATCACGTTAGTTGCATGGGATGCATGCTTAAATATTTATTTTATTCCGTTTTTTAATATTAGTTGTTATAGCGGCAACAGAAATACGTCATCTGTGAAAATTTCAACTGTCTAACTATCACGGTTCATGAGATATACCCTGGTGACAGACGGACAGCGAAGTCTTAGTAATAGGGTCCCGTTTTACCCTTTGAGTACGGAACCCTAAAAACTAGCGGCCCGCCCCGGCTTCGCTCGGGTAGATAGAGGTATTTTAAGTTAGGGGGCTGTGAGGTGATTTTAGCGATTTTTCGAGCCCCCCCCCCCTTGATGAGATGTCGTGAGATTTTGCTAGAGCCCCCCCCCCTCCCTTTGTCTCACGTGAGATTTTTTAAAACACGTAATTTAATATAAAATTACTGAAAAAAAGATTTTTTGTTTCGTGATGGCCTGTGATTCAAATTTGTCTGTTAGTTTACGGTGGCAGCTGCATTACCCTCCTTCGTTGGTAGACTAGACATAGACAGGGACAATACATCAATAAAATACGCATAGCCTGAATAACACATTGTACATGTACCTACCTACATCTTGCATACTCGAAAAAGGGAACAACAATTGCATGTGTAAGAACTGTGTAGTGTGGTGTGGTGTGGTGTGGTGTGGTGTGGTGTGGTGTAGTGTAGGTAGTGTAGGTAGGTAGGTAGGTGGTAGGTAACACTATAGCACTATAGGAGTAGGATCCACACACAACTAGGATTCTTGTCTAGTTAGTTATAAACGCTGCATTGTAGTTCCTGCAGTGCCTATGCCTATCCTATCCACCTACCTACTCGGAAAACCGGATCAGCAGGATCGATGCGGCATGCGGCATGCGGCAGCGGTCGTCATAGATGTTCGGTGTGTGCAGTTGGAGGGCGTGGAGCTGCAGCGTCGCGGCGCGGCGGCGCACGCGACCTACAGGCGGCGCGGCTCGCCGTGGGAGCGCTGGACGCGCGCAGGCGCAGCGCACGCGCAGGCGGCTTGGGCGCGCGGCCGCCTGCTGCAGCTGTACCTGCCTACGGGGCTGCCGGCGGACGTGGCGGACTACCTGCGCGCTCTCGTCTCGCTGTTCCAGTGGCGGCGCGGGGCCGGCGAGCGCGCCGAGGTGGACGTGTCGGGCGCCTGCTCCGCGCTCTACGAGCCGCTCGATTCCACCGTCTTCCGCAAGATCAAGGTGAGTGAGTGGCGGTCTCGGGGTAGTGTAATGGGTACATTATATGACTACCGTGCAGCTGTTTGTTGCAGCGTGCCTGTGCCTGGCAGCTCGAGGAGGACACACAGGGATGGGAGGCGCGGCGCGTGTCGCGCTACACGCTGCTCGCTGAGAACGCGTCAGTGCCGGCGAGGCTGCACGCGGAAGAGGTGGTGTGGCCGCGCGGCGCGCAGCGGGAGGACGGCGCGCCGGGCCTGAAGGCGCGCTCCTACCACGAACTGACGCTGGCGGCGTGCGACGAGGACGCCGAGCCCGCTGCCGCCGCCGCCGCGCCGCTGCCCGAGGCGCCGCTGCCGCTGCCGCTGCCCACGCACCTCGACCTCGACGATGACGAGGAGCCGCAGGAGGTACCTACCTATTATTCTGTAGCAAACTTATTGATTCAACGGGAATTATTAACCGCACACCACAAAAATATTAAAACATCGTCGTAGGTATTCTTTACACTCAGGTATGTAATAACAGTTAGGGACAAAGTTAGGGATCCGTACCAAAAAATACCATAAAAGATCCTTATATCGCGTACGCTGCGGAAACTATTGACAATGGAGCAAAGTGATGTACAACAGTTTTATAGAAGACATTCATATCTACAAAGAAATCTGCGATACTAATGTCTAACTATTATAGTTATGGCACAATAACTACTTATAATGAAGAAATTTGTATGTTTGCTTAAATTGAATAGGCTCCGAAACTACTGGACCGATTTGAAAAATTCTTTCACCATTAGAATCCTACATAATAAAACAAAAATAAAAAGTAATAACAATATCTAAAGTCATCATCATCAGCCTATATTAGTCCACGGCTGGACATAGGCCACCCTTAATGAGCACCATAGCGCCCTGTCTTCTTCTTGCCGCATCAAGCATCTGCCAGCAGTCTTTCGCAAATCGTCATCCCACCTGGTCGGAGGGCGTCCTACACTACGTTTGCCGAGTCGCGGTTTCCACTCAAGAACACTTATACTCCAGGGGCTATCTCGCACTTGGCCAGTTTTAAATGACATGTGCCCTGACTTTACTTTAAATCAGTACAAGCAGTTAAAATCTTACTAGTACGTAGTAGTCGAATACTCATCGCAGCCGTACCTGCGATGAGTATTTCCCTTCCCGTAAATTTGAGATGATGTATCTCTAGTACTATAGTTTTCTCCAAGAACCTATGCTAATATTTTTTGCCGTTTTCGAGTTACAGCTTTAATAAACGTATATAGTTTGAACCCTAACAGCTGATAAGATAAGATAACCCTAACCTCACGGCACTGAATTTTTTCTGTGGGGCGCGATTAAAGACAAAGTTACAGGACAGAATGTGATACTGCCGACAAATTAATGAATTAATGATACCTAGTATTTATTTGCTTAACTAATAAGTGTAGGTTAACAATGGTGTTTTTAAAATAGAGGACTAATTAATGAAAGATTCAATCGCTGCCTTCGAACAATTACGTAGAAAAAATCGGTAAGAAAATGCGCTATCGAGTGTGCATCGCCACGCCACACGCGAGCGAGCTGCGCGTGTGCGAGACGAGCTAGGCACGAGCGAGCTAAGCGCGTGTACGAGACGAGCTAGGCACGAGCGAGCTAAGCGCGTGTACGAGACGAGCTAGGCACGAGCGAGCTAAGCGCGTGTGCGAGACGAGCTAGGCACGAGCGAGCTAAGCGCGTGTGCGAGACGAGCTAGGCACGAGCGAGCTAAGCGCGTGTACGAGACGAGCTAGGCACGAGCGAGCTAAGCGCGTGTACGAGACGAGCTAGGCACGAGCGAGCTAAGCGCGTGTGCGAGACGAGCTAGGCACGAGCGAGCTACGCGCGTGTACGAGACGAGCTAGGCACGAGCGAGCTAAGCGCGTGTACGAGACGAGCTAGGCACGAGCGAGCTAAGCGCGTGTACGAGACGAGCTAGGCACGAGCGAGCTAAGCGCGTGTACGAGACGAGCTAGGCACGAGCGAGCTAAGCGCGTGTACGAGACGAGCTAGGCACGAGCGAGCTAAGCGCGTGTACGAGACGAGCTAGGCACGAGCGAGCTAAGCGCGTGTACGAGACGAGCTAGGCACGAGCGAGCTAGGCACGAGCGAGCTAAGCGCGTGTGCGAGACGAGCTAGGCACGAGCGAGCTAAGCGCGTGTACGAGACGAGCTGGGCACGAGCGAGCTAAGCGCGTGTGCGAGACGAGCTAGGCACGAGCGAGCTAAGCGCGTGTACGAGACGAGCTAGGCACGAGCGAGCTAAGCGCGTGTGCGAGACGAGCTAGGCACGAGCGAGCTAAGCGCGTGTGCGAGACGAGCTAGGCACGAGCGAGCTAAGCGCGTGTGCGAGACGAGCTAGGCACGAGCGAGCTAAGCGCGTGTGCGAGACGAGCTAGGCACGAGCGAGCTAAGCGCGTGTGCGAGACGAGCTAGGCACGAGCGAGCTAAGCGCGTGTGCGAGACGAGCTAGGCACGAGCGAGCTAAGCGCGTGTGCGAGACGAGCTAGGCACGAGCGAGCTAAGCGCGTGTGCGAGACGAGCTAGGCACGAGCGAGCTAAGCGCGTGTGCGAGACGAGCTAGGCACGAGCGAGCTAAGCGCGTGTGCGAGACGAGCTAGGCACGAGCGAGCTAAGCGCGTGTGCGAGACGAGCTAGGCACGAGCGAGCTAAGCGCGTGTGCGAGACGAGCTAGGCACGAGCGAGCTAAGCGCGTGTGCGAGACGAGCTAGGCACGAGCGAGCTAAGCGCGTGTGCGAGACGAGCTAGGCACGAGCGAGCTAAGCGCGTGTGCGAGACGAGCTAGGCACGAGCGAGTACTGAGCTGAGCTGTACTGTACATCCCTAACATAACAGGTATCCTTTTCTCCTTACACACGTGTTAGAGATGTACTTAGGTACATAGGGCTGTCACCAATATTAAACACGACTTATTTCAACTTTTTTGTTTTGTTTATAATAATCGTTTCCAACCATTCCACATCGAACGTACATCATTTATGTGGTTATACTTGTCTCTACTAATATTATATAGAGGAAAGGTTTGTTTGACGGGAACAGGCTCCGAAACTACTGAACCGATTTGAAAAATTCTTTCACCATTAGAATCCTACATTATCCCTGATGGTTATTAGATATTAGGAAAACTTGGATAATGTAACCCAGCAGGGTGCGAAACAAACTTGAGAGGTGTCAAGGGACACCCGGATGGAACGATAGGTACAGTTTTTGTAGATATTGATGTCCTCTATGAAACTGTAGTACATACGTCACTTTGCTCTATTGTCAGTAATTGCCGCAGCTTACGCGCTTATAAGGATTTTTCGGCGTTACTATGTATATTTTAACATTAAAAATAATTATTGTGACAACTATAATTTGACAAATTATTAATAAAATGTTTATCTGTTTATAGTTCCACATAGAGCGGACTTTCTTGTATATATGAATGTCTTCTATAAAACTGTAGTACATCATTTTGCTCTATTGTCAATAGTTTCCGCAGCGCTGCAGCGTACGCGATGTAAGGATTTTGCATGGTATTTTTTTCACACCTTGGGTTACACTATCGAAGTTTTCATACGGATCCCTAACTTTTTTGAAAATATTCTATAGCCTATAACCATCAGGGATAATGAAGAAAGAATGGCTACTGGTGAAAGAATTTTTCAAATCGGTCCAGTAGTTTCGGAGCCTTTTCCCGTCAAACAAACAAATCTTTCCTCTTTATAATATTAGTATACCTAGATAGTTTATTGTCATACATAATAGTTTATTTTCATGTAGGTATTTATATTATCGTCATGACGACCACGACCGTTCTGCCAAGAATGGTACCAATGAGAAACATTTGTATTTCAGTCTTTTCATAATGTATAGATAAATATAATGTAAAAGTAGATCTGTGAAGGTTATTCCTAAAAATGTTGTGTTTACTTACCTGTACCTAAGTAACTTGCATATCAGAACAGGACCTATTTTAGTTTTTAATACCTAAGTGAATGAAAAGATATGTGTGTTGTTGGTAAACCTTTATTAAATAAATAAGTGCAATATTTCAAGCGTTAGTTAGTTTAGTTTAGTTTAGTTTATCAGGAAAATTTTGAAAAATCCTGATATACGAGTAGGTATGTGTTCAATATTATTTTAGTTTTAGTATTTTCTGTAAGTTTCAAGCAAATCGGAGCATCATGGTTATTACTATAGAAATCATTTAGAACGGGATATTTACCATCATTACATTTTTGAGTTTTCCAATATTTCGGCACAGTTTCATGCGCCATGATCACGGAACAACTAAAGTACTAAAGTACACAAACGAACTAAAGTACACAGGAGTACCTACGGTAGAACGCAAACCAGCTTTCTTGCCTTACATAAAAGGAGTGACGGATAAACGTTGCGAACGTCCTGCAAAAATCCTCCATCAAAACCATTTTCACGCCGCTCAAAAAGATCATACACTACCTGCGCACGCCTAAAGACACGTTCCCACTTGAGAAAGATCATACACTACCTGCGCACGCCTAAAGACACGTTCCCACTTGAGAAAGATCATACACTACCTGCGCACGCCTAAAGACACGTTCCCACTTGAGAAAGATCATACACTACCTGCGCACGCCTAAAGACACGTTCCCACTTGAGAAAGATCATACACTACCTGCGCACGCCTAAAGACACGTTCCCACTTGAGAAAGATCATACACTACCTGCGCACGCCTAAAGACACGTTCCCACTTGAGAAACCAGGGGTGTATAAGATCAATTGTAGCTGTGGAAGCTCCTCCATAGGCCAAACGAAGCGCACTATTGCAGAGTCAAAGAGCACATACGGGCGGTTAGGAATCTGGCAACTGAGAAGTCGGCTATAGCAGAGCATCTTCTCGAGTCTGCTCCAAACCACTGGCTCGAGATGCACAATCCACAAGTAATTTCAACAGAGCGACATTACATACCAAGAATGGTACAGGAGGCCATTGAGATTACCAAACACAGGAACTTCCACCGAGAAGAAGGTTTCCAACTATCCGGAACCTGGAACCCTGTGGTGAGATTGTGTAAAAACCGCAGTAGTGATGTACCAACCAGATCGCGTTCGGATACCGTCAGTGTTGTGTGTCGTGATCGAGTTGCGTTCGAAAGTGAAACCGGTGGTAGTGGTAATATTCGTAGCAAAAGACAAAGAATGCGGGTAGATCGGTATGTCTGCCAATAAAAACCAACTCGCAGTGACTTTAGTTCTTCCGTGAACATGGCGCATGAAACTGTGCCGAAATATTGGAAAACTCAAAAATGGAATCATGGTAAATGAATCATGGTAAATGAATCATGGTAAATGAATCGTGGTAAATGGAATCATGGTAAATGAATCATGGTAAATGAATCATGGTAAATGAATCATGGTAAATGAATCGTGGTAAATGGAATCATGGTAAATATCCCGTTCTAAGATTTCTAAATCGGACCATTGGTTAAAGAGTTACAAAAAATAATGATGATACCTGGTCTACCCTCAGGATCTCGCCTCGGCTCTGGAGCGGTGGGGGGCGGCGTTGCGGGGATGGGAGGCGGGCGCAGGCGGCGGGGCCGAGCAGGCGCGCGCCGTGCAGCCTCTTCTGCGGGCGCTGCGGAGGGCGAGCGCGGAGGAGCTGCGGGGGGTGCTGAATGCGCCGCAGACGGACGCCCGCGCCGACCTGCGCGGGCTGGTGCGTGCACTTGGCCTGGTGGGGAGCGAGCGCGCGCACCACGCGGCGCGCGCGCTGTTGGCACCGCACGCGCACGACGCGCTCAACGACCTGGCTGAGGAGTACTTCGCGGGGCTAGCGCTCGCGCCGCGGCCTGATGCCGGCGTCGTGCGGGATGCGCTGCGGCTCGGCGAGGAGGCGCCGGTCCCGGAGGTGGCGCGCGCCGCTTTGCTGGGGGGCGCCGCCGCTGCGCCCAGGGCTCGCCCCGCTGCCGAGCGGCCCGCTCTGCACGCGCGCCTCGCCGCCGCGCTGGCGCGCTGCCGCGACCCTGAGTGTCGTGCGCTGCGTACCGTGGCGCTCGGCAACGCGCGCGACCCGACCGCGACGGGTGCGCTACTGGCGGCAGCGGAGCGTGGCTCCGGCCCGCAAGCGGAGGCGGCGCTGCGCGCGCTGCGCCCCGCCGCGCTCTCCCCGGCGCAGGGCGCGCGCGCGGTCGCGCTGGCGCTGAACGCGTCGCGATCACTCGCGGAGCGCGCGCTTGCGCTGGAGCTGAGCGTGGAGCGCGCCTCGCTCGGCGCGGCCGCGGCGTTGGACGCGGCGGACCTGCTGCGCGGGCTGTGCGCGGAGCGCGGCGCCCCCGCGCAGGAGCTGCGGCGCGTTCTGCTCGGGCGACTGGAGGCGTTGGGCGAGCGGCCTGCCGTGCGGCAGCTGCTGGAGGCGCTACCGGAGGATCTGCGGCACTGGGAGGCGCGCGCGGCCGGCGGCACCACGCTAGTGCTGCGCCGCGCGACGGGCTGGGCGCGCGCGGCGCGGGCACCCTGGCTCGATGCGACGCTCCTGGCGGCAGGCGGCGTGCTGCGGCGCGGACGCGTGGCGCTGCAGTCGGCGACGGGCGCGGACCTGCTCTGCGTGGAGGTGTGGACGAACGGGCTGGAGGCGCTGGCGGGTGGGGACAAGGGGGAGGGGGAGGAGGAGGAGGAGGTGGGCGCGGGGCTGCAGGTGAGCGCGGGGGGCGCGGCGCGCGGGGTGCGCGTGTTGTTCTCGGGGCGTGCGGAGCTGCTGGCGCACGTGTGGAGCGGCGCGGGCTCGGAGCCGACGCCGGTGCTGCGCGCGCTGACGGGCGGGGAGGAGGGGGAGCGGGAGGGCTCGGCGCCGCTGCAAGCGGGTGCGGTGCTGCGGGCGCGCTGGGCGCGGAGTGCAGCGCTAGCGCTGGACGCCCACGGCTCGGCCTCGCTGTGGTACCGCACGGCGCGCGCGGGACTGCGCCTGCGCGCGGCGGGTCATGCGCGTGTCACGGGCGCGGTGGGCGCGCCGTGGGCGCGGCTCGATGCGTCGGCGGAGCTAGAGGCGGCGCCAGAGCTGGACATAGAGACGGATCTCGACTTCTATGAGGCGGTGGCGCTGTGCGCGCGCGTGTCGAGCGCACCACACTCGGAGCGCTGGCAGGTGCGGCTGCGCGAGCGCGACGCGGGCGGTTCGGCGACGCGGCGGCGCGCGGCAGTGACGCGCCGCGAAGGCCGCACGCTGGCGCTGGGCCACAACAACGACGCCGCGTGCCGCGTGCTGCGCACCGCCGGCGCGCCGCCCTGACGACGCGCGCGTGCCGGCCCGTTACCTGTGCAGATGCAGACTAGACGTTTGTGTAACTAAGTTGTAGTGACGTTCACTAATATTATAAAGCTGTGAAGAAGCTTGTGAGGCGGTAGTTATCCCACAATAGGGCATATGCACGTGTCCCACAATAGGGCATATGCACATGTCCCACAATAGGGCATATGCACTTGTCCCACAATAGGGCATATTCACGTGACTTCAAAAAAGCTGTTTTTATTGTATTCTCTTTTGATATAAAAATGTAATTATCAGTATTTTTTGATGATTATTTTTGTATATTTTTTGATGTTAATAAAACACTGTTTTAACCGGATTCGCGTATATTTTATAATAAACAATTTTATTGAGTAATAAACTTCAAACTCCACGCCATCCTCACAGAAGCCGCCCAAAGCCACACACAGTTGAGCGAGCGCCAGCTATCCTTCCTTACATCAAGGGAATCACAGACAAAATTGAAGGAATCCTAAAACGAGCTTCGATTAAATCTTATTTCAAGCCGCAAAAGAAGATTCAACAATTTCTAAGACCGGTCAAGTGTAAAGTCCACTAGCGGCGTAAGGGGGGGGGCGGAGGGGCGGTCCGCCCCGGGTACCGAGCTCCAAGGGGTGCCATCACGGCACCCCTCGGGGCGCGCAGATGGCACTTCAAATCCGAATCCGAAGGGGTGATACCGAAAACTCACACGCAGACATATAAAAAATTGCGGCTCGCTTCGCTCGCCGTTGTTTTTTATTGTGGTTGCAAAATAAATACTTGAATACTTTAAAATCGGGTGTAGAAAGGTTGCCTAGCAGAGATCACTCAAACCGATAAGGCATTGTACATACAACTTTATCTTTTCCTGCCCTGTGTAACTATTTTACTTGATGTGCAATAATGAGTAATTGCTTTGTACTGTGCTTTATTTTGTTGTAAATCGTAAAAAAAATCTTTTCTCATTCATTGTCATAGCTTACTTTTTTTGCTAAGTATGCCTCACCAATTTCAAAACAGGTTGTGGCTCACTCCACTCGGTGATTTTTATTTTGTATTTGGTTCATAACAATCTTCGCAGCCGCCGCAATTTCTCCAAACATTTCAGGGCTCGCTGTTATTAATTTTTCATACTCTCCTTAACTTGTTTGTGATCACCCGAAAGTAACAAAAATTTCGGCGGCTCGCTACGCTCGCCGGTTCGTTTTTATATTTGTTGTAGATCGCCAAAAAAAAAATTTCGTCGTGGTCTTAGAATACTTGTGTTTTTGCTAACCTCACCGAACTCCGAAATTAATAAGGTCACAATTAAGTCAATTATTAAGGTCACCTATGACAAACTTAGTTAGGGACTTTTCACCTAACATCCGAAAATCCAAAAAAATATCGCGGCTCGCTTCGCTCGCCGTTACTTATAATTCCTGTTGTTAGAAAGTCAACCGACCACCAAGGGGGGGGGGGGGGGGGTGCTTGGTAGAAAAACGCCCCGGGTGCCAGCCCACGCTACGCCGCCACTGGTAAAGTCCCCTTTGAAGATGCTGGTGTTTATAAAATTGACTGTGAATGTGGCTCATGTTACATAGGGCAAACAAAAAGAAGTATAGCCACTCGATTAAAAGAGCACATAGCTGACGTCAAACACAAACGGTCGTCAAAGTCTGTAGTCTATGAACATTCACTGGACGCCGGTCATTTTCTTCGCTTCGACAAAGCTCAAATACCTACTAGCTAGAGAAAACCGTTTCACTCCTAGAATGCTCCGAGAAGCAATTAAAATTCAAAAACATCTGAATAATTTCAATAGAGAAGATGGTTGGAGAGTACCTGCCGCTTGGGATCCAGTCCTACATCGAGTCAGGTCCCACACCCAGCAATCCATAGCTACAACCCATCAAGACACTGTTAGTGATTACTGCGTACATACGGAACGTTATAATTAAAGTTGTATAATTGACGGTAGATATGCAAAATTCAAATTACTTGTAAAGACAAATGTCACTTCAGTCTGCCTGTGACCATGGAAGCTGAAAAGCCTCCGAAACGTCAGGTTATAAACAAAATCTCACTAATATTATAAACTTGAAAGTTTAGATGGATGGATAGATAGATGGATGGATGTTTGTTCCTTTATCACGCCAGAACGGCAAAACGGATCTGGATGAAATTCGTTCGTTCGTTCGTTCGTTCGTTCTTCTTCTTCTTCTTCTTCTTCTTCATCTTGGTTATCTTGGTTGGTTGGTCTTCTTCTAGGTTAGGTTTAGTTAGTTAAGATAAGGTTTGGTCTTCTTCTTGGTCTTATTCTTGGTCTTCTTCTTCTTCTTGGTTATCTAGGTCATCTAGGTCATCTAAGTCATCAAGGTCATCTAGGTTATCTAGGTCATCTTGGTCATCTAGGTCATCTTGGTCATCTAGGTCATCTTGGTCATCTAGGTCATCAAGGTCACCTAGGTCTAGAGATGGGTCGAGGGTTTAAACCCAATTGGGCAAAAAGGGCATAAACAGGGCAGATTGGGCAAAAACGAGTTTCTGCCCAAATAAATGCCCGATGGCAGGGCAGAAACTACGCTTGTAGTTTTTAGACTTTTTGAATAATTTTGAATAAAATATACATATAATTATGTTGGGAAAATGTATAAATAGCACAAAATATATTGTTTTGTTGCTGATAAAACTTAAATACACGAGGAGTACTATTATGTTATTGTTATATTTACTTAAATATCACTAAAAATTATCTTTCCCACGTATCAGTGTTACTTGAACGTCGATGTCAAATACACCGTCTCGCAATAAAAGGTCAGAGGGCGTCCTACACTACGTTTGCCGAGTCGCGGTCGCCACTCAAGAACACGTTTACCCCAGCGGTTGTCGGTTCTTCTCGCGATATGGCCAGCCCACTGCCACTTCAGCTTGCTAATCCTTTGAGCTATGTCGACAACCTTGGTTCTATGTCGGATGTGTTCGTTGCGAATCCTAACCTTCAGAGAAACTCCGAGCATAGCTCTCTCCATAGTTCGCTGGGCGACTTTAAAGTGGTGGACAAGCCCTACCGCGAGTGTCCACGTCTCAGCTCCGTAAGTCAAGACGGGTAGGACGCACTGATTGAAAACTTTCGTTTTCTAGCATTGCAGTATGGATGACGAGAAGACTCGACGTAGTTTCCCAAACGCTGCCCAGCCCAGCTGGATCCTCTTCTTGGCCTCCTTCTCGAAATTGTTTTTACCAAACTGCAGAATCTGCCCTAGGTAAGTGTATTCGGAAACAATTTCGAGAAGGTGGCCATGTACGACGACCGGTCCCGGATCAATGAGGCCATTGATCATGACCTTGGTTTTATCCAAGTTCATCCCTAGACCGATACGTCGCGAGGCTGAAGCTAGGCCATCCAGCATCTGGTTCAGCTCCTCCAGCGACTCCGCCATTAAGACTATGTCATCAGCGAATCGCAGGTGTGAGATGTAACCGCCATTTATGTTGATGCCCTTACCTTTCCAGTCCAGCGTCTTAAACACATCTTCCAACGCGCTTGTGAACAGTTTCGGGGATATAACATCCCCCTGTCTCACTCCTCTGCGCAGTTGGATAGGTTTAGACTGCTGGCCCTGTACTTGGACACTCATGGTGGCGGCTTCATAAAGACATCGATCGATCAATATAACGATAGTCTACTTGGCATCGCTGTAAGGATTCCAGAACCGACCAGGTTTCGACAGAGTCAAAGGCCTTTTCATAGTCCACAAAGGTCAGACACAAGGGCTGATTATACTCTTCGGACTTCTGTATAATCTGCCTCACTGTGTGTATGTGGTCTATGGTGCCATATCCTCCGCGAAACCCGGCCTGTTCCGGTGGCTGGAATTCGTCGAGTCTCCTGGCGAGACGGTTCGTGATCACTCGTGAGAAGAGCTTATAGACGTGACTCAGGAGTGTGATGGGTCTGTAATTTTTAAGAAGGGTTTTATCTCTCTTCTTAAAAAAGAGCACCACCAAACTCCCGCTCCACGCCTTTGGAGTTCTCCCACTGTGAAGGACGGTGTTAAACAGGTTCTGTAGCTCCTCTATAACAGGAGCTACAGGGGCTTTTCCATTTTTAAGCTGCCTCAGAGCCAACACGATCTCGTCTTGACTGATGTCTGGCAGTGCGTCGGTGTAGTGGCGCGTCAGGGTGGCTCTGGAATCGTGGTCGTCCCGTAGAGGACGAGGGGCATGTGCAGCGTATAAACGGCCATAGAAATCCTCTATCTCGGCAGAGATCTCCGGCTTCGACAATACGGTCCTCCCATCGTGCGTTTTAAGCTTCGTCAGGTGGCTCCTGCCAAGCTGCTGAGTGAATACTTTGGACCCTC